>JANKKI010000027.1:1261250-2522500 GCA_025175665.1 Cinchona pubescens | reverse complement strand
TTCTTTTCTTTTGGTTTTGATCTTTCTTTTGTCTTTTTGCTGGAAACTTCTTGTTTATCCGAAGAGCTTGAAGTTCCTTCTTTGAGCTCATGGGAGAGAGTGTCTTCCAGTTGTTTGATGTAAGCATCCTTGTTCTTAGCCGAAGCTAATAGGACAGTATTTGAAGACCTTTGCTGTAGAAACTGGGCAGTTTCTCTATCTGATGGTAGCAAGAAGTGTGGATTCTTAGCAAACCATAGTTGAATTTGAGTCTTATGAGCAATACCGGCATCATAAGCATCCCACCATTTGATTGAGCCTTGTCTTACCAGTAGAGGTGGAAAGGCTTGATTATTATTTTTGACAAATTCGAACCTCCATTGGAAAATCCAAGGTAATGCAAATTTTGAAAAAAATTGGAGGGTGATTGGCATTGTCGAATTGGGTTGAGAAATTTGATTTAAAAACTCAAAGCCTTCTAAAATTGGCGGAGGTAAAATGGATTCATTAGGTCCAATTAAAAACCAAAATCTATTAAACCAGATTGGGAAAGAATAGGTTTTATTCTTTTTGAAAAAGAATAAACAAGAATGTTTATTCTCAATATTTTGGTAGAGTCGTGAAGGTATTAAACCAAGCACATTGATAAACCCAGTAAGAATATCCAGGATATTTTTGAGATTCAGGACCAGAGAAGGAACGTAATCTATTAAGATCAGTGTCCCATTCAGAAGGTCTGAGAACCTTTAGAATTTGGTATGTTGAATGTGTATAATATGCTTGAGTGGCATGCATATTATTTTTTGGAATAATGGATTGAGAATCTTTAAGTATTAACTCATAGAATTCTCTGGTTTTTTGGTTTGAGGATGGCAAAAAATTGAATCCAGTAGGAAGGATTTTTTGGGCAACAATTAAAGGATTATTGGCAAACCACTCTGGTTCAATTTGGATTAGGGTTTGATAGTCAGTTTTCCTGACATATTGGGAAATATTTGAAGAAACAAAGTTTTTTGAAGTTTGTTTAGGTACGTAAGGTACCGTGCTTTTTGATGCAGAAGGCATCGTGTTGAGTGCTTGAGATGATGAGGGTGAACTCATCAAAATGTTTGAGGGCAATACCTGAGCTTGCATCTGCTCCTGGAATGGACAAGGCCTGTTGAAATTGCAGCCATTGTTTGAAAGCTTCTCCAAGCTGTGGATTATCTTCGGCTATTTCTGCCCAAGATTTTTGTACTACGACCTGTCGGGGTGTAGGGTTTTGAGTAGATGAAGAGGCTTCATCTGGTTTGGATTTTGATGGTGAGGGATCATTCTTTTTCTTTCTGGGCATTTCTGCCCTGGAGGAATTCTCTGGTAAGGTAATCCGGCAAAGAATTAGAACTACCTTTGATGAATTCAATATCAAAATCAAAGATTGATAAAATTGCTTGCCATCTGGCAAAAATTTGTTTTGAAGCAAGATTTTTTACGTCTTTTTGTAAAACATCTTTGGCAGCTTTGCAATCAATACGAAGCAAAAATTTCTGATTGAGAAGATCAGATTGAAATTTTGAAATGCATAAAACAATTGCTAAAATCTCTTTTTTAATAGTGGAATAATTCTTTTGGGCATTATTCCAATATTTTGAAGTAAAACAAACAATTTGCTCAGAAGTAGAACTTCTTTGTTTTAAAATGCCCCCATAACCATTGTCAGAGGCATCAGTTTCAACAATTTTAAAAAGTTTTGGATCACATAAAACTAAACAAGGTAAATTCTTAACTTACAATTTTATGTATTTGACTGTGTCTGTGTGTTTTTGTGTCCATGCAGGAGGATTCTTTCGAAGTCTATCATGCAAGGATTTTAAAGAATACTAAGATTAGGAATGTGTTCAGAGATGTAATTTAAACATCCTAAGAACCTTTGAAGCTGGGTTTTATCCATTCATAAAATTGAGATATGGATTGAAAATATCATTCATAACCTTTTGAAATTCAGAAGGTGCATTTTTTAGGCCAAAAGGCATTACATTCCACTCATATTGACCAAAAGGGACTGTGAATGCAGTTTTGTACCTGTCAGAAGGATGGATTTGGATTTGATACATCTAGAAGGTAGTTGGAATATCAGCTCAAACTTGAGTTTGAATTTTGTTTTGCAAATCATGAATCCTAGTTTTGAAAACTGGATCATTTAACTGATTTTGAAGACGTTCAAATTTAAGATCTTTTTTCAAAAAATTGATTTGATTCATTTTCATTTGCAAAGGATTGAGAGTTTTTTCAAAAGCTGGAAATTTGAAAGGAATGAATTGATTTCTTCCTAAGGAGTTGATAATGATACCTAAGGAGTTGAGTAGTATATAAGGTATCAAGTAGTAGTATAAGGAGGTCAATAAAAAGTTCATTGTTGATAACCAAAGTAATTTGAATAAGAAATTTGAGAACAGTAACTCTATTTTAAATATTTAAAAACTGTTCTTTTGATTTTTCAATAATCTGATCAGGTGGAAACACTTGTTCAGATAAAATTTGGTTTTCAATAGGAACTTGAGAGGTTGAAGGAGTCTCAACACAATTTTCAAAAATTTGTTTTGAATATTGAGAAAGTTGAAGAGAATGAATGACCATTTGGTCAATCTGCTGCTGAGCTTTGATCTCTCTAACTTCTTGTTTTAAAATGGCAATTTCAGACTGTAAATCTTGAATTGAAACCTTTTTAAAACTTTGACTTGGAAATTTGTTTAAAATATCCGTAAGATTGTAAGTGTTTAAAACCTTGGGATGTTTTACCAAAAGATTGGAAGAAGAAACTTGATTTTGAATATCATTTGTTTCAAGAGTTTGTTTGTACCTTTGTAAATAAGAATGACGTAGTTCGGAATCAGGAAATTTTTCACATCAAATCTGATCAAGAATAAGATCCTGTTCTCTAGTCAAAACATTGATTTGTGGAGTTTCAGAAGAAACTGAAGTTTTGCTGGAAGAAGAAGAGGAGGAACCTAAGTCATCATCTTCTAAGGCATTGATAAGATTGTCTTCTTCAAAATTAGAGTTCGAATTACTGGCATCTAAGAGAAGATTGTTTAGCTGATTGACAACTGAATCTTCTAAATTCAGAAGATTGAGCTTTTTTACCAACTTACAAAACCTAGCAATATGTCCGGGTTTCTTATATTTGTAACAAACAGCATAATTGGAATTTGGTAAAGCAGGAATAGGGTTTTTGGTAGGAAGATTAGATTTCCTAAATTTGTGTCTGGGTTTCCTATAAGGTTTACTATAGGAAGGTTTGGAAGATTTGTGAATCTTGGGTTTGTTCCTACATTTGATTTTGGTTTTACAAGAAGGAAGACCAAATTGTTCACAGAAAGATCATAGGTCTTTTCTACGTTGGTTTCTATCTTTGGCTATTGAGAATCTAAGGGATTTGGGAAGACCACCAAGGAATTTTTCTTTCCTGTATGGAAGATTTCCATCAGGTCTGGTGTAAATCCTGGTTAAGAAGGTATCCTTATACCACCTAAACTCAGAGAGCTTCTTGCATTTAAGGTTGTTAATGATTTCAATAGACTTTTCTCTAAAAATCCCTGGGTTACCTATGAAGGTTTTGTCTATTGTGAAGATGAGTGTAGACACAGCATCCGAAATGGTTTGTCCATAAGGATCTCTAATGACATTGCCCTCAGGGTTAATTCTAATGGCATCAAAGATATTGTCTCTATCTTTTTGGGATAGATATTCGTCCCACCAACCTTTAAGTTGTCCAGTAAATCCGGCAACTAGGATATGATATATATGGGCCGTGAGTTGGTCAGTGCAATTGTGGGAAGTTTTATAAGCAGTGGCCACCATGGTCATCTGCTGGAGTTTGGATGTGATATTGTATTCAGACACACCATCTATGTTCCATTCATAGATGTTGTTAGCATTGTAAGAGTTTTGAATAACATTGGGCTGTTCTTCTAAAAGAACATCAGGATGGGTAGCTCTAGGATAGTAAAGCTTATTGGATTTCTTCCAAGAACTAGAAGATGGTTGAATTCTAAGCTTAAAGATGTCATTGGACTCAGGCTTAGGAGTTTGAGGAACTGATTCAGAATCAGAAGCGGGTTTAACTCTATCTAGGACAGAGATAGATGCTTTCTGTTTGTCTTCCTTAGATTTGGGAGTAGGAGATTCAGGAACGTAGGCTAACTTAATAGCTTGTTCAATCCTATCTATCCTAGATTGTAATTCACTATCAATCTTATGACAAGAAATCTGAGTTCTAAGTTGACTGGAAATTTCATAAGGCTATATAAAGATAGGAGTATCTAAAGCGAACCAGAAGGTTGTTTCGTTGAAGAAGCAATAACTGGTAAAGGAATGGAAGAAGTTGAAGGTGGAGTCTTGACAGAGAGATATTCACCAATAACTTGCAAATATTTATTTTTAAAATTGTTTTGTTCAATTATTGGTCAAAGATCTTCATTTGTAACTACAGTTTTAGCTTTAAAAGGTGCAGCATAAATTGAAGCATTATTTACCAAAAATTCAAATTTTCTCATCGGAGGGAAATCAGAATGAACCTTTTCCCCACTCGTGGTTTGCCAAGCTCTAGTCATAAAAATTGATTGAGTAAATGGATAGTCAATTTTGTTTTGTTCAGCATAGGCAGAAAACCAATCAAAAAACTGAACATGAATTTGATAATGGTTTAGAAAAGCATAAAATTCTTCTTGAATTTTAGTTTTCTTTTCATCTTTATAGTTTTCGAAAAACCATAGTTTTCTTACTTCATTATGAGGTGCATAAAACTTATTTCTTATACATGTGTTAAGTAATTCTTTGTTAATTTGAAAATTTGGTTCAATAGTTAAAACATTAATCTCTGCGTCAAGTCCAGAAGGATATATATAGAGTACAATTGGAGATGTGTATATAGAGACAGGATATATCTGTTGGAGTGTAAGCGGCCCGAGGAAAATTAGATTCGAGTCTCATTCCATGGATTTGAGTATTAACAAGAAAAGAGTGCCTAGCACTTTGTGGGTTCTGAAAATCACTAGTAGAAGTACTAGAATGCCTAGGAGGAATAAATCTAGCACTATTTGATCGATTGAAGGAAATTTCTACTGAACCAGTAGAGAATTGCCTAATGTTGGAAACTAAGGTATTCTTAGCAGGAATTGGAGGCAAAGCCTCAGGCAGTACCCAATTTTGAGGAAGGGATACTTGATCCCAAGAAATTGGTTTAGGAACAGATAGGTGAGATCTGCTCGAATCAGTTTGAAAAAGAATAGTTTCACCTTTCTTTTGAGTTCTAAGAACTCCAGAATTAAAAGCAGAGTCTCATAACTTTGTATTGAAGTCTAAAAATAATAGCAACTGGTAAAGATCCAGTTTTAGTTTTATAGTTTGAAGTTTTAACGATTAAAGTTAAGGAATCAAAAATATTTGGATCGTTTAGAGAAACTGAAAAGTTTGGAAAACAATCAAAATAAACAGGACCACCACATAGGCTGGTTTCAACCATGCCAAGTAGTGAATCATTGAAATCAGAAATCTGGCATCTCTTAGACATAGTCAAAGAGACGTGTCCAGACCTTCTCTGGATAGAGGTTTTGCTGCAATTTGGACAAGTCCAAAATGTAAATAATTGTATTTTTGTTTAAAACTTTCAATTGATTTTTTTGAAAGCAATTTGATCTCGTCATATTCCAGACTAAGAGGGATGGTTTGTTCAACAGTTTTGACAGAATAGTCCGTTGAAAAACTCCATTTGTTGCTTTTATAAATATCTTTGAAAGGATGTTTGGGAATTTTCCAATTATCCAAAGATTGATAAAGATCAGAGAAATTGATTTCTTCTTTAAGAGAAGAAGGATTTGAAGAAGAGGAGGAGGAGGCTTGGAAAGATCTAGAATTAGATCAAGAAAGCACTCATAATTAAAACAAAATAAAATACAAGAATAAAATTACAAAATTAAAATACAGAAAATAAAATAGAAAATGCAGGAATGGTTGTACCCCCTT
Source organism: Cinchona pubescens (assembly GCA_025175665.1). NCBI lineage: Eukaryota > Viridiplantae > Streptophyta > Magnoliopsida > Gentianales > Rubiaceae > Cinchona > Cinchona pubescens. The sequence goes on along the minus strand of JANKKI010000027.1, from coordinate 2,516,518 downwards.
GTTCCCTTTGGCACAGAAACCTTCGGGTTTCATAGGATGGAAATTATAAACCTTTCATGTTAATGTTTGTTTTAGATCTATTTGATTATGTTTAAGCTGATACCAATTATTTATTATAAATGTGAAAGAACAACCCAGATCAATAGATCTTTATGCAAATCTTAACATTCAGTCTAGATCTTTGCAAGAACAATTTCTTACACTCTATGGGTAGAGGATCTATCAAGCCATAATGCCTGTTCGTCGGCTAAATCGGCAACAGAATCATATCCCGTAGGACCAACAAGACCTTACTTGAATGTTAAAATTAACTAAAGATCTAACAGATCTATGAATGTTGTGTTCTTAAACATTTAACATAGATAATTTGCTGGTTAGGTACGTGGGCTTCTGCGAGTAAACTCAAGCGTCTCTGCTATACCAAGGTATAGGCGGACGCCCTATATACCATCACCAGATATCAGATCTAACATAAACAGATAATCTAGCCGAACCTTAACATCAGAGGTTCATAGTAGTCACCCTACTTCCCCCTACATATATGTATATATATATATATATGTATGTATACATGTGTGTGTATATATATACATATATACATATATACATATATACATATATAGATATATACATATATATATATATATACATATATACATATATACATATATATATATGTATATATATATGTATATATGTATGTATGTATACATATACATATATGTATATATATATATGTATACATATATATATATGTGTATGTATATATGTATACATATATATATATGTGTATGTATATATGTATGTGTATGTATATATGTATGTATATATACATACATGTATACATATACATGATATATATGTGTATGTATATATGTATGTGTATGTATATATGTATGTATATATACATACATATATACATACACGTATATATACATACACATATATGTATATATATATATATGTATATATATATATATATATATGTATATACATATATATATATATGTGTATATACATATATATATATATATATATACATATATATATATATATACATATGTATACATGTATATATGTATACATATATGTATATGCATATATATCTATATATGTATAGATGTATACACATATATATATATATACATATGTATACATGTATATATGTATACATATATGTATATGCATATATATCTATGTATGTATAGATGTATACACATATATATATATGTATAGATGTATACATGTATATATATATATATGTATGAACTTTTGAGAGCTAATTGCACTGTCACATGCTCTTGTTTTTTTCCTCAGAAACGGCAACTTACCATCATGTACTGATGCATTCAAAAAGAATGACATATAAATATCTTTTCAATCATGTAATTTTGCAGTTATAAATCAAGAAGTGTCATTATCACACTTATGAAATTCGTGCTATGTTGTATATTTTATGCATGTATCATGTACGTTCAACGAATCATGAAATCGTGCACAGATTAATAGGCTCAGGACCTGACCATGTTTTAGAACGCTCAGCCTAGCGTTTCACGTTCAACTACAGAAGTTTGCAAACAGGTCCAGCAGTATCACACCTATATCATGTTTCTATAGCATATTTTTGGTATCATGTATCATGTAAGTCAAGACTATAGATTATAACTCCTATCACTATCTTATGTAAGCCTTACTGTATTATCATTTATACATACTTCATGCGCAATTCAAACATATCAAAACTATACAATACGTTCATATTCATGCAAATCGTATGAACATACATGATTCAGGTTTTCGTAGTAAAAAATTATTTTCATAAATGTCGATTTCAAAAACTAACTTTGATAAACATATGAGTACATAAACAATAATTTTGAGAAACACATAATTTACTAAACAATTCTGGAAGTACAGAGCATAAGCACCATCTACACGCAATAACTTTGTCAAAATTTCACTTGCTCCTTAATGAGAATTCCATAATACTCGATTAACAATAGTTCATGTAATAATCTGCTTTCATTTCTGTAAAGTCTAATTGCAAATTCCTACTGTTCATTCCCTAATCATTTATTAAATGTTAATAAATTTCCCTTTTATCATAAGACAAGAAATTTCCATCTTTTGCTTGAAAAAATTTATTTCTTGAGTTAGAATATGTAACATTTTTAATAACCTCGATTTTGTTACAAGAGTAATATTTCCCAAGTTGGATTTATCAGAATAATCCAAATAGATTTGTTTCATAACTTAAATCAAATTACACATACAATGACTAAAATTTTCTGAAACTTCTAGGGCCTTACTGTATTATCATTTGCAAAGAAACTTTAAGTTGTTTTATACTGTATTATGAGTGTCGATCCATATAACAGATGTTCTTAAATTTCAATGTCTTGTTGCGATGATTCTTATAAATATCTTAATCTTAAAAGAACAAGTTTTATTGATCAGATTAACTTCTACCTGTAAGATAATAATATGAAGATAAAATTAATCCTTTAAGTATAATTTACTCTTCCGTGGCTCTGATGCCAAATATGACTAGGATATATAAAAACATAAATTTAAAAATCGAAAATCTCAAATTTACAGATTTTATTGAAGACTTGCAGATGACTTGTTGAAATAAAAGCTTACAAACTTGAGAAATTTTAAGAGGGAAAAGAGAAGAGAGAAAAAAAAATTGATGATCGAATGAGTTGGTTTGCTATGCTATTTATAATACAAAACAAATCTTATACAGTATAAAGTAAAAGTTTGCTTTTTACAAAGCAGTTTTAATAAAGCTACTTTTTCTTGCCGCGTCCTGTCTTCTTTTTTCCTTTGTCTTTTTGTATAGGTGTAAAGGAGCTTGATGATGAGTTGGATGCTTTGTAAGAGAGCTCTGCTTTTTCTTTTTCAGAATCGAAGAACGATTTTTTCTTTGCAGTCACTTCAATGGTTTTTGCCAATTCGGTAATTTGTTCGGCTTGTTTGAGTAGAGTCTGAATGTCTATGTCAACATCATCAGGATCTTGAGAATCTTGTGCTAATTATGTGAAAGGATTTGGCGTTTGTAAGTATTCCAGTTTTTCCTTCCCTTTTGTAGTTGATGGAGTGGCTTCACTAATTTTAATTCCTTTTTTTTGAGACTTGTATGAAGAAACCATTGCAGATATATATGCTTGCAAATTCTTAGGATCTAGGCTTTGAGAGGATGAAGTTGTTCCTGTATTATTTTAACTTTCTAGATGTATGAATAAGGTAATATTAATTGGGTGAATATTTAAACTATTAAAATCAGGCATGTCACATATTGGCATACCATTTTGCCATGAATACTCTCCTGATCTTGATACACATCTAGAATGATTATAACCAGTTTCTAATTTTGGTTCTAGGAGCACCATAAGATTACACAACAAGATTCTCAAGAAACTGACAAAGAGCTGTGTATAAGAGACAGTGTCCAGGAAAATATATATATATGTCTATAAATCTCTGAAATGCACCGAAAACAGGTTTGGGGAATAATGATTCTTCTATTCCAAAGTTTTGAAACCAAAAGTAAAACCAAGAAGGTAGTATAGTTTTATTTTGTAGGATTGTGGGTTCAAGGCGAATCCACCAAGTATGTAGATTTTCAGAATTTTGGTAATAAAACGGGTTGAAGAATGATTGTTGAGCTCATGGTTGTTGAACCAATATTCTGATTGTGCTGAGTTTAGGCTATATTTGTTTATCATAAGCTGATATGGATCTAGAGGTAATTCTTCTAGTTCTATATTGCAAACATGAAGGGTTTTATGTCATGGGAAGAATGTTCCTTCAGTTGAATCAGGATTTGGAGGAATATGAGTAATTTGAGAAAGAATTGTTTGTCTAGGGATTGTTCCTAATACCGTCGCTTGAGGAGTTTGTGGTGTAAGTTTTTGTGGTTGTGGACTTACTACATTTTTGAAAGTTTGAGGAGTATGTTGTTGTGTTTGAGTAGGTAAGGGGGGAAAATTCCTTGCTAACACGGTATTAGCAAGCACGGCATTTGTGTTTGTATTTCCTCTGCTTCTTCCACGGCCTCTTCCTGGGCCTTGTCCAGCAAGAGTAAATCCTTGCATAACTTTACACTGCAAATAAAGATAACATTTGCAGAGAATGAGAAAATTCTTTTCTCCAATAACGATATTCTGTTGTATGACCTTCATACTCAGTAATATAGTAATTTCTTAATTGGTGTAAAAAATTAGAGTTTTTTGGTATGTTGTAATGTAAATATTTTTCTATTTCTATACTGGTTTATTTCTTCTATTTCTTCACTCATTCTATGGGAATGCTGCTTTTTTTCTATTATTAAAGCCCCTTTTGCCTTTTTCCAACTGTCTTGAGGCACATAATAGGGTATGTATATCGTATTTTGTAATCTATGTTTTTTCTGGTAAAATTCTGAGGAAAATTATAATTTTGTTTTGATGAAGAGCTAGATGCCATTTATTCAAGAAACAAAGAAAGTTTTCCTTTATATCTTTTTATTTTTCTTTTTGATTCATTAATATCTATTTCTACCACTATAATTTGTTGTTCTACCCAATGTTTTTCCCAAGAATTAGATAATTCTATTGTTTAAAGTTTATGAAACCACTGAATTTTTTTTTTTTTTGCTTCTAAATTTTGTAAGTTTTCTTTGTAAAATTTCAATCTAGCAGGATATCTAGCAATAGAATCAAATACGAAAGGAACTTTTAATGAATCTTAGATGTCCAACTTTATCACATTTCAAATGGTACAAAGATGCATTCCTGGCTAGAGTCATGAATAGAACTGATTGTAGTTCTCACTTTTGGAAAGAAAAATTTATTTCATGTTTACCAAACCTTTTTGCCCAAAGAATCTTTGCTAAACTAAAAGATTACCATGATGGATATAATGTTCCGTATGATCAACTAACATATGGAGATATTATTTCTGTTATAACTGAAGAAGGTCTTAAACTTTGTAATGATCTTAAATTAAATGCTCAATTTAAAAAATGTACTCAAAGAAAAGAACTAGGAGATTTCTGTGCTCAATTTGTAGTTCATGAACCTACTATCCCTTATCAAAAAGCCCAAAAACAATAGAGTAACAAAAAATCTAAAAGAGATATAAAAATTAAACCCCAAAAAACTCAAAAAACTTATTTTCCTAAAAAATATTATAAATATAGAAAAACAAAATTTATAGAAGATAAAAAACTGATAGGGAAGTACAAAGTTGGATAAAAGCAAATATTACGTGTAGAAAATGCGAAAAAAATGGACACTATGCAAACCGATGCAAATAAAAAACTACTACGGCATTATTAGAGAAAGTCAATAATCTTTCTATTAACGATAGCGACAAAAAAAATATAATCTCAACGCTTTTACATACTGATTCATCTACTTCTAATGAAAGTAGTAGTGAGGAATATGAAATAAATCACACTTGATTATTCTTCTGAAGATGATAATTATTGTAATTGTCCAAATTAATACTCTAACTGAAAACCAAGAGTTATTTTTTGAATTACTAGAACATATACCAGACAAGGAAACTAAAAAACAATATTTGACACAGTACAAAGAAATTTTATTAAATGAAGATAAAACTAACAGACATGAGTACAAAACCATGCCATATAAGGTAAAGGAAAAAATAGTTTCAATGCAAAATACTTTCACAATACAAGATATCATGAATCAGGCATCATTATCTGCATATAATAAACCTGTTACCATACCAGTTTTAAAACAAGAAATAAATCATCTTAAAGAAGAAATTGTTAATCTAACAAAAGATTGACAATATTAGAATTAGATTCTTTAATAGTAAAAAATAACTCCTTAAATATTTCTTCAACTTCTAATTCACAAGAAAAACTTTCAGAATCACAAAACTCAGAATTTTTAAATATTACTACTATATATTCTTCTCAAAAATATTTTGCTTCAGTTAGTATGACTCTACAAATAAATAATGAATACAATTTTTCCACAATGGCTATGATTTACTGGAGCCAATATTTGCACCATGAGAGAAGGTTTAGTACCTACCAAATATTTTGAAAATCCACCACAGCCTTAAGAGCGGCTGAGGGATCTCAAATTCAAGTAAATTATAAACTTAATAATGTATGCATATACTTTGAAGAAGGAAATAGTATTTGTTTACCATTTGTTTTAACAAAAGCTATTAGTGAACATGTAATACTTGGAACACCATTTTTTTGTTAAAATGCATCCATATTTTTGTGATGGAAAAACAATTACAAACAAAGATAAACAGGTTACTTTTAATTTTGTTACTATTGAAAAACCACATTATTTAAATCACTTTTGTATAAACTCTATTAAAGAACATATCAAATTAAAAACTAACCAAATTACCGTTTTACAAGAAGAAGTAAAAGCACATACTTTAGAACAACAATTATAGATGCCAGAAAATCAATTAAAAATAAAAGAAATAACACAAAAAATTATTAATCAAATTTGTAGTGATTTACCTAATGCCTTTTGTCATAGGAAACAACATATTGTTGAACTACCTTATGAAAAGGGTTTCAAAGAAAAGGATATTCCTACAAAAGCTAGGCCTTCTCAAATGAACTCTGAAATGGTTGAATATTGTAAAAAAGAAATACGTGATTTACTACAAAAAAATATATTAAGAAAATCTCATTCTTCTTGGAGTTGTATTGCTTTCTATGAAATTTTGAAATAGAAAGAGGAGCCCCAAGACTAGTAATCAATTATAAACCTTTAAACAAAATTCTACAATGGATAAGATATCCTTTTCCCAATAAAAAAGATTTATTAAATAGAACCTTTAATGCACATATCTATTCTAAGTTTGATTTAAAATCTGGATTTTGGCAAATACAAATAGCTGAAAAGGATAAATATAAAATAGCATTTGTCATTCCATTTGGTCATTATGAAAGGAATGTAATGCCCTTCGGACTAAAAAATGTACTCCTTCTGAATTTCAACATATTATGGATGATATATTTTCTCAATACTCTTTTATAATTGTTTATATAGACAATATACTTATATTTTTGACTCATTAGACTAACATTTTAAACATTTAAATTCTTTTTCAAACACAGCACTATGAAATGGCATAGTAGTTTTTGCAAAGAAAATGAAGCTTTTCCAAACAAAAGTAAGATTTTTAGGATATGAATTAAACAAAGGACAAATTATTCCTATAACTAGATCCATAAAATTTGCAAACAAATTTCTGATGAAATTAAAAATAAAACTCAATTACAAAGGTTTCTGGGTAGTCTTAATTATATACATGAATACTATAAAAATCTAGCACAAGATTGTAAACTACTATATCAAAGATTACGAAAAAATCCTCCTCCTTGGTCAATACACCATACAGAAGCTGTTAAACGAATCAAACAAAAGGTCCAACAGTTACCACTTTTATATTTATCACGTACTTCCTAGTACAAAATTATTGAAAACAGATGCTTCAGATATAGGATATGGTGGAATCCTAAAACAAATCAATCCCCATACTAACAAAGAAGAATTAGTTAGACATACCTTAGGATTATGGAACAAAGCTCAGACAAACTATGCTACAGTTAAAAAAGAAGTATTAAGCATAATTTTATGTATTTCAAAATTTCAAGATGATTTACTTAACAAAAAATTCACTGTCAAAGTAGATTGTTCAGCAGCTAAACAAATTATTGAAAAAGATGTTAAAAATATTGCTTCCAAACATTTATTTGTAGGTTGGCAATCCATACTTTCTATTTTTGATTTTGATATTCAATATGTAAAAGGTTCTACTAATTAACTACCTGACTTTTTGACAAGAGATTTTTTTTGCAGGTTAAGAAGAAGGACATGCCCCTATTGGATTCTATTGCTAGATATCGTGATAGATTGAAATTTTACAGGGAAAACTTACAAAATTTAGAAGCAAACAAAATTCAGTGGTTTCATAGACTTGTAACAAAAGAATTATCTTGTAATTCTTGGGAAAAAAATTGGGTTGAACAACAAATTATAGTGGTAGAAATAGATATTAATGAATCAAAAAGAAAAATAAAAAGATATAAAAGAAAACTTTCTTTGTTTCTTGCATAAATGGCATCTAGCTCTTCATCAAAGCAAAATTATAATTTTCCTATTTATCAGAAAAATATAGATTACAAAATACGATATACATACCCTATTATGTGCCTTAAGACAGTTGGAAAAAAGCAAAAGAGGCTTTAATAATAGAAAGGGAGCAGCATTCCCACAGAATGAGTGAAGAAATAGAAGAAATAAACAAGTATAGAAATTGGATAATAAAAATAGAAAAACATTTATGTTACAACATACCAGAAAACCCTAATTTTTTACACCAATTAAGAAATGACAATATTACTGAGTATGAAGGTCATACAACAGAATCCCGATATTGGAGAAAAGAATTTTCTCATTCTATGTAAATGTTATCTTTATTTGCAGTGTAAAGTTAGGTAGGGATTTATTAAAGTATTATACTCCTATGGGACAAGACCCAGGAAGAGGCCGTGGAAGAAGCAGAGGGAATACAAACACAAATGCCATACTTGCTAATACCATGTTAGCAAGGAATTTCCCCCCCTTACCTACTCAAACACAACAACATACTCCTCAAACTTTCAGAAATGTAGTAAGTCCACAACCACAAACAACACCACAAACTCCTCAAATGACGGTATTAGGAACAATCCCTAGACAAAAAATTCTTTCTCAAATTACTCATACTCCTCCAAATCCTGATTCAGCTGAAGGAACATTCTTCCCATTACATAAAACCCTTCAAGTTTGCAATATAGAACTAGAAGAATTACTTCTAGATCCATATCAGCTTATGACAAACAAAATAGTCCAAACTCAGCACAATCTTATTTTCTTCCAAATGGTTTCCCTTTAAAAAATCGTCATGTATATTCTAACTTTTTTGAACATGCATTATTATTCTATAATAAACCTATTGCCAAGGTCAAAGATCATGATCCAGCAAAGTACGGAAGGATGATTCCCTAAAGAAGAAGACCATGAAATTTCCTATTCCCAAATCTTCATAAACAATATTCCTTTCATTGAAGAATGGGGAATCTCAATAAATTCAATAAGATTTACCTCAAAATTCAATCAAAAAGAATATTGGTTCAACTACCATGAGCTCAAACAATCATTCTTCAACCTGTTTTATTACCAAAATTCTGAAAATCTGCATACTTGGTGGATTCGCCTTGAACCCACAATCCTACAAAATAAAACTATACTACTTTCTTGGTTTTACTTTTGGTTTCAAAACTTTGGAATAGAAGAATCATTATTCCCCAAACCTGTTTTCGGTGCATTTCAGAGATTTAGAGAAATAAATCTTTCAGATTTCCCTCAAGAAGATATTCCAAAAGAGCTCTCTGTCATTTCATGATCAAATTCAAAATACCATGGTGCTCCTACTGGAAATTAGAAACTGGTTATAATCATTCTTCAAACATCCCAGAAATCAGGAGAGCCATATTCATGGCAAAATGGTGGCCAAAATGTGACATGCCTGATTTTAATAGTTTAAATATTCACCCAATTAATATTACCTCATTCATACATCTAGAAAGTTAAAATAATACAGGAACAACTTCATCCTCTCAAAGCCTAGATCCTAAGAATTTGCAAGCATATATATCTGCAATGGTTTCTTCATACTTGTCTCTAAAAAAAGGAATTAAAATTAGTGAAGCCACTCCATCAATAACAGCTCAACCACCAGCTCAAAGGACTACAAAAGGGAAGGAAAAATTGGAATACTTACAAACGCCAAATCCTTTCACATAATTAGCACAAGATTCTCAAGATCCTGATGATGTTGACATAGACATTCAGACTCTACTCAAACAAGCCGAACAAATTACCGAATTGGCAAAAACCATTGAAGTGACTGCAAAGAAAAAATCGTTCTTCGATTCTGAAAAAGAAAAAGCAGACAAAGCATCCAAGTCATCATCAAGCTCCTTTACACCTATTCAGATACTTGTAAAAGACAAAGGAAAAAAGAAGACAGGACGCGGCAAGAAAAAGTAGTTTTGTTAAAGCTGCTTTGCAAAAAGAAAACTTTTACTTTATACTGTATAAGATTTGGTTTGTATTATAAATAGCATAGCAAACCAACTCATTCGATCATCAAATTTTTTTTCTCTCTTCTCTTTTCCCTCTTAAAATTTCTCAAGTTTGTAAGCTTTTATTTCAACAAGTCATCTCCAAGTCTTCAATAAAATCTGTAAGTTTGAGATTTTCGATTTTTAAATTTATGTTTTTATATATCCTAGTCATATCTGGTATTAGAGGCATGGAAGTGTAAATTATACTTAAAGGATTAATTTTATATTCACATTATTATCTTATGGGTTGAAGTTAATCTAATCAATAAAACTTGTTCTTTTAAGATTAAGATATTTATATGAATCATCGCAATAAGACATTAAAATTTAAGAACATTGGTTGTGGGTTGACACTCAAGTCGCTGAGGGTTGTGACAACTGGAAGCCGTTGCCTCAAAGATGAAATACCTAAAGGCGTAACACCAGTATAGTGACCCTGGGAATGTTGGCAGTCGAGCAACATATGTTTCTAAAATTTTAAATGTTTAATGATTAGTCAATACGTGAAGAATCATATAACATATGTTTATGTTAAAAGAATATTGCTCAATAAGATCAGTATCTGAAAACAACTTAAAAGATAATAAGGTTTAGATAAGATTAATTCTTTAAGAATTATCTCTTTTGTGGACTTCACTAATATTTATGGCTGAAAATACTACTGTATCTCGTCAGATTTCTTCTTATACAAAAAATTAAGAAATTATTGAATTTGACAATTTAGATCAAACATTTCAAAACTGGAGTTTACCTGAAAAACAATAATCTGAAGTTTATAAGGTAGATTTTACTAATAAGATTAAACTCCATACTAAATACAAAGTCAAATCAGATGAAAAAACAATCGCTATAGGTAATGATTTTGAATATTTACAGCTGATAAAATCAAAAGATTCACTTAGAAGAAATTAATGATACAAAATTTAAATATATGCATATAGGCTTAGTACAAATAGCTTTACAACAATTAAATAGACAAGGTTTTAATACTTCTATTTGTATAGCCCTAAAAGATGGTAGACATAATAAATTTGTAGACTTTTTCCTTGGTTTAGTTGAAACTTCATTATGTAATAGTCCAATTTATTTCAATAGCTTTCCAAATTTCTCTATTTCTCTAATGGATAAAAATTTATCAGAAACTTTTACATTAAATATTAATACTAAAGGATATGAAATGAAACTTGGATCTGAAAATATTAATATTACATATAGAATTTTTTACAAACTAATGAATACATTAAGTCCTAGTTTGGCATCATTTTTAATTAAAGGAACTATGACAAATCAACTTCGTTGTACCCCTCTCATAGAAACAAATTTAACCAGGTCAAATATAGAGCTCATTCAAATCATAAATTGGAATCAAGTGGATGTACCCAAACAGTGGATATTTGAAATGTTTAACCTGTCCTTCTTTACCAAAGCAACTCAAACCCCAAATAGTTAGAGAAATTGAAGAATCTTTTACTGGTACTGTTGCCATAAATTTTCATAGAAATTTATTTTGTATAAACTATACTTTTATGATCTTATTGCATCCAAACATTTATTTACAAGATGGAAATCCATACTTTTTGTTTTTGATTTTGATTTTCAATATATAAAAGGTTCTATTAATTCACTGCCTGACCTTTTGACTAGGGAATTTATTGCAGGTCAATAAGAAGGACATGCCCCTATTTGATTCTATTGCTAGATATCGTGCTAGATTGAAATTTTACAAAGAAAACTTACAAAATTTAGAAGCAAACAAAATTCAGTGGTTTCATAGACTTGAAACAATAGAATTATCTAATCTGTATGTAAGCCTTACTGTATTATCATTTATACATACTTCATTTGCAATTCAAACATGTCAAAACTATACAAGTTCATACTTGTATGTTCATATTCATGCAAATCGTAAGGAATGGACATACATGATTCAGGTTTTCATAGTAAAAAATTATTTGCATAAATGTCGGTTTCAAAAACTAACTTTGATAAAAATATGTGCACATAAAATAATTTTGGGAAACACATAATTTACTAAACAATTTTGGAAGCACAAAGCATAAGCACCATCTACATGCAATAACTTTGTCAAATTTTCACTTGCTCCTTAATGAGAATTCCATAATACACGATTAACAATAGTTGATGTAATAATCTTCTTTCATTTCTTTAAAGTCTAATTGCAATTCCTACTGTTCATTCCCTAATCATTTTTTAAATGTTAATAAATTTCCCTTTTATCATAAGACAAGTAATTTCCGTCTTTTGCTTGAAAAAATTTATTTCTTGAGTTAGAATATATAACATTTTTAATAACCTCGATTCTGTTACAAGAGTAATATTTCCCAAGTTGGATTTATCAAAATAATCCAAATAGATTTGTTTCATAACTCAAATCAAATTACACATACAATGACTAAAAAACAAGATTTTTTCAAACTTCTAGGGCCTAACTGTATTATCATTTGCAAAGAAACTTTAAGTTGTTTTATACTGTATTAAGATTGTCGACCCACAACAGATGTTCTTAAATTTTAACTTGTTTAATAACATCTTATTGCGATGATTCATATAAATATCTTAATCTAAAAAGAATAAGTCTTATTGATCAGATTAACTTCAACCTATAAGATAATATTGTGAAGATAAAATTAATCTTTTAAGTATAATTTACTCTTCCATGCCTCTGATACCAAATATGACTTGGATATATAAAAACATAAATTTAAAAATAAAAAATCTCAAACTTTCAGAGTTTATTGAAGACTTACAGATGACTTCTTGAAATAAAAGCTTACAAACTTGAGAAATTTTAAGAGGGAAAAGAGAAGAGAGAAAAAAAATCGATGATCCAATGAGTTGGTTTGCTATGCTATTTATAAAACAAAACGAATCTTATACAGTATAAAGTAAAAGTTTGCTTTTTGCAAAGCAGAACTTTAATAAAGCTATTTTTTCTTGCCGCGTCCTATCTTCTTTTTTCCTTCGTCTTTTTGTATAGGTGTAAAGGAGGTTGATGATGAGCTGGATGCTTTGTCTGCTTTTTCTTTTTCAGAATCGGAGAACAATTTTTTCTTTGCAGTCACTTCAATGGTTTTTGCTAGTTTGGTCATTTGTTCGGCTTGTTTGAGTAGAGTCTGAATATCTATGTCAACATCATTAGGATCTTGAGAATCTTGTCCTAATTATGTGAAAGGATTTGGCGTTTGTAAGTATTCCAGTTTTTCCTTTCCTTTTGTAGTCTTTTGAGCTGGTGGTTGAGCTGTTATTGATGGAGTGGATTCACTAATTTTAATTCCTTTTTTCTGAGACATGTATGAAGAAACCATTGCAGATATATATGCTTGCAAATTCTTAGGATTTAGGCTTTGTGGGGATGAAGTTGTTCCTGTATTATTTAGACTTTCTAGATGTATGAATGAGGGAATATTAATTGGGTGAATATTTAAAAACTATAAAAATCAGGCATGTCAAATTTTGGCCACCATTTTTCCATGAATACTCTCTTGATTTCTGGGATGTTTGAAGAATGATTATAACCAGTTTCTAATTTCCAGTAGGAGCAGCATGGTATTTTGAATTTGATCATGAAATGACAGAGAGCTCTTTTGGAATATCTTCTTGAGGGAAATCTGAAAGATTTATTTCTCTAAATCTCTGAAATACATCAAAAACAGGTTTGAGAAATAATGATTCTTCTATTCCAAAGTTTTGAAACCAAAAGTAAAACCAAGAAGGTAGTATAGTTTTATTTTGTAGGATTGTGGGTTCAAGGCGAATCCACCAAGTATGTAGATTTTCAGAATTTTGGTAATAAAAGTGGTTCAAGAATGATTGTTTGGGCTCATGGTAGTTGGACCAATATTCTCTTTGATTGAATTTTGAGGTAAATCTTATTGAATTTATTGAGATTCCCCATTCTTCGATGAAAGGAATATTGTTTATGAAGATTTGGGACAGAAGGATAGGAAATTTCATGGTCTTCTTCTTTGGGGAACCATCATTCTGTATTTGTTGGATCATGATCCTTGACCTTGGCAATAGGTTTGTTATAGAATAATTCATGTTCAAGAAAGTTAGAAACATGACGATTTTTTAAAGGGAAACCATTTGGAAGAAAATAAGATTGTGCTGAGTTTGGGATGTATTTGTTTATCATAAGCTGATATGCATCTAGAGGTAATTCTTCTAGTTCTATATTGCAAACATGAAGGGTTTTATGTAATGGGAAGAATGTTCCTTCAGCTGAATCAGGATTTGAAGGAGTATGAGTAAATTGAGAAAGAATTGTTTGTCTAGGGATTGTTCCTAATATCGTCATTTGAGGAGTTTGTGGTGTTGTTTGTTGTTGTGGACTTACTACATTCCTAAAAGTTTGAGGAGTATGTTGTTGTGTTTGAGTAGGTAAGGGGGGAAAATTCCTTGCTAACATGGTGGTTTTCATGTCGTGTGACTCAGCGGCTTATATGCGACCTAACGTGGCCCACAACTTAGCGATTGAGTTAGGCACTTTCATTTTTTCAGTTTCTGATTTTTTGCTTTTAAATAGAAGATCTTTTGGTTTCATTTAACTGGTGACCAAGAGAAGGCCAAGCTATGAAAAGCAAAAGGAAGAGTACCAAATGGTTTTTTTATAAGTTTAAAGTGCTTTAGTGTTCGAATGGGATGAAAACGGAACATAACAGATGAAAATTGTGCGAAAATAGAGCAAAATGGCGGCTGCACCCAGGAGGCCTTAGTCGTGCCCTACCATTGGAATTCAGGAACGATTGTGCCTGAAGAAACTGAGTTGCATCCACGTGGCTGCTAGAAATAGGGAAAAAAAAAACATTTTTCACAGGTTTTGGGCTTTTTTGGGGTATTTTGACCTACAACTTTGTAAAACCCTGGGAAACATTATAAATAAATATATGAGGTCGTTAGAATCAATATGTATATTAGTTAATAGCCGACTTAGGTCACAAAATTATTAGGAAACGTCAATCAATAATCCTCTTGAAGAGAAGAATAATCAGGGCAGAGGAATAAAGAACGCAACCACGACTAGTGTTCCTATCTTTCCTTTTCCTTTGTGATTTTATACTTTAGAATGATGGTAAAATATTCCTTTGATGTATTTATGAATATGTATTAATTTAATATCTAGGGTTATATTCAAATTTTTCCATGATGATTGTTTGTCAGATTTTTAATTTTAGTTTCTCATGGTGTTAGTTTTTTTGGATTAATCTTAATGCCTCTTGATGATTGATCACTCTCTAGAGTGATTTGTAGACCCTATTTCATATCTAAAGAGGATGCTTAGGGTTAGGATGGTTTCAAATAGCCTTTGTTTGGGATCTTTACTACAGATTTAATAATTTTGTGAATACGGATAGAAATATATCTATTCATCTTAGGCAATCAAACTGGGGTTCATTTTATCTTGTCTCTAGTTTATGTAGAAATATAGTGGGCTGGTTAGGATTAGTAGGTTTGCCTAAATTCTAAAAGAAAACATAATAAGGCGATTACATTAAACCCTAGATTAGTAAACAAATTGAGAAATTGAAGGAATAATAAATCGAAACATTCAATTGAGATTGGTAAATGAAGAATAAACCCTAACTCTTTAATACTTTATTTTCCACATAATTTGCTTAGTTAATTTCTTTAGGTATTTCTTTGTTCTTATTCTTAATTCAATTATATCAGAGTTTAAATAGAATTTGGTGCGTGTCATTCTAGTAGTTAATAGTATTAGTCAAGTATAGTCCTTGTGGGAATGATATATACTTATCACTGTATTACTTGTTTGATACGTATACTTGCATACGCAAATTGTGTAAATACCCACATACAAGAACAAATTTTTAGTGCCATTGTCGGGGACTTTGTTTATTTTTGTTAATATTAGATTAATTAAATTTATAGTTTAAATGTTTTTCTTTTTCTTTTTTTGGTTTGTAGGGTTATTTGCTTTTGTATGCCAAGGAGGTCAAGCAGAAAACTTCTTCCTTTTGATCTTGATATTAAACCAATTGAGTGTACTAGTTGTTTACGAAGAGAAGCTAGGAGGGGTTTTCAACTGATCATGCAAATGGTTGACAGGATTGTTCAAGTACTGCCAAACCAAGCTGATCTGAGATTTCTTAGTGTCTTTGACGTACCAATTGTTAATGGTCTTCAGTCGACATGAAGCCACTTATTCAGGTTGCATTGAAGTCACAGATCATTCTGATGATGCAATCGTCAGTAATGTTTGGTGGATTGCCAAGTGTGACCCAAATGTTCACATCTTCAATTTCATGGAGATTTGTAATACTTTTCAGCACAATGGTGTTTTAGATGATGCTATAGGGCTAAGCTAAGGTTTTTGTTGTTCTCACTATGGTATAAGGCCAAGGCTAGGCTAATTTCACAACTTTGGAGTTCCTTTATAGCTAAGAATGATATTGTAAAGTAGTTCCAACTAGCAAAGCTGATGAATGACATAACCTCACTTTTGCAACATGACAACTAATAGTTGTTTGAATCTTGGGAATGAGATTCACAGACCTATTTCAGTTATGTCCTCATCAAGGTTTACCAGATTGGTTGCTAATTTAGACATTCTATAATGGGTTACAAGGACCAACTAGAATTAACAACAATGCAATAGCTGGAGGAGCCATTTTGAGTAAGTTTTATGCTACAGAAGTTCAGATGCTAGAAGACATCCTCAAACAACTATTAGTGGTCAAACGAAATAGCTAATCTAGACGAACAATAGAGGTTTATGAGATAGATGATTTCACAGCTATGGCAACATAGTTAGTCACCTTGACCAAAAGAATAGAGGGTATAGGTATTCTAGGTAGGCAGGTGTAGAGACTATCTATATCGTGCCAGGAAGGACAATCAATTGACCAATGCCCTAAGAATCAAGAAACGGTGAACTATGTTAGTAACTATAACAGAAATTAGAGAAATCCTTACTCCAACACTTACAATACTGGTTGAAGAAACCACCCAAACCTCTCATGAAACAACAATCAGCAGGGTAGACCATCACTTAGGTACTGGCCTCACATCTATGAGACCTCCAATTCTACCAAGGTTCCAAAATCAAAATAGACCGTCACAACCATAGCAGGGGAAAAAGGATACTTTGGATGTCATGCCCCTGAAATACAGGACAATGACACCTTGCACCTCGAGATCACCCCAACCATACAAGGAATAGTACAAGTCCTATATAAAAACCATATTTATTTAATCATTCAAAACTAACCATAACAATTCCATAAGTAACATCACTACACAAGCCAAGCACACTTATATACAAACTATCAAAACATAACTTAAGGCAGTAACAAGGTTCTATATACATAAAAAAACTAAGTGATTGGCATGCAAGCCCAACAAGAGCAAAAGCCTCACACTAAACAAACTATCATGCCCTACCTCCAATAGCTAGAGTTCGTACCGTAATCCATGCCCTGCTCAACACAACTTTGGCACAACAAACACCCCAGTCAGGTCGTCTACTGCAAAACAATATCCAACAATAGGGTGAGAAAATGTCGCTTAGTAAATATAGCACTTAAGCCTAGTTATTGAATATAAATATATAGTTAATGTAGTGTTCAATGTAAACAATATAAACAATAGTCAAAATATGCATGACAAATTCAGTAAGCTCATAACTCACAATAGTCTTCTGATAATTGGATCTAGATATATTTATTATTCGTCTTGAAAGACTAGGTATAAGCAAAGTTAGGTACTGCTAGTAATCAGTAAGTAGAGGAAGTGCCCTAGTAAATGATATAAAACAAAACCAGTCCGTTAAAGTGATCCGCTGAGTTTAAAGTAAGCAATCAACATCACAAGGCATTGATAATTAAATCAACATCACAATATCACAAGGCATTTAAATCAATTTGCATACATATCGTGTAAACCTCTTGGTAATGACTCTAGAAGGACCAACAATAGCTAGGGGTGGTTGTGCCCTCATTTGTGGTGGCTGTGACCTGAAACTTCAGAAACGAGTACTGGTAGTGGCAATGGTCGTACAAAGTAAACCGGAGGTGGTATAGGCTTATAAGAACCTGTATACTAGTCTCTATAGTGCAACATATGCAACTCCACTGACTCCATTCTCTAAGGCCTATTGTTGCAGATGTGTATCTACCTATGCACTAGTCTCATACAAATGTTTAAATGGGTTTGTCTCAACAGCAGCGTTGCATCTTTGATCTCTTTTAATAACCCTTTTCTGGAGCGTTGACATTTTTCAACTTCGTCCTTCATAACTCCCGGAACAAACCTTCCAAGTGCATGGAATCGCTGTGAGCACTTAACCGTTGTCATCCTGGGAATCTACTTGAAGGAATCAAACTCTTCTCTTCTCTTAGCCTTGAGCAATGGAGGATAAAAATGATCTAGAATTACCTTCCTGAAATCTTTTCAGGAAATCTGTCCCAAAGGGGTAGGTAAAAGTCTCACCCCATTCCACCATGTATTTGCATCCCCAATTATGTAAGGCTTTACTATTTAGAACCTGTACTCATCTGGAACATCTAGCAAATCTAGATTCCCATCAACTTGGTCTAACCATTAAAACTGTTAGCCTCATCTGCATATGATCTACCATCAAATGTAGGGATACCCACCTTCCTTATCAATTTATAATATTGATCAATACCCTTGGCTTCTGGTTGTGATGGTAGATCAGGTGTGGGGTTAGCTAGAGTGATATGAACAGCCACATGCACAGCCTCACCCAAAATAGCCTCATTATTAGTATAATCTATCACTAGTGCTGGTGACTGATGTAGCTGTTGAGGCTGTCTATCTTTCTAACATTACTTCTCAGCCTCGTGATTAGTCTTAATAGGCTCTCCAGTCCACTCTTGATTAGTACCAATCTCATGTCTATGTACCTCTTCCTCCTATTCTACCAATACCTGTTTTTGTTTACTTACTTTAGGTGCCATTATCCTGCACGTTTCAAATAAAGTAAGTTTAACTTTTTGGTCAAACATAGTAATTTTGTAATTAATCATTTATATGAATTTATTCAACAAAAGTGATATTTATATCAAATATTAACACATAAAAATTTAAAATTAATTAAAAAAGTTAGAGAAATTTATATAAAATGAAGTTATAAAAACATAATACGTTGACTAGAAAAGTCCAACAGTGACACTTTTAATGGGACATAGGTAGTATATACTAACCATTGGAAACATACTCATACACTTTAATCACTCTCCACCTAAGCATTAAAGACAAGGAATTATAGTAGTTCCCAGTCTCAGGTGGCTAGTCTCAAACCCTAAGTTACTTGCAAGTCTAAATCCCCAATACCACATTCATAACAACAACAATTCAACTTATGACTAAACATAGGATTAAGTAACCTATGCTTTGATACCACTCAATATCACACACCCAAAACAGGATAATGACACATCGCACCTCAGAATTAACCCTAGCATGTAAGACACAGTATAAGAGCTATATACAAACCACATTTATTTGACCTTTTAAAACCAACCATAACAATTCCATAAGTAACATCACTACACAAGCAAAGCACACTTATATACAAACAATCAAAACATAACTCTTAATTACATGCTCAGATAAGGCAGTAACAAAGTTCTATATACAAAACAAAACTAAGTCATTGGCATGCAAGCCAAACAAGGACAAACGTCTCATACTAAACAAACTGTCACACCCTAACTCCAACAGGTAGAGTCCGCATCGTAATTCCTGCCTTGCTCAACACTAAAATCTGGGGTAACAAACTCCTCAGTCGGGTCGTCTAGTGCAAAACAATATCAAACAATAGGGTGAGCAAATGTTGCTTAGTAAATAGCATTTAAGCCTAGTTACTGAATGTAAATATATAGACAATGCAGTGTTCAATGTAAGCAATATAAACAATAACCAACATATGCATGACAAATTCATTAAGCTCATGGTTCACAATAGTCTTCCGGTAACTGGATCTAGGTCTATCTATTATTTGCCAGAATAAACTAGGCATAAGCAGAGTTAGATATTCCAGTAATTAGTAAGAAGAGTGAGTACCCAGGTATATGACATAAAGTAAAACCAGTCCACCAAAGTGATTCGTTGAGCTTTCCGAAGTGAGCAATCAACATCAAAAGGCATTGAGTATTAAATCAACATCACAACATCATAAGGTATTTAAATCACTTTGCATACATATCATGTAAAACCTTCATAACTCATCTTCTTTTAACATATTTCAAAGCTACACATTAAACTATATATCATTCAACCAATAACACGATTCAAGTACCACTTACTTTGAAGATTCACTTCTTGATACACCAACTTTAATTGGTTGAAAACCCTATCTTCTTGACCTTTAATTAGGGGATAGTAACACTATTCAAAACTGAATACCTTTAGGTAATATAGGACTCAAAAGCAAGCATAAACAAGAAGTAAATTTTGGATGATTAAATTAACACGAACAAGCTTGTAGATAACTTTGAATAAGCCAGGTGGTAACTCCAATCCAGCCATGAGGATTAAAAAATCATTCTAAATGTTTAGAACTAATAAGTGTTAAAACATGTAGGAACAAGTTGAGAAAGTTCTAGGCAAGTAAAAGTGTGAATTAAACATCAAACTTCTTGGCTTAAACACTAGAATATAAAATTCACCCAATCTTCTTGTCCAAGGTCTAAAAATCCTTAAATCATGTTTATGAAGTATTTTTAATCATAAACCTAGGCTATACAAAGTAGAGAAAAATTTAGCAACAAGAATCAATGACCAACAACAAGATTCAAGCATTTTTAGTTCATCGGACAACTTTGAAACACTTATTGAAATCCTTCATTCAAGTGTTTTGAAGTTTTTTAGAACCATAATTCAAGGATATATAATTCAAGAACATATTTGATAACAAGATTATACCACGAACAACAAGATTGGAACAACTTTGACTCTTGGAAGAACTAGGAAATTTTAGTAAAAAAAAACTATGGAATAATTTATGTAAAACTTACTTAATAAATTGTGAAATCAATTCAGGAACACCTTAACACCTTCAATTTCCAATGATTAATATAACTTTTTGTTATGAAAACAAGATTTGAGCTTAAAAAAGTTATAGGTAAGCAGTTTTGAGGGAAAATTAAATGTAAGAGAATGATTTGTAGGATAGAAATAGGTAGAAAGGTGAATTATTAAAGCTTAAGGATAGATGTCACACTTTCAAGACTTAAAGATAAACTTCATACCTTTCAACGTTTAAAGATAGACTTCACACTTTTTAGGTTTCAACAATAAAATTCACGCCATTCAAAACTTGGAGATAAGAACAAGAAGATAAGTTTAGATAAGCTTCAAGATAAATACATAGAAGATAAGATTTAATGCAAGTTACACAAAATTGTATTTTGGTCCCTAAAATTTTCTTAATTGCATATTAACCTTTTGACTTAAAAAATAACCAAAAAGGACAAGATGATTGATAATCACGAGAGAGGGATGTAATGGATATTTTAGAAGATAAGAACAAGTATAAATGGATGTGAAATAATCAAGAAAAGTCTGCACGAAAAGATTGAAAGAGTCGAGATGTTACAAATGAGGAGTTATTAAGGCAATATATGACTAAACATACCGATGCTACACTCCAGAGTATGAATGAAGTGCTAAAAAGTCACGTGCCATCTGTTGGGAACATTGAGAGTAAGATGGCATAATTAGACAATTCAATAAACAATAGGCTTCAGGGTACTGTATCGATTAACACCGAAATAAATCCACATAGAGAAGGAAAAGAACATTGTAAAGCAATAACCTTTCGAAGTGACAAGAAATTGGGCAAGGAAGAAAGCAAGGTATAGGAACAGGATTCCAAAGAAATTAGTAGGAAAAAAAGATAATAGTCCAGAAGGAACAAGCAAAATGGTGAAATACTACTTCTATAGGTATTATTCCTACGGAGATTGAAGAAACATAAGTTGGACACACAATTCAGGAAATTCCTTGAAGTCTTTAAGCAACTTCATACAAATAGTCTGGTCGCTGAGGCATTGGAACAAATGCTTAGTTATGTGAAGTTCATGAAGGATATCTTATCCTGGAAGAGGAGATTAGTCGACTTCGAAACCATTACCTTAATAGAAGAGAATCATATCGTGATTCTACAATAGAAGCTACCACCAAAGTTGAAGGATCTAGGGCTTTTTACTATTCCTTGCACAACTGGGACATAGTTTATAGGTAAGAATCTTTGTGATCTTGGTTCTATCATAAATATAATGTCTCTATTTGTTTTCTGGAAATTGAACATCGAAGAAATGAAGACGTCAGTGATATCCAGTTTATAAACTGTTCATTGGCACATCTAATGGGATTTATTGAAGGTGTAATTGTAAAAATAGATAAGTTATTTCCTACTGATTTCAATGTATTAGATTTTGAAAAAGATTTAAATATTCTTATAAACTTGGTAAACCATTCTTAGCAATAGGGAGGGCTTTCATTGTTGCTCAAAAAGGTGAATTAACCATGAGAATGCATGATAAGGGGATAAAGTATAATGTTTTTAAAGCTATGAAATTTCTCAACCAAGAGGGATAATGTTTTGTAATGAATATAGTGGTAGAAAAGGCTACAAAGGAAATATTCATCAAATACCTATTTGGAAGACATATTGAAAGTAGTGCTGGTAGCCGAAGCAGAGAGAGAAGATAACAAATTCAAGGATTATGTCCAGTACATGAGGGCTGCACAGCCTTGGGTAAGAAATAGACCTCATTTTGAGCCGTTAGATTCGTTTGTCTCCGTTACTGAGTCGCCAAAGCTATCAATTGAGGAGCCTTCAGGATTGGAGCTTAAACCACTACCAGATAATTTACGATATTCCTATCTGGGGAAAAACTCTACTTTACCTATTATTATCTCAACAGAGTTGACTAGTGTGTAGGAAGAGAGATTACTAAGAGTCCTTAGAGAACATAAGAAAGCCATTAGATGGATAATCACCGATATCAAGGGTATTAGCCCATCATACTTCATAGATAAGATATTGATATAAGACAATGCCAAATCGATGGTGGAACAACAAAGGAGGCTAAATCTAATTATGAAAAAGGTTCTTAAAAAGAGATCATTAAGTGGCTGGATGCGGGTATCATCAACCCGATTCATTTAGATAGCAATTTGGTGAGCTGGTGCAATGTATACCTAAGAAATGCGGAATGACTATGGTAAATTGTGAAAAGAATAAGTTGATTCCTACAAGAGCAGTCATACGATGGAGAGTATGCATTGAATACTGGAAGCTTAAGAAAGCCACTTGCAAGGATCACTTTTCTCTCCCGTTCATCAACCAAATGCTTAATAGACATGCAAGTAAGGCATGTTATTGTTTCTTGGATGGTTATTTTGGTTATAACCAAATTGTGATAGTACTAGAGGATTAGGAAAAGACAATGTCCACATGACTATATAGAGCATTTGCTTTTCGTCGCATGCCATTTGGCCTTTGCAACGCTTTGGCAACTTTTCAAAGGTGTATGATGATTATATCTCAGATATAGTAGAGGTTTGTATAGAAGTATTTATGGGTGATTTTTCAGTTTTTGGTGATACTTTTGAACTTTGTTTGCTCAATTTAGACAGGATGTTGACGTGATGTGAGGAAAACAATCACCTGGTGCTCAATTGGGGGAAGTGCCACTTTATGGTGCAGAAAAAGTATTATACTTGGCCATATGGTCTCTAGTTGGGGCATGGAAGTGGACAAAACCAAGATCATGACAATTGATAAGCTACTTCCACCAGTCTCTATAAAAGAAGTGCAAAGTTTTTTAAGCCATCCATGATTTTTCAATTGGTTTTACAATTTATTAGAAAAAGACACCCATTTTATTTTTAATAATGCTAGTTTAGAGGCTTTTGAGCTCTTAAAGAAAAAGTTAATCAATGCTCCAATTGTCATATCTCCAAACTGGGAGCTTCCTTTTAAACTTACATGTGATGCTAGTGACTTTACAGTGGGTGCTATGTTAGGCCAACGTAAGGATAAATTATTTCATTCTATTTATTATACTATCAAAACACTAACTAAAACTCATATGAATTATTTGGTAGGCATTAAGGTGATTGTATACATAGATCGCATAGCTATCAAGTACCATATTGCAAAGAAAGATAGAATACAAAACCGTGGCTGATATGTTGGTTATTGTTGTCGCAAGAGTTTGATTTGGAGATAAAAGATAGAAAGGACACTGAAAATCAAGTTGCAGATTATCTGTCACGCTAAGAAGGAGGAGAAAATGAGTAGTCTATATTATAGATTCGTGAAACATTCTCTAACAAGCAACTGTTCTCTTTAACTCATTAAGTTCCGTGGTATCCTGATTATGTAATTTTTTGGTTGCTAATGTTTTACCTTCTGATATGACTATTCAGCAGTGGAAGAAGTTTTTATTTAATGTAAGGAGGTATATATAGGATGAGCCACCGTTGTTTAGAATTTGTGTAGGTCAAATCATTCGTTGGTGTGAACCTCAAGAGGAGATGAACTCAATCTTATATCATTGCCATGTTTCAAATTATAATGGTCATTCATAAAATGGCATCGAAGCTGCTTCAATTAGGTTTTTATTCACCAACAGTGTTTAAGTATGCCTTACAATTTGTAGCAAATTGTGATTGTTGCCAAAGGATAGGCAACATCTCAAGAAGGATAGATAGAGTTCTTTGATGTATAAGGAATCGATTTTATGGACCTATTTATTTCCTTATTCAACAACAAATACTTGTTGGTAGTTGTCGACTATGTATCAAAGTAGGTGGAAGCAGCGTCCTTTCCATCCAATGATTCAAAAGTCCCACTAAAGCTTTTGAAGAATAACATATTCACATATTTTGGCATTCCCAATGTAGTGATCAGCGACAGTGGGTCACATTTTTGCAATGTGCAATTTAAAATCCTATTGCAAAAATATAGAGTCAAGCATAAATTAATTACCATACCATTTGCAGACAAGTGGCCAGGTAGAAATTTCAATCAGGGAAATTAAGAACATTCTAAAAAAATGATGTGCCATTCAGGAAAGGACTGGGCAAAACAAGTTGATGAGACTCTATGGACATCTAAGATGGCATATAAAACTCTATTGGTATGTCGCCCTATAGGCTAATCTTTGGAAAAGCATGTCATTCTTTGCCACTTGAGCTTGAGCATGAAGCATATTGGGTAATTAGAAAGCTTAATTTTGATCTTGATGCATAGGGTGAAAAACATCTTCAACTGAACGAGCTAGATTAGTTCTTGTCCCGAGCTTATGAGAATGCAAAACTCTACAAGGATCGGACTAAAAGGTAGCATGATAAACATATTGTTAATCTCAACTTTGAGGTGCTACTATTCAATTAAAAATTGAAAGTGCTCCCTAGAAAGCTTAAGTCACAATGAACAAGACTGCATATGATAACACAAGTTTTCCCTGTGGATTGGTTGAGTTACCAGATTGTGAGGGAAACCAATTTAAAGTGAATGTCCGACGAGTAAAAGCTTACATTGGTTGTGATTCAGATCACCAAAATATCTCAATTACAATTGAAAAGGGCTAAAGCTTTGGCCAAGTCTACCTTTTGACATTAAATAAAGTGCTTCTTGGGAGGCAACCCAAATTTCTTACCTTACTCTTAGTTGATAATTTATTCAATTAGTGCGCTTTATAAATGTTAGTTTTGAACTAATTTATGATTATTAATGTATTATAGGTGTAGAAATAAAAGTTGGAGGTGATTAGAGGTTCAAATTATGCATAAGAATGGAAAACTGTCGAAGAATTGACCAAAAATTGAGCACGATTAAGCAGCAGGGACGCAGTTGTATCTGGAAGGGCTTAGTCGCACTTTGCCATTCCTGGCTCGGTGAAGCTGCGCTCACAACTCCTCAGTTTTGCCCAAGTTGACATGTAAAGGTAAATTGCAACCCATTTAAACATCCTTTGGAGTTCTTCCACCTTCAAAACACCTCTAAAACTCTTCAAAACTCTTCTAAATTCTTCCCAACACAAAAACCATTTGATATACAACTTAAATCTTCCATAAATTACAAAATGAACTCACTTTTTGTTGAATTTTCAGTCATTAAAGAAGAAAAAGGGGAGTTCTCACCAAGAACATCAAGAAGGCTCATTCTTATAGGATTCTTCTTAGGATTTGAAGTAACACCCACAAAAAGGCTTTAAGGAGGGATTCTAAGAAATTAATTGGGTGTTTCTATCCTATTTAGTACTTTTCAAGTTAGATTATTACCTTGAATTGTTCTTTAAGTGGTGAAATTGCTGATTGAATTTGAGGTCTTCTCGTTGAATTGGTGTTTGCTTGTGCTTAAGAAGAACTTTTTTTTTTTTTTTTTTGAATTCAATTTATTGGTATTCTTTAGCTTGTTCTTTGCCTATTTTGAGACTAAATGAGATTTGATAATTTGAATTTGGAATCATGGTACCTAAAGCGAAGAATACATCTAGAGCAAGTAGTTCTAAGCAAAAAGATATGAAAGATCAATCCCAACAAAGCATATCAAAGATTTGTTACTAATTCCAATGATAAGAAACTTATTCTTGAGAGAGGCTTTAAACTCGATGTAGCATAGAAACATGATAACCTCATAAACCAAGTTGAACATGTGATTGAAAAGAGAGGTTGGGCTAAATTTTACATTCACCATGAATTTGTCTAATTGAATAACTTATTAGAGAATTTTATGCTCATGCGCTTGAAAATGAGAAGGGGTACATATGTCTTGGTTAGGGGGAATGAATTCCGTGCACTTGTGAATCTTTAAATGATTTTTTTGGAGTTTCATCCATTGATAAAGACAATTATGCTAAATATCAAAAGCAATATTTTATTTGATGGTCTTGATATGCCTGGGAAAATAGCTAAAAATGATTTGAGAACTAAGAAATCTTTTCCATGTAAATACTTGTCCGCAATTGCAAACGTTTAGTACAATTTTATCAACACTTCTATTATTCTTGTTTGCATGCAGCTAATGTGACTGGAGTATATTGGATTATGTTACTTTATTCCTTAGTTAAAGGAAAAAACATTGATATTGGCTATGCGATACATGAGCAAATCTTTTGTATGGCTAAAACAAAAAGTAAAAGATTATAGTTTCCTTGCTTAATCACTTAATTGTCCCTTGATGCAGGAGTTTGATCGGATGAAAAGCATAGACAAGCGGTTGCTACGAAGATGCTGATTGATAGTAGGGCGATTACAAGCATGAACTTTTATTTGAAGCAATCATGAAAAGGCAAAGCATCAAGGTCAATCAATCCTCCAAATACCAATCAATGTGTAGCAAATTGACTAATAAAACTTGAAGGGCTAAGCATCAATATCGATACATGTGGGAACCTATTTAAATGTGTTGGTGAAGCTGGAAATATTGATATGATGACAATTCTAACCTTATCGACTATACTGAACTTTGAGGAGATTGAAGAATCAGAGGATGACACGAGCGATTAATTGGATGGAGAGTCCACGAGTGACAGGATGAGGAAGATGAAGAGGATGATTGACCAAGTTGCCACTGAAAAGTAGGAGAGCATTGTTTTTGTTGTTTTCTTACCTTTTATTGTTTAGAATGTTCTCATGTTTTTTAGTTATGGTGTGAAACATTAAGGACAATGTTTTGTTTTAGGTTGGGGTGTGGTGTTTGTGTATTGGTGATGTGAATGTGGTTATGTGTTGTGTGCTAAGGTTAATTTTTTTTAAAATTTTTTCGTTTTTGTTCATGTTTATGTTTGATGGTGTATTGTTAAAACTTGGGGTTTCTGTTTTCAAATTTAGGGTTATTTTTCAAAAAATTTTGAGAAAACACAAAAAGATTTTTGATTTTTAAGTAGTTTTAATCAATTTTGAGAATCTGTCTATATAACAAATTCATTAACTCCCGGATGGTAACCTTTAGGATTTCAATACTCTCTTTGTCTAAAGTATTGTAGAGGACTAAACTAAAAGATAAGTTGTTTTTAGGTGTTTTGTTTGTGTTCATTAACTTTATGAATGATTTTAAAAATATTTCATAGTAAAACTATTCTTACTAGAATGTGTGGATTGAAAGTGTATATAAGTTTTCTTTGCTTTTTGATTCCTTTGAATTGTGAAGTATTACCACTACACAATTAAATATCTTCTCTTGAATGAAAGTGTGAAAGCGAGATAATTTTCATCAAGTTATGTATTGAGTGTTAATCATAATTGCTTTGCTGTATTTGTTTCGCTTGTGATATTTGTGGGAATTATGCATGATTTAATGCTTGTGAAATATAAGTGCATTTTGAACTGAGAAAATGATTTAGGCAAGTTTTTTTGACAATTTGTGCCAAAAAGGCATACTCGATTGACATTTTATCCCTAGGTTCCTCTCTTGAGCCTTAAAAGCCTTATTTCTTGAAAAACCGTATTATTTTGTTAATTTACATTTTTATTTTGTCATTCTTTCTACCCATCACCTTAATAGTTAGTGTTGGTCCCTTGAGTATCAATACTATAGGTATGATGCAATGGTGGTTAGAGGAAATGAAGTGTTATTGGGGAAAAAGTCAAATTAGTTGGCTTGTTGTTTCCCCTATATTATGTGTTGAAAGAAAAAATTAAGGAAAAAAAGAAAATTAGTGTTGAAAAAAGAAAAAAAGGAAAACAATAAAAAAAGAAGAAAATATGTGTTAAGTGTTGTGAATAAAGAAGATTGATAATTCTTGCTAGTTGTAATAAGAAGGTGTGTTTTTGCCTTCAGAAGTGGTAGTTGGTTGAATGTTATGGTAGGGGGATTTTCTGAAGGGTTATGGTTTAAGTATTCACTAATGTATTTAAGGTGATATGAGCTACTTTTATCCAAATATTAATCTACCTAAATTCTTAGCCTATGTTACAAGATTTAAAGACCTACTTGTTCTTGGTTTGCATTCATTTGTATTAATGAGTATCTTGTGTGTTAATTGCTTCCAACTTATTCGTTACTTGTTAAGCTTTTGTTCAATAGGTTATCATCGATTAGTGAGTGATTATATCTACTTTCATGAATGGAGAGTTAGCACTCTCATAATGATGATTTTGGATTGTTTAGCAAGGTTCTTTCATATACATGTTTAATTCATTCCTCTACTTGTTTAGTTTTTCTTTATTACGACAATTGATATATTGAAGAAATTTATGTGTCATGTATTTTATGTTTGTTTTACTTTATGTGTTTCTATGTTTCGAGATGAGTAAAAGTTCAAGTTGAGAGTGTGTTAACTCTCTAAAAGAGAGTTATTTACATGCATTTTAGTTTGGTTTTAATTATTTTCTAAATCTTTGTGTTTAATAAGTAGGGATATTTTTGTAATTTTAGGGTTTTGTGTTAAAAGTATTTTATGTATTTTAGTGTTTAACTACATTTATTTATGTATTTAATGGTGTTTTGATATGTTTGAAGTCTTTCGAGGGTCAAACGGGATGAAAATGAAACATAACGAACAAAAATGGAATGAAAGTGGAGTAAAACATGAGGTCAAGCGACAAGGCTGGCAAGGCTGTGCCTAGAGGAGCTGAGCCATGCCTAGCCCACGTGATGGCCGGAAATGAGAAAAAAATGTTTTTTGCGAGTTAAGACTTTCTGGGGCATTTTTTATCTATAAATTTGTAAAATCTAAGGTAACATTATAAACAAGTATTTTAGGTCATTAGAAACATGATGTAGATTAATTATTAGTTGATTTAGGAAAAAATTCACACAAAATCATCAAGAGAACGTCAATCAATCTTCAAGAGAAGAATCATCAAGGCGAAGGAATGAAGAACGTAGCCACAACTAGGTTTTCCTGTCTTTCCCTTTTCTTTGTAATTTTATACTTTAGAATGATTGTAAAATTTTTCGTTTGATGTATTTATGCTCCTGAACATGCATTATTTCAATATCTAATGTTTTGTTCAGATTTTTCCATGATGATTATTTGTTAGATTTTTAATTGTTCCTTTTAATCTCTCATGGTTGTTTGCTTATACGGTTTATTTTAATGCTTCCACATGACTGATCGCTTCTAGAGTGATTTGTAGATTGAATCAAAAGAGGATAATTAAGGTTAGGAAAAGTTTGAATAACCTTTGCTTGGGAACTTTGCTACTGATTGGACCATTTTGTGAATATGGATAGAAATATACCTATTCATCATAGGCAATCAAATTAGGGTTCACTATTATACACTAATATTGGGATGGGTTCACCTAGAAATCTACAAATATTAGGTTGGTTGGGATTAGTAGATTTTCATGAGATTCTGAAAGGAAACATGTGATTACATTAAACCCTAGATTAGAAAACAAATTGTGAAATTAAAGGAAATGATAAATCAAAGTATGCAATTGGATTAATAAATGAAGAATGAATCCCAGACTCTTTTAATACTTGATTTTTCACTTAATTTGCTCAGTTAATTTCTTTAGTTATTTATTTGTTCTTATTCTTAATTATTATTTCATAGTTTAAATAGAATTTTACGTGTGTTATTCTGGTAGTTAACAATCTTAGTCAAGCATAGTCCTCGTGGCAACAATCTCTCCTTATCACTATATTACTTGTTTGATACGTATACTTGCATACGCGAATCGTTTGAATACCAACAAACAAAAATTATAAAAGTATTTGTATATATAAACATCGACAATAAGATTTCCAATCGATAACTTCATTGATTGCTTAAATAATTGTAAAATATACTATTTTTCTCTCACATATAACAGAGTTATCTATAACTAATAGAACTTGTGTGACATACTTAATCCAAATAATAGAAATCTACCAATCTGAATTTCAAATATATGACTTCTATAATATCCTAGACAATTCATCCACCTTGCTGATTCCCAGTCTTACTTCTTCGTCTAGTTCTTCATAGGTTTCTCTTACTCCAAGGCCTCGTGCTTTTCTCTAGTAGCTGCTCTAATACAGGGGTTGTCCCTATTATTAACTAGACCTATAGGATGTTCCTATTTATAAATTCCACTTGAAAACCGCCATTTTCATCACCTTTAATCATTGCTCAGGGCCAAGATTTCAATTTTTGGGGTATTTAAATTAGCTATTAATGCGTGAATCTCATACTTCCTTGTATCATACATTTCTTCCATATCCCTCAAAGATTTTGCATGCTTATAGCCATACTTCTCCAATCCTTTAAAATTATTTTGCAAAAAATTAGCGAATCCTCAAAAATATCTAATTGTTGAAGAAACTAGATAAGTTATGCCTACCCAACATTAGGGTTGTAATCTCATTATTCTCCTGTGCTATAACTCCACTCCTAGGTCCTTGGGTCCCCATAGCCTATATCAAGAAAGATAAATATATTAATATGGTTTATTATGTCATAACTTAATATACATCACTTAATCCCAATCTTCCTCTTAATACCTCATGTGATTTAGAACCTAAACTAGTAGGTCGTGGACCTACTATACTTACCTTGCTTAAAACCCTATAATTACTATGAAATACATTGTATGTGTATGCCACCAACGACTTAGATCCCTATACTTATTGGTCAAACTTCCATAAAAGTAACATGCCAGGAGACTCTATAATATCATGCCACATCAATTTCATATAACATCGTGTCCTTTTGACTTACTTCCTTCATCTTTTAGTCCTTTGTGATTGAAAAACACACATATAAATCATTCAAAAATAATGATGCCAACCGT
Source organism: Cinchona pubescens (assembly GCA_025175665.1). Classification (NCBI taxonomy): domain Eukaryota; kingdom Viridiplantae; phylum Streptophyta; class Magnoliopsida; order Gentianales; family Rubiaceae; genus Cinchona; species Cinchona pubescens. Next base: position 2,484,600 of record JANKKI010000027.1, on the reverse strand, counting down.
TCCCAGATAGACACAACATAAATCATTCTCAGTATCAATAATGGTCTTTTAAATCTCAAATATAGTAAATATTGCCAAGCAATTACACGTCAAATCCTACTTATGTCACTTATGATCTATTATAAGTCACAAACTTAATTAGGAAAAAATAAAAATTACCTATAACTCCATCATATAGAGTTATTTTACTATTCATTTCCTAGTTAGTTGTTAGGTTTTATTCCGATTTTATGGTGCTTAATGTGTTTTTATGCTTATCTTGTGTTATACTTGCTTTGTTTATTTTAATGCTTTTAAGTACTAATTTTATGCTATTTTACCGTAGTTTGGTACTTAAGATATGTTCATGTTTTTGTAAGATAAAATAAGGCAATCTAATGCAACAATGAAGTGCAAGTTGACCTGTGGAATTGGAGAAGAAATGAAAAACTGGTGAAGGAATGAAGACATTGAAGTTTTAACCGTTTAGGGTTGGTGGCAGCGGCATAATTTTTCCAATTTATAATTCTCATGCCACGGCTCAAGATTGTTAAATGTGAGACGTGATTATATTCTTGCAGGTCATGGCATGAGAATCAAAGAAGAAATAATTTATGCTGTGACTAGAGTTCTTTATTACTCATTCTCGGATCAGTTTTTGTACTCTATTTTGGAAACATTAGTGACTTGTTAGCTAAGATAGTAATAGTAAGAGAGAAGTTTGACTACGTTCAGTAATTTTAGAGAGAGAAACTCTACTTTAAACTTTACTTGTGCTTTTTAATCTAGTTTTACTTTTTTTAATTGTCTCTTTTAATTTTTACAAGTTTTAATCTTTCTTAATTTAAATTAATGGATTTTTTTTATTAGCTTTAATTTAATATTTGTGCATTTTCTCTTGGTGTTCACTATGCTCAGTTGAATTATGGCTATTTTACCCTTATTCTTTATTTTTTACCTATGAATTAATTCCTTTAAGGCAATTTAATCTTTCTTAATATAAGTTAATGGATTTTTTATTATCTTTAATTTAAGATTTGTGCATTCTCCCTTGGTTTCATTATGCCTAGCTTAATTATGGCTATCAATAATAAGCTTAATTATGGCCATTTTACCCATAATCCTTAATTCCCACCTATGAATTAATTCCTTTATGGCAATGATTGATTCGCTAGGTTGATGTGTTAATTGGGTAGATTAGGAAATTACTAGGGATTTCAAGGGTAATTTGATAACCTCCTAAATTAGTCTAATAATTAGTGATTAGAATGGGAGTTGAACCCTAATTTAAACTAATTAGCAATTAGATTAGGTATGAGAGTGATCTTAGTCGGACTTTCTAGCCTAATTTGTTGTTTTGGATTCCATAAAGGTTTAATTTGGACTCAGTTATTCTAGGTTGTAGAGAAGATTCATGTCTGGATTAGTGAGGTTAGAGGCTTAATTTCATGAGAGATCGGGATTAAGTGGCTTTTGGGAATTGATTCCTAATTGTTTGAGTTGCCTAATTAACCAAGCGAGTCAATCACACCTGGAATTTGACTAGTTTCTACTCTAATCCTTGTTTTCTCATTTGAAAACTCGTCTATTTTCAATCCAAAAATGTCATTTTTTTTAATTTAGTTAGTTAACTTTAATAATTCCTTTATTTTACTTATTTATTTGTATTTTGAAAAACTCTAAAAACTCTATTTTTCATTGTCTAAATACCGAGAAGGCTAAGTACTCGGTAATACCTATTCAAGTCTTCGTGGGAACAATTGTTGTTTCCGCTAACCACTAATTGTACTACATAATAGCGTATTGTCAAATAATTTATCTAGTCAAATTAAGCGTTTATAATTTGGAGACATATCACGTTACTATTATTAAATTTCTTAAGAAGTCTCGAACAAGCATATATCTTAGCTAAGCTACGGATCTCTCATATCAACTTGGAGCACCTTCTTACATATGTTTGACGACATTGAATTGAAAACAATCTTGTAATTTCTACTTATGCATATTAGCATCACAAAAATCTTATTTGGCTTCTGATGCTTAGATTCTTGATACGTTACCTCTTCTTTAATGATGCAAATCGTTTTCCATAAGCATTCACTGCCATTCTTGGATTCGGCCTCCCCTAGGTCCTCCTTTCTTTCCTTGATTTTGGCCTTTTCCATTTTCTAGTCTTTCACTTGGCTAACAGCCTGAGGATCCCCTAGATATGCTTCAATTTCCGTCTCAGCATCAAATTCATCCTTTAGTTCCTCATACTTCGCTTGCAAATCCTTGTAATCTAACTTAAGCTTCACCGACTAATTCTTAAAGTCTTGGTGTAATGGTAAAAGAGATATGGTTTAGGGTCCCCACTGATTCAAATTGTTGGGTGAACCGGTGGAGAAAAGATGACGACGATGATGGGAAAGAGGGTGAAGTGGGGTGAGTCAACCTTAATTAGTGGTTGATGTTGGTTGACTTAGACTAGGTTATGTTTGTCATTTAATGAAAAATTGCTTTGACATTAAAATAATAGCTCTGGCAATATCATTCGCCCCTGAAAATCCAAAGATGATCAATATGGTGAAGAAAAACTATAGGCATGAAAAAGTTTTAAAAAAAATGTAAGGGAGGACTTCCATAAAATTATTAAAAATGTTTAAGAATGATATGTGCAATTCGTCTCGAGCTTTATTTGTTGTATACAACTATTTTTATATTGATATAAGTAGTTGTAAACATATCTTATGCCTCGTAAGTCGTAACACATATTTTTTTCAAAAATGAATTTTCAATATATGTATTCTAATTCATAAATGTATCTTAAATTTAAAGAAACTATTTTTTAAAATGACCATGTTGTGCTACTTCATACCATACGTTACTTTTCAAAACTTTAAAATAAAAAACCTCTTTTGATCTATTAGTCAGATGTGGCAAGTTGAAACTCATGTTAAGAAGCTTTATAATTTTAAAGCAACTAAGCTAAGACAACTTGCATTATTGTCACTTCAAAGTTTTTATTAAGATTTAGTAGGCTACCTTTATTCGCCATCAGTATTAATCACTAGGTTGCATTCACAACTATGACACAAATGTACTCCATCTTTTTCAATATCACATAACCTCATCACACGAAATAAAAATAATATTACTTTTCTTCATCATAATATTGTTAAACTACCATTAATTATAGTTGTGATGAGAAATGTATTTTGCAATCATATTCTTAATATAATTTAATCTACGCATCTCGTTTCTCCATAACTCATATCGTGAATTCTTCTCAATTTGATTCTACAAAAGCAACCTAAAAATTAGGTCTTTTGTTTTCTTTTTTATTAATTTATGTAAATCAAATTACATTGCAGGCGAGAAAGTCGTTTCCATGACGGCCAAATCAACAACCTTGTGTAGTAAGTTTGAGCGACATTTTCCAAATTTCAAAATTTTTCTAAATAACTCAAATTTTTTTGTAGCCTTAAAAACTTGACATGAAGAATTTGTACCCTTCACATTATGTGAAAAAAGAATTCAATTCACACTTTAATAATCACTCATCTAATCTAGAAGAAAACCAAGTTTTTCTAATATACTTTGAGAAAGATCAAGACAATTAACATAGAAAACGAACTTGAAAAAGAGAGGGTTAATTGCACTAATTTAGTACTTAATGTTTTTTTTTTTCTAACGGTACCTATTTGACTAATGATCAAATATTATTGTCGCGTTATATTATCAAAAGATGTTACATAAAATATTTTGTTATAAAATTTATAATCACCTAACTCGATTATTAATTAGATAATGTACTACAAGTGAACGAGTTCAAATACTACCTCCGTTCTGTTTTAAATGTCACTTTAGCCTTTAGCATAAAAATTAAGATTGTTATTAAATAGCCTAAATTTTAGGCAAAGTTGATCCTATATAACTAGATTGCCCTTTGACTAGTAATAAATTAAAAGAGTCCCAATATTAATTACGAGTAATTAATAGAGTTGGAAAGAGATAAAGACAACATTGGTAAAAAATAATTAATGCTGCATTAGACTTCTAAAGTAACACTTAAAATAGAACAACTTTTTTTTTTTTTACTAAAATGACACTTAAAAGGGAATAGAGGTAATAGTATATAGCGGCAATCGTAGGGTGCGAATCCACAAGGATTGATTTAACAAGTATCGATTTTTTGGCTTGAATGCTATAAGAAGAATCAACAACGGCAGAGAGATTAATTAAACTGGCATTACTGACTTTAACTAGTTAAAATAATGGATTAGGTTAGACCAGTCAATTCTCCGCTTTGATTAATTCATTCAATTAATTGATTTAGTTAAACACATTAGAGGTCAATTCTCATGATTAACATAATCAAAATTCCTCACGTCATTAGGTCATTCAATTAAATTAGAAAAAATAAGTATTTCTCCTACAACCTAGAACTAACTAGATTGACCATTCATCCTATGGAATTGTAGGTGACCAACTAGGTAATTTAGTCTGTCATGATTATAAATTAAACCTATTCCAATTATTAATAGGTCTACAATGGAGGTTCAACTTCCATTCTTGTCTCGATTTACTATTCAATTAATTAACAGAGTGATCAATTCCCTTAATTATCCTTCTAATTCCTAATTATTAATTTGTCCCACCATTTAATTTACCAAATCAATCATCAGCACATGGAATTGGTATAAACCAACCTTAACCCATAACAAATTAAAATAGGGTTGAAAATATAAACACGAGAAATTAGTGAAAGTAAGTGAACTATTCTAGTCATTAATCTACTAAATCAAATAAAAAAGGCATAGATTGAAGGAAAATGATAAAAGAAACATGAAAGAAGAATTAAATAACATAAGAAATATCTACTCAATTTTACGAATGCTTCTCTAGTGAAGAATCTCAAGTTCTCTGTCCAAAGTTTTCAATCTTGAATCACCTCTTCAACTCTTCTTGAAAAAAGAAAGATAACCCTAGTCTAATCTTGCAAACCTTGAAGGAAAGCTAAAAGAGAATGCATTTTTGAGGTCCTAGAGATTTTTATCTATAGGTTTTAAGAGTTACAAAGTGTAGGATTTTGAAAGAAACAAAATGAACACCCGAAACCCAAAACACACTTAAAATTGTGAAACATTGGATTGCTATATGAACTACGAGTCCATCTCGACAAAGTTTTCCTTCGTCTGCAAATGGTCACTTTGGTTCGCTGCAGAGAAGTGCTTCGGACATCCCTGTGTGGTTTCATCATTTTGCCTCTAAAATCTCCGTCTGACGTCCGATATATGTGTCCTTTTTTCACGCAACCCTAGAACAAATATGTACATTAATACATAAAATATATCAATAAAATAATAAATAAACACTTACACAAAATAAAAATAATAGACAACCAAAAACACACAAAAAACTCTAATTCTGAGAGGAATTAGGTAACCAACCAAAGCAAAATCTCAAACATATATACACATAAATATAAATTAGATAGTAACACATAAACAGTAAAACACAACATAAAATATATATTAACACAAAAAAAGTAAAAATGAACGAAAATAACTTCAATACCAAAAAAACTCAAAACTAATACAGGACCCGTATGAAAAATGATAGGAATAACTCTAATTTCTTAATGTTATCAAAAGACGAATTTACCATATTATTTTCAAAGATTAATTGCAGTAGACCCCTTAAGATTTTAGCGTGATTTCACTTTAGTTACTTCCTTAAATATTGTGTTATTAATGCATATCACATCTAACTCTACATTTATAAACAACCAAATCTTACTACTAACTAGATGTCACGTCGCAAGTATACGGGGTCAAATCATAGCAAGTAAAAGTATGGATTGAACCTACAAGGATTGGCTAGTAATTACCGATTATTTAGTTAGAATGCTATTTAAAGAATTTGATTAGAACTAAATACAAAAGACTAAGAAAGCGAATTTAAAGTGAGTTAGAGTTCGATTAATTAATTTTCAATTTTTGGTCAATTGATTAGGTTAAGTTGTTTAATGGGTACAATCGAAGGTTACTCTCAATAGTGAATCAGTTCCTTAGTCAGGCAATTGAATTCTAAAACGTGAATGAATTCTAGGAGTTTCTAAACTAACTCAGTATATAATATTTTGGCCAGACTATTATCTAGCCTAATCTAATTGTTGAAAGGTCTAAATTTAGGATTTACAATCCGCATTTTATTTCAAATACCAAGTAGATTAAAGAGTTGATCAAACCTTCAAAAATTATCCGATTTTACTTCACTTTCACCATTCAACCAGATCAATCAACAATCATTAAAAATTAGAATCATCTTATCTTAACCCAAGGATCATTAATGCATAAAAGAAATCATTAACACTAAAAAAAGTATTTTTAAGAAAGCAATTAAAGAAAGCATGTGAAGAGAAAGCAATTATACAAAAAAATTGACTGATTTAAACTAGAAAGAGTAAATGATGTTATTAGAACCTAAACTTTTGACTGAGTTACACTTTGGTATTCCATATTTTATTATGTCATTTTGTAACCGAATCTTTACAAATAATACCTTATTGGTGCAACTTTCAATTTTTGATGGCAAAAAAACACTAGACATCATCATGTGCATACCACAAAAGATTAACAAGGGTAATTTTGGAACACAATTTGAACAAATCAATGCCTTTTTCATTATCACAAAGAAAATAAAAAAAGTAAAGTAAAAGTCTTCATTTAATCACTGAAAATCCTCGAACTTTTTTAGCGATTAAATGTAGACCTCCTACTTTTTTTAAAGTTGTGTTACAGAAACCATACTGCTTCATTCAATTTGTGTTCCAAAGTTACTCTTATTAAGCTTTTGTCTGATACTTGTAATGATCTTTGACGTCTTCTGGCGATAGGAATTGGACTTGTACCTGTTGGATACTATTTATTAAGGGAAAATACTACCATAGACCCAGTTTTTGGCCCTACCTGTAGACCCTGCGGTGAGGATTAAATCTTATAAAATCTTGCTTACATGAGCTTATGTCATAGATTCCATAACATTTAATCCACACCACAGGGTCTACAAGTGGGGTCAAGACTAGGTCTACCTAAGTATTTCCCTTTATTAAGATAAGGTACTAAAATAATACAATTAAAAGATCGGGTACCAAAGTATAACTCAGTCAAAAGTTTTGGTATCAATGGAGGCGCCATTTACTAGCTAGAAATTAACATTAAGAAAGCTCAATTGAAAAAATCCCATAAACTAAACTACACATTACACTAAGAAAGTAAGTAAAGAAAGCAAACAAACTAATTAAACTAAAGAAACATAAAATTGAAAACTAACAAAAGCAGTTTAGACATAAGTAAAACACTTGCAGTTGAAAAGATTCAATATTTAATAGGATTCAAACTAAACCTAAGAAGAACATGAAAAAAAGCATAGTTATTAAACTCGGCCTGGCCTGGAGGTTCAACCGGTTAACCCAATGAGTCGGCTACTCTACCGAAATAGGTTGATATCTGATTGGATAAGACAGTAATCTGTTGACTTATCAACGACCCAACGGTTGAACCAAAAAAAAAATTAAGAATCTGCCCAGTGATAATTCTAGGAAACTAGAGTTATATGTACCCTAAACTTGAAGGTTTGCTACTAGTTTCTTGCATTTTTAGTGTTTTCGTGTGTGTTTTTATCTATTTTGTATTTAATGTGTTAGAATGTGGTATTATGTGTTTATTAAGTGTGTTTGTGCTTATTTGGGTCTTAATTAGCATATTTTATTAGGTTCTTGTGTATAGAGTTGTGTCGTGTCTTTGACTTAACTTCTTTAGGTGTTAAGTTTTTGTATGTCTTTGTTTGCCTCTTGTTTGGCCTATTTTGTGAGAATTTTATTTATATATTTAGGTGTTATTCTACGTGTTTATTATATCTAATAATGTTCTTCTATGTGTTAGGGTTGCATGAAAAAAAACGGCACATCAATCGGACATCGGATGAAGATTTTTGAAGCAAAATTGTGAAGTGCTGCATTTCATAAGTTTCAGTCCAAATCACGATTTGGAAACGGTTGGAGCAAAAAATGACTTTGATCGGGGTTGATTTTTGCTGCACAATTATCCTACTACCCTAACACTATATATACCCCTTTTAAACCTCATTTGAGGGATAATTTAGCTAGTAGAAGTAGGGTAGATTAAAGAGTAATTTTCTTCACTTTTTCCTCCCCATTTGGGGAGGGTTTTTTTGGATTAGAGTAGATTAGGACTTCTCTTTTTTGTAGATTTCAAATCCAAGCTAAATATTGAAACTTTTTAGTTGTAAGTGCTTTGTTTATGTTAAAACTCCTTTAGTTAAGCTTTAATTTCATGTTCCTTTAGTTAATTAGTTTAATTGTTTTATTCTAATTGCTTCTTTTACTTGTTTTCTTAGAGTAATTGTTAGACCAGTTTATGGGTTTTCTTTAAAAATACTTTTTAGTGATAATTTGTGGTTTATATTGGTTAATTAGGATAAATTAATTTATGGGTTTTTCATTTAATTGCTTTCTTTAATTACTTTCTTAGTTTAATTGGTAGATTAGTTAATGGGTTTTCCTTAATTGTGCCTTTTAGTGTTAATTTGTAGTTTAGGTTAGTTAATTGCTTTTTAACAATACTTTCTTTTTACATGCTTTCTTAGAATAGATTGGGGGCTTTCTCTGAGTGTGCTTGCTTAGGGATAATGAATAGTTTAGATTAACTAAATGCTTGCTTAATATGCTTTTCCTTTTAATTGTTCTCTTTATTTGCTTTCTGAAGATACTTCCTTTTTAATTGCTTTCTTAGTGATTAATCTTTACTTTAAATTGCTTTTTTTTAGTTCCATTAGTTCTAGTTTTAGTTAAATCTCTTTATTTAATCATTCGCTTCAACTTGAAATCTAACCAAATAATTGGTAATTATCGAGCAATCCTTGTGGGAACGATCCCTGCTTTCCTCTACTAGTTGATAACCATGTAATTGCGGGATGCCATCTAGTTAGTAGTAGGATTTAGATGTTTTATAAAATTATAACTAGGTGTGTATAGCATCAAGTTCTTGGTGCCATTGCCGGGGATTGGCTTTCAGTAATATTGATATAATTTGGTTGGAATATTAGATTGAACCCTTTTATTTTCTTGTATAGTTGTTTCACCCATTTGAAAAAACAAAAAGATTTTCATTTTGTTGTTGTGTTCTTATATTTAAAAAATCCAAAAAGATTTTCTTTGTGATGGGCGGTTTAGACTAACTAGTAATCTAAACTTTCCTAATTTTCTTATTTGTCTTGTTTTAGATCATTTTCTTGTTTTTAATTGTGTTGTTGATTATTCAAGAACATGCAAGGACCTAATTGGAATGATTAATACCAAGGAGATTACCATTTTTTTGATAATGGAGGTATGCCCAACGAGCATGATTCTTGTTGTGGTTACTCTCCTTTCCCCTTGGATTATCAAGTGGGATGGTCTAGACATCAATACGCTTATGAGAGCCACCAAAATTATCAAATGGGATGGTCTAGTCATCCATATCCTTATGAGAGCTATCAAGAAAATTTTTACTCTTTTCCTCTTCCACAAGAGCCTCATATGATCAAATGGAGTCATATTTCCTTCACCAAACAACTCAAGAAAGTAAAGACATAATAAGGCTGGACAAGTGGATGCAAATTCAAGAATTTTGAGAAGAAATAGCCAACTTCATGCCTCGAGGTGAAAGGGCTCAATTTTGAGAAATTATGGCCAAAGAATGAGAAAAACTTGCTCAACTTCAAAAGAAATAGATAGACTATGTGAAGAGTAAGCCACATCCAACAATCGGTTACAAGACCAACTTGCCGAGATTCAAGGAATAGCAAATGGTGATGAACAATGTATTCCAACACCTTCACCAATGGGTGAAGAATCGGTTCAAGAAGAACAAATTGAAAATGTCTTGCAAGAAACCGGTTCTCAAGAGCCCCATGAAGTTGAAGTTACAAAAACCGAGACACTCAACGCTTACGTAGAGGAATTGCCAACTTTCCCTTTGCATGAGTATGCATTTATCCCGATTACAATAAAAGAGGTTCTATTTGGGGTGTTTGCGGAGAAAGAGCTGGTTCTTGGAGGAGTAGAAGAAGAAGGATACATTCTAGAGAGGGCCAAGGAGGCACAACCTACATATGCCGAAGTTTATTTCCTTGGAGATTTCAGAGCAGCTCAACAATGGGTGCAAATTCACCAAGGATTACAATGTCCTTCGGAATAGTTCTTTCATTTTTCTTTTTTATGATTCCTTTACTTTACTTACTTTAGTTTAAATACCTCATTGGTAATAAAGGCTTGTAGCCTTGTGCTTAATTTATTTGTGTTGTGTTATTGGCAAATGATTTGTTGGAATCTCTTGGACAAATATGGTTGTTAATGAGAATGGTGACGACAATATATGACTTGTTGTGATTTGTGAATGATGTACATGATTTATTGGTTGAACTTGGACTTGATTTTATCTTTTGATTATGGATATTCTAGTTGTTGATACACTTCATTTGATAAATAATTGAGCTTATTTTGAGGAAATCATATGAATGCTTGATTTGAGAGTAGTCTTTGTGATTGAATGTCCTTTTGAAACCGATTATGTGTGAAACCAAGTTTGGGGGGATGAGTTGGAGATTTAGATAACCTTTTCGTCGTGTTAAATCTTGTTACCCTTATATGTGCTTTTCTTTAAATTTCTTTAAATTGTTTGAATCCCGTGAAGCCTCGAGGGCCCTGCCTTAGTATAATCATGATTGGTTGTTGAAGATAAATCAATTTTTAGGATTCATGTTTAATTGAAAATTGCATTTGTATGACCAACTTGAAATTTGCTCATTGCTTAGTCTTGATTTGTGTTGTGCTGAATGTTGGTGAAGTCCATAATTAAATGGTAGAACTCTTATTTTTAACTTCAATTGTGCTTAATGGGTTGCATTTACATTCACTTGGCTAGTATGTTGTTCATCTTCTATTTTAGCTTTTTGATTGTTCAAGTGTAATTCAAAATCATTGCCTAGTCTTTTGTTTTTAATCTTTCTAGTCGTATTAGTGTTATTATGCGTTTGTTCTATTTTGGGCAAGTGAAAGGAAGAGTCATTCATCAATTTGAATAAAAGAGACAAGTTTGGGGGTGTTATTCATTTGTGTTGGAATGGTTTCTTTTTGTGACTGTAAATATTTGTGTGGTGAATTTTGGATGGAAAATTGATTGATTACAGTACTCCATGATGACAAATGACTTGCAATATCATATGATTGAGTTATTTAAACTTGGCATTCTGTGAATTTTGGTGTGTTTAGTTCTTTTGCGACAAAAGAATTTCAAAAGCCATGTATTACTATGTTCAAAAAGTGAGGCATTCATATTTTTATAGTAGTTCATTTGAAACATTATTTTTGACCAAATCAATAGTATTGCTTTGTTGGTCAATTCATCTTTTGGAAAAAAAAATTTGTTTAAATGGAATAGAAGCGATTTAGGTCATTTTGTGTGTTTGCATAGGGAGTTTTCTTCTAACCTGCTAGTGATTGGTTTGAGTATGATCTAGGGTACATTTTACTCCTCTTCCTTGGTTTAGGGCCACATAAAAAAAAAACAAAACAAAACAAATGAAGAAGAAAAAAATTCTTTTAGGAATAAGGCGAGTACGGAATTCTGACATGTACCTATGTTGTTTCTCCGAATTAAGCCATTAGGAGGACATTACGTTTTAGAATACCAACAAGTTGAGATGGAAATGTTTGTAATACCTATCATTGATATCAAGCTACTCACTCCTTGATAGAGTAATATTCTTAATTATGAGATGTGCATATTAAGTAGACTTCTAATGATCTTCTTTTTTCCATGTAGCCTTGTTGAGATAGTTGAAAAATGTTGTAATCCTTTTGATTTGCGCAAAACTATATTTTAGATGAATGGAACTTGTTTTTCAAAAACCTTTTTGATGATCGTTAATACTTATTTTTTTGAAACATTTTGTTGGCATTTGAACTCGTTCTCCTTGGAAAAGTTGAAAAGGTTTGAATGATTAGTTAAAATAGTTCAATTGTCATATGGTATTTGAGATCCCTTGAGAGATATCCTAATTATTCAAAGTACATCCATTATTCACCTTTTGTGTTGTCATCTTGGTGGTGTCTAGTATGTTGTGTCTTGTGTTATGTGTCATGTGTTTTGCGTTGTCCGTTTTTGTTGTTCTTTTTTTCCTCTTGTCTTTTATTTTTCTCGGGACGAGCAAAAGATTAAGTTTGAGGGTGTGATAACTCTAGGAAAATAGAGTTATATGTACCCTAAACTTGAAGGTTTGGCTACTAGTTTCGAGCATTTTTAGTTTTTTCGTGTGTGTTTTTGTCTATTTAGCATTTATGTGTTAGAATATGTTATTGTGTGTTTATTAAGTATTTTAGTACTTATTTAGGTCTTAATTAGCATCCTTTATTAGGTTCTTATGTATAGAATTGTGTTGTGTCTTTGACTTAACTTCTTTGGGAGTTAAGTTTTCGTTCGTCTTTGTTCGCCTTTCGTATTTTGGCTTATTTTATGAGAATTTTATTTATATATTTAGGTGTTATGTTAAGTGTTTATTATAGCTAATAATGTGCTCCTATGTGTTAGGGTCGTATGAAAAAAAATGGTGCATCAATTAGACATTGGATGAAGATTTTTGAAGCACAATGGTGAAGTACTGCATTTCAAAAGTTTCAGTCCAAAGAAGTCGCGATTTGGAGGCGGTTGGAGCAAAAAATGACTTTGTTCAGGATGATTTTTGCTGCACAATTATCCCACTACCCTAGCACTATATATATATCCCTTTTAAACCGCATTTGAGGGATAACTTAGCTAGTAGAAGTAGGCCAGATTAGAGAGTAATTTTCTTCCTTTTCCCTCCCCATTTGGGGAGAGTTTTCTTAGGTTTAAGTAGATTAGGACTTCTCTTTCTTGTAGATTTTAAATCCAAGCTAAAGATTGAACCTTTTTAGTTGTAAGTGCTTTGTTTATGTTAAAACTTCTTTAGTTAATCTTTAATTTCATGTTCCTTTATTTAATTAGTTTACTTGCTTTAATCTAATTGCTTCTTTTACTTGTTTTCTTAGAGTAATTGTTAGATTAGTTTATGAGTTTTCTTTAAAAATACTTTTTTTGGTGATAATTTGTAATTTAGATTGGTTAATTAGAATAAATTAGTTTATGACTTTTCATTTATTTGCTTTCTTAACTGTTTGATGCTTTCTTAGTTTAATTGGTAGATTAGTTAATGGGTTTTCCTTAATTGTGCTTTCTTAGTGTTAATTTATAGTTTAAGTTAGTTAATTACATTTTAAAAATACTTTCTTTTTGCATGATTCGTAGAAGACATTAGGGGTTTTTTCTAATTGTGCTTGCTTAGGGATAATGAATAATTTAGATTAACAAATTGCTTGCTTAATATGCTTTTCCTTTTAATTGTTCCTTTTATTTTCTTTCAAAAGATATTCCTTTTTAATTGTTTTCTTACCGATTAATCTTTACTTTAAATTGTTTTTTTTTTTATGATTCCATTAGTTCTAGTTTTAGTTAAATCTCTTCATTTAATCAATTTCTTCAACTTGAAATCTAACCAAATAACTGGCAATTATCAACCAGTCCTTCAATTGCTTCAACTTGAAATTTAACCAAATAACTGGTAATTATCGACCAATCCTTATGGTAACGATCCCTACTTCTCTTTACTAATAGTTGGCAACTGTATTCTATTTGCGAGATGTCACCTAGTTAGTAGTAAGATTTAGGTGTTTTATAAATTTATAATTAGGTGTGTAAAGCATCACCCAGTGCAACCCCGGTTTGGGCGGGCTAACTACTAGCTTGATGAAATTTTTTTTGTTGTTGCCATGATTCGATCACTAGGTATACTCCAAATTCATTTTCTTTTTAATTTTAAGTGTTTCTTAATTTGCATCTTTTACTTAAATAATATGGTTACATAAATCTTTAACATTTGGATTCTTCCATTTTCAGAATAAAACTAAAAATATCTTGAAACAAAATATCATTGGTTTCAAAGACAGAACTTAGCAAATAATGAAATGTGGTGTTTTTCACAATAATAAGTACCCTCCATAATATTATATCGTTAAATTTTGTAAGCAAAATATATCATACAAAACCAAATCAATGTGCATTATGATAAATTAAAAATCTAAAAAATATTGAGAATATAATTTCTAGTGTATTTATTTGTTTACATTTATATTGTTAGTTATTTTCAAAATCGCATTTCAATAACTCAAGTTAACTATTTCAATATATTTTATCATAGATTTTAGAAAAATTAAACATTTTAAAATTCATTTATAATTAATTAAAAATTTATAGTACATGTTTTAAATATATTTTCATCAAATGTATGATGTCTAATAATTTCAAAGTGTTATATATCAATTAAATAATATATTTTAGTGACCTACTGGTTGAACCATTAATCCATAGATCCACCTCCTTTGATGGGTTTTGCACTGGGCTGGGTTTAATAATTATGAAAATAAGACTAGAAATTCCTTCCCAGATCGGGATGAGGAAAACCCTTAAAAAATTTCCCTATCAACTATGAGAAAAAGAGGCTTAAGTATGCTATTTGCAGTACTAGGTTGAGGGTGAAGTTTTAAGCCAATTTTTGGTTCGATTTGGACCATTTTAGACCCTCAGAATATGCGGTTCATGGTTAAGTTTTTCTTGGCATAAAAAGCCTGACTGAGCTATACCTTTAAGAACTCTACTGCTGCACCACTTTGCTATGTTAAGTCAAAAATTTCCATCTGATGTCCGATTGATATGCCTTTTTATTTTTTCACACGACCATAGACATAGGCCTATAAAAGTAATAGATTAAGATAAGAATTAACATACAATAACCCTAATCACAAAACAAATTAAAACACACCTAAATCAATACTCAAAATGCTAAAACGCAGATACACACACTTAGAACAAAAAGTGGCCGAAAACCCTAACAGTGCAATTTTTTGAAGGGCAAAAAAGTCATTTCACCACTCCAACAGTACATTTTCTTGCGAAAACCTATACCTACTTTTTACTCCAGCCAATTAGCAGCTGACACATTGCGGCAAAAGGGGCCAAGTAATATTAGAAGGCCCCTTTTGCCCCGAGTCCCTCCTGCCTTCCCCCCTTAAATAGGCCATAGAGTTTCAGAGGCTCCCTTCCTCTACAAAGAAGCCATTATTTACCAAAATGCCACGCTATCCTTCTTTCCATCTCCAAAAGTTAAGAACATATTTCTAACTTATCCCCATTTCTCCTTAGGCAAAGAAGAAGCTCTCCTGAAATTAAAAACCCTGTTCACTGCCAGGCCACCAAATTATATCAGAGTCACACAGGAATTCCACGAAGACGGTTCTCCCCGCCTACACTGTCTCCTTCAATTTCCATACAAGTTCGAAACCCAGAATCAAAGGTTATTCGACCTAACCCATCCCAGAACCTCTGCAATTTTTCACCCTAATATCCAAGGGGCAAAAAATGGTGCGGTAGTCAAAGAATACATAGCCAAATACCGCGATTACTATGAAGAGGGAAATTTCATCGGCGAAACAGCAAAGGGGGCCAAGGAATCATACGCAGCTGCTTCAATGCCGGTAATAAACATGAAGCACTTAATATTGTTAAAACTGCTGATCATAAACTGTTGACCATATTTTCAAAATAGAATAGACTTAATATTGGTTTGCCATGATAAGTGTGGGAACAAATAGACAAGACCCCAAAGATAAGAGTGACCAAAATAATAAGTTTTGTCCAATTTAACGACCTTGTGTGAGTTATGTAACAACTTCTATTTGTTTGCCTCAATTTTTCCTTCCAAGTCCTAATTGGTCAATTTTTTTTTGGAAGATAATGAACTATAGTAGTAGTGTGATGATACATAAGGGAGCATATTAGCCATAACTCCAGAGATAAGGGACAAAATTGATAACTTTTCCTTCTTAACTTATGCCTTCTTCAATTTTCTAAGATTCAAGAAACAATAAAATAGTTACTTTTATATTTTTAATGGATTAATCTTATATTCAAATATGAGTTTTAATTTATATGTATGAAGTTGTTTATACAATACATTGAGGTGGTGTTTGAATTATATTTAAAATGGAAGCAAAAACAAAAAATCAATAATGGAGATAAACAAAGAGCAAAAGGAATTATGCATGAATAGTATATGGCTATGGGTCTCTCATATTTAAAATG
The DNA here is from genome assembly GCA_025175665.1 of Cinchona pubescens. Classification (NCBI taxonomy): domain Eukaryota; kingdom Viridiplantae; phylum Streptophyta; class Magnoliopsida; order Gentianales; family Rubiaceae; genus Cinchona; species Cinchona pubescens. Next base: position 2,468,362 of record JANKKI010000027.1, on the reverse strand, counting down.
ATAGAGTGTATTTATTTTTCTTTCCAAATGAAGTATTCTGCTTGTGTGGAGTAAGGAATGATAAAAAATATAGAAAAAATAACAACGATGTCAAGGGCATTTTTGTCTATAAAGTTTTTTTCACAATGCATATATATAGAGGTGACGACGATTTCAATTTCAAAACTAGAACTATCAAATCCAACTCTAGAAACTGGAACCAGAACCGCATATAAGGTTTTGGTTCCGATTCACTATTTTTTGGAACTGGAATCGGGTAAATTTAAAAAAAAAAAAGGGTCAAAATGACCGTTGGTGTGTGACTATTGGCCTACCAGCAACAGCAACACACACCAACGGTCACTTGACCGTTGGTTCTAACAATAGCCTTGGCGGCTTGGCTTATGGCCGTTTCTATTTCTAAGCTAAAGTTGCCATTTTTATTTTTTTTTTAATTTCAAAAATTTATCTATAAATACCCCTTTTCCCTTCCATTTTCAACACACAATTCTCTCAACTCAATCCCACTCTAATTCTCTCCAATGCTCTCAATTTTTTCATAATCTCTAACATTCCATTTGTCAATTTCCATTTATTGTCTATATATTTATAATCTCAATTTATTTCTTATTATACTGTTTTTAAGTGTCATTTATTTTCTTTAATTTTCATAAATTCTATTAGTTATTTTTTATAATACTTTTTTTCAAAAGTTCAAATTGATATTTTCAAATGGATAGTCAAAATCCCAATGAATTTTTTATTAATCTTAGAGATGACGTTGAAATAACTCCTGATTCTGGAAGTAAATCAACAAAACCTGCTATTTCTAAGGCTCCAAAGGCCGAAATGTTTACAAAATATTTTACAAAAAAAATAGATAACAAAGGGAATCCTACTAATACAGTGTGTAATATTGCAAGGCTAGGTATAGTTGGAAAAAAGGAAGCGGATACAGAACACTAGCGAAGCACGTGATGAAGGAACATCTGACGGAATTTAACATTGACAAGACACAACCTCAAATACCCGGGTATGCATCTTCATTTTCTAATCCTATATTTAAATTTTTTGATCAACAATATAAACGACTAGATTAATTTAATTTTGTTTGTGGAGAACATTTACCATTTAGTTTTGGTGAAAAAAAGAAATATGTACATTTTTTACAAACGTATGTGAATCCACAAGTTAAACATATGCCTAAAACAACATTTACACGAGAAATTTCAAAATAACATAAAGAATTAAAAAAAAATTTTGGTAGATATTTTTTCAAAATTAGAAGGTGATATTTCAATTTGTAGTGATATTTGGAGTGATCGTTGGAAGAGAAGTTCTTACATGGGTGTAATTGCTCATTGGATTGATGATAATTGGATTATGCAAAAAAAGATAATTCCTTTTCATATATTTAATGAAAATCACATAGTCATAAATATAAGTAATATTATTAAAGAGATTTTAGACGAATATGGCTTGGTAAATAAAAATTTTTCAATCAGTTTTGATAATGCTACTAATAATACTGCATCGATTAGAGATTTAAAAAATTATTGTGAATCACAAGTAGGTTGAAATTTTTTCATATTAGGTGTTCACAACGAAATTTAAGTATGTCACATTTTAAATCTAAGTGTTCAAGATGGTTTGGGAACAATTAATGCTTCAATTGAACCTATTAAGGATGCAATTATTTACCTAATTGGCCATCAAAAAATAATGAAAGAATAGGCTAAATTTTGTATTGAGAAAGAAAGAAAACCTAAAAAATTTGTTCATGATATTCCTAATCGTTAGAATTCAACTTATGATTTACTTAATAATTGTTTAAAATATAATGATTTATTATGCGAATTTTTTAGAAATAGATATCCTAGTAGTTTTGACTTGCATCCTAATCTAAGGGAAACTTGTAGAAAAATGGTAGAAGTTTTACATGTTTTTAAAACTGCTATTTGTACTTTATCTGGTGTTTTTCCTACATCTCATTTATTTATACCCCAAGCATATAATATAGTTAGTATTTTAGAAGATAGTGTAAATGACAATATTTTGCAAAGTGCTGTTATTGATATGTTACAAAAATAGCTTAATTAATGTTATCATATTCCACCTATTTATTTAGTTGCTTCTGTTTTAGATTGTGTTGTTAAAATTGATGGTTTGATGCAATATTTGGAAGCATATTATACTATAACAAATAAAATGTCAAAATATATTGTTCTTAAAGACAACTTAGTAGATCCAATTGAAATTATTAAAATGACCAAAGAATGTCTTGGTACATTCTATGATAATTATCAAGTTCAAATTCCACATACTCGTGCTGGTACTAGTGCTAGTGGTAGTCCACGAAATACTACTAGTACTATAAATATCCCCCCCGTTTGAAAAATATTACATACTTTGAAAAATTCAAGGGGTGGCGGTAGTAACACGGAACTTGATATTTATTTAACTATTTCTTTTGAGTTCCAAGTTGATGATAAACATGACCTAGGGAAAGGCAAAGAATTCTCGATACTAGAATGGTGGGTTAATAAGTCAAAGGTTTCCCCATCATTTCTCTTATTGCAAAGCAGATTTGAGCAACACCAGCATCAATTGTAGTGGTTGAAACAAGCTTTCAGTGCAAGAAGGAGTATTTTGGACGAGAGACGGTCTCATTTGACCCTGACCATTTGGAGAATCAAGCATTATTAGTAGATTGGTATGACGCGAGTATAAGGGACCAAAAGATCGAGATTAAGACCGAAGTAGATATGAACAAGAATGATAAGAGTACTATAGTTGCTTCTTTAAGTGGAACAAACTCGAACGTTGAAGAACTTCTTAATGATCTTAGCCTATTATAGTCTTATTGGCTAATGTAATTGATACATTTAATTTTTCTTTAGATTATCTTTTGGTTATAGAATAATCAAATGTATCTTTATTTTAATTTTTCTTTAGATTATCTTTTAGTTATAGATTAACCAAATGTATCTTTATTTTAATTTTTAATGGTTCAATAAATAATACAATAGTGTACTTTTTCTTCCAAAAACAAAATCTACAAATGACATATAAATAAATGCAATTTTTTGTTTCTCACATTAACTTTTATTAATTTTTTAGTATTAATAATTTCTATTTTTTTATTTTTATTTTTAAAAATTCAAAATCGAAATCGTGATCAACTGGCCGAAATTGTCAGTTCCAGAACTAGAACCAGAACTTGAATAGACTCCCAAGGTTCTGGTTCTGGTTCCGGTTCCACCTTTGGTCCAAACCAGAACTGATGGTTCCAGAACCGTGGACATCACTACATATATATAGAAAAAAATAACAACAATCTCAGGGGCATTTTTGTCTATACAGTTTTTTTCACAACGCATATATATAAAAGAAAAACAATATTGCTAGGAATATCTTTATCTTTCCACTTGGTATGACAAAATAATTATCTTTACTAATAATTAAAGGGGATTATTTTACACAATTAAAGTTAGGAAGTAAGGTGACAATAAAATAACTTTTAAGGGATAAGGAAAACTTAGGTACACATGGTTTTGAACTCCATCTGTAGATCTTGAGGTTATAATTAAATATTATAAAATTTTGTTTATATCAACTGATGTCATTTATTTTATACAATATATCTAATTCAAACCACATAGTCTACTAAAGGTAGTAATGATTGGCTTCATACAAGTATTTCCACAAGAGGTATGGTATAAGTAATCCATGCTCAAATGTTAATGTCATAGCACAAATTGTTAGTGCCACAACAATTTTAAATTAATTGATAATTTTATGCTTGAAAAAGTTCATCCTTATGAAATTCTTGATGAGTTCTAAAGGATATTAAAATGGCACTAACAATTATTGTTGTGGCATTAGCATTTGCCTAACCCATATAGTCTAACAGTAAAAGTGTCTTTGTTGAATTTCTAATAATTAGATTGTTGATGTATACTACAGGGGCAAAGGGAAAAGGAAAAAGTTATAGAATGAAGGGCAAACTCAATAAATCTTAGGGGTTTAGAATAATTAACCCAAGAGATACTATGAACCATATAGCTCTAGGAAAATTTTTGTGTTTGTTTGTAGCAACTAGCTTTGTTCCCGAATCGATTTGACTCAATTTTAAAGTTTTGATTCTTGAAACCAAATTTTTATGTCGGTGTTTAAATTATCAAACCAAAACCAAAATATTTATGTAAAAAACCGTCCACTTAGTTCGCAATCGATTAAAGTTGGTTTGGATTGGTTTAATCTGTTCATGGGTTAGTATATTTCTTATGTTGTATCTACGGTACATAATAGTCTACTTCAAATTAGGTCTACTATAATACTTCAAGTATTTGGATAAAAATTAATAAAAAGATATTACCAATATCATCATTCAAGATATGTATAGACTAATTAGTGAGGATACATAATTATAATTAATTCATACTTATTTAGATGTGCACTTGTATATTTACACATGCATGCAGGCACACACACGCATACTTCACTTATTTGTCGAATTCTGAATAAATTATAACATAACAAATTTAATTATTAATTGTTTCATATTTACTTTCAAATAAATATCCATTTAGTGATTATATTTTCATTAACGCTAAAGTTATATTTTTTAATATTTTATCTTTAACCAATTTATTTTAAGAAGTCATCTAATATTATTCGTTAGAGATTAAACAAACATTATGTTCGCAGTTTGAAGTAAAAGAAAAATGCGTAGAAAATATTATGTTTGAAGTTCGAAGCAAAAAAAAAAAACATTAAACTTCATTTTTTAAAAAAATAAATAAATTATGTTAATTATGAACTAGAAGACTTAAACACTTGAAGATATTGTCACAATATTTATAACATATTTTTTGAAGTATTAAAAATATTTGAAAAATACGGGTCCTCTATTCGATTCAATGCCTGTAACCAATACCAAATCAACAATAATTAGTTTTGGTTTGATTTATTTTGGTGTAGTTTACATTATTGAAAAATGGTTCTATTGGTTCTATTTATATCAGTTCGGTTAGTTCAACTGATTTTAAAAAAAATTTGAATAGCCTCAAGGTTGACTGAAGGGTTAAGTAACTAAAGCCTTCACTTTAGGCCCCTGGAAAATTTTATGCTCCAAATTTTTTTGGGCCTAATAATAATAATAATATTTTATAATAAAAGAGTCTTTATTATAAAATACTATTTCTCTTAATAAAGACTCTGTAGTAGTTCACCAACAATCTAATCATTTTCAATTTTTCACAACTTAATTTAGCCTCGCATTTATGTCGTCATTAAATTTCTTATTACTTTTAATTTACTTTTCACTAACTCCTATTTTTTTCCCTCATTATCTCTGGTATATATTTCTCTATCACCGTCACTCCTATAATATCCATAAATTTCACAACTTACAATAACCTTTTCTAGCATTCTTCTTTCCTTTAGTCTCCATTTTTTTCATCACTAAATATCTTATTACTTTTTTGCTTCTCACCAACTCCCATTTTTCTTCCTCATTCTCTCTATTCTATTTTTCTATCACTGTCTCTCCTACAATATCTCTCCTACAATATTTTTGTATTTCACAACCTACAACAACATTTATGTTTATAACTTTGTATTCTTTCCCTCTATCAATCGAGTATTTTAGTTTTAATCATTTACTATTATTTTGCACATCCCTTAATTTCACTCTTTTGTTATACTAAATAATACCATAAATACAAACCAAATTTCATAAAAAATGTAATTGTGCATTGATTAATTTGATAAGAATACTAATAATGAAATAATAATGTTTCCTAAAAATTTGTTTAGAATAGTTTATTTCTTTTACAACATAGAGAAAGAAATTTATTCATTTCAAAGTAGATATGAAAATTTCTAAATATATGAAAATATTTTTAGTTTTCTATTTTGTATTGAAATATTGAGATTATATACAATGAAATCTGTGGAAGATCTCTGTCTTAATCTTGAAATTTTTTTAAAATGTAATAATCATTGCGACGTTAATGGTTTGGACTTATTTTTAAATAAAAGGTTTTGAGAGAAATTATACAAACAGAAGATAAGACATCAACTGACATACTTAATTATATAAAATAATTGATTCTTTTCCTAATACCTATATTTATAGAATAATGTTAAATGTTCCTATTTTGGTTACTTTAGCATAAAAAAAAATTTACCCAAAGTAAAATCAACAGATTCTTATCTAAACTAACAATGTCTAAAGAAAATTAAATGGATTGACAATGTCTCAAGACATATTATATAGATTAGCTATTGTCAATTGAGAATATATATTTGATGAAACCGGTTAGAAAATTTTATTTAGTAATTTTACATCTAAAAAAGTAAGAAAAAATAATTTTTGCATGAGGAGTCATATTTTTATTATTGGAAGATAATATTAAAGTGGATTTAGCCAACCAAAACTATTGTGTCATCCCTGAATAGCCTTTAGAGCAACTATTGGATAATAGACATGAATGATAGTTGCTCTTGACTAATCAAGATTCTTTATCAGAAGAGGAGGATCTACTAAATCCAATATGGCTCCCCTATTTATTAAAAGAATGGCCTCCGGCTCAAAATAAAAGGCTCTCATTATTGCAAGAGTAACTATTAAACATATCAGGTAATTATTAGACACTAACAAAAATCAAAATAGTACTCCTTCTCACGTCTCACATATTTTGTTACAATTTAACTTTTTTGGTCAACTAGATCAATTTTATAATCAATAATTCATATAGATTTATTTAATTTTTTATGATTTTTTTTTCAACTAAAACAAAATTTATTAAAGTACTATGACATGAAAATTAAAATTTATAAGAAAATTTAAAAAATATATAAAAGATTAAACCTTAAAAACTTGGCTTGTTGACCAAAAAATCAAATGCGAAAAATATATTAGGACAGATGTAGTACTACTTAGTATCCAATCGAATCAAAACAAAAAAAAATTCTTTGCTACTCACTAGGTATTGACCGTTAAATGACTGAAAAATAGTGAGACCCTCTTGTTTGTTAGTCATTTTAATGACTGTCATATTTATTCTGTATTAAGAAGCAAGTAACCGAGACTTATTCTCGAAATAGACAAACCCAAGACACCATTTGCATTTTACTCTGTAGGTCCCGCAATGTGTAGAGTACACTGTACACAGCATATCAAGAGGTTTGGTGGGCTCCACCTTGTTTATAAAATTAATGAAAACGTGCAAGTACACATCTCTCCAATCTCCCATGCATGCGTGATGTTATAGTTTACCTTTTCTTTTGAAAGCAAACTGAGATTATATTATATTATTAGTTGAGCCTGGCCGTGTAAGGCACAGCCAAGGCCCACTACTTTTTGGCTAATACATGAAATAAAAAAGAACAGAGAATTGTTCATATAAATTGCACGTAGCTATACTTTGATAAAATAATGTATTCATTGCATTAAGTAGTAGTTTTAATAGATAGAAAAGGCAAGCGTGATAAAAGCAAACGTGATAGCACATTCATAAGTTTGGTCATTACATAAATATAAGTTGTCTAATATTTAGCATATTCAACAGCATGTTTAACTATTGCCTTCATACAATTTAACAAATAAAGCCTCCAATTAATGTTCTTCAGAAATGCTTCCATCAGGTTGTCTATACATTAGTCTTAGATAATGATGACTGCCTAGTATTTGACTGCTCATCCATTCCTTGATTCCATCAGTGTTGCTCCGATACCCCATTTGAATCCTTTATTTTAGAAAAATCTGCAAATAGGAAAAAGAAAATAACTTCTTTTGAAATGAGATGATATCCTATCAAGAATCTTGAACTGCTTGTGATGTCACCTACTGTAAAATCCAACCAAAAAGATTCTATGAAAATGTTATCCTAATAAAAATGCCTGCAAAAAAATTGAATTTGCGTGAAAATGTTTTCCACAATTATTCCAACTTGATCTAAAGTTGCAAAATAATGTTCTATGACAGATAACTTCTATTTCTAGAAGGTGAATTGTTCAAAAGTAGTAACTTGGATGTCAATCTCTAATTACTAAATCCATAATCGTATTTTTAGTTTTTCCTTTCTAATGTTCCTTCTATATTAATGCTATTATTGGATATATAATGAATTGGCTAGTCCAAAAGCTGAAGATTGTGTAACAGCCATATAATATTGCGAAAAGAAACATAAGTATGAAAAAGGGCATCAAACATCAATTCTTTTCATCTTCTCTTAAACTTCAAACCACAATATCATACTATATTTCCATTTCCATGATTATAAAAAAAAAATCATGAGTTAGGAAATTATACCGTGATAAATTCAAATTGAAAACCCATCATTCATCACCTACAAAACAATGCAATGAGATAGATCAGTTCTATTGTCATAAATTTCAAAAACTAACCAAGAAAAAATTTGAATATATAACATAAAAAAGGCATGAAGCCATGAACTTTGGTATTTGTTTTTCACACAAAAATTTATGGAGATAAGTCACCTTAAAAATATTTTTAAATATCCAGAAGAATCCTAAACATCTGCCGGTGGTATGTTTTCAAAATATTATCTTGAAGACCCAAACTAAAAAAAAAAAAATTAAAAAGTGAAAATACTGAAATTTTTGCCATAGGTATGCTGAATATGAAGACAACACATGAGTATATAACAAAAAATGTTCAAGAAATAACCCATTAAGAAAAAAAAATTAAAGAACTAAAAAAATTGGACCTTTTTTTTTTTACAAAAAAAAAGGAAAATCCTGTAAACAACAAATCATACTACGGGGAATCATTATTTACTCAACAATAATACCTTTTCAATACCATCTTTCAAGACAAATTAAAAAGAAAACGAAAACTTTAGACTTGAGTGTAGACACCTATTTTTGTCCCTTAAGTTCTTCCCTATTTTCCTTTCAATTTGACTCTCAATTTTCTTTTGTTTCCCTTTTAATTTCTTATTAACAAGCTCTTTCTTTCCTCTTAATTTATCCTTTAATTCCCTATTAATTTGTCTTATGGTGTTTAATTATTATGTATTTTATGCATTTTGAAATACTAAGAATGAGTTTTAATATTATTAAGTTTTTAGATTTTTCAAAAAAAAAAAAAAAAAAAAATTCAGCATGTGAACAATGCCCCACACTGCCAACATGACAAGGAATGGTCTTTGACCATTTTTACACTCAATCCACCTCTTTAAAGAGCAAAAAACTCAGCCTAAAAGGGGAGGGGACGAAATTTCTGCAGGAAGAAAAGAAAGAAATTTTTTTCTAAGTTTAAAAATCTTCCAAACAGCCAACTCTGAGCCAAAATTCCAAACGATGGAAAAGGAATTAGACTAAACTGAAAGAAGAAAGTTGTTTAAGGTACCTGGAACTACAACTTCTCTTTGTAAAGCTCAAGCAAAATAATTCATTTTGAGGGTAAAAAACGTGGTAGAAAAAAGCTGGTGGCCAAGAAAAAAAGAGAAATTTTTCTAAGTCTGAAAAATTTTCCAGACAGCCAACTTTGAGCCAAGATTCCAAGTGATCGAAGAGGAATTAGACTAAACTCAAAGAAGAAAAGTTGTAGAGGATACCTGGGAATACAACTTCTCTTTGTAAATCTTAAGCAAAATCATTCATTTGGAGGGTAAAAAATGTGGTAGACTCAGAATAAGGCCAGTTCATCAACCGGAAGCTTGGAGGTGTTGAAAGCAAATTCGGCTCAAACGCACTCCAAGCCAAGTATAACCAATTCCACCACATTCCTGAGGTTGAGGTGACATTAAATGAGCTTTTGAATTGAATGTTTTGGTGACAAAATGCTTATCTTACTATTTTTACATTATTTATGACTTAATTTTTGAATTTAATTTTATAGTTCATAATGTTTAAATTTAATGTTTTTATTAGCTTTAGAATATTTTTTGGAGTGTCTCTAAAGGTTTACACGACCTACAGAAACTTTGAAGTGTATAAATAAAAACAAACTGAACCATAACCCAAGATTGGCTTTGGGCTAGTGGTTCAGCAGCTGGTGTTCCTTCTTGCCTTGTTCCCATTTTCCTTAGGATTTTTTGAGTTTTGTCCCCTTGGGTCCATAGGACTACCACGTCATCGTTGACGTGGCGCCCTGTCATCCCACGTCAGCGATAACGTGGCAATCCCCCAAAAAAAAAAAGAAAAAAAGAAAAGTCTTCTGATATGGCCCACTTGATGCCACGTCATCGATGACGTGGCACACAAGAAAAAAAATTTAAAAAAAAGTTCAAAAATTTTTTTATTTGCGTTTTAACCCTCCAGATTTCAGATTTTTGCATTTTAGCCCTCAAATAATTTTCTAAATTATATTTAGGCCCTTAAGAAAATTTCTTTAATATTACTGTTTTTTTTTTCTTTTCAAATTTCTTCTAAGTTATATTTTTAATGACAATAACCACCAAGCTTTAATTTGATTTTTGTTTGACATTTTAATATGTTTGAATTACCCTTTGATTGTGAAATTATCGTTTTGCCCTTATGAGTATTAAATTGTAAATACGCTCTGATTTTGCACATATTTTTCAATTAGTTTCTTTTGTGATGATTTGTGCTTTATTTTTTATGTTTGTTGGTCTCGATATAATATTTATGCTTTTTCTTACTTGTTAAATGATGTGAATTTACTCTTATCCTCAAATTTTGCTTAGGTGCACGGCTAGACATTAAATATTTGAATCAAACTCAATTTAGTCCATGACTTAATAACTGTATCAATAATATAAAATCGGGCTAGAAGTAAACTCTGGCGTGCATGACAGACAACTGTTTTGTCCTTTGGGAGTTAAAGGGCACTACAAGCTAAATGTGTGCAACTTTAAATTGGACCCTGGGCTAAATTTACCTGTCAATGTTGTTATTTCCCATTTATTTTCATTTCCTCATTAATATGTACATATTTTATTATTTTTAAACTATCTTAAGCACACGTACGCTACAAAGTCGGCAATGTAATTAATACTAAAATTGAAAAGAAAAACGCGATAAAATCATGCAACCGGTCCAACGCCGGGTAAAGTGGGTGCCGAAGGAAATTCAAATCTATCCCAAACCTTCCCATTTTACAACGGGATTCCCGAACTCATGTTTTTTGAATTACGTGGACCAGGAGTCAATCTATACTAGGGTTTATTTTTTCTTTAAATTTTGATGTATTTTTGTGTCCCGGCGCACCGACACACCGGGTGGCGACTCCAATCCTGTATTCCCTAGCTTAGATTATTTTTGTACAATTCATAGTCGCATTTAAAGCCCCGTTATGTAATAGTAAATAGGTGATTCATTTAAATTGATAATAGTAAGTAGATAATTTATGTTTGTAATAGTAAATAAGACTTTTGCATTTAATCACCTATTTCACGAGCACCACATTGGCGACGTTGCCGGTCCCAAAGGTACCGGCCACATGCGGGTTGTGGGAGGGTGCGACAGCGTGGCGACTCCACTAGGGACTTTGAGAATCGTTTCGAGCACACGATTTTAACACATTTCTCTCAATTTTACCCCGTTCTTTATAAATTGGCTAATTTTTACCGATTTTTTTGTGTGCTATGTTACCGGCTCTATGCCTCGTTTTGCGTGCCATGTGCAAAGTGTTACTTTAATTGTTTTTTTCCAATTACTTTACACTTGTTTTACCGTATTTCACCAGTTTTTGTTGTCTTGTGTGCTGGTTTATGGATTTTTGTGTCTCGTTTTACGTGCCACATGCTACGTGTTACTTTAGTTGTTCTTTTTCAATTACTTTACACTTGTTTTACCGTATTTCACTATTTTTGCTATCTTGTGTGCTCATTTACAGATTTTTAAGTCTCGTTTTACGTGCCACATGCTATGTTACTTTATTTCTAGATGTGTTACTTTACACTTATTTTACCGTATTTCACCATTTTTGCTGTCTTGTGTGCTGGTTTATGGATTTTGGGTCTCGTTTTATGTGCCACATGCTTGTGTTACTTTATTTGTTCTTTCTCAAATTATTTTACACTTGTTTTACTATATTTCACTATGTTTGCTGTCTTGAGTACCCGTTTGCTCGATTTAGGTCTCGTTTTACGTGCCATACCCTGTCTGCCTATGGTGTGATTTGTTCTTGCTGTCTCTTATACAAGTCTAGATGTATATAAGAGATTATACGGTTTGTGGTTAATTTGGGGGCAATTTTTGGGATGTTGGGGTGCATCAAACCTTTAGAGCCAAACGCGCTAAAATGTGTGAATCTTACCGCCTCCAAGTGAACACAGCATAACACATGTCTCATTTATTGCATGTCCTATTTTTGTGGGTGTCGTTCCCACATTCCATGACATGTCTCATTTATTGCATGTAGGAATTAAGACGATCTACCCAGATATGCTGCCGTGACACAATGTGCACGTAACGGTATCTGTGGCGATCACCTGACCACTGATGATAAGGCCCATCAAAATTGACGGATTTTATTTTTGGACCCAAAGTCTGAAGGTTCGAGAACCAAGCCCTGGCGATCTAGATTGCATTAGTAAGCCAAGCCTCATATTAATATAGCTTAAACCATAGGGCAGAACTGTGTGGACTTTGTTTAGGACACTAGACACGAGGCGGTAGGACCCACCCATTTATCTGGCTTGTAATAGTAAATAGCTTTACAATTTTGTTATGTAATAGTTATTAGTTTTTTTGATTCGTATGATTTACTTTGGCCATGTAATTTGTATCTACTTCCCGCAAGAAAGAGTAAATTTTGATTTTTATATTGCATAAGCCTTAGGTAGGGTCAAAGGCATATGGTTGCCAGACCCAAATAGGAGACCCACCCCCGCGACATGTTTCTAAAGTTTTATTATCCCTTGTGTGCATTTAGGCTAACCCCAGCGTTGTTGGGCCACCGTAGGCTACTTATTGCATATCATTAGCCGTAGAAGGGATACCCTGTGTATAGAATTGCATACCTATCCCTAGGTACATAACCTACGAAGGGATTTGCAAGCTTGCGTGTTCATTTTATAAAGGCTCTAAAGGGGTACAAGCCTCAGGTAAGGCTAACATGTATTTCATGCAGATGAGTTTTGCTCGAGTAATTAGAAAGGCGACCAAAGTGCCCTATTTGCTACAGGAGTGGGAACGAAACATGCAGTTGTCAGAACTGAATACAATAGCTAGTTATTTGGGTCACCTAGTATGTCTGCGGGATATTGAGCCAGATCGGACCATAGTAGACGCTTTGGTACAAGTTTGGGACAGTGAGGCAGCTGTGTTCAGATTCGGGAAGTTTGAAATGGCGCCCACACTAAAGGAGATCGCAAGATTTCTCGGATTGAACTTCAAGGACCGGGCTGCTATACTACCGTCCCTAGGTACTACAAGGGACTTCTCTTTGTTCACCGGCATATTAGAGGCTGCGATACAAGAGGGACCCGAGGCTAGTTCAGTTACTTTGATATTTTTACACGAACACTTAGCCAAAAAATAGGGATTTCACAGGAACGAGACTCATTTTTTGCATCCCACTGAGGAGTCCTGGGCTCAGAAGTGAGTTCAGGTTTTTGCTCTAGCACTGACCAGCGCATATCTTTTTCCGAAGCCGGATGGGAGAATAGCATTTAAGACGGTACGAATGTTATACGACTTGATACATGGCGTCGGTAGTCAAGACCTCACCATAATCCCTGCTATTCTAGCTGACATATTGGTGGCTTATACAAATTGTCAGAACGGAGTCAAATTTTTCAAGAGTTCAAGCCTTTTGTTGCAAGTCTGGTTCACGGAACATTTGGGGCGACGAAAGATTGTTCGTCATGATTTTTCCTGGGTAGAGTGAATTGGGTACAAAGTCACAATCAACGCATCAACCGGGCGAAATTACTGAAAGACAAGGAGAAGTACATTCGCTAGTTGTCTTCATTGAAGAAGTCAGAGATACAGTGGATTCTAGAATGGGTACCCTGTCATGCACCGAGTCTGCAATCTGCTAGCCTTCCATTCATACCCTTGATAGGAAATGAAGGCATTGTACCCAACATGCCTTTTCAAGGGTCTTACGTCAGTTTACGAGGGTTTAGACAGTACCTCAAAAATTAGTAACTGATCGGTTCAATGTTATGTTCGACAAAGGAAAACGGCCCCAATCAATACCAGAAAAGTCGAGTATTTTGTCAGCGTGGGCATCCAGACGTGTATGTCAGGAGTCGTTATATGATCCACAGCAGCGTGGTATTTCTAGGACCACACCTCAGTGCGATGTATGGCATGAACATTTGCTTAGCCGGTGACCGCAAGCTGTAATAGACCCTTCAGAAGAAGTTGCTCGATTGACCGTACTATTGTAGACTAAGGACAAGGAAATAGTGAAAAATGAGATAGCTCTAGATAAGCACAGGCTAGATTACAAAAGACTTCAAGAACAGCAATCCTGTATTCGAGAGTAGGAATACAATCGAAAGAAGGCATGCACCGAAATGGCCGATGATCTGGGACGCCTAATGCACAATGTGGCTACTGAATCAGCACGTAGCAAGCTTCTACGGTACGAGGAGCAAACAGTGATGAAGATACGAGACCATCTAAAGGAGCTCGCCGAATAAGTTCAAACGGGCTTCGTCCCCTTTAGAGCTTTTTTTGTATTTAGGGTTCCTGGGAAAGAACTACGTTTTATGCTGTAAACTTATGATTATGTTTGTTTATATATATCTAAATTTTCTTTTTTTTATTATGTTTTAATATGAAGGTACTAAGTGTCAAAATAGCTGCCCAACGCAACCCTATTTATACCCGCTCGCGTGCACTTAAACTCTGATTTGAAGACAATATGAGCACCGTACCAGCAAAAGATGTGGAAGGGACCAGTGGGGATCAAAACCCAGAGATGGCAGAGTTGCGCAAACAGATGGAATCTATGATGGCTGCTATGGCCAGTATGAACCAAGAAATGCAATGGTACAGGCAAACTTATGGGCCTCACCCCGCCAATCAGGAGATGCTGCCTCCTCATATGCCTAATCCCGGCATGGGGATGCCGCTACCCCCACCACCACAGAATCAACCTTCTCAAACTACAGATCTAGTGCCACCACTGACAGATCCAATTCCACCACCACCACCTTCTCTTGAGTTGGAGTATACCCCAGGAGGGAAAGCTGAATTAATGCCACCATCGCCCCCTGTACCGGCTGTCAATGATGCCCTATTGAAAAGAATGGAGTGGTTCGATAGTTTCATGAAGCAGCAACAAGGAACAGATAAATTTGGAGCTATCGACTACCAAGATTTATGTCTATTCCCCGAAGTGCAATTACCGCCAAAATTTAAGATCCCAGAATTTTCAAAGTACAATGGCACTGGAGAACCGGTAGCTCACCTTAAAATATTCTACAACTTGTTGGGGAATCCGACAAGCGACCCTCGGATAGCAATGAGGGTATTTTCCAGAAGCTTGGAGGGAGATGCGTTATCATGGTATTTAATGCTTGATCCCAAAAAATTGCAGGATTAGACGGACTTGGCAAATGTTTTTGTGAAATAGTATGAGTTTAACAGCGAACTAGAGCAGGACCGCTTTGCTCTGATAAACTTAAAGAAGAGTTAAGCCCTCAGAGGATTACCGTGAGTATGTGAAAAGATGGAGGGCGTTAGCTGCCAGAGTGAGCCCACCTATGACTGAGACTGAGACGGTCAAACTTTTTATTGATGCGCAAGAACCTCCTTACTATGAAAAGTTGACCGGGTCTATTGGCAAATCCTTTTTAGAAATTATCCAGCAAGCAGAGGCTGTTGAAAGGGGCTTGAAAAGCAGAAAAATTATTGACATGACGGCCTTCAAACTTCAGATAGAGTCCATGCAGGGGAGCATGTCTGTGGCTACGAAACCCCGGAGCAAGAAGGCTGACAAGAAGGAAGAGGAAGTGACTTTTATTTTCAACCAACCCAACCGCCAACCACCATGTAATTTCCATCAATACCAAAGACCACAACCCTTTTATGCACCACCTTCACTACCACCTCAATACTACCCTCAACTCGTATACCAAACACCTCTACAAATGCCCGTGCCAAATCCACAGTTCCCATATTATAATCCAAGGACACAAGGCATCCCCAAACAATATCATGATTATACTTGCTTTACTAATCAAATTGATTTCAAGATTCATCTCCAAAACAGATGAATGAGATGAATCATGAATACAATGCTGTGAATGCACCTACTTCTTGACTAGATGGCATAAACAAAACGACTTAAGAAGTACAAAACATGCATACAAAGATGAAATTAAAAGGAGCAAAACTAAAAACAATATTATTTCAAATTTACCGAAACTCCCTATGACTAGGGAGATCATCAGATGTCCAGTTGTGCAGTTGGTCGATCTCAGCAAATGGCAACTCAGTGTCATCCTTCTCCGTCTGCTCTTGAATAATTACCCCTGTAAATAATTCGGCTACCCCTTGGATAAGATTCTTCTTTTCAGCCTCATCTGCATCAAGAGCCATAATGGCGGCAGAACGTGGGAAAGTAATCTTAAGAGGTGGAATGACCATAGGCAATGCTCGACCTTCTTTTTTAGCTCTCTTCAGCTCCTTAATCTCCTCAGCTGCCTGGTCATTCGGGCAAAAACCGAGCCCAAATGTATTCATCTGCGTTGGTAGCTCAATAGGGTGTATTATGCCTTGCAAATTCATCCCCAAACCTTGGCCGATGCGATATCCTCCACGCAGCATTTCCTTTGCAATCATTACACTCGCCTTATCCCAAACAGCTTTCATTGATGACAGTTCTCCAGGCCCTCGGCTGACAGAGACCACATCATTAGCTAAGAAAGGCACCAGAGTGTCACTGCTCTCCCCAACTTCCTCCTTGACCATCATGGCGTGGTCATCATCGGCAAATACAGTAATCAGTTTAAACTTGTAAATGAATTTAACCCTTTGATGCAAAGATGACGGAATAGCCCCAGCAGAATGGATCCAGGGACGTCCCAACAGCAAATTATATATCCCAACAATTGGAAGAACCTGGCAAGTGATCAGATGAGCAGTTGGCCCCACTTCCAAAATAAGGTTTATCTTTCTGGTGGCTTATCTTCGAGCTCCGTCAAACCCTCTGATATCACCATGGATGAATTTCTGACCAGGTCATGAGAGATTTCCAGTTTATCCAATGTCTTCAAAGGACAAATATTTAAAGCAAACCCATTATCAATCATGACCCTAGGCAAAGGCCGTCCCTCACATCTAACCGAGATGAATAGAGCCTTGTTGTGGTCGCTCCCTTTAGAAGTTAAGTCATCATCAGAAAAACAAATTTGGTTTGATACCAGCACACTGCCCACTAACCCAGCAAGTTTGTCAGTGGGATTGTCACGAGGCACATGAGTCTCACTCAAAATCTTCAATACTGCCTCCCTGTGTAGCTCGGATATTAACAATAAGCTGAGCATAGAAATTTGTGAGGGTATCTTATTCAGCTGCGCAGCTACTGAATATTCACTTTTTTTGATCAATCTTAGAAAGTCATCTAGATGTGTATAAGAGACAAGGTGAGCTACCGGTCTGTCTCTGATATACATCTTTGGGATGGTTTGTATAGCAGCGGTCCTGGGTGATTCGGCCTGACCTTGTGACAGCGGACACTTCCTCCTCAGAAACTGGCCTTCTTCCGACTATCACAGCTGGGTTGATAATTCCACTGCACTGCATGTGTGCTCTCAATTGACAATTGTGTTGGCAGTTCAATCACAACGGGCTTCTGAGATTCTACCTCAAACGGATCCATGTCTATGATAAAAGGCTCAGATGGCTCTAAATCTAAATAAAACGATTTGGTCTGAGTCATTGTCACTTCTTTGACTGCTCTTTCTTCCTCTTCCATCTCCGCTTCTATACAAACCATCCCAACATGAGGCTCATGCCGTGGCAGCGGATTAGTGTTTACTTCAGGAGCCCTTTGTTCCGGCCTCCTAATGACAATCTCACGTGCATCGATCATATCCTGTACCTTGTTCTTCAACGACCAACAATTAGCCGTGGAATGCCCTGGCGCTCCAGAATGATAGGCACAGTGGGCATTGGCGTCAAACCTATCCAGAACTCTTCCCGAATACTGACGAGGAGCTATGGGATTCAATCTCCCTTATCTGCTGATCTCAACTGCTCATATAGTTGCTCAATGGGCCGTCCCCAGGTTGGTAAAATTGCGGGGTGGTCTGCCGTGTGGAGGGAATTTGTTTGACTGGTTGGGTCTTTGATTGTTTGGGGGTTGTTGTCTTGGATTATAATATGGGAGTTACGGATTAGGCACGGGCATTTGTACTTGTATTTGGTATACGGGTTGAGGGTAGTATTGAGGTGGTAGTGGAGGTGGTGCATAAAAGGGTTGTGGTCTTTGGTGTTGATGGAAATTGCGTGGTGGTTGGCAGTTGGGTTGGTTGAAAATAAAAGGCACTTCCTCTTCCTTCTTGTCAGCCTTCTTGCTCAGGAGTTTCTTAGCCACAGACGTGCTCCCCTGCATGGACTCTATCTGAAGTTTGAAGGCTGTCATGTCAATAATTTTTTTGCTTTTCGAGCCCCTTTCAACGACCTGCTTTGGATGATTTCTGAAAAGAATTTGCCAATAGTATATTATCTTGTTTCATAGTAAGGAGGTTCTTGCGCATCAATAAAAAGTTTGACCATCTCAGTCTCAGTCATAGGTGGGCTCACTCTGGCAGCTAACGTCCTCCATCTTTTCACATACTCACGGTAATCCTCTGAGGGCTTCTTCTTTAAGTTCATCAGACCAAAACGGTCCTGCTCTAGGTCGCTGTTAAACTCATACTGTTTCACAAAAGCATTTGCCAAGTCCGTCCAATCCTACAATTTTTTGGGATCAAGCATTAAATACCATGATAACGCATCTCCCTCCAAGCTTCTGGAAAATACCCTCATTGCTATCCGAGGGTCGCTTGTCGGATTCCCCAACAAGTTGTAGAACATTTTAAGGTGAGCTGCCGGATCCCCAGTGCCATTCTACTTTAGAAATTCTGGGATCTTAAATTTTGGCGATAATTGCACTTCGGGGAATAGACATAGATCTTGGTAGTCGATAGCTCCAAATTTATCTGTCCCCTAGTGCTGCTTCATGAAACTATCAAACCGCTCAATTCTTTTCAATAGGGCATACTCATTGACAGCCGGTACAGGGGGCGATCGTGGCATAAATTTAGCTTTCCCTCCTGGGGTATACTCTAACTCAAGAGGAGGTAGTGGTGGTGGTGGTGGTGGTGGTAGTGGTGGTGGAACTGGATCTGTCAGTGGTGGCACTGGAGTTGGAGGAGGTTGATTCTATGGTGGTGGGGGCAGCAGCATCCCCATGCTGAGATTAGGCATATGAGGAGACAGCATCTCCTGATTGGCGGGGTGAGACCCATAAGTTTGCCTGTACCATTGCATTTCTTGGTTCATGTTGGCCATTGCAGCATTCATAGATTCCATCTGTTTGCGCAACTCTGCCATCTTTGGGTTTTGATCCCCACTGGTCCCTTCCACATCTTTTGCTGGTATGGTGCTCATACTATTTTCAAATCAGAGTTTACGTGCACGCGAGCGGGTATAAATAAGGCTGCGTTGGGCAGCTATTTTGACACTTAGTACCTTCATATTAAAACATAATAAAAAAAAAGAAAATTCAGATATATATAAACAAACATAGACTCATCATAAGTTTACAGCATAAAATGTGATTCCTTCCCCAGGAACCCTAAATACAAAAAAAAGCTCTAAAAGGGACGAAGCCCGTTTGAACTTATTTGGCGAGCTCCTTTAGATGGTCTCGTATCTTCATCATTTGCTCCTCATACCTCAGAAGCTTGCTACGTGCTGATTCAGCAGCCCCATTGTGCATTAGGCGTCCCAGATCATCGGCCATCTCGGTGCATGCCTCTTTCGGTTGTATTCCTGCTCTCGAATACAGGATTGCTGTTCTTGAAGTCTTTTGTAATCGTGCCTGTGCTTATCTAGAGCTCTCTCATTTTCCACTATTTACTTGTCCTTAGCCTCCAATAGTGCGGTCAACCGAGCAACTTCTTCTGAAGGGTCTATTACAGCTTGCGGTCACCGGCTAAGCAAATGTTCATGCCATAAATCATACTGAGGTGTGGTCCTTGAAATTCTACGCTGCTGTGGATCGTATAACCACAACTGACATGCACGTCAGGATGCCCACGCTGTCAATCCATTATGACAAAATACTCGACTTTTTTGGTATTGATTCGGGCCGTATCCCTTTGTCGAACATAACATTGTACCGATCAGTCGCTGATTTTGGAGGTACTGTCTGAACCCTCACAAACTAACGTAAGACCCGAAAAGGCATGTAGGGAACAATGCCTTCATTTCCTATCAAGGGTATAAACGGAAGGCTAGCAGATTGCAGACTCGGTGCATGACAGGGTACCCATTCTAGAATCCACTATATCTCTTACTCCTTCAATGAAGACAACCAGCGAATGTACTTTTCCTTGTCTTTCAGCAACTTCGCCCGGTTGATGCGTTGATTGTGACTTTGTACCCAAATCACTCTATCCCAGGAAAAATCATGACGAACAATCTTTCGTCGCCCCAAATGTTCCATGAACCAGACTTGCAACAAAAGGCTTGAACCCTTGAAAAATTTGACTCCAAATACACCAACAACCGGTACAAGCCACCAATATGTCAGCTAGAATAGTAGGGATTATGGTGAGGTCTTGACCAACCGACGCTATGTATCAAATCGGCTAACATCCGTACCGTCTTAAATACTATTCTCCCATCCGGCCTCAGAAAAAGATATGCGATGGTCAGTGCTAGAGCAAAAACCTGGACTCGCTTCTGAGCCCAGGACTCCTCAGTGGGATGCAAAAAATGAGTCTTGTTCCTGTGAAATTCCTGTTTTGTGCCGAAGTGCTCGTGTAAAAATATCAAAGTAACCGAACTAGCCTCGGGTCCCCTTGGTATCCCAGCCTCTAATATGTCGGTGAACAAAGAGAAGTCCCTTGTAGTACCTAGGGACGGTAGTATAACAGCCCGGTCCTTGAAATCCCATCCGAGAAATCCTGCGATCTCCTCTAGTGTGGGCGTCATTTCAAACTTTCTGAATCTGAACACAGCTACCTCACTGTCCCAAACCTGTACCAAAGCGTCTACTATGGTCCGATCTGGCTCAATATCCCGCAGACATACTAGGTGACCCAAATAACCAGCTATTGTATTCAGTTCTGACAACTAGGTGCATGTTTCGTTCCCACTCCTGTAGCAAATAGGGCACTTTGGCCGCCTTTCTAATTACTCGAGCGAAACTCATCTGCATGAAATATATGTTAGCCTTACCTGAGGCTTGTACCCCTTCAGAGCCTTTATAAAATGAACACGCAAGCTTGCAAATTCCTTTGTAGGTTATGTACCTAGGGATAGGTATGTAATTCTATACATAGGGTATCCCACAGGGTATCCCTTCTAAGGCTAATGATATGTAATAAGTAGCCTACGGTGGCCCAACAACGCTGGGGTTAGCCTAAATTCACACAAGGGATAATAAAACTTTGGAAACATGTCGCGGGGGTGGGTCTCCTATTTGGGTCTGGCAACCATATGCCTTTTGGCCCTACCTAAGGCTTATGCAATGCAAAAATCAAAATTTACTCTTTCTTGCGGGAAGTAGATACAAATTACATGGCCAAAGTAAATCATACGAATCAGAAAAACTAATTACTATTATATAACAAAATTGTAAAGATGTTGCCCAGTTATTTACTATTACAAGCCAGATAAATGGGTGGGTCCTACCGCCTCGTGTCTAGTGTCCTAAACAAGATCCACACAGTTCTGCCCTATGGTTTAAGCTATATGAATATGAGGCTTGACTTACTAATGCAATCTAGATGGGCTTGGTTCCCGAACCTTCAGACTTTGGGTCCAAAAATAAAATCCGTCAATTCTGATGGGCCTTATCGTCGGTGGTCAGGTGATCGCCACAGATACCGTTACGTGCACATTGTGTCACAGATTCGCATATCTGGGTAGATTGTCTTAATTCCTACAGGAAATGTGGGAATCTTCATGTGCAATAATTGGACATGCATTAAATGATACATGTTTTATGCTTTTCACTTGGAGGCGGTAAGATTCACACATTTTAGCGCGTTTGGCTCTAAAGGTTTGATGCACCCCAAAACCCCATAAATTGCCCCCAAATTAACCACAAACAGGTATAATAGCAAAATATATTAAAACATGTACAATAAAGCAAGAACAAATCACACCATAGGCAAACAGGGTATGGCACATAAAACGAGACCTAAATCGAGCAAACGGGTACTCAAGACAGCAAACATAGTGAAATATAGTAAAACAAGTGTAAAATAATTTGAAAAGAATAAATAAAGTAACACATAGCATGAGGCACATAAAACGAGACCCAAAATCCATAAACCAGCGCACAAGACAGCAAAAATGGTGAAATACTGTAAAATAAGTGTAAAGTAATTGAAAAAGAACAAATAAAGTAACACATAGCATGTAACACATAGCATGTGGCATGTAAAACGAGACACAAAAATCCGTAAACCAGCACACAAGACAGCAAAAATGGTAAAATACGGTAAAACAAGTGTAAAGTAATTGAAAAAAAACAACTAAAGTAACACGTAGCATGTGGCACGTAAAATGAGACACAAAAATCTGTAAACCAACACACAAGACAGTAAAAATGGTGAAATACGGTAAAATAAGTGTAAAGTAATTGGAAAAGAACAATTAAATGTGTTATGTAACACTTTGCACATGGCACGCAAAACGAGGCATAGAGCCGGTAACATAGCACACAAAAAAATTGATAAAAATTAGCCGATTTATAATGATGTTTATAAAATTGAGAGAAACGCGTAAAAATCGTGTACCCGGATTCTCAAAGTCCCCAGTGGAGTCACCACGTTGTCGCACCCCCCCACAACCCGCGGTCTGGCCGGCACCTTTGGGACCGGCACCGTCGTAGATGTGGTTCTCGTGAAATAGGTGATTAAATGCAAAAGTCTTATTTACTATTACAAACATAAATTACCTACTTACTATTACCAATTTAAATGAATCACCTGTTTACTATTACATAACGGGGCTTTAAATGCGACTATGAATTGTACAAAAATAATCTAAGCTAGGGAACACAGGATTGGAGTCGCCACCCGCTGTGTCGGTGCGCCGGGACACAAAAATACATCAAAATTTAACGAAAAAATAAACCCTAGTATAGATTGACTCTTGGTCCACGTAATTCAAAAAACATGAGTTCGGGAATCCCGTTGTTAAATGAGAAGGTTTGGGATAGATTTGAATTTCCCTCTGCACCCACTTTACCCGGTGTTGGACCGGTTGCATGATTTTATGATTTTATCGCGTTTCCCTTTTCAATTTTAGTATTAATTATTGCCGACTTTGTAGCGTACGTGTGCTTAAGATAGTTTAAAAGTAATTCACATCATTTAACAAGTAAGAAAAAGCATAAATATTATATTGAGACCAACAAACATAAAAAATAGAGCACAAATCATCACAAAAGAAACTAATCGAAAAATATGTGCAAAATCAGAGCCTATTTACAATTTAATACTCATAAGGGCAAAATCATAATTTCACAATCAAAGGGTAATTAAACATATTAAAATGTCAAACAAAAATCAAATTAAAGGTTGGTGGTTATTGTTATTAAAAATGTAACTTAGAAGAAATTTGAAAAGAAAAAAAAAACAGTAATATTAAAGAAATTTTCTTAAGGGCCTAAATGTAATTTAGAAAATTATGTTGAGGGCTAAAATGCAAAAATCTGAAATCTGGAGGGTTAAAACGCAAATAAAAAATTTTCTGAACTTTCTTTTAAAAAAAATTTTTTGTGTGCCACGCCATCGATGACGTGGCGCAATCTGGTGGTGAAACGTCATCGATGACGTGGCGCAATCTGGTGGTGAAACGTCATCGATGACGTGGCATCAAATGGTCCCTAAAAAATTTTTGTGTGCCACGTCATCGATGACATGACATCAAGTGTGCCAAGTCAGAAGACTTTTCTCTTTCTTTTTTTTTTGGGATTGCCACGTCATTGCTGACGTGGATGACAGGGCGCCACGTCAACGATGACGTGGCAGTCCTATGGACCCAAAGGGACAAAACTCAAAAAATCCTAAGGAAAATGGGAACAAGGAGATTCGAACCCAATCCACCAAGAAGGAACACCAGCTGTTGAACCACTAGCCCAAAGCCATTTTTGGGTTATGGTTCAGTTTGTTTTTATTTATACACTTGAAAGTTTCTCAACATTTCCCTAATTTCTCCCAACTCCATAACCACCCCAAAAAGTGAAACCTTCAAACCTTAACCCAAAAATTCTAAGAAAATAGCCATAAAATTCTAATATTTACATAGAACATGAAGATATAACAATTAATTAACATAAACAACTACATAAACATAAATCAAAGGGTGCAAGTGGGCATATGAACCAAACATAAACTTGCATAAAACATTCCACAAAATTTTCGTGTAAACCTTTAGAGACACTCCAAAAAATATTCTAAAGCTAATAAAAACATTAAATTTAAACATTATGAACTATAAAATTAAATTCAAAAATTAAGTCATAAATAATGTAAAAATAGTAAGATAAGCTTTTTGTCACCAAAACAATTGATTCAAAAGCCCATTTAACTCACCTCAACCTCAGGAATGTGGTGGAATTGGTTATACTTGGCTTGGAGTGCGTTTGAGCCGAATTTGCTTTCGGCACCTCCAAGTTTCCGATTGATGAACCGGCCTTCTTCCACCTAAGGACATTTTTCACCCGCCAGATGAATGATTTTGCTTGAGTTTTACAAAGAGAAGTTATAGTTCCAGGTATACTCTACAACTTTTCTTCTTTGATTTTAGTCTAATTCTTTTTTGATAGCTTGGAATATTAGCTCAAAGTTGGCTGTCTTGGAAATTTTCCAGACTTAGAAAAATTTCTTGTCATCAACATGGCCATATAAAGAAAAATTGTTATGTTAAAAGAAATAAAAAATTGGGAATCAATTGTATTTGGGTGATTAAGCATGTTACTAATCCAATTGAACCCAAGAAAGTTTGGGTACCAAAAGTTGTTGCTTAACTTTGCATGTAGGTATGCTTGGAGAGCACCAAGAAATTCAAGAGAGATTATCTATGAAGGGTGTTCAAGGTGTATGAGCTAAGATGATAGTGAAATGGGTAACATCTAAAATTTTGTGTGCTTTCATTTACCAAGTTGAACTAGGTTCTCTTGAATATTACTCATCTATGTGTTTGAATTTGTTTGCTAGAATGCTAGAAAATATGTATCCCTAATTTTTATCTGTAATAAGTCACTACTTGCAAAAGAAAGGGGGAGCATTCTTTTTTTTTTAAATGGATTATTTTGTAAGAAATTGCATCACACATGCTTTATTGTTTTGATGATGCTTTTTGGTAAGGAATGAGCAAAAATTGTTTTGATCCTAATTCTTTGCATGAATTCTCTCATTTCTTATGGAACACATATTCTTGAAGGGAAGAATTGTTTTCCATAACTTGACTCATTCTCCGTGTACTCATTATATTCATCTTTCAAGGGGGAGAATAAACTTAGGGGGAGCTTAAATTGTATTATTTTTCTTATGTTTTGATAATGTCAAAATGGGGAGAAATAATAGACAAATTCTCTTGTGTTGTGTACATCATATTTTATGGTTATTTTTTGAATTGTCCAATAGATTTGTCATCATAAAAAATGGAGAGATTGTTGAATCCCAGTTATGATAATTATGTTTTGATGAAAACCAAATCGCACTACTAATAGTTTGAAAACAAGTGTGCAGAAAAAGAAGTTTCGGACGTAAATGATTGTCCGAACACAATTTAGAAAACAACCAGTAAAACTCTAGGACGTTGATGATTGTCCGAAAGGAAGACAATTCGGACGATGATAACCGTCCGACATAATGAACCTGAAGCCGTCTCGGACGAAGAACAGCGTCCGAGCATATTTGCAGAAGACATTGCATCAACCGGACGCAAGTTCGGACGCTTCCTCGGACGTCCGAACGAATACCTTTAGAGAACGGACGCAACATCGGATGCAGGGTTTAGCAGTAGCCATCCGAACGGTCCAACGGCTAGTTCGTACGGACGCACACTTGCTGCATCGGCCGTCCGAAAGGTCCAACAGCTAGTTTTACAGTAAACAAAAAATAGCCGTTGGAAAATTGTTAGAGGCTGATTTTGGGCAACTACAAATAGCCTTAAGGCTGAATTAAACTAAAAGAGACTTTTACATGATTACAAGTAATTCTTGAGCTAATTTGGGATAAATAGTGAGTACAAGTGTTGTAATAGTGTAGGTAGTTTTGTGAAAAGAGCTCAGAAGTGCAAAAGTTCTTCAAGTGTAAGAGTGGAGAGATAACAATTGTAACAAAGGGAGGTTGTGAGTGTAAAACTCTTGACTTAGCTAAAGAAAATTAGTGTGAGTAAGAGTGATCCTCACTTGTGTACAAGAGGTTATTGTCTCACCTACTTTGAAGAGACTTTTAGTGGCTGAACTTCAAGTTGAGAACTTGGTAGTTGCCTTGAGAGAAGATCTTTGTGAATGTAATCCA
Organism: Cinchona pubescens; assembly: GCA_025175665.1. Classification (NCBI taxonomy): domain Eukaryota; kingdom Viridiplantae; phylum Streptophyta; class Magnoliopsida; order Gentianales; family Rubiaceae; genus Cinchona; species Cinchona pubescens. Next base: position 2,441,723 of record JANKKI010000027.1, on the reverse strand, counting down.
AGCTTGAGAAGGTTGGGAGTTTGGTTTGCATTTCTTAATCTTAATATTTTTATTGGTTCTTTGTGATTCAATTGTTGAATCTCTACTTGTGATTATTTGTGCTTAAGTGTTCATTTGTTGCATAAAGTTTGAATTTTCATTAAGCACATTAAAAGGTTTATTTTTAGATACAACCTAATTCACCCCCTCTTAGGTTGCTTTTTGGGACTTTTGCAACAGTCTTGTATTCTTGAGATTTACTCTCGAGGATACGACGAATAACACATGTCTGGCAAGTGCGGGTCAAGGACGTGACAACTACAATTATCCATCCACATACCTACTATGTTATTACATACTAATAAATTTTTTTTTTTACCTCGTATACGTTGCACATCGGTGACAGAAGTTGGCTAGAATATATAGTTCTTCCTATGTAATATTGCAATAACAAGCGTATATGTCACGCCCTAAAAACGGGACCGTAACACGCCGCGCTAATGGTACACCGGCCCAAAGTGCAAGGCACAAACGAACAGAGCAACAAACTTAACCGTAATGTAATAGAACCATCAAACCATTTCTTAACTATAAAACCGAATATTTCATTTTACACAAAAAAATACGAATTACAAAATTCCTTCTTAGTACAAAAGATGCTATAACAAAAACAAAGTTCATCAATACAAAACCTATCTAATACACTACCCCTCTCCAAACAAAAGAGAAGCTTGGCAGATTATCCGCAGAGTCCTACCAGTAATGTGGAATCTGGAGAAAATCTAAAAGCTGCTAACGCGGTGGAGAGTCAAAAACGAGCACCTAATCTGAAAAATTATAAATCACGTGGGGTGAGCATAACTAGCTCAGTGGATATCATAAAAGCTCTTCAAATGGGGCCAAGCATTTCGATAAAAAGAAAACATAAAGATAATAACATTTGTGAAAACCATATCATGAAGAAGTTTCTAAAATGTCTCATGCCATTTAAACGTCAATAAACCATAATCATAAGTAGTTTCTAAAATGTCTCATGCCATTTAAACGTCAGGCATGTCCAAAACATAGCCAAAAAGATCCAATCATTTCAAAACATAGTATGCTAAAGCATAGCGAACAAATCCAAGTACAGTTTCAATCCAGTAAAAGGGGTATAAGAATAAATACCCTTTGCCGTCGTGAAGAATCTCTCCAGTTACAGTAAGTTATCCCAAAGACAAGACCCCGATCAAATAGTTCATAATATCATAGAGTCACCATGGCGTCCCATGGATGACTATAGAACCGGTTCTCCCAAAAGAGCATTCCATTTGCATCCAAAATTATATACCTAGGTCACCTATGAGCCAAAACAGTCATAAAATGCTTTCATATCAAAAGAGTTTGCAAACATATCAATTGATTAACATAAAATAGCTTGGTCCCGATTTCATATGTAATAATTCCAAAACTTGGTAAAAGTGCAGTTCCAAACATCATACACATTCTAAAATCTATCCAAACATATTTCGAAAGTCGTTAAACAAAATACAAGTGGAAGAGGGTCTATGTTACCCACCTATCAAAGCAAAAACTGCACAAATGATCACTGAACGCGATCGCCGGCGGTAGGTGGCGTGGTACCTATACACATCTATACGATTCTTTCATTTCTACATGAGAAGTTAAAGAGTGACTATTTTGCGAAGGTCGACGCAAAACGCACATCTGAGAAAACGACACCAACAGCTCTTTGGTAAAAAATGACCTATTCACAATTTCCGACCAACTTCGACTTGCTAAAACCCCAGTCAAAACACTTAGATAACCCCTCAAATTCGTATTACAGCTAGATTAGGAGATAATAAGCTCAGTTTTCCAGAAAAACCGAAAAACTTCGCCTCCCTAGGCTATAAGTAGGTTATCCTCCCCGCCAACAAAATCCAATTCCAAGGTATTCAAGGGACCTTGGTTACAACCCAACTCAAAACAACATATTCTAACCAACCAATGCATAAACGGAAAGATTCACCGGAGCAATAGCCGGGACTATATCAATAGCATCCCACAACAAAGGAAAACACCTAAAACCATCAAAAGATCATTAAAGACCCTTCAAACATAGCCAATTATCCAAATTATCCTAGCTGCACCAAACTTCCGCTTACTTACAAAATGAAGGGAAATCAATTCCACTTGGTTTCAAGTCTCAATTCCTATCCAAACTAACCTAATGGGTAAAACACTCTTAAAACATCATTATATGCATAGACATAAGCATTCATAGCATAACACTCTAGGGCCACATATGGAAGACAAAACCCCAACTCATAATCTTAAAATATGTAATCTAACCGTGGAAAGTTGTTAAAAATCAACCCCAATCACTTCCCAACCTCCAAAACACTATGTGTATAACAACCCATAACATACATAAATCATAACATATAAGGCTGCAAAGAGGGTTTTTTTCAGCCATAAAGAATCCTACAAAACTTGAAATTAAAGCTTGGATCATAAAGCCCATAAGCCATAAAGTGCTAAAATACATAAAATCTTACCTTCCAAGTGATTTATACTTGATATCCAAGAAAATTTTGGGGGAAAATGGGGAAGAGAAGTTCGGCCAGCAGCTAGGAGAAATGAGGAAGAAACAAAGCAAGAAGAAGACTAAAAAGATTCCAAGGTTGACCCAAATAGTTCCCCATTTGACCAAATAGTCTCCAAGTTGACTATTTAACCCAAAAACTAATTTTTGCTACTAAATTATCATTTTTTTCTAAATAATTCAGCCATCATACAACACTCACACACCACAATGCACTAATTACACTTAGTCCAATTTTTTTGACCCATTTACCCGCCGGAACCAAAATCGCGTAAACCGAAAAATTTGCCGAATTGAAAAATGAATAAGTTGAAGTACTTTATGACTAAAAATAATATGAAAAACATTTTAAACCAGTTAAAAATCAAAGAACATGGTATAGTAAAATACTGGGTTTCACAGTATAAGTTTTGAAGTAATCAATGATGAATGTGGCATAGTGAATTTGTTCTGTCTATTTTTTAAAATAAATTGGGTAAATGACTCGAGTTATCTCACAATGTTGGGTGAAGATCCTATTTCGTTCTTATCGTCCTCAATTTTGGGTAGAAAATCTATTTCGTCACTTAAATTGAAAAACATGATATATTTATCTATACAAAGTGACAAAGAAATTGAAGTGTCCATAGATCTAAAAAAGAAACTAAATGAATGAATTGCGATCGATTATCAAAAATCAGGTATTGGTGATTTGTTATAATTTTGACATTTGAAGTGGTTTAAATAAGTAGTTCTGAATTTGTGACTTTATAAATTATTTTTCATTTAGTCCTCAAGGTTATACTTCTAATCCTATTCAAGCCATATGCAAATTTTCATACAAATTTCAACTGTCAGACACTAACATGCGCAATTCAGGTAACATGGGATAAAATCTTTTAAAGAAGCATGCTCGGTATATTGTTGTATTTCTCTAAAAATCCTTTCCCAAGTATTCGCTTGAATCATGCATGCTAACATTGTCAGTTTATGAAAAATTATATAGGGCCTTAATAGGATCAAATATTCACCTTTGGGGACGATATCGTTACTTTATTAATTTAAGAGACTAAATAGAATTTCTATCCAAAGTTGAGAGACTGATCTGGTCATTTTATCCAAAAATATGTGCTAAGCTTAATATAAAAAGGACATGCGCTAATTTTTATTGCTATATAATTCAACGGGTAGCATTAAACTATGTAATAGATAATGTTTCATGCATCCTGCGATATTCCTTCTTAAGAAAGCATTTTAACCCATCATTGTCATATATAATGTGGATAAAGATACATGACATTTCAAGAAAACCGAATCAAGGTAGGCACGAAACAAAAACTTCTAGCATGTCAAGCTAGTCAAATATACTGGAATCAAATGAATCGCATAATGGACTTGATTTGCCAATTGTTTTGCCTGTCTTTTTAATTGTTTGAGTAATCGTATTAAAAGATCACTCAATTATAATAGAGTTATCAATTTAATTACTTAAATTATTTTATTAGTTAATTTGGTTATTAAATTTTGGAAAATATTGAAGTCATTTTGTCTATTCTCTTTCTGTGATAAACACGTAATTTTCACTTGTATTTTTTATTGATTAATTTATTAAAAATAATAATAATAATAATAATAATAAAAACTTCCCATTTATATTCTATAATGTCATTTCACTCGCATCACCACCATGGCGTCTCCGTTCTCTCAAACATATCTGTACACGCCACACCATAGATCTCCGACCACCACCATGGCAGATCTATCCCCTCTACCTACCCTAGCAACCATCCCTCTCCACCTGCTCTGTGTTCAGTTCAATGGAAAAATTCTTACATGGATTGGGTTCATGACATAGTGCTATGAACTTCTTGATTCATGCTGCTCCACATCATCTATTTAAGTAGGGGTGTTTATAGTTTGGTTTAACTGAATAAACCGGCCGAACCAAATTAGTTTGGTTTTCGATTTTCGGATAATTGAATTTCGGATAAATCGAATAAAAAAGATTGGTTATATGGTTCGAATTTGGTTATTGAAAATAAAATATCGGATTACCGAATTACCGAACATTTAATTTTATTAGTTTTAATTTTTAGTTTTTTAGTAGATGTGTCTAAGTTCCATTCATTCAATGTGTTTGATATTATTTTTCTTTATTATTTTTTACTTTCTAGTGTTAATTTTCCGGAGTAGTTTTAGGTTTTTGTTTATTAATTTGATTAGTTTAGTATTTAATTTTATGTTTAATTTTTAAATTAATTAGTAAATTTTAGTTAATCGGATAAACAGAAAAAAAGTTTGGTTAACCAATCAACCGAAAAAAAGTTTGGTTCGGAGTTGGTTTTGATTTTCTTGCATCGAAATACAGAAATTTTTATACCGAATTACCGAAATACCGGCCGATGAACACCCGATATTTAAGTAATGTGGGGTGATGTGAAGCAATTTAAACGAAGGAATCCATGGCACTATGTCATAGATCTGATCTATATAAGAATCTCTCATGTTCAATGAAGCTGTCGTCACCACCAACACCGCTGCCATCACCATCACCACCACCACCACCACTACCAGTTGACCGTCTCTTCCCCTCCTTTCCAACTCCTCCCGCTGTCACGCCCCAAAAACGGGACCGTAACACGCCGCGCTAATGGGACACCGGCCCAAAGTGCAAGGCACAAACGAATAGAGCGGCTTGAACAAACTTAACCGCAATGTAATAGAACCATCAAACCATTTCTTAACTATAAAACCGAATATTTCATTTTACACAAAAAATACGAATTACAAAATTCCTTTTTAGTACAAAAGATGCTACAACAAAAATAAAGTTCATCAATACAAAACTTATCTAATACACTACCCCTCTCCAAAGAAAAGAGAAACTTGAAAGATTATCCGCAGAGTCCTACCAGCAATGTGGAATCTGGAGAAAATCTAAAAGCTGCTAACGCGGTGGAGAGTCAAAAACGAGCACCTAATCTGAAAAATTATAAGTCACGTGGGGTGAGCATAACTAGCTCAGTGGATATCATAAAAGCTCTTCAAATGGGGCCAAGCATTTCGATAAAAAGAAAACATAAAGATAATATCATTTGTGAAAACCATAGTCATGAAGCAGTTTCTAAAATGTCTCATGCCATTTAAACGTCAATAAACCATAATCATAAGTAGTTTCTAAAGTGTATCATGCCATTTAAACTCTAGGTCAGGCATGTCCAAAACATAGCCAAAAAGATCCAATCATTTCAAAACATAGTATGCTAAAGCATAGCGTAGCCAAAAAGATCCAATCATTTCAAAACATAGTATGCTAAAGCATATCGAACAAATCCAAGTTCAGTTTCAATCCGGAATATAATAAAATAGCATGAGTATCTTTTAGGCTCAAAGGTATGTCCAAAACATAGCCAAACAAATCAAATCATTTCAAAACATAGTATGCTAAAGCATAGCGTAGCCAAAAAGATCCAATCATTTCAAAACATAGTATGCTAAAGCATAGCAAACAAATCCAATTACAGTTTCAATCCGGAATTTAATAAAATAGCATGAGTATCTTTTAGGCTCGAAGGTATGACTTTCAGTACTAGCCAGATCTAGTAATCTACCACACCTACAGTCTGATGCTGAGGTGAAGTTATCCCATCACAAGACTCCGTATCAAATAGTTCATAACATTCACAGAAGTCACCATGGCGTCCCATGGATACGGAGTGACTATAGAACCGCTATGCCAAATCAAACATTTCCAAATACATCCAAAATTATATACCTCGGTCACCTATGAGCCAAAACAGTCATAAAATGCTTTCATATCAAAAGAGTTTGCAAATATATCAATTGATTAACATAAAATAGCTTGGTCCCGATTTCATATATAATAATTCCAAAACTTGGTAAAAGTGCAGTTCCAAACATCATACACATTTTAAAATCCATCCAAACATCTTTCGAAAGTCGTTAAACAAAATACAAGTGGAAGAGGGTCTATGTTACCCACCTATCAAAGCAAAAATTGCACAATGATCACTGAACGCGATCGCCGGCGGTAGGTGGCGTGGTACCTAAAACAGATATAAGAGGAGATGTTAGAAGAGATGTAGAAGTTAAAGAATGACTAGGGAAGCGAAAACGACGCGAAACGATAGAAAACGACACCAACAGCTCTTTGGTAAAAAAATGACCTTTTCACAATTTCTGACCAACTTCGACAAGCTAAAACCCCAGTCAAAACACTTAGTTAATCCCTCAATTTCGTATTACAGCTAGATTAGGAGATAATAAGCTCGCTTTTCGAAAAACCGAAAACTTCGCCTCCCTAGGCTATAATTAGGCTATCCTCCCGCCAATAAAATAACCAAGGTCCCTTCAATTCGGAAATGGATAAAACAACATATTGAACCAACCAACAAAATCCATTTCCAAGGTATTCAAGGGACCTTGGTTACAACCCAACTCAAAACAATATATTCAACCAACAAAATCCATAAACGGAAAGATTCACCGGAGCAATAGCCGGGACTATATCAATAGCATTCCACAACAATGGAAAACACCTAAAACCATCAAAAGATCATTAAAGACCCTTTAAACATAACCAATTATCCAAATTATCCTAGTTGCGCCAAACTTCCGCTTACTTACAAAATGAAGGGAAATCAATTCCACTTTGTTTCAAGTCTCAATTCCTATCCAAACTAACCTTAATGATCTGAAACACTCTTAAAACATCATTATGTGCATAGACATAAGCATTCATAGCATAACACTCTAGGTCACATATGGAAGACAAAACCCTAAGTCATAATCTTAAAATTTGTAATCTAACCATGGAAAGTTGTTAAAAATCAACCCCAATCACTTCCCAACCTCCAAAACACTAAAAATAACCCATAACTTATACATAAATCATAACTTATAAGGCTGCAAAGAGGGTTTATTCAGCCATAAAAAAATCCTACAAAACTTGAAATTAAAGCTTGGATCATAAAGCCCATAAGCCATAAATGCAAAAATACATAAAATCTTACCTTCCAAGTGATTTCTACTTAAAATCCAAGAAAATTTTTGGGGAAAAATGGAGAAGAAATTTCGGCCAGCTGCTGGAGAAAAATGAGAGAGAAACAAGCAAGAAGAAGACTTAAAACAAATTCCAAAGTTGACCCAAATAGTACCCATTTGACCTAATAGTCTCCAAGTTGACTAATTAACCCAAAAACAAAAACCTAATTTTTTTGCTACTAAATTAACATTATAAATCAGCCATCAAACAACACTCACACACCACAATGCACTAATTACACTTAGTCCAATTTTTGACCCGTTTACCCGCCGGTACCGAAATCGCGTAAATCGAAAAATTTTCCGAATTGAAAAACGAATAAGTTGAAGTACTTTATGACTAAAAATAATATGAAAAACATTTTAAACCAATTAAAATCAAAGAACAAGGCTATTAAAATATTGGGTTTCACACCCGCTCCTCTCCTATATTCTTCTCGAAAAAGCACAAAGGTTTTCCAGTGACTATACCAGTAACGAACTGCTTTACATCGCGTGGTGGTTGGTGAACAACACACCTCACATTGGTATTGCAATTATCGCAGCGCCTGAACAGTTGCCTGTGCCTAAAGAATAGGGCCGTCAACTTTTGGCACTATGACCAACTCTGCTTCTTCCGCCTGTACCTCCGCTATAAAGCCCGAGCCGGAGCGTATCCATATCAATACCCAGAATCTAAACATCTCAAGCTCAGCTCTTGCAGACTCCTTGGAAACGAAAAACAAAAGTCGCTTGATTTTCTCCAACCGGGCCAAAGACCTCCGCCGTTTCCATTGGACCACAAACCCTACCATCAGAGTAAAAATAACCACCAACGCCACCAATACTATAATTAAAAAACCCTAGATCCCCTCCCAAGATCATTTAGAAAACTCCAAAAGCAACAATAATAAATCACATCCCGAAAACCCTAATTCTTTCCCAGTCATTCAATTCCAAATTATGTAGCAGCTAATCAGACCTTAAATTAAATAAAAATTACTATTCGAAAAAAAATTATTCTTAATTAAAATGGCATCATCACACAGTGGAGTTGACGATGATTTCGATAACTTAGAATGATATAGATACAAAAAAAAGTGTGTATGTATAGATTGGGTGAAAATTGGGGGCGGTGAAGGAGAAAGAGAAATGAAAAGATAGAGAAAGAATGGAGAAGATTCTGACTTCTAAAATTTGAATATTAAAGGGAAGCTATTGAACTTTCTACGTTTGGAAAAGAATGTGTTGAAAGGTGGTGGAGAAAGAAATGGCATTTTTTGTGCAATTATACCCTTTAAAAGTAACGTGATTTAAATTACTATTCTTAAAAGTTGAATCACCATTTGAATCAACAAAATAATTGAGTAATCAAGTCAATAATTCTCAAATAATTGAGTGATCTTTTAAATCATTTGCTATAAGTATTTCGAATTGTTTTTTGCTGATGCTTATTGTGCTTGTAAAATTGAGTGCCTCACGTAAGTTGATAAGATATTGATTTGATGCAAAATCCAAAATGTTTAACGGATGATATACTATAGTTAAGGCAGTATTTAAAAGTTGTACATGTATGACAGTGGAAAAAGTTTATGACGAGTTAAAAGAAGACGGTAGTCACCCATTAGAGTAAAAAATATATACCACAAAGCATTGAAAGTTTAATAATGATAGGTTAGTTAATTGTTGGTAGATTATTTATTCGATAGTATTGTTAGCTTATTTATTTCCCTCTTTTCATTATTTAGGAAAATGGTAGAATAAGATGACGGTTTTTGTTTCATGTGACACTTTTTGGTTTGATACTTGTTTGACACTATTTAGATGAATGATATGTGTCCTTAAAATAACATGTGTTACTCATCTAAATGGTGTCACACAAGTGTTATACCAAAAAGTGTTATAGGAAACCCAATTCCTCAAATGATCCATGCATTCGGACAAATTTATGCATGCACAAGGTGCATACACTTACAAAATACATAGTCATTGGGTTTCGTAGTAAGACCCACAAAATTTGTATCTTGTGAGTGTATTGACCACCACGTATTCAAACCTCTCCAAGCATGAGCATGAGGGCTTTCATTGACTTTAAAATGTTCTGGTTAAATCATAATTACTTGACAGGAAATGATTTATAAAGGCACAATTTTAGGATCAATTGTCAAAGAATAAAATTGTATTCAATCACCAATCCCCAGATTTAAGAAACTTAATTAGAATTTCGTTCTTGTTTGATAGATCTAGTGATACGTCAATAATTTTGTTAGTTTTTCACTTTGTATATATGTATTGCCATGATTCACTAGTCTACCACCTATAAACATGATTCAAACACTTGATTGTTGAAGATGATATCTAAGGACGAGGGCAGCTCCTCAAGCTGAGATACCATAGTGTATTCTTTGATGGTTCGGGTTGTGACCATCCAATTATCCACATCACAAATGTAATGTTAAGGCATATATATATATATATATATATATATATATATATATATATGTATATTGATATGACTTGATGACACGTGTACCATGAACATTTGGGTTGATAAAATTCTAAAGATAGACCAACTACGTACAAAAATATTTCGAGATATCCCTTGACAATTACTAGTTTATTGCACAATGAGTTCGGAATGGAAAAATATTATACCAAAGCTAGCTTTGCATTTCACATAAAGATGATATTAGCGCATTATTATTCTATTTGTGATCAAATTCTCTTATGGAATTTCAAAATATTTTGTCAAGCTACACCCTATATAAAAACTAGAGTAAATGATCAAGAGATCATTAAACATTTCCAAGTTGCAAGTTCAGACACTAAACTTTTTGCTGCTAAAATAGTTGTTGAACTTTTAAAATCAACGGTTAGAAAACTCATTCATTTATTTAGGACATTAAATTAGACGTTATCTCAAAAACATGTAAGGGGAATTTTTGAAAAGACAAAAAGTCAAAACATATAATATTTTTTGTTTAAAAACAATTTCCCTTTATCTTTTCATTTTTTTCTTTTCTTTCATTTGTTCCTTTGTGGTTTCCTTTTGTTTGAAACCTCTTGCCAAAATCCTGGCCACATCTTCATTTAAAAAACAAAAAACAAAAAAAAAATATCCATCAATCTCCCTATTCTCCAGCGCTACCACTGCCACCTTTTTCTCTTCCTCCACCATCTCCCATCTTCCTCACTCTTCTTGTCTTGTCTCCCTTTTGGTCCTTCCCCTTCCTTTCTCTCCTGCTGTCTTCCTATTCCTCTCCCTTGTTGCACCCATCTCCTCCCTTATATTCCTACTCCTTTCCCTGTTGCTTTCATCTCCTGTTCCCTCCTGTTGCCATATCCCCCTCCCTCTTGCTCCTTGTCCTTCTCCCAGTCTTCCTCCTCCCACTCCCCTCGTTCTCATTTTTTCTTCTCCCCTGCCTTCCTTTCCAGCACATGCCTTTTTTCACTGGTCCAGCTTTATTTTTTATAGAGATCAAATTGAAATTGAAGTCAGAGAGAAACATCAACTGAATACTTTATATCTGAAACTGAATTTTTTATTTATGCAGAAAATATTCGTAAACATAAGATGTGTATCAAAAGATAAAAGTGTATAAATTGAATACAAACTCCTGCTAATACTGAATATCCTCAAAAGACATAACACCCATATGAGTAGTATGCTCATGAAAGACCTTGGGTGGTAATCCTTTAGTAAGCGGATCCGCAATCATGGAATTCGTACCAATATACTCTATAGACATACATGACCATTCTGAACTTTTTCTTTAGCAACTAGGAACTTGATGTCTATGTGTTTAGACTTCATTGAACTCCTATTATTGTTCGAATATAATACTGCTGATTTATTGTCACAAAATAACTTAAGTGGTCTGTCAATATCATCTATAATTCGCAGCCATGTGACAAAATTTTGCAACCATATTCCATATTGGATGCCTCATAACATGCTATAAATTCAGCTATCATGGTGGAATGAGCTATGAGTGTTTGTTTAACACTTTTCCAAGAGATAGCTCTACTAGCAAGCAAATAAATATAACCCGAAGTGGATTTGTGATTGTCTTGGCATCCAGCAAAATCAGAGTCGAAATACCCAATGATCTCTACTTTATCCGATCTCCTATATGTGAGCATGTAATGTTTTGTTCTCTGAAGATACCGCATGACCCCTTTCGCTGCTATCTAATGAACCATTCCCGGATTGCTTAAATTTCTGCCTAACATCCCAACAATATACACAATATTAGTTGGACGCTTACAAACTTGAGCATACATCAGAATTCCTATTGCTGAAGCATAGGAAATCTTCTGCATTTTCTTACTTTCAAAATCATTCTTAGGGTACTAAGCGAGGCAGAATTTGTCTCCTTTAGCAACAGGGGTATCTCCTAATTTGCTATCTTGCATGTCAAATCTCTTAAGTACCTTCTCGATATAGTTCTTTCGTGATAATTCAATAATACTTCGAAAGCGATTTCGATGTATTTGAATCCCTAATACAAAAGAGGCATCGCCAAGATCTTTCATCTCAAATTTCTGTGATAGAAATCTCTTGGTTTCGTTCAATAAGCCCATATCGTTACTGGAAAGCAGTATGTCATCGACATATAAAATTAGAAAAATTTTTTTATTCCCACTAAAATTGTGGTATATACAATCATCAACCAAATTCATTTCAAAACCAAACGAGATGATAATTTGATAAAATTTGTAATACCATTGACGAAAAGCTTGTTTGAGCACATAGATAGATTCTAGATGGTAGTCTTTAATTTACAAACCATATTCTTTGCAACTTTGAATACAAAGTTTTTTGGTTGCACCATATAAATGGTCTCATCAATGTCACCATTGAGAAACATAGTCTTTATATCCATCTAATATAAATCAAGATCAAAATGTGCCATTAAAGCCATTATTATCCTAAAAGAGTCTTTCGATGATACTGGAGAGAAAGTCTCTTTATAATCAATGCCTTCCTTTTGAGTAAAACCCTTTGTGACAAGACGTGCCTTATATCTCTCCACATTACCCTTCGAATCCCTTTTGATTTTAAATATCTGTTTGCAACCAATAGGTTTTGCACCTTCGGGTAGTGTGACGAGTTCCCAAACGTCATTGTCTTTCACGGATTTAATTTCCTCATTCATAGCATCAATCCATTTGTGAGAATTAGCACTATGCATGGCTTGATAAAAGTTGATTGTATAATCTTTCACCAATCCAATGCCATCCTCATGTTCTTGGAGAAATACGATGTAATCATCTATGGAATCGTACTTCTCCTTTCTCTAATGGATCTCCTTAATGGCATTTGTTCTTGAGGTTGTTGAGTTTGTTCGTGTTGTTCTTGATGGGAAATATTTTTAACATTGTCTTATGGTACTGGTATTGCTTCTTGAACAATGTTAGGAATAGAAGGCTGATCATTTTCAATAACAATCGTAGGAAGAAAAATAGATTCCTCTTCAAAGACAAAGTTTCTAACTTTATCTCTCCCCTCAAACTCAATATCCTCAAAGAATTGGGCATTTTCCTTCTCAAAGAAGGATTTGGATGTGGGATCATAAAATTTGTACCCTCGAGACTGCTCAGAGTAACCAACAAAATAGGTGTTGACCGTTTTTTAGTACAATTTCTTTTCATTTGGCCTTAAGGCCTTGCCTCAGTTGGACAACCCCAAATATGTAAATGCTTTATACTAAGCTTTTTACCAGTCCATAGTTCATAAGGTGAAGTCTTTAATGCCTCTTCCCAGAGTGAATCCACACTCTTAAAGCTAGGAATTTATCAAAAGGTCGTGGACGTTGTTCACCTGATCTGTCATATCTGCCATAGTATTCACCACCACGGTTAGATCTGACAGCCTTAATTCTTTTACCAAGTTGGTTCTCAACTTCAGCTTTAAAAGTCTTGAACATGTCCAATGACTGAGACCTCTCATGAATTAGATAAAGGTAGCCATAAAGAGAAAAATCGTATATGAATGAAATAAAATATTATTGACCATTCCAAGAAACCGTAGGGAATGGCCTGCAAATATTCGTATGTATTACTTCTAAGACGTCCGAAGATCTATTGGCACCTAATCTCTTTATATTTGTTTGTTTCCCCTTAATACATTCAACGCAGATTTGAAGGTTTGACAAATTAAGGGGATCAAGAATTTCATCTGACTCAAGTCTTTCAATTCTTTGTTTAGATATTTGACCTAAACGCTTATGCCATAATGAAGAAGAATTCTCATTGATTAATTTGCGTTTAGTACCACGTGAACTTATATGCAGGAATTAGGTTTCATTATATGAAGTAATAGTTTCGATTAAATAAAGGTTATCATGAGAAGACAAAAAACCAGTACTAATAATATTTGAATTCAGAAAAGACTAAATTGACTATTTCTAAATGAACAAAAGTAACCGAATTTGTCCAAAACAGAAATAGAAACCAAATTCCATCTAAAAGACGGTACAACATATGTCTCTTTCAAATTCAAATAATAACCAGTTTTTAATAATAACCTAAAAGTCCCTATTGCTTCGACTTTAACTGGTTTGCATAGATGAATCTTTCAGTATCATTCGGCTTTCGGTAATTCAGGCCACCCCGCATGGACACACTTGTGTGAGTAGTGGCACCGGAATCTATCCACCAAGTGTGTCTAGGTATTGAAGCTAAATTAACCTCAGAACAAATCAAAGTGAGAACCGTATCTTTTTTTGCATGCCAAGCGTGATATTTGGTACAGTCTTTTTTCATGTGTCCAGAATTATTACAAAAGTAACAACCAAATTCCTCAGTGTTTGTTTCTTTTGCTGTTTCTTTTGAAATGGACCACCCGCAGCTTCTTTATCCTTTTTCCTTTTCTTGTTTTTGTCCTTCAAGGTAATTACCAAGTAAGCACTTTCAATCTTTTCTAGCTTCAATCTTTCATTTTCTTGCACACAATGAAAAATGAGCTCATTTAGAGACCATTTATCCTTTTGACAGTTACAATTGACCTTAAATTGACTGAATTGTGCAGGAAGAGAGATCAAAACCAAATGCACGAGCAAGTCCTCAGACAGTTCTAACTTTAGTGCCCTAAGTTTTGAAGTAAGATGAGACATCTCTAAGATGTACTCCCTTATATTTCATTTTTCTTTATATCTCATTGAAATCAAGTTCAATAGAATCATACTTGTTTCTACCTTATCGTTTTTCACAAAACGCTTTTTAATTTCCATAAGGAGCTCTTTGACAGTTGCCTTTTCGGACAAATTGTCCCTGAATGTTTCCGGAATTGCACATTTCATGATCGTAAGACTCGCATAGATGCGATTTGAACGATCCCACTTCTCATAGTCCCTTTTTTCCTCTATGAAACTATTATCTGTAAGAGGAATGGGTGGTTCAATCCTTAGTGTAAGGTCTAGATTCATGCAACCAAGAACGATCATTATATTCTCTTTCCATTCCTTAAAATTGGTTCCATTCAACATAGTGATGGAATTGATATTGGTAGATATCACAGAAGCTGATGTATTAACTGAAAATAGAACAAAATAACATATTCACATAAGTTCCAAATCTTAAATAATAAATTAAATTCAAATAATGGTAGGGCCCATCACAAGATACCTTGCACAACATTAATATTTAGTCTTTGGACAAAAATACTAACTTGTAAGTGGTATTCTTGGTGTAGTAGTCAAATATTGAAAATAAATCCTGTCAAATAATAAGTCTATCTTTGGACTGACTTATTATTCACATGGAATACCAAATAATTGTCACATATTTATTACCACAGATGTATGTGTAATTCGGCCAAATAATTAACCTTCCTTTGGACTGATAAATATCCTCATGAATTACATACATACAATCATTTTCACATATTTATTACCACAGGTGTATATGTAATTCGGCCAAATATTAACCTTCATTTGGACTGATAAATATCCGCATGAATTACATACACACAATCATCTTAATATTTCAAAATAAATTGACCTACACAAGAGGGGCTATTTTGATAGCATGTTGTGTCAATCAATATATTTTTGAACATTAGACATCCTTAATTAATTAACCAAAATTTAAATTTAATTATTTTACCAAAGATTTAAAAAAAATAAAATTAAAAAAAAAATGACCATGAAAGCTTATTGGTCATGAAGAAGGATAGTTCATGACCATTAATCCTTCTGGTCATGAATGACCCCGATTCCTTACAGTCATGAAGTTAGTTCATGACCAATCCTTATTGGTCATGAACCAAATTGATTCCAAGAGGAATCGATGACTAGCAGATTTTGAACATCCTTATGGTCATGAACGACGAATCGTTCATGGCCGTTCTGCAGTGTTGTATTTTTTATTTTTTATTTTTTTGAATTCTAATACCAAACAAATTCAAAAGGAAGAAAAAGAATTAAAACCAAAATTTTGAATCCAGTAATTTAATACGAATAAATAAAAAAATTATTGGACCCAAAATCTTAAATCCGTAATATAATCACAATTGTTCTTAAATACAACAAATTAAATTACATAAAAATTTATCGAATTCAAGAACAGGATCCATATGAAATCACATAATAAATCAAAAAAAAAATTAATTTCTCATCATTCAACATGAAGATGCTCTGATACCACTTGTTGGAATACCAAATTAACTTTAATATCATGATAACCAACGTTATCATAACCCGAATCCTTCATGTTTAATCATCAAGAAAATAAATTAAATAATAGATGCGGAAACGTACCTGAATCCATAAGAATTAATGTAATTCTTGAATATTCGGATGTGATTCTTTAGCCTACGGATTTGATTCTTGAATATTGGCAATCAGGCTGGTTATTGATCTTCCAAATTACTATGTATGTACTTTATAGAATAGGGTTCTCACTTTTCTGATGATGGGATGTTAAGAAAAGTAACATACATAGAATTTGGGGACTATAACCTATATATAGAGATATTTTCCTTATTCACCAAGTTTTGCCCATCATAAAAATAGGAAATAAGATTTTAGGGTATCTACACATAAAAGCCCATACTAATTAGATGACTTAGACCTATTTATCTTAAACCATATTAGATCACTTTATATTGGGCTAATTAAATGTGATAGCACATATTACACAGTTAATATATATTTAAATGTCCAAAACCTAACACCTCATGCTCCCTCTCTCCATCCATACCTTTCTTCTCTCCTTTCTCTCATGCTCCTGTCCCATTACCCTCATGTTCCCGTCTCCTACCTGCCTTCCTTCCTTTCCATCATGTTCATGTTTTCTCCTTCCCAACCTAATTAAGGACAAAGATTGAATTGAAATTGGGATATCTTTTAAAACATGTGTCTTTTGTTTTGTTTTCTAATTGTATAAAGGTTACTTTTACTAAAATGCGAGGTTAGGATTGGTTTATATGCGAAAATTATAATCGGTAGATGTATCATTTTGACCAAAGGATTATCAAAACGAGTGGAGTAGGCTACACGAGAGAGGTGGTAGAGAGGAGAAGACAATGAAAGGAATGGAGCAAGTGATAGGGAAAAGCATGGTAGAAGGAGAAATTTTGAAAATTTTCTTTTTGACCCCTAAATTTTTTATAAACTATTAGTTTAACTAACTGAACAATCTAATTGTCCTTTAGACATTTTTACGCTTCATGTACAACTTATGTTTATCCCCATAACTACCAGTTTAACATATGGAATGGGTATTTGGACACAAAAAAAGTTTAGTTGGCAAAGTCAGTAACTAGCTTGTAAAATTTGGATGGCTCTATGTCGATCCTTTGCTCTAAAAACTATAAAATCAAATCCTTGATTTATTTTGGAATGAATATGTTACTCGAGTAAGAAATATCAAAATCTAGTTGAAAAAAAAATGCGACATTTTGAAATTAAGAGATGGAAAACCCTGGAATTCATTTTTCTTTTGTGATAAATGTTTTATGGAGTCAATATCTAAGTTAATGAATCCATAGTTTTCCAAGGGATAATTTCATAAGCTTCTCATGAAGTGTAGGCTAATATTTTTTAAAACTTTATGAGTTTGTGATTCACCAAAGAAAATACCAATCACAATTGTTTTATTACACACACTGTATAATACTTTTTACGTGTTTGAAATTTTTGTAAATAAGTCGACAAAAATTTTATCCAAAACATGCATTATATATTTTTTAGTTCACGAGTTTATGATTCTTCAAATAAAATATTGAATGCATTTATTTTAGTATCACTTCACTTTCTATTTTATTTTTCTTTTTTTCCCAACTATTTTAATATATTAAATTGTGTTACTAGAGATAATACTAATAAGAATAACTTCTCTGTCCTTAAATTAATATTTTAATCATTTGGATCTATGACATATATTGCTAACTACAAAGAAACAACTTTGTAGAGGTAAGTGATTTTTTGAATGTTTGAGAGAGATGTAATATTATAGCATAAATCTTAGGGAGGTTTCTAAAATTATTCTCTTTATAGAGGAGAAATTGTACAAATAGTCCCTTACATTATAAAAAATATTTCTATCCCCTCACATTTAAAATGATGATTTTTAGTCTCTCATAAAATGAAAATACAATTTTGGTCCCTAACGTCATTTTCGCTGTTAGTTTGAATGGAAAACCGTATACGCCGCTAACATATCTAGTTTTTTAGTCCCTTATATATTCAAAAATATTTTTTGGTCACACATATTATTCAAAACCATATTTTTGATCGTTCACATACACAAAAACTGCAGTTATAAACTTCAAAATTGAAGGGTTATTTTGGATGAATTTTATGACTTTTTGGCCGTGGGTAAGTCCCAACTACTGAAATGATGGGAGTTGAATAACTAAATTTTGTGGAATTTTGGTTAGATGGACATGTGGATGATTTTGATGTGAGGAAGTTTGAAATAGGTTGCTTTAATAGTGGTGGAGATCAGGATGGAAAAGAGTTATTAATGGTAAAACGAGAAGTGATAGGGTATAGGAGAGATGAGAATCATTTTTTGGTGGAACAAAAAGGCTTTTTTGTTGGGAAGTAAGGATCATGGTAGTGAGGAATAACATAATTGGTGGCTCTAAGCAACCAAAGGAGTGGTATGGATGGAAGGGCTAAGAATTGTGTGCTTTTTTAATTTTATTTCCTAAAAAATTAGATATGTGAATGCCTCGTATGTTTTTCCGTTTAAACTAAATGGTCAACATGAGGGACTATTTCAAATGTGTAGGAATAAAAAAACTACTTTTGAATATGTGAGGGATTATTTGTATGATTTTCCCTTCTATAAAAAAAGGAAAACCACCTTATTAGTCCCTCACAATACGCATTTGTATTTACTTAGTATTTCGCATATAAAATGATAATTTTTAGTCCCTCAAATTGTGATTACCCAAAATGTAAAATTCTGCATTTCGATCCCTGGATCAAATTTCGAGCATGTTTCGGTTTAAATTTATCATGTGTTGTTCGCATGAAACATTTTTTTAAGGCAAATTCAAAATTTTGCCTTTCTCTACCAATATAGATTATGGGAATCAAATCGGGTCATAAAATTTTGGAGAAATTTAAGGTTTATGAATGAATATAATTCAATTGAAAAGGATAGCAGTCAATTGTAGGGTATAAAATCAACGAAATTGAAAATGTTGTGGACTGATGATAACCCTACTTGAATGTTGTACGAGTGTGAAGGATATGAAATAAGCGATTGATTAGCAACATGTTTGTATTTTAAATCATTTCAAAAACTACCTTTGTATTGGAAAGGAATAACAAATTTTCAAATTTTCCCTCAAAAAATATATCTTTGTCTCTTATACACATGATTAATTCATGTATCAAAAAGTGTTCAGGATTTGGTCCAAGAACAAAAATATGGCGTTTTATATTTGTAATGGACTAAATAATCATTATTTCAAAAGTGACGGTCTAAATAAATAAGTGCGTAATGTGAGAAAGTAATAGAATGTTTTTCCTTACGTAGAGAACATCCAAGCTTGTAAGACCAATATTTACTTTTGGATACATAAAACTCAACAATATTTCGGTGTTAGTGCATTTGAATGGAGGGATTTGGATTTTAAGTTAAATTCATTATAAGTTTATTCAAACAAGTGAACGAATTTAGTTAGTATTCGAAATCCATCAATAAATGAAAAATGAGATTTTAAGAGTTAAATGAATAAATTTTAGATTTACCTAATTAAGTCATTTCAAATTCACATAATACAAATTCATCACATTAATTAAATCCATCAATCTAAATACAACTTTTAAGAATTTTAAATTGGATACAGTTGTCACAACCATAAGGAAGCGGAATCCTTGGTATGAGATGATTGAGTTCCTCCCCATCAACCCCCTACGAGTAAGTATTTTTGTTATGCATTCCAACTGGTCTTCGCTAAGCGTGCCAACTACTGAGTACTCGCACTGTCGCACTATCCAACTGGACCGCATTGCTGCCAATGAGAGGTTGGGAGGCTGACCGCTGCTTGAAGGGGGAGAAGGAAATGCCCAAGAGGATAACGGGCAGGAGACAATGCCCGAGCAGTGTACGGGGCAAGTGGGGCAGCAGAAATTATTGAAGACTTTGTGAAGGCAGCTAATGGATCAAGCTGCCCACGTGCGCTAACCGAACAATTGGGCCCCACATCTATCTATTTCTGGATAATGACTATGAAACGACAAAGAAACAAATTCCCCACTCAGATTTATCTTCAATTTATGAACTTATGTCATAATCTTTCTCTCTTATTGAGAAATGTCATAATCTTTCCCGATAAACTATAATGACTCCTAAGATTAATTTTTTCTTTTCACAGTCACAGAAGGGAATTATCAATCAACATTTGTACGAAACATTCTTGCATGAATTCGATTCATGACATAATGTGATAGATTTTTTTTTGGTGATATTTTATGTAAAGTCACATCACCCTATAAAGTAATGTGTAGTAATGTGATTTTATATAAACCAAAAGATCAATGATACTATACTATAAATCGGATCCATTTAAAAATTTTCTCATTTCTATTACATATAAGACTTACGGCATCTAAGTTTTCCTCTCTCACAATTACATAAATCAAAATGAATTAATCTTTTCTACACTTAAAGTGTAGAAATATTTTTACACCATGCAACATAATTATTATTTTTTAAATTTTAAATGATGTTTTTACACATAACACATACATCTATATTCGATAGTTTAAAAGTCTTCTACTCCAACGATATAAGAATTAATTAACTCAATGTAAATCTATACTCTTGAGGTATAGACCATAGAGACTTCTATAATTTGTAGGGTTAAATGAACTAAACTCCTGCATCGTGAATTACATTTTGCCCCTTTCAATTCTTTTTATATGCACTTACTCCCTTCTTTTGGTTTTATTAGACAAAAATACCCTTGTTATTTATGTGATTATTTTTTTTATTTTTCCTACCTTTTTTCCCTTTTCCCTTTCTTCCTTTTTCTTCTTTGAACTTTTTTTTTTCTCTTTCTCTCTGCTCGCCTACTATTTCTTACTTCTTTCATTCTACCATAAATATTTGTATACCTAGAAATTTTTTAATATCCTTTAATTAATTATTTATTTTAGTGTGCTTTGTATACTTTTTAATTCTTATTGTAACAATATATGTGCGTGTATATATATATATATGTTACATTGATAAAGTATTATTTTATAAAACCATATATAAATAAGTTTGATTTATAATTAGTTAACTATAGTGAAAACAAGTAAGCAAATTTTTTTTCGAGCTGCATGCAAGAAAATTAATTACCTAGTAATCATTTTATTTGTTTTTTTAAACCGATAAATTATTAACCATTATTTTTATTTTTATCTATTTATTTAGATTTTTAGATTAATATTTAATTTATTGAGACTAAAATTTTTGAGAAAAAAGGAGAAAAATATAAAAATTTCTCTGAATTATACAAATAATAACAGTATAGTGGTATGACAAAAATTTAACCCTTTTATGTATTTTTCTTTTCTTTTTTTCACATACCACTACGCATGTTGTTCCTTATGTTGTTATTATTTGTATAATCAGGCATATAATTTTTTTTTTAATTTGATTTAACTAATTTTTTTTTTGTTAACTCATTTGTTTCTTAAATTTTATTATTGTAAATTCATTACTATTTTCTTTATAACAGAATTTATGATAATTACATGAAATTTTATTTAAACTATTAATTAAATTATTTAAATACATATAAATAAACTAGAGCTTCATGACTGTCTTTCTTTCTAGAAATGAATTCTCTCTGCCTTTTCTCTAGACTATCTTTCTCTCACTAAAAGTTTTCTTGGCTATCTTTGGCAATAATGGTTGCCTCATAGCCTTCGGCTGAAGGGCAAAAACTCCATCCTTTGCGATTGTCCTACAAGGGAATTCTAATGAATCGGAAGCTCCCCAGCATTAAGAGCTTCACATGTACAAAGGGGATCTAGCTATTTGATTCTTAAATTAAGAAGTTGAAAACTGGTTTGAGCCTTTCAATTTCTCGCTAGTTGGCAAGTTTGAGCACAGAAGACCAAACATGGAACTGATTTGGAAAAACTTTCTCACTATTGGATTTAAGGGTGCGGTTTCCTTGGGATTGTTGGACCATCGATATGTTCTCATTCGGTTTGATATAGAGGAAAACTTTCTAAGGTGCTGGTTGAAGGGTATGTGGTATATCTTGGAGTATGCTATGAAGGTATTCAAGTGGACACCAACTTTTCGGCTTAATATTGATTCTTCAATTGTACCCATTTGGATCACTATACAAGATTTGCCTATTATCCTCTTTAAAAAGCGAGTTGCTGCCACCATTGCCTTGACTAGACCAAGGGTTGCAAAAGTTTGTGTCGAGATTGATCTCTAAGCTACTTTGCCTGATAGGGTGAGGATTAAGATTGCTGATTTTGATTACAAAAGTGGCAAAATATTGTGTAAGCGAATTTATCTCAATTTTGCTCAAAATGTAAAAAAATTGGTGATCATATTCTTGAAAGCTATCCAACAGATGGTGGAGGAGCAAAATGCAAGGCTGTTGTGGTGGATAAGCCACTAGTTTGGTAACAAGGAAAGGGCGATCCAGGGTTGCTGCCGCCACTTAAGAAGAAGCAAAAATGGCTCCAAGTCTAGAAATCTAAACCTCCTTAGAATTTGGACCTGCAATCATGTCAAACCCATAACCCGACAACCCTGACTAATCAATTCTGTAACTCAAAAAATTCAAAAATTCAAATTGGTTTGAAAATTCAAGAGCTTTCTCCAATTGTGGAAGTTGAAGAAGGCTGTGACTTTGATGAAGAAGATGAATCCTTATTAAACGAGGAGTTAGTTATTGATCTTCACATCCCAAAAAAGAAGGACAATCGAATTTTAAATATTCCCAATCCAATCAATTCGGTTGTTCTCTCTCAAAATGAGCCTGATTATCTATCCATCCATTCAAGTATCTTCCCCACAAACTCGGCCAATACAAGAAATTGCACGCAAAGATGTGTCTCTTCCAGGGCAACCAACATTGCTTCCTCCTACAAGCAACAACCATGCAACTGGATGCAACACATATACAGAGGAAAATATAGGTTTAGCCACTGTTAAATATGCTTCATCTCCCCCTTCCACAAGTTATAGCCATGCAAATTCCATTCCCCATAGTTTGACTATCTCACACTTGCAAACTCAAGCAGCTCGACTAGCTCAAGTATTTCCACATTCTCAGGCAACCCAAGATGTTTTAGACACGAGTTTTCTCTTTTGGACCCAACCGATGGAGCACTAATTAATGAGATGCTAGATAAGTAGACATTGCTAAATTCTGAGGCAAGGGAAGAGTCAGTTGTGGAATGTTTCATACAACCATTTAATTTAACTCCTTTCTTTTCAGATTTGGAATCTGCAAGAGAATTAGTGCCTTTCTCCTTGGAGGACTTACGATGTCATCATTAACAAAATGGTAGGTAGGAAATTGTAGTTAATGGCTTAGCAAAAGTAGACTATGCAGTTTAAAAGAATCCCAGCTAAGAGAGGAAGAAAGCATAAAGGTTTAGCTGATCAGCCAAGGATACATAAAATGTGAACAAGAAGTTTTCATGAACTTCCAAATTAGTATTAATCATCTATTTTTTGTCAACTGTTTTCTTCAATCTCAAGTTGCATGTTCCTAGCAAATAAGGGTACCCTAGATATGTATGGTGTACATTGTTTTTAGGAGATTTTGATCTAGTCCCATTCCTTTGTACAATTTATTTCTTTAATAAAAAGGATATCCATCCCTCCCACCTTTTAGGTGGCTTTAATTAAAGAAAAAAAAAACTAGTGCTTCAATAATTCAAAATTTTGAATTTCAATAAATCAAATATTAGTTTTAAAATCCAAATAAATAGACAAAAACAAAATTAAGGGCTAATAATTTATCAATGTAAAAAAATAATAAATAAAAATAATTACTAGTTGATTAATTTAATTAGTTGTTTTTACTATAGTTGACTAATTATAAATCCAACTTATTTACATATGTTTTTGTAATTTAATTTCAGATAAAAATTATTTTTATCAATATAAAAATATTAATCTTGTTATAATAAGAATTTAAAAAAATAAAGTAAAACAAAATAAATAATTAGTTAAAGAAAATTAAAAAATTTATTCTAAGTATACAAATATTTATAGTAGAACAAAGGAAATAGCTAATGACAGTCGAGAAGGGAGAAAAAGAATAAAATAAAAGAAGAAATAATAAGAAATGGAAAAGGGAAAAAAAAAAAAAGGTGGTAAAAAGAAAAAGAAAATCAATTAATTAGAAAGGGTTTTTTTTTTTTTCCAATAATACAGAAAAAGAGGGTTTAAGTGCCTATAAAAGAGTTGGAGAGGGTAAAGTGCAACTCATGGTGTAGTTCAGGGGGATTTAGTGCATTTAATCCTAATTTGTATATCAATACTTATAATCTTTCAAATGAGTTTGATATATATATATTATCCCATTCAGAGCTACATATGTAAAAGAAAGTGAAGATTTAAATTGTACACTGCATAAAATTCTACTTTTAATTCCAGAAATAACAATTAAATTCTTATTAAAGTTTCAAATCAAGTTTTTCATGTATTTCAAAAAGGAGGAGCTAAATCCACACCCTTTTAATACGAAATTCGCTCCTTTCTTGAAATAATCACATATACACATATATTAAGCATATATCAAATAATATCAGTCAACAAAATAATATCCTTACAAGAAGTGAAAAAAGCTAGAGGTTGTTCTGATAAAAATCTAAAAATATAACAGTATGAAAATATTATCTAGAAAAAGATAAATTGGATTATTATTTAGACCTTTTGTCTAACCAATGTGTGAACTTATGCTAGTTCGTTAAAAGAACTTAGGCGGGGAATAGAATAAAACTATTTTATTGGGGAACTCTTGATTTTCATTTGTCATTGAAACAAAGACATGACGAATATTACACTATTAATATTTTTTTTTTGGTTCATTTTCTTGGCAGAAATAGAATTCAATTGATTTTTTTTATTTGAATGTGCGATTCTTTTATCAATTTTGTTCCTATTTACTTTTCGTTTCAATTTTTTATTTTATTCACGTGTGTACTAAGCAGCCTCAATTATGTTGAGAACTTTAAACTTCTCTAATAAAAAACGGTCAATAAAACACCAATCAAGTTTCTTAATTTTATTTTCTTTGGGATTACTAGATAATATTATACTATAATAATGTGAAAACTCTGTTCTCACAGATAAGGATCCTCTCCATTTAGTGGCAAATGGAGAGCCTTCATTTACCTTTAAAAAGTAAAATTTGAAAAATATTTTTAAAAATCAAAACTATTCATAATTTAAATATGTTTTATCTAAATGCTTAGCAAATAAAAATCAAAACTATTCATAATTTAAATATGTTTTTATCTAAATCCTTAGCAAAAAAATCACAAAAAATAATAATATTCTTCTATTTGATTAACGAAACTATTTTATATTTTATCTAAATTTGAA
This sequence comes from Cinchona pubescens, assembly GCA_025175665.1. NCBI lineage: Eukaryota > Viridiplantae > Streptophyta > Magnoliopsida > Gentianales > Rubiaceae > Cinchona > Cinchona pubescens. Next base: position 2,416,093 of record JANKKI010000027.1, on the reverse strand, counting down.
AATTATAACACCGTCCAAATGTAATATATAAATTCAATGTTTAATATTTTCCGAATAGATTGATTTTTGGATATGATAATCTACTCGATAAAATAAAATTAATGATATATTCAAATTATTTATTAAGTTTTTAGGTATGGATAAATGGACAAATAAATAGAAGGTAATAATTGGAGAGGATCCGAATGCTATTTGCATAATACATGTTATTCATTATTTTCTAAATTATATTGTCAATTATTTCTTAACACATGTTAATTAATTTTTTACCTAACATACGTTCTATCCTATAATTTTGGAGTACTTATTTTAAATGATATGTTAAATAATAACTATCCAAACAGACTTGGTTCTTCGCTCTTTTTTGGCTCAAAACCTTCCGGAGTTGATGGGTATGTGTGTTGTGCTTTTGAGCTGCAGCTACTGCTAGTTAGCCAAAAGATCAACAATTGCCTTTTAAGTTTTAAGTACTACTATACTAGTATAAGAAATGTTTTTAATTAAAAAAACCTCGTTATTTGGGGATGTATAGTATTGTTGACTGCCAAAATTACGACAATTACTGTGATAAACTCAAGTGTCCAAATCTATCTAATTCCCTTTTTTTTTTTTTTTTTTTTTTATTAAAAGAGCCAATTGCGCTTTTTGTCCCCAATAGATGGATCATCTATGGACCATATGGTCCTACAATTACTGTAAATAACATATATTAATCTCTTAAATTAATTAACTTTTCAACTCCGACCAAACCAAGCTCTGTGAACTCAATGGACATCAATTCTAGAGGATGAGCAGAAAAATCATTTTAATTTTAACTAAATAATGGCCTAACAAAATGTTGATGAAAATGGCGCAATGGTTTGTTTAACTGTTTTTATTTATTTTATGTTTCGATTTAATGTATAGATAAAAATGACATGAGGTTATTAATTAGCCCATTTCCTTTAGGTGTCCTCGATTTGGTCCCAATAGAGAGAATTTAAACGAGACTATGATATATATTGTGAAACTGAAGGATTAAATTAAGGGTTAATTATAGCATGCACTCTTAAATTTTAACATAACTAACACTTTAATTTCTAAAGTCATTTTTTTTAAAAGTATTAAAGTTCCGGAATTTAGTTGTAACAGTGCCACATTTCTTGGGCTTAAATGACATTTTTTGGCTGAAAATTAGTTAAATAGACAAAATATACAATTGAGTCTAGAATTTCGAATTGATTTTTATTCATTAAAATGATTAGGCCAATTAAAATAAAATAAATTTTTTTTTTGTCTTGATGGAAGAGTTTAAGTGTTCAAAAGTAACATTAGGATTAAAATATTAGTGACCTTAAAATATGAAAGGATAAAATATAATTAACCTTGCCGAAGGTGAAATTGGCCCAAGCAAAAAACAGAAAGAAGAAAAGAGAATCAACTTAATTCAGGGGTTAAAGAAAAGAAGGGATAGGACATCAAACAGAAGGTGAAATGACAATGAAGCAATAATAAACTAATGGATTAAGTTCTAAAATCATGAAACAATTTTGAAAATATCATGAAGAATGATGAAAGCATTTTAAATTATGTTTGAGTAGTTATTACTTTTTTTTTCAGTCTATGGAAATAAATTTGTCATTGTTGTAAAATTAAGTCAAAATTATTAAATTTGACTATAAAACTAACTAAAGTAAGAAATATATTAAGTGTAGACAAGGGCAAAGTAGACAAAGAAATAGTAAAAAATTTCCTAATACTTTATATTATCAACTTTCATTAGCCTTACAAATAATGTAATCGAATCCCCTATTTATAAGGTTACAAGATAGGGGATTAATGAATAAATACTTAATATGATATGAATCATGGGGATTAATAAGTCACATAATTTAAGGGGATGAATATCACATTAACCGATGTACTTGGGGAACGAATGGACATCCATCTTCATAGAATTCATACCACTCTTCCTTGGATATCCATGCATAAAAGAATATGCCTCTTTAAAACCTTATATTAGGAAAAATCTATTGGGAAAATGATCAATCTTTTATGCACCGTCAGTATAAAATTTTCTACATTGGCTGTGGATGCATACCACGTGTAAATTGTTTAAATTTTAAAAGTTATTTTTGCATATGTGGCATGTATCTAAAGTCGATGGTGTAAAAATTTATATACATCGATAGTGTATGAAAAATTTACTCTTGGAAAAAACCCTAGTGACTTCTTTTGCCTTCTTATATCTTCATTTCCTTCATCGATTTCTTTCAATTTGTCCCATATCTCCTTGGCCGATTTGCAACCTTTCACTTTAGCAGACTTATCTGCATCCAAAGCATTATACAAAATATTCATAGCTTTAGCATTTAAAAATAAATTTACTCTATCTTGTGCATTTAACTCATATCTAGTCTTAGGCCTTAATCTATGTGTAAGAATATTAGCCTCAAAAGGACCATCATCAACAATGTACCACAAATCAATATCAATGGATTGTAGGAAAGTTTTCATTCTTAAACTCCCTCCAAATAACAAATTAATGCCATTAAACATGGGAGGTCTAGTAATGCAATCCCCTCTAAAAACAAAGCATTATTGGTTGTCATAATGATCTTTACTTTAAGGTGATTAAACCAAAACAAGAAAAGACCAAGCTCTGATACTAATTGTAGGCCCAAAAGCAACCTAAGAGGGGGGCTAATTAGGTTGTCTCAAAAAAAACCTTTTGAAGTGCTTAATGAAAATGCAAACTTTGTGCAACAAATGAACACTTAAGCACAAAAGATCAAAGATAAATATTTAACAATTGAAGCTTAAAGAACAAATAAAGAGATTGAGATAAAGAATATCAAACCAAATTCCCAAGCTATTCTAGCTTGGAGTACATCTACTAGTAGTGCCTCTTCAAAGAAGGTGAGGCAATAACCTTCTCGTACACAAAGGAGGCTCACCCTTGCACCAACTAAGTCCGTCTAGTTGAGCCAAAGGGTTTACATTGCCACCTCACTTTTGTACACTTGTTATCAAGATACAGCACCCACTCTTACACTTGAAGATCACTCACTAGTCTACTCTTACTCACACTAATTCTCTCTAGTTGAGCCAAGAGAACTGTACTACCTAAACCAATACAACCCACAATATTTTAGCTTATTTCTCTCCAAATATCTCTTACAAGTGTTTGTATTGAATGTATTAGTTCCTCTCTTCATTTGGATGACCTTGGGTTATTTATAGATGAAAGATGTGCTAAACTTTGAACTCCAACGATAAAAAAACTAGCTATTAAAACTAACTATTAGGGGGTTCGGGTGGTGGTTCGAACGTCCGATCATGCGTCCTACGGTTTGATGAATAGTGTCTCGGACGGTCATATGCATCCTAAAGATTGATGAACAGTGTCTCGGACAGTCGTATGCATCCTATAGCTTTGAGAAAAAATTTCTTCATTTCGAGCCCATTTCTTCGGACGGTCTTCAATGTCCGATTCTTTTGTCTTTCATATTCCTTGTCTCGGAAGGTCTTTCGCGTCCGAAACATACTTTCTTCAGATGGTTATCTGAATCCGAAAGATGTGTTCTTCTTCAGTGTTTTCTGGTCATGTTTCGAACGCTCACTTATTTTCAAGCTGTTAGTACGATTTGGTCATCATGAAAACATGATTATCATAACTGGGATTAAACATATATGTGTCATTTGGGATCGAGATTTACATTAGTTCAGATAAATTTTCAACATCTGTATAGCCATCTAAGTTTGATCTGAATTCATCTGAGTAAAATAAACTCTAATGCCATAGAGATATTGAAATATATGCTTAATTGCCATTCCACATCTTTGTATCGAAGAAGAATTAGATCTTGCTAACCAATTTACATATTAGCAGTGAGATATGGTACTTCAGGACCAATAAGCTTTTCACCATTCTCTCGAGTACAAAAAATTATTATTGTTGACATCAAGTGATCTTACAATTATTGGGGTATTTAATGGATGTATTTTATTTAAATAGAATCGTTCTAATACCTTTTGGTATAAGTTCATCTTTATGAACAAAAATTTTATTTGATAAGTACTCGAACTATAGACCTTTGCCTTGATTTTTTAAATCAATTCATTATCATTTGAAACTCTTTAAGAGTTCAAATAATATTTATATCATCAGCATATACAATAGTTATCATAAATTCTAATCTTGTCATTTTTATAAAACCACACAGGCAAATTAGATCATTTTTATAACTCTTATTCAAGAGATGTTCATTGGGGCGATTATATCATATCTACCTAAATTGTTTTAATCTAATCCAACAAGGAATTTTGTAATCTTTTTTAGCAATGTTCCTGAAAAATTTTACGAGCTTCAGGCATGTTAAATCCTTGAGCAATTTTCATTTAAATATCGATAGCAAATGCGACATACAAAATATGCTCAATATCTATTAGACTCATTTTAATTTTTCATGAATTGTCACACAAATTATATATTTAAAGGTGATCGCATCCATTACTGGAAAACATGTCTCTTCATAATTAATGGCGGATCTTGAAATTGCGAATAACTTTGTTTAACAATGTGTGTTTTATATAACACAATTTCAATTTTTACACAAATATTTATTTGTATCATACAAACTTTACACCTTTAGAACTTTGGACTACAGGTCCAAAAAATTTCACGTTTTAAATGTGACTTTAATTTTACTTTTATTGTATCTTTCTATTTTGATCAATCATTTCTTTGTCGATATTCATCAACAAATTTATATTTAAAATTCTTGTTTTCTATTCAAAACCTCAGTTGATATTATAAACAATAATATGTTGTCGACAACAATATCTTTTAGTTTCATCTTCTTCAGTAGTGACATGACTTATTAGAATCTCTTTATTTTCATTAGATTCAGGTACCTAATCCGCTTTTGGGATTGCATGATTTGTTATGCTTACGGCCTCTTTAAGGGCATCCGCCTTCATTGTGTGGCCATCTATAACATTTGCTCCTTTGCTCTTACGAGAATTCTTATTATTTGGAACTGATTGATCAACCACACCAAATTATGCGTGATAGAATATAATTTGTATTAAGTTATTCTATTGGGACACCAATTCGAATTGGAGAATTTTAGTTGGTATATGAGATTTCACTCATTTTAGGTCAATAATGAATCTGACAGTTGATTCATAATATTTGGCAAATAAATTATCTCTTGAACTTCTAGTTCACGAGGATCAAAATGTAATAATTCATTTCATTCAATTTTTCTTTTTCTGACTTCTTATCTTCTTCCCCTAATATTGGGAAAATATTTTTACTACAATCAGTAAATTGTGTCGTACATAAGTCCCCTATGAATAATTCAAGATATTTAATAAGAAGGGATGACTCATATATATATATATATATATATATATATATATATATATATATATTTCTAACTTTCTTTTATGACCCATATGTGTGCGTTGTGGTGGAACAATTGAAACATATACATCACAATTGAAATTTATCAGATGAGAAAATTAGACTCCTGACAAAAAGTTAATTATAATAGAAAGAATTAATCTAAAATATCTTGTTGGCCTGATACATTTAAGTGTTGTTCTATGTAACATAGCATGTCCTTATAGATAAATTGGTAATTTTATTCTCATAAGTAATAGTCTAACTATTAATTGGAGGCATTTTATTAATAAATCTTCTAGACATTTTATGTTTGAACATGTGCTACAGGATGTTCAATAGTTATCTTAATTGATATACAAATATAATCAAATGTCTGAGATATAAATTATCTAATATTATCAAGACAAATTTTCTTGGTTGAATAATCTGGAAATTGTGCCCTTAATCAAATTATTTGAGGTAGTAATCTCACAGACTCCAGGTTGCGAGTTGATTAAAAGCACACATGTGAACATTTAGTAGATGCATTTGTCAAACTTATAAAATATCTAAATGGTACACATGAAGGGTGAGTGGATCCACATATCTTACCCTTATTTCATTCTAGAAATGTAGGGGATTTAATCCCAATTTTAACAAGTGATGATCTAATAATTAATTTTAGCGACTTGAGAATAGCAGCACAAGAGAATTCATTGAATTGAAAAATCTTCTAGTTCTCTAACAGGATGTCCATATGAATTCTCAATAATTTTTACGCATTATAATTGACCCGAAATGGTCTAATTGGTCATTCTCAAACAATAAAAGTATTTGAATCAGTAAATTTTAGGTTTACTGTAGCATGTATTTCAATTGTACTAATATATGTATAGTACAAGAAAAAGGAAAGACATGCAATTTTTCCTTAACATATTTCTTTCCTAATGTTACATAGATATTCATTAATTTTCTCATTTATAGTCTTAGAATGATATCCTTTTCGGCGGATATATTTGAAACTTAATAAATTTTTTCGAGACTTAGTAGAGAGCAATGCATTATTTATAACTAATTTTGTTCCTTTAGGGATTTTCTCTACCGAAGACTTCAATTAATTTTGCACTACCACTTATAGTGTTAACATTTCTTTCTTCCAACTTCAGGTGGAAAAAATATTTTTTACTTTTGAGATATCACATGTATTGTTGTACTATCAAAGGCATATATTTTTATACCTCGGATACATTTAAATGTATATTTATACATTTCTCATTAAAGAAAATAAATAATATAAAAAATCAATATAAGATAACAAATTAATGCAAGAGAACAAGACATATAGAATTTAAAACTATAATAAAGACATGTTAAATAAAATATGACAACATTTTCTTTTTTAGATCTTTTCACCATCAGCTAAACGACCAATACTTTCTTCGAGGAAGAAATCAATAGTACAATGACCACGGTTAAAATTATTGTAATAAAAACTTGTTTCTAAAGTTTTCTCTTTTCCTTTCAATGATTTTTGAAAAAACTCAGAAAGGATATTTAGCGTATGATAGGTATGTGCCAATGGTCTTTTATGCCATAATGATAACATTTGTATTTCATATCATTCTTATTCTGTCGACTGTTATCTTTCTCTTTTATCTCTTCACTATTCTAGCACTTCTGTGGAGAAATGTAGTGTTATAATCTAGAATAGTTACTTATTATGACCACCATCTCTACATTTATAAGTTTTATTGAAATTTTATCACATTCATTTCGGGAAATAGAGCATAATCAATTGAACGAGATTCATTTGACTAATAGCTCATTTTTCATTCAGTTTTAAGAAGACATGGAAGTTGGAATATTTCTTAAAATTCTTTGCTTCTTTTGGAGTATATTTGAGGTAAGAAAAGTAGAGACTATTTTCTCTAATATTTACTCATCATTGATTTGTATAATTTTCTTATAGATCTGCTGGATCTTTTAAATAAGATAATCACTTTTTAATCCTTGATCGGTGTGAGAAAAATCATTAATTTTGTTTTGTTTTGATTGGATATAATATTTTGCCGTTTTTGATTTTGTCTTCCGAAACATGGAATTCGAATGGATTTCAACAGCTAAAATCCAATATAGATAGTTCTTGCCCATTATGCCAAGGGCCATAAATTCAAGTTTGGTATAATTTGACATGATTCAAACTAATATTATACACACAAAATAAATTTTAATAATATTATATTAATACAATTCAAAGTATAAAAACAAATGATAATAATAGAGAATACTCAAAATCTTTAAATCATACCTTGACTGTGCTAATTTAAATTCTATGTATTTTCATCGTGTTAAAAGCCTACGTACATTCGTTGTATTGATTTAAAATTCTATTTCAGTTGGTCAGAGTTTCGTGCTGATAATGTGTTATAAAACTAAGTCAAGCTTATTCAAGTTGATTATAAAGTTAACTAAAGTAAGAAATATAGTAAGTGTAGACAAGATAAAAGTATACAAAGAAATAGTAAAAATTCTTTAATGCTCTTTATTATCAACTTTCATTAACCTTACAAATGAGGTACCAAAATCCCCTATTTATAGAGTTACAAGATAAAGGATTCACGAATAAACACTTAATATGATACATAAATTACGGAGATCAATAAGCCTTCATATAATTCAAAGGGATGAATATCACAATAACCAATGTGATTGAGGAGACCTAGCAGAATGGCATCCTTTTTTCATAAAACTCATAATAGTCATATGCTATTCTAAGAGGTCTTGAATATCACTATAAGTTGGTCGAAACATGGAATTTTCATTAGTATCCTATAGTGAAATTAATGCTACTCGAAACTCACCAACATGGTGGTCCAGTGGTCAAGTTTTATCACTCTTACTTGAATACCCAAGGTTCGAACCTCACTGACGATGTAAGCCTTGCCAATTATTTGGGAGTATTATGGGCTGGTGGTGGCCGGCCTATAATGCCTGGTCCAGTGAGTGGTGGGGCTTGATCCATTGGTGTGTTGGTGGGGCTGCGGTGACCAAGTTGGGCTTGTCCAATCGAGCTATGGCGAAAGGAACATTCCGTGACGGCTTGGTTCTTTTAGTTGGGGTAGCCACATCGGGTTCTCCCAACCTAGCCTTTTATTTACCAAAAGAAAAAAATGCTTTTCATTTTAAATAACTGGACTATCAATTCAAAAATAAAGAATGAAAATAAAATTATGAAAATAGTCTAACATTCCAGGGCTTTTACATCCCATCTTAAAACAATAGCTCACTTATTCAATCTTCTTTTCCATTTTTTTCCTCCCTCTCCCCTTTAAATATTTTTTAAAAAGACTCTTTTTTTTGGGGGTAGAATCATGATAAAAAATCAACTCTCTAATGATGTATCACTTATTTTCCACTTGTATTTTACTGTTTGTCAGTTGGTGAACAAAAAAAAAAATGCGTATTTTATATTCTGTCATATTTCTTATGAATGGCTCAAGGTAAACCGGCTAAAACCCCAAGCTTTAATACCTAAACAGTTTTAGGCTTTAATTAAAAGTAATAATTATAAAATTGTTTTTGCTTAATAAAAATATATAATAATTAGGGCAAACGACCTCACAGTCCCTATACTTTTAAGTTTGTATACTTTTGGTGCCATTGAACTATAAAATATATTAATTTACCCACTGAACTTTTTAAATAGTATATTTGTGGCCATTTCGTCAAAATTAGTCAGTAATCACCTAACAGCACAAGGGCAAAATATGTTATTTAAATATTTTCTTTTATTTTATGGTGTTATTCATCAAAATACAACTTGCATACTAATTTCTCTTTTTTCCATCACAAATACACACATTACCTATTATAAAAAAAAAAATATCAAACACACACCAAATCAAAACTGTTACAGGTGTGTTCTTTATTTTTCATTTTCCTGTTTTTGATCCAAATCAAATCTCAAACATTCTAAGGTGAGAAACAAAGACAAATTAATCACAAACATAGTAGTTGGAGGAGGGATCTAATAGGGTAGTGAGAGGTAGAGGGATCTAGGAAGAGGAAAATGAATGGATCCGCATTAGAGGTAGGAGGTAGAAGGGGATGCGGAGGAAGTTGGGGTGTGATGAAGGATCCATAATTCTATATAGAAGAGGGGCTATTGTGTGGGAGGGGGAGGGAGGGGAGGGGATGGGGAGGTCCAAGTCTTCTCTTTCCTTCCATGGGGAATGAGGGAAGAGGAAGGAAAGTTCATATTGGGCTTGGGGTGGAGGAATGAGAAACATAGAGGTAGAGGTGGTGGTAGAGAACTAAATATGGAAGGGAGAAAGGAAACGACTGTGGACCGTGAAAAGGGAGAAAATGAAGGAGGGAACTGACAAATTAATCCTAGTGCTGTTAGATTTAACTATGAATTTTAACAGAATGATTGAAAATATAAATTTTAAAAAATTAAATGAGTAAATCGATTCTATAATAATTTGATGCCTAAAAACATACAAAAAAAAACATACAAACTTAAAAGTTTAGGGATTGTGGGATTGTTTGGCATAATGATTATAACCAAGATATTATATTCATTAAACAACCACAGCCTAATGATTCCTCAATTTCGCTACAAGTCTTACTTTACTCTCCCATTATATTACCATTAGATTTCGTATTTACTTTTTCTCCAACTCCAATGTTCTCACCCACATTATATCTACTAGTGGGGAAAGACACACCTCATTGGTATGCAATTTTAGAAAAAAAGGATTTCTCTTGGAATTACACAATTTTTTATTAAAAAAAATAGTGGAAATTTTATCTAAAAAAGCTATACAAAAATTAAAAATAATGTAGGTAGTGGAGGTGGAAGGAAGTTTGGTTGGCTACAAATATAATAAAGGTATAAATGGTGAAACAAAAAATGATGGATACCAAACTCACTCATCTCCCTTTATATATAGTATAGATTCTTATTTCCATATACCATTATCTCTCCTATAATATATCTAATTTCCACAACCCGCAACATTCCTTCTCTAACGTTCTTTTTTTCCCTATAAATCAAATATTTTAGTTTTAATCATCTACTATTATTTTCTCTTCAATTTCACTCTTTTGTTACACTCAGTAACACCCAAAATATAGAGCCTAAATTTTGTGGTCGATGAGAATGTTGATAATTAAATAAAAAGTCTCCTGGAAAATTTTTTATAGTTGATTATTTTTTATACATAGTAGACAAAATAATTTCTTCACTTCAAAATAGATTTGATCAATTGAAAATATATAACTAGTGAAAATATTTTTAATGTTCTATTTTTTATTGAAGAATTGAGATCATTAGACAATGAAAATTACAAAACTACAGCCTTAGTCTTGAAAACTCCTTAAAATATAATAATCATTTTAATATTGATGATTTATATTTATTCTCAAAGTTAAAAGTTTTAAGAGAAACTATATAAGTAGAAGATTAAACTCCAATTCAAATACATAATTATATAAAAGAGTTTACTCCTTTCCTAATGCATATATTGCCTATAATGTAATATATAATATTAAGTGTTCCAAATTTTGTTACTTCAGCACAAAGAAACTTTTCGAAATTAAAATTAATAAAAGTTTACCTATATTCATCAATGTCCCGAGAAAATATTAAATGGATTAGTCATATTATCTATTTGGAAAGAATTATTAGAAGAATGGATTGTAAAATTAGTTACTAATTTTGCATCTCAAAAAGTTATAAAAATAAATATGGTATAGAAATTTACTAATTTTGCATCTCAAAGTTATTGTTATAAAAATAAATATTGTATAGAAATTTATATTAACTTTGTTTAAAAGATAAAAAAGTTTCAAATTTAAGTTGGCATTAGCCCGAAAATTATTCATCCATCCCATATCATCCCAAATGTTGAAGGAACTCATAAAAGCAACTCATTACTAGATTCAAACTTATAATCGAACAATATACTTGTAAACACTATTTAATTCCTAATCCTCTCGCCAAAGAAAAAAAAAAAAAGCTAATTCTTTTATAATGCCAAACAGCACGAGTAAGACTACATACATAAACACAACTACTAAAAATAATGCTGAAACCAGCTTACTAGTATTTCTTATTCATCAGTTAACATCATTTAATTGCTAATACAAAAGATTCGCCATTTTTTACTGACGCCTTTTTTTTTTTTTTTAATACTTTTAACATTGCTGAAAAATAACATCTTAACTAGTCAAAAATTGTCAAAATTACATTTGTACTCGTTGCTGGGGTGTGCAAGAATTTGGTTAATCGAATTTGTAAAAACTGATTTTCAATTCAATTCGGTTAATCAATTCGATTAACTTTTATTTTGGTTAGAAATTAGTTTAACCGAATTCATGAATACGGTTAATGAATTCAAAAGTAGTGAAAAGATTTTTTGAATTTGGTTAACCGATTACCGAATTCAATAAATAAAAATAAAATTTTATTAAAATATTTTGATATAAAAATAGAGTACATCACTAAAAATAAATGTAGTTATTCAAGTAAAAATATATTTATTGATAAATTATTATAATTAGCTTTATTTTTTAACTTAATTTATACTATTGTTATATTCTTACACATTAATTCATACTTATATTACTAAATTATTATCCATAAATCACATTAAATTATCTTGTCATACGTATTGTATTAATTCTTGTAAGCTATATGATATTAAATATTGTATATATATTGTACGTAATTAGATTGATTCTTATTCAGTTAAGTTACATGATATAATTTTTTACTTATTTATCCAAATCATTTATAAATAAAAATTTCACAAAAACATATCAAATTATGTGGTAATAACAAAATAAAATAAGGATAGTTTTGATTGAAAAATAAGTTTTTGTACAGGATTATAGCCCAATATTAAGGGTTTAACTAACTTAAGTTGAATTCAGTTAATCAAATTTACTACCAAATACTGAATTTGAATTTGGTTAACCAAATTTTATACCGAATTGAATTTGAAAACGAAATTGATTAAGAATTTTTGAACCCTCTTTTAAATTTTGATCAATTTTATTAATCGATTAATTAATCGGTTAATCAATACTCACCTAGTCGTTGTGAAATTAAACTTGAATGGATTAGGTACCCCTTCCCCGGTTGCCCTCTTAAGAAATATTTATAAAATTAAACAAATAAATATACCATCTTCCTTTTTTTTTGGGGTATGTATAAAGAAATGTATAACTTCCTGAGGTCCTTGAGATCAGGGTTTGAACGTGAGGGTCACGAGGGACCACGTGCTGGTCTACGGTGGCTCCCCGGGAGGGCTGCATTCAAGGAAGGGAAAGTAGCAGCGTCACAGTCCACTAGTCTTACCAGCTTTCCAATGACACAGAATATTGAGACGCCCTTTGTATATGCTAAGTAATTTTTTTTCATCATTGTTTAAATGTTTAATTAACTAATAATCAAAAAAGTTTATTTGGAACTATCTCATTAAACAATTTTTTAGTCCAGGCAAGGTCAAATTTCTAGTAGCCCTCACGTGCTTGTGTTTTTCTTTCTGAGAATTTTACGGTCTCTTTTAAAAAAATTATTTTCTTAATTTTAAAAGATTGTACAGTACAAATTTTTAAAACACATAATGTTATACTGTACTAACATTTAAAATACAAAGAAATTATTTACTAAAAGAGACTGTTAAATTTTTCTTTCTTATAATAGGTTCCTTTTACAATTCTGCTACTACTTGTATTAATTAATGGATTAATATTTTAATATGGTCCCAATTACCAATTAAATTAATCAAGGGTGACATCAAAATAAATGAAAGATGCAGACGAACATTTAGGAAGGCTTCGATTATTGAAACTTGGTTTGTTTGAAGGTTAGAGTCTCTTCCCCCCTCCCTCTCTCCCTCATTTAATTAATTTACTTTTGTGTTCTTCACTAAATTAATTTTATAATAAATTACTAGAAACACTTGTGATTTGACTAATGTTTAGGTACCACTCTATAATTTATAAATCTATAACCCATCTCCTTATAACTAGAACTGTCAATTGAGTTGAGTTCACCTGAACTCAGTCCATTTGGCTCGAGAAATAATGGGTTGAACCTCTAGTAACGTGAACCGAATTGAATTTGAGTCTAAAAATTTGGCATGATTTCATTGTCAATTGAGTTTGGGCCACACTAAACTTAATCCAATTAGGACTCTGCTGGAATAATATGTGTATATATACTAGTTTTTTAAGAATATGTACCATGAAATATATAATATATAATTGTGTATTGAATATTTATTATATAATGGTTTCATTGTATTATTTTTTGTGTGTATATATAGATTATATTGGTCAAATAAAGTTTTATATATTTGAAATATATAGATTTTTTCTATTTTTTGGGAGAGATGCTATAAGTTTGGACTAACTCGATTTCAGCTCGAAACTCGGTTAATTTTGTGGGTGGTGCGTGAACCTCATAAGTGTGAACCTTCTTGAGTTGAGTTTGGAATGAACTCTATTATTCTAAATGGGCTGAGTTTGGACACATTAAGACCTGGCCCAATTGATAGCCCTACTTGTAGTATAGGTTAAAGTGACACAGTTAAATCTTTCGTTAGGTGACCATTAAGAGCAGTTAAATTTTTTTATTTAAAGTTTTAATCAAGGCATTTAAAACCTCTAATTAAGGTTAGTTATATATTTCAACATAAAATATAATCAGTTCCTTTTTAGTGGAGGAGTTTTTGGATAGTGGAGGGATAATAGGTTTAGAGATAATTTTAACTTTTTGTACAAATCTGTTAAATTTTTTACTTTCTATAAATTTTATAAAAAAATAAACCTAAACCATAACGGCCAGAGTTTATGTTTGCCAATCACAAGAAAAACCTGAAGATGCTAAACTACAAGGAGATTCCTTGTTTTGTACCCTTAATTTTATGTTTTTGCCTATTAACCTAGTTCTTTGGACTCCATATAATGGTACTTTTTATTTTGTTTGTGAAAATGCATGTTTTATGCTTTGATATAATACTATTTTTGGGGAATATAACAAAAGAAAAATTGTATAAATAGTCCTATGAATATTTAAAAAGTATTTTTTAATCTCTCGAATAAAATGATGAGTATAGGTCCTTTGAAAATTTGAAGCGCATGTTTTTTGTTCCTGAGCATAATTCTAGTGGTGTTTTGACTTGAAAAAATACGTGATTGTCACATGTCAAGATTTTTAAGTGTAAAATAAGAAACAAACTTTATTTTGCCCCAAATTCCCGCCACTATCCCTATTCCTACCCCCACCCATACCCTTACCCCAATTCCACCGCCACCGGATAAAACAACGCCACGCACTGCCATTGACTCCACCTAATTTGGAATTGATTTCAACCAACCGGATTCACTAATTAAAAAGAAAAAAAAAAGAGAAACCCAAAATCACCAAGGAAAGGTGAAAGAAGTGAAAAACCCCAATGATCAGGCGAAAACTGCTCATGAAAAAAGTTTGAGAAATTGCCATTGAAGCTGATCTTAAGAAACCTAGAAGATGATACAAACCTTGGATCTGGATGGATTAGAGGAGTTGGAGGAGAGAGGCGTAGTTGGGCTATGCCTGGTGGTGGAGTCTCTTTGTTGTTGTTGGGCTTGGACCTGAGCTGGTGGTGGTCTAATCTAAGTGGCAGTGATAAGGGCCTTGAACAAGATTGTCTGATGCAAAAGAGAAGCTCCACTATGAGGGAGTTATCAAATAAAGCAACTCTGAGCCATTTCTTTTTTCATACCCAAAAATGATTCTTTCTCCTTGTTGAGTTCAGCTAGCTTCAAATAGACTAATGACGTAATTAGTCTAGTAAAGAAAGAGAAAGAAGAGGAAGGAGTTTATGGACTGATTTTGTAGAAAGGGAAGTAGATGGAAGGTGGCGGAGGAGAAAGAGACACACACAACGGGGAAGGTGAGAAGGGTGGAGTAGAGTTGGGATAGGTGGCAGTGGCGTTAGGAATTTGGGACAAAATAAAGTTTATTTTCAATTTTACCCTTGAAAATATGGACATGTGATGATCATGTATTTTTTTCAAATCAAAACACAAAACACCACCAGAATTGTGTTTCGGGATAAAAAAACGTACGTTTTAGATTTTCGAGGGACCAAAACTCATCATTCCATATTCGAGAGACTAAAAAAATAATTCCTCAATATTTGAGGGACTATTTGTATGATTTTCTCTATAACAAAACCAAATTATATTTTTAAGTGGTCGGGCCTTTTTTCATTTTTGCATACAAAAAATGACCTTAATAGTCCCTTACATTTCATGTTTGTACTTATTTAATCTATCACATTAAAAATGATGTATTTTAGTCCCTTACAAATTTAAAATTTAAAACGTATCATTTTGGTCTTTTGGCACAATTACGGATGTATTTTAGTTTGAAATAGTCACAAGTATCACATGTAACATATTTAAAGGAAAAATTGATAATACATAATCTTAAACACTAAATTGTCCCAAAAGAAGAGGGTTGAAGCTGCTGGAGTATGGGGTGGCGAAGGTAAAACAACAAGTGAGGGGAACAAGTGAGGTATTAATGGTAAGTGAGAATATTGGGTGGTGTTGGTAAAGGTTTTAGGTAGTGCCGTTTAATATTTAAAATCTGTATGTTGCCAATTTTACCTATTAAAAATGAAACATTCAATATGCATGTGAGTATTTCTAACTAAAATATGCCTATAGTTGTGTTGAGAGATCAAAATGGTGCATTCTGAATATGTGAGGAACTAAAATGCATCATTTTAAATATGAGCTATTAAAAAAGTACAAATGTGAAATATGAAAAACTATTAATGTTGTTTTTCCTTTTGCATATATAATAAGTTAGACCTCAAAGGGTTGGAAAGGAAGAACCAGCTAGAACAACTGTTTTCAGTTTAATAGTTGGTATCAAAAAAAAAAAAAAAAAAGAAAGAAAGAAAAGTGTCATTTCACTATTTACTTTTTGTTGGATAGTAAGATGGAAGTTTAGAATTTTATATGAATAATTTTAAAGGCAAAGAAAAGTATAAGAGAGCGAGATAGAAAATAAGATAATAGGAATTGAACTCTCGTACTATGAAGAAGAAATATCCTTTTACCACTAATTTAGGTTTGATTCTCAGGTGCAAATATTTATATGCGTTTGTATGTGTATATATGTATATATAATTTGGAATTGCATATAACTTGAGATTTTGGAAAATTTTAAAATACAATAGGAAAATGTAAGTTGTATGGAAGCCAACACATTAAAAAGCCTGCGATTGTTTGATTTTCGGTGCAAAATTTCTTTGTAGACATTATGATGATTGCACTAAAAACAATAAGATTTTCAGAGGCATGAACTGTTCAAAGATCTTCCATCTTCCTCTTCATGATTCTCTTTGCATGTAAGTAAAACTCAGGCCTTTCCATGTGTACTCAAGAATATTCACTAATCACTGCCCAAGTATAAAAAGTAGAGTTCTTGGAGTTTCAATAAAATTTTACAGTCCCTTTCCTATATATATATTTTTTATCCCCTCGATGAAAAGAGAGAGAATGGGAAAATTCATCAACTATAGAATAACCACCAAACAAAAGGTTAGAGAGTATAGTTTTATAATTGAGACAAAGATTGGACTCTAACAAAAAGGTTATAATTGATATGCTAGAAAATTGTAGCTATCGAGGCTGGACGGTTTTGGGCTTTGAAAAGGAACGAGGGCTACTGTCTTTACTTCCATATGTAGTTTGTTAGCCTTTCAAACTTAGCAAGTTATCCAAGCAAAGAGGGAAGAAAAAAGAAACATTTAGGCCTATTTGTTTAAATGGAATGCTAACTTCTGAAATCTAAAAAATTTAATTTTCTGAATTGATAATTTTTTTTGTTGTTGTTTGATGATCAGATAGATTTGCTCTTAGCTCTCATTCTTATCTTTCTCCATTTTCCCAAGACTAGAATTCAACAAAGAAACTAGTTTTCCAATTTGTTAACCATTGTAAGAATCATCTAGACAAAAGGGTTCAACAATTCAGCCTTTAAAGAAAGTTCCTCAATCTAAAGCTACAAGGCATGCATAATAAGTTGGGATTTAACTTGTCCTAGTATAATTCTAACAATATTTTTCGATTCTTTATTTTCCTCGAGTCATCTAACTATGTATTATTAGGGATTTTAACTAAATAATTCGTTTTTATTAACTGGAAATATATAAATTTAGATTTCTAGATTTGCTGAGATATTTTTTTTATATCTGTTTATAATAGGTAGATCTGGTAGATTCATTTATCAGATTACATTTTAATCAATTGTAATGGTTGTTTCTTCAATTAATGGAATTTGATTATTAAAAAAAAAAAAACTGGACATATGTTTCTTAACAAGCTCCCCTTTTGATCCAAATTAAGTTATGAAAATCATAAAATATAGTATTTCTTATTGAGTTCCTTTACATAACAAGATTTAAGTTGTGCCAAAAAATATGTCCATTGAAAGGCCTATAGATCTCATTAAATTTTTTAATCAATTCCTTTTAATTTTTTGTATTGTTCTTTTACTTCAGTTATTGTTGTGGTAAAAAGTAAATACCATATGTAGCAATTATCTAAGTATCAAAGTGATTTATTTCAATCAAGTTTGTTAATACTGCAAGTATATAGGTCGGCAAGTAATATAAGATGACTAATATATTGTTCGCACGAAGATTAGCTGGAAAGTACTAATTATTTGGTTCGATTACTATTTGAATAACTAAATTAAAGAAAGATTTGATTGAAACTAAATCCACATATTAGAATTGATTAAAAAGTGAGTTAGGACCTAATTCCAAATTATTGGGTTAGGGTTATCTAATTAACTACCGAATCAAGAATTATCTATTGGAGGTCTAATTTCCCAATTCTAATCCCTTTCTAAGCTGATCCCACGGTGATCGATCCTTTATAAAACCTAAAGCGATGCATGATCCCTTGTCTATCACCCTTTTCACGTCAAATGTCCAATTTAGCTTATGGAAACCCTATATTTGACCAGCCAAGGAAGGTATGCTATCCCAACATTATTAAACCCTAAGCCAACCATTTTATAGTCTATATTTAGGGATGCTTTAGGTCTCACCCTGATTAGCTAACCTAGAAGTGAGAGTGATCAATTTCCAATTCTATCAACCAAGTCCACCAACAGTTGGCCAATAAACTAATCCAGCTAAGCAATAAAACAAGCTAAACAAAAGCCCATGAAAAAATAGGGTGAATTAGACCTAACCTATAGCTAATCTACCAAATAATTACGAATTGAAAGACTAAACAAGTTAAACAAAGCATTGAAACTTCACTAGGAATAATTAAACAAATCATTAACATGCAATTAAACACGAAATTAACAACTAAAAGAAGTATATTAAACATAAATTTCAAGTTTACAAGCCAAAAGATTCAGGTTTTAACATAAAATAGACATAAATCAAAAGGAAGACATGAAGGCATAAACGTAAACTACAAGGGTTCCTCCCCAAGTACAAAGGCGAAAAAGAAAGAAAGAAGGAGGATAAAACATGGATGCAAATGAATCTTATATCTATAGGGTTTACTAGGTTTGGGGTAAAAAGGCTAATAAGGGTCTAGAAATGGCCAAAAAAAATGTGCTTTACCAACTCATCTCCACATGATTCGTTAGTTTGCCCGTGCGAAGGGCTGTCTCAAATGTTTCACCATTGGCAAGCCATTTTTCCTTGTTGGTAGTCATGGGCAACTGGCCCAATTCTAGGGCAGATAGCTCGAATTTCTCATCTAGTTTCTCCCTTCCTTCTTGAATTTTTTTGATCCAAAACATATATAAAATATATTAAACATTAATACAAATTAATTATAATTAATTAACATGGAAAACTTAATAAAACATTTAAAAACACTTATAAGAATGTAAAATGCTCGAAAACACACAAACAACCTCAAAATTCACTAACTAGCTTATAAACTGCACCAAAAATAGGGTGAGATAACTTTAATTTCTAAGGTTTATCACACCCCCAACTTAATCTTCTGCTAGTTCGAGCAAAAGACACAACCAACATACAAACAAAACATAGAAATTGTGATATGCTAGCCAAAATTTCTTAGATTTTTTTTTCTAAGGTTCAACTTGGAAAAAGGCACAAAGTAGTTAAAATCATCATCTTGCTTTGCAACTTAACTAATCACAAAAAAATTTTCCATCGTAAAATTGGTTCTAATTCATATAAAAATAATCAAATACACAAGATTTATTTGGGATCAATTTATGTAGAAATATGTTTAATGGAAGACATTCTATTACAAACTTTGGCATCTTCCATTCTCAGATAATATTTTCGAACAATGAAGGATTGTTAGGACTTTAACATATTCAGATATGCTAATGAACAAACTAAAAAAACATTGATCGATCATAAAGTAATTTAATTTTAAAAATCTCTAGATAGTACCAAACGGTTCATTCACATTCTTGTTGGCTTTCTATTCCCTAATTTGGCATTTTTTATAGTCATAAATGTGCAAACTACGCAGAATACACTTTTTATTCCTTATTGAATAAATATTTCTATACTAATTTGGCCTTTTTCAAAATCATGATATGAGCATACATGAAACCAAGTCATGTACTTAGCTTAATTGAGTAAAGATTTTCTTTACATTAATATAAATATAATTTAGCCGAATTAGCCAATGGATGGAATGAAATGCATATAGTAATGTTTAAAAGAATTAAACTAATCTAAGAAAGTTAAGTACTAAAAAAAAATTTCGAAGTGATAATGACAAAATGAAGGCCTTATTCATTTCCAACCTCATATAAAGATGGTTTGTTTCCAAAAGAATATATTTAGTAATTAGAATCAAATAAAATATCAAGGATAAACTATGTTTGAGCATAAATCATCTCTAAATAAGGTCAAGTCGGCTTAGAAGATTTATAGCAGAAAAATAATATCAATTATTTGATAAAAACCAATTTAAAGTCAAAATCTTATTGAAGAGTTTGAAATGAGAACTTATTTACCACGATGCATTTTTCAAATTTAAATAAAAAATCATTGCACGAATTATGAGAATTTGACCATGCCATAATTATAATTCCAATATATAATTAACCACAAACACTTTCTCCATCTGTCCTAATTATTATAGTGTTAGAGTTAAATTTTTGGGTCAACGCCCAAAATACTCTATGAAGAATAATATTTCTTGTCTCTACAAAATACAATATGCATATAACTATTGGCCAGCCCACCCAATTATGGTCATTAGGATATTTGTTTATTGTTATTGTAATTTTCATTGATAAGGCAAGCATGGAATTGGGGAAGAAATGTGAAGAAAGATAGTGGAAGAACGAGGAAGAAAATATAGTTATGCTTTTTCTCTTAGAGGTAATGAAAAATATTACACATATGATGTTAAGCCGAAAGGGATGTGACCAAATAGACTGCATGAAATGAAATGAAATAAAGAGAGAGCACGTGGAAAACAGAGTCTCCTATACCTTGTCATTTTTAAATTGATCCAAATTACTCTTCCAAGTATGAGGAAGGACAGTAACTCATGTGCTCAATTTTGTATAGCATATGATTGGTATCATAATCTTAGAATTTATAAAATACAAGTCTCTATATTAAAGAGCTAGTTTTAAGGAGGGTTAATTCTAACTTGCAACTCTTTATTTATTAATATGATTATTCCAATTGATAAGGTTTTCATGTAACTCTTTGCAAAAGTATCTTCATATTATATTTAGTTGACAGCCTTCAACTTTTATTAATAATTTGAAGAAAATAAATGAAATGCATCACTAACTAATTCTTCACCAAAAAATCTCCTCAAGTGTGTAATAGTAATATGGTTTGTTTTCATTTCTTCTGCTTCCTCTTGAACCTACCTTTTACTCTCTTTTTTTTATTGCCTTTTTATTAAACCTACCTCCCTTCCTCCAATGTTTTCAAACACAGATAGAAAAATAGCAAGAAGGCCGTTGGTTTGTGCTTTCAGCGGTTTGACCAATTTGATCACCTAGTTGGTATTCCCCAACTGCTATATGCACCCATAACAAGTTACCAATCTTTTTCTTTTTCTTCTATTGTTATTTTGTGATTTACTAGGGTTTTTGTTTTCCTATTTTACTATTTACTCTATATAAGATAGAATTTTGATGGATCTTATATAGTAGATCGGTGTTGTGACTGATTTACGATTCAATTGGTCGAACTGATTGATATGGTATGAGTTTCATCACCACTAAAAAAATATCACTTTTCACAACATACCCAATACAACGACAAAAGGTCTTAAAATCAGTGACAATAAGAATTTGATACGGATTTATCATGGTTTTAGTGGCGTGAGCAATGCATGCGTTACAAAAAAATGGTCACGATCCTCGGACCCTGAAAATAACTTTTGTCATAGATTTGACACAAAATTTGGTAATGTGAAAAAAAAATTGTGTTATATACTCGTAAACTTTTTATGATGGTTTGTATAAGTGACAAAAATTTTATAATCATGGACATAAAATTGTTACAATTTAATTTTTTCTTTTCACAGAATTGGATCCGTTATAAAACTTTTTATACTATGTTATCACTGTATAGGTATTGTGACAATAAATGTGATAATATACAAATTTTATGGAAAAATAGCTTTTGCCATGCATAGATGATCATGATAAAACTAATTTCTTAAATGCATCTATATACTTAGTTGAATTCTTGACAAAAAGTTGTTTCCCAGGATTATAAACAAATATTTCTCGTCATCTACTATTATAAACAAATAATTATTATTTCATACTATGTCAATAAACAACATGTAAAACCTTTAATATATATTCTTCCAAATATCCTCAATAAACAATATATCAAATCTTAATGTCATTCCAACAAACAACTTCCAAAATTTCAATAGTTGCAAATTCATTTATTGTCATTTGGATAACATCTCAATAATGAAAATCATAACTCATAACATCTCAATTATTGAAAAGAAACAATAGATAATGCAATTTCAACAAAGTAAGATAGAACAAATTTGTCTTGGAAAAGAGGCAACAGTTATCATAATTCAAAGTTTTCAGTCATTGCATATGCATCATAATGTTACTTATTTTTGTGCATCAAACCTTTTTGGTTTTACAATAAATTTTCAACTATAGCTGAAACTACAGGTTTTTGAATTAGCCAAACTCAATTCATTTCATTTGTTTGTATAGTACTATTTAATTTTGAATTTCGTGTTAATTAGGTGGTATTTTAACAAACAAAAAAATATGTTCGTAGTATCATCCTTAGAAGACAAAAGGGGTGTAGTCACAATCTTAAAAAAGTATAATGAATAATACAAATAAGCATGTAGAAATATAGAGAGATTCTTGCAATGTTATATATGATACAACTGGTTGAAAACTTATCAATTACAATTTTGGCAAACACTGTATAAGAGAAAATATAATTATGTTTGCAGGCATTATCTAAATCATAAATGTATAGAGTTTAGCAGAAAAGATGTGTTTTTTGTTTTACCTGATGGTCATATTGATTATATTCATTGGTGGTGATTGAATTGTTATAGATACCTCACTTTGTAGTTGTGCATTAAGAGCATAATTTGAGATTGCATATCTAATAATTTTTCCTCCATACTTTTTCTCATAAAACTCTTCTACTTTATTGAGAATCAATGTCATATAATCATGTAGTTGTAGGTGGTACTTTGAATTAGTTTCAGCAAAGTATTGAGTTGGCGAATGACCTAAGCTACTGATCTCACATAGCCTCGGCATTCAGATCCCATAATTAACCTCTCTAAATATGCGTTGTTTCACCTCTAGTACTTGTTCTAAAGTAGGAATTTGACAAAGTATCTCTGTCAATTGACCTTACAAAACATTAAAACAACTATAACGCAAAGCCTAAACCTTAACTAATTAAAATAGATAAAAAAATCTATATTTTATTTACAATAATTATGATGGCTTCGTCATCCTATAGAACATCATTGGATCATTCTTGTTTTGATATATACAGAGAGTTGGTTAGTATTCAAACCTTTTTCTTTCATTTGAGACACAAAATAAGAAAAAACAAATTACCAGTTTCACATACTCCTAATTAACCAATGTCAAACAATTAAAAGTAGATATTAACTGGTATACCTCATGATGTATAACAACATGTGCTGTTCTACTAGTCCTATATGTAGGACCATTCAATGCTCTACTCGTATGTTTTGATCACCAGTACTCTTTATGAGAATTCATAATAGATGCACACTCTAGTAAAGTATTAAAATATGCATGTAAAAAAGGAAATGAATTAGTTTGATAAGAATCTAGAAAAGTAATGCAAGAAGTATTTTAATTTATACTTGAACTTTTTCTAAACTTCAATACTTCACAAGCACTTTCCATTGTTAAGGTTGAACTAGAGTAGGAACATTATCCAAGGCCTATACTCTCTTTACTCTTGCCCTTGAAGTATGTTCTTTTCAGAACACTTTTCCAACTTCTCCATTTTTCATCAAGTGACTTCATGCAATTAATTTTATATGTAGGAGGATAAGTTGCAATTGCCTAAACAATACATAAAGAGTAATTTGTTTGTGTTCAATGCAACACAAGTAAAATGATAATTGTTTACATTTTTATACCTAAATGTCATCTCAAAGTATGTCCAACTTATCTTTTGTAATATCATTCCATGCCTCATATATGAGTAGAGTCGTATACCATTGCGTGCCAACTTACCAAGATATTACGTGAATTTGTGGTCCAATTGGTTGTATATATTCATTAAAGTCAACAATCAACTGTTGTCTTGATTTAAGATTTGGATCTCTAGTTGGACCTCTTCCTTGTCTTTTTTTGGTTCACTTCAATATGCATACAAAACCAATTGAAAAATGCATAATTTACTAAAAATCCAATCAAATAAAAAGTAATGTAAAATGTAAATGAATCTTAAACATCAAAATCAATAAATCAAAATATATACTTGCTAGCAATACTTCAGTAACTTATCCAATCAAATAAAAAGTAAAGTAAAATGTAAATGAACTTAAACATCAAAATCAATAAACCGAAATATATACTTGCTAGCAATACTTCAGTAACTTGGGAGCCAACATGTGTTGATAGGAGTATGTTATCTTGAGAATCAACAATTGTAGTGCTCTTGTTACTAGCATTAGGTATAGAACTCAATCCATCAATAAGCTATTGACTTGTTCTAGATAAACCATTAATATTTGTAGTCTTTGCACTCACTCCACAAGCATTAGATGCACCACTAACAACTTGGGGCGTAGAGCACCAATAACAGTTTGAGAAGTTGGTGTACTACCCACAACATGGTGAGATGTACCATCTACACCCAAGGAAGTAGAATAGTCATTGGTTACTCCCAAAGTCACATCCAAGAAACTAGATGTATCATCCAAACCTCGAGAAAGAGGAGGACGCTTCTCCTCCAAGTGGACTTAATGCACCAACTTTAGTAAAAATATCTTGCTATAAAGTATCTAACTCTAGGTATGGAAAAGCTCGCTTTGGTGGACGACATTGCCTAAATCTGCTAAAAGCTCGAGGTATTGATTGCAGCCACAATGGTTGTTTAGCTAAAGTAGTGCTAGAAGGTGTGCCAACTGTGTCATTCAACTTATTTACCATAGTAGTACCTCGCACTTTCTTTTTGTCATGATAACCTTCATAGACCAAATTATCAAAATAAATTGTTAGTGCTAAAAGACCCAAATAACCATAATAAAAAACAAGAAATAAAAACACACACGCACACATTGTATAAATATTTTAATGAAATTAAGGTAGCGAAATTAAGTGTCTTTTAATGTAATTTCGTTGTATAAATATTTTAATTAAATGAAATAATGATAAACAACGAAAGTAACAATATTGTTTGGCTATATAACACCAAAAACTAAATAAAAAATATTAAATGCTTATAGGACAATTCTCGAATGCACAATTAAAATCTTCATAGTTTATTCTTACAAATAATAACTGAAAATTAATTATAAGAAATTTTTTTTTTTTTTAAAGTAAAGTTTCAACCCCGTACGTTGCACGTGAACAATTTGAGATGGTAAATAAATATATTAAAAAGCATAAAATTAAAAGAATATTGATAAATTTACTCCAACTTTTGTTAGAGCTCAAATATGTACATATAGATTTTCATTCAAGTATTTTACAATAGAGAATAATATGAAAAGATGGAAAAAAATTTGCATGATAATACATGAACTTGGATGTCCATAAGAAGCACAAAGAATAAATCAAGATAAGACTATTTTAAGAAAATAATCATGCCAGATTGTTTTTATTACATTTTTAATAAAATATTCAACTTGTGCTTGTAAACTTTTTGCTACATACTTTAGCTAATTTAGAAAATGTTTCTTCATTTTGAGGAAAAAATGTTTCTTCAAGAATTCTGAGTAATCATTGCTTGTCAAAGATGACTCTATGTTGAGTCCTCATTTGCTTGTACTGTCTTCCCCTAAAGCGAATGAAAAGTTGGAAATAGAAATTAATAACTCAAAAAGATAATCATATATAACAAAACAACAAATTAAAAGCAAACAATAATTGATGAATTACAGCTTCTTTGGATACGGTAAAAATATTTGGTCCAGAATATATCATAGATGTAAGGATCATTTGATTAAAGTAGAACATAAAAGTCTTTGAAAAAATAATATCCACTTTAAAAGATAATAGTATTCCCTAAATGAACCAATCTAGATTCAGAAATATTAGGACAAAGAAAGAGAGAATAGAGCCTACAAAGATTGCTTTTTTTTTTTTTTAATTTGGCCAACCATCAAATCCTTGGTAGGGGCGCCACTCCATATTTTATTAATAAAATGAATGAGGTACATAGAAGGGGACATTAGGCCAAAACCTCCAAGCAAAATGAATGGGGTTTTGGGATATAATACCCCTAAAACCCTATAGACACAGAATGCAGTTCATCATTTCAACATTTGCAAAACCTATTCTATCTAATTGAGCTAGAGATCTCACAATATATAGAGTTGTGTACAAATCATAGAACACTAGACAATTTAAATGAAATCCTAAACTATCTATACAATTAATCACGGTGTTAGTCTGGCTGTAGATGCAAAAATGTACGGTGTATCCTTCTCATATGATATTTGCATTGCTGAATGATCTTATCAAGCTTCTAAGGTATAGTAGCTACACTTGTCAAAATATGGATAAGAGTCTGTGAATCCAATTTATAATAATGTTGAATATGGCCCTAGATTCACACATTCTTAACTCCTGAAGTAATGCTGGAGCTTCAACTTGAAGACTGTTCCCATTGCCAGCAAAAGAAATTGAAAATGCTTCTATGATTAGACCATTAGAATTCCTTAG
This sequence comes from Cinchona pubescens, assembly GCA_025175665.1. Classification (NCBI taxonomy): domain Eukaryota; kingdom Viridiplantae; phylum Streptophyta; class Magnoliopsida; order Gentianales; family Rubiaceae; genus Cinchona; species Cinchona pubescens. Next base: position 2,389,277 of record JANKKI010000027.1, on the reverse strand, counting down.
AACACCACTTCTTGCCATTCTTCCCTGTATTCTATTACAAGCTCATTCTGCATTCAATTTATAGTGATTGAGAAGGGAACAACTCAATACTTACAACAATCACTTTCCTTCCACTAGTTGCTTGACAATAAATCCATCCAGGAACAAAAACAACAGCTATCTGATGTTGCTTAACCTGAATTGGAAAAGTAATAGTAATAGTGATAACTTTAGGAAACTAGAGTTATATGTACTATAAACTTGATGGTTTTGCTATTAGTTTCGAAGATTTTTAAGTGTTTTCATGTGTGTTTTTATTTATTTTGCTTTTATGTGCTAGAATGTGTTAGTATGTGTTTATTAAGTGTTTTAGTACTTATTTAGGTGATAATTAACATATTTTATTAGGTTTTGGCATTTAGAGTAGTGTCGTGTCTTTGACTTAATTTCGTTGGGAGTTAATTTTTTGTGCGTCTTTGTTTGTCTTTCATTTTTGGCCTATTTTGAGAGAATTTATATATTTAGGTGTTATTTTAAGCATTTATTATAGCTGATAATATTCTCCTATGTGTTAGGGTCGCATAAAAAAATGATGTAACAATCGGATATCGGACGTAAGATTTTCAAAGCAAAACAATGGAGTATTGCAGAAGTTCACGTCTATGTCGCGACATGGATTTTTCCATGTCCTGACATAGAGGCAACTAGAGCAAAAATGACTTTGTTCAGTGCTGATTTTTGCTGCACTATTACCCCACGACCCTAACACTATTTAAACCCCTTTTAAGCCTCATTTGAGGCAGAGAAGACCCACTAGAAACCTAGTAAGAGTAGGCTAGAGTAGAAGTTAACTATCTTTCTTTTTCCTTCCTATTTGGGGAGGGTTTTCTTAGATTAGGAATTCTTTTTCTTGTAGATTTTAAATTCAAGATAAAGATTGAAGTTTTTTAGTTGTAAGTGCTTTGTTTATTTAAAACTCCTTTAGTTAAGCTTTAATTTCATGTTCATCTAGTGAATTAGTTTAATTGCTTTAATCTAATTGCTTACTTTACTTGTTTTCTTAGAGTAATTGTTAGATTAGTTTATGGACTTTCAATAAAAACGTTTTCTTAGTGATAAGTTTCTAGTGATATGTAATTTAGATTGGTTAATTAGGATTAATTAGTTTATGGATTTTTAATTTAATTGCTTTCTTTGCTTGCTATCTTAGTTTAATTCGTATATTAGTTAATGGGTTTTCTTTAATTATGCTTTCTTAGTGTTAATTTGCAATTTAGGTTAGTTAATTGCTTTCTAAAAAATGTCTTCTTATTACATGCTTCCATTTTACTTGCTTTCTTAAATATGTTTTCTTTGTGTTAATCTTTATTTTAATGCAATAGATAGTCTTTAAATTGCTTTCTTAGTTCTTTAATTCTAGTTTTAGTCAAATCTCTTCATTAAATTAACCGCTTCAACTTGTAATATGATCAAATAATCGGTAATTATCGACTAATCCTTGTGGGTAAGATCCCTACTTCCCTTTACTACTAGTTGATAACTGTATACTTGTGGGATGCCATCTAGTTAGTAGTAGGATTTAGGTATGTTATAAATTTATATCTAGGGGAATAAGGAATCAAGTTTTTGGCCTAGCCGTTGCTGGGAATTGATTTTCGGTAATATTGATATAATTTGGTTGGAAGCCTAGATTGAAACCTTTTGTTTTCTTATATAGTTGTTTCACCTATTTGAAAAACCAAAATGATTTTTCATTTTGTAGTTGTGTTCTTATTTCTAAGTATTCAAAAAGATTTTCTTTGTGATGGATGATTTAGAGTAACTAGTAGTCTAAACTTTCCTAATTTTCTTGTTTGTATTGTTTTAGGTCTTTTTCTTGTTTTTATTTGTGTTGTTGGTTGTTGAAGAACATGCAAGAACCAAATTGGAATGATTCATACCAAGGAGATTATCATTTTTATAGTAGTGGAGGTATGCCCAATGAACATGATTCTTGTTATGGTTATTTTCCTTACCCCTTAGATTACCAAGTGGGATGGTCTAGCCGTCAATATGCTTATGAGAGCAACCAAAATTATCAAATGGGATGGTCTAGCTATCCATATCCTTATAAGAGCTATTAAGAAAATTCTTAGAACTCTTTCCCTCTACCACAAGAGCCTTCATATGATCAAATGGAGTCATATTTCTTCCACCAAACAACTCAAGAAAGTGAAGAGGTAAGAAGGATGGACATGTGAATGAAAGTTCAAGAACATCGAGAAGAAAAAGCCCAACACCGAGAGGCGACGACTATACTTTGAGAAGAGCATGCTAGATTACAAGACCAACTTTCCCAAATTCAAGGTATGGTAAATGGTGAAGTACAATGGACTCCAACACCTCAACCAATGGGTGAAGAATCAATCAAGAAGAACAAATTGAAAATGTCTTGCAAGAAACCAGTTCCTAAGAATCTCATGCAATTGAAGTTATAACAACCGAGACACTTAACTCTTATATAGAGGAATCACTAACTTTTCTTTTACTTGAGTGTGAGTTTGTCCACTGATGAAAATGTTGATGACAATATATGACTTATTGTGATTTGTGAATGATATACATACTTTATGGAATGACTTTTGACTTGATTTTTACCTTTTTACTTGTGGACATTCTAGTTATTGTACACTTCATGTACTAAATAGTTGAGCTTATTTTGCGAAATCATTTGAATGATTGATTTGGATTGAGAGTAGTTTTGGTAGTTGAATGTTTCTTTGAATCCGATTATGTGTGAAACTAACTTTGGGGATGAGCTGGGCATTTAGATAACCCATTTGTTGTGTTAAACCTTGCTATCCTTATATTTGTTTTTTTTTTCTTTAATTGTTTGAACTCCTTGAAGCCACAAGGACCCTTCTGTAGCATAGCCATTATTGGTTGTTAAAGAAATTTCTACGACTCTTGTTTAATTGAAAATTGCATTTATATGATTTACTTGGCATTTGCTCATTGCTAATCCTTGATAAATGTTGCGCTCAATGTTGGTGAAATCCATAAATAAAGGATAGAACTCTTGTTTTTGAGTTTAATTTGAGCTTACTTGGTTCCATTCACCTTCACTTAGTTAATATGTTGTTTATCTTCTATTTTAGATTTTTTATAGAAATAAAACACATTTGTCCAAGTATAATTCAAAATCATTGCCTAGTATTTTGTTTTCATGCTTTCTAGCAGTATTATTATGTGTTTGTTCTATCTTGGGTGAGTGGTAGGATGAGTTGTACTCATCACTTGAATAAAAAGACAAGTTTGGGGGTGTTATTTACTTGCATTAGAATGGTTCTTTTTGTGAATGTAAATATTTGTTTGGTGAATTTTGGATGAAAAATTGATTGATTATGATACTCGATGATGACAAATGACTTGTAATATCATATGATTGAGTTATTTAAACTTGGCATTCCATGGATTTTGGTGTGTGTTGTGTAGTTCTTTTATGACAAAAAAATTTCAAAAGCAATGAATTATTATATTCAAAAAGTGAGAGATTCATATTTTTGTAGTAGTTCATTTGAAACATTGCTTTTGATCAAATCAATAGTATTGCTTTGTTGGTCAATTTGTCTTTTGAAAAAAATTGGTTTAAATGGAATATAAGTGATTTAGGTCATTTTGTGTGTTTGCATTGGGAGTTTTCTTCTAACCTGTGAGTGATTGGTTTGAAGGGTACGTTTTACTCTTCTTCCTTGGTTTAGAGCCGTGGAAAAAAAAAAAAACCAAAAAACTTTGCATTTAGGAATAAGGCGATTACGAGATTCTAACATGTACACATGATGTTTTTTCGATATAAGCCATTAGAGTAGTAATAAGGCGAGTACGGGATTCCGGCATGTACCCATATTGTTTATCTGAATTAAACCATTAGGAATTACGTTTTAGTATACCAACAAGTTGAGAAGGAAATGTTTGTAATACTCATCATTGATATCATACTACTCACTCTTTGATAGAATAATATTCCCAATTGTGTGACATGGGCATATTAGATAGACTCCTAATGATCTTATATTTCTATGTGGCCCTATCGAGAAGGTAGAAAAATATTGTAATCCTTTTAATTTGATCTAAAATATGTTTTGGATGAATGGGAGTTGTTTTTTGAAAACATTTTTGATGATGAGTTAATACTGGGTTATTTGAAATCTTTTGTTAGAATTTGAACTCGTTTTTTTTGGAAAAGTTGAAAAACTTGGAATGAATAGCTAAAATATTTCAATTGTCATATAGTATTTGAGGTCGCTTGAGAGGTATCCTAATTATTCAAAGAATATCTATTATTCACTTTTTGTGTTATCATCTTGGTGGTGTCTTAGTGTTTTGTGTTGTTGATTGTTGTAGTTCTTTTTCTTGTCCATTATTTTGCTCGGGACAAGCAAAATTTTAAGTTTGGGGGTGTGATAACTCTAGGAAACTAGAGTTATATATAACCTAAAATTGATGGTTTTGCTACTAGTTTCGAACATTTTTAGTGGTTCCATGTGCATTTTTGTTTACTTTGCTTTTATGTGCTAGAATGTGTTAGTATGTGTTTATTAAGTATTTTAGTACTTATTTAGCTGTTAATTAGCATATTTTATTAAATTTTTTGCGTTTAGAATTGTGCCGCATATTTGACTTAACTTCGTGTAAAAGTTAGGTTTTCGTTCGTCTTTATTTGTCTTTCATTTTTTGGCCTATTTTGTGATAATTTTATTTATATATTTAGGCGTTATTTTAAGAATTTATTATAGCTAATAATATTTTCCTATGTGTTAGGGTCGTATGAAAAAAAATGGCGCATCAATTTGACGTCGAATGAAGATTTTCAAGCGGAGCAATGAAGTGCTGCAGAAATTCAGGTCCATGTCACGACATGAAGGCGGTTGGAGTAAAAATGACTTTGTTCGGGGCTAATTTTTGTTGCACTATTACCCAACGAAGCTTGCACTATTTATACCCCTTTTAAGCTTCATTTAAAGCATAGAAGACCCATTAGAAACTTAGTAGGAGTAAGTTAGAGTAGAAGTTAGTTCTCTTCCTTTTTCCTTCCGATTTGGGGAGGGTTTTCTTAGATTAGGACTTCTCTTTCTTGTAGATTTCAAATCCAAGCTAAAGATTGAAACTTTTTAGTTGTAAGTGCTTTGTTGATAGCTCTGGTTAAAACTCTGTTAGTTAAGCTTTAATTTCATGTTCTTTAGTGAATTAGTTTAATTACTTTAATCTAATTATTTCCTTTACTTATTTTCTTAGAGTAATTGTTAGATTAGTTTATGGATTTTCTTTAAAAATACTTTCTTAGTGATAATTTGTAATTTAGATTGGTTAATTAGGATAAATTAGTTTATGGGATTTTCATTTAATTGCTTTCTTTGCTTGTTCTCTTAGTTTGATCGGTATATTAGTAAATGAGTTTTCCTTAATTGTGCTTTCTTGGTGTTAATTTATAGTTTAGGTTAGTTAATTGCTTTCCAAAAGTACTTTCCTTTTACGTTCTTTCATAGAATAGTTTATAGGCTTTCATTAATTATGATTTCTTAGTGGTAATTAGTAGTCTAAATTAGTTAATTGTTTCTTTAAATATTTTTCCCTTTTAATTGCTTTCTAAAAATTGACTTCTTTTTACATGCTTCCATTTTTACTTGCTTTCTTAATCATGCAATTTTTAGTGCTAATCTTTACTCTAATGCAATAGATTGTCTTTAAATTGTTTTCTTAGTTCTTTAAGTCTAGTTTTAGTCAAATTTCTTCATTAAATCAACCGCTTCAACTTGTAATCTAACAAAATAATTGGTAATTATCGACCAATGGTGGTACGTACGATCTCTACTTCCCTTTACTATTAGTTGACAACTGTATACTTGCGCGATGACACCTAGTCAGTAGTAGGATTTAGATGTGTTATAAATTTATAACTAGGTGTTTAAGGCATTAAGTAGTTTGCAGCAATCGTTCTCTGGCCACGCAAATTCCATGTGATGATACTGTCACACCTTCAAAAATAGATCTATTTCTAACCTTCCACAATTCCTAGTAGACTAGAAATGGAATCAACTTGGATAATGCACCTGAGTATGTATAATTTTCAGCCTGCATCCACCAAGAGTTTTAGTACTAAAATATATTGTTTCCAAGCAAGCATTCTTTAGCATAATTCTCAAGTATGAATTCCTCCAAGCAATAACAGAAATTTGGCAAGCATAAAATACATGATCTAATATCTCCTCCCCCTGACAAAATTGACACTTAGATGCTTGTTGAAACCCTTTTTCCTTTATTTGATCATCTAACGGCAATAAAGAGTTCATTAATTTCCACATAAAAATAGATATCTTTTATAGAATCCTTGCATCCTAGATCATTCTCCTTGAAAATAAGATGCAACCCCCTTCTTGAAACTCTTTACTAGCAGAAGCAATAGTACAAGTTCCTGTAGCAGTAGGTTTCATACATCCTCATCACTACCAGCAGTCAGTAGCAAACTTTTTTGACGCAGCCAGTTCAGATTGAAAGTAGGACTACTTGTTGTGATCACATTATAATCCCATCCACCCTCCTTCTAGGCTTGATTCAGCTTTATATCAAACAAAGGCCGAGTATACCTTAGGGGCAATCCAGCATCATCCCAGCAATCAAACCATAAAGAACAACTCTCATTTCTAATCCTCGCTCCTCAATTTGAGCCTTTACGTTGTCCTTTACCATTTCTCTTCCAGGTTGAAGAAGAATTCCTCTTGACTTCCACACAATATGGATGAATAGTATTGCCTAAATATTTAGCAGCGAAAAACTTTGTCCATAGAGAAGATTGAGTTCTGAATGTCCACCACAGCTTCATGGACAAATCTTGCATTTTTTCTGCTAGCCTCTGAAAACCAAGTCCATTTTGGTGAATTGGTTGTTCCATCCTCTTCTGAGATCTCTAATGAAGTTCTTTCCTCCTTCAAGCTTCCCCCAAAAAAAGTTAGCAAAATGCCTTTCTATCTCCTCAAGAACTGATTTAGGAGGAGACAAGATAGCCAACAGAAATATAGGGATTGAAAAACATGTTTTACAAGTAACATTCTTCCACCTGCTAAAAGGATTTTTGTTTTCCATCCAGCCATTCTACTGGCAATCTTGTCAATCATTGGCTAGAAAATATAGTGTGATTTCCTATCCTTAATAGGACACCCCATAAGAGACACAGTACACAAAAGGAAAGGTCTTTTTAGAAAAACCAGTTAACCTTGAAATTAATCTTGCTCTAGCAGTGGTAACTTTTGTAGAAACATAGAAGTAACTCTTACTCCTATTGACCTTCTAACCAGAAACTGCTTCATAGGACTCAAGAAAACCACTAAGATTCTGGATTGATCTTTTAGCATCATTGAGGAAAATGATGATATCATCTGCATAAGATAGATGACTAAAGCAAAGCGATTTCTGGAAGTCCAGTAATCTCCAATCTTGCCATCTTCAAACTGCTTCTTTAACCCTCTAGAGAACACCCCAACTACTAATATAAAGATATAAGGAGAAATTGGATCTCATTGTCTCTTTCCCCTTGATGATTTAAAATAACTAGTAGGCCTCCCATTAAGAAGAATAGAGAACCAGTTGAACTCCACATAGTTTGATAAGATGGAAAGGAACTTCTGTAAGAAAACAATGTGTCCTTAAGATTGAAAACAAAAATTTTCAAGAGACTATCTATCAAAGGCCTTGGTCATGTCCAGTTTTAGGATCATATTGCCTCATCTAACCTTCTTATCAATGTGTTCCACCATTTCTTGTGCTAGCAACATATTCTCAGTAATGTTTCTCCCTTGCACAAAACCAGTTTGTTCTTTTGAAATAAGTTTAGGCAAAAGCTTCTTCAGTCTATTGGCTAGCATCTTTGATCTAGATCTTATTAGCCATAGTACATAGATTGATTGGCCTGAATTCAGCAAATGAAGATGGATAATCCTCCTTAGGAATTAAACATATCAAAGTACTGGTCATCCCTTTAGGCAAAGGACTTCCACTGATAAAATCTTTGGCTGCAAGTAATAAATCTTCAGTAATTATCTCCCAACAAAGTTTATAAAAGTAGGCAGTATATCCATCAACACCACCTGCACTGTCTGAGTTTAATAAAAAACCACTTCCTTTAGCTCATCCATAGTTGGTTCAGTAGCTAATTCTCTATTATCCTCACCATTAAGGACATAAGTAGGAATTATTTCCAGCAACTGTTCAGCAGCATCTACCTCTCCAATTGAAAGAAGATCCTCAAAGAACTTAACTGCATTATCATCAATAGTTTTGACATCATCCATCCAGTTCCCAGCAGTGTCCTTGATTCTCCTAATACATAGTTTATTTCTCTTAACTTGTAGATGAGAATGAAAGAATTTGGCGTTGTGATCCTTTACCTTTACTTCCAGAAAGATTCCTCCTCAGCCAATGCTTTGAGTAATGAAGCTTGAGAATGAGACAACTGACTTTTATTATGATCAGAAAAATCCTCCTGGAACTTGTCTAACTGTTTAACATCTTTTTCAACATCCCTTACTCTTTGAAATATGTTCCCAAAAGTAGATCTGTTCCAAACTTTAAGATCACATTTTAATCTTTTCAATTTGGCAGTAAATTTCTGCGAAGCAGTTCCATGATTAAATTGACTCCAACTGTCCCCCACAGCTAGCAAAAAAGTGCTATGCTGCCCCGAAACAGAATAACCTTTAGAAATCTAAACGGTTTTGGACCTACAATTTATACTTGTTTCAGTCCCAATACCATAGCAGCATGATCAGAACATGTCCTATTGAGATAGAAAGCTGATGTCTATTGAAAATCATTAAGAAACAACTGGTTACAAAGTATTCTCTTTAGCCTCTTCCATACATGATGCCCATGTCTCTTACCATGCCATGTATATTTGGAACATGCGAATGGAATGTCCAACAAAGCACAAGTGTTGTTTACATCATTAAACTCTAACATCCCTTGCCTGTCTGGTTGAGAACTTCTTGCATAATCAACAATATCTCTAATTATACTAAAATCTCCTCCAATGAGCCAAGGTAAGGAACAGCTTGAAGAGAAGGCCCTCAAAGAACCCCAAAGCTCCCTTTTGTTTGAGCTAACACATTTTGCATAAACCATAGACAAAGCAACTGGTCTAGCAAATCCAATACAATCCATCATGAAGTAGATTACCTGGTCTTCCATAGCTACAATATTGTATTGACTATTATTGAAGAATTCCAGAAACACCAAATAGAACTTATTGAATTTGAGCAAGAATGATAAAACGCTAACTTGTGTTGAACTTCTCCTATCTTATTTATTCCAAGCATGTGTTCAAAAAGAGCCACAAATTGAACATTATTCATCATGATTAGTTGCTTGAGCCCTCTAAGGGAAGGCTTATTCCCAATTCCTCTTATTTTCCACAAGAGGATATTCATTGGCAATTAGATGTCAGAGAGGCAGTTGGAGAAGACCTTGAGGAGCTTCTAGGAACCACATTAAGCCCTTGAACATACAACTGTTTTCGAGTTCTTCTTTTTGGCTACCAAAGTGAAGTTATCAGCATCTGGAATTCTTCTCCTTGCTATTTCATCTGAAAAGGCCTTCCAGATTGCAATTTGATTTTTCTTGTCCAAATCCAGAATCTTAGTGCAAAATGCATCCTCATACTCAGTAGATTACTTTGATCCTACCTTCTAATTGACTACTAATATTGAACAACTGATCATCACAAACCTTTTCCATCAAATTATTGGAAGACTCCATATGAAACCCTAGATTTGTGGTATTGTCTTGTAAACACTCCACTAACATAGCATTGCTGTCTGAACCCCTCAACTCCAAGATAGGCAATTCCTTCTCCTGAACATCCTCAGCTGTCTTAGCCAAGTCAATGTTATTTGAAATTTGAACTATCTGGTCTTGTGCTTGCTAATACCCACTTGAATGTCCTATTATCTCAACCACTTGCTTAGCTAAATCTTCTTTCAATTTCGAAGCTTGCGGAATATCCTCAACTAACTTTGTTGGATTCGCTTGATTTTAGGGCTTTTGAACTTGAACCCTCAAAGAATGTTTGATCACTATGTCATTGGAAAAGAAAAAGAATTTAGAAGTTTCTTCCTAAGCTTGAAATGCATATGAATACTAACATAAAAATTTCTTTAAATAACCAACATAGCTATTCTGCATCAATTTGAAGTTAGGAAGAAAAAAGTCCTTCTACCAAAAAACTTAAAATTATGAAGGTTGCCAAACACTGCATGAAATCTATAGTTATATAAGATGCTTGTATGAAATCATAGTTATACCTCTGCGAATGAAGGAAGCAGAGAAATAACTACAGATTACGGAAGAATAAAGAAGAAATATATGAGGAAACAAAATTTTGGTTCCATTTCACTATGAATTTAACATTTAAGAGAGCCAATTCATTTAGCAGCTCATTTCACGATAATACACAAACATACACATTAGAAAATATATCCACGGCAAAAATGTAATTAAACTTTAATTAGAAGAAAGAAAATACTTTCAACCAAACTTTAGTGCTGCTGGGCTAATGACAATTGAAATCAATCCAAAAAATATTAATACAATTGAAAGAAATGCTCAAAATGTGAACAATTATTAATGACGAAAAAGAATTTTGAATTTTGCTTACACGGTCAATAGATAAATCTTTGATTGGAGGACTAAGTACTTTTTTTAGGCACAGGATTTAGACAGTCAGAGATGTAGTACAATAATTTTTCTAAGATAAAAATGTTGGGTGCTTAAAATAATTGCATTGTTTGATCATAAACATAACAGAAGAACAATAAAGGTTTCCATAATTTCATAGTGCAATCTTCACTTTATGTGGCAAGAAGATTCCTAAGGGAATGGTCTGTGATACCAATCATGTCTTTCTCATGAACCTTCATCAAGTGCTCTAGATTGCCAGAATTATAGCTGAAGCAGTACGAATTTCTGTCTTCACCGACATAGTAAATCCATTCTTCTTTTGGGGATACACAAGCCGCCACAAAATCACCACCTTCTCTTTTACTTGACGAGAAGCTTTTTACAACCTGCCCTTGTAGTGTCATTATATATACTGATGAGGTTTTGTTACAAACAACAATGTGATCTGCGTTCTTTGGGAAAAAATGAATAGAGTTCTCAGATGCATCACCCCCCTTAAAAGGAGGCGGAGGTTTAAAAGTCTGTAGGCATTCGGTAGTCTTAATCACATGGCATCCCAAACCTTGTCTATGCAGTCACTAGATATAGTGTAATGCGAAATCCATCATTAGTAAAGATGGTGTCATTCACATATGACGTATGAACATGGAATTCCTTTAACATTTTCCCTGACTTTAAGCCATGAGTTCTTGCTGTGCTGTCAAATGATGTGCTTAATAGCTGAGTTCCATCTCGAGAGAAGACAATGCTTATGACACCCTGCGAGTGTGCACATTGATAATCTCATAAATATAATATATTTTATGTGTCATTTATTTCAGTTTTCATGTAATGTGAGTAATATTTGAGTGAATTATGAGTTTAATTGATTTATTTAGTTTGTGTGGTTTTGAATGAAAAATGAGTCAAAAGAATAAAACTGTAATAGAAAAATAATAAGGATAAAAACATACACCGGCAAGGAGTAAATTTGGATACTGTTTGGTATTTTGAGCATAATTTTCTTGTCCAAACTTTGATTGAGTTGATTCTAGATTTTTGAAAAGCTAAGAGGAAAGACCTACAACTTTCATATTTTACGTTTTTCCAAATTCTATCGGCATCAAGGTCAAAATTGAGGTTGAAATTAAAGTAGAGTGTAGAGTTGCGTACATACGCAACCCGAGGCCTGCACATGTATGCAAATTTTAGTGAGCAAGCTTCCAGGAGTCCCTTCTTGCGCACATGCACATGACTTGCAGCAGGTTACAGAAATTACTTGTTTTTTAAGTTTCTTTCACCCGGTTAGACTTCTTATCAAGTTCTATCGTATTGTTATCATCTCAATGGACTAAACCTTGATGTATCCCCTAAAAATATCCCATTGTATGAGGAATTGTACATATCTAGTAGTCATTAGTTAGAGTAGATATTAGATTAGGAAAATCATAGACTTGCTTTTTATTCTTCTTGTTCATGACTTCAAGCATATCAATTTTTGTTCTGGCTAAGCTATTGAGTTTCTTTCTTATTTAAATTTAATTTAATTCCACATCTTATTTCAATTCTGTAATTTTAATTTAATCTTATTGCATTTATTTTCTGGTTTATTAATTTAAGTTTGCTTTCGATAAATTTTATTACTTTCTCTAACTTTAATCAGTTTTGGTAATCATTCTTAATTTCTTAGTAGTTAAAATGAATTTTAAGTTAGGTAGAACACAATCTTATAATTGATTCGTCTAACTATTAAGTAGGCTTGTGAACCCTAGTAATTGCTTAGTAGTCCCTTGGAAATAATCCTTATTTACTCGATCTACAAACTCAACTCATATCTTTGCGAATGTGTGTAAGTGTTATTAAGGTTTAATTATTACTTGTTTGTGAATTGAATTACCTAATCAATATTTACCCAAACAAGTTTTTGGTACCGGTATCGGAAAGTATTCTTGTCGTAATATTAGGTTTATCGAACCTTACTAGATTAGACTTTTAATTTTTGAAATTATTTACGATTGCTTTTTATTCTTTTTAAATTTTCTTTTAGAATTTTGCTTTAATATTCGAACTTTGGTCTTTTTTTCTTGTAGTTTATGGTAAATATTCATTCTTCCAACCAACCACTACTTCCAGGTGATTTGGAGATTGAACGAACTATAACCAGAAATCCTAGAAAACCACAAGAACCAAGCCAAGGAAAGAATATAATAGAGATTCAAATCGCAATGTTGGGGATCAAGAAGAAGTAGCATGTAATCAAGGAAATGGAGGTAATGCTAATTCCCGACCACTTAGAGATTATGCCATACCAAATTTTAAACGGGCAAGTTCTAGCATTGCCCGAATACCCGTACAGGCTAACAACTTTGAGATCAAACAAACTTTAATTCAAACGCTCTAAACCCACACTATGTTTGGAAGTGGGCCAAACGAGGATTCCTAGGCTTATTTGGTGAATTTTGAGGAAGTCATTGACACATTCAAATACAATAGAGTACATCTCGAATGCATTCGAATGAGAGCTTTTACATTTTCTCTATGGGATGGGCCAAAGGCTTGGTTGCAATCCTTCCAGCAAGGTATTTTCTACCATGTGTAATCAGTTAGCTCAAGAATTTTTAGTTAAGTACTTTCCACCGTCAAGGACCACAAAGCTCCGCAATGACATTATATCAAGCTGACAAATCACTGGGAAGAGCTTAAGTGAAGCATGGGAGTGCTTCAAGGAGTTGCTTAGAAATTGTCCGCCTCATGCCACTTCATTATGGCTACACGTACAGACGTTCTATAATAAATTATTTCTAGAGATGAGATTAATTATTGATTCAAGCGTAGGAGGCACTTTTCCTCTTAAAACTTCGGAAGAGGCACAAGAACTGCTAGAGAGAATAGCATCAACTCATTACTACCTTAGCATAGTCACTCCTTTAGGTAGGCAACAACCACAACAAGAAGTCCATCAAGTTAATGCCCAACAAAGATGTATGATTAATTTCAATGATGCTTTCTTGGCTTAACAGGGCGTGATGTTGAATATGATTGCTAATTTCATGAAGGCCTTAGAAAATATGGGAAGGAGTCCGGTAAACTGCCATAGATTCAACGCCTCAAGGGATCTTAACTTGTGATTTTTGTGGAAGAAACCATCAAAATGGCTTTTGTGACACACCCATCCCATAGACTGAGCAAGTTTAATTTTGTTCACATCAAAATTCTCGGCTAAGGAATCAGGCAAATTCTTATTGTAACACGTACAACTCATTGTGGCGTAATCATCCAAATTTCTCATAGACTAATCAAAACAATGTTCAAAATCCATCTTTCTAACCCAACCAGCCATAGGCAAATTCTTCGAACCAAGTTTCATCCTCTAGACCATATCAATCACTGCACCAGAGGAATTTCTAAAACTTTCCTTCTCAACAAAATAACTTCTAACAACCTCCACCGTTAAGACCTCCACCTCAGAATTCCAATTATCCTCCATATGTAAATTATGATCAATCTGCAAAGGATAATTTAAAGAGGGACTTTGAAGCTTTGCAGAGGGAGTATGAGAATTTGCGAGCTTTCGTAAGGAACATAGGACTGCAACTCCATGAGAAAACTTGATGGATAGTTAGCTCGAAAAAATAATGAAAGACCTATGAGAGCAATGCCAAGTAACACAATTTTGAATCCAAAGAAGCATACTATTTCACTGAGTGGAAAAGAATTCAGTGTATAAAATGACAAGAAAAAGGTTGATAAGGAATTTGAGGAGAAAAAATCCGAGACAAGTGAAGATAAACTTGAAGCAGAAGGTGAGAAAGAGAAGATGACAAAAGGGAATGCAATGAAGGCGTCAAATAGATAACAAATAGAGGAAACCGTGAATTGGATCCTCTAGTGAAAGTGCCATTTCTTCAACAACTCGTTGATCCAAGGAAGGGGGAAAAAGAAAAACAATTCCACAAGTTCCTTGATATGATTAAAAAGCCTCGTATAAACATCCCTTTGGTTGACGTTCTCCAGAAGATGCCCAATTATGTGTAGTTCATAATGGATCTCTTGTCTCGAAAGTGGCAATGTGATGATAATACGACAGTTTGCCTTAATACCAAGTGCAGTGCCATATAGTTGTTCAACGGAGATTACCCCCTAAACTCAAGGATCCTGGTAGTTTCTCTATACCAGTGAATATTGGAGCACACACGTTACATTAATCACTTTTTGATTTGGGGACAAGTATCAATATCATGCTAAAGGCCATTTATGATAAGTTAGGAATTAGCAGTGCAAAACTAACCAACATTACACTCTAATTGACGGATTTTTCTGAGATGAAACCATATGGCCTAGTGGAGGATGTTCTTTTTCAAGTGAAAAAGTTGGTGTTTTCTATTGATTTCCTAGTGTTGGACATCAGCGAGGATAATGAAATTCCATTGATTGTAGGGAGGCCATTTTTATCAGCAGCACATGCTTTAAAAGGTAGTTAATTTTGGGAGTTGATAATGAATCTGTGAAAATTGATGTTTTTAATATAGATGATAATGTCCTAATATTTCAAGAAAAATGTGCTAATTATTCCCTTGGTTCATTCATTGATAGGTTTGAAGACGAGGTACCCAAGGTGGGTCTCTTGGGAAAATAATGCACTCAAAGAGGCTATTGAAACAAATGAATACTCCAAAATTGACTTGGAGAACAAACCACCAGATGAGGAAAGTGAGATGAGAAAAAAGACTTATCAGATGGTTTCACAAAAGTAAAAAGGTGAGGATTTCAGAAAAAGAACCATGAGCAAGAAGAAGAAAAAGAAGTACAAAGAGCAACTTGAGGCAATAATTAGTGCATTATTGTTGGCAAATGCATCGAAATAAGGGCAAGTTCAAGTCCGAGTCAGGAATCAAGCTTCGAGTGTAGTGCACAATGTTGTTAAAATTTTCCCATGAAATCCAAAACAAAAATGATGGCCAACCATCCTTAAGTTCTTGAACTAATTTCAAGTGCCGAAATCGAGCCTAAGAATACAAACAAGGGGCTGCAATGGAGGCAACCCATGTCCTCTTATAATTTCATTTTTGTGTTTTTTATTTTATTTCATTTTTGTGTTATTTATGTACATATCATCTTAAAATGCAAGTTAAATGGACAACAATGTGGTTTTATGTTTTTGTTGCTGGTTTTGCGTAGTTAGGAATCAATTTTACATGTCTAGGGGCTTTAATTTATGCACATGCATGCCAATTGGTGCGCATCTGTGAAATTCCAAAAGCTACAATTTTAATTTTTTGACTTGGGCACATGCAGAAGTAATTTCTTGTGCATTTACGCAAATGGCAAAATCGAATTTGTCCCCTAGGCTTCTCGCGCACATGCTCGAGTAAAGCTGGCGCATGTGAGCAAGCTGAATAAAGAGCCATATGAGGGTTTTCGTCTCCTCATTCCAACACAAATTCTTTTCCTTCAACAACCCTTCTTCTTTTATTCTCCTCTCCTCTTAAAACCCTCTCACTTCCAATCATCTTTTTACCCTCAAATCACTATTTTTTCTCTTCAATCCACATCAACTTTTTTCTTCTTGCATAAACATCGTTGAGGTATGAATTTCATTGATTTCCTCAACTTTTTCCTTTTTGGGTTGGTAATTACATTGAAGTCTAAGGAAAATTTTAATTTTTAATACTTTGATTGTGTTTATTTTTGATGAATTGCATAATTGTTTGTTTATGGGCTTAATTGTTGCCTGGTTATTTGAATTGGGAAGTAATTGGATGACCTTTACATATAGAAAAAACCATGACTTTTTTATGCATGCCAAATATTCAATAAAATGTCTCATTGAAGAAAACTCTTAAAGCAGTAGACATCTGTGCATGGATTCAATTTCTAGGATTTCACTCATGCCATATGATTATTCCCTATTCAATTTTTGTGTTTAAAAAGGGTCTAGGAGTGTCTTGGGTATATACGCATAACTTAGTATTAGCACTACCATGTTGATTTTCTCTTCTAAATACTATGTTTGATTTTAGTTTGAGGGCATATAATTGAATAAGTGTGGGGTGGTGGTGTTTTTATTTGCATGTTTTGTAGCTCATATGGCATTCTTTTTAGGCATGGCATGCAAAGGCAAGCAACTAGCAGGTCGACGAATAGCCAAAGCCCTCTTTTTCGATGGCATCACAATAGGAACATCAAGAGCAACATATGGAAGAGAATGTTCCACATTAGTTTCTCAATGCCACTACCTATAAATAGTATGAGTAAGATATTTTGGGAAAGACAGCAATTAAAGAGAGGGGTATATAAATCCCTACCACTGGAGCCCCTAAAATTAGCATTTTTGTGAGGGCGCATGGGAGAAATTACTTCGTCTCCACCCTCAAGGAAGCTGTGCTCCCTGTAGTACATGAGTTCTATGCCAATTTAACTGCGTACAAGAAGACTAAAGTATATGTTAGGGGAAAATCGGTGGATATTTCTAGGAATATGATTAATCAGCTATTGCGTGTGGACCGGGTTCTGAATTATGAATGGCCAACTATTCGTGACAATAATATGGAGCTTAACGACATCACGAACCTTTTCTGCATACACAAGTATAATGGACACGGGGTGCTGGGTGAGTTATGTGTCATTTTGATGCTAATAAGCTTCAGCTAGTTTGGTTCGTTCGGTTCAAATTTATATGTGCTTGTTTCCTTCCGGAAATTCATCTTACTCATGTAACTTTAGAGTGGGCCAAACTTTTCTATGCTATTGCTTCTAGTTAGTCGGGGGATGCAGGTCATTATATTATCTAGCAAATCCGGTATAACGTAGCCGTCAAGTAATTTAGCTTATGATTTCCACATTTAGTTACAATGTTATGTCTTGATGATGGTGTTGTGATTGATTTGGGCAAAGTAAAGTTGAAACCCAGTAAGCTTATAGCATTATATGGTGGTGCAAGGGCCCCAATTTGAAGGACCGTTCTCAAGCTTCGACATCGACTAGTGAACCAGTTCTGAGACTGAGCCAAGAAAAGTGCTTGAGCAGATTTTGGAAGAATAGCAGTGCATGTGACGCCATCTAGATAATACATTTGTTCATTATCAACATGCGTGGATGCAGACAATGAGGCTCGACAGTTAGCCTAGGATCATGGGAAGGATTCCACTACCTTTCCACCTTTTTCTCCATGTTACATTTTCACAAGAGTTAGCACCCTCTAACGATGAGCCTTGATTTCTCGCGTCATCGGGTCAATGCACCCTTGGAATTTGCTTATTGTTGAAGGACTTCATGCTTTCCATTTTTCTTGCCCTTTAGCTTATTTTAGGATGATATCATGCTTTTTGTTATTTTCTTTTTAGTTTATTTCTATTGTTAGTTGTGTATGCCCATAAAGGATTAAGATTTTTCTTGATTATCGTGGAATTTATTCCTTAATTTCTTATTTTTCTTAATGTCTTAATGGGTTTAACGTTTTCTTTTTGTTTTAGTGTTACTGATGTATTTCAACTCACTTTATTGATATTTATGTCAGGTTACACTACACCAACCATTCTACATTGCTAGAGAAGCGTTCCCTTTCCTTTTTTATGCTTTTATTTTCTTTAACATTGATTACAATGTTTATTTTTAAGTGTGGGGTAGGGAGTCATCTAGATTTATATTTTCTTGATGTATTCTACTCATATTTGCTACAACGATTTTACCTTTTCTTTTGATTTGAGAGCTTTTTAAGATTTTTGAAAATTTTTGTTCAAATTAGTGGAATTTTTTGAAATTTTCAAAAATTTTGCAATTGTTTAGCATGACTCTTTGATTTTTTGCGTGATAATTTTTTAACTAAACCATCATGAGTGAGTAGTCAATATTAATATTTTCCTTGCATGATTTCTAAGAATTCTTTAGCATTAATAGCCATAAATTATTTTGTTTTTGACACTTTGAGATATTTATATAAACTCATTTATATTGCATCCCAGAACTTGTTTTATTACATTTTCGAAGTGAAATTATAGATAGCTTAATTTGGTTTAAAGATGAGGGTAGAGCATTTCTTTGGACTTTGAGCCTTTCAAGCTGACCCTTATTGAAATTTTTTATCCCTAGTACCCTATTCGAGCCTTAATTTGTAAAGAATAGAGAGAAACACCATTCACTTTCTTTGATAAAAACTCATTTTACCTACCTTTATGAGCATAATAAATTGACTTCAATTTTTCTACCTCAAAATATCCCTTAGAACTTTATTGCACACAATTGTTAAGGGGATGTTGGGTAGAAGGTAGTTGAATGAGGGTGGTAAATTATATGAGTGAGTGGTGTACATTTATGGGGCAAGGGATACTGGGAAGAAGGAGAAATTTTTTGAAAAGTGCAGGTAATGCCTATCACTGGTATATGTAATGGTATGTTTGTGGGTAGTGCTTATCACTAGTACCTGTATTGGGAATAGACATAAAAAAAATAAATAAATAAACGTCCGAAAAAAGGTTGGCATGTTGGGTTGGAATTGAAAATGAAAGATTTTTTGTATGTTGTATGAAGTTTTTTATTGGTATTTGTTGATTAAGTGTGGGGTTATTTTTGTAAAGGAATTGTGTCTAATGTTTTAAAGAGAAATTTTGTTTTGATGTGTGGACGGTATTAATTTAAAGCTCTTTCTTTTGTCATGTGATATTTTTCTCCCTTCCTTGATTAACCAATACCTTAGCCTTCTGTTACAAACTAAAATATCTTACCTAATTTAATTTGAGTCAGTTGTCTATATTAGTGCAGAGGTGTAAGAAAAATGAGCAATGGGGTGTTCAGAAAAATTCTAAGAGTTTGCTTTATTTCATTCAAATGTCTTGAAGATTGAGTTTTTATTAAATGGCTATATTTACACACACAACGGATTTCATGTGTAGGCTTTATTGGCATTTGAACTCTTAAATTCTTAGATTATTTCTTATTATGGTATGGTTCTTGATTATTCATGTGGACAATTTTTAAGATGTGTTGGGTATATTTGTGATGAGTTTATAGGTTTAATTTTAATTTTTACTCGAGGACGACAAAAGTTAAGTGTGGAGTAGTTGATAAACTCATAAATATAGTATATTTTATGTGTTATTTAACTCAGTTTCCTATATAGTATATCAAAATGTTTTCTGCTCCTCTCTAGAAACTCACACTCTCTCTAAAGTTAATCTTAGCCAGCAGTTCGGCAATGACTGAACTGTCTGCAGAGGACAACACAGTTAACTTTTTTCCTTCAGTCCTCGACTGAAGGGCTATCACTTGCTTTTGCTGAAATTCTAATGGGAAAATCTAAAGGCATTGATCAACTCTAGTTCAATCAGCCTTTGAAGAAATTGCAAACCTTCAAAGAGGAACCAGCTATTTACTTTTTTAAGGAGGAAGTACAAAAGTTGGCAGCCCCATTCCGTTACACATTGGTGGGCAGTTTCTCAAATGGGAAACCAAACATGGAAATGGTGTGAAAGAATTTCCAAACAGTTGGACTAAGGGGAATTTCACGGTTGACTTTCTTGATCATTAGCACATCCTCATTCAATTTTTTTATGAAGGAGGACTATCTACATTGTTGGATCAAGAATTTTTGGTTCATTAATGGATTTTACATGCACATTCTCAAGTGGCACTCTCTATACACACCAGACATAGAGCCTTCGATCGCTCCTATATGGGCCACTTTTGAAGGTCTTCCCGCTGTTTTCTTCACTAAACATGCGGTTTTTAGTCTTGCACAAGTCCAACGGTGGGAACTCCACTCAAATTAGACATTGCACCAGAAAATTTTACTCGCCCTAATATAGCTAAGGTTTGTATGGAAGTATAACTCTTGGCAACTCTCCCTTCACGTGTGTGGTTAGGGGTATGGGATGATGGAAGATAGCAAAAAATTTCTTATGAAGATCTCCCATCCTACTGCACCAAATGCAACCAGATAGACCATCACATTGCTGATTGTAAAGCAGGAGCCACAAAATTTCTAGATCAATAAGAGTTGAACTCAACTAAGATGGCTGCTCATCCTCCGAAGAAGACAACCATGCAATGGCAACCTATTCAATCTCATTCGGAAATATCCAAGGAGAATCATTTAGAAATTCAGTCCAAAGAGGATGCACATCCCCAACTCCAAGCTAAGGAACCTCCGGCAGCAAAAGTGCTAGTGGAGGTGGAGGAACCACCGGTCAAGGTGGTTACACCAGCCCCAACAAACCAGGAAATTCAAAATTCAAATCCCTTGGAAGGTTAAGGAATTCCAAAGTCAAGTCGGCATGAGGAAAATAAGGAACTAACAAACTTGAACTCAACAGCTTTGACTCGTTCCAAGGACCAACCAAACTCTCCAAATAAACCGCAAGATTCGAATATTCAAATTTCAAAAGATGATCCTTCTTCTCATACAAGAATTTTGGAAGAATTGCCATGTTACTTTGCAGACAATGATTCTGCCCATGCAGAAGGCCATGCACAAGATAAACCTCCAAGTGAACATGAGCTCAAACCAAACAAAAATTTTATCCCAACAAACCAGCCAAGAACTTCTCATCATCAAATCCTAGGCAGCAAGTCATCTTAACATCTTCACGTTCTGGACAACAACATCAAAGATGCTTCAGGCAATCCTCACTGCCGAATCATGCAAACCTCCCAATCACAGGTCAGCCTTCTTTTAAGGAACAAGTAGCCTTCAAACATACGTTCAGGAAGCAACGAAACCAACTTCATGTCCACCCGGCCTCTCTCTCAACAGCCAAGCCAAGATTAAGTCGATGGAGGACTCCACCATGCCTAATTAAACAAGCTATTATTCGGATAATGAATTCCCTAATAGCCGGGATGTACACCCAATCCAAGACTTGGAATTTCTCACCCCAAAATGGAAAAGAACACATAAGAGGACATACAATATGCCAAGTGCAATGCGTACCAGGCATTCCTCAAAACCTCTTTCCCCGGTTTTATTCTAGAATGTTAGATGCAAATTCATAGAATTAAATGGAGCGTATCATAGATTTCACAAGATGTTAGAATGAAAAAGGTTTGTCTTTGAATTCATTCACATTGCTGGAGATCTAGGCTTCATGTTGGCCTCCATGTAACTTTTTTTTTCCCTTAATAATAAATGAGAATCCCCACCAACTAGGTAGTTGCTCAAAAAAAAATAAAAATATGAGATTAATTTATTTACTTTAGTTTGTCTAGATCTTGAATGAAAAAGGAGTCAAAAGGACAAAAAAGTTGGAGAAAAATTACAAGGATAAAAAATAATGTACATTGGCTAGGAGCATATTTGTACACTGTTTGGAATTTTGAATATAACTTTCTTGTCTGACCTTCAATTGAGCTGATTCAAGATACGTTGGAAAGCTAATAAGAATAGCTACAACTTTTATGTTTTGTGTTTTTCCAAATTCTATTAGCATCAAGGTCAAAATCAATGTTGGATTTAAAGCAAAGTGCAGAGTTGCGCACATGCACGACCCAAATTCCAGTGAGCAAGTTTCCAGGAGTCCCTTCTTGCACACATGCACGAGAAATTTGTGTGCATGTGCACACGACATGCAACAGGTTATGGAAATTACTTATTTTTGAAGTTTCCATCACCCGGTTGAAATCCTTATCAAGTTTTATGTCATATTTTTATCATCTTAGGGGACTAAACCCTGATGTATCTAAATACCTTATTCTATGAGGAGTTGAATATACATAATACTCATTAGTTAGATAAGACATTATATAAGGAAAATCATAGACTAGGGTTTTATTCTTCTTGTCTTAAAAATTTCAAGCGCATCAACTCTTGTTTCGGCTACATTGTTGAGTTTGCTTTTTTATTTAAATTTAATTTAATTCCAGTTCTTATTTCAGTTTCGTAGTTTTAATTTAATCTTATTGCGTTTATTTTTTGGTTTATTAATTTGAGTTTGCTTCTAGTAAATTTTATTGTTTTCTCTAGTTTTAATTAGTTTTGGTAATCGATCTTAATTTCTTAGTTGTTAAAATTAATTTTAAGTTAGGTAGAACAAAATCTTGCAATTAATTTATCTAACTAGTAAGTAGGTTTGTAAATCATAATAATTTCTCAGTAGTCCTCGTGGGAACAATTCTTACTCACCCAGTCTATAACTCACCTCAGAACCTTGTGAGCATGTGTAAGTGTTGATTAGGGTTATTAAGAATTAATTATTAATTGTTTGTGAATTACATTACCTAATCAATATTTATCCGAACACGCATTCAAGACGAAACAAACACTGACAAGTTCTTTTCCGCCAAAGTTTCCTTAATTTTTCCATCTTGTGACCCAGATTCAAGTAGCTAAGAGTCTCTACTAAAATCAAGATATAGTACAACATCATCATGCATCATGAAACTTTCATCAACCTGGTACTAGAGATCCTTCTCCAGTTTATTGCTTATGTGGTCCCACACCTCAATAAACTTATTAACTGAACAAGAAACACGGAATTGTCCATCTAGTGAAGGGAAATACTTAGGTAGACTTGATCTATAGCCCCATTATAGACCCTGCGATGTAGATTAAATGTTATGGTATCCATGACATCAACTAATGTAGGCATGATTCTATAAGATTTAATCTTGACCGCGAGGTCTATAGGTAGGGCCAAAATTTGGGTTTATGATAGTATTTTCCTCTGGTGAAAATCGAGAACATTATGGATGGCTTTTCTTTCCAAACTTCATGGTATGTCCAAGTGTTTTTGGATACATATCATCTGTATCTTGTTTCATAGCAGTTGTTCCATAAAATATATCGAATTGTGCATGTTCTAGGTGGAAGCAATTCTTGATGATGTTGCCACTTCAAAGCTTGACCAATTAAGCCATTAATCGTGAAGGCAGAACCACAGATACTTCTGCAGCAAGAGCTTGGGCAATTTGGGCACGCCTTTTCTCCTTCGTCGAATCTTGATAAGCCTCATGGGGATCAAAATAAGTCCGAACCGGTAGATGCTCAAGTCTCAAGTATCTTTCCAGTTGCTTTTGTTTCATGACACCCATAACTTGTGTTTTCCTTAAAATAGTGCGTGCAATATCTATTTCCCGAAGTTCAATCATTTCAAAACAATTTGCTCATACAAATCTTCCAGTTTTTTCCTAGGAAGCTTAAGTTGTGACACTTGTGTTAACACTGCATCCCACATTCAACCATTAATATCTGCAAAAAAGTTTCAAGGCTGTCTACGGTGTTAAAGGATACCTGGCACTCACTTTGTAGTGTTTGACCATTTTGATGCAAAGCGATGATGCTTAAAAATATTATCAAATAGTTTCTCACGGACACGTGACCTGTCTATCAAAACTGTCAAGGCATTCATCGGCCTAATAAATATTCCCAAGCACATGAACCAATCAAGCCCATTCTAAAAGAGTATAAATAGTAATTTGGAAGGTAAAATAAAGGATTATGGAATTTCATTCCGTCAACTCCAAACTTTACTAATCCTTGCTCTCATTCTACTCTTAATTATCTTCCTGTCACCAATTCTGACTTGAGCGTCGAAGCTTCCCCAGAGGGATATAGCCCCGCCGTTCTTTTTATTGTCGTAGGTTATCGCTTCATGGGTTCAGTGCGCGTCAATACCTTTGCTTTGGAGTATTTTAGATTTTGGACTTTAATTTTTATACTTTGATGCGTAAATTTTTCTTGCATCAACATTTGGCGCCGTATGTGGGAAACTATCAAGAAGCCATTTTGTGTCTTTACCTATGGCTCCTAGCACACGCAACACCCACCGCAACAATCTAGATAGAGGAAAAGAGGTTATATCGCAACACTGTCAAATTGATCAATTAGAGTATTTGATCAATTGGAGGAGCAAGTTGGGGATCCCGTCCCTAAGCTAATGAGAAAGTTATAGAGATACAATTGCTAAGGAAACAAAATGCCATGTTGAGGGAGCTTCTCATGAATCATCGACATGAGCAACAAGGTGGAGAAGAATATTCGCACAACTCTGGTGGCAATCCCTGGGTTGTCCACTCTATAGATCATATCCTCTTAGATGAAAAACACTCTTGTGCAATCTATAGGGAGAATCAAGGAGGAAGGGATGTAACACCAGTTGGATTCGCCCGACAAGAACGTGAAGGCCGATCCGCCCGACATGAGTCTAGAAGAGAAGCCTCCTCTAGACCAAGTGGAGCCAGGCCGAGGAGCCCAAGCGAGACGGCCTCAAAAGCTAGAGAGAGGGGAAGACCTCATGAAAGAGAGAAAATTTTGGAGCGCATGCCCGAGCGAGAAGAAGAGCTAAAAAGAAAGTTGGAGGAGCTCCAAGCTCGGGTAGACAAGTTGGATGACAAGGAAGGTATAGCTGCAAGATACAAGTACTCCTTGCCATTTACTGATGTAATAATGCAAGAAGCCTTCCAAAGTCTTGAAAATGTGCTCGTAGATGAAAGTAATCCTAACAAAGTTGTGAAAGTGGGAAAGTCTCTCCCGGGGGACATCAAGGAAGACCTCATTTCTTTACTTAGGGAATTCAAAGATCTCTTTGCTTGGGATCCTTCGGACATGCCAGGGATTGACCCCAATATTGCCGTGCATTCTCTTGATGTTGATCCGAGTTTTTATCCCGTCATCTAAAAGAAAAGAAATTTTGGAAGGGAAAGAAGCCAAGCGGTAGAGGTGGAAGTAGACAAGCTTTTGGATGCCAAGATCACAGAAGAAATTCAATACCCTAAATGGCTAAGTAATGTAGTCATGGTGCCCGAACCGGAGGCTAAGTAGAGGATGTGTGTGGACTTCACAAGCTTGAACAAGGTTTTCCATTCAATTGGGAAGAAATCTACAAGGGATGGAAGCTTACATAGATGATATGCTTGTCAAAAGTAAGTTGAAAGAAGATCATACGGAAGACCTCCGAGAAACCTTCACTACCATGAGAAAGTTCAAGATGAGGTTAAATCCGGAAAAATGTGCTTTTGGAGTTTTAGGGGTTAAATTTTTGGGATTTATGGTGACTCAAAGAAGCATTGAAGTTAACCACGAAAAGATCAAGGCCATTCAAGATATGGAACCTCTCAGGGGAATCAAGGAAGTGTAAAGACTTACAGGGCGACTTGCTGCATTAAGTCATTTCTTATCCAAGTCTGGAGATAGAAATTTTCCTTTCTTCAACATTTTAAGAAATTCCAAGAATTTTCAATGGACGGAGAAATGCCTAAAGTCATTTAAGGAATTAAAGGAATACTTAACTTCTCTCCCACTCCTAATTAAGCTCGAACCCAGAGAGACCCTCTACTTATATTTGGCTTGTTCATCCATGGCAGTAAGTGTCGTTCTCATCAAAGAAGTAGGTCTAACAAGGTCCAAAAACTGGTATACTATGTGAGTAAAGTGCTCAGTGACCTAGAAACGCGGTATCCTACCATTGAAAGATTGGTTTTAGCCTTGGTGATGGCGGCAAGATAGCTCAGGCCTTTCTTCTTGAGTCATCCAATTATAGTTCTTACCAATCATCAACTCAAGTCTGTTCTCTTAAAGCCCGAAGTATAGGGGAGGTTGATAAACTGGGCCATTGAGCTAAGTGAGTATGACATCCATTTCCAATCAAGGACGGCAATCAAAGCACAAGCTTTAGTTGATTTCATTTTGGAAGGGGTAGAAGGAGAGAACATAGAAGATCCAAGTAAGGAGAAAATTCAAGATGTGGCTACCCCTTCCGGGGGGTGAATCATGGACTCACCCCTATGGAAAATGCATGTGAATGGAACGAGCAACGCCGAAGGGTATGGTGCAGGTTTTGCTTTTACCTCTCTAGAGGGATTTAGGAGAAGCTACGCCTTAAGGTTTGATTTTCAAACGAATATTTGTAACAATGAAGTCGAGTATGAAGCCTTAGTCTCCGAACTTAGGTTAGCTAAAGAACTAAAGGGTAAAAACTTGTTGGTAAATATGGATTCAAACCTTGTGATTCAACAAGTCAAAGAAGAGTATGAAGCAAGGGAGCCATCCCTATAATTTTACTTAAGCAAGGTGAATGACTTGATCTCACACTTTGAAAAATTTGACATAGTCCATGTGAGTCGAGATGAAAACAAGGAAGCAGATGCTATCTCAAAGATTGCAAGCTCGGTGCATTCCAATTTGTTGAAGGAAGTATTCTTGGAGGTTTTAAAAGAAAAAAGTATAGACCATGGGGAGGTCATGGATATCGATTCATCTCCCAATTAGATGAATCCAATCCTTCAATACTTGATAGAAGCAAAATTGCCCGACGATAAGATCGAGGCTCAAATGGAAGAAAGAAGGTCGGCCAAGTGCTTGCTCATTGATGGAACATTGTATCAAAGATCTTATTCAATACCTTATCTCGTCGATGCTTAAATCCAAGTGAAGCCCAATATGTTTTAGCCAAAGTACATGAGCGGAGTTGCGGACACCATGTTGGAGGAAAAGATCTAACTCAAAAGGTGCAAAGGCAAGGTTATTATTGGCCAAGAATGTTGGATGATGCCATGAATTACGTCTGAAAGTGTGATAGGTGCTAATTTCACTCCAATCTACCTCGTCATCCGGCCAAACAACTTACTCCAATTCTTACTCCTTGGTCCTTTGCCCAGTGGGGCATAGATATCTTGGGTCCTTTTCCAATGGCTACGGCAAAAAAGAAGTTTGTGGTGATAACCATCGACTATTTTACTAAGTAGGCAGAGGCCGAAGCCTTGGCGAGTATTACTCATCAACAAATTATACAATTCTTTTGGAAGAATATTCTATGTCGTTTCGGAATACCCAAGTCTCTTACCTCGGACAATGGCTTGCAATTTCAAGGAGCACCCTTCAAAAAGTTTTGCCAAGAATTGGGTATAGAATAATGTTTCATCCTTAATAAGCCATCCTCAAAGTAATGGCTTGGTTGAAGTGACTAATCACACCATTCTTGAAGGCATTAAGAAGAGGCTTGATGATGCTAAGGGTAAATAGGTTGAATAGCTTCCAAGTGTTTTGTGGTCATATCGCACCGCCTACAAAAATGGTACTGGAGATACTCCTTTTAACCTTACTTATGGTACCGAAGCACTTATACCTGTGGAAATTGGCATGCTGGGTTTTCGTGTTTACAACTTCAACTTGGAGAAAAATGAAGAAAGGTTGAGGTCTAACCTTGACTTACTTGAGAAAGAAAGGGATAAGGCATACTTCAAAATGCAAGAAGACAAGCAAAGGGTTGCTCGCTATTACAACCAGCAAGTCCGAGGTAGGAGATTCCGAGTAGGAAATTGGGTTACAAGAAAGGCAGAGGTGAGCCAACCCCAAGCTTCTAGAAAACTCTCGCCAAATTGGGAAGGTCCTTATGAGGTAGTTGAACCATACTCTATTGGTCCTGCCTATAAGTTGAAGACCAAGGATGGGAAGCTCGTACCTCGCACTTGGAATGCCCAAAACTTCAAAAAGCTCTATTTTTAAACTTTTTTTTTATGTTGCTTTTGTTTTTTGAAATTTCCTATGCCAAGAGGTATCTTCCGAGGTGAAACAAGCTTTTGCAACTTGTAAATATTCGCTTTGCTATTAATGAAAGTTTCTAAGTCTTTTGCCTACATAATGGCTCATTATTTTTAGAATAGCTGTCCTATCCTCCACCCAACCTACAAATGCAAAACCTTGACTCTCCAGGGTCACTTATTCCTTCCGGGAAGCATCCTCCGGGATACCATGACTCTCCGGGGTCACTTATTTCCTTAGGGGAACAAAATTAAAGACCACTCTCTGGAGTTAGCATAACCCTTCTGGGGGGGAAAATAAGCTTATCCTTGGAGAAGTAGTTCCTTGGTTAAGTAGGCTCAAAAGAACAACCAAAGTCCTTGCAAGGGCAAGAGTAAAACTTTCCATAGGAGTGATTCGTGCCTAAGAAAATCTTAGTAACAACACTATGGCTTTACTTGGGAGATTTGTGCCTATGACGATCCTTCCGAGGGCAAAAATAAATTTTTCTTTGAAGACATAGTTTCTTGGTCAAGTATGCCACCATAGTCCTTCCGGGGGGGATGATAAATTTTTCATATAAGAGGTACGCTTATAGTCATTTTGATTCGGCGTAAGAACCATGGTTTACCCTCTTGGGGGCAAAAAACTCATTTGCTCAAGCATAGCGATGAAGGCTCAACCTCACAATCTTAGTCACTTGAAAAAAAATATTCATGTGTCTAAGGGGGGCAAAGGTGTATGTGGAAATGCTTGAAGAAAAATAAAGCATAAACTATTGAGGGAAAGCCACGATATCATATAAATAAAGGAAAAGTTAGCATAGGTGGAGTTGGTACAAGAGAAGGCCCCAACTCAAACCCAAGCAACAAACACAAGCAAAGTAGGTAGTAAGGAAAACAAGTAATATAACACTAGCCAAGTCTTATACACATCTAGAGATGGAGCCCGTACATATAAGAGACCCGAGCTCTAAGCCTCCGAAAAGGTAAAATAGCTAAGCAAAATGTTAAACTAAGCTGTTCCATCCTCAGGAGGAACCCCATAAGAGCTAGGGTGAAGAGGGGTAGAAGGAACATGGCCTTGAAGCAAGTCTTCAATATCCAAGCTTGGATACTTCTTCTTCACATAAGACATGGCTTGATCATAACCCTCGTCGAAATACCCCAGGCTACGGTCTTCTACCAAATCCTCAAACTCAGGGCTAGCGCGATTGTCAACAAAATGCTTTTCCGTGCGATCCTTGTAGTCTTGAGAATCAAGGAACTCCAAGATGGTGGAATCTAAACTCTTCTTTTCCATGGATTTAAGCTCCTCCTTGTGTAACACGCAATGCTTCTTTACCTCACTCTTATGAGATGCTTGAATCTCATTAACCTTATTTTTATGAGAGGCTTGAAGCTCTTGGTTCTCTTTCTTCAATTTGGCGATCTCTTGGAGTGAGAATCGGTTTTCTTAATTGTGTTTAGATGCAACACACATAGCTTGGAAGTGTTTTTCTTTCGCTTCTTCGGACTTTTTAAGCTTAACCTCTAAAGTCGAAATTTGAGAAAGATAGTATTCTTGAGCTTTGTTCAAGTAGTAGTAAAGATCGCCAATCTAAAAATCATGAGGAGAGAACGATGTTATCCATAAGTATAATAAAAATACTTAGTCATTTTATGAAAAGAAGAAGGAGTAATTTACTTGAGCAATCTGTTTAAACATGGCATCGGCATCGGCATCGGCATCGGCATCGGCATCGGCGACACAAGTAGAGCTCAAGGATTTGCCAGCTCTATTCTTCCGCGACTTGGGCAATGCTAGTGCTTCTACAAATGGGCGGGTCACTTCTTCCAAAAAGGAATCCTCATAAACCATCCAAGAAGGAGTATAGATCATGCGGGAAGAATTAGAGACCTTAACCCGTGGGGGGAACTTGTTCTTGAGACGGATTTGAATCAAGACTTAAACGTGGGGTTGAAGTTTCTTAAATAGAAGCCTCTATTTGAGCCAGTGGTGTCGGAGTATCCTCTTGGAAGGCATTGTCTTCTTCGTAGGTGAAGGTAGAGCAAGAGCTTTTTGTGCCGGCCTCTATGGCCCCAAGATCCCAAAGATAGATTTCTTGGGAACTTGAGATGAACCTTCATGCCTTGCTTGTCTCCTCTTTAAAGCACGCTCACAAATGGTATCCTTCAAAGTATCCACTACAAGATCAAGAATAATGAATTAAGCTCAAGTTGAATATTAATACAAGAGGAAGATTAGAAAAAATTTGAGCAAAAAATACTAAGTAAAATGCATATGCATGGCAACCTAAAGGGACAAGAGGATCAAGATCGGCCGGGCTCAACCCCGCTGATACTAACACTTGTTCATCAACCACTTTTTGCCAAGCAAGTGGTTCGACCTCCATAAGTATAGCAAGATTCCCACTCTCACGCCCACTAAGAGGAGGAAGCTTGTTGATCTTTGAAACCCATTAAATTATAGATCCAAGTGGGAAAACTCCATTCGGGTAACCGTTGGATAAAAAAGTAATGACTTCTCCAATCAACTAGCTTGGGGTAAGCTTCTTCGGCCAAATTTTTGTTAGACCGCCAACTAAAGGTGTATCCCACTCCGCTCGGTGCAAGTTGAAAAAACTTCTTAAAGGTTCCAATTGAAGGTAAACCCAAGAGCGGCACAAGTGATCAAATATGCATTGATGTGGTTGATGAATTTGGCATGTAATTCTTTTAAAGCCCCACTTGGTAATGCTCCAACACCTTGTGAAAAAATAAAGTCAAGGGGAATCTCAATCCCGCTTTAGTTGCGCCAAATAT
Organism: Cinchona pubescens; assembly: GCA_025175665.1. Taxonomy (NCBI): domain Eukaryota; kingdom Viridiplantae; phylum Streptophyta; class Magnoliopsida; order Gentianales; family Rubiaceae; genus Cinchona; species Cinchona pubescens. The sequence continues at coordinate 2,358,362 of JANKKI010000027.1, read as the reverse complement.
ACAGACACATATCTAGAAGAGTTTATGCAAGGTCTATGGTCGAGAGCAGGAACCTTCACCTAGTAAAAATTAGGAATGTGATATTTTTCCACCCATTTCCTAATCAACTCCAAATCAACACTCGAACGAGCCAATTGAGAGTGCACATATGCGGGGTCATAGGCATTGATTTCACCCTTAACTTTCTTTTTTTCTTCTTCATGCTTCGGAGAACCTTTGCTCTTTTCCTCTTGGATGGAGGAGAAACCACAATCTCTTCACTAGAAGGCTCATGCTCATGCTGAGATAAATCCTCTTCATAAGAGTTTTTCCACTCAAGGTGTGAAACCCAGTATTTTAATAGCCTTGTTCTTTGATTTTTAACTGGTTTAAAATGTTTTTCATATTATTTTTAGTCATTAAGTACTTCAACTTATTCGTTTTTCAATTCGGCAAATTTTTCGGTTTACGCGATTTCGGTACCGGCGGGTAAACTCTTCAAAAGTTGGACTAAGTGTAATTAGTGCATTGTGGTGTGTGAGTGTTGTTTGATGGCTGAATTATTCAAAAATATAAATTTAGTAGCAAAAAAATTAGTTTTTGGGTCAAATAGTCAACTTGGAGACTATTTGGTCAATGGGAACTATTTGGGTCAACTTTGGAAATCTTTTTAAGTCTTCTTCTTGCTTGTTTCTTCCTCATTTTCTCCAGCTGCTGGCCGAAAATTCTTCCTCCATTTTCCCCCAAAAATTTTCTTGGATTTCAAGTAGGAATCACTTGGAAGGTAAGATTTTATGTATTTTAGCACTTTTTGGCTTATGGGCTTTATGATCCAAGCTTTAATTTCAAGTTTTGTAGGATTCTTTATGGCTGAGAAGACCCTCTTAAGAGACATGTGTTGATTTATGTATGTTATGGGTTGTTTTTAGTGTTTTGGAGGTTGGGAAGTGATTGGGGTTGATTTTTAACAACTTTCCATGGTTAGATTACAAATTTTAAGATTATGAGTTAGGGTTTTGTCTTCCATATGTGCCCTAGAATGTTATGCTATGAATGCTTATGTCTATGCACATAATGATGTTTTAAGAGTGGTTTAAGGTTAGTTTGGATAGGAATTGAGACTTGAAACCAAGTGGTATTGATTTCCCTTCATTTTGTAAGTAAGCGGAAGTTTGGCGCAACCCCAAATAGGATAATTTGGATAATTGGTTATGTTTAAAGGATCTTTAATGATCTTTTGATGGTTTTAGGTGTTTTCCATTGACAGATAATGCTATCACCGTCCCGGCTATTGCTCCGGTGAATCTTTCCGTTTATGGATTTTGTTGGTTGAATATGTTGTTTTGAGTTGGGTTGTAACCAAGGTCCCTTGAATACCTTGGAATTGGATTTTTTTGGTTGGTTGAATATGTTGTTTTGAGTTGGGTTGTAACCAAGGTCCCTTGAATACCTTGGAATTGGATTTTATTGGCAGGGAGGATAGTCTAATTATACCTAGGGAGAGGCGAAGTTTTTCGGTTTTTCTGGAAAGCTGAGCTTATTATCTCCTAATCTAGCTGTAATACAAATTTGAGGGGTTAACTAAGTGTTTTGACTGGGGTTTTAGCTTGTCGAAGTTGGTCAGAAATTGTGAAAAGGTCATTTTTGACCAAAGAGCTGTTGGTGTCGTTTTCTATCGTTTCGCGTCGTTTAATTCGCTTCCCTAGTCATTCTTTAGAACTTCTACATCTCTTCTAAGAGTCCTCTTATCCTGTTTTAGGTACCTCGCCACCTATGACGATCGCGTTCTAATTGGACAACTTAAAACTCTTTGATTTGCATAAAGAAAGTAGTTAAAGGTCTTTTATGAATCACTACAAAGAAATATGTTTGGATGGATTTTAAAATGTGTATGATGTTTGGAACTGCACTTTTACAATGTTTTGGAATTATTACATATGAAATCGGGACCAAGCTATTTTATGTTAATCAATTGATATGTTTGCAAACTATTTTGATATGAAAGCATTTTATGACTGTTTTGGCTCATAGGTGACCTAGGTATATAATTTTGGATGTGTTTGGAAATGTTTGATTTGTGGAGAACCGGTTCTATAGTCATCCATGGGACGCCATGGTGACTCTGTGAATGTTTTGAACTAATTGACTGCGGGGTCTTGTGATGGGATAACTTGACCTCCCGGTCAGACTAGTAGGTGTGGTAGATTACTAGATCTGACTAGTACTGTAGGTCATACCTTCGAGCCTAAAAGATACTCATGCTATTTTATTATATTCTGGATTTGAAACTGTACTTGGATTTGTTCGCTATGCTTTAGCATACTATGTTTTGAAATGATTGGATCTTTTTTGGCTATGTTTTGGACATACCTGATAGAATACCTTTTAAACAGATTGTATAATCATTTAAATATAAGTTTATTTTATTATACAATGAGTATCATTTAAACTTTTAGGTATTCTCCAGATTCCACATTACTGGTAGGACTCTGCGGATAATCTTCCAAGCTTTTCTTTTGTTTGGAAAGAGGTAGTGTATTAGATAGGTTTTGTATTGATGAACTTTGTTTTTTGTTGTAGCATCTTTTGTACTAAGAAGAAATTGTGTAATTCGTATTTTTTGTGTTTAATGAAATATTCGGTTTTATAGTTAAGAAATGGTTTGATGGTTCTATTACATTGCGGTTTAGTTTGTTGCTCTGTTCGTTTGTGCCTTGCGCTTTGGACCGGTGTGCCATTAGCGCGGCATGTTACGGTCCCGTTTTTGGGGCGTGACATTTAGACGGTATCAGAGCATAGGTTTGAATCCTAAGTCCAGTAATAGGTATTTGATGAGTCTTTCGAGGTTTAAATCGATGTGCTCGGGCTTAGAATTATATAAGATTCTATTTTGTTCGCGACATTACAGGATCTGTGGAATTCTTTGACCTGGAGTTATTTTGATTGACTTGTTATGGGGGGGTTTTGAGAGGTCCTTTCTTATGTAATCTTTGTTGTACCTCTTTTGTTGAATCTTGAAGAGTTATTCTTTGCTTATGATTCCGTCTTTGACTCTTATCAGCTAGATGTTTTCTTAGATGTCTGTCCGAGAAACCTAGATGGTTAGAGGATCCTTATAGAGTGGGCACCCCGGACGGGAAGGTTATGGAGTCTAGGTTTCTTTTGGAAGGTTGTCGGTTAGAGTTTTGTGATAGGAAGTTTGAGGGGAGGTTATTCAGTTACCGATGACCGACTTTGATTTGATTTTGGGTATGGATTGGTTGGCGGCTAATGGTGCGACGATTGATTGTAAAGAGAGGTATGTGATGTTTGGATGCTGGTTCTGGAGAAAATCTATTTTTCGTGCTAATGAAAATTCAAGCCCAAGAGTCTCCAAACCGATTATAAGGATAAAGTAGAGCCAGGCATTGAGGATATCCTAGTGGTTAGGGAGTTTTCGGATGTATTTCACCTTGGGGAGCACCGGTCTTATTTGTTCGGAAGAAAGATGGTAGTTTGAGGCTTTGCATTGACTACCGTGAGCTTAATAGGGTAACTATGAAGAATAAATACCCTTTGCCACGGATTGATGACTTGTTTTATCAGCTTAAGGTTGCAAGCATATTATTTTTAGTGATTAAGTACTTCAACTTATTCGTTTTTCAATTCGGCAAATTTTTCGGTTTACGCGATTTCGGTACCGGCGGGTAAACGGGTCAAAAGTTGGACTAAGTGTAATTAGTGCATTGTGGTGTGTGAGTGTTGTTTGATGGCTGAATTATTCAAAAATATAAATTTAGTAGCAAAAAAATTAGTTTTTGGGTCAAATAGTCAACTTGGAGACTATTTGGTCAATGGGGAACTATTTGGGTCAACTTTGGAAATCTTTTAAGTCTTCTTCTTGCTTGTTTCTTCCTCATTTTCTCCAGCTGCTGGCCGAAAATTCTTCCTCCATTTTCCCCTAAAATTTTCTTGGATTTCAAGTAGGAATCACTTGGAAGGTAAGATTTTATGTATTTTAGCACTTTTTGGCTTATGGGCTTTATGATCCAAGCTTTAATTTCAAGTTTTGTAGGATTCTTTATGGCTGAGAAAACCCTCTTTGCAGCCTTATATGTGTTGATGTATTTATGTATGTTATGGGTTGTTTTTAGTGTTTTGGAGGTTGGGAAGTGATTGGGGTTGATTTTTAACAACTTTCCATGGTTAGATTACAAATTTTAAGATTATGAGTTAGGGTTTTGTCTTCCATATGTGCCCTAGAATGTTATGCTATGAATGCTTATGTCTATGCACATAATGATGTTTTAAGAGTGGTTTAAGGTTAGTTTGGATAGGAATTGAGACTTGAAACCAAGTGGTATTGATTTCCCTTCATTTTGTAAGTAAGCGGAAGTTTGGCGCAACTAGGATAATTTGGATAATTGGTTATGTTTAAAGGATCTTTAATGATCTTTTGATGGTTTTAGGTGTTTTCCATTGTTGTGGAATGCTATTGATATAGTCCCGGCTATTGCTCCGGTGAATCTTTCCGTTTATGGATTTTGTTGGTTGAATATGTTGTTTTGAGTTGGGTTGTAACCAAGGTCCCTTGAATACCTTGGAATTGGATTTTTTTTGGTTAGTTGATAATGTTTTCTATATGTTGTTTTGAGTTGGGTTGTAACCAAGGTCCCTTGAATACCTTGGAATTGGATTTTATTGGCAGGGAGGATAGCCTAATTATAGCCTAGGGATAAAACCATTCAATAATTTACAATGTTTTGGAATTATTACATATGAAATCGGGACCAAGCTATTTTATGTTAATCAATTGATATGTTTGCAAACTATTTTGATATGAAAGCATTTTATGACTGTTTTGGCTCATAGGTGACCTAGGTATATAATTTTGGATGTGTTTGGAAATGTTTGATTTGTGGAGAACCGGTTCTATAGTCATCCATGGGACGCCATGGTGACTGCAGTGAATGTTTTGAACCATAATGACCGTAAGGTCTTGTGATCTAATAATGTACATCCCGGTCAGACTAGTAGGTGTGGTAGATTACTAGATCTGACTAGTACTGTAGGTCATACCTTCGAGCCTAAAAGATACTCATGCTATTTTATTATATTCTGGATTTGAAACTGTACTTGGATTTGTTCGCTATGCTTTAGCATACTATGTTTTGAAATGATTGGATCTTTTTGGCTATGTTTTGGACATGCCTGACGTTTAAATGGCATGATACATTTTAGAAACTACTTATGATTACTGGTTTATTGACGTTTAAATGGCATGAGACATTTTAGCTATGTTTTGAAATGAATGGATCTTTTTGGCTATGTTTTGGACATGCCTGACGTTTAAATGGCATGAGACATTTTAGAAACTGCTTCATGACTAAGGTTTTCGCAAATGTTATTATCTTTATGTTTTCTTTTTATCGAAATGCTTGGCCCCATTTGAAGAGCTTTTATGATATGCACTGAGCTAGTTATGCTCACCCCACGTGACTTATAATTTTTCAGATTAGGTGCTCGTTTTTTTACTCTCCACCGCGTTAGCAGCTTTTAGATTTTCTCCAGATTCCACATTACTGGTAGGACTCTGCGGATAATCTTCCAAGCTTCTCTTTTGTTTGGAAAGGGGTAGTGTATTAGATAGGTTTTGTATTGATGAACTTTGTTTTTGTTGTAGCATCTTTTGTACTAAGAAGAAATTTTGTAATTCGTATTTTTTGTGTTTAATGAAATATTCGGTTTTATAGTTAAGAAATGGCGATTTGATGGTTCTATTACATTGCGGTTTAGTTTGTTGCTCTGTTCGTTTGTGCCTTGCGCTTTGGACCGGTGTGCCATTAGCACGGCGTGTTACGGTCCCGTTTTTGGGGCGTGACACAAGGTGTTGCCTTTTAGCCCGATGCACTTGAGGGAGTTCGGACGACACAAGTGTAGATGGACCGGTAGTTCTACTCATGTTTACCCTCACCTTGGAAGATAAAGTTCCACCAATCAAGGGCCTACCCACAAACATACTTTGCCGAAATTTTCTTGGTTTTGGTCTCATATCAAGGTCATCATGAAGAAAATTCAAGTCTAACGGTTCGCGCAATGGGCTAACCACATTACATGGGATCTCACCCAACCCATCAAAAACATGCTCAAGTATGTCCAAAGCCTCACTCGAATGACGTTCCCCACAACCGTCAGCCATATTTGAAATATCACACGATTCCTTAACAACTTGTTCTTGTATGAAAGTGGATCCATTAACATCTCCTCTTATATGCACATAACCCATTCTGACACCATCATCAAGTTCAAAATTAATTCTATCAACCCCATTATTATCTTTGCAAGTATCATCATTTGTTGGGATATCAAAAGTTTCATTTAGTGGAGCATCATGTGGTAAATCAGGATTTGTGAGATCATCATCAATATCTATGGAATAATCGTCAAGAGTGGTTTTAGTTGCTTGCGTATTAACTTTGCCTCGTGCCATCGTAAGTGTTCTGGAGGTTTGTTTCCCAACCTTTCTCTTTGTATTAGTGGTGGAAGGAAGAGCAAGGATGTATTTTGGAGGTGTAACCATGCCACCATTGACTCCGGAGTCTAAAGGAGTAGCAACAAAGTGGTCTTGAAGGACCGAGTTTGAGGTGTTTTTGGATGCGTCGTCATGAGTAGTTGGGTTATGGATTCCAACCATGCTAAAAGTCGAGCTTTCATTAGTAACGAGAGCTGAAACTTTGACAGCTTCAATAGAAAGCCGAGGACCAGAAATGAAAATTGTTAATCACAGCTGCATTTTTAATTCTTACAGCAGCACCACAACTTAGTACAGTGGTGAATTGATTTGGATTGGTTGCCGATGAAGTGGGTCTTCAAGAAAAAGTACTCACCGCATTAGCTTGTGTAGCAGTGAGGCAAGCTTGGTCGTTGTCGACAGCTGCAGCTACAACACCATTGCTGTTTTGAAACAACTCATTGCAACTTGACATCACTCGAGCAGCTTGCCGATTGGCAGCAGCTGCGGCATTTTCCTCCAATTGAGTAGCAACAGCAACATCAAACTCGTGATCAGCAGTGACATCTACAATGTTTTCCTGAGCAGCAATGCCATCGAGGATGGGATTTCTAGTTGCTGTATCATCAATCGGACAGTCCCAGATGACAGCAAAGTTATCAGCAGTTTCTCCAGCAGTAGCAGCGTCAATAGCACCTCCTGGAGCTGTCACAGATACTATGGAATCATACCAAGCGGCAGTATCGTCAACAGCAGTCCTGGAAGAATATCGACATTGGAATCGACAGCAAACTCCTTAGAAGCCGTAATACCAATATTTCCATCTATTGCGTCAACAGGAGCAGCTAGGTATTGGGATTTACACTGGAGAGGAGTGGTTGGTAAAGCTAAAGTTCCACCTTCTGCAGCCAAGGGGAGAAAATCCAAAACACAGGTCAGGCTATCGGGCCCTTTCATTGTTACGTGTTGGGACTGTTCTTCAGCAGCTGCATTTTCTCCTTCAGTTTTGGCACCTCCTTGTGTGATTGAAGTATCCTTAAGGGAGTTATGATGAGGGGAATGTACAATAGGCCTATCACCTTCTTTTTTTTTTTTCTCTCTTTCTTTCTCTCTCTTCTTTCTTCTTCCTCCTCTTATTATTTCTCTCCATCTTGCCATCAACGACCATTTCTAAGCCAAATAGATCTTTGTCAAGTTCAGTGTCACCGCAAATCTATGGATTAAATCATAGATCCACTTCATCTTTGAGTTTAGAATTCACAAAAGTAAGGAATTTATGAATGTTCAAACAAGTGCAAGGTGTTTGATGAAATGCCCAAAAGAAAAATAAAAGAAAAGTGCAAAGTGTACTTACTTGGTCCAAGAATAGAGAAAAATGCAAGACAATCTTGATATCTTGTATGTAGGTTTGGATCTCAAGAATAATAGAGAAGAGTGGAATAGTGAAGTTTGAGTGTAGGGAATTAAGAGTGGAGGATTTTTTGGGTGGAGTGTAAAGTTTTAAGTATGTGGGTAAGGGTGGAGTGTTTTAAAGTGTAGTGTTAAGGGTGGAGGGTGGAGGTTTGAGTGATGGGTTGAGGGTAGAGTGTTAGGTTTTGGCGTAAGGGTGGAGGGTTGAGGGTTGAGTATTGGGTTTTGGCGTAAAGGTGGAAGGTTGAGGGTTGAGTGTTAGGTTTTTGGCATAAGAATGGAGGTTGAAGTTTGAGTGTTGGGCTTTTGGCGTAAGGTTGGAGGGTTGATGGTTGAGTGTTGGTGTTGGCGTAAGGGTGGAAGGTTGACAAGATCGGGTTGAGGCTTGAGGCTTGAGTGTTGGGTTTTTGGCGTAAAGGTAGAGTGTTAAAGGTTGGGTGTTGGTGTACAGGTGGAGCTTTGAGTTTTGAGATACTAAGTACAAGTATCACCAAAGCTCAAAAATGAGCAAATGATTACCACTACTCAAATTATGGAAAAGGAGTGCAAGCATTAAAGGGGTTGGGGATCAATCTTTCTCCCCAAGAATAAAATTCAAAATTTTGTTCCGGCCAAAATCGTATTGACTCCGGTCAAAGCTTTATTAGCTCCGGCTAAAAAATTATTTTTTTGGCTCTATTCAAGACGCAAGTCGAAGATCATCGTACTACTCTCAACCCGTACGAATTCGACTTCAGAGTGGGGGGCAAGTGATGATGCCTAAAAATATTATCAAATAGTTTACGGACACGTGCCAGTCTGTCAAAGCAGTCAAGACATTCATGGGCCTAATAAATATTCCCAAGCCCATGAACCAATCAAACCAATCCTAGAAGAGTATAAAAAATAGTAATTTGGAAGGTAAAATAAAGGATTCTTGAATTTCATTCTCACAACTCCACACTTTACTAATCCTTTCTCTCATTCTACTCTTAATTATCTTCCTGTCACCAATTCTGACTTGAGCGTTGGAGCTTCCCCCGGGGGACATAGCCCCACCATTCTTTTTATTGTCGCAGGTTATCACTTCGTGGGTTCAACGCGCGTCAATACCTTTGCTTTGGAGTATTTTTGTAATTAAATTTTGGACTTTAATTTTTATATGCTTTGATGCGTAAATTTTTCTCGCATCAACACAAAGAATTTTCTTTACAAAATTGAAGAACTATCTTAATTACATCACGAGCTTCGATTTCAAAGGTGGAAGTCATAGATGAAAGTTGGTAGGACTAGGTACTTATCGAATTAGTACAAATCGTTTTTGTACCCTAGCATTTAATTATGCATATAAATCGCCAAAAATGTGAAAATTAGTTCGTAAAACCGAAGCAAAAGAAAATTATGTATTACTTGGTAACGTGAGTTTAGGCCTAGACAAATATGTATTACCTCGAATTATTCTACCTCTCTTCTAGCCCTCTATTCTTTTTTCTCCAGATATGCTGATTTTTTCTCGAGAAAATGAGAAGCAGAAAGTTTATTGCCATATCTGAAACCGGTAGAATATAAACACAAATTTGAGTGGAACTTTTGATGTGATTAGGATGAACATAATATTTTATTTGAATTTTAATTTAAATCTGATTTTGATAAAAGGATGTATGAGAGTTGAGAGGTGGGAAAAAATAGGCTGAGAGTGAAATTTGTGGATGTACTAAGAAAGCGAGTGTAAGTGTTGACTCGTGAATATTTTAGGGGAATGAAAGCAATTAAAGATTTTTTTTAACTTCCATTATTTATCTAAACAAATAATAGAAATTAAAGAATTTGTCATGCCACATGCCAAATATTGGGGGCTTCTCACGAATCACCCATTTCCTATATATATATATACACACACATACTAGTTGATAACCCGTGCTATCTAAGCACGGGGAGATGAAAATAGACTTATTAAATAATAATATTAGTGACGATTATTTGGAAATTTTAATAATTAACTAAATAAAGACAAATAAAACTAAACAATTATATTAGTAAGTTATACAACACCATAAGCAAAAAGAACATGATTGTTGGATGTATAATTAAAATTATTATGTTATTGGCATATAGAAATTGTTAAACATTAATTGGTATAATCACAATTTATTATATTACTTAATTACAAATGTTTTAAAATTTCATATTTGTTTAACAAAATGATTTTTGAAATATTAATTACATTGTAAATTACAAGAAAATAAATTCTAAGTTCAATTAACTATGGAATCAAAATATCATTAAGTATTTTATTTCATCAAATTATTAAAAATAAGGATGCCATACTTCTTTGAAATATAAAATAAATATTGAAAATATTTTTGGTCCAAAATATTAATAAATATTTAATTTCATAAAATTACAAAAAAATAAAAAAAATAAAGATATGACACTTATATTTGAAATATAAAAGAAAGTGTTACTTATTATGTAATTAAAATGGGAAAAAAGTTTCTAACAATTGATTTTACGCCTCAGCGTGCATAGCATATATTTAAATAAAATGTTATGAAAAAAATACAAAAAAGTAGAGAAAACATAATTTTTACTTCCTTGGTAATGAATAACATCTATCAATATTGGATTGTAGTTAATTATTAATGAACATAATGTCGAATGAGGATGTAAAGAACAAATTAATTTTAAATTTTGTTTCCTTTTATATAATCAATTATTAATTGGGGAACTTGTAAATTTAGTCCATCAATTATTTTTAAAATGGTTAACTACACTTTATCCCCTAAACTCAAATTTCAGTTGCATTTTGCCATCTGAACCAAAATAATGTACACTTTGCCCTTTTTAAAATATTCTCTAATATAAGTAATAATTAAAGGATTATGAAGAAATTTATTTTGACAAAGATGCCCTCCACAAATTTTTGGATGAAGTTAATTTTCATGTTATTTAATTTTTAATCATTCCATATTAAATTTTTAATTGTTCTATGAAGTAATTTTATTTTTACAACAATTAAAATATTAAAAATAAAATTAATAACTAAGATATTTTTAATATGGAAAATAAATATTATTAAAAAAATTAGTAAGTAAATATTTTACTTACTAATTTATTTTAAATGTTTAGTTAATGTAAAATAAAAATGCATAAAAAAATATTTATAGAAAAAGGAAAATAAATGGACAGTAACTTTCTCCACAAATTTTGGAGGGTAGTTTTTGCAAAAACAAATTTCCCCTTCATTCCTTTATACTACTTATGTTAGGGAATCTTTTAAAGGAGGCAAAGTGTATATTTTTTGGGTTTATGGGGTAAAGTGAAGATGAGGTTTGAGTTTGATAGGGTATAGTGTTATTAATCTTTTTAAAATCCACTGGAGGTCTTCCACTTTTTTAAATTTTTTGTCTCTCAACTATTTTTATACTATGGAATTCCCCTAAGTTTTTTTTGGATGTGGGGATTTTTTCCTTTTCTCTATAATCTTAAGAAGGTATCTCAAGAAAATTCAAAGAGGATCTGAAGTAAATCTCCATCTACCTCTTTGGTGATTCGAACCCATGACTTATAGGTTATTGGGGGAAGGTCTCTCAAGTTTTATTTACACTTTTTCGTCCCTAATCTATTTTCGTAATCCATGAATGTCCCTTAAGAGTGTGTGTGCGTGTGTCTATCAAAGTAGTCATCCAATTACAGCACCCAAAAAATGAAAAGACTTGAGAGACAAAAAAGTTAAATGAAATGAAAAAAAAAAATGTAGGAAACCTTACAATAATACTTGAGAAACAAAATAGTTTACAAAAAAATGGGAAAAATCTATTGGAATAAAAAATAGTTGAGGATGCAAAAATTCAAAAAATAATTTGAGGGTTCTCCATGAGTTTTGAAAATAGTTATGGATTAAATTTGCAATTTTTCTCTAATCAATTTCTTTATAAAAGTATTAACATGATATAATTGTATCACAAGATTATGCTTACACATCTTTCAATTTTTTTTGAAAAGCCCTTTAAGTATTATATACCTAAAGTTTTTTCAAGTAAATAATTAATTTTTTTCTAACGTATTAAAAGAATATAACTTTATATTTCACATATATTTTTAATAATCTATATTTATATAATAATCCATAATATATTATTAGGTTTGTAACTCTTTTGGGAAAAATATAACTATAGGATATATGATTGCTTAAAATAAAAATTTTGAAAAAAAATAAAGTAATTAAGATAAGATGTACATAGTTAATTAAGTATTTGTTTTCACTTTTATTATTTACCATGCTGACACATGTCAATATATTAGAGCTTCTCACTATAGGACCCCTTCGCTATATATATATATATATACACATATCATAATCACAACAAATCAACATGTTTCATATTATTTGAAAGGAAACAATGTAAAAATACTAGAAAGCAATTTATTGTCAGGAGACTTATCTTTGATTGACTTCATCGGGAACATTGAATCTTGAACGTTCATATTCACCAATTAATACAACTATTCATGCGGAATGTGTTGAAAAAAGAACTTAAAATAAGGAAATATTTATGATCCTTCGGACAACTACACATTCAAATCCAAAGCAGAATAGTGATGAGTATATCAAATTTGAGGTCAAAAAATAAAAAAATATCTGTACTGCCATAATGTGCATTTATATTAAAAGGACAAACAAGAAAATTTGTTAAACATGAAAGAATCCATACGTCTTCTAATATTTTATGGAAAGAAAGGAAATATTAACCACTATATATAATATTTTCACTATCTAAGTTTTGTATACTCAAAATAAAAGCAGTGATAATTCCCATGAGATATCAAATATCTTCATCCTCTTCTATGTCAACATCATTGTGATGATCCAGTATTTCATCCACATCAAGTGGCATGCCTTTTCCTCCTTGATGTACCCTAACGTTGTCCTCCTCTCAGACAACAACATGCTCATTAAGGCCTTGACTACTAAAAGGTTCAAAAAGTTCTAGTGTACTAGAATCTTTGTCAAAAACTTATCTGGGAGTCATTTGTATCACTCTTGCTAATCTGGTTCTATTGGGTCTGATATATAACAAACATCTGCATCTTGATTTGCTAGAATGAATGGTTTGTCATCTCTAACATTATCTTTGTACATCAAGTACTTGAAGTTCACTAAGGTGAATTTGAACATATCTTCCCTTTTTCTCCTTTAATTGTCAACCCAATCACACTTGAAAAGAATAAATTTTAATTGACTACTATATCTTATTTCAATAATATCAGTCGACATGCCATAATAGATAACATTCCTAACAATAGAATTCTTGTCTTTTCGACTAGTATAACTCAAAGTTTCTGCTCTAATAGATTCTCCAGTATTTTGGGTAGTTCTATTAGTCTCATTATACTAAACAAGAAAACGGAAGCCATTATAACAATGTAAGATTTGAACCTCCTCCCATCCAATTCGGGACCATCATCTAGTGTTTTGATTTCATTGTTGAGAAGTTCATAATCAAACAATTGTCTTGGACCTGTAGTGCATGATATTATTAGTTTTAATATTCTTAGATAAATTAATTGGTCTCAAATTCTAATTTAGGCATGCTTAAATATTTTTTAAACTGTCCAAGGAACCTTTCATTATGAATCTACTAGATGTGATGATCACTAGAACATGGCATTTCACTCCTAAGCTCTACAATGTGTACCCTATAAAAAATAAGGTATATAATGTAAGGACCATCAATAAGCATAGATAGAATGAGAAAAGATTGTTTCATGCATAAACTTGGTGGTAAGTTATATGGTAGAAGCACCACAGGCCATGTATTATGAGAAATAGACATTGATCTGAATGGATTGAAATCATTAATTGCCTACCCGAGTCTAACATTAAGGCCATTAACAGCAAATTCAGGATTTTTCTTATCAAAATTCTTCAAAGCACGAGAATCAGCAAGATGCCTTTGTATGCCATCGTCAATTTTTTCCTCGGTATGCCATCTTCATAAGAGTCGTTTTTGATGACATAAAAAGCTTTTGAAGTCTTAGTTTTAAGGGAAAATATCTCATTTGTTTCACAACAACTTTTTGGCCCCTGGTTTGTGCTTTGATATTTCACAAGTTTTGCAGGGATCAGGTTACTCATGCTCACTAAAATAACATGCAATTGTTGCGACATACATCAAATGTCATAAGTAAATCCCAAAGTTTTAGTAATTTTTTTGGCATCATAGTAGGATTGGGGCAACTTTGCATGAGGAAATGTCATAATTTGAGAAAACTAGAGTTATATTTATCCTAAATTTATCAATTTTAGTACTAATTTCAAATATTTTTAGTTTTAATTGTTGTTTGTATTAATTTTTGCGTAGAAGTATGTGTAATTGTGTGAGTGTGTATGTATATGTGTCTGTATGTATTTACATATATATGTATGTATGTATGTATGTATATGTATGATAATTTAGCATATAGGTACATTTTGTAGGTGAACATTGTATAATCATTGTTGGGGACACAAGTGAAGAAACCTTGGTGAGAAGACCAAAGATGCAAGTTTTGAGTTGCATCCAAGAGCAATGATGGAAATTGACTCCTAACCCCTAACCTTAGTATAAATACTGACTTTAGAGACACCTTAATTTTTTGCTCTCTCTTCTGTCTTCCCCGCTTGGGGAGGAACTTTCTTCCTTTCTTTTTCTTCTTCCTTTCGTCTAGTCTATATTGTCCTCCATTCTTGTAGCTTGACTTCCTACTTGCAAATCTTCCATTTTATGTTTAATGTACCTCTTTTATGCAATTATTTGGTGCCTCCTTAGTTAGTTTCTCTTCTTTCTCCTTCCTACTTGGGGAGGAATTTTATACTACTTGTTCTTCCATTTTCTTCATAGTATAAAAGATTGAATCTTTATAGTTGTAAAAAATCTATTTATGTTTAATCTACTTTGTTTTACCTTCATTTTCATGTCTATTTAAGTTTTCAAGTCCTCTTTAAATGCTTTCATTGAATAGCCTTTAAATTCACCGACTGCTAGTTTTTTTGAATTGTTATTTTGTTCGATTTAATTGTGTTTCCATGTTTTATTTTGCTTTCTTGTTGTTTACTATACATTAGTTAGTTATGGGTTAGGGTTTTGTGATGCCAATTTCATATGGGTAGAGGTTAATAGGTTGATTACGTGGAAAAATGGATCAATTAGGCAATATTAAGGGACTTTAGAGTAGATTAGGGGAATTGATCACTCCACTAGTTAATTTGGGTTAATTGAGGGGATATGAGAATTGAACCTCTATATAGACCCAGATTAATGTCGAATTATGGTTAGAATTAGATCTTGACAAACTAATTCACCTAGTTGGCTGCAAAAATTCCAGAGATAAATAATTGTTTCGTTAGCTTAAGGAGTAGGAGGGATTCACATTTAGATTAATTAGATTGATATACTTAATTACCGTCTCTTGGAATTATCTACAAATAAGAATCCAAAATTTGGAAAATTGACTAACATAAATTCTAACATATGGCCATTTTTTGTCATCTTTTAGTATAAAATATAGTTTAGCTAAATTTCTTTCTTTAATCAAATTCTTTAAATAGTATTGCAACTAAATAATTAGTAGTTGAACACATTTCTTGTGCGAACGATCCCTACTTCCGCTAGCTACAAGTTGACACCGTATATTTGCAGTTTGCCATATAGTTAAAGTTAGTTGATTTAGCTATTTATTTATAACTAAATGTTTGTGTATTTTTAGACAAAACAAAATGCCTTCTTCAATAATTCAAGAAGCTCAGTGAATGTTGTGTCTGACAAACCATGTAAAACTTTCAAATATAATAGGTGAACGATAAAGGACAATTTTGTAAATTTCTCACATCCAGGATATAGGTTATATTCAACATCTTACAAAAGTTTTAAGAAATTATTTATATCCTCATTAGTCCCAGAAAAACATTCACTGTGAGAAGATTTATCACCACCAATGTTATAATCCAGATTTTAGAACCCGAATGCTTGATGCACCATTATCAAGCATTGCTGACTACATCACCTCCCGTGCTTAAATGATGTACACAATTTAGGTTTTGCATAATCTCTTGGGTAGCATGTGTTTTTCTGTAGAAAGTCCAAAAAAAACAACTATTCGTGAACCCATGTATAATTAGGTCCCTTAACAACATTTTTTTTTCAAAAAGTATCAGTTATCACATTCTTTATGAGGGTAATAAATTATTGAGTTTTCAATTTTATTATGATATGCCAACTTCAAAAAGACATCAACTTTGATTCTATAATTACTAGACGTCCGTCTTTAGAATAAATCCAACTCCTACCCATATCAATATATTTTTCGAGAAGGTTGAAAAAATGGTCAATATATTTTAGTTATCATAACCATAAACAAGTAAGATGGATTTATATCTCTGTGTTGTAATAGTAAATAAATAGTATTTGAAGATTTTTATTGTTTGAGGTAGTCTTATAGAGGTCCCTAATGTGGGGAAAGAAAAGTAAACATTGCCTCTCAACTCAACACTAATAGTTGTTCCTTTTCCTTTTCTTTGTGTTTTCCTGGACACAAATAAAAGCAATCTATTAAAATATTTCATAGAGGTCCCAATTATCACACAAGTTATAAGGTAAACAATCACTGGAGTTTTAGGTTAGAATTCCGGTTTTGTTACAATAGCTAGAAAACTTCAACTTTCTCGACATTATTTGTTTAATAAGTGCAAGTCCTGTATGCCGAAAACACTCATATCTTGTTTATATGAATTTTTCATTGCATGCATAAAATGATAGAATCAAGATCATATAAACAATAAAAATATATTCCAATATGACAAAAAATAGTAAAATAGTAGTTACGAACCCAATAAAAGAAGTGTCTTAATGAAATTATAAACGTAGGTCCATTAACTTGAACATATCTTCAATGCGAAAAAAAGTATAACCTATTTTATTTTGATTTGCTAAAAATATAGTCTTACCTTCGTTAAAAGTAGATTCCAATGCAATAAAGCTCCAATCGTATCACTCCTAGTAAAAAAGTTATTCCCTATCAATAATACAAGAAATTTAGTAGAGAAATGTTGGCCCCAAAGAGCAACCTAAGAGGGGGGGTGAATTAGGTTGTATCTAAAACAAATCTTTTTAAGTGCTTAATAGAAATTCAAACTTTATGCACCAAATAAAAACTTAAGCACAAATGAATACAATAGATATTCAACTATTTAAGCTTAAAGAACAAATAAGAATATTGAGATATAGAGAATCAAACCAAACTCCCAAACTTCTCAAGTTTGGAGCTTACAACTGCAAAGAGTTTCTTACAAGGCAACTACCAAGTTCACAATTTGAAGTTTAGCCACTAAAAGTCTCTTCAAAGTAGGTGAGACAATAACCTCTTGTACACAAATGAGGATCACTCTTGCTCACACTAATTTCCTTTAGTTAAGCCAAGAGTTTTACACTCACAACCTCCCTTTGTTACAATTGTTATCTCCACTCTTACACTTGAAGAACTCTTACACTTTTAAGCTCTTTTCACAAGGTACAAAGGTAGGTAACTACCTACACTATTACAACACTTGTACCCACTATTTCTCCCAAATAACTCAAGTATTATTTGTAATCAATGTAGAAGTCTCTGCTTAATTAATTCAGACCTAGGGGTATTTATAGTTGCCAAATATCTGCTTCCAATAACTTCCCAACGGCTATTTTCTGTTGACTGGAAAACTAGCCGTTGGACCTTTCATACGGCTGATGTAGCAAGAGTGCGTCCGAACAAATTAGCCGTTGGACCGTTCGGACGGCCGCTGCTAAACCCTGCATCCGACACTGCGTCCGTTCTCTGAGTGTATTCGTTCGGACGTCCGAGGATGCGTCCGATCGAAGCAAAGTCTTCTGGAAATATGATCAGACGCTATTCTTCGTCCGAGACTTGCTTCAAATTCTTTGTGTCGGACGATTACCATCGTCCGAAACTCTGTCATTCAGACAGTCATTTGCGTCCATGAAGTCTTGTGATTGTTTTGTTCGGACGATCATTTGCGTCCGAACCTATCTGTTTTTCATTAGATGCACACTTGTTATCAAACCATTAGTGCGATTTGGTCATCATCAAAACATGATTAACATAACTAGGGGTTCAACAAGAAATTTATTTATTAATTAGACTTTGTTGATAAGTATTTTAAAGAATTATATTGTCAAGAAATACAAAAAAAAAAAAAAAAAATCCAACGGAAGGTTCCAACTTGCATACAAATTCAAAAAGGTGAAACCATCCTAATATAAAATAGTGTAATGAGGAGTGAGTTTTGTATTTGTACCAACTAAAAATAATTATTTGCATGATCATAGCTAAAGCTCCAAAAAGATATTTGGGTAAGTTGGCTTGAGACCAAATGTTTCAACTCCTTATATCATGAGACAAAGATTTCCGTATTTTCAAGGATAGCAAACAAACGGTCCATGTTGGATCGGAATCAAAACTACTATTGCTTAGTGATCACAAAAAATTAACAAATGAACAATTAGTTTTCCAATGATTTGCCGGAAAGGGCAACACCCAATATTTAAGAATTGAAATCTTATGTTACACGTTAAACATATTTTAATTTAGTGCTCTTAATCAAAATTCCTGAATTTTTTCCTACAAGAAAAAAAAATCATTAAAGAGACGTAAAAAAACGAGAAAGAACACCAAAATTTAATCAGGATACTAAACTGAAATGAAAAAAGTTGTTCAGTTGCTCCATAATTACGATGCATAATTTAGATATTCTTGTTATAGGATTATTTACAATTTTTTAAATGATTTAGTGGCCAATAGGTAAGTTAAGTATGTATTACTACCAAGTTCCAATATAAAGGAAACGAAAATGAAGTAGGACGATAAACAAATTTCTATAGTACCTAATGTTAGAGCAGATCTCTTCTTTTGTTTAAGCTACTATTTTGTAAAACCATTTAAAGTAATGATACTTTTCTTTATTGTTTGATTAGGCACAACACTTCTTTTATATTGTTTCCATATCCTAAATATCGTTCACTGTATAAATGATAGTTAATATGCATGATGTCCTCAGACTAGCTAAAAATTTTGCAAGAAATGATCTTATAATCAAATTTTAAGAAGACAATTGAATGTCTACTTGCACACCAACTAATAGAAATCACTTCCCATTATCAATTTACATGTACTGAAGTTCTTCATCATAAATCTCATTAAAATGTACTGGAGTTCATCATAAATCTTATATCATATATGAATCTTCTAGAAGCCATCAAAGAGTTACCCCATAAGATTCTGTTGTGCAAATAAATTAATTGCCTACCGATCAATATATTGTCTATCTATGCACCTATTTTTCATTATTTTCCAAACATACAATTGATTATCTTCTCAATTATTTCCCACTTTCTATTTTTCCTAAAAAGTATATGCCAAAGGATTTATCACTGAATTTATTCACCAATTAAATTAAATTAAGGATTTATCACTGAATTTATTCACCAATTAAATTAAATTAAGGATTTATCACTGAATTTATTCACCAATTACATTAATTTGTTATAGTTTGATGTGTATTGGAAAATTAATTAAACTAAAAGTTATTTTTTTCTTAAAGGACTAATACATTGCCATGATCATATGTGTTCGACAGCTAAATAAGACTCATGTTGGTACATTACAGGTAAATGTATATAAGTTTTAAACTTTCTTTTGTACTTAAATATTTTATTTGTCCACTTTGTGTTGATTTTTTCATTAATGAAATTAATATATTGATTTTTGTTGTAATATGTATAATTAGGAGTGTTTATAGATTGGGTACCCAATCCATTAAGTCAGTATTTGACCCAACCCAATAACATTGTGTTAAGATAAAATTGACCCAATACTATTCCATATACATAGGGTATCCATGTGGGTACTCGTTAAAAGCAGTTCAGATAACCTGATGCCTGACCCAATCCAATTATTGTATTTTTAATTTAAAATTTTCAAAATGTAACAAATTAATTGGTCATTACACAAATATCTTTGTAAATGGGAAAGGGAGGAGAAAATACCCATTCATAGTAGGCATTAATTAATGACAGTAAAATTACAAAATTAACCCTGCATATGGACCGGGTGGTAACCCGTTGGATCACACATTCTCAACCCATTACCTGACCCCATAATCTTAATATCCGATCCTCTAATATTAATAAGTTTGGATATCCAATTCTTACGGCGCTGAAGGAATATCCGACCTTCTAATATTAATAAGTTTGGATATCCAATTCTTACGGTTCAGAAAGAATCGGATCAACAAATTTTTCGATCAGCAAGTCAAGTTAAACACTCTTAACATTATACTAAGATATATACTATTATTTAACTTAACAAAGATAGTGGATATTTAAATATCGATGTACAATATTGAGTATACATATCTATACGCACTCACATGTATGCTCCTGTGTATGAACATGTATTTGCAATATGCGGACAAATTGATAGAAATTTTGGAAAACAAAATAAAAAATACTAATAAAATTTTGATTTGCATAAAAATTAATAAATAATTTTACCTTTGTCACACATTAGGGATACTGTGACTTTTAATAGTGACATTCTAAAGTCACAATTATGTGCAACTATGGTAAAAAAGTACTTTTTTTATCACACTTAAAACATGATCATTGCAAATAATGGCTATTTGCAATATTTTTACAGCTATGACAATCAGAAGTGTAAAAAATACCAGTTTATTATCACATGCACCAAAATTGTGACAAAACTCATGCGTGACAAAAAAAAAAAAGCATGGTAAAAAGTCATTTTTCAGTAGTGATATTTCCTTCCTTCAATGCCGCTACTCCCTCCCTTATCCACTGTCTTAGTCTCTCTCCTTTGTTAAACTTTTTCCTCTACCATTTTTCCCCTCCTCCTTGATCATGCCTTTTCTTTCAAAAACTATAATCAAATCACCATAGGTATATGAAGAACATAATCCCATAAATTAGGCCTAATACTTTCTTAGGTTATTTTTTTATTTATTCCTTTTTGATCAATATTTTTGGCTCGAAATATGCATCCTTTATTTTCACAATCAGATTGTTCGTCATTTGCTGTTGTGTGATGTTATTTTATTTTATGAATAACTCACGGTTATGTGGTTAACGGTGTGAAGTTTGTTTGATATGTTTTTTGTAGTTAGTCCGAGTCACTTAGTGGATTATGGAGATAGGCCAGAAAGGAAGAGGTATCAAGGTATGAGAATGTGCAGTACAACAAAGGACTAAATGGTATGAATGAATAGAAACTTACAGAAGGAACAAGAAAAAAAAATAAAAAGTTGTCCATGTGGAACCTAGGTAGATAAATTCAACAGAAGGTGACAGAATAATGATAATTTTTTTATGCCATATGTCTTCTTTTTTTATCGAATAACCAAGTAAAAGTTGTAGCAAATTGGCTTTAGCAAGTACATTGAATTGTACAATCATGTGATATAAAATAAGTAATCCCGATCTTAAAGGAAAAGAAAAAATGGTGGCAAAGTTTTTCAATGGGCACTAAACTATTTCAAAATCCCATTTAGCCAACTACCATATCTTTCATTCCTAGGGGCTTATCTGTGAAGTTTGTGGCTCCTAAAGTTGTAGGTGATAAGTAGGTTGTTTAGATATCTGTTGAGGATGTTGAGCTTGGTATAAGAAGGTTGAAACATAGAATGGATTTTAAGAATGTAAAAATCGAGATTATTGTGCTTAAGAATGGATTTTATGTCTTTCTATTTGAAAACTCCATAGCATTTTTGTAATAAAATATTAAGATTTGACATCAGTTAGATCTTACACTAATACAAAAAATACTTATTAGGACACATATCTTGGGCTTTTAACTAAGTGTTTGATTAGTCAAATATATCATCACCCATTGATGGGTGTCCTATTAACATGACAAAAATCGTGGTTACTTGAAAAAAATAGTTACTAAAGGTGAAAGTTTTTTAAGGGAAAAACAGGAGAAGCTTCCCTCCCATTCTTTCCCTCTTCACACACGCTCTAAAGAAACCCTATTATGCTTCTCTTCCTTTAGTCTTTCTCACTAATTGACTGCCGAAATATGATAGGGATTCATGGAGAATGATAAGCCAGACAAAAATTCAAATCTTCACACATTTTAAGAATGGATTCTTTGTAAGAGGCAAATTTTCGTACTTAGAATTTTTGGTCTTTAAAAGAATTCAGATATGACATATTCACGGTAAATTATTCCATTAAAGATTAGGGTTTTTGTTTTAAATCTTGATAAGATTGAATGACTGTATATAAATTGCTAATTGTTTCTCTGGTATCTAAAAGTATATCTAGCCAAAAAATTAAGACCTAGATGCAAGAGCTTGTTTCTTTGGTTGAATTTGTGAAAAGGACAATCTTCAAGCAAGCACCACATGGTGATACTAATAATGTTTTTAAACCCGGACTGGAAGGTGATCCGGTGACTTGGCCAGTTCGCGGTTCAACTGATTAAACCGTTCGAGTCACTCAATTTTATTTTATTTTTTTAAATTTTTTCGGTAATTTTATTCAGTCAAAAATGCTGAAACCAACAGGTAACAGCAATGGGACATGGAGTCCAAGGGGTGGTCTTATTTGGTCCTTAACTTTTCAAGTTACAGTGTTGGGTTCAAAACCCATAAACATCATTTTTCCATCTTTTTTTTCCCCAAATATTACCAAAAAAATCAACTATTTCCCATCCCTTCCGTTCTCAACATTGCCAGCCAGCCCTTTCTACTACTTCTCTTCTCCCTTTTCGCTTTCTTCTCTTCAACAATCCCTCCTCTCCTTGCCATTCTTCACAATTGCAAACTTCCCGTTCCTGATCCCTCTCTCTCCACCTCTTCTTCCTGTTGGCTACCACTTCTTTCTCTTCCCTTTCTCATGTCCAGTTGCCATTAATTCTCCACCTCTTTTCCCTTGTAATGAATCTTACTTTTTTTTTTTTTGGTTTGAAATTTGTCACAGATATGGTTGAATTAGTAGTGGTTTGATGAAATTGGTAGTGGATCTGAACTTTAATTCGTGAAATTCATCTTTGATTGGGGTGATTTTGAGAAAATTTGTGGATTTGGCCTTGGATTTACTGGGAAAAATTAAAACCAAATTTGATCGGATTAACTGGTTTTTTACTGATTTTCGGGTTTTACCGATTTTGGCCAATTTTTTTTATCACTTCTAGCTTTAGTGGTCGATCGGACCGGTGGCATGGCCGATTCCAGGTTAAACTGGTCGAATCGGCCAATCCAGTCCGGGATTCAAAACTCTAGCTAATACCAGAGAGAAGATTTTCAAGAACAAATGTGTTCAGTGTCATACAGCTAAAAAGGGCACCGATCAAAAATAAAGTCTATAGCTAAACTTAACTTGCATATTTTCTTTTTCCTTTTCTTTTTCTTAATTTACCTGGAATATTTTATCTAT
Source organism: Cinchona pubescens (assembly GCA_025175665.1). NCBI lineage: Eukaryota > Viridiplantae > Streptophyta > Magnoliopsida > Gentianales > Rubiaceae > Cinchona > Cinchona pubescens. The sequence continues at coordinate 2,335,016 of JANKKI010000027.1, read as the reverse complement.
ATCTTTTTTCTTTGTTTCCGTTTTTTTCTTTTTTTAAAAAAATATTTTGGCCTTTTATGTTTCAATAGCTGATTTGAATCAGTTGCAATTTAATTTGTTTTTTGCAAAATATATTAAAATTTTCAATCTTCTGATTCTCAATTTTTTGTACTTTTTTTTTTTTTTTTTTGGCTAAATAGGAAGCTATAGATATTTGTAAATGTTGGACCATGTTTCAACTTAAAGTGGACTAGTTGTGTTGTTTAGTTCTAGATGTTTGATTGATTTGGAGTTTTGGTGATTTGTTATATCAATTACGAGTCAATCTTTTAAAAGAGTTTACTGTTATCTACCATAAAAAATAAAAAAATTTACGCACTTCCAAAAATTATTTTGTTGAGAAATGATACTTATAGAATGTGTTCAGAATCAGACCTGAGGAAACTATCTATAGAAGAAGTAAAATCTAAAAAAAAACTGCATCTTTTTGGTTGTATATCTATTGTTTCTTGGTCACTTATAAATGGTGAATATAATTCGAGATTACGTGTCCGGTATTTAGCATATATATGTCCATCACTTTATTGTACGTAATATCGTTCGAAGAAACGAATGAGTGAAATCTGTTATGATCACAATTCGCTTCATATACGAACGTTGTATACTATTGTAGCCAGCATTTTTGAATTTCTTGCACATTTTGGGTAAATGTGTTATATGAAACAATTTGAATAGCCTTTCTGTAGGACAATGCGACACGGCTCCTGGTTATGCTTACTCTGCTGCTAATAAAATATGGCTGTTATATAGGGATAATAATATGCTGTACGTCTATTTGCTGAAACCCATGAAGGTACGTTTATTCACGTTTTCTATGAGTCAATAGTTTGATCTTATTTAGTATGGAGTAGTTAAAATGATTGTGGATTTGTCTTTGGAGATGCTGGCATTTCACTCCTTATTAGACGTAGGTCATAGTTGATTTAGGTAGGTGAGATGGGACCTTGTCCTTGCCATTCTATCATGATTATGTAAGGAATTTTGCTTTGCTTGTTAAGTTCAATTTCTAGACTTTTTTGTCTTTACGTAAATGTTAATTTATGTTTCTAAATTTGGGCATGTGTCAAGTGGAAAAAGACAGAATTTTTTATTTTTTATTTTTATTTTGGGAAGGTCAGGGGGAATTATAAGGGAAAGGGGTGCTCTCACAATTCAAGAAATGAAAGCTTCGTAAATTTTAGTTGATGAGGTTTATTCTTGGCAATATATTTAAAGAGTTTCTTCTAACTTAATGTTCTGTTAAAGTAAGTTACAATTAATTATTGCGATTATGTTGCTAAATAGAAATTTCATTTATGCTATTGTTTGTTTGGGTTCTTCTCTAGATGAAAAAAAATGAGATGTTCGAAGTGTTTATTTAGGATATATCTAAAATTAATGTCAGTTACCATGTCAGTTACAATTGATGTCAGTGATGCATTACCCTGGCATGGTTTCTCTCTTCTTGGTCAATGTTTCTTAAATAGTCATTGTGGTGATTGCGTTGTTTCACTAGAGCAGTATAAATTTCTTTCTAAAATTGAATTTAAACTAAATTTATCATGTCCTTAGTAATTCTTTTATTTTATTTCTTCTCCCAATATCTTATAAAACTACGATTTTGTTTTTGAGGTATTTTTCTAGTTGATGCTCATGCAAAGTTTCAAATAGTGAGAAAATGCTTATAAACTTGTTTATATTCGTGAGGAGTACTCACTCTCTCTATCTCAGATTACCTGCTTCGCGTGTGTGACATGTCCTCAATGACCTTTATTAGATGATCGTTTGGAAGATGTGTATGGCTTTAATGTCGAAAATATAAAGTACGGCCTTGTGGATCCAAATTAATGGGTGAAGACTTCTAGTATTTGCACGTCTCCTAATTATTCTCTTCCAATAATTTAATATTTCGTTTCTATTTGTTCTTCCAATTTTCTGGAAGCAATATATTTGATTGCATGTCTGGGATTAACATTGCAGATGGCATGTACAGGAAGACAAGCTATAAGGAATGGCAGCCCCGAAGAGGAAATATAATGAGTTTTTATTAGAATTTTAGTTAAATTAGTTACTTAATTAGTTTAATATTATACAGGTTATAAATTGAAGGTTGGAAATTGGAATGAACAAAGTACGAGAGCCAAAATACAAATTAAGAAGAATTGAAAACTTGTTGGAAATAGGATCGCCATGTCACGACATCGATTTCTCCATGTTGCAACATGGAGGCGGAAAATGGTTAATATAATTGTAGGCCCATGTCACAACATTATATTTTCATGTCGTGAAAACGTGTTTCAGCAAAATTGTAATGGCATTATTGTAATATTTTAGCAGCAAATTCCTAATTTTTGCCTGTGTAATGCTCCAACTATTTAAGATACAATTAGTGTATGCTAGTACACACAATAGGTAATGTAGGCAGTAAATTTACACATAGTAGTAGCGTAGATTAGGGCCTTTAACATTCTTCATTCAATTAAGTAGTTCTCTTCCACTTTAATTTAGATCTTGTTTCTAATTTCTTGCAAGTTTTAATTTTGATTAGATAATTGCAGTGGGTTAATCATTAGCTTTATATAATTGTAACCAAAATTAATAACTAAAATTCAGAATCTAGAATAGAACTTTTTAATGATTAACTACTAGTTGAAAATCTCTTTACTTCTCTTTCAAATTTTCTTAGAGTGTATTAACTAAAGTTCTTGTTAAATTGGTGCTTCTTAACCTAAATTTCTAGTTTCTTTGTTTTAATTTCTAGTTAATTTTTAGTGAGTTTTCTTATTTCAATACAAAAATCCAAAAATATGTAGTTTGGAACCTAGTTTTCTTTCAAAATCAATAGTTTTGAAGCAGTAAAAAAATGGATGTTGCTTTGTTTTCATAATCTTTAATTGCTTTCTTTAGTTTAAATTAGGACTACTTGCTTTTCAATTCTACTATAAAGTTAGTCTTTCCAGTGAATTAGAGTTACTTTTACTTTGTTAGTCTTTCTAGTGAATTAGAGTTAGTTTTACTTGCTTCGTTAGATAGGATATTTTAATCTTAGAATTATAATATGTATTTTCATCAAGTTTTTGAATAGTTTAGATCCATTACCTATTATTTGAATTGCCTAACTATACAAAGACTTGTGAAACTTGGTAATTGTCGTCCAAGCAATCTTCATGGGACGATACCCACTCATCCAATACGAGATATACTTTGGGTTTCACTATTCGCGTCGTATACTTGCGGTTGTATGGTAGAGTGTAGTGATTTATGAGTTTGTATTATTTGTGTGATTTTATGTTATCTCTATCTAAAATAAATGCGCAACAGAGATCTTGTTTAAACTTGTCTTATTTAGATTAGGATCTTAAACATTTACAAAAAATGTATACCGTTACTCTTATATTTCAAATTAATGATCGAATTTATTCTTTACATGTGTATTTTATACATATTTAGTCATGGATGTCTTTGGATTTAATTTAAACTTTGTTAAAATGCTCTTGTAACTATGGAATGAAGAACCAATCAACAAATAAATGGCAAAAGAGAACTAAAATGCAGAAAAAAAAGGAACTATTAGGACACTTGTTAGTGTCGCATACCTAGATCCGTATTACTACATATTAGGGCACTAATCTAGTGTCTCAATTAAGAAACCACTTGTTGGGACACATAGTCGTGTCACACTTGTTGCAATGGAAGGATAAACATCACTTGGCCAAATAAGTGCCTCATTGCAACTTGTGCCCCTTAGAACACCTATTGGGGCACTTCAAAGTGTAAATAGATGTATTTTGTAGTAGTGAATTATAATTAATTACCAAGTAAAAATCTCTCATATGCTTCTTCGGATATGTTTCTCTAATTAGAAATTTCAGTATTACTCTAGTGAGGTGTTGAGTACATTTGCAAGCTACATTGAATCTCCACTCTGTACTGATAAATGAGAACTTCTCGAGAGAGGCTATCATTTGCTCGAGTATGTATTAAGATTGATGCTAATACTGAGTAGATGTTTTATCGGATGGTTGAATATGAGTGGATCCTGCCCTTTAAATCCTATAAACAATTTGGGCATTTGGAGAAGAATTGTTCTTTCAAACATTCTAATATCAAGAAATGGATACCTAAGAAGGCAGTTGCTCAGGTTAAGATGGATATGACTAGTTTCAGTGATCAAGAATTTCCAATCATAATTTGGGATAACTATGAATGCAGTAAAGAAAGTTGGATTTTGTTATGGAGGTAGTGCATAATTCTGTTTATCATAGTATTTCAACTATTGTGAAGGAAGGGAAGAGTATTGCTTGTGATAAGATGACTATCATTGAAGAAATTGCTGATATAATCCAAGGATATATTCTTATGATGGAGAATTCCGGAGTGAATATATAAACAGAAATTAAATAGATTTTCTCTATTACAGGAACATGTGCCTAGTGAAGAACAATTGAAGTAATATAGAGAGGTGGAAGTTGTAGCTGATCCACAAACTGAAAAGAAAACTTTTAGAAGTGTCAAAGATAAAAGGAAACCTACCGAATTTGATAGAAGTGGTAATCCTTTATCTCCATCTTTTAAATGATCCTCAATAGATGGAATATTTGGGGTTTGAATGACCCTTTAAAACAAAGTAAACTATATAAGCTGGTGAGAAAAGGGAGTTAGGTTTTGTTTGTGTAACTGAGACTAAAGTTAGATTGGAGAATATTAATGATGGTTGCTCAGACAGTAGCCCAAAATGCTCTGCTATTCATATTAGAAATTTTATTGGTATTTGTAGAACCATTGTTTATTGGCATCTTACTGTTCTCAATCCCTTATTGGTGACAATTTGTAAAAATTACTGTAAGCTGTTGAAATATACATTGAGCCTGCCTTGGCCCAGTGAGATGAGAGGTAACCTACCTTCTTTCTAAACTTTACTCTCAAAACAAAAATTTGTCTATTAATTTCTTGAATATAGTTTCTTTAGATAATCATCCAAAAGTTATTACATGTTTGGTTGGAAAAAAGTAGACCATTAAAACTTCTTTACTTAATATTATATGGGGTTCAAATAGTTATGAGGGAGTGAAATTATGTTAGAATAATCTTATCAATTTTGAAGAGAGCATACACGGTTGTTCTTGGTTTTAATTTTTCTACTATATGAGATTTTAGTAATTGAATTGATTAGTTTTGATATTGATGTTGTGCCTGTTCAAGGGATCCACTTGATATATTGCTATCTAAAAGATAATAGTATAAGGATTCACCGTAAATTATTAAATAGAATTTTACTTAATGACTTATGGTATCACTTTTTCCTTTAGATGGAAACTAAATTTCTTTCTCCTAGGATATTTGTTGATTTGAAAATTTCTATTAACACTGGATCAAAACCTTTTAAATTTCATCAGTTTATTTTATTTTGCAGCACCTTAAATTTCATGATATACTAAGGGCTAGTTGGATACTGTGATTGAGGGTAATTTTTTGTACATGCTATCTTCGAAATTAAAAGAGTTGAGGTCTAAAGAGAAGTCTCAAATTACACATATTATAGCTCTATCCGCACTAAAAGAGAAGCAATATTTGGAAGAGTTATTTTTACTCAATCTTTACTTGAACAAGATCCATTTAATGGTGAACCACAGAGCTTGGAGAAGTTGAACTTATGCATTATGTGGAACTTGTAGGAGTTGAAGAACAGTCCTATAAAAACAAATCTTGGATCCAGTGGATAGAGGGGGATTTGAATACAAAATTTCTTACAAGATGATTAAAATTAATCTGGGAACAAGATTTTGCCTATTCAGAATGAATATGAAACAAGATTGATAAATTATGAAGAGGTTAAGGAAGAGGCCATGAGATATTTCAAGAACTTTTCTCTGATAACTCTAGTTTTATAGATGATCCAAAGTGAGAATGCAACAGATTATTTACAACAAATATATGAGGAAGCTAAATCTATCCTGGTTTAACCTATAAGTGATGATGAGATTAAAAATGCTTTAAGTATTAAAATGTGATGTGCATAGGTCCCGATGGATTTATTGTAGACTTCTTTGTGTTGAATTGGAATACTGTTGATTAGGATTTTATGAAAGCTATTAAAATATTTTGATGCAAAGTATATTTATAAATCTTTAAATTCTACAATCTTGACTTTTAATCTTAAAGTGCCTACTCTTAGTTTTTTGAGATATATTTGACCCATTACATGTTGTGTTTTGCATACAATTGTTACATACTGAGGAGTCTAACAAATAGAATTAATGCCAATCTTCCCTGTATTATCACAAACAAATAGAATGCATTCATCAAGGGTTGATAATTCTTGGTCATGCATGAACTAGCTAGGCGATATAACAGATCCACTAGTACTCCTAGATGTGCTCTTAAACTTGATTTAATAAAGGCCTGTGACTCTGTCAAGTGAGATTTTTGTATGACTCTGTCAAGTGGGATTTTTGTTTTTTATGATGGATTTATTGGGGCTTCTTACTCTTTTTATGATTTGAATTAAAGTCGTCTTACACTATAAGCTTTTTGTGAGTTTGAATGGTTCTTTAGCTGGTTTTTTTCCCAAAATTAGAAAGGATTAAGACAGGATGATCTAGTCTCTTCTTGTTTTTGATTGCCATAGAGGTTTTCTAGTGTTAGAGCAGAATATTTAGAATAATGAATTTGTAAAACATTCTAAATGTAACCAAATGGGGATCTCAAGTGAAACCATGATTCGTTTTACTTATTTTTTTTTTTCTAATTATTTATTTATTTATTTATGTCAATTGAATATGTTTTATTAATTGCACTTAGAAAATAATCGATAATAAACGTGTAATAATTTGTTAAAATAGTTAAAAATAATTATTGTAGTTAATTGTGTTTAAAATCTTATTAATTGGATTATTAATTGAATTAGGAAACTTATAAAAATACAGGAGTAAATATCCTATCAAATTAGGAAACAATTGATCCTTATGGAAACCCTTAAATTGTTCCTATCCCACTAAAACCCTAACTATCGGAATCTAACAAAAGAATAGGGTGGGAACTGTCACTTACCTAGACAGGGTCAATAAGCGATCAAGAAGACCTGTGGCCTAGGTTGGTGACCTTATTGCACTTTGGGAGGGTACCTGCCTAAGGTCTACCCAAGTGGAGCCTGCGTTGGCACGACCCCTACGAAAAAAAAAGAAAAAAAAAGTGGGAACTATTAAAAAAAGAAAAAAGTAGCTAAAGAAAGGAAAGTTGTAAGAGAGGGGAGAGAAACAGAGAAAGTAGAGCCTACTAGAGTGAGGAAGAGAGAGAATGAGAGAATGATAGAGAACGAAAAAAAAAAGAAGCAAAAAGAAAGAATGAGAAGAAACGGTGTGTTTGATATGTTTGATTGACTTAATTATCTGTTAATATGTGTGTTTATGTGAATATGTGAATTATTGAAATTAAGTTTTTCTTTATTCATCCTTCATTCTTGATTTCTTGTAAATGACATAGAAACATTGAAATTATTCATGAACCCAAAAAACATATGTTGTATGAATGATTTGGTCTGATTTTATGCTGATCGTTACCCTAAAATATTAGAATTTGATGATTAAAATTATGAAACCGTAACTAAAGTAATAGCAGACATCACTGTATACTTATAGTCAAATAGCTATAGATTATTATAAAAAATTCAGATTACAGTATTGTTTGTTGTAAATGAAACTAGGCTTCCTGGGAATCCTTTTCATATAAAGGTCACATTCTAGACATTCATAATCTAATCACGAGTTATGGGAAATTGACTAAGAATCTATCCTAGAAATTTTTATTTTCTGTCTTGTTTGTAATTTTTGAATAGGTTGTAATTAGAATCTAAATTTGAGTTCTTCATAAGATTTGTAACCAATTGAATCTAGTTTTTAAAACTATAGATAACATACTAATTCAATTTTTATAACTTAATATAAGTTAATTTTAATAAATCTAGTTTGATCTGGAAAACAATGTTCTAACTTAACGTTATTAATATGTTATGGCTGGATGTGTGCATATGTATCTGATAACTCTATAAAACAAGAATTATATATATCCTAAACTTAATGGTTTTGTTACTAGTTTTGAGCATTCTTAGTGTTTAAGTGTGTGTTTTTTTTTATCTATTTTTACTTTTATGTGTTAGAATATATTGGTACATTTTTACTAAATGTTTTAGTACTTATTTAGGTGTTAATTATCATATTTTATTATGTTCTTATATTTAGAATTTGTGTCTTTTCATTAACCCTAATTCCATTAGGAGTAAGGTTTTCATTCATTTTTGTTCGTTTTTCGTCTCTTTAGTGAGAAATTTTTTAAACTTTTAGTATTTATTCAAAGTGTTCATTATAGCTAATAATGTCTTCCTTTGTGTTAGGGTTCAGTAGGAGAAAACGGCACATTAATTGGACGTTGGATGGGGATTTTACAAGCAAAATAACGAAACTGTGGAGATCTGTCTAAGTAGCTCACCTTTAGCCTGTTTTCAATATTTTTCAAGGGCAATTTTTGTCCTACAACCCACAACTTCAACCCCTAACCCTACTATAAATATCATTTTTTTGGGATGAAATGAGCCTCCACCACTTGTTTTTCTTTTTCTTTTTCTCCTCCCTACTTGGGGAAGAACTTTAAGCTCTCTTTCTTTATTTTCCTTATATTAGTTCTCTTCCAACTTGCAAATTTGGTCCACAAAATTGGTAAAACTTTGGTTATAATTATCTACTTCTCTTATATATGCATTTTGATCTGTTGTTAATTTAAGTTGTTTGCCTTCATTTATTACTTTCTTTGACTAGCTTTTAATGTCTTTGTTTTCTTATACTAGTTGTCTAGATTTATTGCTTTCTTTAGTTTAAATTCTCTTCAATACTTTTACTTACTTCCTTTTAGTTTAAAATGCATTAATTAGTTATGGGTTAGGGTTGTGTGATGTCAATTTCATTTGGGTAGAGGTTAATGGGTTGATTAGGCGGTCAAATGGACTAATTAGACAACATTAAGAGGTTTAAGGGTGATTAGAAAAATTATCTACTTCCTTAGTTAAATTTTGTTAATTGAGGGGATATGAAAATTGAGCCTCCATTATAGGGTTAATTAGGAGAATATGGGAATTAAATCTCCATTATAGACCTAGATTTGTATTTGATTAGAGTTAGAATTAGATCTTGGAAGACTAATTCACCTAGTTGGTTGTTAGAATTTTATGGGTAGTTAATCAAATTTAGTTAGCTTAAGAAGTAGGAGGGATCTAAGTCATACTTATGTTAGCTGAATTGATAGACGTAATTGTTGAGGGATCGGAATTAGGTTACAAATGGGAATCAATCTCTAATGTGGAATATTGGATCACTTTATTGACTTAAAAGAAGGTTGTGGTCGAGAAGAGACTTGGTGTGAACTAAAGTCCCTTGCCAAATATCTTATCTCCTGGGACTAGCCACGGGTCTAGCTCTCCCTTAGCACTTGTAGATGAGGGCCAAAGCTCTGCTTTGGTCTTCTTTGTGATCGCAACTATTGTAGTTAAAGAAGCTAACGCAGCTAGAGCTAAGAGTTGCTACTGGGTTTCATCCTAAGTCATTTATTCCCGATATTTGTTTGATTCTAATAGCCTTCTTTCTAACCAAAACCTGGGAAATTGACTAGTATAAACTCTAACCCCCTTTTTTTTAATCATTTTCTAGTTTTAAACCTAGTTTAGTTCAACTTCTTTAATCAATCCCCTCAAATAGTATTCTAATCAAATAATCGATAATTGTACATCATACTCATGGAATGATCCCTACTTCCACAAGCTACAATTTGATGCTGTATAAATGTAGTTTGTCATCTAGTTTATGTTAATTGATTTAGATGTTTTGTATTTTATAACTAGATATTTGTGTCTTTTTAGACACAGTAGTGTCTTAGAGTAGTAGTATGAGTAATATTCCTTATATGATTTGTAGATAATTAAAATTAATTTATAACGGTATAATCCATGCAATTTTGTGGTTTATATATCCTGTAATATAGTAATTTTCCTAAACTCTACCAATTTGAAAATCTAAAATAAAATTCTGAAATTTTATTACTAAATTAAGATATTTAAAAGAAGTAATTTGGTGATGACTCCCAATGAAAGTTATAGCAGTATGAATTAATTTTCTAATGGTACAAAGCCCACATCTATACGATTTATATATCTCAATATATACTAGTTTTACTAAACATTGTCAATTCTAGAAATTTGTTCAAACTATCCTACTTGTATGGTCATGAAATAATGTATATTCATTTAGCTATTTTGCTCTAATCAGTGAAGGTTAGTTGTTGAAAGTTGTAAAAGGTATTGGTGTATTTTTAATGATTATTTTTAATAAGTTGGCTTAATAAAAAGGGTTTGTGTTTGAATTATTTGTACTATCTTGTGTGCTTGAGATATTGATAAGTTAGTGATAGTCAGAATAGAATCTATTATGGAATAATGTTTTCAAGATCATAAGAAGGTCATTTAGAAAAAGGGGATACGATAATTCGTTAACTCATTGTATTATTTAGATTGAGAGGCTATAGTTAGTATTTAAGGGAATGAAGATGATAATAGAAGTAGAGCTATGGACAGAAGTAAGTGGTTCATATATCATTTTACTCTTTTAATAAATGTTTTAGAACTCTTCCATATTCTCAAATATGTTATGATGTGAAAGAAGATTGAGCATGGAATATGTGTGCATTTTTGGGATATATTATACATATATGACTAATGTATGTAATATGATTGTACCACATGGTAGGATATAATTCCATGTTGCGTGTTTGGCTTATAGTAAAGTTTGGTAACTTAGGGAGAACAACGTTATAAGTGAATACTGTTTTCATATCTATTTCGTACCATTCTAATGTTCTGTTCTTGACCTATCTAATGGGTTACTAATAGTTTCTCCTGGATCCAGTAGCTGAATTACCCTTGTAAATATATGAGTTATCTATTCTGTATGTGTTCTACAATATATGATCTATTATGTATATTTCTGACATTGTTCTGACGCATGTGAAGTATGCTTGCATGAATCACTAGAATATTGTAGTTTAGTCAATCTGATAAAATGGTATATGAACTGCTTGCTGAGGTCATGTGTTACTCATCCTACTTATTCAATATTTTGTAGATTCTAAGAACGAGTACGATTTCAATAAAAGGTTCGAGCCTACCGTTGGGCAAGGTTATGGCCTAGCTTGTGTCTAGCATCTTGTGGTTCCAAACTTGTAGTCAGCTTAGGTTTGTCGTGTGCATGCCAGTTAATAGAAATTTTGTGTTACTTTTATATTACCAATGTATAATATTAAATATGGTTTCGATATTGTAGCCTCGTATGCCTTTGCTTACCCAAGGAAACGACATGTCATGGTCCCAAGTTTTGAGATGTGACATCTAACATCTTATATTTGCTGATGAATTGTTCCTTCTGTGTTCTAGCCCTATTTAACCTCTTTCATTTCTTAAACATATCTTTATCCAATTTGAGGAACTCTCAGGTTTAAAATCAAATTTACAAATTGGTAATTTGTTTGTTACTGGTGTTTGATGATTGTTGGAATGAGTTACATGAATTTATGGGGATGAAGAAAGGTGTTTTACCTGTCAAATAACTTGGTATTCCTCTTATCTATTTTAAACTCATTAGTACGAACTAAGTTCTCATTTGGTTAGCAAGAATTCTGAATAGGGAAAGTAGTCTTTTTCCCAACATTTTAATTCTGGTATTTGGTTCTTTTTTTTTTTTTTTTGACTTGTTGGTAAACCTATAAACTTTCTTCAAAACAAGAAAAATGGATACACAACTCTAGGATTCTAAATCCACAAATCCGTTTGTTATTCTTATTATTTTCCTTAGGAATTTAATATGAAAATATGCTCTAAACTCTTTAACCTTCTTCCTTTCCTCCTCCAACTCCGAGATTCCAACTCTCCAATATAATCAATATATGCCTTAAAAGTCGTACCTTTCGAACCTTCACCACTCTTTCTTATCCAACTGAATTGTAATTGTATTCTCAAATCAGAGTAGTGTTCTTTAGATCCTGGTAGAGATTTTTCATGTTTTTGAGTTTAATTTTTTCATATATTCATTTTAAGTTTTTTTTTTTTATTTTTTATTATCATGCTCTTCTTTACTATAATTTTAGATGAATTTGTTTTGTTTGGAATCAGAATATTTGATTGTTCAATCTTTTGTTTCAAATTATTGGCTCTAAATCAGATTATGAAAATAGGCTAGTATGACATTAATGGTCCTTTCTTTAATTTTTCTTGATAATTCTTTGTTTTTTGGGGTGATTTTGTGGATACAAAATCTTGTTGGTAGTACTACAGCTATATTGACCAGAATCGAAACATAAAACTGATACAAGTGATGCCTGGAATAGCGGCAGCTCAAGTTATAAGTCCAGCTCAATAATCCAACTTGGACCATTTTTGTGAATTTCATTGGAAGCCTTTAATAGAGTTAATTATATCTCAGATAGTAAGTTAGAGAATTGCCTTCGTTAGTTAGAGCATTGCCTTCTCAGCTGTGGCAGTTACTAGTATTAGCCTGATTAGTAAGTTGACAGATTGTATGAAGATCATTCACGTTGCTTTTAAGTAAAATCACAATTCTCTCATTGTCTTCGATTTCAATTCTCTTGTTCTACATCAATCAATAAAGATTCTTTAGCTTTTATCTGAATTCTATTCTCTATTTTTTCTTACAATTCTGAAAGTTTGTTGGGTTTTTCTGCCATTCTGCATCATTGGTATTAGAGTTGTGATTCTTAGGAATGAGCATGGTAGAAGATACTAGATCCCAAAAAGTTTGAAAACTTGAAGAAACAATCTATAACATGGCCAAGGATCAAAGGGAACAAAAAGAGCAATTTGAGAAAGAAATGGCAGTATTGAAAGATCAGATTCTTGAATTACACAAGCAGAGAAATGATAGGGAGATACATTCATGACCAACTACCTCTAGTTCACAACCAGCTCAAGGAAATGTGATAACTCTAGGAAACTAGAGTTATATGTATCCTAAACTTGATGGTTTTGCTACTTGTTTCGAGCATTCTTAGTGTTTTAGTGTATGTTTCCGTCTACTTTTACTTTTATGTGTTAAAATATTTTTAGTATGTGTTTTAGTACTTATTTAGGAGTTAACTATCATATTTTTTTAAGTTCTTATGTTTAGAGTTTGTGTCATGTCTTTAACTTCATTGGGAGTTAAATTTTCATTCATCTATGTTTGTCTTTCATTTTTTGTCTATTTTGTGAGAATTTTATTTAAATGTTTAGTCTGTATTATTTTAAGTATTTATTATAGCTAATAATGTTCTTCTATGTGTTAGGGTTCGGTATGAGAAAATGGCACATCAATTAGACGTCAAACATGGATTTTAAAGGCAAAACGGCGAAACTGCTCAGACCTGTCAGGACAGGTCATTGTAGGAAAGTTTTTTCTTACCGTAAGCTAGCTTAAATAGTGCGTACATCGCTGTAGGTGAGGATCTCCTTAGAACTCGGGTTTTTGGCCATTTTGAGCTCTTTTTTTAGGGCAATTGTTTCCTTTCACCCCTAACCCCTAACCCTTCCGTAATATATGTTTTTAGGGCAGAAATGGAGCCTCCACTACCTTGTTTTCTTCTTCTGTTCTCCTCTCCACTTGGGGAGGAATTTTTCTTCTTCTTCCATTGTTAATCTAGACTACTTTTCCCCATTTGTGTACCTTTGTTCTACAATATTGTAAGACTTTCTTTATTTTTAATCTACTTCTTTTATGACTTATTTCATGTTTATTTAATCTTTCTTGAAATAAGAAGATCTTCATTTTTTGCTTTCATATACCTATCTTTCAATGCCTTTAATTTATTGCACTAGTGTTCTAGAATTAATGTTTAATTCATTTAATTACTTTCCCATGCTTTTATTTGCTTTAATGTCTTTAATTATGTTCTAATTTAGCATGGGTTAGGGTTTAGTGAAGCCAATTTCATATTGGTAGATGTTAATGGGTTGATTAGGTTGTAAAATTGACAAATTAGATAACATTAGTGGGTTTAAGGGTTAAGTAGGGGAATTGATCGCCCCACTAGTTAATTTTTGTTAATTGAGAGGATTTGGGAATTGAACCTCCATTAGAGACTTAGATTAATGTTGGATTAGGGCTAGAATTAGATCTTGGCGGACTAATTCACCTTGTTGGTTGTTAGAATTCTATGGATAGTTAATCAAGTTTAGTTAGCTTAAATAGGAAGGACGTACACTTAGATTAATTAGATTGATAGACTTAATTGAAGAGGGATTGGGATTAGGTTACAAATGGAATCAACAAAATCCGGAAAATTGGCTAGCATAAACTCTAACACCTTTTTAATTATTCTTTGGTGTAAAACATAGTTTAGTTAAACTCATTTCTTTAATCAAAGTCATTTAATTATTATTCTAACCAATTAATTGGTAGTTGCACACCATTCCTCATGGTAACAATCCCTACTTCCACTAGCTACCATTTGACACCATACTTGTGAGTTGTCATGTAATTAAAGTTAGTAGATTTAGGTGTTTTTATTTTGACTAATTGCTTGTTTATTTTTGGATGCGAAAATTTTTTGGCACCGTTACCGGAGAATGGTTGTCAATATTGATAGCAATTTGGTTGGAATACTAGTTTGAAATTTATTTATCATGTTAGTTGTTTCATCTACTTGAAAACCCAAAAAGAATTTTCATTTTTGTATAGTTGTGTCTCTTATTTTCAAAATCCAAAAAGATTTTCTATTTTGTTAGTTGAATTGTCTTATTTTGAAAAATTCAAATATATTTTCATTTCAACTTGATGGATAATTTAAACTAGTTAGTAATTTAAACTTTCCTGTGTTTTCTTTTTTTGTGTTGTTTTAGTCTTGTTCTTGTTTTTGTTGTTTTTAGTTTATATTTGTCAAGAACAAGGAAGGAATTAATTGGAATGATTCGTACCAAGAAAATTACCATTCTTATGGTAATGGAGGTAAGACAATGAGCATGTTTCTTGTGATTATTCCTCCTACCCTTTGGAAAACCAAATGGAATGATCTAACCATCCAAATTTCTTTTCAAACTATCAAGGTTATCCCTACCATTTTTCTATATCTATAGAGCCTACACATAATCAATTGGAGTTTCAAACTCAAGGGAATTCCTATGAGTATCATGGTTAGACTACACCCAAAAACCACCAATCGCAGGAGAGGAGAATGCATGTTTGGAGACGTTGATGATATCCTTTATAGAGGAATCAAATAGCCATCTACAACGCTTTCAAACTCAACTAAATGAAATAGCACAAAAGGTTGGGGGGGGGGGGGGGGGGGAACTACTCAAGAGACTTTCATGAACCCTCCGAACGCATTAAATAGGTGGTCATGTAGTCGCCTGTATCCAAAAATATACTAATACCTGTGAAGATTAGCTATAGTAGTGGAAGTACAAAATTGTTTCACAAAGAGTGAAATTAATTATGTTTCGATTGTAACAATAAAAGGGGATTTATGAAGAGAATTCAATTAATTGCAATTTAATTAAAAACAATGCAATTGAAATAAAAGAAATCAATAGGAGAAATATTCATGGCCTTGGTCACATCCACCATAGAAATTCGATAGTTGATCATTGACACAAAAATATAACAATTCTATATCAAGTACCAATTGAAGAAAGAGTGCGAATTCTAATTCAAAACTTATTTTTGTACCTTTCCTTAATTTAGTTAATTTTCAACACGTGATCTAATTAATCTAACTACAAATTAATTCCGAACAAATGCCAAAAATTAATTAAATAGAAGCTTTGAGAACTAGAAAGATCAATTAGACAGACCATACAACATAAACACACGCAGTTATGTCAATTAATTGGTTATTTTCCCTAGATTCAAAACCCTAATTCCGCAATTATTTCACAGATTGAACCGGACAAACACAACCAATATTAATCTAGCTATCAATTGATTCAATTAATTTACTACGCTGCAGACATAGCAATTAAAAAGAAACAATCCTAAAATTAATTGTAGAAAAATAACCAATCCTTGAAATATTGAAGAACAATAAGTCTCACAACCTTATTGAATCCATGACTTCAATTCCCTCGAACAAGAACGAAGTTTTAGGCATAAAAGGCCATGGAAGAACTCACAAAATAATGCTGCTAGAACTATGACTAAAAGAACAATAAAACTAAGTATCTCTCAAACTCAACTATAAAAGGTGTATGTATAAGGAATTCCAGGGTTAAACTTCCTTATCCCACAAGAAACATGTAATACCCCTCGAAAAAGAGACTAACCAGCCGAAGAAAAGTTTCAAAAATAATATATTCATAAATAGATCTCACAGGTTCAAGCACACATGTGCTAAAAGCCGAGTGCACGTGCACTGGAACCAGTCTTGGAAATTTCCTTTCTAGAAGCAGTGCACATGTGTTGGATTCTTGAGCACACGTGCACTCAATCCAAAATGCCTGTTTGAACTTCAACTCTGATTTTGACTTTGATGTTAACAGAATTTGAAAAAATGCAAAACATGAAAGTTGTAGCTCTTTCTCTTAGCTTGCCAATGCATCTTGAATGACTCAATCAAAGCTCAGACGAGAAAGTTGTGCGCAAAATACAAAACAGTATCCAAATTTCTTTAATGCATGTGCACACTTTGTTTCTTTGAATTTTCTTCGCTTTATTCCATCCTTTAACTCCTTTTCTACTTCAACCCTATGAAAACTAAGAATAAACCAATTAAATCCATAATTAACCCAAGTATTGCTTACAACACATAAAAATAAGGTAAATGATAAGTAAAACTGCAGACATTTATGAGCTTATCAATGGGTGTGGCGTGAAGTCAACCAAAATTCACCTACACCGATGGACAAATGCATGTTTGGGAGGTATGGCCATCATGGAGGATCAATTGAGTTGGAAGGTTGTGATTATGCTCAAATCAACTATGAAGAATCATTTGGAGCACACTTCACAACAACTGGGTCTCCTTACACCATGTGAGAGGATACACCAACCAAAGAATACCAAGAAAAAAATAAGAAAAAATTGGAATGACGATGATGACTTTCATGGAGAATCAAACCCATTCCATGAAGAGAATATAAGACCAATTTTTTGAATTCAAAAGGATGTTCGGTTGGGAAGACCAAGAAGCACCAATACTCCTATCAAATGAAGAAGACAATGGGCATCTTGGAGACCAATGTGATATGGTTGAGTCATTAAGCATGTGCAACAAAGAAGGACCACACAAATGCTCCAATATCGCAACCATCATGTTCAAAGAAGTGTACCATGGAGTGTTTGTTGAAAAAGAGCCAGCTCAAGGAGTAGGAGAATGGATGGGTACTTTCTAGATGGGATCGAGGAGGCATCAACTATATATGCTGAAGTTCAACACATCCTTGGCCACTTCGGAGGAGCTAAGCAATAGTGTAGTTTCACCAAGGATTTTGACATTTTTGGTAAGCCTCCTTGGTGTTACTAGGGGAGTATTTTCTTCATCTTTTCTTTTATTTATACTTTATTCATTATTTATTCTTTAGTTTAAGAACCAAGTGGGTTAATAAAGTCTTGTACCCTTGTGATTAGTTTAGTTTATTATTTTGTTGATTGGCAAATGATTTTTGACTTTCTTGAACAAATTTGGTTATTGATGATAATGTTGATGGCAACATAGGAATTGTGATTTGTGATTCATGTATGACTTATTGGTTGAACACAAACTTGGTTTTACCATTTGGTAGTAGAAATACTAGTGAATGATACACTTTATCTGCTAAGTGTTTTGAACTTATTTTGGGCAATTCATGTGAATGCTTGATATGATAGATTGGAAGTACCTCGCCATGATTGAATGCCTTGTGAAACCAATTATGTGAGAAACTAAGTTTGGGGGATTAGTTAGGCATTTAGAAAACCCATTTGTTGTGTTAAACCCCATTAATCTTATATGTGTTTTTCTTTTTCTTTTGATTGTTTGAACCCCGTGAAACCCAAGGACCCTTTCTTAGTATATCCATGATTGGTTGTTGAAGAAAATTCAATCTCTAAGACTCATGAACTTAATTGCTATAGCATTTATATAGTTTATTTGAAATTATTCATTACATGGCCTTATTTGGTGTTGTGCTTATTAGTGATGGATTCCCTAATTAAAAGTGGAACCATGGCTCAATTTGTACTTAATTTGTCACATTCACTTTCACTTGGTTGTTATGTTATCCATCTTCTATATGAGCTTTTTGATTGTCCATGTGTTATTTAAAATTATTGTCTAGTACTATGTTTAGATAATTACGTGCTTTAATGCCTTCTAGTATAATTTTATTTCTTGTGAAATGGGAAGTGGTTTGAGTGATAGGATGAGTTGTACTCATCATTGAATAAACCAAAAAGTGCAGTGGTGTCAATTGTCTTGTTCATTGGAGATAGTGTTGTTCATTGTGAAAGTTGAAATTAGATGTTGAAGATAGGTTGCACCTCATGTATTAATTTAACCAAAAATGGGATTTAATTGAAACTCAATCATGTTTTCAACCATTTGGTAAAAATGTTTTCTTAGCTAGTGTTTATCTTGAACACTACTTTTTCGTTAGAATTCTTTCAACGCCAATTTTAATTGAGTTATTAATCTGGTTATACACTTCAAGATTTATTGAAATGGTTTCTAAGTTAAGTTGGAAATGCGTTAGGCTATCTTTTGGTCATTGTGCATGAATTTGCATCTTTTGGATATTTTGTGGGTTTTGATGAGATTTAGCTTGGGACATTGTTTGGGGTAGTGTGAATCTCTCGTTTTAGCCAAATGGCCAGATTTTGGAAATGATCTAGGCAATTATTTGGACCATTTGAGAAGGCAAAAAGCCTACCTTAAGTCAATTTTATCCCTAGTGTCCCAGTGAGCCTTATTGTCTACTTTCTCTGCTAGCCATATAACTTAATCCAATCACTTTTTTTATATTTATCCTCTTTTCGAACCCATCACCTTGGCCATATTCTTGATCTGTTGAAGTTCATCAATGTTGTGATTAAATGTTCACATGATAGTTCATATAGAGATTTTGTGAATTTGTTTAGAGGAAAAAAGTCAAAAGTTCAATATTGTTTATATTCCTCATTCGTAGTTTGACAAGCTCATAAATATAGTATATTTTGTGTGTTGTTTACCTTCGTTTTAATGTAATTTTAGCATGAATTGAGTAATTATGAGCTAAAATAGTTTATTTTGAAATTTGTAGGGTGTGAGTAAAGAATGAGTTAAAATGGATCACAATATTGAAGGAAAACGTTCACTGGTGTGGTGCAAATCGAATATAGTTTGGAAGATCAAGAATAAATCTCTTGTTCAAGTTTCGATAATGCTGTGATTTTGGATGATTTGGAAATTTAAGTAAAAGTTCTACAACTTTCATGTTTTAAGTTTCGCAGGATTCCATAGGCATCTCGTTCAAAATTGCAAAGTTAGAAAATATGCACTGGCAAGGAGGGATTCTGACACAGATCGGTAGATTAAGCATAACTTTCTTGTCCGAGGTCCAATTGAGGTGACTCATGCTTTTTGGGAAAGATAAGACATAGAGCTACAACTTTTGTGTTTTGCATTTTTCCAAATTCTGTCTGCATCACAGAGAAAAATGAAGATGAAGTGGAGCCGCCATACTGGAAGTAGCACCCAGGTGCCGGTCGACGGACAGGTCGTGTAAGGTGACTTATTTTGCAAGAAAAGTCCTCCCGTGGCCCGTTTCATGGAAAATCGTGTACTTATCATCTTGGAGCCCCAAAATCCTAAAACACATATAAATACCCCATTATGAGGAGAGTTGAAGGGAGAGATCATGCATTAGTTAAATTAGACATTCGAATAGTAAATTCATTAGATTTAGATTAGGGTTCTCTTTGTTTTTAGGAAGCATTGAAGAGAAGGTTCAAGATTGACAAACTTGGACCAAGAACTTATGATTCTTCATTAGAGAAGAATTCTTAAACCTTTTCTTATGTTATTTGGTTCTTGTTTCATGGTTCTTTTATCATTTAATGCTTTCTGGTTTTACATATTTTTCCTTGCTTCCAAATTTATTGCTTTCTTTACATGTTTTCATAGATTAATGGTTAGGCTAGTTTATTTTCTTTTGTAGATTAATTATAATTTTAGTTCTTAGATTAATATAGTCAAATCTCTTTCATAATGATTTCTTCAAGTAGCATTTGATATCAAATAACCGGTAATTGCTAAACCAATCCTTGTGGGTTCGACCCCTACTTCCGCTATATACTATTGATGTTGTACACTTGTGGTGCGTTATCTAGTTAATAGTTGGATTAGGATCTTATAAATTTTACAACTAGATATTTTATGTATCAAGTTTTTTCTAAGGCACCGTTGCCAAGGATTGGGTCTTTGGCAATATTGGTTTAATTTGACAAGAATACTACCTTGAAGTGTGAATTAGTTTTATTTTTTTAGTTTCATAGTGTGTTTTCAATATTTTGGAAAAAAAAAAACCAAAAATATTTTCCCTTCTTTTATTTTGTGTCACATTTGTTAAAAAAAATTCGAAAAGATTTTTCTCTTTTAGTGGAAAGTTTTGGCTAGCTACTAGTCTAAATTCTCCCATTTTTCTAGTTTGTGTGCTTTTGTGTTAGTGCTTGCTTTTGTATTTTATTTTTGTTTCAGTCTTATAAGAACATGCAAGGAATGAATTGGAATAACTAATGCCAAGGATATTATCATCCTTATGACTATGGAGGCATGACCAATAAGCATGTTTCTTTTGATTATCCTCCCTACTCTTATGATTATCAAACGGGATGGTCAAACTATCCAAAAATTCTTTCTCAAGTTACCAAGATCATTCTTATTCTTTCCCTACACCCACAAAGACAATCGGCTTTATATGAATCAATGGAGCCCCAATTCTTTCACCCATCAATCCAAGAGTATGATGAGGCAGGATCAAAGGAGTTGTGGATTGGAATTCAAGAACTTCGAGAAGAGTGTGCTAAACTCCGAGAAGAAGGAGCTCAAATTCAAGAAAAGATATCTGGATGCCGTGAAGAGCAAGCCATATCCAATAATTGGTTTCAAGACCAACTTTTCAAGATCCCAGGAGTGGTAAGTAGTTAAGAACATTGGACTCCAACCTCCCTGCCAATGGGTGAAGAACTAGTTCAAGAAGAACAAATCAAAAATGTCTTGCAAGAAACCGGTTCCCAAGAGCCTCACGAGGTTGAAGTTACAACAACCAAGACACTCAAATTTATGTCGAGGAATCACAAACTTTTCTAGTACATGAGTGTGAGTTTGTCCTTGGTACACCAAAGGAGGTTCCATTTGGGGTGTTCGTGGTAAAAGGGCCAGTTTTAGATGGAGAGGAAGAATGATACATTCTAATCTCTTGCAGAAGAGGTCGAGGAGATACAACCTACTTATGCCGAAGTTCAGTTCCATGGGGATTCGGATGCGCTGACCAGTGGAGCACATATACTAAGGATTACAACATCCACAGCATGCCTATTTGGCTTTACTAGGGTAATATTTCTTTTAATTCTGCTTTGTTTATTTGCGCTTTAATTTATCAAGTGCTTGAGCTTAAGAACCCGGTGGGGTAATATAGGTTTTAAGCCTCATAATTTGTTAAGTGCATGTGCTTTAGATTGTTAATTACTTTTAGTTATACTTGTGTAGTTGATAATATTGATGGTAAATTAGTCAAGTATAGTTATAATTAGTTCACAAGTATCAACTCATCTCGTAGGTATTTATGTTGGGATATACTGGTCCAACTGATCTTCACTGCTAGACAAGCTTTCCCTTTTCTTCTTTATACTTTTATTTACTATAACATTGGAGGCAATGTTTATTTCTAAGTGTGGGGTAGTGGGGAGTTATCTAGAATTATATTATAACATTTGGTGTAGTTGCTTAATTTTTGCTTCAATATTTTAACTTTTCTTTTGATATGAGAGTTTTTTTTTAAATTCTTGAATATTTTGTGCTAATTAGCGGAAATCTTTAAAATTTTGGAAAATTTTGTAATCACTTAACATGTCTCATTTGATTTTATGAATGATAATTTTTGAGCTAAACCGTCATTAGTGGGTAGTCGATGTTAATAATTTCCTTGCGTGAACTCTAAGAATTCTTGAGCACATAGCCATAAATTATTTTATTTTTTATACTTAGAGATAATTATGTAAACTCATTTATATTGCATTCCAGGCCTTGCTTTATTACATTTTTTAAATGAAACATTATAGATAATTTGATTTGATTTAAAGATGAGGGTAGGCATTTCTTCTAGATTTGAGCCTTTCAAGTTAACCGTTACAGTAAAATTATCCCTAGAACCCTATTTGAGCCTTAATTTATTTTGTATGGACAGAAGCACCATTCCTTTTTTTCTAAGCCATTTTTTCATCTTTCTTTGTGAGCTATTATAAATGTCCCTTAAGAGGTTTAATGCCGCATTAATTGTTAAGGAGATATAAGGATGGAAGGTAGTTGTATGAGAATGGTTGAATGAATAGTGTACAATTAAGGTCAAGGGGTGTTAGAAATTTTTTTATTGGCCATAGCAGGTGGTGCCAAACACTGGCACTTGGGCTGGAATATTGCAGGTGGTGCCCATCACATCCACCTGCATTGGAGTGTTAGCTAGTAGTGCTTATCAATGGTACCTGCGTAGATATTTTTTTTGCGGGTAGTTCCTATCACTGGTACCCGTTTTGAGAAAAGAAAAAGAAACAAAAACAAAAGGGAGATATTTTTACATGATGTTGGCGAGGAAGGTGGAAATTGAAAAATTATGATTTTACTTTTCTTGTTGCTCAAAATTTTTAGGGGTGTTTGGAAAATTAAGTACAGGGTTACTCCTTTAAAGGATGGGTGTTTTAATATTCGAAAAGAAATTTTATGTTGATGTGTGGCCAGTTATTAACATTAATTTAAATCTCGTTTTCTTATTTTTTTATCCTTTTTCCCTTCTTTGTTACCCAAATCTTATATTTACAAGCCAAAAGCCTTACCTAATTTAAGTCGAGTCAATTGTTTACAAGAATGGAGAAATGTAAGAAGAGTAAGCTATGGAGTGTTTAGAAAAATTTAAAAGGTTTGCATGATTTGATCTTTATGTTTTAAAAGTTAATTTTTGCATGGCTATAGACACACCTACACTGAAATTCATGTATAGGGGTTTATTATCATTTGACTATTTACCTTGTGATGGTTTGGTTCTTGGTTATTCATGTGGAAGATTGATGAGATGTGTTGAGTATGTTTGTGATATTATTTCTAGGCTTTGCTCGAGGACGATCAAAAAGTAAGTGTTTGGTATTTGATATACTCATAAATATAGTATATTTTGTGTGTCGTTTACCTCTGTTTAACTATAACTTGAGCAAGAATTGTGTAATTATGAGAGAAAATAGCTTATTTTGTTTGTTAGTTTTGTAGGGTTTGAGTAAAGAATGAGTTAAAATGGATCACAATATTGGAGGAAATGTTCACTGGCGTGGTGCAAATCGGATATAATTTGGAAGATCAAGCATAACTCTCTTGCTCAAGCTCTGATTGATGTGATTTTGAATGAATTGGAAAGCTAAGGAAGAGTTCTACAACTTTCATGTTCTGAGATTTCCAGGATTCTATAGGCATCTCATTCAAAACTCCAAAGTTGGAAAATATGCACTGGCAAGGAGCAATTCTGAAATAGTTTGGTAGATTGAGCATAACTTTCTCATCTAAGGACTGATTGATGTGACTCAATATTTTCTGAAAAGCTAAGACATAGCGTTACAACTTTCATGTTTTGTATTTTCTCAAATTCTGCATGCATCAAAGAGAAAAATGAATATGAATTGGAGCCACCTTATTGGAAGCAGGGCCCAGGCACCAAGTCCAGAAAGGTTGCTTTTGCTCATTGGAAGCATCGCCCAGGCACTGGTCGGTGGACTATAAGAGACTGGAGGTCATGTAAGGTGACTTATTTGGTAAGAAAAGTCTTCCCGTGGGCCTGTTTGCATGCGAAATTATGTACTTATCATCCCAGGGCCCCAAAACCCTAAAAACATATATAAATACCCCATTATGAGGGAGTTGAAGGGAGAGATCAGCCATTAGTTAAATTAGACATTAGAATAGAAATTAATTAGATTTAGATTAGGGTTTTCTTTGTTTTTTGGAAGGATTGAAGAAGAGGTTCAAGACTGACAACCTTGGACCAAGAACTTGTGATTCTTCATTAGAGAAGCATTCTTAAACCTTTTCTTATATTATTTAGTTCTTGTTTTATGGTTCTTTATCATTTAATGCTTTCAAGTGTTACATATTTTTCCTTGCTTCCAAATTTATTACTTTCTTTACTTGCTTTCATAGATTAAAGGTTAGACTAGTTTATTTGCTTTCGTAGATTAATTATAATTTTAGTTCTTAGATTAATATAGTCAAATCTTTTTCATAATGATTTCTTTTATGAGGCAAAGAACATTGGTTGTCAAATAACCAGAAATTCCTAAACCAATCCTTGTGTGTTCGACCCCTACTTCCGATATATACTATTGATGACGTACACTTGTGGTGCGTTATCTAGTTAATAGTTGGATTAGGATCTTATAAATTTTATAACTAGATATTTTATGTATCAAGTTTTTGGCACCGTTGCCAAGGATTGGGTCTTTGGCAATATCGGTTTAATTTGACAAGAATACTACCTTAAAGTGTAAATTAGTTTTATTTTTTTAGTTTCATAGTGTGTTTTCAATATTTTGGAAAAAAAAAACCAAAAAGATTTTCCCTTCTTTTATTTTGTGTAACATTTGTTAAAAAAAAATTCGAAAAGATTTTTCTCTTTTAGTGGATAGTTTTGGCTAGCTTCTAGTCTAAATTCTCCCATTTTTCTTATTTGTGTGCTTTTGTGTTAGTGCTTGCTTTTGTATTTTGTTTTAGTTTTAGTCTTATAAGAACATGCTAGGAATGAATTGGAAATGTCTAATGTATAAGTCATGCCAAGGACATTAACATCCTTATAACTATGGAGGCATGACCAATAAGCATGTTTCTTATGATTATCGTCCCAACTCTTACGATTATCAAACAGGATGGTCAAACTGTCCAAATTCTTTCTCAAGTTACCAAGATTATCCCTATTCTTTCCCTATATCCACAATGCCATTATATGAATAATTGGAGCCCCAATTCTTTCACCCATCAATCCAAGAGTATGATGAGACAGGATCAATGGACTTGTGGATTGGAATTCAAGAACTTTGAGAAGAGTGTGCTAAACTCCGAGAAGAACTAGTTCAACTTCAAGAAAAGATATCTAGATTCCGTGAAGAGCAAGCTGCAACCAATAATCGGTTACAAGACCAACTTTTCAAGATTCCAGGTGTGCTAAGTAGTGAAGAACATTAGACTCTAGCCTCCCTGCCAATGGGTGAAGAACTGGTACAAGAACAACAAATCGAAAATGTCTTGCAAGAAACTGGTTCCCAAGAGTCTAGCCTTGTGAAATTAAAGTTACAACAAGCGAGACACTCAATACTTAGGTCGAGGAATCATCAACTTTTCTAGTACATGAGTGTGAGTTTGTCCTGGTACACCAAAGGAGGTTTCATATGGGGTGTTCACGGTAAAAGGGCCAGGTTTAGAAGCAGAGAAAGAAGAAAGATACATTCTAGAAGAGGTCGGGGAGATACAATCTACTTATGCCGAAGTTTAGTTCCTTAGGGATTTCGGATGCGTTGAGTAGTGGAACACATTTACTAAGGATTACAACATCCTCGGCATGCCTTCTTGACTTTACTTGGGAAGTATTTCTTTTAATTCTATTTTGTTTATTTACACTTTAATTTATTAAGTGCTTGAGTTTAAGAACCCAGTGGGATAATAAAGGTTTTATGCCTCGTAATTAGTTAAGTGTATGTGTTTTAGATTGTGAAATGCTTTTAGTTTTAATTGTGTAGCTAATAATAGTGATGGTAGATTAATCAAGTACAGTTATAAGAGTCAGTTCACAAGTTTCAACTCACCTCGTAGGTATTTATGTTGGGATATATTGCGCCAACTGTTCTTCATTGCCAGACAAGCATTCCCTTTCCTTCTTTATACTTCTATTTTCTGTAACGTTGGAGGCAATGTTTATTTCCAAGTGTGGGGTAGTGGGGAGTTATCTAGAATTATATTTATTTGGTGTAGTTGCTCAATTTTCGCTTCAATATTTTAACTTTTCTTTTGATCTGAGAGTTTTCTTTTAAAATTTTTTGAATTCTTTAGTGCTAATTAGTGGAAATCCTTGAAATTTTAAAAAATTTTGCAATTTCTTAGCATGTCTCTTTGATTTTATGCATGATAATTTTTTAGCTAAACTGTCATTAGTGGGTAGTCGATGTTAATAATTTTCTTGCGTGATTCTTGAGCACATAGCCTTAAATTATTTTATTTTTTACAGTTAGAGATAATTATGTGAACTCATTATATTGCATGCAGCCCTTGCTTTATTACATTTTTGAGGATATAATACAATTTTAGATAATTTGATTTGATTTAAAGATGAGGGTAGGCATTTTTTTGAATGTTTGAGCCTTTCAAGCAACTGTTACTGTAAAATTATCCCTAGAATTCATTTTTTTTTTCTAACACATTTTTTATCTACTTTTGTGAGCTATTATAAATGTCCCTTAAGAGCTTTAATGCTGCATTAATTGTTAAGGTGATGTAAGGATAGAAGGCAGTTGTATGAGAATGTTTGAATGAATGGTGTACAATTAAGGTGAAGAGGTGTTACAAAAAATTTTATTGACCGTCTCAGGTGGTGTCCATCACTGGCACCTGTGCTGGAATATTGCAGGCGGTGCCCATCACTTACACCAGCATTAGAGCATTAGCAGGTAGTGCCTATCAATAGTACCAACGTAGATATTTTTTTGCGGGTAATTCCTAAAGCTGGTACCCGTTTTGAGAAAAGAAAAAGTAACAAGAATAAAAGGGAGATATTTTTACATGATGTTGGCAAGTAAGGTTGAAATTGAAAAAGTGAAATGATTTTACTTTTCTTGTTGCTCAAAATTTTTAGGGGTGTTTGGAGAATTAAGTATAGGGTTACTCCTTTAAGGGATGGGTGTTTTAATATTCGAAAATAAATTTTATGTTGATGTGTGGCCAACATTAATGTAAATCTCGTTTTCTTATTTGTTTATCCTTTTTCCCTTCTTTGTTACCCAATACCCAAGTCATACGTTTACAAGCCAAAAGCCTTACCTAATTTAAGTCAAGTCGGTTGTCTATATTAATGGAGAAATGTAAGAAGAGTAAGCTATAGAGAGTTTACAAAAATTTAAAGGGTTTGCATGATTTGATCATTGTGTTTTAAAAATGATTTTTTGTGTGGCTGTGCGCATACCTGCACTGAATTCTTGTATAGGGGTTTATTATCATTTTATTGTTTTGCTTTTCTTGGTTATTCATGTAGAAGATTGATGAGATATGTTGAGTTTTTTGGTGATTTTATTTCTATATTTTGCTCGAGGATGATCAAAAACTTCTCAAAAGTGTTGCGTATTTGATAAACTCATAAATATAGTATATTTTGTGTGTCGTTTACCTCTGTTTTAATGTAATTTGAGCAATAATTGATTAATTATGATCTAAAATAGTTTATTTTGAGTTTTGTAGGGTTTGAGTAAAGAATGAATCAAAATGGATCACAATATTGGAGGAAAATATTCACTTGCGCGGTGCAAATAGGATATAGTTTGGAAGATCAAGCATAACACCCTTATTCGAGCTCCGATTTCCATGATTTTGGATGATTTGGAAATATAATGAAGAGTTCTAAAACTTTCATGTTTTGAGTTTTGTATGATTCTATAGGCATCGCGTTCAAAATTGCAAAGTTGAAAAATATGCACCGACGAGGAATGATTATGACACAGTTTGGTAGATTGAGCATAACTTTCTTGTCCGAGATCCAATTGAGGTGATTGAAGATATTTTGGTAACCTAAGACACAGAGATACAACTTTCATGTTTTGAATTGTCCCAAATTCTGTACATGCATCACAGAGAAGCAAGAAGATGAAGTGGA
Source organism: Cinchona pubescens (assembly GCA_025175665.1). NCBI lineage: Eukaryota > Viridiplantae > Streptophyta > Magnoliopsida > Gentianales > Rubiaceae > Cinchona > Cinchona pubescens. Next base: position 2,306,854 of record JANKKI010000027.1, on the reverse strand, counting down.
GCAACCTTACTGGAAGTAGCGCCCAGGCGCCAGTCAACAGATAGGTTGTGTAAGGTACTTATTTTTCAAGAAAAGTCTTCCCATGGGCTTGGTTGCATGGAATCGTGTACTTATCATCCCGGAGCGCCGAAAACCTAAAAACACCCATAAATACCCATTATGAGGGGTACCGAAGGGAGAGATCAGTCTTTAGTTAAATTAGACATGAGAATAGAAATTCATTAGATTTAGATTACGGTTTTCTTTGTTTTTGGGAAGGATTGAAGAGGAGATTCAAGATTGACAACCTTGGACTAAGAACTTGCAATTCTTCATTAGAGAAGCATTCTTAAACCTTTTCTTATGTTATTTAATTCTTGTTTTATTGTTCTTTTATCATTTAATGCTTTCTAGGGTTACATATTTTTCCTTGCTTTCAAATTTATTACTTTCTTTACTTGCTTTCATAGATTAATGGTTAGACTAGTTTATTTGCTTTCCTAGATTATTTATAATTTTAGTTCTTACATTAATATAGTCAAATCTCTTTCATAATGATTTCTTCAAATAGCGTTTGATGTCAAATAACCGGTAAATGCTAAACCAATCCTTGTGGGTTCGACCCTACTTACGCTATATATTGTTGATGCCATACACTTGCGGTGTGTTATCTAGTTAATAATTGGATTAGAATCTTATAAGTTTTATAACTAGATATTTCATGTATCAAGTTTTTGGCGCCGTTGCCAGGGATTGGGTCTTTGCCGTTATCGGTTTAATTTGACAAGAATACTACTTTGAACTGTAAATTAGTTTTATCTGTTTTAGTTTCGTTGTGTGTTTTCAATACTTTGGAAGAAAAAAAAAAAACCAAAAAGATTTTCCCTTTTTTTGTTTTGTATCACTTTTATTAAAAAAATCCAAAAATATTTTCTCTTTTAGTGGATAGTTTTGGCGAGCTACTAGTCTAAATTCACCCATTTTTCTTGTTCATGTGTGCATTTGTGTTAGTGCTTGCTTTTGTATATTGTTTTTGTGTCAGTCCTATAAGAACATGCAAGAAATGTATTGGAATATCTCATACCACCGATATTATCGTCCTTATAACTATGGAGGCATGACCAATAAGCATGTTTCTTATTATTATCCTCCCTACTCTTGTGATTATCAAACGGGATGGTGAAACTGTCCAAATTATTTCTCAAGTTACCAAGATTATCCCTATTCTTTTTCTATAACCACAAAGCCTTTATATGAATCAATGGTGTTTCAATTCTTTCACTCATTAATCCAAGAGTATGATGAGACAGAATCAATGAACTTGTCGATTGGAATTCAAGAACTTCGAGAAGAGTATGCTAAACTCCGAGAAGAGCTAGCTCAAATTCAAGAAAGTATATCTAGATTCCGTGAAGAGCAAGCCGCATCCAATAATCGGTTACAAGACCAAATTTTCAAGATTCCAGGAGTGAAAAACATTAGACTCCAACCTCTTTTGTAATCAAGAGACTCAAAGTTCCTACCAATGGGTGAAGAACTGATTGAAGAAGAACAAATCAAAAATGTCTTATAGGAAACCAGTTCCCAAGAGCCTCACGAAGTTGAAGTTACAACAATCGAAACAGTCAATACTTATTTCGAGGAATTACCAAATTTTCCAATACATAAGTGTGAGTTTGTCCTGGGTACACCAAAGGAGGTTCCATTTGGGGTGTTCGTGTTAAAAGGGCCAGTTTTAGAAGGAGAGAAAGAAGAAAGATACATTTTAGAAGAGGTCGGGGAGATACAATCTACTTATGCCGAAGTTTAGTTCCTTAGGGATTTCGGATGCGTTGAGTAGTGGAACACATTTACTAAGGATTACAACATCCTCGGCATGCCTCCTTGGCTTTACTTGGGGAGTATTTCGTTTAATAAAGGTTTTATGCCTCGTAATTAGTTAAGTGCATGTGTTTTAGATTGTGCATTGCTTTTAGTGATACTTGTGTAGCTGATAATATTGATGGAAGATTAATCAAGTATTAGTTATAACCAGTTCACAAGTTTCGACTCACCTTGTAGGTATTTATGTTGGGATATACTGCGCCAACTGTTCTTCACTTCCAGACATGCTTTGTCTTTCCTTCTTTATACTTTCATTTTCTATAACATTGGAGGCAATGTTTATTTCTAAGTGTGGGGTACTGGGGAGTTATCTAGAATTATATTTATTTGGTGTAGTTTGGAAGATCAAGCACAGCTCTCCTTTTAAAGCTCCGATTGCTGTGATTTTGGATGATTTTGAAAGCTAAGGAAGAGTTCTACAACTTTTATGTTATGAGTTTTCCAAGAGTCTATAGGCATCTCGTTCAAAATTGCAACGTTGGAAAATATGCACCGGCAAGAAGCGATTCTGAAACAGTTTGGTATATTGAGCATAACTTTATTGTCCAAGGTCCAATTGAGGTGATTCAAGATTTTTTTTTTTGAAAGCTAAGACATAGAGCTACAACTTTCATGTTTTGAATTTTTCCAAATTCTGCCTGCATGATGCATAGAGAAAATGAAGATGAAGTGAAGCTAACTTACAGGAAGTAGCACCCTGGCATTGCAAAAGTGCAGTGCCCCGGCGATGTTCGACAGACAGGTTGTGTAAGGTGACTTATTTTACAAGAAAAGTCCTCTCGTGGGCCCGTTTACATAGGAAATCATGTACTTATCATCCCGGAACCCCAAAATCCTAAAAACACCTATAAATACCTATTTGGAGGGGAGTTGAAGATAGAGATTAGCCATTAGTTAAATTAGATATTAGAATAGAAATTCATTAGATTTAGATTATGGTATTCTTTGTTTTTAGGAAGGATTGAAAAGGAGGTTCAAGATTGCCATCCTTGGACCAAGAACTTGCAATTCTTCATTAGAGAAGCATTCTTAAACCTTTTCTTATGTTATTTCATTCTTGTTTTATGGTTCTTTTATCATTTAATGCTTTCCAGCGTTACATATTTTTCCTTGCTTTCAAATTTATTGCTTTCTTTACTTGCTTTCATACATTAATGGATTCATGTGCTTAGGCCAGTTTATTTGCTTTCATAGATTAATTATAATTTTAGTTATTAGATTAATATAGTGAAATCTCTTTCATAATGATTTCTTCAAATAGCGTTTGATGTCAAATAACCGATAAATTCTAAACCAATCCTTGTGGATTCGACCCCTACTTCCGCTATATACTACTGATGCCATACACTTGTTGTGCGTTATCTTGTTAATAGTTGGATTAGGATCTTATAAATTTTATAACTGGATATTTCACGTATCATAGTTGTTACGTTTATAGTATTGTAAAAAGAAAAAAAAAGATGAAAAAAAATGCAAGTCTTGTTAAGTTTTTTTTAGTTCAATAATGAAGGTTCACTTTACTTGACCTTCAACTTCTTATTAATAAAAGAAGTACTTTGCCTTCGGAAGTGTTCATTGGATGAGTAATGTTGGTTTCTTGGGACTTGATTGTTGGGATATTGGTCCAAGAGTTTTTCATTGACATGTCTAAGGTGATTTAAGCTACTCTTATCCAAATTTATCCTACCCTATTACCTTACAAGCTTGAAAATTCCTAAATAATTCTTAATGTAGGCTAATTTGCATTAGTGAGTTGAGGGTGAAACATTGCTTCCAATATTTTGTCGCTTGCTAAACTTTGTAGTGCCAACAAATATCCTTGTGAGTTTATTTGCATTGATTTATGTTTCATTAAAATAAGTGCTAATGATCTTTCTTTACTTAGGGCGAGTATTGGAAAACTTAATTTTTGTGATTTAGATTAACTCACACATCAAATGGCATTGCATTAACTTTTCACTAGTCAAAGTAATACTCGTAATCAAAACTAGTGTATACTTTTGTAAATAGAGAGGTGGGGAAAAACTTTGAGTTTCTTGATTTGAAACTCTGTTTTTACCTTTGGCAAGTACACTAGAGTTTCTATTCTTTTGGTGGCATTAAGTGTGTCATGTGTTGTGTTTTGTGTTTTGTGTTTGTTCTTGTGATAGTTGCTTTAGTTGTGTTCTTTTTCTTCTAGAATCTTCTTGTTTTGCTCGGGAAGAATAAAAGTTTAAGATCAGAGGTGTGATAACTCTATGGAACTAGAGTTATACCCTAAACTTGATAATTTTGCTATTTGTTTCGAGCATTCTTGGTGTTGTAGTGTGTGTTTTTGTCTACTTTTACTTTTACATGTTGGAATAATTTTAGGATGTGTTTTAGTACTTATTTAGGTATAAATTATTATATTTTATTAAACTTTTGTATTTAAAGTTTGTTTCGTGTCTTTCACGTTATTGGGAATTAAGTTTTCATTCGTCTATGTATGTCTTTTGTTTTTGATCTATTTTGTGAGAATTTTATTTAAATGTTTAGGTGTTATTTTAGGTATAGCTAATAATGTTCTTTTATGTTTTAGAGTTCGATAGGAGAAAACGACACATCAATTAAACGTCGGACGGGGATTTTAGAGGCAAAATAGGGAAACTAAGCAAAGCTGTTAGGGCACCTCGCCGTAGGCGAGCTTACACAATAGGTACCTCACTGTAGGCGAGCTCCAAGCTCACTATAGGCAAGGATCTCCAAAGAAATTGGGTTTTTGACCATTTTGAGCTCTTTTTCAAGGGCAATTGTGTCCTTTCACCCCCAACCCCTAACCCTACTATAATTTTTGAGACAATAATTGAGCCTCCACCACCTTGTTTTCTTCTTCGTTTCTCCTCCCCACTTGGGGAGAAATTTTTCTTCTTCTTCTATTGTTAATCATAGAATAGTTTCTCCCATTTGTGTACTTTTGTTCTACAACATTGTAAAAGTTCCTTTATGTTTAATCTAATTCTTTTATGCATTTATTTCATGTTTGTTTAATCTTTCTTGTCTTTATTTCTTTCATCTAATTAGCTTTCAGTGCCTTTAATTTATTGCACTAGTTTTCTAGAATTAATGTTTAATTCATTTAATTTCTTTTCCATGCTCTTATTTTCTTTAATGTCTTTAATTATGTTATGATTTAGCATGGGTTAGGGTTAGTGAAGCCAATTTTTTATTGGTTAATGTTATCTATAGAGGTTAATGGGTTGATTAGGTGGTAAAATGGACTAATTAGATAACATTAATGGACTTAAGGTTAAGTAGGGGAATTGATCTCTCCACTAGTTAATTTATGTTAATTGTGTTGGCCCCAAAAGCAACCTAAGAGGGGGGGTGAATTAGGTTATCTCTAAAGACAAACCTTTTTTAAGTGCTTAGTAGAAATTCAAACTTTATGCAACAAATGAATACTTAAGCACAAATGAATATAATAGATATTCAACAGTTTAAGCTTAAAGAACAAATAAGAATGAGATAAAGAATATCAAACCAAACTCCCAAGCTTCTCAAGCTTGGAGTACATGCACTAGTAGTGCCTCTTCAAAGAAGGTGAGGCAATAACCTTCTTGTACACAAAGTAGGCTCACCCTTGCACCAACTAAGTTCCTCTAGTTGAGCCAAAGGGTTTTACACTACAACCTCACTTTTGTACACTTGTTATCCCTCCACTCTTACACTTGAAGATCACTCACTAGTCATATTCTTGCTCACACTAATTCCCACTAGTTGAGCCAAGAAAGCTAGACTTCTCAAACCAATACAACCCACAATATTTTAGCCTATTTCTCCTCAAATAGCTCTTACAAGTGTTTGTATTGAATGTAGTCTCTTGTTACTTAATTCAGACCTTGGGGTATTTATAGTTGCCAAAGACTACATTCAATACAAACACTTGTAAGAGCTATTTGAGGAGAAATAGGCTAAAATATTGTGGGTTGTATTGGTTTGAGACTGTCTCTTATACACATCTAGAGTGTGTCCGAAGAGACTAGCCGTTGGACCTTTCGGACGGCGCACATCTAGATGTGTATAAGAGACAGGAAGCAAGGGTTACCATCGTCCGAAGCTCTGTGTGGTTGTTTTGTTCGGACGATCATTTGCGTCCGAACCTCCCTGTTTTTCTGCACACTTGTCTTTAAACCATTAGCATGATTTGGTCATCATCAAAACATGATTAACATAACTGGGGTTCTTCAAATTGAGGGGATATGGGAATTGAACCTCTATTATATAGTTAGATTAATGTTGGATTAGGGTTAGAATTAGATCATGGAGGACTAATTCACCTAGTTGGTTGTTAGAATTCTATAAATAGTTAATTAAGTTTGGTCAGCTTTAGTAGGAGGGATCCACACTTAGTTAATTAGATTGATAGATTTAATTACTGAGGAATCAAGAATAGCTTACAAATGGGAATCAACCTTTACTTTGGGATATAGGATCACTTGGTTGACCTAATTAACCAGAATCTGAGAAATTGGCTAGCATAAACTCTAACATTGTTTTTAATTATTCCTTAGTGTAAAACCCAGTTTAGTTAAACTCCTTTCTTGAATTTAAAAGCTCTTTAATTAGTACTCTAACTAATTAGTCAGTAGTTGCACACCATTCCCTATGGGAACTATCCCTACTTCCACTACCTATTATTTGACACCATATATTTGCAAGTTATCATCTAGCTAAAGTTTGTAAATTTAGGTATTTTTATTTTATAACTAGATGTTTATATCTTTTTAGATGCAACAAAATGCCTACCAGTCGTCAACTCGATTCTCCATAATTGAGTTCCTAAAATTTTATGGAGAGGAGTTTAAAGGATGGGTGTACAAGGCAAAATAATTATTCAAAATGGATGAAACTCCTTCACATGCAGAGGTGAAAATTGCGGCAATGCACCTGGATGGGAAGGCACTCCAGTGGCACTAGATCTTCATGAGATCAAGACTTACCAGAGAATTGCCTAATTGGGAAATACATCAAGGAAATATTACTAGACTTGGAAACTTTTCGAATCATGGCTCCATGGGTAAGTTAATGAGTCTTAGGCAGAAAGGATCTGTGCAACATCTAGATACAAAGATCAATTTCAGAAGCTATTGAATAGAGTTGATCTAACAGAGGACTATGCAACCAGTTCTTTCCTAAGTGGCCTCAAGGCTGATATTCAACTTTCAGTAAGAATGTTTCTTCCCAAAACTTTACAACATGCTAGAATCTTGGTTAGAATGGAGGAAGCCTAACAATTTAACCAAAATTCCAAATTCAAGTCCTACCAAAAACCTTCTGGAATAGAGTTATCAAAAGAAAAAACCTTTTTCTCCAAACCAGTTATCAAAAGATCCTGTTCCCATTTGGAATAGGGTTAATAAGCCACTGTTATCCACACCTACTATACCAGCCTCACCAACATCAAACAATATGACAAATCTAGGAAACCAAAGTTATATGTACCTTAAACTTGAGTATTTTTGTATTAGTTTCGAACATTCTAGGTTTTAAATGTTGTTTTTGTCAACTTTTGCTTTTATGCTCTAGCATGTGTTAGTTTATGTTAATTTAGTGTTTTTAATGTTATTAATTAGTGTTTTTATATAATTAATAGAGTGTATTTATTTATAGGGTTCAATTGGAGAAAAAGGCGTGACAATCAGAGAACAACCATTAACCACAATCAAATTTTGACAAAGGAAATCATTAACCGCTGTCACCAAAGAAAAATTGCTACTAGAACTTTAACTGCATTCATTAACCATCGTCATCAACAAGAACCATCAGTGACCTCTGCCATTAAAATGAAGAAGTAAATTAATTGATCACGGTCACCAGAAAAATTTACGTCAGCATTATTGACAACGGTTAAAATTTTGAAGGAGGGATTTTATTGACTGTGGTCACCATGCTGTCAATGACCGTGGTCATTGATCACGGTATGAGTTATTTTGAAGGGTAAATTTATTCATTCCGTGGCAAATTGTAGCTGCAACTTCCTTCTCCAACCCTAGGTATATAAATACATCTCTTAAGTCTCTTTGGAGGCCAAGTAGAAAGTAGGAGTAGAATTAGATTGTAGTAGAGTGGTTTACTGGGTTCTTCTCCCTTTTTTCCTTCCCATTTAGGGAGGTTTTTCTTAGATTAGAATAAATAGGATTTATCTTTCTCGTAACTTTCATTTCCTAGTTAAAAATTCAACCTTTATGGTGGTAAGTTCTTTGTTCATTTTCATACTCCTCTAGTTAGTGATTAATTTCATTTTTGTAGTTTAATTAGTTTAATTGCTTTTACTAAAATTCTCTCTTTACTTTCTTTCTTAGTTTAGTTGGTTGATTTAGTTAATGGGCTTTTTATTTAATAGCTTTCTTCACATGATTTCTTAGTGTACTAATTAGATTAATTTATGAGTTTTCTTAAAAAATACTTTTTGGGGATAATTTGTAGTTAGACTAGTTAATTAGGATAGACTAGTTCATGGAATTTTCATATAATGGTTTCCTTTATTTGCTTACATAGTTTAATTGGTAGATTAATTAATGAGTTTTCCTTAATTATTTTTTTTAGTGTTAATTTCTAGTTTAGGCTAGTTAATTGCTTTCAAAAAATTGCTTTTTTTTTACATGCTTTCTTAGGATAGTTAATGGGTTTTCTTTATTTATGCTTGCTTAGTGATGATTAGTAGTTAGATTAGTTAGTTGCTTTCTAAAATGCTTTCTCTTTCCATGCCCTCTTTAATTCCTTTCACAAAAGTACTTTCTGTAGTGTTGAATTTACTCTAAATTGCCTTTCTAGTATTTAAATTGCTTTCTTAGTTCATTAATTCTAGTTGTAGTTTAATCTTTTCTTAAAGGCTAGCATTATTCCTAAAGCAATTAATATTCTGCCATAGCAAATTTAACTTTATTGATAAAATTGTCTTTCTTCCTCTGCTTTCTTTCAGTCTCTTCATTGATCGAAATTCCCTTCTTCTGGCAACGTTTTGTTTCGACTCCAAATCAGCATTAGCTTTGGAAACCGGAGTACTCTAGATTGCTCAACTACTTAATAAAACGAAATGCCTCAGTCTCAACCAACTACTACCCCGTCAAGTCATCTCTAAAACTTAGTTTTATCAAGTTTTAGAGCATGAAGTAGTAGTTGAGATGGCTCAAGCCTTGACCTATAGGACTTCGGAATCAAAAAAATGAGTGATGGCTTTGAAATTAAAAACTAAATTCATAAATTTTGTTTTTAATTTTTTCTCTTTAAATTCAAGATAGATTAGCACATGGCCGGGGAGAGAATAGACTTTGTTTATTCAAAAGCCTTACAATTGGTTTGTTTGCTAATTTTCATTTCGTTCTTAATATTTATTTATTTTGCTTGTGGATGCTATCCAAGAACAACGTCTGGAGGTGGATTTTGTGTAGTGGTAGTGAAAGATTTTTCCTAGGTTCATGAAGCATAGATAAAATAAATTAAAGAAAAAAAAAAAAAGAGATGATTTCTATTGGGAGATTTTTTCAAACAAATTTAATTTGTCATTTGTTGTTTTTCTAATGTGATTCTTAAAAGGAAGATGTCAAAGTGTTTTGAGCTGATTATTGAGAAATATTCAGGGAGGCAGAGGAGTGGGGAAAGATGCTAGAGATGGATGAGTGGTGAGTATAGACGACGTAGGGGGAAGGATCTGATAAAAAACTTTTCCATGGGGCCCAATAAAGAGTTCTCAAGGGTACTTTTGCCAATCAAATCAAATTTGCTCCGACAAGAAATTAATTTCTCTAGCAATGACGCTAGCCTTTCTTAAAATCAACCACTTAAACTAATAATCTAACTAAATAATCGTTAATCACCATCCAATCCTTATGAGTTTGATCCTTATTTCCCTTTACTACTAGTTTACAGCCGTATACTTACAGGATGCCGCCTAATTAGTAGTTAAATTTAGGTGTTTTTATAAATGTTATAACTATATATTTTTCAAAATAAGGTATCACAATACAACTAAGGAACCTTATAAAAAATTGAGTGTTGCAAAAAGGAAAGATAAAAGATCAAAAAACCTTGTTTTTGGTGTGATGAGAAATTCATACTTGGCCACAAATGTAAGAATAGACAGCTTTACAGGTTGGAAGTTTATGATGAAGAATTAGAAGAGGATGAATGTGGGGAGGGAGAATTAGATGAAGGAACTAAGAAGGGAAATGAGGGACAATTGGCTCCCTTTTCTGTCAGTGCCATGTCCAGTTCAATTGTTCCCAAGTTCAAAACCATGAGGGTGACTTGTCATGTAGGACAAAAAACAGTTAACATTTTTATCGACTATGGTAGTTCCCACAACATCATTCATCCTGAGGCTATCAAGAAGTTAGCCCTTAAAATTCATCAATTTTCACTTGTGGTGGTTGATGTAGCAAATGGCAACAAATTAACCACCACAAAATCTTGTCCTGGTTTTTCTTGGAAAATTTTGGGTCAAGAATTCTTAACTAATCTGCTAGTTCTACTTATAGGGGGTTGTGAAGTGGTCCTAGGTGTTCAATGGTTGTCTACACTTGGTGACATAAAATGGAACGTTAGTGATATGAGGATGGAGTTTCACCATGGAGGCAAAAGGGTAGTTTTGCGAAAAATGCAGCAACATTCCATTGTCAGTTGATCAAGAAGGAGGCAATGCAAAAAATCTTGCAGAAGCCTGAACAAATTGCTGCTGCACTATTATGTCTAATAAGATGTGTACCAGATTCATTGATGGTAAACATATCAGGAGGGGACAATAAAGATCATGACAACTCCTTGGATAATCTGTTAGATGATTATGAGGATTTGTTTCAAGAGCCTACTGAACTGCCACTAGGAAAGGATCATGATCACCAAATCCATCTGAAACCAGGCACTCAACTAATTAATTTGAGACCTTACAGATATCCTACATTTCAAAAAGGAGAAATAGAGAAACTAGTGGCTGAACTGAATGAAGGGATGAGTAATCAAACCAAGCAATAGCCTTTTCTCTTCTCCTGTGGTGCTTGTTAAGAAGAAGGATGGCACTTGAACAATGTGTACTGACTATAGAGAACTTAACCAAGCTACCATGAAAGAGAAGTTCCCTATTCCTGTTATTGAAGAACTACAAGATGAACTTTTTGGTGCTAACCTGAACATTTTCAAGTTTTTCATTAAGCTTGATCTAAGATATGGTTACTATCATATTAGAATATGTTCAAAAGATACTCATAAGACAGTATTTATAACATATGATGGTCACTATGAGTTTCTTGTAATGCCCTTTGGCCTCACCAATGCACCTTTAACTTTCCAAAGTTTGATGAATGATATTTTCAAGCCCTTTTTGAAGAAATTTGTGTTGGTTTTCTTTGATAATATTCTAATCTGTAGTCCTTCTTGGGAGCAACACTTACGTCATCTTAATATTGTGTTTGAAGTTATGAGAAAACATAGTGATGCGGGTTTACCTTAGGTAGAGATAACACAAAATTGCACAAATAATAAAAACTCACAAATCACTATGCTCTACCACACGGGTTTACCTTAGATAGAGATAACCCAAAATTGCACAAATAATAAAAACTCACAAATCACTATGCTCTACCGCACAACCATAAGTATACGGTGGGAATAGTAGTCTAGGATGAGTGGATATCGTCCTTAAGTGCACAAAATTGCTTGCAAGGCAATTACAAGTTTTACGAGTTCTTATATAATTAGATGATTCAATTAATAAGTAATAGGTCCAAACTACTCAACAACTCGATAAAAATACATATTTGAATTCTCAAATTAAGATAATCTATCTAACAAAATAAATAATGAGAACAATTATCAACTCAATTAAAATACTAACTAATATATGCAAGGGAAAGTAATCAAGGGAAAGCAAGTAAACTAAATCCAATCTACTAAAAAGACTAATTTCATACTAGAATTGAAAGAAACAAGTAGTCCTAATTTAAACTAAAGAAAGCAATTAAAAAATATTAAAACAAAACTGCATTCATTTTCTACTACTTAAAAAGAAACTATTGATTTTGAAAAGAAACTAAATTCTAACTAAATATTTTTGGATTTTTGTATTGAAATAAGAAAACCCACCAAATTTAACTAGAAATTAATGCAAATATTTGAAAATTTTTAATTAGAAAGTTCCAAATAAACAAGAACCCTAATTACTCTAAGAAAACTTGAAGTACAAGCAATGAGATTTTTAAGAAATTAAACTAAAAAGCAAGTACAAATTATATCTATTTAAAGTTAAAGATTAACCCACAACAAGTATGTAATCAAAATTTAAACTTGCAAGAAATTAAAAATTAGATCTAATGGAGAATTAAAAAGGATTTGTATTATGAAATAAAACTTGACAGTCGAGTCTCTCTATTCTACTATAAGCTAATCTAATCTAAAAAGCTACACTACTCACTATGTCTACTAACACATGTCCATAGAACCTTAAATAGTAGAGTTTACACAAGGAAAAATTAAGAATTGGTTGTTGAAATATTACAAAATTGCCATTACTATTTTTGCTAAAACACGTCTCCATGTGGCGATTTGGATAATTCCATGTCGCGACATGGCCTAAAAATACATATCTAGTTCTGCCTCCACGTCACGATTTGGATAAATCCATGTCGCGACATGGACCCTTTTTCCAACAATTGTTTTCAATTCTTCTCAAATTTCATCTTGGCCACTGTACTTTGTTTATTCTAGTTTTCAACCTCTAATTTAGACCTACACAATATTAAACTAGTTAAGTAATCAATTCAACTAAAATTCTAATAAAAATTTATCATATTTAACAATAGCTAGAATATAAACATATAATATGGAAATTAACTAAAAGTTTCAATTAATTAATCAAAATTTGAAATTTAAACTAACTAAATGCTATGATTTAGAATAAAATAACTCTAGTTTACTAGAGTTATTACATAGTCTTAAAGTCAAAAAGAGTAAGTTTACCTTTGCCAGGCATAAGTAGATTATTTAGGTATGGAAGCTGATGCTCAAAAAATCACAACTATTTTGAAATGGCCTACTCCTAAGAACCTGAAGGAATTGAGAGGATTCCTTGGTCTTACAATATACTACCAGAGGTTCATCAAATATTATGGAAAGATCACAATACCCTTGACAGATTTGCTAAAGAAAAATAACTGTTTTGTTGGACTGAGGAAGCCACCTTAGTGTTCCAAAGTCTTAAGATGGCAATGAGCCAACAACCAGTGCTGGCTCTACCTGATTTTTCCAAGGAATTTATTTTAGAAATAGATGGTTCTAGAAATGGAACTGGGATAGTACTAATGCAAGAAGGCAAACCCTTGGCCTACTTCAAGAAAGCATTAGCTAATCAACCCAAGCAATGTCTGTATATGAAAAGGAAATTCTAGCTGTTGTGACCAGGGTTCGAAGACTCGGCCGAGTCTGAGTTGACTCGGTCGAGTCAAAATCGGAACGGAGCCCACCGGTACGAGTCGGAACCTGGACATGTCGGAGACGCCGGAATCGGCATCGGAACGGGAAGACTCGGCCGATTCTCCATGCTTCAGTTGGGTGGGACGCTGACTTGGCCAAGTAGCGGTGAGTCAACTCGGGCGAGCCTCAACTGTAAACCCAACTAGCCTCTTGTTGTCCATGGTTAGTATATGTCTTTTTTTTTTTGGTAACTAATTAAAAGTGCATTATATTAAATTGAAAAAACAGAAAACATGACAGAACAAATGTTCAGGTGCTGGGCACCATTCTGGGAAAACAGATTCCCCTTACATCATTTTCCAGAAACTGGGCTAATTCAGAAGGCCTATGATCAAAATACACAAAAATGTCATCTTGCTCCATTGTCTTTTGTGCCAGATAGTCTGCTACAGAATTCGCTTCACGAAATATATGTTTGATGCTGATTTCCTGGAAGGATTCCATCAACAACCTGCAGTCACGAAACTTTACATCTACATTTTTAACTTATTCAATGACTGCAGCAGCATCAAGTTTCACTTCCAACTTCTGGATATTAAGATTCCTGGCAATCCTTAAACCATCCATTAATCCCCTTAATTCAGCCTGAATGTTGTTTGATATTCCAATTCTTATGCTAAATCCGGCCACAAAGTGTCCTAAGTGATGCCTGATGACTCCTCCTGCTCCAGCTAGGACATCTCTTCCCCCTGAATGCACCATATTATTCAATTTGAGAAAACCAGCTGTAGGAGGAAACCAGTTTGTAAGAATTTGAACTCTTTCTTACTAAGCTGAGAAGGTCCAATAAAGAAGTGCTCAGCTGAAAGTGAGATTGTTTGAGAGAGAGGAGGGGAAATTTGATGTCCTGGTTGGAAAAACCTTTGATTCCTATTACACCACAACACACAGCAGGCTGAAGAAAAGATAGTGCCCCAAGGTATCAGAAGGTGAAAAGATTGGTCCTGATTAGTGGAATTTCTTCTAAACTAGTTGAGAAGACTTTCCTCATTCCTTCTTTTTAGGCTGTTAGGGAGCCTGATTTCAAGCGCTGAACTAAGAATATCTGCCACACATTGGTGTGAACTCACACTTGTGGAAGGAGATCTTAATATATTTGTGGTGCTACGATTTATCATTCTCTATGTAAAATAAACAACTACAATTAATATCTAGTTGTGATTGTATTTTGCTAATTTAATTTGACAACTTAATTTGTTGTAGTGTTGTATATTTTTTAATTTTCTTTTTAGAATTTTTTAGATTTTGTATATAACAAAATATGCATGGCGCCCGATACACAACCGATACACCAAGACCGATGTGGAACGATACATTCCGCGACCGTTACCGTGACCGCGACTTTCAACCATGGTTGTGACAGCGAAGTGGAGGCTTTATCTTCTAGGCACACATTTTGTGATCAAAACTGATCACAGAAGTTCAAAGTATCTCATGGAGCAAAGGATTTCTACACCTTTATAGCAGAAGTGGATCTCAAAGCTGATGGGGTATGATTATGAGGTAAACCATAGGAATGGGGTGGAAAACCTAGCTGCTGATGCATTATCCAGAAGACCTTCGGAAGATGCTCAAATTTGTGCCATTTCAATGATTAAAAGCCAACTTCTATTTGAAATACAGCAAAGTTGGCAGACTGATCCCAAACTACAAGAGTTGATTCACAAGTTGTTACTTAGTGATCAATCTCATCCTTCCCAAAAACAATTACACTTGGCAGAACAACCAATTGAGAAGAAAAGACAGATTTGTAGTGGGAAACAATTTTGATTTGTGGACCAAGATTATAGGATTATGCATAACAGTGCTGTAAGGAGGCACTCGGGGTTTTGGTTACTTATAAGAAGCTAAAAGGAGTACTATTTTGGAAACATTTGCTTAAGGATGTGTAGGCATTTGTTGTATCTTGTGAAGTGCGTCAAAGGCACAAAGTTGATCGTGCTGCTTACCTTGGTTTGTTACAGCCATTGCCCATTGCCCAATCCAAACCAGATTTGGACTGATATCTCTCTTGATTTTTTTTGAAAGATTACCTAAATCTCAGGGCAAGGAAGTGATTGTTGTAGTGGTAGATAGATTAAAGAAATATGCTCATTTCATTGCATTGTCCCACCCTTACACAGCAATGAGTGTAGCTCAGGCTTTTATGGATACTATCTTCAGGTTAAATGGTTGCCTGAATCTATTGTCAGTGACAGGGATATGATTTTCTTGGTAACTTCTGGCAGGAATTGCTCAAACTACAAGGAGTTCAACTAAGCATGTCATCAGTATACCATCCTCAAAGTGATGATCAAACTGAGGTTGTCAATAGGTCTTTGGAGGACTACCTTAGATGCATGACAAGTGAGCATCCCAAACAATGGAACCGTTGATTACCATTGGCTATGTTTTGGTACAATACAAACTTCCATACCTCCACTCAAATGACTTCTTTTGAGGTAGTGTATGGTCAACCTCCACCATTGCACCTGCCCTATTTTCGTGGCAGTTCAGTAATGGATGTAGTTGACAGGAATTTGAAAGGGCTCAAAATAGAATGGAATAGTTGGCTGATAAGCACAGGAAAGAGAGGGAATTCAAGGTTGGAGATTTGGTTTATCTTAAATTGCAACCATACAGGCAGCATCTTGTGAGGCCAGATTTGTCAAAAACTTTCTCCAAGATATTTTGGCCCTTTCCTTATATTAGAGATAGTGGGATCAGTAAGCATACAGGCTTCAACTTCCTGATCATGCCACAATACATTCAACCTTTCATCTATCTCTTCTCAAAATGAAGATTGGCAGCCAACTGGTTCAAGGATCCATGCCAGTAGGTTTGACTGAGGAAGTTAGCTCAAGGCAGAACCTGTGGCTATATTAGACAGAAGAATGGTGAAAAGAGGGCATGTGGCTGAAACACCAAGTCCTGGTTCACCTGAGGATGCAACATCGGAATTTTGATATGATTTGCAACAGCAATAACCTCACCTCAACCATTTCCTTAGTTCTTAAGGACAAGACCTGTTCGACGGAAGGGCCGCATTGGTACAAATAATTCAGTGGAGTAGCGTCAGCTCAAGTTACAAGTCCAGCTCAGCAATCCAGCTTGGATTACTTTTGGAAATTTCAATTGGAAGCTTGTAATAGAATTAGTTATGTCTCAGATAGAATTTCATCGGAAGCTTGTAATAGAATTTCATTGGAAGCTTGTAATATAACCTCACCATCAACCATTTCCTTAGTTCTTAAGGACAAGAACTGTTCGATGGAAGGGCCGCATTGGTACAAATAATTCAGTGGAGTAGCGTCAGCTCAAGTTACAAGTCCAGCTCAGCAATCCAGCTTGGATTACTTTTGGGAATTTCATTGGAAGCTTGTAATAGAATTAGTTATGTCTCAGATAGAAAATTTCCAACTCAGCTGTGTCAGTTACAAGTATTAGCTTGATAATAAGATGACAGATTCTATGAAGATGTTTTTGAGTAAAATCACAATTCACTCTATTATCTTCAATTTCAATTCTCTTGTTCTACATCAATCAATAAAGATTCTCTAATTTTTCTCCGAATTGTATTCTCTTTTCTTCTTACAATTTCAGAAAGTTAGTGGGGATTTTTTACCTTTCTGCATCAAAAACAGTAATTAATTTGATATGCAAAGACGGTATCGAACTTAATTTCTTGATTAATATATTTTTGGATAATGTTATATGTCACATCCATCTAGTGATTTCTTAACCCTTTTTTGATATAGAATTCTTGAGGCCTAACATAAGTAACTGTGATGAATCACAAGAAAAAAGTATTGTTAAGGATGAATTCACATAAGAAGACTGTGAAAAAGACAGATTGAGAAAATGGGGGATTCCTGTCACTAACCCAATGTGTGTATTGTGTAATGATGAGAAGGAGACTTTGGATCATGTGTTCTTTGAGTGTGATGTTTCTGCTGCAATTTGGCAGAAAACTTAGAACATGCTTAACATTTATGGGACATCAGAGATGGAATGATAAAGTCAAATGGTTGAGTAAACATTGGGGTGCAGACTCCTTTGCAAATAAATTGAAGTTAGTTCCTTTTGTTGCTACTATTTACAACATTTGGAAGGGTAGGAATGGGGTGATTTTTCAAAAGAAAGAGATTAACAAGGTGAAGGTTTTTGCTGATATAAGAACTGTTGCGTGTGGATATGCTCACTTTGGAGGGTTGTTCGAAGGAATAAGGACTAGCATGATTAGTTGTGCACTGGGTGTATCCAAGAAGTGTTATGATTCTAGATCAATGAGTGTATCCGATAGAGAAATATGTTGCTGAATACTTTGTACAATTTTGTGTTGCCTATCATCAATAAAAGTTCACAAATTTTACTCAAGCCATATAATTAAATTATTAGTTTCAGTGAAGCTTTTGAATCATATTAAATCATTATTCATTCACATTTTGTGTTTCTATGTTATCATTTGAAGATTAACTAGAATCAATATCATTGTGCATGTTATCACATGTTTCGAGTAAATTATTTGAGCGTTATCATGAAATTTTATAGTTTGTGAAAAAAAAAAAAAAAATAGATGCACTTAAACTTATTACTTATTTTAATCATGCGTGTAAATAAATATTTGGGTTGATTTCATTTGACCCATTAACATTTAGAGTCACTATCACTTTAATCTCTAATAAGTTATTTTTTTAGACACTTAAATCCTTCCGTTAAATTCAACTTAACATTTATTCTCCTTGTTGACAAAATTACCCTTATTCTCTCTTCTTTATATTTTTTTTATTTTTACTTGATTCATTTTTTCCTTTCTCCTATTTTATTGATATAATTCAATAATTTTTTTATCATTTATCATTATACAAAATTTCATCAAACTCTATTTTTGGAAAGAAAATAAAATATTTTAGGTGTCATAGGAAAGATGGTAGAAATGTCATTTTAGGTAAAAAAAAATCTAACCCTATTAACTTTGACCATTAGTCCAAGAATTTAAGTTCCTAAAAGATAACATTAGAGATTAAAGTAATAATGACCATAAACATTAAAGAAGTAAAGGGAAATTAACCCTAAATATTTTTGTACATTCGTAAAAACAAACAAAAAAAGAATATTTATTTTTTAATATGAATTTTTACTAGTACAATACGAAATAATTTAATAAACTTTTAACTAACATATTTATGCTTGTAGGGATATTTTTAGCAATTTAGTGAAAATCTTGAACACATTCCATGTACTTTATTTTTCAATTGGAATTAAACATTAGAATATGAATCCATAGAATTTTCTTGTCAATATTTCTAAAGTATCCAAATATAATAATGGGATATTTCCCCAAAAAATCACAATCCGAGTAATTATATTCCTAGTTAAATTTACTTTCCTACTAACCAAACGAGGCCCAAAAGTTTTAAATGAAAAATTGAAAAGATGATTAGCATATTGAAGACTGACCAATAAGTTGTTGAATTATGGGATTCGGCATCAGCTTGTCAAAACAATTTTGGTTAGTATTCAATATATTGGTCCAGTTTGTTTATTTTTTTCCAAACGTGTTATGAGGAGAATTGAGAGTTGTCTTGCTGCATTTCTATAGTCTAGTATTAACTTAAATACTCAGAAGCCAAAGGTGGCCTGAAAACCTCTGTAGACTATACCAGGAAGGGGGATTGATCTAAAGACTTTGTGGACTAAATGCCTTGTAACTATGCATATCTGGAATATCTATAGGAAAAAAAATGCTTTGTGGGTATTCCAATTTAGATACTTTTAAGCAAAAAGTGAAATAGTTTTTGGTTCTATCATTCCAGTCGATTGTTCATGGTGTTGGAGAAAGTTGCATCAGCACAGATCTTTTGTTAAACATTTGATATATTATAAAACTTGTGAAAACCCAAGTCGGTCCACTATTTGATATTAATTAAGTTTTAATAATATTAGTAGTTTTAAACCCACAAGTTATTAGGTTGGATTCATAAGTAATTAAATTTTATAAAGGGACTAATCATTAAATATTATGTTGACATTTATTATATATAGCTAAGGTTAAAAGAGTATACAACATATTTTATACTGAATTTTAGGGTTACGGTCGTATAAGCAAAAGAGGAGGAGAAAGGAAAAAAAACTCGATCGATCTCGACAACTGAAAGTGAGGTAATTATATTCGACCTTATTATTGGATTATTTATGGTGTGTTCATGGATGAAATTATGAAATTAATTCATTGGTGTTCATAGAGTTAGGGTTTGTTTATGGATGGAAAACAAGAATTGTTGACATGAGAATTATATTAACTCATTTTATTTAAGAATTGGTGTAATTATATTGCTAAATAAAAAAAAATGAAATTAGGAAACAGGACTGCGTGATAGCATCCCATCTCTATTTGTGCAGGCGTTCATTGTTAGCAAGGCTTACTACCAAGCCAATCATATCGAAAAAAAAAAGAGATTGGAATCATGGTTGCGTGTTGGCAACCATTCTTAATTGGAATTGGGTTTGACAGGATAAATTGGTTTGTAAAAAAAAAAAAAAAAAATGAATGAAGTGAAGTCTGCTTGGTAGCAATTGTTTTGTCTGAGGAATTGAGATTTGGTAGCAAGCTTGCTGTCAAATCAAATTTGTGTTTTAAAAAAAATAAAAATTGAGAAACCTTATAGGATTTTAATGTTTATTTCAATATGATTTTAGGTTGTAGTTGATTGTGGATTAAATTTCATTATAATTGTGTTATAGGTGACGAAAACTCCTTAAGACTCGAATATTTGAGCTAAATTTAATATTTGAATAAGTCGTTGAGGTAAGGGGTTCTAATTCTCTTTCATATTTTCGAAATTTTTTTGCATAACTCTTGCTTGAAAATTTTATTTATATATTAAATCGGACTGAGTATAGTTTACTTTTCTTGTTTGATTATATAAAACTATTATAAGTGGCAATTTGGCATGATAAATTACCCGTGTGATGCATGCTTGATATTTTAACTATTATATTGTTTGTCTTTTGGCTATTTTTGGTAGAATTGGTGGGAGTTAGTTCCCAAAACTCCATATGAGTTTTTATATGGCCCTTTTTCCAACGAGTTATAGTAGTTGGATTTTTGTTGTGACCCTTTTCCTAGCGAGTTATAGTAGTTAGGACTGGATATCCAACTTGCCAATAAAGTTATAGAGAACCCATGAGTCTAATATTTATTATTGTACTGTGTTTTTACTTTTGTCATGGATACTTAGTATTGAATTGTAACTATTTGAATTATTGATAATGCCACTTATCTATATCATATGTACTCATACCTTACCGTTTTAAAACATTTGCTTATATATATGTATATATGTTACGATGTGTTAAAAATAACTTTTCAAAGTATAGATCTTATATAACATACCCGTTCCAATGGAAGAGAACTTGAACTTCTTACTGACCAATATGTATGCTCACCTCATTATATAATATTTTTTGCATGTGTTCGTAATTTTTCTTAAGGCAAGTGATCGAATATTAGAGATTTTGCACCTTGTGTCCTCGTAGAAAGGTGAGGGCACGGCGTGTTACTTCCTCAGTTTTGGGGTGTAACATTTAATGGTATCAGAGCTCAAGTTGTCGAATTAAGTCACTTAAGTTGAACATGTATTAGATCGTATTTAGAACATAGGAATTACATATAATGCATAGTGTGGAGATGGCCAGCCCATATTGAGTGTATTGTGTTTTCTTTGAATTCGATACAAGTGTAGTTATGAGTGAAGTTTAGTGTTTGACAAGTCGGAATTCTCATTTAATGTTTCCAGGGATTAAAAGTTAAGAATTTATTGATGAAAAAGATGGAAATTTTGGAACGTTTGCCAAAAGGTAAAAATCTAAGAAAGTGAATGATAATAAGACTTTCAAGATTTGACAGTAATTGTAACTTTTGAGGATTTATTGTGATTGAGGTAAAGGTATTATAAGGAATTTGAGTAGACAAGTTTTGATAATGATGATGGATTTGGGTGGATAGGTTTATGCTTATGTAGCGAAACAAGTAAGAATCTGTTATAGTTATCTGTAAGAATCTGTTATAGTTATCTACGCGGGACTAAATATTACTTATGTTAAGCTTTTAAATTTTTGTAGTTATTCATACTTTAGCAAGGATAATGATAGTTAGTTGTAATTTCAGTTATAAGGCTTTGAAATTTGTTGAGTGAGAGAAAAAAAATTATTATTATTTTCTAAACTTTATTTTCACTATTTTCTAAATAAATGGTATGTTTTTATTCAAAAGTATTTATATAAGAGTTTTAATGATTTACTTGAAAATGATTTCAAAGCATGAAACTCATTTATAAAGGTTTGAAATTAAAATCTCAGTGTTTGCATTTTTATTTATTTATTTATTTTTAAATAGTTTTGAGCAGTGATTTTTTCTTATAAGTGATAACTTGTCATATGAAATTCCAAAGTAATCACTGCTTGTTGTGTTTGGAAGTAGATCATAGATGTTTAATTTGATATAAAAATCATGATCCTATTCTTCATATATTGTTTTCAGTAAATTTTTAATTTGATTAAAATTACCTTTGAAATTAAAAAATTAGATATGTGTTGATTTTTCCTTAATTTTTTTTTTAGCTATTTTATATAAGACATGATGTGATTTTTAGATGGTTACTTCCTTCATGTTTTATTCTGTCAAAACATATTTTGTATATCTATTAAAGTAATTGACAAAATGATATATTAAATTCAAAATACGATTATTTCAATGTTACTGGCTATAGTATATTTTCTTTAAAAGCTTGTTAATATAAGGGCATAATTTTTCACCTATTTATTATTATAAATCTAATTTTGTTGTATTCAAAAGTTATATCTGTTTGAATTGCACATCTCAAGATACATTGATTTTAATAAAACTATAGAATCTAGAATGTCATAATGATGTTTAAGATGATTGTATGATTTTGTGGACAATATTTATTACTTTAAATTTTTGATATGGAAAAGTTTCTTCTTAAGAATTTTATTTTTAAGTTAAGTTTCTAATAATATCAAGGACAAAAAATTTGGAATTGTATGACTCAGAATATGATGATTTTAATTAACCTTGTTAATTCTTAAATAAAAAAAAAATCATTCTATTACCTTTATAATAATTTTATAAATTGAGACCATTTTTGGGCTAATTTGAGTAGGAAAAAAAATTCTTTAAATTTTTAATTTAGTATTTGAAATTTAGTTTATACCAGTATAAAGTGTAAGCTTTTTGATTTATAAATCTTGGGATATACTTGATTTATAAAAACACTATTTTGATAGTGTATCAACTTTACTATTTTGACCAAAATTCATAATTCTATAATCAAATTTAAAATGATTCATGATGTCATTCATTACCATATTTAAATATATATATATATATATATATATATATTCAAACAAGGATTTGACAAACTATGAATTTTCTTGATTCAAAAAATTTCAAAATATGCTTAGCTATTAAACAGTATCTAAATTGAAATTGCAGTCAAATTATAGCTCTCTATTATTTTGAACAAATTTCATAATTGTATAATAAAATTAAAGTTACTCTGATGTCATTTGT
Organism: Cinchona pubescens; assembly: GCA_025175665.1. NCBI lineage: Eukaryota > Viridiplantae > Streptophyta > Magnoliopsida > Gentianales > Rubiaceae > Cinchona > Cinchona pubescens. The sequence continues at coordinate 2,283,933 of JANKKI010000027.1, read as the reverse complement.
TATTAGAGTTTTAAAAAAAATAATGATAATAATTAAAAAAAAAAAATAGCTTCAATAGCATGACTCATAAGTAAGAGTCTTGATTACTACTAGGTTTATCTCTACTATATCAGATTGGATACTTGAAATTCAATATAAATACTTAATTTTTTCCCTATTTGTTGTATTGTGTGATGTTTATTGTGAATAAGTTTTGTATATTTGGGACATTAGATAATTAATATTTGTGAGAGAAACTTAAACACTATATATCTTAGGGACTATTGTGAGAGTTCCACATATCTTCCTACATTTAAGGATGGATCACAAGAATTTTTGAAGTAAGGTATTAAATTATTTTCATCTAGAAAAATGATATTGCAAACTTAAAAGGATGAATTGATTTAGAGTATGAGGATTCCCCTTTAGAGAATGCATGATTCTATTCTCTATATTCTAGATGTTTTAACTTGGTATTTAACTCAGATAAATTTGTGGGTAATTGATTTAAATTAGAGAACAAGATATTTCTCAGATTGTTGCAATTCGTAGCTTAGTGGATTTGTGCTAGAATTTATCACTGAAGAGACTAAATTCGACTACTATAAGTTTTGATTTGGACATTAGAGAATGTTTTTAAATTTTTATACAATGGTTGTATTTTCGTTATAAATTTGAGGAAAGTTACTCGGGTAAGTTTCAAGGACGAAACTTATTTTAAGGGAGGTAGAATGTGAAAACCCAAATCGATGGCCCACTATTTGATATTAATTAAATCTTAATGATAATAGTAGTTTTAACCACAAGTTATTAGGTTGGATTCAAAAGTAAATAAGTTTTCTAAAGGGACTAATCATTAAATATAAAGTAGACATTTATTATATATAGCTAAGGTTAAAAGAGTATACAACACACTTTATACTGAATTTTAGGATTACAGCTGTTTAAGCAAAATAGGGGGAAAAAGGAAAAAGAACTCGATCGATCTTGACGACTCAAAGTGAGGTAATTATATTCGACTTTGTTATTGGATTATTTAGGGTGTGTTTATGGATGAAATTATGAAATTAATTCAATGGTGTTCATGGAGTTAGGGTTTGTTTAGGGATGGAAAAAGAATTCTTGATATGAGAATTATATTAACTCTTTTTCTTTAAGAATTGGTGTAATTATATTGGTAAATAAAAAAAGGAAATCTCCTCTAGCCCCAATGCAGGAAACAATCATTAGTACAAGAAGGCGGACATCGATGGCGTTCATTGTTAACAAGGCTTGCAACCTAGCCAATCATATCGAAAAAAAAAAAAAAAGAGATTGGAATCATGGCTGGGTGTTGGCAGCCATTCTTAATTGGAATTGGGTTCGGCAGGATATATTGGTTTGTAATAAAAAAAAAAAAAAAAAAGGATGAAGTCAAGGCTGCTTGGTAGTAGCTGTTTTGTCCGAGGAATTGAGCTTGCTGCCAAATCATATTAGTGTTTTAAAAAAAAAAAAATTGAGAAACCTTATAGGATTTTAATGTTTATTTCAATATGATTCTAGGTAGTAGTTGATCGTGGATTAAATTTCACTATAATTGTGTTATACGTGAAGAAGACTCCTGAAGACTCGATTATTTGAGCTAAATTTAACATTTGAATAAGTCATTGAGATAAGGGGTTCTAATTCTCCTTCATATTTTTGAAAATTCTTTGTTTAACTCTTGTTTGAAAATTTAATCCCGCGTATTAAATCGGACTGAGTATATTTTTTTTTTCTTGTTTGATTATATAAAAATTATCGAAAGTGGAAATTTGACATGATAAATTACCCGTGTGATGCATGCTTGATATTTTGACTATTTTATTGTTTGGCTCTTGGCTATCTTTGGTAGAATTGGTGGGAGTTAGTTCCTAATACTCTATATGGGTCTTTGTATGGCCCTTTTTCCAACGGGTTATAGTAGTTGGACTTTGTTATGGCCCTTTTCCTAGCGAGTTATAGTAGTTAGGACTGGATATCCAACTTGGCAATAAAGCTATAGAGAACCTATGAGCCTAATATTGATTATTGTATTGAATTTGTACTTTTGTCATAGATACTTAGTATTGAATTGTAATTATTTGAATTATTGATAATGCCACTTATCTATCTACGTACTCATACCTTACCGCCCTAAAATATTTGTTTATATATATTTATGTATGTTACGATGTGTTTGAAACAAGTTTTCAAAGTATAGATCTTATATAACATACTCGTTCCAATTGAAGAGAATTTGAACTTCTTACTGACCAATGTGTATGCCTATCCCATTATATTATATTTTTGCAGGTGTTCGTAATTCTCCTTAAGGCAAATGATCAGATATTAGAGATTTTGAGTCTTGTGTCCTCGTGGGAAGGTGAGGGAATGGTGTGTTACTTTCCCGATTTTGGGGTATGACAAAACTGATATGGAATGGATGCATCATCGCAGTTTGATCCTTGGCATCCTGTTGGTGCCTTTAGAGACAAATTTTCACGGTCTATTATTACTGACTTTAGCAGTTCAACTTGGGCACTTTTACCATCAATAATGGAGAAGAAACATATGAAAATGTTCCACTGGTAGGAAAATATCTGTAAGGGACCTTATCATTGCAAAACCAGTGACACTATTACCATATGATACTAAGATTGATGAAGTGGTGTGACTGCTTCAACTTCTAGTTTCTATACTACCATTTCAACTTATACTGAACTCAGACTTGCGCATCCTCAGGTATTTTGGTATAATGTGGTTGGTTTAAAGGTTGCATACCAAGACATTGATCTTTTATTTTGTTGTTAGCTGGTCAAGGCAAGTTGATAACCAAAGCAAGATTGAGAAGGAAGAGTATTATTAAGGAGGATATATGTGTAGTCAACAATGTTGCTTCTGGAACTATTGGACATTTATTTTTCTTATGCCCTTTCATATTTGAGGTGTTACAAGACATTATGTATTTGAATCATTTGTTTAGAGGATCTTATGGATAGAGTCATGGCTTAACTCAGCATACTACGCAAATATGTAGTTTGTGATATAAATAAAATTAGTGGGTATGTGTTGCAATTTAAAATAAAAAAAAAATGTGTTCAGCACGCGCATGTGCGCTGAAGGCAGTAGCCAGAAATGTTTAGCGCACATGCGCTGCTACAGTGCATGTGCTCGCGCCACTGCAGTTGTCCGTTTGAAATTGAAAAACGGGTAAAATGGAGAGAGTTGCAACTTTTGGTTCAAGAGGGGTGTTCCATGGATTGAAAAGGTGTATTCCAATGGATTCCTCTGATCTTCCATCTCTATAAAAGAGAGTTATATCCACTAATTCAACATAACATTGATCTTTAAAAATCTGTCTCTTCTTAACATTGTTCTTAGGAAGATTTTTAAATATTTCTATTAAAAATCTTCAAGAATTTGTTGTATCCTAGAGGTAGATTGCTATTCACCCAAAAGCAAACTATTGAGTATAGTGGGGACAATCAAAACCTTAAGGAAAGTGATATACACGCCTTGAATTCTACAGGTTTTGATATTCCCAAATTCTAAAAGAAAAACACTTGTTTCCTACTGCATTCTTTCTGTTTCATTTCCTCTATTATTAACAATCTTAATGTTTTGATTGTGAGTAATCATGGAAACAAGTGGTGAGTGAGCCTTTAAAGTAATGAATCAAGATTTCGTAAAATTGGATCGTCTTGATGGAACCGGAACAAATTTCAACCGGTGGAAAGACAAGATGATGTTTTTCCTCACTGCACTAAAAGTTGCTTATGTTTTGGACACTGCATTGCCTGAAATTCCTACATCTGATCCAACTATTTGAGATTCAGAGGAACTTGAGGCACAACGAGAGAAAATGAAGGAGGATGAGATTGTGTGTAGAGGTCACATTCTCAATAACCTGTCAGACCGACTTTATGATCTTTTCACAACGGTCAAATCTCCAAAGGATATTTGGGCTGCCTTGGAACATAAATATGCTACACAAAAACAAGGTGCAGACAAATTTCTTATTAAGAAATATTTGAATTCCGTATTATTGACTCTTCCTCCATTTTGGATCGAGTTCATGACCTTCAAATTATTGTTTCAAAATTAAAAGATCTTGGTGTTGAAATTTCAGAATCATTGCAAGTGGGGGCAATTATTGCAAAATTGCCTTCTAGTTGGAATGATTATCAAAACAAAATGCTTCATACTACTAAAATTTTAACAATTGATCAAGTTTTGAAACATATGAGAATCGAAGAAGATACTAGAAATCTTCATAAGAAGGATTTAGAACTTGTTTCAAAAGTGAATTTTGTTAATGAACAAGTAAGAGTCAAATTACAAGTTCTAAAAGAAAGTTTTCTGAAAATACTAATTCTAAGCACAAGTTCAAAATGAATAGAATATGTTATAATTGCGGCAAGAAAGAGAATTCTAAAAATGAGTGTAATTCCAACAAGAAACAAAAGAAGAATAATGCCCCTAAAGCAAATCTTGTTGAAAGAGATGTTGAAATTGTTGCAATGATAACTGATTGTCACATTGGTATGATTTTTGAATTAAATGTGGCAACTTCAACCAAATCAAATGTTGGTGGTATGACTCTGGTGCTACCATGCACATCTGCAATGATAAGTCTCAATTCAAGACTTATAAAGATGTTCCTGGTGGCTATGAAGTGCTTATGGGAAATCATGCTTCAGCCAAAGTTCATGGCAAGGGAAATGTGGAGTTGCAATTCACTTCCGGCAAGAAGCTTGTGTTAATGAATGTACTTCATGTTCCGGAAATTAGGAAAAATCTTGTATCAGTCTATGTATTGAATAAGAAAGGGCTTGAAAGTTGTATTAGAGTCAAACAAAGTTATCTTGTCCAAGAATGGTGTATTTGTAGGAAATGGCTACTCTTGTGATGGCATGTTTAAACTTAGTATCAATAAAGACAACATTTCTGTTTATATTGAGGATTCTTCTTATTCTTTATGGCATGATAGATTAGGACATGTTAATTATAAAATACTCCATTTTATTTCTAAACATGGGTTAATATCTATCAAAGATAATTTTGAGAAGAAATGTGAAACATGCATTCAATCAAAAATGACTAAGTTGCCCTTTCCAAAAGTTGAAAGAAATACACAATTATTAGAACTTGTGCATTCGGATGTTTGTGAATTAAATGGTTTTCTAACAAGAGGTGGTAATAGGTATTTCATCACTTTCATTGATGATTGCTCAAGATATGTGCATGTTTATTTATGAAAGCAAAGGATGAAGCATTTGATATGTTTAAATCTTATAAATCTCTTGTAGAAAATCAATTGGATAAGAAAATCAAAAAAAAGCTGTTGAGGAGTGATAGAGGTGGTGAATATTTTTCTACCGAATTCTCAATATTTTGTGAATAAAATGGTATTATACACCAAACAAGTGCACCATACACTCCACAACAAAATGGTTTGGGTGAAAGAAAGAATAGAACTTTAGTATATATGGTTAACACCATGATTCTAAGTTCTGGCTTGCCAAGAAATTTGTAGGGAGAAGCTTTGTTGGCTACTTGTCATTTACATAATCGAATTCCATGTCTCAAGACTAAAGTGTCACCATATGAACTATGGAAAGGAGGAAAACCAAACTTAACTTATCTTAAAATTTGGAGATGTATAGCCTATTATAGAGTCCCAGATATAAAAAGAGTAAAGTTGGGACCAAGAGCACTTAAAAGTGTGTTTGTTGGCTACGTTGAAAATTTTAAAGCCTATAGACTAATTGACATTGATTCTAATGTTGTTATTGAATCAAGAGATGTTGAATTTTTTGAAAATAAATTTCTTAAAAATTCAAATGTTGATTTGGATCCAATTAAAGTACAAGAACCGATTCCAAATGTTGATCCTTCTTCTAGTAATAAAAGGAAGGAAATTGATACTCCTTTTGAACTTAGAAGAAGTCAAAGACAAAGGAAAGAAAAACATTTGTCTTCTGATTTCATATCTTCACAAGCTATTGTTTTCTTAGTTGAAGGCAATAGAGATCACTTGTTTAATAAGACTCCAATCTTATTAAATGTAGAAGATGATCCTAAACCATTTGGTGAAGCTATGTCATCAAGGGATGCAACATTTTGGAGAGAGGCTGTAAATGATGAGATGTACTCAATATTATCAAATAATACTTGGGTTCCAATGGATTTACCTCCTGGTTCTAAACCTATTGGTTGTAAATGGGTGTTTAAGAGAAAATATGCCACTAATGGGTCCATATTGACATATAAAGCAAGACTTGTAGCTAAAGGTTTTAGACAAAAGAAAGGAATTCATTATTTTGACACTTATGCACCTGTTGCAACTCATCAAAGATGGGATTACATCCATTAGGGTACTAATGTCATTAGCTTCCATTTATAGCTTGTGTGTGCATCAAATGGATGTTAAAACAGCATTTTTAAATGGTGATTTGGATGAAGAAGTATATATGGAACAACCAGAAAGTTTTACATTGCCAGGAAATGAACATAAAGTTTGTAAACTAATTAAATCTCTATACAGTTTAAAACAAGCACCCAAACAATGGCATGAAAAGTTTGAATCAACTTTACTCTTTAATGGATTTAGATATAATAATGCTGATAAGTTCATTTATTGTAAATTCATTAAAGAATATGGTATGATTATTTGTCTATATGTAGACGATATGTTAATTGTTAGTACTTCTTATAAAGGTGTACTTGAAACTAAGAAGTGTCTGTCTTCTCAATTCAAATTGAAGGATCTTGGTGAAGTAGATACTATATTAGGGATTAAAGTTAAAAGGCATAGTGAGGGTTATGCTTTATGTCAAACACATTATGTTGAGAAAAATTTTGCAATTAGAATAAGTATCAACATTTAAATGTGAAAGAAGCGAATACTCCTTTTGACCCAAACTTTAAATTAAGTGAGAATATTGGCAATCCTATTGCTCTACTTGAGTATGCAAGTGTAATAGGGAGTCTAATGTATGCAATGAGTTGCACAAGGCCAGATATTTCTTTTGCCGTGTGTAGATTGTCTAGATATACTAAAAATCCTGGAAATGATCATTGGAAAGCAATTGGGAGAGTCCTTGGTTATCTTAAAAGAACTAAAGATTTAGGACTTTTCCACAATAGTTTTCCAACTGTGTTTGAAGGATATTCTGATGCTAGTTGGTTTACTAGTATTAGTGATAAAAACTCTACAAGCGGGTGGATTTTTATGTTAGGTGGAGGAGCAATTTCATGGGTTTCAAAGAAACAAAACGTAATTGCTCATTCCACAATGGAAGCTAAATTCATAGCCTTGGCCTCAGCTAGTAAAGAAGCGGAATGGTTGAGAGACTTGCTATTAGACATCACTGCAGTTGTGGCCTCAACCAATGCCAGCCATTGCTTTGAATTGTGATAGTGAAGACACAATGTCTAGAGCATTGAATAAAATATACAATGGTAAATCTAGACATATAAGTCTAAGGCATACTTATATTAGACAGTTGTTAAATGATGGTGTCGTATCAGTGGTGTATGTAAGATCATACAATAATTTAGCGGATCTGTTCACTAAACCTCTTGCGAGAGATTTGGTGAGATCGATGTCATTAGGAATAGGATTGAAACCCTTTGTCTAAAACTACTAGCAATGGTAACCCAACCTTAATTCTAATACTACCACTAGATTAAAAGGTTTAGATGGCAAAAATAAGTTGCTAATAAGTAGTTGTGAGCACTAAAATTATGTGTATACCATTCCATGTTGTAGTGTAAATGGTAACCCTTAAGTGGGAAGGACGAATTTACAAATATTTATATTCTTAATGAAATCATCTTGTTGTGTTTAACCTTAAAAGCTTGAGAAGATTTCACTCTATACGATCATAAGATGTGGTGCCGCTTCTAACAAAAGTTTTGGGTTCTCTTTTGTACATGATCATGAATTAGGATAGAGCACATGGCCGGTAACAGTGCTAAAGCTATTTTGTGAACATATGTATAAGGTTAACAAGTTCATGTGTGTGATAATTCTAGTCTAATTTAAATCATGGTTTAAGCAACAAATGCCACCTTGATTTGATTAGGTCTAGTGAGTTATTTACACTACAGGAAAGTTTAAGACAATAGTCACTTTTCGTTACGCATGATGTTAAAAGAGATAGTGAGTTGTATTTATATTACAAACTAAGTAGGGGAATGTAAATATGTAGTTTGTGATATAAATAAAATTGGTCGGTCTGTGTTGCAATTTAAAAAAAAAAAATGTGTTCAGCGCATATGTGCAAGAGTTGCAACTTTTGGTTCAAGAGGGGTGTTCCATGGATTGAAATGGTGTATTCCAATGGATTCCTCTGATCTTCCATCTCTATAAAAGAGAGTTATATCCACTAATTCAACATAACATTGATCATTAAAAATCTGTCTCTTCTTATACATTGTTCTTGGGAAGATTTTTAAATTTTGCTATTAAAAATCTTCAAGAATTTGTTGTATCCTAGAGGTAGATTGCTATTTACCCAAAAGCAAACTATTGAGTATAGTGGGGGCAATCAAAACCTTAAGGAAAGTGATATACACATTTCAAATTCTACAGGTTTTGATATTCTCAAATTCTAAAAGAAAAACACTTGTTTCCTACTCCATTCTTGTCATTTCATTTCCTCTATTATTAACGGACTATTCATTGGATTGAAAACAACTTTATTTTTTATGTTAGCAGGTTATCCTTGACTGCAGCAATCTATGTGCTTTGGAGAACAAGGAATTACTAATCTTTCAACATAACCTACAACTGATTCATTTGGTATTTGATACATTAAGAACTATGCTTGCAAAATAGAAGAGAGTAACCAATTGTAGGAAAATTGGGACTTTTGTGTGATTTAGAACTAGGATCCAACTACGTTTGTTTAGTTTTTTTGATACTTTATCTTTGTTAAGTTTGTTTTTTTCTTTGATTTATTTTTCTGTCAGATTTTACAGGAGCACCTTGTAAATATTAACTATCTTGAGCCTATGTGTTGGATTTATTTTTCTTGTCAAGGTACAAATTCCATTTTTTTTTAGCATTAGTAGAATTTGACTTTAAAATATGGTTCCTTGCAAACCGACCATTAAACTTTCAAGCGTAACATTATGCTCATTCTGGCCATCATGGATAAGTCAAACACCATGAGCTGTTTACTCCACTTTTAGTAAAAAGTGACACCCACTTCCACCAGACTTATTACCAAGAAAATGGACTGAAAAGTTTAAGGGTAAATTACTGTAAATCCTCTTGTTATAACACTTTCATACTCATAGTCTCTTCATGTACTTTTAAAATATACCTTAAATTCTTATATAGTATGGACTTAATGGGTAAAATTGATAGAAATCATTCAAACTAATGGTTTTGGATGAAATTACGTTCTTACCCCCATATTCAAATTAGGGTAAATTACTGTAACCCCCAATGTGGTATGATGCTCGGACACATAACCCTCATATGGTTTAGAAATATATCCTAAACCCCCAAATGGTCTGCATTGAATTGTAAAACAAAACAAAAACCATCCAAATTCACTATTTTGGTTGAAATTATAATTTTAACCCATATATAATTTAATTAACATCAAAGTTTTTAGATAATTCATTTTTTCCTATTTTCAAACATTTTAACTTTCAATTTATATAATGAAAAATGAAGAAAATGACATTAGTTTATAATTACAATTACAAAATTTTAAATTAATGATAAAAAAGACAAAAACTCCAGAAAGATACATTATGCAGCATTGTAGTTGTGATTTTGGATTTAGATGATGGAAAAATGATGTCGAAAATTTGAGAAGGTTTATATAAGTAAAAATGAGAGTAGGTTGGGTATCAAATATTAAATTTTTCGGGAAGGAAAACGAATTTTCAGGCAACAACTCACAACAGGGGTACATGTATCGTAGATGGGATTAGGCCGGATGATTTATGTCTACTTTACCATTTGTTCCAAACCACATGGCGGTTTAGCATATATTTACAAGAACATATTGGGGTTATGACTCCGAGATTCATACCACATGGGAGTTTAAGGTAATTTATCCTATACTTTTTTAGGAAAAATCACATTTTTCTTTAAACACGCGCTTCAAAATGCGTGCTTTTCAAACACGTTAATTTAGATGATTTTCGTCCTGTTTACCCTTTGAGACAAACCATATAGGGGTTTAAAATATATTTCCAAAATATATAGGAGCTATGGATCAAAAAGAAATACCACATAGGGTTTTGCAGTAATTTACCCAAAGTTTAATGGTGGATTTGAAATTAAAAATGTACTAGTAAGGTTAAATGAGATTCGGGAATAGTTTAGTAGCCACTAGAAAAGTGATAAATTTAAGACATTAGGTTTATTCCTATCTTTTTTTCATACGATTCTTGCATTAATTTTAAGTATTTTTAGTGTTTAAGTGTGTATTTTCATTTATTTTTACTTTTATGTGTTAAATATGTTTAATGTATTGTTTTACTATTTATTTGATGTTATTTAACATATATTTATGTGTGTAGAGTTGTATTAGATTTTTTACCTAGTTCCTTTCAAAATTAGAGTTCTTTGTGTATTCTTATTTTCTCTTTTGTTTCTAGTTTTGTAAGTGTTTATTTATTATTTTAGTGCTAAATTTTATGTATTAACATGCACCTTTCTTTCAGGGTTGCGTGAAAAAAATACCGCATCAATCAGATGTCAGACAAAAATTTTAGAGGTAAAACAATGAGATGTGAAATATTGGCAAAAGGTTACTTCACCGCTGCAAATGAAATCAAGCCAAATTGACTTGCCATGGAAAACCAACATGATGTTTTACGATTTTGAACATTTTAGAGTTCTGGGTGTCCGTTTTGTACCCGTTATAGTGCATTTCGAAACTTATTCAGAACCCAACATTTGTAACTCTTAAAACCTATAAACAAGGGTCTCTAGGAGTTCAAAAATATGTTTTCTTTTGCCTTCCCTTCAGGGTTGCAAGATTAGACCAGACTTTTTTTTTTTTTTTTTTTTTTTTCGAGAAGAGATGAAGAGGAAATTCAAGATTGCCAATTTTAGATAAAAAACTTGCAATTCTTCACTAACACATTTTTAGATCTTTCTTATGCACTTTGTTTGTACATTAATTATTCTTTCATCGTTTTTTATGTTCTATGCTTCCATTTACAGCTTTCGTAGATTCATGGTTAGAATAGTTTACTTACTTTCATTAATTTCTCGTGTTATTTCTTTCAATAATGTTCTAATTTATCAAGGGCTAAGGTTGGATGACGCCAATTCTATTGGGTAATAATTAATTTGGTAAATTAAATATCTCTGTGAAATTGATGATCAGACGATTTAACTGTTGTCAGATCAATAGCACTCTTGAGTAATAATTATCACAATTTAGACAGTTCTACAGAGTAGTTAACTCTAGTTTTGGTAAGATTAGCCGAGGTAATACGTGAGTCAATCCTCCACCATAGATCAGTGATAACTATTGTTGGCTCCAAAAGCAACCTAAGAGGGGGGGTGAATTAGATTGTATCTAAAACAAACCTTTTTAAGTGCTTAATGAAAATACAAACTTTATGCACCAAATGAAAACTTAAGCACAAATGAATACAATAGATATTCAACAATTTAAGCTTAAAGAAAAAATAAGAATATTGAGATTAAGAGAATCAAACCAAACTCCCAAGCTTCTCAAGCTTGGAGCTTTCAACTACAAAGAGCTTCTTACAAGGCAACTACCAAGTTTACAACTTGAAGTTTAGCCACTTAAAGTCTCTTCAAAGTAGGTGAGACAATAACCTCTTGTACACAAATGAGGATCACTCTTGCTCACTACATCGACTAATTACCTTTAGTTGAGCCAAGAGTTTTACACTCACAACCTCCCTTTGTTACAATCGTTATCTCTCCACTTTTACACTTGAAGAACTCTTACACTTCTAAGCTCTTTTCACAAAACTACCTACACTATTACAACACTTGTTCCCACTATTTCTCCCAAATAGCTCAAGAGTTATTTGTAATCAATGTAGAAGTCCCCTCTTGCTTAATTCAGACCTAGGGGTATTTATAGTTGCCAAATATCTGCTTCCAACAACTTCCCAACGGCTATTTTCTGTTTACTGGAAAACTAGCCGTTGGACCTTTCGGACGGCCGATGCAGCAAGAGTGCGTCCGAACAAACTAGCCGTTGGACCGTTCGGACGGCCGAGTTAAACCTTGCATCCGTTCTCTGAGGGTATTCATTCGGACATCCGAGGATGCGTCCGAACATGCGTCCGATCGAAGTAAAGTCTTCTGGAAATATGATCGGACGCTGTTCTTCGTCCGAGACTTGCTTCAATTTTTTTGTGTCGAACGATTACCATCGTCTTAAAGCTCTGTCTTTTGGACAGTCATTTGCGTCTGGAACAGTCTTCTACATTGTTTTGTTTTTCTGCACACTTTTCAAACCATTAGTGCGATTTGGTCATCATCAAAACATGATTATCATAACTGGGGTTCAACAATCTCCCCCTTTTTGATGATGACAAATCAATTGGACAATTCAAAAAACAACTATAAAATATGAAGTACAACACATGAGAATTTGTCCATTATTTGTCCCCCTTTTGGCATTATCAAAACATAAGATAAATAATGCAATTTAAGCTCCCCCTAAGTTTATTCTCTCCTTTGAAAGATGCATATAATGAGTACATGAAGAATGAGTCAAGTTATACAAAACAATTCTTCCGTTCAAGAATATGTGTTCCATAAGAAATGAGAGAATTTATGCAAAGAATAAGGACCAATACCATTTTCGCTCATTCCTTACCAAAAGCATCATCAAAACAATGAAGCATGTGTGATGCAATTTTTGCAAAATGTATAAAAGCACAGGAATGCTCCCCCTTTCTTTTACAAGTTGTGACTTATTTGTCTCAAAATGGGGATACAAGTTTCCTAGCATTCTAAATAAATTCAACCACAACATAGTTCAACTTGATAAATGAAAGCACACAAAATTTTAGATGTTACCCATTTCAATATCATTTTAGCTCATATGCCTTGAACACCCTTCAAAGATAATCTATCTTGAATTCCTTAGTGCTCTTCAAGCATACCTACATGCAAAGTTAAGTAACAACTTTTATACCCAAACTTTCTTGGGTCCAATTGGATTAGTAGCATGCTTAATCACCCAAATAGAGTTTATTCCCAATTTTTCATTTCTTTTAACAAAACAATTTTTCTTTATATGGCCATGTTGATGACAATAATTACAAATAATATTCTTATTGCCATAAAAAGAAGATTTAGATTTAACAAAGCACAAATCATTTTTTCTAAAGGTGATAAAATTTTTGTTCAAAATACTACATATTTCTAGTTCTTTTCTTTTCAAAAACATTTTCTTTCTTTGTTTTCAAAGTAACATCAAGATCATCTAATCTCTTCTTCAATAAAGCTTGTTCTTCCATGATCTTGGTTTTAAACAATTTTTTTCTTCAAAACATCATAAGAGACAGAACTTGTCAAAGAATTATTTTCATGCACAAGTTTTGAGTTGGCACTCAATAAAGTATAAATTTTAATTTTGCACTCATTGTTCTAAGGATATGATTGCTGTCAATAATTCACATTTTAAAAATGTATAAGAGAACATCAATATTATCATTATCACATGAATCATCACAAGAATCACAACTAGAGGATACCTCATTATTGCCAAATGCCATAAAAGCCATTTGAGCCTCCTCGTATTCTTCTTTAACCTCTCCATCCGAATTGCAATCATCCCAAGTGATTTGGAAGTTGTTGATAGTGAGGTTTCCTTGTCTCTTATACATTATAAATCTGTCTCTTATAGCCTTGTATTTCAACAGTGACAGAATGAGGTTAGAGAATTGATCAATGAATCAATAGGCATAGAATTTCAAATTTTAGACTCTTCTATGGCAATGGATTTAGATTCCCATTCCTTAGGTAAAGCATTCAAAATTTTTCTATTCTTTTCACCCAAGGAATATTCTTTACCCAAACCTTCCAAATCCTTTACCATATCATTGAACCTACAATATATCTTGTCAATGTTCTCATGGGGTTCCATTTTGAAGGATTCATATTTAGCCACAAGAAGTGACTTCTTTTGCTCTTTAATATCTTCACTTCCTTCATGGATTTCTTTCAATTTGTCCAATATCTCCTTAGCCGATATGCACCCTTTTACTTTAGAAAACTCATCTGCATCCAAAGCATTATACAAAATATTAATGGCTTTAGCATTTAAAGATAAATTTATTTTATCTTGTGCATTTAACTCATATCTAGTCTTAGGCCTTAATCTAGACTGAGTATTTTCATCAAAAATATTAGCTTCTAAAGGACCTTCACAAATAATATACCATAAATCAATATCATTAGATTGAACAAAAATTTTCATTCTATCCCTCCAAAAAGCAAAATTAATGCCATTAAACATGGTAGGTCTAGTGATAGAATGCCCCTCTAAAAATAATGCATTATTGGTTGTCATAATGATTTTTACTCAAAAGCGGTTAAGCTCAATATATGAGACCAAGCTCTGATACCAATTGTTGGCAGTTACAAAAGCAACCTAAGAGGGGGGGTGAATTAGATTGTATCTAAAACATTAACATTTTAAGTGCTTAATAAAAATACAAACTTTATGCACCAAATGAAAACTTAAGCACAAATGAATACAATAGATATTCAACAATTTAAGCTTAAAGAAAAAATAAGAATATTGAGATTAAGAGAATCAAACCAAACTCCCAAGCTTCTCAAGCTTGGAGCTTTCAACTACAAAGAGCTTCTTACAAGGCAACTACCAAGTTTACAACTTGAAGTTTAGCCACTTAAAGTCTCTTCAAAGTAGGTGAGACAATAACCTCTTGTACACAAATGAGGATCACTCTTGCTCACACTAATTACCTTTAGTTGAGCCAAGAGTTTTACACTCACAACCTCCCTTTGTTACAATCGTTATCTCTCCACTTTTACACTTGAAGAACTCTTACACTTCTAAGCTCTTTTCACAAAACTACCTACACTATTACAACACTTGTTCCCACTATTTCTCCCAAATAGCTCAAGAGTTATTTGTAATCAATGTAGAAGTCCAGTTTGCTTAATTCAGACCTAGGGGTATTTATAGTTGCCAAATATCTGCTTCCAACAAAGTTCTCAATGGCTTTATTCAGAATGCTGGAAAACTAGCCGTTGGACCTTTCGGACGGCCGATGCAGCAAGAGTGCGTCCGAACAAACTAGCCGTTGGACCGTTCGGACGGCCGAGTTAAACCTTGCATCCGTTCTCTGAGGGTATTCATTCGGACATCCGAGGATGCGTCCGAACATGCGTTGTACTTCATATTTTATAGTTGAATTTTTTAGAATTGTCCAGGAGACTTGTCATCAATTTTTTTGTGTCGAACGATTACCATCGTCTTAAAGCTCTGTCTTTCGGACAGTCATTTGCGTCCGTGCAGTCTTCTGGTTGTTTTGTTTTTCTGCACACTTTTCAAACCATTAGTGCGATTTGGTCATCATCAAAACATGATTATCATAACTGGGGTTCAACAATCTCCCCCTTTTTGATGATGACAAATCAATTGGACAATTCAAAAAACAACTATAAAATATGAAGTACAACACATGAGAATTTGTCCATTATTTGTCCCCCTTTTGGCATTATCAAAACATAAGATAAATAATGCAATTTAAGCTCCCCCTAAGTTTATTCTCTCCTTTGAAAGATGCATATAATGAGTACATGAAGAATGAGTCAAGTTATACAAAACAATTCTTCCGTTCAAGAATATGTGTTCCATAAGAAATGAGAGAATTGTATGCAAAGAATAAGGACCAATACCATTTTCGCTCATTCCTTACCAAAAGCATCATCAAAACAATGAAGCATGTGTGATGCAATTTTTGCAAAATAATTAAAAAAAATTGAATGCTCCCCCTTTCTTTTACAAGTTGTGACTTATTATAGGAAAAAATGGGGATACAAGTTTCCTAGCATTCTAAATAAATTCAACCACAACATAGTTCAACTTGATAAATGAAAGCACACAAAATTTTAGATGTTACCCATTTCAATATCATTTTAGCTCATATGCCTTGAACACCCTTCAAAGATAATCTATCTTGAATTCCTTAGTGCTCTTCAAGCATACCTACATGCAAAGTTAAGTAACAACTTTTGGTACCCAAACTTTCTTGGGTCCAATTGGATTAGTAGCATGCTTAATCACCCAAATAGAGTTTATTCCCAATTTTTCATTTCTTTTAACAAAACAATTTTTCTTTATATGGCCATGTTGATGACAATAATTACAAATAATATTCTTATTGCCAAAAACTATTGGATTGGACCTGTCTCTTATACACATCTAGATGTGTATAAGAGACAGATGATATGGTAAAGGATTTGGAAGGTTTGGGTAAAGAATTTTCTTTCTTTGTTTTCAAAGTAACATCAAGATCATCTAATCTCTTCTTCAATGAAGCTTGTTCTTCCATGATCTTGGTTTTTCCAACAAATTTTTCTTTCAAAACATCATTTTCTTTTGTCAAAGAATTATTTTCATGCACAAGTTTTGAGTTGGCACTCAATAAAGTATTAATTTTAATTTTTAACTCTTTGTTCTTAGCATATGATTCTTTCAATAATTCATGCATTTTAAAAATAAATTATTCAACATCATCATTATCATTATCACATGAATCATCACAAGAATCACAACTAGAGGATACCTCATTATTGCCAAATGCCATAAAAGCCATTTGATACTCCTCGTATTCTTCTTTAACCTCTCCATCCGAATTGCAATCATCCCAAGTGATTTGGAAGTTGTTGAAGTGAGGTTTCCTTGAGTCTTTTCTCCTTTTTGATGAAGCTTTAAATGCTTTGCTTCTTTTTCCCTTTGCCTCCTCATCTTGTAGCTTGTATTTCAACTTCAATTCAAATGAGGTTAGAGAATTGATCAATGAATCAATAGGCATAGAATTTAAATTTTTAGACTCTTCTATGGCAATGGATTTAGATTCCCATTCCTTAGGTAAAGCATTCAAAATTTTTCTATTCTTTTCACCCAAGGAATATTCTTTACCCAAACCTTCCAAATCCTTTACCATATCATTGAACCTACAATATATCTTGTCAATGTTCTCATGGGGTTCCATTTTGAAGGATTCATATTTAGCCACAAGAAGTGACTTCTTTTGCTCTTTAATATCTTCACTTCCTTCATGGATTTCTTTCAATTTGTCCAATATCTCATTAGCCGATATGCACCCTTTTACTTTAGAAAACTCATCTGCATCCAAAGCATTATACCTCAAAATATTAATGGCTTTAGCATTTAAAGATAAATTTATTTTATCTTGTGCATTTAACTCATATCTAGTCTTAGGCCTTAATCTATGAGTATTTTCATCAAAAATATTAGCTTCTAAAGGACCTTCACAAATAATATACCATAAATCAATATCATTAGATTGAACAAAAATTTTCATTCTATCCCTCCAAAAAGCAAAATTAATGCCATTAAACATGGGAGGTCTAGTGATAGAATGCCCCTCTAAAAATAATGCATTATTGGTTGTCATAATGATTTTTACTCAAAAGCGGTTAAGCTCAATATATGAGACCAAGCTCTGATACCAATTGTTGGCCCCAAAAGCAACCTAAGAGGGGGGGTGAATTAGATTGTATCTAAAACAAACCTTTTTAAGTGCTTAATAAAAATACAAACTTTATGCACCAAATGAAAACTTAAGCACAAATGAATACAATAGATATTCAACAATTTAAGCTTAAAGAAAAAATAAGAATATTGAGATTATTAAGAGAATCAAACCAAACTCCCAAGCTTCTCAAGCTTGGAGCTTTCAACTACAAAGAGCTTCTTACAAGGCAACTACCAAGTTTACAACTTGAAGTTTAGCCACTTAAAGTCTCTTCAAAGTAGGTGAGACAATAACCTCTTGTACACAAATGAGGATCACTCTTGCTCACACTAATTACCTTTAGTTGAGCCAAGAGTTTTACACTCACAACCTCCCTTTGTTACAATCGTTATCTCTCCACTTTTACACTTGAAGAACTCTTACACTTCTAAGCTCTTTTCACAAAACTACCTACACTATTACAACACTTGTTCCCACTATTTCTCCCAAATAGCTCAAGAGTTATTTGTAATCAATGTAGAAGTCCTCTTGCTTAATTCAGACCTAGGGGTATTTATAGTTGCCAAATATCTGCTTCCAACAACTTCCCAACGGCTATTTTCTGTTTACTGGAAAACTAGCCGTTGGACCTTTCGGACGGCCGATGCAGCAAGAGTGCGATCTCGGTCCGAACAAACTAGCCGTTGGACCGTGAAAGGACGGCCGAGGCTCATAGATAGTTAATATTTGAATCTGTCTCTTATACACATCTAGATGTGTATAAGAGACAGCATGCGTCCGATCAAGTAAAGTCTTCGGAAATATGATCGGACGCGTTCTTCGTCCGAGACTTGCTTCAATTTTTTGTGTCGAACGATTACCATCGTCTTAAAGCTCATCTTTTGGACAGTCATTTGCGTCCGTTCTTGGTTGTTTTGTTTTTCTGCACACTTTTCAAACCATTAGTGCGATTTGGTCATCATCAAAACATGATTATCATAACTGGGGTTCAACAATCTCCCCCTTTTTGATGATGACAAATCAATAAGGACAATTCAAAAAACAACTAGAAAAACAAAACAACCAGATGACCTGTCTTGTCCATTATTTGTCCCCCTTTTGGCATTATCAAAACATAAGATAAATAATGCAAGTTTAAGAAGAGTACATGAAGAATGAGTCAAGTTATACAAAACAATTCTTCCGTTCAAGAATATGTGTTCCATAAGAAATGAGAGAATTTATGCAAAGAATAAGGACCAATACCATTTTCGCTCATTCCTTACCAAAAGCATCATCAAAACAATGAAGCATGTGTGATGCAATTTTTGCAAAATAATTAAAAAAAATTTGAATGCTCCCCCTTTCTTTTACAAGTTGTGACTTATTATAGGAAAAAAATGGGGATACAAGTTTCCTAGCATTCTAAATAAATTCAACCACAACATAGTTCAACTTGATAAATGAAAGCACACAAAATTTTAGATGTTACCCATTTCAATATCATTTTAGCTCATATGCCTTGAACACCCTTCAAAGATAATCTATCTTGAATTCCTTAGTGCTCTTCAAGCATACCTACATGCAAAGTTAAGTAACAACTTTTGGTACCCAAACTTTCTTGGGTCCAATTGGATTAGTAGCATGCTTAATCACCCAAATAGACTATTAAGTTTATTCCCAATTTTTCATTTCTTTTAACAAAACAATTTTTCTTTATATGGCCATGTTGATGACAATAATTACAAATAATATTCTTATTGCCATAAAAAGAAGATTTAGATTTAACAAAGCACAAATCATTTTTTCTAAAGGTGATAAAATTTTTGTTCAAAAACATATTTCTAGTTCTTTTCTTTTCAAAAACATTTTCTTTCTTTGTTTTCAAAGTAACATCAAGATCATCTAATCTCTTCTTCAATGAAGCTTGTTCTTCCATGATCTTGGTTTTTCCAACAAATTTTTCTTTCAAAACATCATTTTCTTTTGTCAAAGAATTATTTTCATGCACAAGTTTTGAGTTGGCACTCAATAAAGTATTAATTTTAATTTTTAACTCTTTGTTCTTAGCATATGATTCTTTCAATAATTCATGCATTTTAAAAATAAATTATTCAACATCATCATTATCATTATCACATGAATCATCACAAGAATCACAACTAGAGGATATGCTGTCCTCATTATTGCCAAATGCCATAAAAGCCATTTGAGCCTCCTCGTATTCTTCTTTAACCTCTCCATCCGAATTGCAATCATCCCAAGTGATTTGGAAGTTGTTGAAGTGAGGTTTCCTTGAGTCTTTTCTCCTTTTTGATGAAGCTTTAAATGCTTTGCTTCTTTTTCCCTTTGCCTCCTCATCTTGTAGCTTGTATTTCAACTTCAATTCAAATGAGGTTAGAGAATTGATCAATGAATCAATAGGCATAGAATTTAAATTTTTAGACTCTTCTATGGCAATGGATTTAGATTCCCATTCCTTAGGTAAAGCATTCAAAATTTTTCTATTCTTTTCACCCAAGGAATATTCTTTACCCAAACCTTCCAAATCCTTTACCATATCATTGAACCTACAATATATCTTGTCAATGTTCTCATGGGGTTCCATTTTGAAGGATTCATATTTAGCCACAAGAAGTGACTTCTTTTGCTCTTTAATATCTTCACTTCCTTCATGGTATTTCTTTCAATTTGTCCAATATCTCCTTAGCCGATATGCACCCTTTTACTTTAGAAAACTCATCTGCATCCAAAGCATTATACAAAATATTAATGGCTTTAGCATTTAAAGATAAATTTATTTTATCTTGTGCATTTAACTCATATCTAGTCTTAGGCCTTAATCTATGAGTATTTTCATCAAAAATATTAGCTTCTAAAGGACCTTCACAAATAATATACCATAAATCAATATCATTAGATTGAACAAAAATTTTCATTCTATCCCTCCAAAAAGCAAAATTAATGCCATTAAACATGGTAGGTCTAGTGATAGAATGCCCCTCTAAAAATAATGCATTATTGGTTGTCATAATGATTTTTACTCAAAAGCGGTTAAGCTCAATATATGAGACCAAGCTCTGATACCAATTGTTGGCCCCAAAAGCAACCTAAGAGGGGGGGTGAATTAGATTGTATCTAAAACAAACCTTTTAAGTGCTTAATAAAAATACAAACTTTATGCACCAAATGAAAACTTAAGCACAAATGAATACAATAGATATTCAACAATTTAAGCTTAAAGAAAAAATAAGAATATTGAGATTAAGAGAATCAAACCAAACTCCCAAGCTTCTCAAGCTTGGAGCTTTCAACTACAAAGAGCTTCTTACAAGGCAACTACCAAGTTTACAACTTGAAGTTTAGCCACTTAAAGTCTCTTCAAAGTAGGTGAGACAATAACCTCTTGTACACAAATGAGGATCACTCTTGCTCACACTAATTACCTTTAGTTGAGCCAAGAGTTTTACACTCACAACCTCCCTTTGTTACAATCGTTATCTCTCCACTTTTACACTTGAAGAACTCTTACACTTCTAAGCTCTTTTCACAAAACTACCTACACTATTACAACACTTGTTCCCACTATTTCTCCCAAATAGCTCAAGAGTTATTTGTAATCAATGTAGAAGTCCTTAATCTTAATTCAGACCTAGGGGTATTTATAGTTGCCAAATATCTGCTTCCGCAACAACTTCCCAACGGCTATTTTCATTTACTGGAAAACTAGCCGTTGGACCTTTCGGCACATTCCGATGCAGCAAGATGCGTCCGAACAAACTAGCCGTTGGACCGTTCGGACTGCCGAGTTAAACCTTGCATCCGTTCTCTGAGGGTATTCATTCGGACATCCGAGGATGCGTCCGAACATGCGTCCGATCGAAGTAAAGTCTTCTGGAAATATGATCGGACGCTGTTCTTCGTCCGAGACTTGCTTCAATTTTTTTGTGTCGAACGATTACCATCGTCTTAAAGCTCTGTCTTTCGGACAGTCATTTGCGTCCGTGGAGTCTTCTGGTTGTTTTGTTTTTCTGCACACTTTTCAAACCATTAGTGCGATTTGGTCATCATCAAAATATGATTATCATAACTACAGTTCAACAACTATTAGATTGGATAATTATAGTCATGTCCGATACAAATTTCTAATGGCGTAGATTTCTCTAGACCTAAATTCAATTCAATCGAGTAATTTTGTTTATGGAATTACCATGAACCAATTAGAAATTTATATCGAACATGACTATGAATTATCCAATCTAACAATTATCACTGATTTATGGCGGAGGTTGATCCCCATGTTTTGTCGGCCAATCTAATCAAAACCATTTTTTCTAAACCCTCTACAATACTTCAGGTAAAGAGCGGATAGAAATTCTGAAAGCTGTCGTTCGGTAGTCAGAGAATCTTTTAAATTGTCAGATCCTTAAGAATGATACTCTCTATTAATAAGACACTAATTAAAAGAAAAAAAAATATTATTGGATTTTAGTAAAATTTTCTCAATTTTTGTTTTCAAATTAGAAATTATCCCTAAAATGCAAAACATCACATAAACACAAAAATATAACTAATTATAACACTAGTGAACCATTGATATGATGAATACATATGCCATAGTTTCACCTAAATTTGATATGAATTGAATAGCACATTCGAAGTTCCCAGGATAGCTGAAACTTCGATATATGTATTCATCATATTCCGAACTCCTTCTAGTAGATACCCCACATCTTCCACTACTTGAACTAGCTTCAAAGCATCGAATGGAACCTTCTTGCATATATGATTGGGTGATGTATGCAATCCTTTGATTCTTCTTCATTCCACAAATTTCCATGACCCAAACATCTCGAACTTACCCTCAATGTATCAATTTTCCTCCTCAGTTGGGAATGATGTAAGATTCCCTTGAAGTTCAACAACCAACTTACTTGCGAGTTTAGCAAGTTGAACTTCTAATTTCCTTTTAGACTCGTCTTGGCAATCTAATCTACCCATTAAGTCCCCCATATAGGCAATCATCTGCACTAACCCTGCTAGTTATTCTTGAAGAAGTTTAGGGTAGTCATAACCTAGAACTCATAAGAATCTCCATGAAGGACAATTAATCCCCTTAAACATGCATTGTCCCATAGGTAATGGTGAATAGCAATTGTTCATGTGAAGTTCTTCATCATACCTTTCCATGTTGTTTGGTTGGTTGTTCAAAGAAATTTGGTTGTGTATCATTGATCATTTGGACCATGGGTATTCACTATAGGGCTCTATTTATTCATACATAGGCTCTTGGAGTATAGGAAAAAAATAATGATAATCTAAGTAACTCAAGAAAAATTTTGAATGGTTGGACCATCCCATTTGATAATCGTAAGGGTAGGGATCATATTGGTATGCACATTCCCAATTAACGTAGTTACCTACATAGGAATCACAATATAAATCATTATAAGGAATGTAATTTGCACAAAAATGATTGATTTGTTCTTCTAAAGTTGCTAATTGGATACACAAATTATCACAACAAGTCCTAAGTGCATCTATAATATCATAAGATATTGGTCATGCCATCATAATCATGAGGATGATGTCCTCCCTTGCATTAGTTATTTCAATTCATTTTGTGTATTCTTATAAGACTGATACAAAAACAAAACACAAAAAACAAATACTAAAACAAAAGCAAACAAAAAGGAAAAAAATGGATAGTTTATAGACTAGTAGCTAGCCTAAACTATCTACTAAAAAGAGAATTTTTTTTTGGATTTTTAATTAGAAAAAAAACACAAACCACAAAAAAGGCAAATCTTTTTGGTTTTTCAAAATATTGAGAATGCACAATGAAACAAAGATAAATATAACACAATTTACACTTCAAAGTAGTATTCTTTTCAAATTATACCGATATTGTCAAAGAACCAATTCTTGGGAACGGAGCCAAAAACTTGGTACGTGAAATATCTAGTTAAAAATTTATAATCACCTAACTATACTATTAACTAGATAATGCACTGCAAATGTAAATGGTCAAATAGTATATAGTAAGAGTAGGAGTCGAACTCACATATAATAGTGATGAGTCCTATCAAAAAGTTTGCCCAAAAAAATAATGGACCACTTATGTACGTACTTAATCATTGTTCCTTTCCATTTATGGATAAGTGGAGATCCTCTATTTGGCTTTAAAATATAACTAGTTATTGCATAGAGCACATGCTATGGCTTATAGATAAAAGTATAGGTGCTTAATAAATTATCTGTTTGGTAATTTAATTTTATTTGAGAATTCTTGTCCTTAATTAACTATTATTTTTCTTTAATAATTAAATAATTAAAATTCATAAGAATCACAACTTATTGATAGTTTTGAAATATGTCACCTCTAATTAGTCACATATGTTTATGTAATGTAATAAAACTAAGGATGATAAAATTATCATAAAAGCATGGTGGAATGTTTTAGTTGGCCTCTCTCAATTTATCCGCTGATTATATAAGTAGTTCATCAACAATTTTTTGATTAACATCACATATTACTAAATTAACTTATTTAGTTGGTGTTAATTATGTTCATCTAACAATTTAATGATGACAACTGAATAGCAAAATTATTTTACGAAAACTTGTAATAATTATAAATAATTGCAAAATCAAAATCCTATTTATTGCTCCACGATACATGCATATTTTCTAAAAAAAAATAAACCAACAGAAAACTTAAACACTATTTTTCTTAGGGGATCTACAGCAGATATCCACCTTTCCCTTTGTGACTCGAACCCATGACCTAAGTCATAAAAGAGTGTAGTCTGTCCTTTTGAGCACTCTTTGTTGTCACTTAAACACTTAAATCAACTGACTTGATATCAAATGAAAAAATATATATATATTAATTTAACTCTCAAAATCTGTCATTGAAACTAATTCCTCATAACTAATTATCTTATTGAAGCTGCACTGAGAATTTTTTTTTTTTTTTTTTTTTGAGGGAATGATGAATTATAAGTTTGGATTTGCTAAAATACAAAAGAAAGACATGTAAAAACTCCAAAAGAAATATAAAAAATTTTATCATATTAAGGAAAAGTAAAATTACATATTTATTGAACATAAAAAGATTTTGTTTTCGTACTCCTCTACATTTAATCTAAACATTTGAGTGCTCTCATTTTTTCATTTGTGAAAGAATAAAATCATATGTTAAAAGAAATCTATAAAAGGCTAACCATGTCACCATGATCACATATATGTCTAACAACTAAACTGATCCATTTTTAATGATTACACAAATTTCACTAATTAGTTTAGTTTATTTTGTTTTTGTTTTTTTTTTCTAGTAGCCAAATGTTCACATGCTTTCACCTTCTCTCTACAACTTTTTATTCCCTAAAATCCCTCTTTTGATTTCAATTTCTGGTCATGCAATTTGACGATAGTCGATAAAGGAAGCAATACACGAACATGCAATATTTTATTAGACAATACTAAAATAAATACCTCATTAACATGCATATTCCCTCTCCTTCTAAGCTTATAAAGCTACTGATTTCATGTATGTATTTATAGGTAGAAATTTAATAAAGCTATTGATTTCACGTATGTATTTATAGGTAGAAATTTAATTTGAATGTATTGATCTAGTATTTGTTCTTTGTCATTGTTGAATAATTATATTGGACTTAAAATTTATCATACATTATGTGTTTTATTGTTGATTATGCAGATTGGGTTATAATATTTAAGAGATCATTTTCCTTAACAAATTTTTTTGACTTCCCTGTGATTGAGAGTGAAACATAAAGTTACGTTACTAAAAAATAAATACTATTAACCAACTTTAATAACTTTTATTTTTTATTGGCTATTATTAAATACATTTTAATGTAAAATTTTCTTATCAGAGAAAAAGGCTTATTTTAAGTTTGAAATAGAAACACTTAATAATTTCTAAAGGTTAGTCAACCTATTTCTATCAAGAAAAAATAGAATTTATCCATTGTACAACATCTCTTCTATTTTCTCTTTTCTTTCGGAGAGAATAAAAGAATATGAAAAGGCAATGGATTGTATTTACTTTTTCCTTCATTCAAATGACATAATGGTTACAGGTGGTGGTATAACTCTTCTTATTCTAGGAATTCTAAAGAAAAGGAGTCTAACAGTGAATCTAGTCTAATACACTAAGGGCAAATACGTAATGAACATATAATAGATCGGACTTCACATGGATTCAGCTCGGTTGAAGTCAGTTCGAGCAATGGGTAGTATGAACCGTTAAACCCCATGACCAACATCTATAAATAGGGGCTTACTCCTCAATTGTAAGGGGGTCTGAATTCATTTATATCAAACATATTAAAATATCTATCTCTGCCTCACTATAATTATTCTCTCCCTTCTGTTTAGAAACAAATCTTGTTACATCAAATGGCGTTGTCTGTGGAAAATTGAAACAAAAAGTCATATGCTTCTTTGGTTCTCTTTTTACATTTTCTTAAACAGTAATCAGTAGCACCACGATTCGACAAGCAAGTCACCTTTTGCCTTTTGGGTACTCTCAGATATGAATAGGCACTTGGGTGGCTGCTAAGGCTCAGTGCTCAGTAGAGTGTGCAATAAGGACTTCGAAGAAACACACTCTCTCTCATTTTGATCAAGAATTTGGGAGATCTATCATCCATGAGGAGGGCTCCATGCTATGCAAATGGGATTAAAGAAAGGTCCATTGACCAAAGAAGAAGATCACATACTCATCAACTACATCTCTCAGTGTAGCCTGTTTGAAGGAGAAAGTGGCCGAAGTGTATGATTTCAACTGTCATGGCTTGATAAAATGGAAGAGCCGAACAACTTCTTGGTATAACCAAATTCAAGTTGATTAGATCACCTTTTGTTGTTCGGCTTCTTTAATTTGATTGTTCATAAACAAATTTGTTGGTTGATATAAAAGGAAGAGCCAAACAACTTCTCGGTATAAACAAAGTGAAGTTGAGTTGATCTTCTTTTGTTGCGGCTTCTTTAATTTGATGGTTCAACAAAGGTGATCAATGTGAATCTCAAAAGAGCATAACTGAAGACAATGCAATTTGGCCAATTCAGTCCAACAGGTCGAAGCTGAATATTAGGCGGAACAACTTGGAGCATGAGAAAAGGCCAAACAATTTCTCGGCATCCAATAATTGAAGTTCGAAGAAACGAACTCTGATCTCCATTAATTATATGAAGTTGGAAGATAGGCTGAAGATCATTAATACATTATCCGAACGCCCATGGTCGATCAAATTGGATTGTGTTTTCATTAATTAGGGAAGACAACCCCCAACTCCGATTGGTAAAGTTGAACTACAAGCTAACTTTTTGGCGTCAAAATAGAAGATTGGAATTTTCATTAGTTCTGTGAAATTGAAAACGATGAACTCCGATATCTATTAGTTTTGAGAAGACACCCGATCAAATAGATTGGCATGAAATTCAACCCAAAAGTTTATCAAATTTGAGATATGTAAGAAAGAGTTTAGGCTACTAAGAAATTTATGGAAATGTCTGAGAAAGTTCAAATTCTTATCGACAACTACAACTAAGGACTTAGTTAATCTTAATTGTCGGGCTCTAAGTCACAATCTTGCTGAAAGTATAGGTAGTAACTGAGCTTCATCGATGGGTTTGCAATAAAACACTTGATTGCCTTTTCAAGCTTGATGTACCATTTTGATGAGGGAACAATTTTCCGAGCTGCTATAGAAAAATGGGAAGAGTTTGGATGGAGTTTTGGAGATCCATCAACCAAACTTATAGAGAGACGTTGATTGATTATGGCAATTGATGATCGAAGTCCTTAAAGAAACATTTGCTCGGCTATTTATGATGGCCGATCAAGAATGGGATAGAAACTTCACAAACAGAGTTCATCAATTAGAAGTGCATAGAAACATCTACTCAGCTATTTATAATGGCCGAGAAGAATGGGAGAGAAACTTCAAAAATAGAGTTCATCAATTAGAAATGCACAAGCAAAATGAGACAATCTGATACTTCATCCAAAAAGCAAGATCATGATTGGGTGGTTCCACAATGCTGAGGCTAAGCCAAAAAGATACTCGAGGACAATTCTCCCGTGTTCAAGGTAAGCAGATGAATGATTAAATAAATATGACTTTAACTAAAAGTTAAAAGCTTGACCCGCCGAAGTGCTTAAGTGATCAAAGAAATAGAGGCATAACGTCTATTACGATAGGTGGCTTGAAGAAACAAGCCTGATAAGCCCAAAAGACCAATGAGCCTAAGGTGATCAAATAAATGAAAATGAGACACAAAAGACCCG
Source organism: Cinchona pubescens (assembly GCA_025175665.1). NCBI lineage: Eukaryota > Viridiplantae > Streptophyta > Magnoliopsida > Gentianales > Rubiaceae > Cinchona > Cinchona pubescens. The sequence continues at coordinate 2,255,924 of JANKKI010000027.1, read as the reverse complement.
CCGAAGTGCTTAAGTGATCAAAGAGCCCAAAACAAAGGCAAAACATCAATTACTATCAATGGCCCCAAAAAATGAAAATGAGGCCAAAAGACCTACCGAAGTGCTTAAGTGGTCAAAGAGGCCGAAATAGAATTAAAACATCGATTACGATTAGTGGCCCAAAGAAATGAGTCCGATAAGCCAAAAGGCAAATGAGCCTGAAAGGCCAAGAGGTAGTAAAAAATAAATAAAAATGAGGCCAAAAGACTTGCCGAAGTGCTTAAGTGGTCGAAGAGCCCGAAAGAGATGAGGCCAAAAGACCCGCCAAATTGGTTTACTGGTCAAAGAACCCAAAATATAGGCAAAATATCGATTACGATTAGTGGCCTCAAAAAATAAAAATGAGACCACAAGACTCATCGAAGTTCTTAAGTGATCGAAAAGCCTGAAACAGAGGCAAAATCGGTTACGATATGTGGCCTATAAACAAGTGTGACGAACCGTCGAAGTGTTTTAAATTAGTGGTCTGAACGTAAAATAGAGACAGGACATCAATTATGATCGGTGGAACATAAAAAAGTGTAACAACCCACCGAAGTGTTTAAGTGATCTGAACCCAAAACAGCGGTAGAACATTGATTATGATCGACGGCCCATAAAAAAGAGCATGTTGACCCTCCAAAGTGCTTTAAGTGGTCTGAACCCAAAATAGTGCCAGAACATCGATTACAATTGGTGACCGATAAAAAGAGCGTGAGGACCCGCCGCAGTGCTTAAGTAGTCTAAACCCAAAACAGAGGCATAAAGTCGATTATGATCGGTGGCCCATAAATGAGTGTGATGACTCGCCGAAGTGCTTTAAGTGGTTTCAACTTAAAATAAAGGTAAAACATTGATTACCATCGATGGCCCAATGAATAGGCAAACGTCAATTACAATCAATGGCCCAAAATAAAAAGCAAAACACCGATTACGATCGATGGCACGATAATAGAGATCTATGAGCCCAAATTAATGTAAAAAACAAGGTCATCTACATTAGAGACTAAAAAAACCTATGAGCCAAAAAATCAAAGAGAGTGAGAGAGAGAAAGTTATGTAGAAAGGGTCGAATTCGAACACGAATAGATAAGATGGCTAGTTGACTATGATGATCAAATAAGTCGATCAACAAGCAAAGATGCAGACATGGTTGGCCAAAACTGAATAAAAAATAATTATCTAAGGACTAAAGTATAGGCTAAATGTCAAAGTATACAAAGAGCATCGGTTAGACAACTAAAGTCAAGGAAGGCTGAAACATTATTGATCAAAAAGATAATGAGTCTCAGATGGGAACTCCAACACAATATCAGCCCAGTTCTGAAACAAAGTTCAGCATCGGACTAAGGGGACTGTCGATGATACACAAATTAGCTACACAATAAGGGCAAATAAATAGTTACCATATAGTAGGTCGGCCTTTGAATGGGTTCACCTCAGTTGAGGTCAGTTTGGGCAAGAGGTATGAACCTTGGACCCTATGACCAACCCCTATAAATGGAGGACTTACTCCTCAAGAGATGTAAGGGACCTCAAATTCATTTACATTAAACATAATAAAACATCACTCTCTCGTGCTCTCTACAATTATTCTCTCTCTTCTGTCTAGAAACAAATCTTGTTTCATCATAGGTTATCTTATTTATTAATATTGATTTATTGTAACTAATATATTATTTTAAAATTTATTGTAACCAAATTTATTTCAATGTTTTAAGTTTTCAAAATGGTCTTCATCTTGTGTGGTTTTTTTCATTAAAAGAGGTTCTACAATAAATCTCTACCTATTCCTTGTGATTCGAACCCATGACCTTGGTTATAAAGGAAGCGTAGTCTTACCATCTGAACTACATTTCGTTCTTTTTGTGTGGTTAATTATCAAGTATTAAAAGAAGGATATTTTGGGAAGGAAATTTTGTCAATTTTACTCCAAAATTGTCTTATCAGGTTAAAAGGTATATTTTAACTTTTAGATAGCAACACTGATTAATTCCTAAAGATTAGAAATTTTTGTATATGGAGGAATAACAAAAAATAACTTTTAATTGTAGCACATCTCCTATTTTTTTCCCTTTTACTGGGAAAATAAAAGAATATGAAAAGACATTGTACTCCCCTTCATCCCATTTTATGTCTCTCTTTCTATTTTGATTTATCCCAAATTATTTGTCAATCCTAAAAATAGCAAATATATAAAGGTAATTTTATTTATTTTACCCTTCATGCAAGTTCCAAAACACTAAACATTAAAGTCATGTTTGATTATTAAATACTCTCACAAATTATCTCAGAATTTGAAATCGTAAAATCAACTAACAAATTTTAAATTTGAATTGAGGGACAATTATGAAAAAGGTATTGTACTAATTGGTCAAACATCAATTTTTCTTAAACTGTGTATAAATTTGACCATGTCAAATAAATTAGGACGGTGGGAGTATCTATTTTTTTCCTTCATTCAAGTAATTTAGAGGTTACGGGTAGTAGTATGACTCTTTTTATTCTATGAATACAAAAAAAAAAAAAAAAAAAACAAAGCCTAAGAGAGAATTTGTAGAATGTAGGTTGCCCTTTTTATTAATATTTTTTTATTGTAACTAATAAATTACTTTAGAATTTATTACAACCAAATTTATTTCAACTTTTAAGTTTCTAAATGGCTCTCTTCTTGTGTGGTTATAAAGTATTAAAAGGAGGGTGTGTTGGAAAGAAAATTTTGTCAAAAGCATTAGGATTAGTGGTATATAAAATATTACTAAGTGTCAAAACCTTCCATAATTCATATTATGCTTGATATTTATAGCTTGCAAAAATCATGAGAAAATAATAACAGTTTAATGTTTGATGAAGCAATTTATTTTTTATCAAAATTTCAAAATTCTTCTGTTGTCTAAATGTTGTACATATAGATTCAATGGCCGAATAAATTGATTTTAAGATATCATGATTTAACTAATGAGATAAGCTAGTAGTATGCTTAGATTATTTTCTTAAGTTTTAATTATTTAGATAAGTAGATGGATAAACAAATAGAAGAAATTAAAATAGAGAGGGTCTAAACCTTTAGTTTAAATAATAATTGTGTTAACTATCCTTTTAAATTAAAAATTATGCTTACGCAGAGAGAAGATGACTGTACTAAATAAGGACACTAAATTTATAGTAGTTATTTATAGTAGTTATTGAACAAAAGAAATAGCCTAGCTGAAATAAAAATCCAAAGAAACTTTGATTCTAGCACAAAAACTATTACATCATGATGCCCCAATAAAACAAGGGCACAGCCGCACATGCCATGTTAAACACAAATATATAAACGGATTTGGATGGCGCACAAGGTGAGATTTTCAACTTGCTCGTCTATTTAAGTTTAAAAGCGTAATATTAAGGTGTCCAAACATAGAGCGAGAGAACGAAAATTTAACCGTACCTTACTATACCAGAAAACTTCACTATAAACCACAATGCACAACTTAATATTACGCATATAAACTCACTCCAATACGGGTAAACTCTCACGACTTGTGAGAAGGAGCACTCCATGTTAAGTTCATATACGTTCACCCGTTAACCTGTATGAAGAGCACTACCAAAAGAAGTTATTCATTTGAGAGGAAGCTTGTGAATCATCCTCGTCATGGGATGGAGAATGAATATGTCTTCCTTCGTATGTTGTTATGACCATTCTTGGATCTTCTGCTAATCTTTCCACTCGCTTTTTCACACGACAGTTATCTTGTGTACAACGATAATAACTCCTGTGAACAAATCGTACAAACATGTTAGTATAGTTCTCTAAGTTACAATAGGAAATGATTACTTAATATCAATGTCAAGAAGCTATGGCTTCTAAATTTGATTAAGATAGAAACTAGTGCTTAAGATGAAATCCAACATGCTCAAATTATTGGCAAACATATAACGTGATATAGGAAATTGGCACAAGAAGTAGGATAAATAATCCCATAACCTAAGTGTGGTATGATAAGTGAACTTACCGGTACTAAACTGGAGATCCAAAATAGTCTCGATTATAACTTACAATATGATGTTCTTTACAGTTTAAACACCCTAAAAATAATGAAAACTGACATGTTCTTCCCTTTCTCCAGATCAAGAAGTAAAAATATACTAGCTCTAGATGTTTCTTGGTTCTTTTATATCTTAGTACTGTTCATTGCCATGATACAAATTTTTGGACGATTCAATCATTTTGTTATCTTTTGAATATTTGTATACTGTAATACATAATATTAAAATGTACAATTACTTAAATAATAAGATAACGGTTCACTAGAGACACGCTAGATTTTGCTTAAATTTTTTCCTATATTAATCACTACTAGAAAGATTCGACTGCACAAGTGGATATAAGCAAATTGTACGGATATTAAAATATTCTTGAAAGATGAACATTCTTAAGTAAATTTGATCCATCCAAATTTGGTCACACCACCTAATTATGTGTGATGTCGCCAAATTTGTAGTAAGAGATCTAGGCATAGTAAAACACAACAATGGCTTGTACTAATATATAAACAAATTTAATAGGGTGAACTAAAACTTGAACGTGGGAAGACGGGGAGTAGCTACTATTGTTCCAAAGAATTGTTTAGTTGGAAGATTAGTGTGGTCCCACTTAGCATTTTAATAGTTAAGATTGATAGCGCATATACGAGAGTTTACGGGTTAAATACTTAAAAGAGACTATGAGAGTTTAATTGCAATGAATAGGCATGGAATAATTGTAGGTTGCCTCTGTTGATGAATGATGAATGATGAATGATGAATGATTAATAAACGTCTAACATAATTTAAAACTCATATTCGATTTCCTCTTTGTGGGTAAAAGGAGAATTACATCTATCACAGGAGCAATTAAACATATTTTAACTTTTTAGGGAAGTAATAAATAGAAAAAAAAAAAAAACATATTTAAGAAATTTAAGGAGGCAACTATAATTTGTAGGATAACTTTAAAAAATTCAAAATTTTCTAGGTTATTTTGCCATTTTTTCAAAATTGAGGGGCAGCTATTGCTCGCATCCACCACTATATAAAAAGTACCTTGTGGTTTAGCGAATAAGTATATTACCTCATGGGGTTTTTAAATGTGCTCCTTAACACCCTCATGCTTCATTTTATTTTTTTAGCAAAACGAACGAAAATTATTAAAATTAGTTATAAGTTTTTATGATCACACCTTTACGCTGCGTTTGGAATTATCTAAAACACCACATTCTCTCCTCTACACCCCCTACACCCCTACTCCAGCCCAGTCACCACTCCCCTTCCATAAGCCTAATCTATCATCACTGTCATCATTGATATAGGGTTAATGAAAGGGCTGACGATGGTTGGGAAGGAGATATTAGAGCTTGGGAAGAGGAGATCTGGGCAAAGGATGCTTCGAGAAAGGAAATTAGGAATTAGGATGGGGAGGGAAATGGGGGTGGCGAGTAAGGAAATGTGTAGAGAAATCGGGGAAGAGGGAAGAAGGATTCGGGAAGAGTGGAACAAGAGGGTGGCGGGAAGGAGGAGAAGAAAGAATGAAGGAGGTAGATCAGGGAACGGGTAGGAGAGAAGGAATGGTGTGGCGGATGGAGCTATCAATGGCGGGGCTAAACTTGGGTGGGGGTAGTGATGAGTGTGCTCGTAGGTGTTGAGGGTGGCAGTTCTGTGCGGAAGAGTAAGGAAAGATTTAGGTTTGTTTTTTATTATTTTCAACTTGACTTTAAAATTTTGTTAGACACTTGTATTTGGCATGGGCATATTTGACATTTTACAAGCCATTGATAGTTTACACACACACACATATATATATATATATATATATATATATATATATGCATAGCAAAGCTGTTCTATTTTTCTTCTCTTGAAGTGGTAAAAAAAAAGGTTTTTTTCTATGTAGTATACCCTCTTTTAGAATTATTTTTCTTTTCTTTATGTTTTTGTACCATAAATAAGTACATTGGAAGAGAAAGATTAGAACTAAGTGGGCTGGGCCGCGACTGGGTGTGGTTTGGTGGGTTGGGATGATGAAAAAACTGAATCTTGACAGTTCAAAAATATGAAGGCATGAACACCATCAAATGTTAACTAATATTCACATGGATGTTGGTAGGCCACAATGCAAACTTACTTCTACCAGACACTTGGAAAAAGCCAAAAAAAAGATGACAAAGAAAATGGAAAACAATAGAGCAAATATTTCTGGAAGTAGATGGTAACAAACTGGCAATTGCTGGATTCATTATCGCAACAAGAGTAGCTTTAAGCAGAGTGGGCTCCTATTTCACTCGTGGAAAAGTAATATGCACTTTGGTACTAAATGAGATTGTATTTTCATTGTAGCTCCTGAAAAGAGGAGAAATTATGTTTGTAGTAATCATTTAACAATAAAAAGTTGTTTTACTTTTTAACCTAAAGCCAAATCATGCCAAGGGATCTCCTTGAAATCCTCATTATCATAACGTATAGATGCAAACAGTGAAAAATCATTTAGATTTGGCCTAGGGTTTATTTAAAACTAGAGCCAATATTTTTGCATGTGTTTCAGCAGTGCATTACACCAAACAACTTGTGGAAAACACAACTCAAAACCTATTACTCCCTTCCATTGACTTTTGTTGGGGTTAATTTGTTGAGTTTTCAAATTTTAAATCTCGTTTGATTTTCTAACTTATGTTAAATTTTTAAATTTTTATGTAGTAATATTTGATATAAATTTCACTTGTTTTTGTAAAAAAAAAAAAAAAAAATTTATCAAAGTCATATAAATCTGTGTATTATTCATTGCAAAAATAGGACTGTTTGACTTAAAAAAATTAATTGTAACAAAATAAATGATACGGAAGGAATACAGTTTTTTTGACATAGTAAATCTTGTGGACTTCTTACATTCTATGAATCTTGAAGATGTTAAAATTGAAGGAGAGCTTGCTCTAACTTTGTCAGAAAATCTATGATCATGTAACACAATAAAAGAAAAATCTATGATCTTGCTCATTTGCGAGTCAAACGTATGAAAATTCAAAATTTCGTGATCTTTTTTGGAGTATGATCGAAAATCTACCATGTACGTTGGGATATTCTGTGTGACATTTGCAACCTCGATAAATAGATTCTTTCATAACAGAATAAACTCGTCATTGGACTATATATATAACGGATTTGATATCTATGAGGGGTTAATCATCACTTTCTTTAGAGCAAACTTTTCCAAAATACTAATATGTTTGCCATGATTAACAAGTATCAATACATATACATACTATGAAATTTTCTTCTAGAATTCGATATAAAAAAAGTAATTAATGCCTAAAATATATGTAATCAGTAATCACTTAATTAGCCCATCATGAATCCTAACCATGTCATTAGATACATAGTAGAAAAGCTTGATTTCTAACCTTAATTTTTGTTTGATTGGAGCTACAGTTATTATTATTGTTATTATTATTATTATTATTATTTTGAAGCTTGATGAATGGAACTTACTTGATATATGAAGAATTTAATGAGCCAAAAAGAATGAGAAGAGGAAGAAAATGCAAAACCTGGGATGCTGTGTGTTTTTGACCACTTTTTGGCCATATTTTCTCCACTTATAACCATCATCCATAAACATCCACTTCACTTAAGGTCTTGAAGCAAAATCTTGGCTCTCTTACTTTCCTTCTGGCCTTCATCTTCTTCATCTTTATTGCTGAAACTCCTAGATAATTCTCTCCATTTCTCTTGGAGCTCATGCAATCATTCACATCTCCCCATCCCCTGAAATCATGCAGCCAGATACCATATATAAAACTGTTTCAGAAAACATAAAGTATATACCATGCATACAAAATCAGATATAGCCCCTTAATTGAAATAAAATAAAATCATTGATTTACCATAGACTTGCACTAGATCTTTGCAAAGAAAGAAGTTGGGATTGTCCAAAGTGAGAAGTGATATCTTCTTTTTGCTTAAGAGTTGAAGATTCAGAAAGGGTTGTTTGTGTATCTGGAGCCAATGAGGAAGGTAAAGTTGTAACTGATTTTAGAGGTTGATTGCACACAAATGGAAGAGTAGTGCTGAAGTTTGAAGGGAAGGAAAAGAATCCAAGTTGTGATGACACATCTGTTGTTCCTCAAACAAACTTTGGTTCAGCATGGTTTGTGATGCTGTGGACATCTCTCTCTCTCACTCAGACACACACTTTCAACAATTCAGAATGTCAAAGAAAAAGTAGTGGCCTAGGTTAGGAAGTTCGGGATATCTCCTTTTCTTCTATTTTCATTCTCTTTCTTTATCTCTTTGAGAATATTTAAACACTTCAATGTTAGAGCATGAATAAACTTGAAATTAAACAAGACAAGCCCATAATAGAGGAGTAAAGAATTTACTTAAAAAGATCAACTAAGAGGACAGGAGAAAGGAGCAGAAAAGTGTTTGCCTGACAAAGCCTTTATTCACATACGGTTCCACATATTATCAATTTTGATTTTTTTAAATTTTATTATTTTATAAGAAATAAAAAAATGAGATTATAATTTTTTCGAAACAGCTATAAATTTTGATAGAAGATTTATAGAGGCTTGGAGTCTTCTGATTATAGAAGATAAAGTTAAAATAATTATGTGACAACTATTTTAATCAGTGTCATTCAAACAAACCATTTGTCAAGACTTATCTTGATTTACTTAGAGGAACGAGCCATTAGAAAAATGACAACAGTAATAATAAAAGACTAAGAAGGTATCAGGAAAGTACTGTTACATACACACTGTTGCGTAGACTTTTTTTTCCTCCTTTTCTCTCCCCAGATGAAGTCAATTGTCTAGTGCTATTCGGTTGCTAAGGCAAGCACTAATTAACAAAAAAAGGCCAATTGCTCAAGTCTTCTAAGTTATAAACCCAAAAAAAAAAAAAAAAAAAAAATGCATAGGCATTGGCGGACACAAAAATTGAAATATCTTGGTTCTAAAGATCTTATATCCACATTCTGTTCCAATCTCAATCCCACTCATCTTTATTATGCTGCTGATAAATCTAGAAAATTAGAGTTATATCTTAAATTTCTCAATTTTGGTATTAGTTGCGAACATTTTTAGTGTTTAAATGTATTTTTATCTATTTCTACTTTTCTGTGTGAGTGGAAGTGTTAGTATATGTTTATTTAGTGTTTATTTAGGCATCAATTATCTTATGTTACTATGTTCTTTTGTTAAATTTTATCTTTTGCTTCAAACCAAATTCTGCCGATAGTTAGGATTTTTGTCATTTTTGGATTTTACCTTTTATGAATGCTGGTTTAAATATTTATGTGTTATTTTACATATATTAATGTATGTTTTTGTTTTAAAGTCACAAAAAAATAGCGCATCAATCAGATGTCGAATAGGGATTTTAGATGCAAAACGGCCAAGGCTACATAAGCTATCTAGGCAACTCGTCAGCGGCGAGCTTCCAAGACTTAGGAACATCGCTGGCGGCAAGCTTACACAATTAGGACCTCGCCGATGGCGAGTTCCAAGCCTTCCGCGGCGAGGGGCTCTTGAGGACACAATTTTAGCCATTTTCGGGCCCTTTTTCAAGGGTTAATGTATCCAAAACCCACAACCCCTAACCCTGCTATAAAAAACATATTTTAGGGTTGATTTGAGGAGGAGCCAACACTTATTTTCTTCTTCTTTTCTTTTCTCCACTTGGGAAAGAACTTTTAGTTTTTCTTCTATTTTCAATTCTAGGTTAGTTTTCACTGTGTAATTTTGTTTTTCAACTTTGTAAAACTTCATTTAAATTTGTTGTACTTGTTTTGCCTTCAATTTTATGTCCTCTCAATTTAAATGCACTCTTTTAATGTTTTCATCGACATACTTTCTATTAAATATTTTCTTTACTAGTTTTACTATTTCCTTGTTTTGTTCACTTTAATTGCTTTCTCATGCCTTCAATTAATATCTTGTCTTGAAATATGCTTTAGTTTAGCATGGGTTAGGATTTTGTGATGCCAATTTCTAATGGATAGAGCTTAATAAGTTGATTAGGTGCTAAAATAGACTAATTAGGCAATATTAATAGTCTTAAGAGTCAATTAGGAAAATTAGTCACTCTAGTTAGTTTGGATTAATTGAGGGGATGGGAGTTGAACCTCCATTATAGACACAAATTAGTATTAGATTAGGGTTAGTATTAGATCTTGATAGACTAATTCACTAGGTTTTTTTATTAGAATATCATGGATAGATAATGAACTTTGATTAATTTAAGCAGTAGGAGAGATCCATACTTATGTTAATTAGATTGATAGATTTAATTATCAAAGGATCGGGATTTGGCTAAAATCGAGAATTAACCCCTAATTTGACACATAAGATCATTTGATTGACCGAATTAACCAAAACTCAAGAAATTGACTAGTATAAACATTAAACCCCTTTTTATCATATCTTAATTTTAAACCTAGTTTAGTTAAATTCCTTTCTTTAATCAATCCATCAATTATCATTCGAACCAAATAATCAATAATTATATATCGTTACTTGTGGGAATGATCCCAACTTCCACTAGTTATAATTTGACACCATATTCTTGTGGTTTGTCATTCAATTAAGGTTAGTTGATTCGGGTATTTTATTTACAATTAGATGTATATGTCCATTTAGACATAATTGAAATAGTTATTGTGTAATTTGCTAAAACTCATATATATATTGAAATAGTGAATGTATATAAAATGACAAAGTAACAAAGCCACTAATATGCTTCTAGATTCGCAAAAAGATGAACGAAATTCGATCAAATATCTAAAAATAAGATAGATGATTTAATATGATTTTGTCACATAAATTATAGTTGAAAATGATCTAAAATTTATAATTTGATAAATCATTTTATAGTCAATAAAAGAAACACTAGCTTGGCATTAGTTATCGTAGGAGGTGGCATTAGAAGTAATATAAAACATTTTTAACCCTACTTAAGAAGTGAGATTGTGAACTTGTACATATGTATTTTTTAGAACTTTCTCTCATTTGGACGCCAAATTTTAACTTTAGACATTATTATCAAAATTAACAAATATTTTATCGCGTAAACCATTCACTTGAAGTGAAATATTTGTCAAATTTCTAAATGTGGTTAAAATTTAAAAGTTAGACCAAAGTGGGATGGATCTTTGATCAGAGTTGAATGTGCAACATGTCCAAAATTTAGAATTAAGGGTACAAAATGAGAATTGATCATAAGTTAATAAAAGGTACAAAGTGAGATCAATCACGACTTCCTCCACTGATACGATACACCGCTAAATAGGTGCATGGTGTGGAATACCTAGCATCTACCAATTCTAATAACGATATTAAAAATTTGATTAAAATAAAATAAATTTGAGAGTTATGAATATAATACGTCAAAAACTAAAATTGAAGATGCAAAATAAGAATAAAAAATAAATTAGAGGTTAAAAGAGTAAGTCCTATTTTCTATGAGACGTCATTTTTTAGGGAAAAAAAAAATTGAAGGAAAAAGTTTTGTTCTTACAAGAATATACTTAACTACTAACTTTTGTACTTAGGAAAAAATAAAATTTTCGAAAAATGTGGCGAACCCCATTCCCCATCTTATTTATGCCTTAAAAAAAAACTTAAATATACAAGGATTTGTTATACAATATAAGATAAAGTGTTAAAATTTTTTAATTATATCTTGTATTTTTTATTTTGTTCTACATTAATTTGAGAAGAATATTTTCTCTACCAATGACGGCTATAAATTATTAAGGCTGTGAGTACACCAAGTTAAGACACCATTGGCGGGCTATCAAGGCTTGTATGGCCTGTTGTGGCTTTTGTTATATTTTGCCCCAAAGTTCATTTTGTATTTTCGTATAACAAGTATTTGTTTGATAATAACCAAGAGAGTCAATATCTTTATGTCTATTTTATTATATTCTTTGTTATACTCGTTACGTTTTCAATGGATAGTTAAGTAATTTTTTCATATTCTTAGGTTCCGATCCTAACACAATGCAAGACAACAATGCATATCATAGATGACCTACTAAATCGACTTTTAAAATTTTTTATGGTTTAGTTCTTTTGCTTACTTCAACAAACTTCTATTCATAAATAAGAAGATTTATGGTGATTATTGGAGAATTAATGGTATCATAGTAGTTGTTCAACAGCTATATGAGAGGTATCTATTTAGATTGGATGACCCACTTTATTACAAATAGGGGAGTCATGGTTGTCCACATAGGAATTTTTCATTGGTTCGTGAGCAACTACTAGAGTATCTGATAGTTGTTCAGTGATCATTTAGAGAGATGGTTTATAGTGATTATTAAGTAAGGAGGTGATATTTGTAGGTGTTTCTTGATTCTTTTCTAGCTCAACTTTTGTCCTACTGTTCGGAAAAAATGCATTCGACATCCGTTGCATGGTGGATCTACGCACTCGATTGTGATCTATAATGGATCCAATGATAAAAGTGTAAACAGATGAGTGCAAAATAATGGGACAGAAATTTGACAATAACCAGTGGAGAAATGAAATTCATTGTATGCTTCCTCAGTTTTCTTATAAAAGAAAAAATAAATAAAAAGGTGCATTTGTGTCTAGGGTTTCTATCTTTTCTATCAATTTTAGAGTTCCTTTTTTTGTTACCTAAAAACAAAAAATATCCAGAGTAATAGTATGATGATGAATCTTGGTTGCAAATCTCATCCTCTGCCTCGGCGGTGAAAATATCATGATAATTGATGAAAGAGGGCCTATTTGACTTTTGGCAGGAAAAAAGCTTCTCAACTTTCCACTCACACCCTTTTGCTAATTAATTTTAACTTCTTTTACAGTTCCTCTCCAAACCCCACTTCTACCCACCAATTCTAAATTTTCTAAACAACCCCATAATATTGTTATGATCTCTTCAATTTCACACATTAATCTATGTTAACTTTGTTCAGCAAAATTGTTTGTGGGGTATACTTGCTTTAGTAATCATATTGATTAGATGACATATTGTCCACATTGATGAAGCAATTTTTCATGTAACAATTATGGTCGAGGTGCCTTTTATAACTTATTAATGAGGTATAGATGTAACAATCAACTTCCTAAGATTGGCTTACAATTATAGTTAAACTCAGAAAGCTAAGGTTTCATGTATTAAAGTTTGGTCGCGTTTCAAGTTGTTTAAATCTTGATATTTGTCCATTTTTTTTTCCCTAATTGTTGTTGGTGAAGATGAGGCAAATGTGTTGGTATATACATTATTTCTTTTACATCCAATGCCCAAAAAAAAAAAAAAAAAAAAAGAAGAAGAATAGAGAAGAAAGACTAATTAAATTATATTATTTGGAAAAATCATCAAATTTTATTCACGTCCATAAGATGATTTTCTCGACATGCTTCGAGTATAAGGAGCTTTTTCTCTCCCTATTTCTCGACATGCTTTGAGTAAATAAAATTACATACATCTAAAGAGCCCTTCTATTCGACCATTTTGCTCTATTACAAACCTCAAATGAATCCAACTTGCGAATAAATATCGGAAAAATGTTAATAACTTAGCTCATTGAAATCTTTTTGTTTGGTTACACACTAGTTAAAGAACCTAAAACTTATGAGCAATTAACAAAATTTATAGGATCACAAATCAGTAAGAGAGGGCGTAATCACCGAGAATTAACTAGGATCATTATTAATTTCAATAATGGTAACAAATTTTATTATGCACTTCAGTCTATCGTATTTTTAATAATTTGGATTTGCAAGATTATGTATATAGCTATAAACATTATAAGCAAATTAAGTTCTACTTTCTTTCTTGTCTAACTATACCGAGTGAAGAAAAGGAAGTGCCAACGCTATTACAATTTGAAAGTAATTACTAAGAAATGTTTGTAAATTTTGCAAAATAAGTTCGTTCATTGATAATTTGCATTGTGATTTTCAATTTTTAAGCTTATCCAGATAGTATATCAGGGTAGAAATTGTGATTTGATTTTATTGGTATTCGACAAAAATGACTTTGTGAATCTTTATGAGTATGCAAATTGAAACTAGTGGGATTCATTTTAGGGCTTATTCCCTTTTGCACCCTCTAATTTGTATTTGATTCTCCCTTTACACTCTATACTTATTTTTTTCTTTTTACATATTGCACCATGAATTCTCAAATATATCCATTTCAATCAATTTTTCAACAGTGTTACCAAAGTACTAACAGATGTTTCAACTGCACACACCACGTACTTAAAGTAGAACATTCGTCAAAATTTTTAATACTATTAGAAATTGGACCAAAGTGAGATAAATCTAAGAGTATATAGGGGTACAATGTGTCCAATTTTAGAATTCGGGGGCAAAGAGAGAATTGATTGTAAGTTAGGGGGTACAAAGTGAAATTAGTTATAACCACTTCCATTAGTGCAATACCTCCCTAAACATGTATGTGATATGAACTTACTTAACATATGTTAACTTTGATAATGACGTTAAAAATTAGACTAAAATGGGATAAATTTAAGAGATCATGGTGCAATATGTTAAAAAATATATATATATAAAGATTAAAGTAAGAATAGGATATAATTAAAGGGTATATATAAAGTGAAGTAAGCCTTCATTTTATGGTCAAATTTGTCAAACACTCAAAGATATTTAATTGATGTACGAAATGTTTTATGTATTGGAATTCTTACGTCTTTAGAAACTAAAATGTTAATTTTTAAGATCAAAATGTTCTTTCAGGAAATGTTAAATTTTTAAGGAACTAATTAATGTCAAATATTGTAAATTCAATCCTCTAATTGAACTAGGATTATAATGGAAAAAATGTGAAAATATTTAACCTCGATCTCACAAGGAAAAAAGAAAAGTGTTTCTCGAAAGTTTTCTAGATTCACTATATTATTTGATAAATGTTAGCAAAAGCCTAAGTCGTTACCTCCAAAAGTTTGATCGTGTATGAGAAAATTTGAAAAAAGAAAAAAAAAAAGTTTTGAATGTGGTTAATTTGGTAAACTTGCTCAAAAGGCTAGGCTTTACACCCTATTATGTTTGATCAATCATGGAAATGTTTTTTTTTTTTCTTTGCATTTTAAATTTAGGAGCATGCTCAACAATGTAGATCGATCCCACTAAAGAACCGGTATTTTGACTAATCTATCTAGATTTGCATATAATATATATATATATATATATTAACCGAGTATTATAATGTGATGGGCTTTTTTTTTTTTTAATCTCTGGATCAAATCTACTAAATCATTTCAGAGAGAAAGTGGAATTTTTTGTCTTTGTTAGGGGCAAAACTGAAGAAAAATGAGTCTTATTCACCCTAGTCCTATGTTTTTTAGCTTAGAGATTTAACTTTAACTTATAGTAACCTTTCCTAAGTTTTACGCCTGAATTAAATATTTTCTAAAGGATAATGTAATTATTAATTTTGGAAAAGCAAGACCAAGCCTCAAAAGTGTTACATTTGTAAAAAAAAAAAAAGCCTCAAAAGTGTTAGTACAGTACAGTGATAAAATAAGGACTTTTGTATTCAGTTGTTTTTGTCGTGAGCCCTACCAAAGGCATTCGTCATCACTCAACGCTCCTGCCGTGGCGCTAACGAGAGCATGATGTCATGATTAACTTTGGCCATTTCCGTAATTGCATCACATCTGCAATAAAATTCTTTTAATAATACTAAAGTAGTAAACAATGTCGTAGTACTACCTACGGATTCATTTATTGTTTATGGGTTAATTTTTTATATATTATTGGTATAGAAAAATTTCTATATCATTGAGTGCTGATACATGTTATATGTATAAAAATAATATTTAAAATTTAAATAATGTATATATGACATGCATTCATTTTCGATGGTGTAAAAAATTTTCTATACTGACGATGTATAAAAGATTAATTCTTATTTTATAATAATTTGATTTTTAAGCTTAAAAACATCAATTTTGTAATGATAAATTTCTGTAAATTTATTTGATTTTTAATAAAATTTCTATACTAAAAGTGAAATTTATATCAACACATTAAAAAAGAATCTACATAAATTTGAATTTTGAAAACTTCATGTATTGATTCAAAAAGTCAAACAATAATAATACAAATAGAACCGGTACTATATTACTTACAATTTTATTTACTTGACGGTCGGGTTGACAATAAGATTTGGGCAACAATAATTATCAGATTCTCCAGCAACAAAAAAAAACACAATTATCAGATTCAATTGTTTGAGAAAATATTAAACCCAGTACATAGTAACATACGGTTTGTACAAAGTAACGTATATGGTGTATATTTCGGATACTTTTTCGGTTTTGTACATCACATGAAAGTAATGTATACCTTATAAATAAATTACATCAATATGTTATCAAAATAATTACTGTAATTTTTTAACTCATCAACGCTCGTTAATTGTCTCGACTGATTATCAATAACAATGGTCAAGTCTCTTTTTCCAAGAGAATGTGTTATAATTTAGAGAAATTTTACAGTTTCGTTGAGAATATTATTTTTTTGTACTTTAAGGTCTTGTATAGTATAATACTATATAATTTAAAAATTTGTATTGTAGAAGTCCTTAAAGTCAAAAGAATAATTCCCTTAATGAGACGGTAGAATTTCCCGTTTATTTTATTTTGAAAAAGTACATCTAAATTTATTTACTACTAATATTCCAGTTATAGTTTTCACATTTTTTTGGCCGTTAAAATTATTTTTTGTATAAGTTAAATTTGAATTTCACTATTTGGACAGTCATTATTTGAGATATTATATTAAATAATTATAATAGCAACATTTGAAATATAATGTATGTGATATAAAAATATGATTAAAACATATGTTTAGAAAGTAAATGTAAAGTATTATTTTCACAGTAATAAAATCTAAACAGAGGCCTGCCTTAGAATTTGAAAAACTCTCTTAAATATAGTTGAAGAAGGCCAGAAAGGATCAAGGACACAACCTGAAAGGAAAACCCATTTCCTGATATTGTAATGTTGTTGGCAAACAGGCATCATTTCTTTTTGTCTTTGCTCTTTGTAGTTGTAGGGTGATCATCATACCACCTACATATTAATTCAATTTATTCAATTTTGGGTTCTGTCACTCCCGGCGGTGGAAATTGGCAGAAACATCATCTTATGAGTCCAAGAGGGCATGTAGTTTGAACTATTGATAAAATCTCCCTGCTATTTTATAAATATAAGTGATGGCATAATTAAATCAAACTCTTTATTTATTTATTAGGAAATATGTTATTATTAGATTTTGGTAATTTAGTTGTTTAAAATATTGAGTGATTTTTAACATTTTCCTATTCTAATTAAGTTTTTTGGTAATCAAGTTTGTTATCTTGTACATAGAAGGTTTATTTAGTTGAAAAGAGTTGAGTTGATAAATTCTATAATAGAGAGATTTTAACTTAATATTAAGGTTATTATGTCATGAGTTTATGCATATCTCAATATAAGAGTCCGATGTGCATTATTTTGTAATTTTTTCTCTTTTCTCACTTATTTTTTATATGTTAAATAAATTTATCTTTCACTGTGTATTTTTAATGCTAACAAAAAAGAAAGAAAAAAAGCAAATCTCACTACTACGGTAGTACAAAAGGGTCACCGAGATATGTGCATGTTAAAAAGCAACTATTTAGCATACTTAATATAGTTGCTCCTGTACTAGTAACATGTTTAGTAAATGACCCGGCCAACGATTCTTCCTATTTCTTTTCCTTCATTTCTTTATTTATTTTTTCTTATATTTAAATAATTAAAATTTAAGAAAATAATCTGACAATACTATTAGTTTATTTCATTGATTAGAGCATCATATTCAAAATTTAATTTCATGAAAAAAAATTTCACTACTCAATTATATATCACATTTGGACGATACAGGATTTTTTAAGTTTTTATAAAAACTAAAATTGCTTGCTCTAACAGTCAAAATTTATTATTATTTTCTTTTTGGCAAGGCATTTATATAAAATATGATTTGAATTATGAATCATTTTGATTTTTAAGTATATATTTTTTAAAATTTTATATTTTAAGAGTAAATGGAATCTTTTCTATTTACCCTTAAATGGAGAGAATTCTTATTTAAATGTCCCAATCATAAAAATAATGGACCCCTTATGTTTTAGAAAGTGGGCCTTCTACCCCCATATGCAATACTCTCATTAGTCCAAAAGTAACTACAAGGCATATTAAATAATTGTACTTAGAAGTGTTCATGGATTAGGTTATTAGGTTAGTCCAGATTTTCAAGGTTGGATTTTTAGATTTTTGGATTGAAAATTTGAAGTTCAACCCAACCTAACTAATATATAAATCCAAGTATACTTAGGCAGGTTACTCAAATTATCGAGTTTGTTTGGGTTCAAAACCCAAAAGTTTAATATTAAAAAGAAACATAAATTTTATTGAAAGAACATCTATTATAAAATTATATTTTTGTTAAAAAATAAAATCAATAGATCAAGAATGAGAAAGAAAAATTATAATATATATTATGAATGTTATGGCAAGAATGAAAACAAAAAAGATTATAAGTTAGATGAAAATAACAAAGAAAATAATAAAAAAATAAAATATTATAAGTGAATTATATTAGATTATCAATTATCGAATTGGGTCTGGTTGTATTTTGTTTTCGAAACTCAACCTAATTTATTTAGGCACAAATTTATTTAGGTTGGATTTAAACACCCTTAAAATGCTCCAATTTAAAATAAAACTCCTTGAATGTACTTGAGTGTGAAGACGGGATCGTGCTTCAATTATAAGTTTTGTACTATTGTTGTTATTCTCAAAGGAAAAAGGCCGCACATATTTTGAATTAAAAAAAAAAAAAAAAACGTTAAAAATTGTGGTGAAACAAGTAATGATCGAGATTTGATCACATTATCAAACTAAAATTTGAATTTTTAAGCTTTATACAATTAAAAATTCGTTCCCAAAATATTAAAAGAAAATCATTTACAAATCTACAAATTCAAAGTCACTTGCTAGAGTCATCTCATCTAACAATATCATATCGAATTATAAATCCCTTTATTTTATATTCTCGACCGGATATCGTTCCTTATTTTTTGAATCTAATGACACATCACTGACTTTTTTCACTTTATTACTTTGTATAGATTTACTCAATGAAAAATCCATGGATGAACTCTAGGCATTTAAATTCTAAGATAAATAACGTTATTCGCCCCATAAGTTTGACTTTTAATTCTATTTTGTCTCTAATATATTTAGTTCCTTAACTTTGATTGATTTGGCTTAAAAAATCTCTAAACCAACTTCTGTTAGTTTTAAAATTAACAAATTTCACATGCATCTCATGTGACTCAGGAAGGGGCATAAATGAAATTTTTTTTGATAAGTTAATCCATTTGTCCCTAAGCCTTGAGCATGGATCCTATTTCATTCCTTATCAAGTTTCAAAGAACATATTAAATTTCCGAAATTACAATATTAAATTTAAAAGGTCCCCATGTATAAAAAAATGTCTTTTGCTCATCAATTTGTTAAACAAAGTAAATTTTATTAACTTTCACATCCTTGGAGAAAGAAATGCTCCATTAAATAATTAAATATATCTAATCTTGTAAGAAAAAAATAAAATGTGAAAAAATTTTATAGTTTAATTTTTTTCTAATAGGGGTTAAATATACACAAAATTTACTATATAGTTTCGTAAAATTATATTTATTATCCTCGTTGGATTTAGACACTTCTCAATTTAACTATATTTTCTTTTTAAATTTTTTGTTTTTGAAAAATTTAACTACACTTTTCCATAAAACATAACAATTTCCCCCTTTCCTAACATGTATCCATTTATCATTCATTAGACCAACACTAACTTAACTGATAGTTAAATTTTAAATTGAATATGTAAACAATATTTACTTTATTGAAACAAGTTTCCTAATGTAAAAATTTTTCATATTAAAAAAATATGCATTCACTTCTTTTTTAAAGGAACCTGTGGGCCATTTCATTAATAAAGCAAGAGACAATGGTGCTTTAGGTATCACCCAGTCGAGCATAAGGGATACCTAAAGAGTCTAGAAAAATACATCCTGATATAAAAGAAGGTACATCAGATGAATGCAATAAAAATTCCCTGTTACTACAACCTTCTTTTGATAGGAGATCAGCCACAGAATTTGCTTTGCGATATACATGTTGTAATACAAAATGTTCTGGGGACAAAAGGTCTTAAATTTGTTGAAGAAGTCCATCCAGCTTCAAAGGAGTTGACAATTTCTGATTAACAATAATCTCAACAAGAGCCATTGAGTCCATTTCACTCATTGCATGCTCGATTGAGTGGGAGAAACAAAGCCCGATGCCATTCAATAAAGTATCCGCCTTGGCTTGGAGACTAGTACCATTCTCCAAAAATTTTGCAAAACCAAAAACTACATTCCCAGAGGGATTCCTTGCGATTCCACCACCACCAATTTTGCCCAAATTGCCCAAGGAAAATCCATCAACATTTAGTTTTATTCCATCGAAGTTCCTAGACCATGCAACTACCTAATTATGTGGTATGCTTGCTGAAACGTATGTTCGCCCAAAAAGCAACCTAAGAGTGGGGGATGAATTAGGTTGTTTCAAAAAATAAACCTAAGAGGGGGCCAACATACTGAAACGTATGTTGGCCCAAAAGGCAACCTAAGAGGGGGTGAATTAGGTTGTTTCAAAAAACAAAGCTTTTAATGTGCTTAATGAGAAATGTAAACTTTATGCAACAAATAAACACTTGAGCACAAATGAATACAAAAGTTACGTTTGATATTCAATAATTGAAGTTCAAAGAACAAATATAAGATGATTGAGATAGAGAGAATCAAACCAAACTCCCAACCTTCTCAAGTTTGGAGTATATCCACTAGTAGTGCCTCTTCAAAAAAGGTGATGCAATAACCTTCCTGTATACAAAGTAGGCTCACCCTTGCACCAACTAAGTCCCTCTAGTTGAGCCAAAGGGTTTTATGATACAACCTCACTTTTGTACACTTGTTATCCCTCCATTCTTACACTTGAAGATCACTCATTAGTCTACTCTTGCTCACACTAATTCCATATAGTTGAGCCAAGAGAACTACACTACCCAAACCAATACAACACACAATATTTTAGCCTATTTTTTCCCAAATAGCTCTTACAAGTGTTTGTGTTGAATGCAGCAATTCTACTCTCTATGATTTGCAATTACAAACTTGGAGGTATTTATAGATGCCCAAAAACTGCATCCAACAATTCTCTAACGGCTATTTTCTGTTTATTGAAAAACCGGTAACCGTTAGAGCTTTCGAGCGGCTGATTGCATCTGAAGGAACTAGTCGTTGGACCTTTTGGACGCCCGCTGCTAAGCCCTGCGTCCGACATTACGTCCATTTTCTAGAGGGTGTTTGTCTTTCTTCGTTCAGACGTCCGAGGCTGCATCCGGTTGATGTCAATGTCTTCTGGAATATTGATCGGACTCTATTCTTCGTCCGAGGCTGCTTCAAGTTCTCTGTGTCGGACGATTATCATCGTCTGAATTGTCTTCCTTTCGAACAGTTAGCATCGTCTGAATTGTCTTCTGGTTGTTTTCTTGATTGTGTTCGGACAATCGTTTACGTCTGAACCTTCCTATTTATCTACACACTTGTTTTCAAACCATTTGAATGATTTGGTCATCATCAAAATATGATTATCACAACTGGGGTAAGAGACAGAATAAATTGATGCATGATGAAATGAGCTAGAAAACCAAAATGAAGAGGGGAGGACTTCGCCTTGCTCAAGTTGGAGAGGATCTCCATCTCACCTTGGAAGTAATCCATTGTTTCGAGTGCAAAATACCTTCAAAAAGATATTAGCATCTAGCTATCCACAAGATATTAGCAAAATACGTTCTTATCCGTAGGCTTTAATTGTAACCCTAAGTACTCATTATAAGTACCCCATTTAGGGTGAGAGAAAAAGTATCGACACTTTATTTTCTAGCTTTATCTAGTGTTTTCAGCAGTAGAAAATTCTTCTTTATTCTTTCATGGCACTTTGTGCTTAAACCTTTTTCTTGGTCGAGGGATTTGAAACCATGGTCAATTCTACTATGTTGTGAGACTTCTTGTGCCCGAATTTATTCAATTATATGTCAAGTATTGATTATTTTTCTGCAATTAAATTTATGATTGTTCTTTTTAGCTTATTATTGCTGCAGAATATTAAGTTATTAGAATTAATCTACTATCTAGATTATTTTAACCGCGTATGCTTAATTCAATTTGTGAAGCAACTAAGTTTGATAAATACTCGATTAGTGTTATTGAATTTAGGAAAATTAATCATCTAATTGGCATAATCGCGTGTGTTTATGTTTAATTAGTCTAATTTTTCTTATTGATTTTAATGCTTCTATTAATTAACCTTTGGCGTGTGTCTAGGGTAAATTAATAGTTAGGATTAATTGGATCGCGTGTTGAAAATTAACCAACTTTAGAAAGAAATAAGAATCATCTTTGAATTAAAATTCGAGTTAATTCTTCAATTAGTGCTTGATATAGAATTGAATTATCTTGTGTGTCAATGATCGACTAATGAAATTGCCATGGTGGATAAAACCAAAACCAAGATTTTTCTTAATTGAATTTTCTTTAGTTATTTTATTGTTTTATTTTTTAGTTCAAAAGCATTCAAGAAAACCCTCTTTTCATTCACAAGAATAAACTCCGTTCTCTGTGGGACAAACTTGACTCACTACTATTATATTATTATTGAGAGTTATTAATTTTGGGTGTTTATGATAGTATTTCTCTTCAGACCTTATTGACTTTCTGGCCCAAACCATGTTGATAAGTCTCAAGAAGAGCCATGATTTTCTTAACTATACGATGATGTCCATGAGAAAGTACTATCATATCATCTACAAAAGAAAGGTGAGATACTATTGGACAATTACGTGGAATCGTATAAGAAATCATAGAGTTCTGTTGGATGAGCTTATCTAGGCAACCTCCAAACAAAAAATAATAAAAAGGAAGATAGTGGTCCCCTTGTTTTAACTCCTCGAGATGCTTGGAAAAAGCCAGTGACCTCTCTATTGAGCAAAATAGAAAACCAGCCTTCTTTGAGATTGTTCATGATTAGTTGAACAAAATTACAATGGAAACCAAACTTGATCGTCAAAGCCTCCAAAAATTGCCATGATTTGAGATCTATCAAATTTACTTCATCATGTTCAATTTAAGGATGACATTTCGCCCCCAAGCCTTTTTGTCCAAGGAACTAAGTGTTAGTGTATGCCCTAAAGCCAATTAATTTTAGGGATAAATTATTCTTGGCTTTTATATTTATGTATATTTTGTAATATGGCATTTAACGAATAAAATATTTATATGTAAAATCATACGGAGTTATGATGTAATTATATTTTATTCGTGTATATCCCTAATCGTAGTGTATGACACTAGTAGATTAGCACATAAGAGTATGTGGATGCTTATTAAGAATAAGTGCATCGGATTGACCCGCTAAGAGTATTCCACACGGATTATTATTTAAATGCAGTAGATTAATCTCTTTGTGATAGTAGTGTAATGGTCCTTTGACTTGAGGTCATGAGTTTATCTTGATGTGGATTATCTATTCTTTATCTACATATTAGATGTGGAATACAGATCTACTTATACACATCTGTAGATTCGTCTATAATATGAATCATGAGAAGATATATATGACCAATAAAGGATTCACCGCTCCTTATAATAAGAGACAGTCTCTTATGATATGGCCACTTCTTGAAATACGATTCGAAAATCTTTGCGCAAAGTGGAAATAGATTTAAGAGTGTCTTAAATTCTATTTCAAGTGAGTTGTATTTTGTATTTCAAGAAGCTGTCTCTTATACACATCTGATTCGTATAAGAGATGGCATTATATCTGTATTCTTGAATTAATCGGGATATAGGTTGGTGAAAGGATATTAATTACAGGAGAACTAGTCACGGATGGGTGATGTCGAACCACTTGACATATCTCAACACTTGGGTGGTCATGATGCTTTGCTAGAAGCCACCATGATTTTTCAGTGGATGATTGAATTCAAACTATAGTATGCAAATTAAAGGTGTTTTATTTATCTAATCCTAATTAAGAGACAATTATAATTTATACTTATTACCAACATGATTGGGAACCTAAAGGGTCACACACTTAAGGATAATCAATTCAGGATTAAAATGATTTGATAAGTATGAGATACTTATGGGTTAATTTATGAGATAAATTAACTTTTGGGTTTAATTATAATAAGTTATAAATATTAGGAGTTAATATGTAAGACATATTAAGAGTCCTAATGGTTTTATAATTATTCATATACCCATGACCCAAACTGATTAGAATTTATAATTCCCTAAACCCAATTTGATTGGGATTCTAAATATATATATATATATTTGATATATTATAATATAGATATGGAGAAGTAGTAGTAGTACATATATGATTAGTACTAGTACTATGTACGTTTTTTAAGGGAAAAAAAAGCCAACAAAATTCCTTTTTAAATCGTGAGAGTCACGATTGAGAAATAAGGGAGAAATAATTTAGGAGCTAGTACTCCGTGGTTTGGGTTAATTAATCTTGTGAAGATTCCTGATTTAATTATCTGTGTGGATACCATTAGAGGCCGGGCACCTGTGCGGCTTGTGGATCGACGTTCCAAACATATTGGAGATTTTACTGCAATTTAAGGTACAATCTCTATACTTTTCTAGTACTACGCATAAATTAATCAAGGTGATCCGTGATAGAAAAGTAAAAATTTTAAATTCCGCTGCGTTATATCCGATTAATCTTATTAATGAAATTCACAAAGAAAAATTGGCCAAAAATATGAAAATGAAGTCGGGTTCTCCTTCTTAGGTAAAAGGACAATAAGTGCACTCCCAATCCCTTTTGTAATAGGAACCCCTACAAAAAAATTCTTGCACTGCATGAAAAACATTTGCCTGAATAATCTCCCAACAATGCTGGAAGAATAAGAGAAAGAATCTATTCGACCCTAGAGCGCTATATCTTTATCCAAATGGAATACAACAGTCTTGACCTCCTCCAAAGAGATTGGTTTGAATAGGTCTTCATTCTGAGAAGTAGTAACCAAACTAGGAATAAATCATAATAATTCCTTCATGGCCGAGGCATCAATACCCTCATCAGTAAGAAGAGTTTGGAAAAAATTGACTGCCTCCTGTTTAATATCTAAAACTATAGAGATCCATTCACCAACTGTGTTTTTTATTTTACGAATTGCAAGAGCCACCCTTTTGTTTATCAAGGACTCATGAAAAAAAAATTGTGTTGCTGTCTTCCTCTTATAAAATGAGAACCATTTAACTCAAAATGAATAATACTTGAAATCAAGTCTGATATAGAGAAAGCATTATTATCTCTTTTTATTAAAGAAAAAAATCTTATATAAAATATTTTCATGTTCGAATTAATTTTTTTATATTATTATTATTATTATTATTATTATTATACATTAATAAAAATGAGAATGGCATGATTTGTCAAAGAGTTTCTTTGCAAATTATAATAAGACTTAATATAATAGATAGAATTTAATCTTTTGCAATTTTTTACTTAAATAAAAAAACCACAAAATTTTGTTGCTTTTTTTTTTGGAATTTTTATACCTTTTCCAATTAAATTTCTAAACTAAAAATAAATGTTTCTAAATTGAAACTTTGAGAATTCTAAGTTGAAACTTTGAGAATTTAAGTGCATCATAAAAAAATTCTTTAATATGTACCCAAAATTTAAATACCTTAATGCATTTATCTAATTGTCAAATTTTAACTTACTAAAATATATTGTGTTCACATTTGAACTTACTAAAATATATTATGTTCAAATTTATACTTTTAAGCGTATTTTTTCTTCAAATATGTGTAGGTCAATAAAGCTTAATTTTTTTTTTTTAATAAATTGATAAGTAAACATCTGTTTTATGCATGTAAACCTTTTAAATCCAATATTGTAACTTTAGAGACTTAATAGGTCCTTTGAATCTTGACAAGCGATGAAATAGGATTCAAATTCAAGGTTGAAGGACGAATAAAGTAACTTACCAAAACTTCTTTCATTTATGTCCCTGGTCAAGTTACATGAGATGTATATGACTAACATCCTTTAACTCAAAAAAGTAACGAAAGTTGATTTAAAGACCTTTTAAATTCAAATATCAAAGTTAAGGAATTTGAAAATATCTTTTGAGATATCGAGTATGAAATAGAATCATTGTCAAAGTTACGGGACTGATGACATTATTTATTACCCTAAAATTATTTAAGGATTTTTATGGATCAGGTACTCGGTTCATTTGGCAATAAACAATGTAGACCTGAACTGATCTAGTGTGACCGACTCGGTAAAAATTGACCCGTTACCCGTCCATGTATATAAGGTACCTAGTCATTCGAATACTCACTAAAAGTGGGTCAAGTTACCGTGTACTCAACCTATTCCATTTATGATAATTTCAATTTTTTTAAAAAAAATAAATAAACAAACAGACTAAAAATTACACAAATACTCTTGCAAATGGGAAGGGGAAAAGAAAAATTCATTAATATTAGGTCATAATAGGTAAAAAAAAAACAATAAACAAATACCAATGAAAATGGTAAGGAGAGGAGAAAGAATTTATTAATATTAGGTCATGTAAAATTACACAATTAGCCATGTATATGGACTGGGTCGAGTGCTCGTCGGGTCACAGATTCCCGACCTACTTGCTAGTACTCGACCCTCAAATACTAATTGATCCGAGTACCCTATTTTTAGAATTCAAAATGGATTGAATTAATGAGTTTTTCAAATTTATGGGTCGAAATGAACACCTTATTATCATCTTAGAAAAAAAATGAGAACAGGAGACGAAGCTACCCTTAGTAGAAGGTGGGCAATTGCGCTCTCTCAATTTTGAAAACTTACAAAATAGGTAAGTTTTTTTTTTTTAAGTGTTTTAATTTATCCTATAATTGCACCCCTTAAATTTTGCCTATTTTTCCTTTTTCCTTATATTGACTCCTTAGAAATTTGAAATCCTGATATCATACAATTAAACATGATGGCATGTTCAAAATTAAGAATAAGTATCTTGAAATTTTAAAATTTTAAAGACTTTTGAAATTTTATACATAAAATGAATATATCATTTTCATTATAAATTCGTTTTTCAAGTACATATTGTATAAAACTAAACAATGTGTTGTTTCCTTAACTCTAACATCATCGATTCTACTATACTTTTTTATTTCATAAAAACTTAGGACATCCATCATCAAATTCTTATAAATTTCGTGTAAAATTATTTATTATATAAAAAATATATTTTTATTTTAACACTTCATAAACAATATATGCTCTAAGAAAGTCGTTGTCCCTTCAGCGTGAGTGTCCTATTCTCCATTGGAAAGAGAGAGATGTAAGGGTTTGGTGTTGTAATCATTTCCACGGAATTAAAGGTGACTAAGATTTGACACCTAAAACGAATGATATGGTAAGAAATATATGGAAATATGATTGCCTTGCCACTTCAGTCTACATCTGCTGTATTCTTTTCCCCTTAAATTTTGGCTTGATTTTGATAGCATTTTTTGAAATATTATTTATAATAAGTATTGTAGTGATTCTTTTGAAACATGACTTAATATATAAGATTGTAAAGTATTGGCCCCGTATGATTTTTTTTTTTTGTTTATTTTTTGTCACTTTTTACTTTACTATTTATTCTTTTGTGAAATATTTGTTTGGTCAGCAAAAATTTTTTTGGTCAATTTTTTTTACTTTTTTTCAAAAATACTATTCATTATTTACATAATTCAAATTTTTCTTTCACTATTCATTACTATTCAATCAATTATTTTTATACTATTAGTATATACGCGTATTATACTATTCACATATATTAGTATTAAATTTTTTTTATACTATCAATTACTATTCATTGATCTGAATTTTTTTTAGCAAAGAAAAAATGGTAATATAAGTTCGGACTTTCGATCCTAAGTTCGGAAGTTCGAAATATAGGCGGGAAAATAGAGTTTAAAATCGTATATAAGGTTCGAACTTCCGAATTTAGGTTCGGGAATCCAAAATATAGGCAGAAAAATAGCGTTTAAAATAGTATATAAGGTTCGGACTTTCGAACCTATGTTGGAGAGTCCGAACTATGGGCAGAAAAGTGTAAATTTTAAATTGTATTTTTATTTTATATTAAATAAATACATATTTAGCATACGCATATGGACATATTTCATTTTTTAAGATTCGGATTTTAAACGACGAATAGGTAACTATCTTTGTATGTGATTTTTAATACTTGATTTGATGGTATAAAAAAAATGAATAAGATTATGTATTTTGATATTAATAATTTATGAGGGTATTCAAATTTCGTCTACGTACTTTGTCTTTTAGTGCACAAAATTCTAAGTAATTTTTAAATTATATATTTTTATTTTATATTAAATAAATATATGTTAGCATACATGTATGAGTATATCTTATTTTTTAAGATTCGGATTTCAAACGACAAGAACGCAACTACGTTTGTGTGTGATTTTTAGTACTTGATTTGATTGTGTGAAAAAGAAAGTGAACGGAATTATATATTTTGATATTAGTGATTTCGTTCAACTTTCGCGTACGTTTTTTGTCTTGTAGTGCAAAAAACACTATCCAAACAATATTTACAAAAAATTATTTGCACTATTCACAATCCAAACACTTATTCAAATTATTCACATTTTTTTATTATTTTCCATATCACTCAAATAATTTTACAAATAATGCACTAAAATAATACTCCAAATAATACAATGCATACTGGCCATTATTTTGGAAATAAATTCCTCCATGCCTACTATGTCAGATGCCTTCGATCCTGCACTTAGTTCCTTTGCGTCTCTGCATTTTAGTGCTGTTGAATGGTGGGATTAATGACGTATATATG
The DNA here is from genome assembly GCA_025175665.1 of Cinchona pubescens. NCBI lineage: Eukaryota > Viridiplantae > Streptophyta > Magnoliopsida > Gentianales > Rubiaceae > Cinchona > Cinchona pubescens. The sequence goes on along the minus strand of JANKKI010000027.1, from coordinate 2,226,855 downwards.
GCAAATTACAAAATGCCACTTCGGTTTTTAATATTACAAGCTCCAAGTTTAAGTTTCATACCCAGATACATGCATGAACCTCTAGTAAATTATAATTTACAAGTTGAGGTCAAGAAGGTAAGTAGAAACGAGAAAACAGTTTTGAGTGAAAAGACAGAATAGAAGTGATAAATTGATTAAAATCTTTCTTTGCCCCGAGAGTTTTGGAAAATAGTAAGGCCCCCGTTTGGTATTACACTTTACATAGTAGAGTTTTAAAGAAAGTGTTTAGTAAGTGTTTAATTTTTGTTGTTTGTGTACCAATTTGGTACTTTTTTATATTTGGTAATGCAAAATTTTAATTTTAAAAAGTATTCTACTTTTATTCAATTCTAGATGCTCAAACATTATCTTTAATTATTTTAAAAAGAAAAGCTAATCTAAAAGTAACAATTTTTAACTTGTACTAAAACTTCGGTTGAGACCAAAAGTTCTATCCCTGAATTTAAGGATTATACTTACCAAACACTTGAAGAAATACTTTTACTACATTAAAGTATTTTTTTTAGCAAAAATAGTGCAACCTCAAACCAGATACTAATTTATTGAGTATTACTATTTTATTCATTTCTATTGTGTCCTCGAAAGTTAACAAAATAAAAATTCCATATTCCTTCTTAATTTTCTCTCTATTTCTTTCCAATGCGAGATAAAATAATTTAAACTATTCTTCTACTCATTTTACTTCATTTTCCTTCTTTTCTCTACCTTAAACATCACAAAATAAATAAATAAATCCTCTGACTACATTCCACGATTTCCATTCAATGTACTTTAGATGTTGAAATATTTTTTTAGCATAACAAGTATAGGGGTGTTCAAAATAAGTTGTTGATCTGAAAAACTAATGAAATTGGTCCATTCCGATTCGAAAAAGAAGAGTATCCGAATCAGGTCAAGTGACTGGTTATACAGATGAATCGGTCTATAAACATACATGTTTGGGTAATGACTCACACTTTGATGAACTGCCGGTTACATGAACCGGTCCATAATTTGGGACATTTGTGTAATTTCACCAACTAGGACTACAACATAAAAAAAAGATTGGCACTAATGCTATAGTCAGCAGTGCCTCATTTTTATTTTTTCAGACTTGACTTTTCTTTCTTCTCTTCCCAAACTTCAAAGATCTATACTATACTTTCAATCTCTTGTATCACTCTCACTTTGACTCTCACTCATTCACTCTCGCTTCAAATATCTCTCATCAGTTTCATCACTGGCACCACCAACAACGACCTAGAGTAAATTTTTTTTTGTATTTTTGTATTTTTGTTTTTTTAATAAATTCATGATTAACTGTGAATTTGGTACGTATCTATTTGTGGTTAAATTTTTTTATTTATTGAGTATTAATTTATTTTGTAACTGTAAATTTGCTTAAATTATTATTATTATTATTTTTTATGTTCATCGAAATTGATCAATCTTCTTCATTCCCTTTTATGCATTACCTTACATGATATTTTATTTACTTTTGGATTTTGTGAGTTGATTTTTTTTATATATATATTTATTGAGTTAGAAGGTGGGATTTATGAATCTAGATAATAATTTAGCTTTTAAAATTGAAAAAAGAAGAAGAAGATTTTAATGATATTGCCTTATTGAGGTTTCTTGATTATGATGTTGTTGGACTGATTCTTAATTAATTGATTCATGTTAAATGACAATTTCGCAAGTATATGCATTTATTCTTGTAAAAGAAAATAAGATCAAATTCAAGATTTTGTTTATAAATCTTGATTTTGCTAATTTTTTTCCTCTCTCTGTCACATAGAATATGGTACTCGCGGGTCCTGAACCGTTTCAATCGAATAACTGGATGAGCGGGTATTCGAATTTTATGGACCGGATACGGTTCAGATTTTTGACGAACCATTAGAATGGGTTCAAATTGTTGAACTCCAGTTATGATAATCATAGATTTTGATGATGACCAAATCATACTAATGGTTTGCGAACAAGTGTGCAGAAAAATAGGAAGGATCAGATGAAAATGATCATCCAAACACAATCAAGAAAAACAACCAAAAGTTGAACAACATCTTTCGGACGATGAAGAGCGTCCGAAAGAAAGGAGATCGGACGCAAGGGAGCGTCCGAAAAAAGGAGCTGAAAATGAAGTAAGTTTCTGACAGGGTGAATATAACGCATATGACTGTCGAGACACTGTTCATCAAGCTGTAGGACGCATATGACCGTCTGAGATACTGTTCATCAAGCTGTAGGACGCATATGACCGTCCGAGACACTGTTCATCAAGCTGTAGGACGCATGAACGGACGTCCGAACCCACCGCCGAACCCCTAACGGCTAGTTTTTTGACCTTTAGAGCTCAAATTTCAGCACATCTTTCATCTATAAATAGCCCAAGGACTTCCAAATGATGTAAGGAACTACTACATTCAATACAAACACTTGTAAGAGCTATTTTACGGGGAGAAATAGGCTAAAATATTGTGGGTTGTATTGCTTTGAGTAGTATAGTTCTCTTGGCTCAACTAGTGGGAATTAGTGTGAGTAAGAGTAGGCTAGTGAGTGATCTTCAAGTGTAAGAGTGGAGGGATAACAAGTGTACAAAAGTAAGGTTGTAGTGTAAAACCCTTTGGCTCAACTAGAGGAACTTAGTTGGTGCAAGGGTGAGCCTACTTTGTGTATAAGAAGGTTATTGCCTCACCTTCTTGAAGAGGCACTACTAGTGGATGTACTCCAAGCTTGAGAAGCTTGGGAGTTTGGTTTAATATTCTTTATCTCAATCTTTTATTTGTTCTTTAAGCTTTGATTGGTAAATATTTATCTTTGATCATTTGTGCTTAAGTATTCATTTGTTGCACAAAGTTTGTATTTTCATTAAACACTTCAAAGGGTTTGTTTTTTGAGACAACCTAATTCACCCCTCCTCTTAGGTTGCTTTGGGGCCAACAATTGGTATCAGAGCATACTTGGTCTCTTTATTTTGCTTAAATTGCATTAGAGTAAAGATCATGGCATCAATAATGCTTTGTTTTTAGAGGGGCATTCTATCACTAGACCTCCCATGTTTAATGGCATTAATTTTGTTTTTTGGAGGGATAGAATGAAAATTTTTGCTCAATCTAATGATATTGATGTATGGTATATTATTTGTGAAGGTCCTTTAGAAGCTAATATTTTTTATGAAAATACTCATAGATCAAGGCCTAAGACTAGATATGAGTTAAATGCACAAGATAAAATAAATTTATCTTTAAATGCTAAAGCCATTAATATTTTGTATAATGCTTTGGATGCAGATGAGTTTTCTAAAGTAAAAGGTTGCATATCGGCCAAGGAGATATGGGACAAATTGAAAGAAATTCATGAAGGAAGTGAAGATATAAGAGAGCAAAAGAAGTCACTTCTTGTGGCTAAATATGAATCCTTCAAAATGGAACCTCATGAGAACATTGACATTAGATGTATTGTAGGTAGGTGCCTTTCTTCAATGATATGGTAAAGGATTTGGAAGGTTTGGGTAAAGAATATTCCTTGGGTGAAAAGAATAGAAAAATTTTGAATGCTTTACCTAAGGAATGGGAATCTAAATCCATTGCCATAGAAGAGTCTAAAAATTTAAATTCTATGCCTATTGATTCATTGATCAATTCTCTAACCTCATTTGAATTGAAGTTGAAATACAAGCTACAAAATGAGGAGGCAAAGGAAAAAAGAAGCATAGCATTTAAAGCTTCACCAAAAAGGAGAAAAGACTCAAAGAAGCCTCACTTCAACAACTTCCAAATCACTTGGGATGATTGCAATTCGGATGGAGAGATTGAAGAAGAATATGAGGAGGCTCAAATGGCTTTTATGGCACTTAGCAATAATGAGGTATCCTCTAGTTGTGATTCTTGTGATGATTCATGTGATAATGATGATGATGATGTTGAATCATTTATTTTTAAAATGCATGAATGTTTGAAAGAATCATATGCTAAGAACAAAGAGTTAAAAATTAAAGTTAATACCTTATTGAGTGCCAACTCAAAACTTGTGCATGAAAATAATTATTTGACAAAAGAAAATGATGTTTTGAAGAAAAATTTGTTGGAAAAACCAAGATCATGGAAGAACAAGCTTCATTGAAGAAGAGATTAGATGATCTTGATGTTATTTTGAAAAAGAAGAAAGAAAATATTTTTGAAAAGAAAAGAACTAGAAATATGTTTTTGAATAAAAATTTTATCACCTTTAAAAAAAATGATTTGTGCCTTGTTAAATCTAAATCTTCTTTTTATGGCAATAAGAATATTATTTGTAATTATTGTCATCAACATGGGCATATAAAGAAAATTTATTTTCTATAGTAAGTCATTACTTGCAAAAGAAAGAGGGAGCATTCTCTTTTTTAATGGATTATTTTGCTTTACATATGCTTTATTGTTTTTGATTATGCTTTTTAGCAATGAATGAGCAAAAAATGTTTTGATCCTAATTATTTGAATGATTGTATTCCCTCATATCTACTTGAATAAATATTCTTGAAGGGAAGAAACATTTTGCATAACTTGACTTATTCTCCATGTACTCATATTGAATTATATTCACCTTTCAAGGGAGGGAATAAATTAAGGGGGAGCTTAAATTGCATTATCTTTCTTATGTTTTGAAGATGCCAAAAGGGGGAGAAAATAATGGACAAAACTTCTTGATTGATGCTTCATATTTTATGATTGTTTTTAGAATTGTCCAAATGATTTGTCATCATCAAAAAGGGGGAGATTGTTGAACTCCAGTTATGATAATCATGTTTTGATGATGACCAAATCATACTAATGGTTTGCAAACAAGTGTGCAGAAAAACAGGAAGGATCGGATGAAAATGATCATCCAAACACAATCAAGAAAAACAACCAAAAGTTGAACAACACCTTTCGGACGATGAAGAGCGTCCGAAAGAAAGGAGATTGGACGCAAGGGAGTGTCCGAAAAAAGGAACTCAAAATGAAGTAAGTTTCTGTCAGAGTTGTAGGACGCATATGACCGTCCGAGACACTGTTCATCAAGCTGTAGGACGCATATGACCGTCCGAGACACTGTTCATCAAGCTGTAGGACGCATGATGTTGGAAATCCGAACCCTAGTCCAACCCTAACGGCTAGTTTTTAATAGATATTTTTTGACCGTTAGAGCTCAAATTTCAGCACATCTTTCATCTATAAATAGCCCAAGGACTTCCAAATGATGTAAGGAACTACTACATTCAATACAAATACTTGTAAGAGCTATTTGGGGGAGAAATAGGCTAAAATATTGTGGGTTGTATTGGTTTGAGTAGTATAGTTCTCTTGGCTCAACTAGTGGGAATTAGTATGAGCAAGAGTAGACTAGTGAGTGATCTTCAAGTGTAAGAGTGGAGGGATAACAAGTGTACAAAAGTGAGGTTGTAGTGTAAAACCCTTTGGCTCAACTAGAGGAACTTAGTTGGTGCAAGGGTGAGCCTACTTTGTGTACAAGAAGGTTTTTTGCTCTTCTTATTGCCTCACCTTCTTTGAAGAGGCACTACTAGTGGATGTACTCCAATCTTGAGAATCTTGGGGGTTTGGTTTAATATTCTTTATCTCAATCTTTTATTTGTTCTTTAAGCTTTGATTGCTAAATATTTATCTTTGATCATTTGTGCTTAAGTATTCATTTGTTGCACAAAGTTTGTATTTTCATTAAGCACTTCAAAAGGCTTGTTTTTTGAGACAACCTAATTCACCCCCCTCTTAGGTTGCTTTGGGGCCAACACAAATTACTCCACAGCTCATGGATTGGGTACCCGATCCAAGATACTCCTAAACAGGTTATTTATCACTAAAACTATTCGAAAAAACACCGATTGTATTTGGATATAGAGATTTGGATGTAAAATCGAAATATCTCCTAGATTACCCAAATAACTTGACAGATTTAGTTATAAATTTGAAATCCACCAAAAAGTGAAATGGATTTAGTTGTCAATCACAAATCCATTATAAAGTGAGATAAAGGTTTTTAAACAATTTAGATTGATAGATTTCATATTCATCCAATTTAGAGTCATTTCATTTAAAATTCTTTCTGTAAATCACATTCATCGATCCAAATGCAAAGTTAATTGTAATTTAAAATCAAAATAACAATTACATTTGGATGGAGGGATTTGAGTAAAATCCAAATTCATCCTAAATTTACCAAACAAGTTATAGACATTTAGATAGGAATTTGAAATCTAGTAACAAGTTATAGTGAGATTTTAATGGTTAAAAATGAGCGATTTTTCAAATTCATTTAAATTTCATGTCAATTTCAAATTTAGTCATTTAAAATCCACCCATCCAAATAGGAATTTGAGTAGATTTGGATTTGAATTCAAAATCCATTATAAGTTATCCAAATAAGTTAAAAGATTTAATTAGAGATTTGAAATCCATCAACAAATAATAGTGCGATTTTAAAATAAGGAGATTACAAATTCATCCAAATTTTATGTCATTTCAAATTCATCCAATTCAAATTTATTCAACTTTATTTTAAATTTTTCCTACAATTCAAATACAACCATCCGTGTGCAGCCAAAATCATTTCACACTCCAAGGAAATTCAGTGTAATTAACCACATATAGCATATTAATTATAGGGAAATACGTTATATTAGTCCCTCACATTACACATTTATATTATTTAGTTCCTCATTTTTAAAATAATATTTTGTAGTCCCTCACATTACATATTTGTATTTATTTTGTTTCCCACTTTTAAAATAATGAATTTTAGTCCCTCACAAATGTAAAATGTTTAATTTTGGTCCCTTAATAAAATACTGAGCATTTTTTGGTCTAAATTTGTCATGTCCCTCACATATGTAAAACGTTGAATTTTGATCCCTGACTCAAATCGGGAGCATTTTTTGTCTAAATTTGTCATGTGTTACTCACATGACATATTTTGCGATGGCAAATTCATAAATTAGTTTGAGTAGAATGTTCTATGAGTGTGAAGGATATGAAATAAGTGATTGATTATCAAATTTGTTTATATTTAAAATCATTTCAATAACTGAGTTGTGTTATTTTTTTCTCCAAATTTTATGAGCCGATCCAATGCTCAAGCTTTGTGTTGAAAAGAAAAAATGAGCTCTCAATTTTTTCTCAAAAAATATGTTATTTGAACAACATAGAACTAATTTAGATTAAAAAGTGTTTGGGATTTAGTTTAGACATCGAAATGCGAGATTTTACATTTTGAAGGGGACTAAAAATTATTATTTCAAAAGTGAGGGACGAAATAAATATAAATAAGTAATTTAAGAGATTAAAAATTATTATTTTAAAAATAAAAAATTAAATAAATATAAATAGGTAATGATTATATCAAATTCCTCAGCTGCGTGTGGAGCTCAAGTTTCAGACATTAGTACTTGGCGTTTAAAAAGGACAAACCTGGCGGTCCACCATTACGATCTGTCCAGTAGTCAATTATTCAGCTTGCCTTTGATCTGATATGGAGAGAACCCAATCGTGTTTTATTATTGAGATAACTACACCTCAATTTCACGAGTATTTATTTATATTGTGCGGATATCATCAACTACTCACGTGAAGCACGGAGCATTTCAAATAATAATTAAACAGCACTGGAATTATTTATTGGAGGCGCATAGGTGATAGGTATAGTTGTATATGGATTTTCTGCTCTCTATTAATTTTCATACATTAACAGTGCAGGAATTTTGAATTTTGATTAAACATAAAATTATTGTATTAAATGGTGAATAATTATTATTTTCTTCTAATTTTTGTAATTTGCTTATAAAACATTGGGTTAAAAACAAAATATCCCCTTAACTTTTATCCAAGTTACAAGACGGCACCTTCAACAATTTTAATAAACATTTTGCACTCTCTGAACAATTTCTATCCAAAATGTAATAGTTTTTTTTTCTAATATTTAAATTATATGAACAAAAATGCACTTTGTGCTAAAAGTAAATTGCTTTCTTGAACTTTTACAAGAGTTGCAAAATGTTTCTAAATAATTTTTAATAAGAATACTTATTAAAAAAAAGATATATATAATAAATTCTCTTAAGTTTTGGATTATTTGTAATAAACTCCCTGACATTATATTTTTCTGAAATTTCCCCTAACATTTTATAACTCCAAGGCCAATTAACAGTAAAAAGACAATTTTATCCCTGTGTTTCCAATGAAAATACAAAAATACCCGTAGATTAATATTTACTCCTTAAAATTCTTAAGAGAGACTATTAGTTGACAGTTCAAAATAGAAAGTTTTAAAGCTTTGGGTAGTTAAACTGCGATTTCAAAAATTTTGTTTCTTCTTCACACCAACAGCCATGGTCTGCTCTGATTTCTTTTCCGGCAAAGCTTAGACCTCCGGCCATTGTTGGTTTCGATAGAATATTTGCCTTTTCACACACTTTCATCTCTCTCTTCCACAACACATACACAATACAAAACAGAAACCCACAAATAAAATATAATGAAAAAGATTAAAATCCATGAAAAAAAAAATACTTAACCCTCCTCTTTTTCTGTACTCTCCGGCCACCGTGGCGCGGCTATCACTAGCTGCTGAACCTTTTCCATTATCAAATACAAAATAACACTAAAAACACAAATTCGCAGTTCTTTCGATTGGGAATTTTTACAAGTAATTTCAAGGCATAATGTGAAATTAAATTTTTTTTATCAGATTTAACGATGTATAAACCCAAATTTTCAATTACAATTTTTTTTGAGTAATTCATTTAAATCCAACCATCTTCAAACATAAATAGGGCAATTCACAACAAAAATTAAAATGAGATAGATGGCAGTGATAAATTTCATACTTCTATTTGCTGGTGCTTTCTGGCTATACAAGTGTTGTGTGTGTGATTGTCTATGAATGCTGTATTTCTATGTTTAAGTCATGTACTATATCTCTTGGTGGGAAGGGGAGGGGCAAGAGTTGTAATTGAGGACTGTGTAATTTGTGTAGCGTGAGGGCTGAGGGAGGATGGTGTTGACTATTGAGGGTATTTTGATCAATTTTGCTGAGAGTAACATATGAGCCAAAGTGAAAAAAAAAATATTATGGTGTTTATTATAAAATTGACCAAACGTTAAGAGGGTTTATTGTATTTAACCTAAAAAATAATAATGGCTTAGACGGGTTTATTTAATCCCCATACAACTAAATAATTTTATGAATTTTAGTTAGGGTTAAATGAAGAAAACCCCCCTGAACTTACAACCTAGTTGCAGTTTGCCCCATCAACTTATTTAATAAGCACATTACCTCATTATCCCTTGCTTCTTTATATTTTGGGAGAATATTACCTTACTAATTTAATAATTTTGTTTTTTTTTGCTCTTCTTACCAGTTTATTTATTTTCTCTTTCATATTTTTCCTTTTATCTTCTTATCCATTATTTCTTGCTAGCGCTAAACTATTATACTACTAGCAATTGGTTAGTTAAAACTCTATTTTTTTTACAGGCGTATAAATAATTTATAGAATAAATAAGTTTTTTAATACAAGCAACATATATTTTAATGGAATATAATATATATTTGTGACTTTTACTAATACTAAAATTAACAAATAAACAAACTAAAAAAAGATAAAATAATTTGTCAAAAAAATTAAAATATAAATTCTTAGTATGAAAACAATTTTCTTTTTTGTTATATCATTCGCATGTCATATTTTAGTTGATTTTGCTATAACTCTAAAAACCCTTATATTAGACCACCGTAATATTTTTTACTATATTTTGTTGATATTACACCGTAAATAAAAGGTTGTACACATTTTTCATTTTATAATTTTATTTTTACATTAAAATATAATTTTTAATTTCTTCTAAATATGTCAAATTTTATTTTTTATTTGTTAATCTCATTATTAATAGTTAATCACAAACTTTTAATTACAATAAGGTATATTTATTATATTAAAACATGATTAATCTATAAATTAAATTGTTTAGACACATGTAAAAAGTTACAACTTAATTAATTAATTATTAAAAGCAATGTATTGTTTAGTAGTAGTAAGAGAGAACTAGTAAAAAAAAAAAAAAAGGAAAAGGAAAACAAGATAGAGAACATAAATAAAAAGGGAAAAGAAGAAGAAAAAGAAAAACAATAATAATTAAAATAACATGGGTAATTTTGTCTCAAAACATAAAAAGGGATAAAGTAATTATTAAATAAGTTGAAGGGGGCAAATTGCAATTGTGGTGTAAGTTTAAGATGGTTTTCTGCATTTAACCCTTTTAGCTATTTATATTATTTACAAACTCTAATTTTATATGTCTAGATAATTTAATTTATAAAATAAATATACTTTTATTATAAGCAACATATTTTTATTTCAATTTACAATTTACATTATTTATTAATTTTATACTTTACAAACAAACCAACTACAACAAAATAAGTATTGAGCAGAGAAAATTTAAAACAATTATTCTTAACATACACGTAAATTATAGAATGAGGACTCATGTGGGACATTTTATTTCTGGCGTAACGATAATAAATCATAAGAAAATATTATAGCTGCTTATGTTAACATAGGATACAACAAATTTCCCCAAAAGATGTTAAATAAAGGACTCTGGACAATTTTTATTTGTATATTTAGAATAAAATTTTTAATTTCTATTTTTTTTACATTGTTTATTTGTTAATTTTAATTATTCAGTGCCAATTCTGTATTACAATAAAAATATATGTAGTTATATTGTAATATATTTTAATTTAAAAATGAAATCATAAGATGCATATAAAGTTAGATCTTATAGTTAATAAAATATTAAAAATAATATAACTTTTTAACAATGGCAAAATGATTAAAAAAATGAGAAACACGAGAGAGAAAATAAATGAAAGGGAAAAATGGAAAAAATAGTTGAAATACAAGGGATAATTTTGTTGTAAAAAATGTATGAGGACGTTAATTGTTTATTAGATAACTTAAGGGAATAAATTGCAATTTCTGTCAAAATGATATTTTGCATAACTAATGTATTGGGGGTTTATTGATCAGTTTTCACTAAAAATGATATTTTAGTTAAGATTGTAATAAACGGTGCAAATGCTTATTAAAATTGTGTAGGGGGAATTTTGTAACTAAAATGATAGTTAAAGGGAGAATTTTGGGGAAAGACACACCCTATGTATGTGCAATTAAAAAATATATTTACACAAATTTTTTTAAAGGTAGTGAAAATGTTATTAAATAAAAATAAAAATTATACACTAAAATTAAAAAATATTATAAGTGGTGAAGGGTGGAAGGAAGTCATGGAAAGAAGTGAAAGAAAGTTATCGTTGGTTACATGTATAATAAGAGTATAAATAGCATAACAAAAAGTGATGGACACTAAATCTACCTTTCTCCCTTTATATATAGTATAGAAGATAGATTATGAACAGTTTTTATTTTTAAAAGTATTTTTCAAAATTCATTTATCTGTAAATAGGAGGATGAGAGGATCCTAATCCGTTGTATATAACTTCCAAACTTTCTAATGCAGCTCCACGTCTCGAGAAACACGCTCATCCATGTAATCATATACGTGCTGCATATCGTGATCAATTTGGCGATGATGAAGAACCATAACAAATGGGAAGGACCAGTTCCAAAATGAAATTCAAATTAATAAGTATGAAGGTGAAGGATGAACACGGCTCAGTTGCGGAATATGTTTAACATTTATTTTGTTTAATTTAAATGAGATTCGAAATCTTTTTTAAGAATTGAACTTTGAGCAACTCAGTTGTTTCGCATACATTTATTTGAATTTATCCTCGTGAAGTTTCATAACAAACATTGGAACCCTATTCAATTTTGATTTGGTAGCTTAAGAAAAATGTAATTAAAGTAACGTACGTCCCCTTATACGAGTTGAATTTTTATTGAGTTCCGACTAGTTCAGATGAATTTTATTTATCAAGATATGTAAATAATATATATGGTATGTAAATATATGATTGATATGTAATTATTTTATTGCTTTCTTAAATTAGGTAATTACTTTACTAGTTTAATTGTCTTGTTTAGCAACATTTACCATGTATAGATTATCTATTTTTTCAGTGTTATCTTGTAAGTCTATATAAATGCTCCTATCTACCAATTATATTAAGGAAAATTCTACAATTCATTTTAGGGAACCATTCCCTTGTACTTTAAGGGCTTGTACGGTACAACACCATTTGCTTTAAAAACTTGTACTGTACAAGCCCTTAAAGCCAAGGGAATGGTTCCCTCAACGGGACTATAGAATTCCCCTATATTAAGATCTGATTTACATATATTATACATATACTCTGTTATTCCTGACATGGGCTGTACAAATATTGTGTTTTTTTGTTTTTATTTCTATGCTTCCATTATTATCTCAATTCGGGACGTGTAACAAATTCCAATCCACATCCAGCCAACATAACAAGTTCCAATTCACGTCTAATCCGCATAATAGATTTTAGTCCACATCCAACCCACTTAACGGATTCTAGTCTATTCGTGTTCTCTTAATTTTCAACTTTCGGGCTTTCCTGGTTTTCAATTTTTGCGTTCTCTTGGTTTTCAACCTTTGGCTTTCTTAGTTTTAAGTATTACTGTTTTCTAGATTTTCAGCCTTCGGACTTTTTTGGTTTTTAATTTTTCTCTTGGTTTCATCATTCAGGTTCTCTTGATTTTTGTCTGTTCTTGGATTTCAACGCTATTACCTTTTCAATCGGTTCTTTAATTGCTCAGATTTTCATGTTTTGATTTTGGTGCTCTCGAATCTTCTTTTGGTTCTCTTGGTTTATGGGTTCTTAGTTCAACATATATATCATACCCATATCATCTTTTGATTCTCTCATTTTTCAAATTTTGTTTTAAACTCAATTTAATTTTCAATCAACCATATTGAGTTTGAAAGGATGTCAAGATATATAAATATTATATATGGTATGTAAATATATGATTGATATGTAATTACCCTAATTGATCCCTAGATTAGGTAATTATCTTACTAGTTCAGTTGTCTTAATTAGTAAGACTTCTCATGTATAGATGATCTATAATTTTCTCTTATAAGCCTATATAAAGGCTTCCTATGTACCAATTGTATTGAACTTTTATTGATACTATCTCCAATCCAATATATTTGTCACATCAATGTTTCGAAACTAGATCAGACATTGAACTGGTGGCCTGTTTGGTTTGCGATTCAACCGTTCAAACCAGTTGAACCCGCCGATTCACTAATTTAGTGTTTTTTTTTAATTTTTTTTTAAGTGTGGAATAATTTAAAATGACTTAAAATATATTTCTATGAAATCCAAAATAGAAGAGAAACACTATTTTTTGAGAATTCTAGTTCTAATACTAAAAAATACTAATCAAATTTCTAATAAGAAAAATAAAACTTGTACGAAAATAAGTATTAAAAAGATCAAAAAAATAATAACGTAATAGTTTTGGCTTTGGTGTGTTCATTTATTTTCCATTTTGAAGTTTATTTCATGTTTTTTTTTTGTTGATATTTCTCTTTATTAAAATGATTTTTTTTTCTGGAATTTAAAAAATCTCTGAAAATCGGTTAAACCGATTTTTTTATTGGTTCACGATTATTTTTTGGTTCTGTCCGATTTTTTATATAGACTGGATATATAAATGGGCCGGACCGGTGAACTTTTCGATTCACAGTCCGACCAGTTGAATCGGTCGGTCCGATCCGATCCGATTTTCAAAACATTGCAGCATATTTGATTTTTTTGGTCAAAGAGTTGAGTTCTTAATGCTCATTCTTTTCCCGATTTTGCAACTATTTTTCAAAGGTTATAAGTTTTTTATGTAATAATATTTGATATAATTTCACTTTTATTGAAAAATTTTCATAAAAAATCGAATAATTTTATGTGAATTATTTATTACAAAATTGATCTGTTTAATCAAAAAAATCAAATGCAACAAAATAAATAAGACAAAAAGAGTATATATTATACATACTTTTTTGTTTCGAATATTGTCATACATGAGAATCGTTTTAATCAATCGTAGCCCTCGCAAACTTGGCATTTAGTTGTATGGGATAAATTTTATTTAGCTAGTCATAAAAATAACAAGTCTGAGACATTGGTAAGAAAAACCATCACTGATTAATTAGAGCGGCTAGAATATTGAAAATGGGATAAGTTCTCGAAATTCCGGTTTATGTTACAGTGTCTCAAAATAAAGTGTGCAACACTGATATGCGAACAGTACATTAGGTATTTGAATATAAGGCAATAGGTGTATTAATTTTTCCAAAAAGCTGATGATTCGAGTTTGTTCAGGAAAAATGAGAATATGCTCCTCGAATTAATCGGTCAGCTTACTAGTTAAACCAACTTAATAATAACAGAAGTTAAATGTTTTCATTTATATAATTAAAAAATAGATGAAGGTAGAAAAAAAAAAAAAAAAAGGAGTATATTCTGAATCTTACTATATTGCGTTTTTAAATCTGTAAGGATTTGTCAAAGTTTTTGGGATGATTCAAGGTACATGTTTATTTTGAATTATGAGCTATATCCCACTTGGGATTTATATTTATGACCCTAGCATGACAAAGGGAAAACAAGAAAAAATAAATAAATAAATAAACTTAGTCTGGATAGACTACTCAATTAATCGTGTGATCCAGACTTTCTTTTTCCTCATTGGTAAGCTGAGCTCTAAAGGGACTTCACTTCACAGATGTAGCTGGACATTAATGTCAAAATAAGGATACCATGCACAAATTAGAGATCAGCTGATTTACGGACCTCTTGATGCCAACAAATGATTGGACACTGCCACAAAATCAAACCCCTTTTTCTCTTGGTTAAAGACATCATTAAATCACAAGGTGTAGGCGTCGGACCCACCTTAAGTAGAGATTGATTATGCCTTCAAAGTCGTTGGTTATTATACCATGTTTGCCATTACAAGTTACTAAGTAGTGTAGATTTTCTAAGAAAATGATTGAGAGATATTCATGAGGTTTGACATAAAACCTCCGTCCAAGATCATATATTATTTGCATCAAAGACTCAACGTCACTTCAATCTCATATATGTGATTCACCTAAATTTTACTTCAGTATACATATAAATATACTATTATTCGTCCGTTTCACGGATTTCATTATTTGAAATCCTATTTAAGTGTATTATTCGAGACGTTATTTGTGTTATTTGAAAAATAACAAAAAAGTTGAATGAGTGTTTGAATTGTGAATAATGCTAATGGTTTTTTGCAAATAAATATTTTGGATGGTAAATAATGCAAATAATTGTTTTCAAATAGTGCTTGGATAGTATTTTTTTCACCAAAGGACAAAATAGATACGCGAAAGTTGGATAAAGTTATTAATATCAAAACACAGATTCCTGTTTGTATATGTTTTTGCACTATCATGACGAATATTAAAACCAGACATATAGGTAGCTGCTGTTTGAAACTCAAATCACGTAAAATGAGTAATACATAGTGTTTGTGGCTTCCAGTAATTATTAATAGACGACTCACAAAATATGTAAGTATACGTATTGGACAAGTAATATAATTATGAGTAAAGTATCATTCTCACAGAAACTATTCTAACACCCGACGAAATTCCTAAACATCACACTTTTTATCCTATCATAAACTAAATACTAATAGAGTGGAAGATAATAAAACACAAAATAAAGACAAAGCGACAAATCACGTAAATAGCAGAGAAAGTCAATAATTGAGATATCTAGGGCTCATTTTTTCCTTATCAATCTTCCCAATTGATCAATCCATTCGTTTTATTAATTCTTGATTCATTTATGTTGTTTATTAGTCTAGAGTCGTGTGTAATTTTGAGTTATCTTTCAACTTCTCTCTCAAGTCTATTAAATCGAGCCAACTCACTATATATCTATGTGAATTAGAGCCAAACTTAGAGCATAGATGATCACTCTATAGGACTACCTAAGATGAATACGTATATTTCAATCCATTTTCATGAAACATCCGTTCCTTTCACTAGAAGTTTCGAACAAAAACTAATTAAACCATTTCCTTACCCTAAAACTCCTCTTTCGATTTTTAAATTAGAGTTACAAATCAATTTATAAGTTGATTAGGTTTATAAACACATTTAATACCAACTAATTAACCATCCCAAAACAAGCATAAGATTACAATCATGAACGAAATAAATCAAATCAATTGTTGGCAAGTTATGAATGAAACCCTAAAATTAGGGTTTAGTGTATCATCTAACAAGTTGATATAACACAAGACTTGAAAACAACCATGAAAAGCATATTAAATACAAGAAATAAGGAAGAGAATGGAAAACTAGGGTAGTCAAGTCGAGTTTTCTCTTCGTCTCCCGTGCAATCTCCTCCAATGGTTGTTCTTTTGTTTATTTTCTTAAAAGTGGTTGTCTGATGATTTTTACTGACTCTCATGCTTTCCTAAGCCTAAAACTTATTAACTTATATGGTGCTAACTAGATTTTACACTAAAATGGATCAAAATATTCAAAACCCGTGTCAAAACATAAAAATCTGTCAAAACCCGCTAGTGCAGGAGGTTGGACCCCTTGCCAGCCTCCTGTGCACATCTACCACTTGGTGGTCTGTGGCTGGGTCCCTCTCCCAAGGTTCTCAGTACGGGCAGTGCCAGCTCCCTTAGAGATGCCCAATTTTTATCGTTTTAGATCTGCTCTGTTTTCGACTTCCTTTGCATATAAAACCTACAAAAACACATTTTAAGGGCATAAATATATATATTTTTGACATAAAAAATATTAAAAACCTGATTTATGGAATCAGGTGTAAAATTATGAAAATACCTCTACTTAATAAACCCTCGAATTACAAATAAAACATCAAGTTAAGAATACATGAAAATACTTTATTTTAGATAGTCAACACACCCCGAACTTGAACTTTTACTCGTCCATAGTAAAACAAAACAAACACACATAAACATATAAATATATTCAAGCACATTGACTTTCTTTAACATGTCAACTGTTGTAACAAAGGTAAAACTAAACAAGAAAAGATATGGATTCATTATGGATATAAAAGAAAATTTCTCATCAAACTCAAATTTTCATTGTGATCCTGTCTCTTATACATGAAAGCAGATATCTCTCCCTTACCAATCAATGAAAAACCCACTGAATTTAAGTTTAGCAAGAGACAAACATGTTCAAAGAAAATTTAAGCACGGACAAAAGACTCACTAATACAAATGAATTCAAACTAAGGATCAAGTAAGTTTTTAAAGGTACGTAAGCTAAGGATTAAAGATAGGATATATTTGGATAAAAGTAGCTTATCACTTTAAACATGTTAGTGAATAATTTCAGCTCACAATCCTTTAAAATATCCCCCATTCAACCATAACATTTAACCAACTTCACTTTTGAAGGCATAGATGCACTTTCTTTATTATAACTTAGAAGGACTTGTCCTTCTTAACATGTAGAACAACTTAGAAGGAATTGTCCTTCTTTTTTTTTCTTTTTTTTTTTTCTTCTTTTTCACTTTTCTTTATTTCTTTCTTTTTTCTTTCATTTCTGTTTTTTTTCTTTTCAACATATAGGGGGTTTGCATCAAACAAGATGTATAAAACCTTTTCCCCAATAACGAAGCTCATATTCTTCCCAACCATCCATGACATTGTGAACATATTATTAATATTGCATACTACCAACACTAACTACTAAGGTGATGTTGGTAGATAGAAGAATAAAATAAAAAATGTCAATTAGCTAAAAAGATTAAACAAGAATTACAACTTATATGGTTCAAAAGGGGACACTAAGGATATAGTGATAACATTTCATAATTCAAAGGATTTAGAGAGCAATAAAAAACTTATATGCATTTTCAATTTATAAACTCTAACAAGATTAGTTCTACATTGAAATATTTTTTAAACTTTCGACATGTATCACAAAAATTAATGAACTCCAATAAGACACTAACAAGGAAAATCTTTTTGGTTTGGCCCTCTATAATATTCCAAGCAAAGAGGGCATAGAAATCCTGAAGGCTACCATTCAATAGTTAGAATTATTTTATACCACCAGATCCTCATGATTGATAAAAACTTCCCAAAAATGAAAAATCTTTTTGTGTTTCTAGAAAAAATTTTTGAAAAGAAAACCTAATTCTAAACAAAACAAATACGCCACCAAAGATGAACATAAAAAAAACAAACATTCTTAACACATAGAACATCTAATCATAATCACACCACCAAAACGCAAACACACCTCCCAACTTAAGATGAACCATTGTCCCCAGTGTTTCGAACATGAAGAGAAAACTAATAAGAACACAAAATTACAAGAAAGAAAATAAACTCTCCCCTGATATTTGTGAGTTGCATTTAATCCTCATTGTTATCATCCTAGTTGTCATCATTCGTTGTATCTTTCTCATCATCATTGTCATTGTCATTGTTTTTTACATTATCCTCATCAAAGTTAGGTATCCCGGGAAAGATTGGAGTTTCACTCATGTGAATCCCAAAGGCCTTGCCAACGTAGGTAATCAACCTACCCATGGCCTTCATATAATTTTGTTGATGCTCCAATTTTCTCTCCATCGTTGACAAGCTATCCTCCATCAGTCGAATTGAACCTGCAGATTGGTCGAGCTTGCCCTACTTCTTGTGGAGGTCCTCTCCTTCTTTGGAAGCATTCACGTCATGGCTCTTCCATTAATGGGTTGCATCATGGAGACACTTTTGTGTCCACAGCTCCAGCTTCATTCCATTGGACACTTGCATGGAGACATAATTGGGTGGTCAAGCAAGGATACCATAATCACTTACTTTTGATTTTGGTCGTTCGCAAAATTTATGAATGAATAAGATGACCAAAATATAATCAAGTACCCTTCAAGAAGACAAAATAATAATAAAATGCTATCAACAATAATGAGTTCGGCATGATCGGCTGGAATTAGGTTGGTGTTATTGAACCAAATTTTGGCAATTGGACTCAAATACTAATGGAAAAGAAAATTTTATTCTTGAAGCAATTTGTTCTCTCCTCCAAGAAATATCAACACCGTTACACATTAATTTAGCCATCATATCCAAATCTGGTATAAATTGATGTTGATAATGAAAAAAAAACTATCATTACCAATTCTTGCTAAACCAAAGAAAGAGTTTAAAGAATAACGAGTGTATAAAACTTTTACTCCTTGTTCAAACACGACTTTGTTATCATGTTCTAAAAAATGAGTAACAAAGAATTGATGCAAATCCCCTGTGCAATCTAGACACGATGCCACGAAACCCGATGATCAAGTAAGTCACCAAAACCCCAAGCCAAAACCCCAAGGATTGAAATCCAAAGTTGGTCACTCAAATTGGAAAGCAAAGAACACGCAAAGAAGACATGAATAGAACAACTAAGATTAAGCAAGAATTGACCTGCTGCTTAAATTTCTCAAGCAGAAATCAATATTTTTAGTCGGTTAAAAGAATCACTGTTGCTGATGTGATGATCCCAACAAAGTCTCAAGTCAAAGACTAAAAGAAATAACTTTTCCCTCACAAAAAAGACAAATTTTATTGATAGTAATAGCTGAAAAATTCGTCCATATAGAGGCCTATTTATAGACTTAAAGGGTCCTAAAAAGTAGCCAAAATTTCCCTTAAAAGTAGGCTAAGCAGCCTACAAAAACACAAACTTCTAGAGTTTGTTTCTTGCTAAACAAGCAAAAGAACCTCCTCATTCTATAACACCTAGCAATCAGCCAAGGCAGCCCCCTTAATGGGCCTTATGAACCTTATTAAAGATTGATAATTACGTTCAAAACTTTTAATTAAACCAACACTTAAACTAGTCTAATTTACACAACACTTGAGCTATTATTGAACTTTACATAATAATAGACTTAAACACAAACTATTGCGCCTCTCTATCATGGATTTGGACTAGAAGAATGTTCCAATCAAATTTGCAAGCTTGCCTAACTTCCAACTTGTTTTGAATAGCCTCTTTGTCAAGAATACCTTGAACCAAACCTTGCATGGCTTTTTGGATCCTCTTCGCACGTGCCCTTGTGATTGGTCCAGTTGGCACTAGCAATGACTCTTTATGAACCTTAGCTAGCTCATCTAAGCTTGAATCTAGCTCCTTGACTCATATTATTCCCTCCATGCTCAAAATGATTCATCCTTGAATCCAAACTTTCATCAAAATCAAATGGAGAAAGGTCAAAAACATTAAACGAAGCACTAACATTGTATTCACCAGGAAGATCAAGCTTGTAAGCATTATCATTGCTGCGATCCAGAACTTGGAATGGTCCATCTCCATGAGGAGCTATCTTAGATTTCCTCAAGTTGGGAAACCTTTCCTTACGTCAATGAACCCAAGCCTAATCAACAGACTCAAATACAATCTCCTTGCGGCCTTTATTTGTCCTTTTAGCCACACGCTCATTGGCATCCAAAATGTGTTGCCCTTCTTTCTCATGGATTTGTTTGACAATTTTGCCTTTTTCTTACCAACTACATTACAAACTTAGAAACAAGCAAAGGCAACAAATACAAAGGAGTAAGAGGGTTAAAGGGATAAACTAACGCAAAAGGAGAATAATTAGTAGAAGAATCGACAGAACGATTATATTCAAGTTCAATGAATAGAATGTACTATTCCCATGACTTTAGATACCTTTTAATCACAACACACAACAATATACCTAAAGTACGATTAACCACTTCAATTTGACCTTCAGTTTGTGGAATATGACAAGTAGTTGAAAACAAAATTTTAGTACCAAGCTTACCCCACAAAACTCGCTAAAAGTGGCTCAAGAATTTGACATCCCTATCACTAACCATTGTCCTAGGGATACTAGGAAGGACACAATTTCCTTGGAGAATAAATTTGCAACATGAGATTCATCATCAATTTTTTTCTGCAAGGAATGAAATGTGCCTTCTTAGAAAACCTATAAACCACAACAAATATACAATGTTTTCACGTCCTAGACCTAGGTAAACCCAACACAAAATCCATAGAAATAACAACCCAAGGATGATTACGTACGGGTAAGGGCATAAAGTCCATGTGGTTGCACTCTAGACTTAGCTCTTTTACAATCACACATTTATAACAAATCCTTTCAACATCTTTATGCATGTGTGGCTAGAAGAAATGTTCTTTCAAAATGTATAAAGTTTTAAAAACACCAAAGTGCACCATCAACCCTCTCCCATGTGACACTCTCACAAGCAGCTTACGCAACATGTGAAGAACATTGTGGAATACACAACTTATTTTTCTCGAAAAAGATAATCATTAGACTTGTAAAAGTTTTCAAAATTACCATTTTCACAAGCAGCAAAAATGGATGAAAAATCATGATCATTTGCATACAAGTCTTTAATGTGCTCAAATCCAAGAAAGCGTGCATGCAATATAGAAATCAATACTATCTACGTGACAATCCTTCAGCCACAACATTCACTTTACCATGTTTATATTGAATCACATATGGGAACATATCAACGAACTCTACCCACTTAGCATGCCTTTGGTTCAATTAATTTTGTCCATTCTACTGAGTATTCAATCTAGTGCTGCCTCACTAGAAAAGGCTGTCCCGACACCCGGCCGAGTACATGGGACCATGCACATAACATAACCTAAGGACCGATCTTGCGCCAACACAATTGATCCATAACATGAGTTAACAGTCCTATCCGAATAGCTGCAGTTGATAACAGATGAACCATGGTTCATTGGTCTCAATCATGTCCATAATATTAGAGCCAATATAAATATGAAATACAACATGCGTGATCTTAATCATATGACATGCCAAACACTTGAAATTCCACAAAATACATATGGTTCAGGTTTTTTTCTTATGAAAATAGCATTTAAAAATTATTTCATTTCATAAACACGTTTTTCAAATTCCATGAAGGAAGTAAGAGTCATACTAACCTCGAATGCTTCCAAATTCCATGCCTTGACTCGATCTTTGTAAACATTCTTATTTTTCTAAATTTTTCATGACTAGAAATAATTCACAACAATAATGAACTTATATTGATCTTCCCAATAAAAAATTGTTACTAAAATACTAATTTTAATTTTGACAGTGTTTACTAAAATGAACCCATCTTGAGATACATAATTCTAAAATTTGCGTGCTTTATATCGTTGTAAACTAGATTCATAACTCTACAAGTTTTGTGAAGACATTTTGGCGAAGACATTATTATCATATTCTTACTTTGATCATATTCAGATTTAGTCTCAAATCTACAGAATCATCACAAGTTAATATACCAATTTCTAGAATAGATATGGTCCACTAAAACTATCATATCTTTACTTATAAACTCCAAAACTTATGTTCTCTATGCCGTTGGAAACTTAAAATAATATTTTAAAACTTATATGAAGAAATAATTCAGAGATTCAGATGATAGTATATTAAAAAATTATCCCAAACTCAGTGCAAAAATAAAGACGAATCTATTCAAAGTTATTTGTGCTGATTTTTTATCAAATTAGAAAATTCTCTTCAATCAGTATAAAACGAGTTATGAGGAGATATTTATACCAAATTAGGCCACTATGAGTCTAGTTTAAAACTCAACAAACGGTAATCCATTCTGATGTTCCCACACCAAGATATAGCCAATTTCTCACAAGTGTGCAGTGCTGTCCAGAAAAATTTCAGTTATGGGATTTTTCTTCTAAATTTGAAAATTCACTAATATTAATACACAATGAATCAAATCAAATGAAATTAAATCAATTTAAAGGTCTTTGTGTCTAGTTTCAAATAAAAAAATGGCTATTAAATCAGAGTTTTCTACACTAAGATATGATATTTTAACGAAAGTTATGCAAATCTTCTGCAATTTCAAGTTTTAACTTACTACGTTAATAAATGAATTCTATGCTATCAAATCAATTCTTAATCATGTTATTTTCATCCTAAACTCGTATACAAACAATTAGAGGCATGAATATATTAATTTATCACAAAATAACAGAACAGTTCTCACCATAATTAGAATATTTCTCCCGAAATCCATGGTTGTTTATTCTCTCTTCATCCCTTTCATCTTCTTGGTTTTCCTCCCATGGTTGGATTCTTCTTCTACTTTCTAACATCGATATATCTTCCCTCTCTCTTATCGTTCATTCTCTTGTGTTTTGCTCCCTATCTCTCTCACTCTCTCTTTTACATCAACTCATACGTCAGATTAGAGTGTGATTAGAAAGTTAGTTAAAATAACATAGGATTCTGATAAATCGGATATTTAACACCAATCTCTGGTGCTTATCTCGGTAGAATTTAAATTCTTATTTTAAAAGTTATTTAGGATAATAAAGTATATATATATATTTTAAGATATATGAGATAAATATTTTTTTGACTAAATTAATTATGTAAATATATTTAGTTTGAAATAAAGTAGGTATTAATAAAATCCCCTTTTTTACACTAAAATAACTATCAATTATTCTAATAAAAATTATTTTTCTTAGAAACGGTCCTTTTCAATAATTTATAAAATTATTTTCTTTATCCACTTGTAAAAATAATTATTTAATAAAGAAGATAATTTTTTAAGGTAATTTATTAGTGAAAATTTTGGGGTTTCACACCTCCGGGTATATAGCAAGTTGAAGATACTCGGATTATCCATCGAGGAAATAGAAATACACAAAACTGGCTAATCTTTCAAGCATTTGGTCAATGAAGGGCAAAGGAAAATGGTCCTTACGGGTGGCTTCATTCAAACTTTCTAAAATCAATACAAACACACTATCTCGGGAAGAACTCATTGGTATCACTAATTACAATAGTGATACCTCCCTTCTTAGGGACAATTTGAGTGGGGCTAACCCATTCAGTATCACTAATAGGATAGATTATGCCAGCATCCAAAAGCTTCATAACCTCCTTCCTCATTACCTCTTTCAAAGTGGGGTTCAACCTCTTTTAAGGTTGTCTTACCAGCTTATGCCTCTCACTCAACAAGATCTTATGCATGCAAATAGAGGGACTAATTCCCTTAGTATCACCAATAGAGCATGCAATGGCTATTTTATACAATTTAAGCACTGCTATCAACTTATCAATATGTGCACTAGACAAAGAAGCATTCACAATCACATGATATGTTTCATCTTCACCAAGGTAAACATACTTCAAGAGTTGTACCTTGGGGGTTCATTTTTCAGATATCCCCCTTTATGTTTACCGTTGTCGTTCCTGTCCTTTTCTTGCAATAGGGCATTTTTCTTGGTCTGAATCTAATTGATTCAAGCACTCCACCACTTCTTCATCTTCTTGAGTTACTTCACTGGGGTTCACTAGAGCTCTCTCCAAAGGGGATTCCACCAACTTGTACCTACAAAAATAATTGACTAAGTCATCGATTACATTTATACTCATAAGATCTTTGTAGATGGAAGGAAGCTTTAATGAATCAAATACATTAAAAGTGACAATTTCATCATTGATTCAAAATTCTAACTTCCATTCTTGGACATCTATAAGGGCACGCCCAGTTTCAAGAAACGGTCTTTTGAGATTGATTGGCATGTCCTTGTCTTCCTCTATGTCTAAGATGATAAAATCCGATAGGAGGTACACCTTTCTAATTTTGATGACATGTCTTTGAAAATCCCTCTTGGAAACTTAACACTCCAGTCCACAAGTTTCGAAGATACACTAGTTGGTTTCAAGTCTCCTCCACTTAGCTTCTTGTAGACCAAGTAAGACATTAGATTGACTGAAACCCCCAAGTCACACATCGGCCTTTTCAAATTTACACCCCCAATCTTGGAAAATATGGAGAAGGAACTTAGATCCTTGAGATCGGGAGGTAATTTTCTTGTAAGCAAAGCACTACAACTTTTTGTCAATCATAGGATCTCGTCCCCATGGAGTTTTTTCTTTTTTTTTTAGGTAAGCACTTGCTTCTTGAATTTGGCATATGTAGGCATATTTTCAAATGTCTCCATGAAATAAATATTGATTTTGATCTTCTTGAACACATTAAGGAAATTCTTGAATTTCTTTGCTTTCTTTTTTTCCTTCAACCTTCAGGGAACTGACACTTTTATACAAATTGCAAATTGGATTAGATGATCATTGCCTTCATTTTGTTCTCAATGGGTTTGGTGGGTTAATTATTTATTTCACGTTGGCTTTTAGAAGACTCCTCTTTCCTCATTTCTATCCCAAGTTTCTCTTTCTCTTGGCTCTTTGGTGATTATCCTTCCCAAATCTTCTCTTCAAATGCATTTCCACTCCTATGTAATAGTGTAATAGCTTAGACTTGCTCTCTTCCATTCGGTCCCTTGGATTTTGATCTCTCAGATTAGGAACTGTTTCACTTGACAAAGCCTCCAATGTCCTATCATTAGATTACCTAGAAATTTGACCTAATTGGATCTCCAAATTCCTTGTGGTTTCTCTTATGTTCTCACACTTCGTCATCAAATTATCAAATTGAGTTTGAAGATCATCCCCTCTCTATGGACATTTGGAGAGTAATTCATAGGTGGTGGAGGGTTTTGATATTGGTATTGAGGAGGGTAAGGTTATATTGAGGGCTTGGTTGATTGTTGTGGTAAAAAGCATGTGGTTGAGGTTGTTGGAAGTTTGATGGTGGGTTTTTTACATGTGGTGGTTCATAGGTTCGGGATGATGAGGCTTGATTGGAGAAGTCTTATGGTGAGGGATTTGAACTAGATGCATTGTTGCTCTATTAGAAATTTGGGTAATTTTTCCACGATGAGCTGTAGGTATTTCTATAGACGTCTAGGGTGGATTTTGCGAGACGGATTGTTGATTAGAGATATATTGCACTTGCTCATTTGATCCCATGGAAACTTCACATTAACCATTAAAATGATTGCTGGAACACAAGTAGCACACCAAGGGTACTTGGGATGATGAAGCTATAGCATTGTCGGTGCCACCCCAACCCAAATTCTTAATCGCCCTTATCAAGTTTGCCATCAAATTAACCATAATCCCATTTTTGTCCAAGAGTACATCATTATTGTTTAATTGAAGAACTCCTCCTTAAGCTTGTTGGACTTGTGCTTGGGCATTGTTTTGACCAACCAGTTGAGCTATTGGCCCATGGTGATAATAATTGGAGGCTATCTTGTTGAGGAGCAATCGTGCTTCTTCCGATGTTTTAAAGGATAATGAACCACCCATCAATGCGTCCACAATTGATTTCATCTCTTGATACAATCCATTATAAAATGTTCGGATTTGAAGCCAAAGAGGAATCGCTTGGTGTGGGCATCTCCACTAAAGTCAAGAGCTCTTTAAATTTTTCTCATGTCTACGTAAGCTCTCCCCCGCATCTTGTATAAAAGAAGTGATTTCATTTCTCAATTTTGTGGTCGTCGATGGAGGAAAGTATTTTGCCAAGAACTCTT
This sequence comes from Cinchona pubescens, assembly GCA_025175665.1. Taxonomy (NCBI): domain Eukaryota; kingdom Viridiplantae; phylum Streptophyta; class Magnoliopsida; order Gentianales; family Rubiaceae; genus Cinchona; species Cinchona pubescens. Next base: position 2,200,336 of record JANKKI010000027.1, on the reverse strand, counting down.
GGGCAAGTTGGTTCCATGTAGTGAATGTTCCTTACTTACAAGATTGCTAGCACTATTTGGCTCGTCACGCTAGGAGAAAGGGAACACACTCATCCACCCACAGTCGGGGTGAACCCCATTGAACTTGAATGTCTCCAATACTTCCTCAAAATTCAAGAGATTGGTGTAGGGATCTTCGGTAGAACCACTCCCAAACATAGCATGCTTCATAGGATCAATGCCGGACTGATTTTGAAGTTGTTAACTTGAGATGGCATCCTAGCTATGCTAGAGTTTTCCCTTTCAAAGTTTGGCATGTCATAGTCCTAAAGTGGTTACCCATTAAAATGAAGTCCATTACCTTGATTACCCACTTCACTGCCTAAACCATTGTTCTCTGCTACCTCCTCTTGATCATCATGCCTCAAGAAATATGGTAGGGTCAATGCAAAGTAGTTACTCGTTGTAGTGATGTGAATTGGTGGCCGAGAACCAACAAGAGAAAGGAAAAGAGCATGATAGCCATATAACGATTGAAGAGGAAAAATGAGAGGAAAAAGAGTAACCTAGACAGTATCAAATCAAGCCACTTTTCCCTCCTTATCCGCAAAGGTTAAAACAATATAGGTCAAATGGTCAATTTCGAAAATTTTAAGAAATTGCATATTAAAATTCCTTTTGCAGAGGCATTCGAACAAATGCCTAGTTATGTCAAGTTTATGAAGGAATTGTTATCTAGAAAGAGAAGGATCACAGACTTCAAAATGATAGCATTGATGGAGAAGTGCAGTGCTATTCTCCAACAAAAGTTACTGCTAAAGCTTAAGGATCCCAAGAGGTTCACAATCCCATGCACGATTGGCACACAGTTTATAGGTAAGGCATTGTGTGATTTAGGAGCAAGTACCTATTATTTTATTGCCCTTATATACTTTCAAGAAACTTGGGATAAGTGAAGCAAAGCTGACAAAAGTGACCATCCAACTGGCCAACAGGACTCTGGCTCATCCACGAGGTATTATTGAGGATGTCTTGGGTAAAGGTTGACAAGTTTATTTTTCCTGCTGACTTTATAATTCTTGATTATGAAGAGGATGAAAACATTCTTATATTCCTTGGTAGACCTTTCTTAACTTCAGGTAGAATCCTCATTGATGGGTAAAAAGGTGAACTTACCATGAGAGTGAACAATGAGGAGCTAAAATTTAAACTTTTTAAATCTATGAATTTGCCTAACCAAGATGAGGAGTGTTTTGTAGTTAATGTAGTTAAAGGTGAAGCTATAGTTCAATCCTTTGTGGAAAAGCATAAAATCTTAACCCAATAATGAAAGGAGAAGATTGAAAAAAAGAGGTATTTAGATGGATAGACAAAAGCATCATCAACTCAATTCTTGATGGAAATTGGGGGCAGTTTCATTGTGTGCAAGAAGATAAAAGATGAAACAATGTTGGAAGTGAATGAGAGGAACAAATGGATAATTTGGAAGACAATAGAAGGATGGACCTATTATATTGATGAGCGAAAGCTTCGTCCTACTATTTACAAGGAGCATGTTTCCCCTCCCTATTTTAATAAATTACCTGAGTGTTCTAATAGAACAAAGGAGTATGCTAAGATGAATGCATTGCCAAAGCAATGGGAAGATGAAAAATTGTTAAAAGTTGTAAAAATTTGTAACAGACAATTCCTATGCATACTTCCCAAAAAGAAGAAGGATCCAAGAAGTTTTACTATACCTTGTGTTATTGGTGATATTTTTATCGATCGACCTTTATGTGACATCGGAGCAGGAATGAATCTAATGCCTTTACCTCTTTATAAGAGAATAGGTTTGATGGACCACAAAGAATGTAATCAATTCATTCAATTGGCAGATCAAGGACCTGTAGACCCAATGGAAGAATTACATAATATAATTGTCCTCAAAGTAGGGAAACTCAATTTTCTGGTTGATTTCATTGTCCTAGACATGGATGAAGAAGACGAGGATTATATCTGGAAGGCTATTTATTGCTACAGCAAAAGCATGAATTGATGTAGATAAAGAACAAGTCATCCTAAGAGCAAGAAATGACTCAGTTACATTTAATGTGATGGAAGCAGGAGCATTTCCCATATAGGCATTTTAAATGTGCAAAACTTAAAGAAATCTCTAATTGAGATTAAAGAGGATCGATCATGTGAAAAGAGTAGTAACATCTAGCTAAAGACGTTAAACAAGCATTTAGTAGGAGGCAACCCGTGTTTCTAACTCTAACTTTTAATTTTTGTACTTAATTTTAAATTTTAAAAAATTTTGTTTTTAGGCTAGCATAAGTTAATTTGTTTTTTTCTAGGTCTTAATGATGTTTGGAGGAAGTTTAAGCAGAAAATTTGGAGTTACACATGAAAAATGGTCCAAAAACGAATCGAAATAGCAAGCTGGCACTAGGACCATTTTTTGTGCAACTCCAAAGCATGAGCTGGTTGCTACCTATGCCCAGACTCATGGGAGTCGCACCTAACCACTGTGGACTGGATGTGCCCACGAGCCTAGGAGATGTACCCAAGCTCGGCCAGCACGAGATAAGGGCTGCAATATTGTAGCCCATTCTTCCTCTACCTCTCAAACACCTTCAAAACACCCCTAAACATCTCTAAACGATTTCTCATCTTTTCCCAAACAATACTCATTTCAAATACACCCTAATTCTTGAATCTAAACATAAAAAGTGACTATTTTGCTACAATTTTCAGATTTGAGGAAGAATAAAGAGGGGTGGAAAGCAAGAGCTCTAACAAGACGAATTTTTTGGGCAAGTTGCAAGGAGCGAACAATCAAGGAAGAAGTCATTCAAAAGCTTAAAATTTGTGAAATTCTTCTAATTTAATGCTTTTTAACTGATTTTATTCCATATACGTGAGATTAAATTGGTAGGTTTACGTGTTCTTAGTTGCGTATGCACTTGAATCTTTTTGCACCAATCGAAATTGGTTTGTTTGGTATCCAGGGAATATTTCTTGGTATTTTTTTTGCTATTTGGTGTGTGGGTACTTCAATTTAGTGCAATTCAAGTTCAATTTTTGTGTTTTCGTTGAAAATTTTATTATGCCTACTAAGGGTAAAATTTTGGCTAAGGAGTCTAGCTCCAAAAGAAAATTTGAAAGAAATTTTTCACCACTAAAAACACTTTTCAAAGGTGTGAAGAGTGGGAAAACAATAAAAGCTCGTATGGAAAAGGGGTTTAAATTGGACGTAGAATGGGCACGTAATGATCTTAAGGCAAAGATTGAAAAAACCATTCACAAGAACCATTAGGATAGGTTGTGCACACACACGGATTTTGCAATAGATGAAATTGTTAGAGAGTTCTTGATACAAGTCAAGGAACGTCTTCAAGCTTGGATGAGCTAGCTAAGGTTCATAAAGAGTCATTGTAAGTGACAGCTGGACCAATCACAAGGGCACGTGCAAAGAGGATCCAAAAAGGCTCATGCAAGGTTTGGTTCGAGGTGTTCTTAACGAGGCTGTTCAAAGAAAGTTGGAAGTTGGGCAAGCTTGCAAATTTGATTGGAACTTTCTTCAAGTTCAAATACATGATAGAGAGGCGCAATAGCTTGTGTTTAAGTCTATTATTATGTAAAGCCCAATAGCAGTTGAAGTGTTGTGTAAATTAGACTTGTTTAAGTGTTGGTTTAATTACTAGTTTTGAATGTAATTATTGGTTTTTAATAAGGTTCATAAGGCCCATTAATGGGGCTGCCTTGGTCGATTGCTAATGTTATAGAATTAGGAGGTTCTTTTGCTTGTTTAGCAAGAAACAAACTCTAGAAGTTTGTGTTTTTGTGGACTGCTTATGGACAAGTTTCCTAGCTTATTTTTTGGGGAAATTTTAGCTACTTTTTACGACCCTTTATGCCTATAAATAGGCCTCTACATGGACTAAGTTTTCAGCCATCACTATCAATAAAATTTGCCTTTTTCGTGAGGAAAAAGGTTCTTTCTTGTACTCTTCGGTTTGAAACTTAGTTCGGATCATCACTTGAGCAACTGTGATTGTTTTAACTGACCTAAGATATTAGTTCCTACGTAAAAAATATAAGCAGTGGGTCAATTCTTGCTTAATGTTAGTTGTTCTATTTGCGTCTTCTTTGCATGTTCTTTGCTATACAATTTGTGTGACCAACTTTGGACTCTGATCCTTGGAGTTTTGGTACCTTAATTGATCGTCGAGTTTCGTGGCATCATGTCCAGATTGCACATGGGGTTCACATCAACTTGGTATCAAAGTTGGTCCAATTCTGGTCAATTTTGTTAATCTTCTTTTAATTTTTTCCAGATTTTCTTTTTAAGAAAACCATATCTTATTATATGGAAAAAAAATTACAACTTTGATTCTTTATTATTCTTTTCTTGTTCTTGATCTTGTGCCTTGTTCTTCTTGTGCCATCCCTTTGTTTCTTGATTATCTGTTAATCTTCGTTGTTTGTGCTTCCGTGTCACTTACTATAAAAAAAAAAAAATTCCAGCCGCACAGTTGTTTTATTGTGCTTCTTTTTTGGTTTCTTCATTGATATTGCCAGCCGCATAGTTATTTTTATTATGATTCTTCGTTTGTTTCTTCATTGATATTGTTTCCATATAAAATAAAACTTGTTTGGCAAAATTGAATTGGAGAAAAAATATATTTTTTCTTTTGTTGGTCGAGGGTAAAAAAGGGACATAAAAAATAGAATCAAGAGAAAAAAAAAAAAACAAAACAAAAGGAAGAGTCAACCATTAAGGGAGAAAGAAGGAAAAAAATAAATTGTGGTGTTTTTCCTATTTAGTTGGTTGTATAGGCAATTGTTTGTTTATTTCCTAATCCAAATGGTTTCTGGTTTCTTAACCTATTCTAATTGTATTTGGTGTTCTAACCCTAATTCAAATTGGATTTGATTTCAAATCCTAATCCTATTTGGAATTGGTTTCGTACCCTAGCCCTATTTATAATTGGTTTCATACCCTAATCCTATTTAGAAACTGGTTTCTTGTTCTAATCCTATTTGGAATTGGTTTCGTACCCTAGTCCTATTTATAATTGGTTTCATACCCTAATCCTATTTGAAACTGGTTTCTTGTTCTAATCCTATTTGGAATTGGTTTCTTGTCCTAATCCTAATCGGATTTGGAATATTTATCCTAATCCTACTTGGATTTAGAAAAGCTATCTTAATCCTAATTGGACTTAGAAAACTAATCCTAATCCTTGTAGGAATCGGATTACTTATCCTAATCCAAGTTGAATTAGAAAATCTTGCAAATTGAAAATTTTCTATTTTTGGAAACTTTCTAAATCAAGGTCCACTTTCCAAATTTGTAATCCTTTTCAAAAAGCACTTAATTTTTATTGGTTCTTTTAATTTTTTATTAGTCTTAAGTGCTTAATTGTTTGTTCCTATGTGCTAAGATTCTTTTATTTGCTAAATTTGTTTAGCAAATTCTTATTTTCTTTCTATACCTTTTGTTGCTTCTAGTAGTTGCTCGGATATTATGTTGTCTCTTGTTCTTTGAACTTAAATCCAAAAGTTTATTGTCTTTTATGTGGCATTGACCCATGATTACTTGTTTTTTTTTCTTTCTCTTCCAACCAATTAAGTGGTTAAGACATAATTGGAATTCACTTTAGTCCTCGTAGTCTTTGAAAGATTTTGCGAGTGAACTAAAGAGAGGAGAAAGGGCAGCGTGAGTAAGATCATTTGCGTGATAAAAGCCATTCAATTAAGGGTATACACGAGGGATTGTGTGATACAAATTTGAGTGATTGTACTCCCAAAAATGAGTTGAGTGGTGAGAAAACTTCTTTTAGTTTTATGAACCCTAATCACTTTCTTTTTCTTTGTGAGTGTTTTTATTATGTCACAGGAAAAAAGTAGTCGCATTAGTAATCCCATAACTATGGAGGCCATTCAACAACGATTTGAATGAGTATTCGCTACATTTTCATTGTTAGGGATTGCACAGATCAAATTGAGGTTCGCATTAATCAGATCAACAATGAAGGAGGCCTCAAGGAGTTAGATGTCCAACTCATAGAGCTAACACTTCTCCGCGTAGTCAAGAAGGTGAGTATGATTTTGATCAAGATAATATCAATGATGATGAGTTCGATGACAGGAATATGTAGCGCGGCCGAAGTGAGAATCGGACTAAGGACAATGACATTGGTACAATCAAATTATGCTTACCTTTATTTCAAGCTAAAGTCGATCATGATGCTTACATCGATTGGGAGCAAAAGGTAGAATTATTTTTTACTATTATAATTTCTCTAATGAAAAGAAGGTAAAGTTAGTTGCCGTCTCTTTTACTGATTATATATTGACCTAGTAGGATCAATTATTAAGAAGTAGGCGTATAAATAGATAATGTATTATTGATAATTGGGCTGACATGAATATATTTTGCACAAAAGATTTGTTCCATCTCACTATTATAGGGAATTGTATCAGAAACTACAAAGCTTGAAGTAAGGTACTAGGTCCATGGAATGAATACCATAAAGAGATGGAGATTGCAATGATTAGAACTGATACTGATGAAGATAGGAAGGCTACAATGGCACGGTTTTTGAGTGAACTCAACAACGAGATTGATGGTGTAGTCGAGTTACACCACTATGTAGGCCTCGAGGAAATGGTTCATATGGCTACTAAGGTAGAAAAACAACTCAAAATAGGTAAACAAAAGGCAACATTTGGTTCAAGCTCCAATTGGAAACCGAATTGGGCAAATGCAACAAAGCAAGGTGAGAAGTCTAACTTTAAATCTAGAGAAGTGGAATGGCCATTTGTTTGAAATTAGCCTAGTAATGAGAAAGGTAATTTTAATTCTAATGACAAACCAGGGACAAGAGATATTAAGTATTTTTGTTGTCATGGTGTAGGTCAATGTCCCAACAAGAAGGCTTTGAATATCATTCATGGAGAATTGGTAAGTGATGAAAGTGATGGGGAAGATGAGACCATGCCACCACTTAAGGGTCCAAGTGATGATGATCACATGATTGAAGAAGAAGTTGTCCATGGTTAAAATTTGGTGGTTCTTAGAGTTATTCATGCACAAGCTGATTATGAACAAAATTTGGTACAAAGAGAAAATATATTTTATACTTGTTGATTTGTTCAAGTTGAAGTTTGTGGTTTGGTTATTGATAGTGGAAGTTGTGTGAATGTGACTAGTCAGTTAATGGCCAAAAATTTGAATTTGCCAACCGTTAACCATCTTAGACCATGTAGATTGTAATGGTTTAAATGAAAGTGGTGCACTAAAGATTAACAAACAAATCCTAATTTCATAAACCTTAGGCAAATATAAAGATGAGGTCTTGTGGGATGTTATAACTATGCAAGCTAGTCATATCTTGTTAGGTAGGCCTTGGTAATATGACCGTAAATCTACTCATGATGAATTTGAGAACAAGGACAAGTTTGAAAAAAATGGTCACAAAATCGTGCTCAAGCCTTTACCACCACATCAAGTCTATCAAAAGTAGCTAAAACTCTTGACAAATCACTTGAGAAACGTGGTAAGTTGAAAGCAGAAGGTAAGCAGAAAGATAAGTTAGTCAAAAATTAGCCTAAGAAAATTGAGGAGGTTTCGACTAAGAGGAAGAAAAAAGGTAAGCAATTAAGTTTGTATGCTAAACCAAGGGTGGTTATGAGTGCTTGCAAAAATAATCTACCTATTATTTTGTTGATGTTTAAAGAAGCTTATTTTGCTAACTTTAACCTTGATTCTTCTCTTTTTAGCGCTTTTAAGTCTCTCTTGCAGGAAGAGGAGGTGTTTCTCGCCATGATTACACAGAATTGAGCACCAAATCTACTTTGTTCCGGGAGCAGTGATTCCAAATAGACTAGAATATCGAGCTAGTCCAGAGGAAACAAAGAAGATTCAAAGGCAAGTTGATGAGCTACTAGCTCAAGGACACATACGTGAAAGTGTTAGTCCATGTGCCGCGCCTGTTTTGTTGGTACCCAAGCAAGATGGCTTGTGGCAAATGTGTGTGGATTGTTAAATCACGCTGTAAATCACATTATAGTAAAGTATCGCCATCCCATTCCTTAGTTAAATGACATGTTAGCTAAGCTTCATGGTTCTAAGATTTTCACTAAAACTGATATGAAGACTGGATATCATCAAATTCAAATGAAAGAGGATGATAAGTGGAAAACTGCTTTTAAAACCAAACATGGATTATATGAATGGTTGGTAATGCCGTTTGGTTTAACTAATGCACCTAGTACTTTCATAAGATTAATGAACCAAGATTTGTGAACTTACATTGGTAACTTTATTGTAGTTTATTTTGATGACATTTTAATCTACAACAAATCTTTTGAAGATCATCTAGTGCATGTTCTGGTGGTACTTGAGGTTTAAAGGAAAAAACAACTTTATGCTAACCTTAAAAACTGTTCATTTTGTTTGGATAGAGTTGTTTTTCTTTGTTTTGTATCGACTTCTAAAGGGATTGAAGTGGATGAAGGAAAGGTTAAAGTCATCCAAGAATGGCCAACTGATCAGCTACTTCCATGTTAGACGTGTGAAGTTTTCACGGTTTGGCAAGCTTCTATAGGAGGTTTGTGAAGGACTTTAGCATAATTGCAGCATCATTGTCCGAGGTAATAAAAAAAGAGATTGGATTCAAATAGGGGCCAGAGCAAGAAAAGGCATTTGCAATAGTTAAAGGTAAGCTCACTCTACACCTTTATTGCTTTTGCCTAATTTTAATATGGTAAAATGCTCTTAATAGTACATTACATTTCACATTTGTACTTTTTTAGTCCCTCACATTCAAAATGATATATTTTAATCCCACACAAATTCAAAATGCACACTATTTTGGTCCCTCAACACAATTTTGAGCATATTTTGGCCTGAAATACTCATATGCATATTGAATGTAACATATTTAAGTGCAAAATTGACAATACATATCCTTAAACACTAAATTTTCCCAAAAGAAGAGGATTGAGGATATTGGAGTAGGAGTACCAAAGGAAAAGCAACGAGGAAGAGGAATAGGTGGTGGTGATACAGTAGGTAAGAATTTTGGAGTAGTGGTGAAAGAGGTTTTAGGTATTGTCGTTTAGTATTTAAATTTTATGTGTTGCCAATTTTACCGATGAAAAATGTAACTTCGATACGCATGTGAGTATTTGAGGCAAAAATATGTCCATAATTTTATCGAGAGACTAAAATGGTGCGCTTTGAATTTGTGAGGGACTAAAATGCATCATTTTAAATGTGAGGGAGTAAAAAATTATAAATATGAAATGTAAGGGTCTATTATGGTTGATTTTCCTTTTAATAAACCTTTTGAAATTGAATGTGATGCTTTTGGAATTGGTGTAGGTGCCAAGTTGATGCAAGATAAGCAGACAATTGCATATTTTAGTGAGAAATTAAGTGGTTCAGCTTTTAATTATTCTACCTATGATAACAAATTGTATGCTTTAGTTAGAGCTTTGGAGAATTGCCAACATTATTTGTTGTCAAATGAGTTCATTACGTTTCGCACACCCTATGTATAATGTGCACTCAACATTTTTTTTGTAGTCAATAGTGAGCACGAGTATGTATAAAGAAGTCAAAGGCAGCTTGAATTGGTGATTGCTAGGTTGAAGTTCATGACCTTTATTGGAATTTAATTTCTGTTACTAGTATTAAAATTTGAGTTTGTAGTTCAAGGACAAGTCAATCCTTATGTTAAGCTGAATTTGTATTGCTTGCTGGAGGTTATTATTATTTTTATTTAGTGAAATACTTATAAATTTTATAAACTAGTTATGATGCCTTGTATTTTCGAGTAGTGTACTCAGAAATATGGCGAATGTTGTGTTTCGAATTTTAGCGGGCTCGGGGCGTGATAGGAGGACCAAGAGAAAATAACATTCACATGCCTGTTTGGCACTTTTGCATATAGGGAAAGCCCTTTGTGCTTTGTAATGCTTTTAGTACTTTTCAACAGTGCATGTTTTCTATCTTTCATGACATGGTAGAAAAATGCATAGAGATTTTTATGGATGATTTTAGTCTATTTGGTTTATGTCCTTTGATGATTGCTTGACTAACTTGTCTAATGTATGAAAGAGATGTGTGGATACTTATTTGGCCTTTAGTTGGGAGAAATGTCACTTCATGGTGCAAGAGGCATAGTTTTAGAACATAGAATCTCGGCTAATTAAGGGTATAAAGAGGGCCAAGGCAGAGGTGATTGAGAAATTACCTCCACCTATTATTGTGAGAGGTGTGAGAAGTTTCCTCGGGCATGTAGGATTTTATGGAAGATTCATTAGGAACTTTTCACACATTACTAGACCCTTTTGTTCTTTGCATCAAAAGGATTGTGTTTTCAAATTTTATGACTCTTGTTTGAATGCTTTTAATGAGTTGAAACACTCACTTGTTAATGTAGCTATCATTGTGACACCAATTTGGTCTCTTCCTTTTGAACTTATGTATGATGCAAGTGACTATGTAATGGGTGTCATTTTGTGTCATAAAGTTGATAAAATATTGCATGTCATTCACTGTGCTAGTAGGAGAATAGATTTAATGGTGCACAAATGAATCATTCCACCACAGAAAAGGAACTACTTGTTATAGTATTCGCATTTGACAAGTTTAGGCCATATCTCATTGGTACTAGGACCATTGTGCACACTAATTACTCTATATTGAAGTATTTATTATCTAAATAAGATGCAAAACCTCACTTGTTAAGATGGGTACTTCTTTTGCAGGATTGCGATCGGAAAGTTGTCAATAAAAAAAGATGTGTGAATGTAGTGACAGATCATTTATCCAGAATAAAAGAGTCTAGGCTTGTGAGTAAAGGAGAAACAGCCATTGTGAGGAGTCATCAATTGAGAAATTGCATGAATTTAGAAAGTCACATTCTTGGTATGCGGACATCGTGAACAACTTGGTTTCGAGGGTATGCACAGCATGTTGAATGCCAACCAATGAAGAAAGTTCTTTTCAGAAATCAAGTATTATTTTTGGGATGAACCTTATATTTTCCGAAGATGTGACGATCAAGTCTTGAGGAGGTGATATTCCGTAAGGGAAAGTAGAGGATGTATTGAGACATTTCCATTCATCTCCCATCAGAGGCCACCATGGAGAACAAAGGACGACCTTCAAGGTCTTACAAAGCGGGTTTTATTGGCCAAGCATCTTCAAAGACTCGAGAATTTTTGTTCTTGAATGTGATAAATGCCAAAGGGTCGGCAACATTTTAAGGAGACAAGATATGTCCCTCAATGGAATTGTGGAGTTAAAGGTCTCTAATGCTTGGGGGATGGATTTTATGGGGCCTTTCCCGACATCTTATTCCAACAAATTCATATTGTTTACAGTGGACTGTGTGTCAAAATGGGTAGAAGCATTGCCAAAACAAACCAATGACGCAAGAGTTGTAATCAAGTTTCTTAGAAGAACATCTTCTCCCAATTTGGAATACTAGGACCATCATTCGTGATAGGGAAACTCACTTCAAGAACTTTTAATTTGAAGCCTTGATGTCGAAATATGGGGTGAAGCATGATATCGCTCTGTTGACTAGCATGCCGCTCTCAAACTTCAGGTCAAATGGATGTGTCAAATAGGGAACTCAAGAGAATCTTGGAGAAAACAATGAACAACTCAAGAAAGGATTAGGCTATTAAGTTGGATGATGCTTTTTGGGCATACTGTACGACATTCAAGACTTTAATTGGAATATCTCCCTACCATATGGTTTATGGCAAATCATGCCACTTACTGGTAAAGCTTGAGCATTGGGTATCAAGAGTCTCAACTTTGATTTGAAGGAAGCAAGTGACAAGAGGTTCCTAGATTTGAATGAGTTGGACAAGTTTAGAAGGAAAGCATTTGAAAACTCGTTAATCTATAGGAAAGGACCAAAGCATGGCATAACAAGCTTACTTTGGGGGAGGAATTTACTCCAGGTAACCATGTCTTAGTCTAAAATTCAAGGCTCAAATTGTTTTCGGGCAAGCTCAAATCTAGGTAGGAAGGTCTGTTTGAGGTGGTTAAGGTTTTCCACATAGAGCCATAGAGTTGACTAGATTAGGGCAAGCAATCAAATTTCAAAGTGAATAGGAACCATTGAATCTTTACCATAGTGAAACTCCTCTATGTCGATACTTGACCTCATATGCCATAGCCGAGTCAACGACTATAAACAAAATCACTTTTAAGGAGGCAACCTAAGTTTCTTCTCTTTTAACTTGTTTACAATTTTATTATTTAGGTATAGATAGGATTACTTAGCTTAATTTTAGTATTAATATGGTTTAGTCTTAATTTGAAGTTGTTTAGGAGGAATTGCAAGTGGAATTATCGCTAAATTAATGTTTTGATATTTGTAGGTGATGGAAGTCAAGGGAATGAATTTGGGAAAGCTAAAATGAAAAATTTTTCTAAGGCAAATTGACTGCTGTCACTGCGATTTTTAACCGTGGTCAATGAGGGTCACGAGTTTCTGAAAAATTGACTGTGCTTGAATAACCGCGGTCAACTAAAAATGTTTTTGTGAAAAATTTTTCTATGTATTCTTAACACTGGTTAATGTTTTTGAACTGTACTTTTATTAACCGAAATCAACCAAGTTGAAGTTTTGAAAAATATTTTTGAAGTGTTTTTTGACGGTAGTAAGTGGTAATTTGTAACTGCAATTTATTTTGAATTATAACATGTAGAAATTTGATTGTGGTCTAGTAACCGCGTTCATCCTTGGTGCTTTGATTGAAAAAATTTTTCTAAGTCATTTTGACCACGGTTTTCAAAATTATTAACCGCAGTCAATTTTGAATCTGAAATTCTGGAAGTTAACTACGTCTCAGTGGCCACGGTCAACCACTCGATTTTAAAAATTTTTCTAAGGGAGATTAACTGTGGTCAATTTTCTCAAGAGAAACTTTTTAACCATGGTCAATCTTCAAAATCCTAAGTGCACCCCAGTAACCACTGTCAATATTTTTCAACGCAAAAATTCTTAATCGCGGTGCCTTCATGATTGAGTATAAATATTTTCTAACCCCTAACATTAAAAAAAAAAACCAATTTTGCAAAATTCTATCTGTCTTTAGACCTCTCATCTCATTCTTTTACATGATTTTTACCCCTCTTCGCGCAAATTCCCCAATTTTTTCACCAAGCACCCCTAAATCAAGGCTTTTACTTGTTTTGGAGGGATATTTAGTCAAGGATTTCATCCTAGAGCTTCTCAAATTGCACTTCCACCAATTAATATCATTCCAAATCTTTCATCCGAATTTGTAAGTGTTCTAAACCTCCAATTTTGCTATCTTTTCGGATTTTTGAGGAAGTTTTTGGATCAATATTGCTTTGTAGGAAGAAATTGGGTGAATTGTTATTGATTTAAGTTTTGGGATTTGACTGTTGGTTAATTTTATTGTATTCTCTTCTTGAACTCTTGATTAAATTGTGATTAAATGGATAGAGATAAAGGAAAAGGCAAGGTTACAACCAGTAAAAAGAGAATAATAGGACGAAGTTCCCAATCCAAGAAGAGAGGTAACAGGGCATATGATGATCACATTTTTGTGAGTGCCAAGGCTGCTAAGGTCTAGTCCAAAAGCATGCTAAACATAACATCATACAAGAGAGGAGTTTTGATTTATTTGATTGGGGTGAGTTCGAGGGGCTCTGAATGGAAATTGAGCGCCAGTTAATAGGAAGAAAATGGGTGACTTTTAATAAGACAACTCTAAGGGGTATGTGAATTTAGTAAAAGAATTTCATTATAACTTGAATGGGATGCAAGATGAGAAGGTGTATGTGGGGAGGCAATGGGTAGATGTGAGTCCTCAAAAGATAAACTCAATTTTTAAGACCCCAAATCTTGAAGGTAGTGCATATGGGGAATTAAAGAATACACAATTTGGGAGGCTCAATTATAATAAGATTTGGGAACGATTGTATGGGGTAAACCCAAATGGTCATTTAACTATGCTGTAACCAAGATTTTAGGCTTGCATAAAGAGCACCTTCAATTGTTACCTAAAATCTAGTTGTACGGCATTTGTTGCTGTATCACGAGGACATCCATTTCTGGTCAAGTACAAAGAGAAAAAGCCTCTATGCCTTATGTTCGGAATTTTGGAGACTTTGACTATTGATGTGTGAAAACTCATATTTTTGGACTTCATGAAAAAGTCCCCAATGGCTAAACCCACATTTTCACTTCCTAGTCTTGTTACCCAATTGTGTCTTGATGCTGGTTGTCAAATCAATACTAGGAAGGAGGAAGCGCACCCCAAAGGGAAGATCAATGGAACATACGTGCAAAACATGGTCTAGGAATACAAAAGGCACCATCCAACAGCAGAGGCATCAGGAGTGTTGGACCCCAGTTATGATAATCATGTTTTGATGATGACTAAATCGTAATAATGGCTTGAAAACAAGTGTGCAGAAAAAGAGTAAGGCCCAGACGAAAATGATTTTCCAAACACAATCTAGAAAAATGACCAAAAGTTGAACAACACCTTACGGACAATGAAGAGCGTCTGAAAGAAAGGAACTCAGACGCAAGAGATTTTTTGAAACATGATCAAAAGTTGTAGGACACATATGACTGTCCGATGAACCAGAAGCTGAGGGATACATATGACCGTCCGAACCATAAGCTTTAGGACGCACATGACTGTCCGAACCAGAGACTGAGGGATAGGATGCATATGAACGTCCGAACCATAAGCTTTAGGATGCACATGACCGTTAGAACCACAAGCTGTGGGATAGGATGCATATGACCATCCGAACCATAAGCTATAGGACGCACATGACCGTCCGAACCCAAAGCTATAGGACGCACAAGACCGTCTGAAGAAAAGAGTTCAAAATGAAGAATTTTTCGTCAAGCTATAGGACGCATACGACCATCTGAAACACTGTTCATAAAGCTGTAGGATGCATGATCGGACATCCGAACCTCTGTCCAAACTCCTAACGGCTAGTTTTTAACAACTAGTTTTTTGACCGTTAGAGCTCAAATTTTAGCACATCTTTCATCTATAAATAACCCATGGACATCCAAATGATAGAGGAACTACTACATTCAATACTAACACTTGTAAGAGCTATTTTGGGACCTAGAAATAGGCTAAAATATTGTGGGTTGTATTGGTTTGGGTAGTATAGTTCTCTTGGCTCAACTAGAGGAAATTAGTGTGAGCAAGAGTAGACTAGTGAGTGATCTTCAGGTGTAAGAGTGGAGGGGTAACAAGTGTACAAAAGTGAGGTTGTAGTGTAAAACCCTTTGGCTCAACTAGAGGAACTTAGTTGGTGCAAGGGTGAGCCTACTTTGTGTACAAGAAAGTTATTGCCTCACATTCTTTGAAGAGGTACTACTAGTGGATGTACTCCAAGCTTGAGAAGCTTGGGAGTTTGGTTTGATATTCTTTATCTCAATCTTTTATTTCTTCTTTAAGCTTTGATTGTTAAATATTTATCTTTGATCATTTGTTCTTAAGTATTCATTTGTTGCACAAAATTTGCATTTTCATTAAGCACTTCAAAAGGTTTGTTTTTTGAGACAACCTAATTCACTCCTCTCTTAGGTTGCTTTTGGGCCAACAATTGGTATCAGAGCTTGGTCAAAGATCTTTCTTTTGGTTTAATCACCTTTGAGTAAAGATCATTATGGCAACCAATAATGCTTTGTTTTTAGAGGGGCATTGCATTTCTAGACTTCCCACGTTTAATGGCGTTAATTTTGTTTTTTGGAGGGAAAGAATGAAAATTTTCATATAATCCATTGATATTGATTTATGGTATATTGTTGATGAAGGTCCTTTTGAAGCCAATTTTCTTGATGAAAATACACATAGATTAAGGCCTAAGACTAGACATGAGCTAAATGCACAAGATAGAATAAATTTAACTTAAATGCTAAAGCCATGTATATTTTTTATAATGCTTTGGATGCAGATGAGTTTATGAAAGTGAAAGGGTGCAAATCGGACAAGGAGATATGGGACAAATTGAAAGAAATCCATGAAGGAAGTGAAGATATAAGAGAGCAAAAGAAGTCACTTCTTGTGGCTAAATATGAATCCTTCAAAATGGAACCTCATGAGAATATTGACAAGATGTATTGTAGGTTGAAACAATGATATTATAAAGGATTTGGAAGGTTTAGGTAAAGAATATTCCTTGGGTGAAAAGAATAGAAAGATTTTAAGTGCTTAACCTAAGGAATGGAACCTAAATCCATTGCCATAGAAAAGTCTAAAAATTTAAATTCTATGCCTATTGATTCATTGATCAATTCTCTAACCTCCTTTTGAATTGAATTTGAATTTGAAATACAAGGTACAAGATGAGAAGGAAGCAAGGGCCAATAGAAGCATAGCATTACAAGCTTCCCAAAATAATAGATGCTTCAAGAGTGGCCAAGCAGGACATTTTGCAAATGGAAGTCCATCCAAGAAGAAGAAAGGGTCAAGGAAGCCTCGCTTCAACTACTTACAAATTACATGGGATGATTGCAATTCTGATGGAGAAATTGAAGAAGAATATGAGGAGGATCAAATGGCTTTTATTGCTCTTGGCAATAATGAGGTTTCCTCTAGTTATGATTCTTGTGATGATTCTTGTGATGATGATAACTGATGATGTTGAATCATTTATTTTTAAAATGCATAAATGTTTGAAAGAATCATATGCTAGGAACAAAGAATTAAAAATTAAATGTAATGCTTTATTGAGTGCCAACTCAAAGCTTGTGCATGTAAATAATTTTTTGACAAAAGAAAATGATGCTTTGAAGAAAAAATTTAATGGAAAAACCAAGATCAAGGAAGAACAAGCTTCATTGAAGAAGAGAATAGATGATCTTGATGTTCTTTCAAAAAAGAAAAAGGAAAATGTTTTTGAACAGAAAAGAACTGGAATTTTACATATAAACAATAATTTTGTCACCTATAGACAGGATGATTTGTACTTTATTAAGTCTAAATCTTCTTTTTATGGCAATAAAAATATTATTTGCAATTATTGTCATCAACATAGTCATATAAAGAAAAATTGTTATGTTAAAAGAAATGAAAAGTTAGGAATAAATTCTATTTGGGTGCTTAAGCATGTCACTAACCCAATTGGACCCAAGAAAGAGTTTGGGTACCAAAAATTGTTATTTAAGTTTGCATGTAGGTATGCTTGGTGAGCACTTAAGGATTCAAGATGGATAATCAATGGAGGGTGTTCAAAGCATATGAGCTAACATGACATTAAAATGGGTAACATTTAAAATTTTTATCAAAATTGTGCTTTCACTTACTAATGTGAACTATGATCTCTTAAATGTTTTTCAACTATGTGTTTAAATTTGCTTAGAAAGTTTTGTTCATTTGTTGCACAAAGTTTGCATTTTCATTAAGCACTTCAAAAGGTTTGTTCTTTGAGACAACCTAATTCACCCCCCCTCTTAGGTTGCTTTTGGGCCAACAAGGAGCACAACCTTTTCAAGCACCTCTTCAAGCACTATTTCTCCCCATACCGGTAGGGTATGTCTATAATCCTCCATAAAATGATCATGAGGGTGATGAAATGCAGGCATCTATGACATACACTCAGATGATCATCCAAACCAACTTGATGCTTATTGGTCAAGCTCTATGTAAGGCAACCATCCTTGACACTTGGATCCACCCAAGGTCTCCACCGATTTGGCATTTTGGACCACCATTTGGTCAAGTCTTCTTCCAACCCCATGGCGAGTCTCAAAACCCACCATAAGGAGTTGGCATAGAAGAGGGCACTAATATGAAGGAAGAGGAAGGAGAGGGTACAGAAGGTAACCTGGAGGACTCAAGCCACGGCATATTTGAGGACATTTTTTTGAAGAGGAGGAGGACGATGAAGAAGATGATTGATTGCCGCCCTGACCACACCATCGAGAAGACCCTTTCTCCTTTACATTTACTACTTTCTGCCCTCATCACCCTCTTTATTATTGATTGCTTTTTCGGAGAGGCTGAGATACATTTCTACTACTTTTCCTTTATTTTTAGATATTTGGTATTTGATGGATAATTAATTGGTTTTGACCCCTTAACATAGTTAGTAATTGGTTTTGAAGGGTAATCATTGGGCCATTTTGGTACGGTTAACCCTCGACTATTTATATGATTATGTTTGCTTTTATGAATTGCTTAATCTTGGTGCCTTATCGACATGATTCAATATTGGTCAAGTTTTGCTTATATATTTCGCATTACACTTGTTTTTATTTCTTGTGCTCAATAGTGAGCGGATGGATAAGTGGTACTCATCACCTTAATAATGTGCAAAATGCGGTGATGGCTTCTATTTAGTTGTGTTTCATGGTATGTGTGTTTGGTAAGAATGAAATGGTTGGTGAACTTGGTGGACATACACATGCATAATGGATTTTAACTCTTTAAACTTTACCAATTGTTCAACCTCTTGTATGATAAAGTTTTTCTTGGCTAGTTTTGGATGCTAAACTCTATTTTGATTGCAAGTATTGGTTGCATGCCAAATTCACTTTGTAGTTGATAAGGTTTAAATGTGTTAAAGTTCTTGGCAGTTGCTTTAGAGTGTAGATAGAAATGATTTAAGCATTTTTGGTCATTTTACATGAATTGCATCATGGGATATTTGGTGGGCTAGTAAGGTTTGGTTTAAGACATTAGTTGGGGTAATGTGAATCCCCCATTCACAAAATAGCCAGGTTTTAGAAATGATCTAGGCATTTTTTAGACCATTTGAGCCAAAAAGCCTACCTGGAAATCAATTGTATCTCTAATGTCCCTTTTTGAGCCTTTAAGCCTTGATTCTTTGACAACAACATAATTCAACCATTCTCTTTCACTATTTACCATCTCTTCATCCTATCATCTTGGTCATCTTAAGGCCTAAAATGTGAAGTTCAATCTATATGGCGGAATAAAGTCAATTTTTGCACAAGTGTTTGTAGATTGAAGCCTAAATGCTTAATCTTGTCTAAATTTCCATTTTGTAATTAGATGTGATCAAGTTCAAATTATATAGTGAATTATTTTGATATTAAAAAAATTTATCAAATCTTTTCTTGTTCATTTTATTTCCAGCAATGTGTATATACTTTGTAGTAAAGAAGACCAAAAAATATATCCTTAGACATAAATTTAGTTTCGATTCGATACTTCAAGTGGGAACTGATGTGTATGTAGCCCATGTGGGGATTTTTCCTTATCGGATTTAACTAATGTGAATTGAGTCACTGATATCAAAATCTAACCTACCCTCAACCTTAGCCTACATTCCAAGCTCTGAAAGTCCTAGTGCTTCTTAAAACAAGTCTTAGTGATCTTTTTACACTTGAAGCCAATTTTTGAGAAATTTGATATGTTTACTCTTGATCACCTTAAAATTGAATTGGCATTCTCTTAGTCCTTCACTTGTCAACATGAGACATGCATTTAGAACTAACTTTGCCTTTTCCAACTTATTCTAGTTTGAGATGTCAATTTGCTTTCATTTCCGTTGGTAGTGTGTTTAATTCTTTTTCTTTCTTGTTTTGCTCAGGACTAATAAACCGTTAGGTTTGGGGATGTGATAACTCTATTACATAGAGTTATTTTGCCTTTAATTCATGAGTAATTTGTCCAAGTTAGTTGCATTCGGATTGGTTTAAGTTAGGGCGTGTTTTGTTCATAAATTGTGGTTATTGGTGATTTCTACTACCTTATAGTAATTTTAGGACTTTTGGTAGTTATTATGCACAATATAGGACTAAATTGACAACTAAGTATTTCATTTGCATTTTGACTTAGTAATTTTTTGGTGTATTCTTGTAAGGAACAATTGAAGATTTGATGGCAAGTTGAATGAGTGAAAAAAGCCAAGGATAAGGACGTAATTGCACGCAATTGGAAAATCAAGCTCAAAAATTTCTACCTCATTAACCGTGGTCAAAATTATCAAGAAAGAACTATAGTAACCGTAGTCAATACTTCTTGAGTCTCGAAGTGCTAGTAACTACGGTCAAAGAATTCGAGTCACAGGTTAAATAACTATGGTCACCAAGCTACGAAGAAGAAGCCTAGTAACCATAGTCAATAAATTTCTATAGGAAGAAAGTTGATTGCGGTCAACCAAGTCAAACTAGTACTTTGACAATCAGATTTTTGAATTGCCCTAGAATCCTAGCCTACATTTAAAACACATAGTAGTAGGTGTAGTTAGGCAATCTCCATTACTGTAGTGTTTTCATAGTCCTTTTTCTTATCTTCTACAAAAACTCTAAATTTTAGCTTTAATCTAGCTATAAAAACTCAAATCTTTTACTCCTAATTTATTGGGCTTTCCTTTAACTTTAATTTGATATCTCTGTTTCCTATTTTCTCATTTATTTTCTTGCATTTTAGTTTCATTTCAAGTTCTATATTTTCAAAGTTTACTGCAAATTTTAGATTCAAGTAGGAGATCATGTTTAAATCTTGTTTCTCTTAGTTTTAAATCTTTAATTAGTAGTGAATTTTCATTAAATATATCTTTTATAACCTAATCATTAACTTAACCCAAGTCTTCTTCCATTTTCATTACTTTCTAAAAATAGTAAAATATGAAGAACAACATGTTTACTAGTGTAGGATTTTCTTTTTATGGTAAACTCCTTCTTATCCCTTCTTTACTCCTCCAATCACTTATGCAAAACTTAAAATTCGAATGGTTTATGGTAGTTTCCACAAAAAGACAAAGGAGAAAAGTGAAAAAGTAATGATTATGTTTTAACCATTTGAACATGACAAATATTTTGAGACAAACTGATAAACCTGACATTTTCATTAGTTGAATAGGATTTAACAGATTGAAATATAAAAGGAAGAATAATCAAACTTTTAGATATATGTCGAATGATATATTATTGGTTTATGTGTAGAAATTCTCATTTTTTATCTAATACATATTAAAATATCTGTGGATATATATATATATATATATGTATGTGTGTATGTGTATGTATGTATATATATATATGTGTGTGTGTGTGTGTATGTATATGATGTTAAAAAACATTCACTAATAGAGAAAGTTGAATTTTGAGAAAAAGCTATAGAACAATATAAGAAGTACTTTCACTTATTTGAGCAGAGGAGGATAGATGAATAGGTAAAGAGAAAGGAGTAATTTTTTTAAAAATCTATTGATCTGGAGGATCACATTAATTTGATCGCAATTTAAAATATGAGGGATTTCCAAATTAGATCTAGTAAGATTAGTTTCAATCAAAGGGGATTTTCTGACAGAATTTATATGTTTAACCCCTGGACTCAAAGTATTCATTAATTTATAATAAATACGATAAGAAATATTAATATTTTAGTACCAGGTTTCATATCATAACCTTTTGTCTAAATATTTAAAGCAAAAATATCAGCTAGATTTGTATTAGTCAAAGAGACAGAGAAATTAGGATAACTATTAAAAGAAATTAGACCATTGCATAAAGAAGATTCAATTAAACACAATAGAGAGTCAGAAAATTTATTATGTCTAACATCTCCAAGGGCAACATAAACAAAAGGATTCTACCCTTGGTGATTCAAAGGTTGTAATGCAAGTTGAACTAATGCTATATGAAGATAATAATAAACTGAAGAAGAGATATTCTTAACATCATTTGGTTTAAATAAATGTATAGTTTCAAAAGTATTACTAATAGGTATAGTCCTTTCTACAGTTTTTATTTTATAAATAGACTTTAGTTAGAAAATACTTGTATTATAAATATCTGAATTTTTTCCTTGGGAATATGCCAATTTTGAAGAGTTTGTTCTATATTAGTAACTTCAATATTTTTTACATTTTTTCTATAGCTCATATGTGAAGATGAAGATGCCATAGAAACAGACATAGAAAATTTAAAAGACATATACAAACCTTGACAGAACCCAGGAAGCATTAGCTCTAAGAATTAGTCTTTCCTAGTTCAATTCAAATAAGTATTCATTCTAGTATCCTGATCTAAATGTCATTGAATAATATATTTTAGAATGATTGAATATAATATTAAACTTCTCAATGTATTGACTAACTTATATATTAAAACTTATATTATTAAGAAATAAAGATCATTAGTTTGTATGGTTGTCAACTTTCAATAGACCCATGCCAGATTTACACCCTCTTAGATACCGGTCTTACAACCCTTAGGGACTTGGGTGCCGTCTGTACGACAAGTAGATTATCAAGATTTCTAAATAATATAAATTTTAATATTAAGTGTCGTGTTATTTGAGAATCCCAATAATATATTCAAATTCTAAAGTATAAGTCTTATTGGTTAGATTTGATATGAAAATCAACCTATGTTATGATTAGATCTAGGAAAAACTAACCCTTAGAAACCAATTCAATCTTCCATGGCTTTGATAACAAAGACACCTAGGTTGAAAGAAAGCATAGTAAAAAGACTTACAATAATAAACTATAGATCTTCAAAACTTCAAAGTTTCAAACAACGGAATAAGAAATTTTATTTAATAATAAAGATTTACAAGAGAATAGAAGAGAGAAATGATTACAAGAGGAGGAAAAAAGACTGAAATAAAATATTTAGGCTATAATTCTGCCTATCTATTACATATGGGTGGATATTTATAACCAAATTTTCTGATATTGAGTACATCATTGCAAACGTCATCCATTGTTGACATCATTGTTTACATCAGTATGTCCTGTATTCTGATGTATTCAGCATATTCGGTTATCCATCAGCATATTCCATCATTTTATTCTATCATTGTCTCTATTTATCCTTTTTCTTTTTCTTTTCACTGAATTGACCGAAATAGTTTCTTCAGATTTTGATTTAGTCATTTTTTCATCTGAGAATAATTTCTTTTTGATAGAATTTCTAAATTTTTGGCTTCAATACCTCTGGCAAATTTTGTTAATGCTTTTGCTTTTTTTTAAAAGAATATTAATATTAATATCTTTTGAGGCATTAGGATCTTGAGAATCACCAAATTGTTCTTCATTTAATTAGAAAATGGATTAGAGATGTCAATCTTCTGTTTTCCTTCTGGAGTTGAGGATGATTGTAATCCTTCCAATATATATTGTTGGACTAATGTTGTCCAGTTTACAATTTCTTTTGATGCAATTTTCGATTATGCTACTTTACATATTTTTTTAATTGTAGCAGTTATGTATTCTTCAATTGGATTTTTTTAAATAAGGAGATTTTCTTCCAAATAATTTTTTCAAGAAGAAGATGCTTCTATTAAAAGGGAACTTTATTGAGGAGAAAATACTCCAATCATAGGAGAAGATACTTCTAAACTTTCAAAATTGATGTTTTGACAAATAACAAATATGAAAAAATCTTCTGAATATGCAGATGTTCTATGTGTGAACAAATGCTAGCTTGAAATTTCCAATGAAACAACCATGGAATATTAAATTGTATCATAAAATAACACAATGCTTTTTTAGTAAAAATATGTGAAGAATATTTTTTTGTTGAGGTAAATTTAGAAGCATATAGTTCAAGATATTTTTGGTATGCATCGTAAATATATTTAGGAACAAGATCTTCAAGAATTCAAAAATTTTGAAACCCATGATAAAACCAACTTGGAAGTTCCTTTTTATTTTCTAAAATAGATGGACTTAAACGAATCCACCAAGTATGTTCAAAATCTTTATTTTGATAATAGAAAGTATTATAGAAAGAGTAATCATATTATAAGTAGATAAATCTATAATCTTGATTGATGAATGTTGAAGTGAAACCAACCAATAGTGTTTTTAGGGTCATGATCCACAATTTGTATAATATTATCATTTGCAATCCGAATGAAATTAAGCAAGCTTGCATGAACAATCCAGATTTTTTTGGACTTCTTGTAGTAGGGAAATAGGTTTGAAAGAAATTAGGACAGTATTTCTGAGAGAAAAGAGTATAAGGGTTTTGAGATATTTCCTCTTGTTCGATATACATGACATGTAATTATTTGAATAACTTTTCTAAAGAGGAAAAAGAGTTTCGAATTTACCCTAGGATTGTCATGTTTAAATTTAAAGGGGATAATTGATTTGAAGGAAATAGTTGGCTGTTTAAAATATTTTTGTAGGCAGAAGATTGAGAAATATTTCATGTCAATGGAGGATATTTTCCAGAAATAGGTGTATGCCCATATCCTATTCTTCCGATTTGTCCAGGAGAAGAATTTACTCCTTTGCCTTGAGAATCTCGACACTGCCTTGTGGGGATCTACGCCGGCCTTTTATTGGAGGAAGATTCATATTGTTCTGTGAGAAATTCATGAGTAAGAAAATTAGGAAGAGAATTATTCTCTCCTTTAATATATTCAATATCAAAATAAAAAGTAGATAAGATAGTTTGCCATCTGGCAAATAATTATTTTGAAGTAATATTTTTAAAATCTTTTCCAAAATATATTTTGTTGTAGAACAATCTATTCTAATCATAAATTTGTGATTTAACAAATCATCGAAATTTGGTAAGGGAAAACTATTCTATTAGTACTTCACATTACTCATTTGTATTTATTTAGTCCCTCACTTTTAAAATGATAATTTTTAGTCCCTTACATTACTCATTTGTATTTATTTAATCCCTTACTTTTAAAATGATGATTTTTAGTACCTCACAAATGTAAAATATCAAA
The DNA here is from genome assembly GCA_025175665.1 of Cinchona pubescens. Taxonomy (NCBI): domain Eukaryota; kingdom Viridiplantae; phylum Streptophyta; class Magnoliopsida; order Gentianales; family Rubiaceae; genus Cinchona; species Cinchona pubescens. The sequence goes on along the minus strand of JANKKI010000027.1, from coordinate 2,175,652 downwards.
TTTCGATACCTAGACTAAATCTTGAGCACTTTTTGGTCTGAATTAATCGTGTGTTGTTCACATGATATAATTTTTTGAGTAAAATTTAGGAACTTGTTTTTCCTTTCCAAAGCAAAACTCGAGCATTGGATTGGATTATAAATTTTGAAAAAAAAAATACCACAAGTCATATATTGAAATAATCTTAAATACAAACAAATTGCTAATCAATCACTTACTTCATATCCTTCGCACTCATAAAACATTCTGCTCAGATGAACTTACAAATTTGTCCTCGAAAAATATGTCATGTGAACAATACATGACAAAGTTAGGCAAAAAATACTCGAGATTTGATTCAGGGACCAAAATTCAACGTTTTATATATGTGAGGGACATGACAAATTTAGGCCAAAATGCTTGGGATTTGATTCAAGGACCAAAATTCAACATTTTACATTTGTCAGGGACTAAAAATCATCATTTTAAAAGTGAAGGACTAAATAAATACAAATGTGTAATGTAAGGGACTAAAAATTATCATTTTAAAAGTGAGGGACTAAATAAATACAAATGCGTAATGTGAGGGACTAATATAGTGGTTTTCCCATTTGGTAATGCACAAAACTATGCTAAGAATTTATTTTTTAATTATAGCATATTTTTCTTGAGCAGTATTCCAAATACCAGAAGTAAATCTGACTAATTCCTCTTTATTGCTATGGGGCTTTTTTGTTTAAGCATTCCATCATAACTAATATCAGAAGCATCTGTCTCAACAATTTTATACCATGTATAATTTGCTAAATTTAAAATGGGTAATCTTTTAGCTTTTGCTTTTATTCTTTTAACAGCAGCTCTATGAACGTCTGACCAAGGAAGGAGATTTTTTGGAAACTATTGATATAAAAGATTACAACCCTGTGTTAGATGTTTATAATGTTCACCAATACTAATTTATGCTTCCTAAAAATTGTTGTAATTGAGTTTTATCTTTAATTTCATCAGGAATTTTATTAGCAAACTATAGGTCTACCAATAGGTGTAGTATATCTTTTATTCAAGTCATAACCAAGAAATCTCACTTGTAGCTGGAAAATTTAAATTTTTTTTACTTTGCTGATACTACAATACCATTATCAATGGCAACATTTAAAAAGGTATTCAAATGTTTAAAATGTTGATCAATAGACTTAAAAAAAATAAGTATGTCATCAATATAAACAATAATGAAAGGATATGAAGAAAATATATCATTCATAATGTTCTGGAATTCAGATAGTGTATTTTAAGACCAAATGCCAGTCTTATGTCTATCTTGTTCGACAATTTGAATTTGCCAGAATCTTGATTTTAAATCAAAATTTGAATATATTTTGAATTAAGATGGTGTATTTTTAAGACCAAATAGCAGTCTTATAGCTATCTTGTTCAGTAATTTGAACTTGCCAGAATCCTAATTTTAAATTAAAATTTTAATATATTTTTAATTTACTTTTCCATTTAAAAATATTTTTTATTTGGAATGGGATATCTAATCCATTGAAGAACTTTATTTAAGGGTTTATAATTAATAACTAATATAGGAGTTCCTCTTTCAAATTTAGAATTCTTATTGACATAGAAAAAAGCAGAACAGCTCCAGGAGTGAGATTTTCTTATTATATATTTGACTAGTAAATCATCTATTTCTTTTTGTACAAAATATAACCATTACCTTATTCATTTGAACAGGCTTAGCTTTTGTAGAAATTTTCCTTTCATTAATTTTTTTTTCCATAAAGAAGATGTACTATGTGTTTTTTCGATGCCAAAAAGTAGTGGGTAAATCATTGCAAAATTTTGATAAAATTTGTTCGTCAGAAATGACGAATTTTTTTGTTGAATATGAAAATATTTTAATTGTTCTTCTATTCTATACATATAAATTTATTTTTTGTAAAAAAACTAATTTGGTTAGTTTTTAATCTAATTTGGAACTCCCTCATATTTTAATTGGATCAAATCCATGTTCCAGATCAATGGATTTTTGAAAAATTACTCCATCTTTATTTATTCCTCTATCCTCCTCTACTCAAATGAGTGAAAGTACTTCTAGTACTTTTACTATAGCTTTTTCTCGAAATTCAAATTTTTCATCTATTAATGAATGTTTTTTAAAATCAAATCTTAATTCTTTATCTTGTAGAAAAGATACGCAGCTTCAGTTTGATGGATTGCAAGAAAGGAATAATATTCTTCATGGTGTATATTCACCTACGGATTCAAATAATAATAATATTGAAATTGAGATAGGTTCCGAAATTAATTATCAAGTTGAACAACCTTCTGATGTTTCCCTGATGACATAAGCACTAAACTCTGAAAACAAGCTTTGCAGGTCTGCTATCTTTTCGGCTAGAAACAAGTACTTCGGACACAGTATACCGTCCAAACTATGCTACTTTTCTCGGACTACAGGACTGTCCGAACGGACAAGCAGAAAGCAAACTTCTTCTTGCACCTACAACGGACGCATAGGCGCGTTTGAGGAAATATCCCTCGGACATATATTTTCGTCCGATTGATAAGAATCAACAATCCTAAGCTCCTCAACGGACGTATACAACTGTCTGAACAAAGCTTGCTTCGGATGTACAGGATCATCCGAAGACAAACCCAGTCCAGACGATGAAACGGGCGCATGCACGGCCGTCTGAATCACATCCTTCACACAAATATATTGAGATCGGATGCTGTGTCGGACGCACCATCTTTATCTCGGACGTCAGAAACCCTTAACGGCTAGTTTTTGTGCATTTATTATTGAGCCGTTGGAAAGTAGTTACAACCAGAATTTATTGCTCCTATAAATACCTGCTCTATTGTTTTGTAAGGTGTATCTAATACATTGAATACAAGCCTTAGAAAAGAGCAATTTGAGTGCAAATTGGCTATAGTGCTATATTGTATTAGTGTGTAGAGTGCAATTCAAAATATTGAGTGGAGTGATAATCTTGTACTAAAGTGAGGTTAAGAGTGAAATTCTTGGCTCAACTAAAGTGAATTAGTGTGAGCAAGGATTGTCCTACTTTGTGTACATTAGAAGATTATTGACTCACCAATTTTGTGAAGCATTCTAGTGGATTAACACTTCAAGCTTGGTAGCTTGGAAGTTATTGAGTTGCTTGTTTAATTTCTCTCTTTACCTTTTTATATTTCATAAGCTTTATTGTCTTTGTATCCATTTATCCATTTGACAGTTTAAAAGATTTTATTGGTGATTATTTTGCTATATAATTTTTAAGAAACCTAATTCACCCCCCTTTTAGGTTGGTTTGGGGCCAACAATTGGTATCAGAGCTTGGTCTCATTCTATTGCTTAAATTGCTTTTGAGAAAAGATCTATTATGACAACCAATAATGCTCTATTTTTTGAGGGTCAATCCATCACTAGGCTCCCTATGTTTAATTGGGAAAATTTTATTAGTTGGAGAGATAGAATGAAAATATTTTTGCAATCTATTGATATTGACCTATCGTGTGTTGTAAATGAAGGTCCCTTTGAAGCCACGATCATTTGATGATCATACAACTATAAGAAGAGAAAAGACAAAGGATGAGCTCACTCCACAAGACAATTCAAACTTGACTTTAAATGTGAAAGCTATGAATGTGCTATACAATGCCTTGAATGCTAACGAATCAACTCGTGTCAAGGGATGCATTTCTACTAAAGAAATTTAGGATAAATTGAAGTAAATCAATGAAGGGAGCGATGATGTTCGAGAGCAAAAGAAATCCTTACTTGTTGCCAAGTTTAAGTCCTTCAAGATGGAACCACATGAAAATATTGACAAAATGTATTGTAGGTTCAATGACATCATTAAGGATCTTGAAGCCTTGGGTAAGGAGTATTCTTTGGGCGAAAAGAATAGAAAAATCTTGAATGCTCTATCCAAAGAATGAGAGGCCAAAACAATCGCTATAAAGGAGGCTAAGAATTTAAATTCCATGCCTATTGAATCTCTAATTAACTCTCTTATATCCTATGAATTGAAGCTAAAGGCTAAAGTGGTGGATGATGAAAAAGCAAGACAAAAAAGGAGCATTGCATTAAAGACATCTCAAGAAGAAGATGAAAATGCTTCCATCAACCTAGAAGATGAAGATCTTGATGAAGGAGAGGCATCCTGCACTCATCACCAAAGGATTTCTCAAACACCACATCAACAAACGGAGAATGAAAAGAGGTGGAGCAATCAACTCAAATAACTTCAAAGGAAAGACCAAGCTAGAAATAAAAAATCAAAATGGAAAGTTCTTTGAATGTGGTCAACCTGGTCACTTTGCAAATAAATGTCCTTCTAAGAAGAAAAAGGAAGGATAAAAGCCCCGCTTCAATAATTTCCAAATCACATGGGATGATTGCAATTCCGAATGAGAAGTTGAAGAAGAATGGAGACGGCACATATGGCATTTATGGCCATTGGTGATGATGAGGTAACTTCTAATTATGATTCTAATGACGAAAATGATGACAATGATCTTGAAGCTTTCATTTTAAAATTACATGATAGCTTGAAGGAGTCATATGCTAAAAATAAGGAGCTAGTTAAGAAATCAAATGCTCTATTAAATGCTAACTCAAAGCTTGTGAATGAAAACAATAGGTTATCACAAGAAAACAGTGAGGATATAGTTTGAAGAAAAGAATGCATGTGAAAACAAGGATCAAAGAAGATCAAGCCTCTTGAATAAAAGATTGGATGATTTGAATATTTTTTTGCATAGAAAAAAGGAAAATATTGTTTATTTGAAAAGCAATAGAAATGTATTGATCAACAAGAATTTTGTCACCTTTAGAAGGAATGGTTTATGCTTTGTAAAATCAAAATCATCCTTATATGGAAATTAAAATGTTATTTGCAATTATTATCAACAACATGGTCATGTGAAAAATAATTGCTATGTCAAGAGAAAAATAATTGTAGTCATTTTACTAACTCTTATGGGCCCAAGAAAATGTGGGTACCAAAAGTTATCAATTGATTTCTTGTGTAGGAAATGAATAGCACCAAGGATGCAAAATGATTCCTGGATAGTGGGTGCTCAAGACATATGACCGGTGATGCATCTATCTTCGCAAACCTCAAATCCAAAAACAGTGGAAAAGTAACATTTGGGGATAACATGAAAGCAAATCTATCAATCAGCATTGGTGATGTAGGTAAAAATGGTGAGACCATGATTAAAAATATGCTTCTTGTTGACAATTTGAATTATAATCTATTAAGTGTAAGTCAACTATGTGATGAAAATCTCTATGTGTTATTTACCAAACATGAATGTCTAATTCTTGATAAAAATTATGTTGTTTTATTTAAGGGTGCTAGGGACAATGATGTTTATGTGATTCACCTAGACAAAATTAGTAATAGCAATGTAAAATGTCTTACCGCTTCCATAGATGATCCTTTGCTTTGGCATAAAAGACTTTGTCATTTTAATATGGATTTAATTGAAAAACTTGCTAAGAAGGAATTTGTAAGAGGTTTGCCAAAACTAAAATTTTTGAGAAATAAAATTTGTGATGCATGCCAATTTGGTAAACAAGTTAAAGTTTCCTTTAAAGCAAAGAATTGTGTATCTACTTCTAAACCTTTAGAATTATTGCACTTAGATTTGTTTGGACCAACTCAACATGACTGCTAGTTTTGGTGGTAGTAAATATGCTTTTGTGATTGTAGATGACTATTCTAGGCATACTTGGGTATTATTTCTTGTTCACAAAAATGAAGCTTTTGAAAAATTTGTAAAATTGTTTTCTAAAATTCAAAATTTGTTGGATTTGAAGATCACTCGATTAAGAAGTGACAATGGTGCCGAATTTAAATTTGGAGACTTTCCCGATTTTTGTGATCACAACGGTATTTCACATGAATTTTCAGTTGTTAGAGTTTCTCAACAAAATGGTGTTGTTGAAAGGTAAAATAGAACACTTCAAGAAACTGCTAGAACTATGATTAGTGAATGTGATTTACCACAATATTTTTGGGCCGAAACTGTTAACACGGCTTGTTATGTCGTGAATTGAGTTTAGTTGAGATCTATTTTAAACAAAACTCCTTATGAACTCTTGTTTTGTAAAAAACCCTTTGTGAGCTATTTTAAAGTTTTGGTTGTAAATGTTTTATTTTAAAAATCAAAGAAAAGTATTGGTAAATTTGACAAAAAATTGGATGAAGAAATTTTTTTAGGATATTCTAGTGACAAGAAAGCGTACCGAGTATACAATAGAAGAATGCTCTTAATTGAAGAAGTTGTACGTGTTACATTTGATGAAGCCAATGATGTTATCTCAAAGAATATATGTGAAGATTAAGATGTAGGTATTCAAAAGGAGCTTGAGAAGCTCACTATGCATGAGGATTATCAAGAGATCACATCAAGCAATGATGATGAAGAAGAAGAAAAGAACGAGGATATTCCAAAAGATCTTCCAAAAGCATGGAGATTTGTCTCTAGTCACCCTCAAGATTTGATCATAAGTGATCTATCCAATGGGGTAAAAACTCGATCTCATAAACCTTTGAATAGAAATTGTGCATTACTTTCTCACATTGAACCTAAACATATAGATGATGCATTAAATGATGATGTCATTGCCATGCAAGATGAACTTAGTCAATTTGAGAAAAATAACGTATGGACTGATAGGTTTTCCAAACCTTATTTTGATGATGACATGAACACTTAACTCTGTAAAACAAGCTTTTGCAGGAATAGATCTTTCGGACGCACAGAACCGTCCGAACTAGGTCAAAACTCCTCGGACGCATTGCATCGTCCGAACGAACTGGCAGAAAGAATGGGATCCTACTGCCTTTCTTTCGGACGCTCAGGACTTCTAGATGTGTGTAAGAGACAGGTCTTTTCCACTATTGAATGGACGTCCGAACGAAGCCTCTCAACAAAACTGAAAGAAGATCGGACGCTGCCTCGGACGCATTCAATCCTCCTCGGACATCCGAAACCCCAACGGCTATTTTTTGTGCATTTATTACTTAGCCGTTAGGAAGTAGTTGAAACCACTATTTATTTCTCTTATAAATAGGTGCTTTAATAACCTGAAATAACCATCTAATACATTGAATACAAGCCCTAGAAAAGAGTAATTTGAGTGCAAATTGACTATAGTGCTTTGTTGTATTAGTGTGCAATTATGAGTTATGTAATTCAACTTTGAGTGGAGTGATAATCTTGTATGAAAGTGTGGTTGTAAGTAAGATTCTTGGCTCAACTAAAAAAGTTTTAGTGTGAGCAAGAACTTCCCAACTTTGTAAAGATTATTGGCTCACTCAAATGTGTGAAGCATTCAAGAGATTTGATACTTCAAGCTTGCTAGCTTGGAAGTATTGATTGTTTAATTTATTCTCTCTTTACTTTACTGTTCTATTGATTTTGTTATAAACGGGTAATTTGAAAATCTCAATATTTCTCAGAGTAATTTTTAAGAAACCTAATTCACCCCCCCCTCTTAGGTTGCTTTGGGACCAACATGGACTTTAGTTGAAAGACCATCAATTCATCCCGTAATTGGAACAAAATGGATTTTTAGAAACAAATTACATGATAAAGGTGAAATCATAAGGAACAAAGCTAGACTTGTTGCAAAAGGTTATGCTCAAGAAGAAGGTATTGACTTTGATGAAACTTTTGCACCCGTTGCTAGATTGGTCAAATGTAGAATCCATTCACATGTTTCTCGTATATGCATATTTTAATGATTTCAAATTATTTCAAATGGATGTCAAAAGTGCCTTTTTAAATGGTTTTATTGATCAAGAAGTTTTCGTTGAACAACCTCATGGTTTTGAAAATAAAAATTTTCCAAATCATGTTTTCAAACTCTCTAAAGCCTTATATGGTTTGAAACAAGGTCCTAGAGCTTGGTATGAAAGACTAAGTGGATTTTTGATTGAAATTGAATTTAAAAGAGGTGTCGTTGATACCACTCTCTTTACCAAAACAAATTCCAATGATTTGTTAATTGTTCAAATTTACGTTGATGATATTATTTTTGGAGCAACTAATGAAAGCTTGTGCAAGGATTTCTCACACTTGATGTAAGAGGAGTTTGAAATGAGTATGATGGGAGAGTTACAATTTTTCCTTGGACTTCAAGTTCACCAAACAAAGGAAGGGACGTTTATTACACAAATCAAGTACACAAAGGAGCTAGTCACGAACGATTCGGAGTGGAAGATTGCAAACAAGTTGGTACACCTATGTGCACCTCAACCAAACTTGATAAAGATGAAGAATGTAATATTGTTGATGAAAAACACTATAGAGGTATGATCGGAAGCCTACTTTATTTAACGGCTAGCAGACCAGATATTATGTTTGCTGTTTGTATATGTGCTAGATTTCAATCTTGCCCCATAGAATCCCACTTAATGGCTGTAAAAAAAATCTTTAGATACTTAAAGGGCACAATAGATTTTGGTCTGCGGTACCCAAAATCTTCTACCTTTGATTTAATTAGTTATTCTGATGCTGACTTTCTTGGGTGTAAAATTGATAGAAAAAGTACTAGTGGTATGTGTCTTCTCCTGGGTAATTGTCTTGTGTCTTGGTTTAGCAAAAAACAAAATTCTATTTGTCTTTCTACAGCTGAAGCCGAATACATTGCTGCTGGAAATTGTTGTGCCCAAGTTCTGTGGATGAAACATACTTTAAAAGATTTGGCGTTGTTTTTTATTGTGTGCCTATAAGGTGTGATAACATTAGTGCAATTAATCTCACAAAAAATCCTGTAATGCACTCTAGAACCAAACACATTGATGTTAAGCACCATTTTATTAGAGATCTTGTTTGCAAAAAAAGAAATATGTGTTGAATTTGTGTCTACATTAGATCAACTAGCTGACATTTTTACTAAACCCTTAGCTTTAGATCATTTTGAATCTCTCAGAAATAGTTTGGGGATTTTAAAGTTCACATCAGCATAAACTCTTAGTTTCGAAGAACATGCTTGTCCGAACAACACCCTCTTTCAGACGCATTCACTCGCCTGAAAACCTCCTCTCTTTTTCAGATGCTTATGATCGTCTGAATTTTCCTCACTTTCTTCATTTTTCCACTGGAATCCTACAGGACGCTTCTCATCTTCTGAGAAAATATCAGATGCACTAGCTTTGAGTTTCGGCAGTCCGTTCATTAGCTTTCGGATGCACGATCAGACTCATACAAATCAGTTTTCGAACGTCCGAACGATCACTCTACTCGCTTAAAACTGTTCAATTTCCCCCTTTCGGACTCACCCAAATTCCCGAACTCTGTCGAATTTATCTTTATTCCCAAATTGTTTATTACCCTTATTGCCCTCCATTTCACCAATCTACCATCAAATTTCTTCAAATCTCCACCAACTTCCCAAAAATCACATTTTTTTTCTTTTATATATCCTTTCAATTCACAGTAGTTCAATCTCATGGAGACTCTTCAACAGCAACTCATGGACGTAAATCAAAAGGGAAAGCTCAAGTGCAAAGGGAATCATCAGCTAATCCTCAAGGTTCAACACATCCACCCATACCAAAATTCATAGATTCCAAGGTATCTGAACGGTATACATCTCTCCTTAGAAAATCTATCATTGTTCAAAAACCTGTTTCCCAAGGTCTTTTTGATGAATTTAATATTCCAATTGTCAAATCTTGTTTTGAAAAACAAAATTGGGGTCACCTAGTTCACATTGACTTACATACTGTTTATCATGACATGGTGCTCCAATTCACAGCCAACCTTAGAAAAGGCCCCACTGTTCGCACACTAGTTTCTCGTGTGAACAACACAAATCTTGAAATTTTGTCCAACATCATAAATAGCATTTTTGAATGTGAAGTCTCATCCCCGAATGAATTTTCTTATTTCTTTTCTTTGGATAAATGGCCCGCTCTAGACACTAGATTTGATATTCACGAGGTCAGAGCAATTTTTAATATCAATTAAAATAGGCATCGGAAGCCAAGACTACTTTGCTCACTCCTGAAATGAACATTTTATACACTTGTCACAAATTTATTGTTACCAACTGATGGGCATTGCACCAAACCAAAAAAAATGCAGTTTTACTTATTTTACTGCATTTTCAAAGGGATCCCTCTCAGTTTTTGGTACATTTTCTGTTCCTTGTGGGAACTATTTCTAACCGATGCTTGCCGAAACATTCCTTTCGGCAAATTTCTCACAAAAGTTTTTGATTATCTTGAAGTTGAACTAGGTACCTTTCACCGGCAAAAAACAATTCCTTCCCTACTTCAACAAAACCTACATTGAGCGAAAGGGCTTACGTTTTTTTAATGATCAAGGGTTAACTAAAGCTGCGTATGATATTGAAAGATCAAAAACTCAAGCCTCTACCTCTAGTCTGGCATTTCCCCATTCCCCTCCTTCTCAAACACCTCCACCAGTCCATGATCCTCGCCCTTCTTCCTCCGAAACTTCCCTTTCACACATTTGCAGCATTCTCAGTTCCTTGAGCACTCAGGTGAGCTCCTTGCAACGTCGCACTAATCGCAAGTTAAAACATCTTGAAACTCGTCAAATGATCCTGCAAGAGGCACTCAGCTTGGGCATGTCTGCTTCAGCTCAAGTTTAATTTGCAAATATTCAATCGCAGTACACCCTTGACTTTTCTATGGAAAGTGATGACAATGACAATGTAAAGAAGAGGATGATTGTGAGGGCGACAACGAGGACATTGATTATCAAGGTGGTACTGATGCTTGATGAGGGCGACGACGAGGACATTGATGATACATTTGATTTTATCATGCAACGACGCGATGCAAGTGATGACGATAGTGAAGCTACTGGCGATGATGCACCTACCAAAAAGCGCAAGATCGAAAAACGCTCTAAGAAGAAAAATGACTCAACTTAGATTCTCTGTTCCTCCTTGAATCATTAATCTGTATTTCGATATTACTATTATTTTGATGATGACATAAGCACTAAAATCTGAAAACAAGCTGTGCAGGTCTACTATCTTTTCAGCTGGAAACAGGTCCTTCGGGCCCAGTACACTGTCCGAACTATGCTACTTTTCTCGGACAAACAGGACCGTCTGAACGGACAGACAGAAAGCAAACTTCTTCATGCACCTGCAATGGACGCGTAAGCGCGTCTGAGGAAATACCCCTCGGACATATATTTCCGTCCGATTGATAAGAATCAAGAATCCTAAACTTCTCAACGGACGCATACAACTATCCGAACAAAGCTTGCTTCGGACGTACATACAGAGGACTATCTGAAACCCAGTCCGGATGATGAAACGGACGCATGGACGGCCGTTTGAATGACATCCTTCACACAACTATACTGAGATCGGACGCTGTGTTGGATGCAGCATCTTTATCTCGGACGTCCGAAACCCTTAACGGCTAGTTTTTGTGTATTTATTATTGAGCCATTGGGAAGTAGCTACAACCAGAATTTATTGCTCCTATAAATACCTGTTCTATTGTTTGTAAGGTGTATCTAATATATTGAATACAAGCCATAGAAAAGAGCAATTTGAGTGCAAATTGGCTATAGTGCTATATTGTATTAGTGTGTAGCTTAGAGTGTAATTCAAAATATTGAGTGGAGTGATAATCTTATACTAAAGTGATGTTAAAAGTGAAATCCTTGGCTCAACTAAAGTGAATTAGTGTGAGCAAGGATTGTCCTACTTTGTGTACATTAGAAGATTATTGACTCACCAATTTTGTGAAGCATTCTAATGGATTAACACTTCAATCTTTGGTAGTTTGGAAGTGTTGCTTGTTTAATTTCTCTCTTTACCTTTTTTATATTTCATAAGATTTATTTTCTTTATATCCATTTATCCATTTGATAGTTTAAAAGATTTTATTGGTGATTATTTTGCTATATAATTTGTAAGAAACCTAATTTTCTCCCCTCTTAGGTTGCTTTTGGGCCAACACCTTCTTCTTCTATTTTTAGATATGATCTTAGAACTATATATAAGGATACCTTTTCTAAAGAAAAACTTAAAGAAATTTCTAGAAAGGCCATTAGTGATTTTTGACAAGACAAATATACTAATTTTAGAAACTAGTTCTATTCTTATTATGAAAAAAATCAACAAAAGGAAATTTGAGATAAGTATATTCTTTCAAATCTTCAAACTCATTGCAATTTTCAGTATGAAGTACAGAAATAATTAAATTCTCTTTTTCTTTATCATCTATAGATAATTTATTAATTTTTCTAATAAATTTGTGATATTCTTAGACTTGCATTTAAAGTTTAGCATAATGACCATTTTACCACATTTTCTACAAGTTATATTGTCTTTTATCCTTGTTTTCACTTCTTTATCAGTTCTTTTATTCTCTATCTTATTTTTCCTGAAAATATTTTATTTTTCCTTTTAGAAAAATAATTTTTATATTCTTTTTTTCAAAAATTTATTTGTTTTTCTTTTAGATTTATCTAAAGAAATATTAGATAGCGCAACTTGAATTAAAAATTCTTATTTCGCTATTTGAATCTTTGAAGTTTTGAAAATCTATAGTTTATTATAGTTAATCTTTTTACTATTCTTTCTTTTAACTTGGGTATCTTTGGTATCAGAGCTATGGAAGCTTGAATTGATTTCTAACGGTTAGTTTTCCTAGATCTATTTATAACATGGGTTGATTTTCATATCAGATCTAACCAATAAGACTTACACTTTAGAACTTGAATATATTGTTGAGATTCTCAAACAATACGATACTTAATATCAAAATTTATATTATTTAGAAATATAAACTGATTATCTACTTGTCGGATGGCACCCAAGTCACTAAGGGCTAAAAGACCGGTATCTAAGAGGATGTAAATCTAACATTAGTCTGTTGAAAGTTGACATCCGTGCAAGCTGATGATCTTTATTTCTTAATAATATAAGTTTTAATATATAAGTTAGTCAATACATTGAGAAGTTTAATATTATATTCAATCATTATAAAAATATATTATTCAATAAGGTTTAGATTAGAATACTAGAATGAATACTTGTTTTGAATTGAGCTAGTAAAGACTGACCCTTAGACTTAACACTTCCTAGGTGCTCTCAAGGTTTGCATATGTCTTTTAAATTTTCTAGATCCGCTTCTATGGCATATTTATCTTCATAAATGAAATATAAAAAAAAAAAACACTGAATTTACTGATATAGAACAAACTCTTCAAAATTAGCATTTTCCCAAGGTAAAAATTCAATTATTTATAATATAAGTATTTTCCAACTAAAATCTACTTATAAAATAAAAACCGATAGAAAGGATTATACCTATTAGTAATACTTTTCAAACTATACATTTATTTAAACCAAATGATATTAAGAATATCTCTTCTTCAGTTTATCATTATCTTCATATAGGATTAGTTCAGGTTGATTACAACCAAAGAATCGTCAAGGGTTAAATACTTTTGTTTGCGTTGCTCTTAGAGATGTTTGACATAATAAATTTTATGAATCTCTGTTGGATTTAGTTTAATCTTCTTTATGCAATGGTCCAATTTATTTTAATAGTTATCTTAATTTCTCTTTCTCTTTGACTGATTGAAATTTAGCTTATATTTTAACATTAAATATTTAGACAAAAGTTTAAAACATGAAACCTGGTACTGAAAAAAATACATAAACACAAAAAGATATACATACATACATACATACATACATATATGTAAATATATATATGTGTATATATATGTATACAAATATGTATATGTACATGTACATATATATATATATATGTGTGTGCGCGTGCGTGCGCACACGCACACACACACACACACATATATATATATATACGTATATATACACACACACACACAAACAAGTATACACACGCACACCTATATACATACATATATATATATATATGCATGTCTGTGTATGTGTATATGCACATATTTATATATAGGTATATATATATGTATATACACACACACGGACAGATATATATATATATATATAGAGAGAGAGAGAGACAGACAGGTGAAATTTGGCACAATGGATCTTGTATTGTTTTTAAATTCTTCTTCAGTCATACTAGATACCATCGTACTTTGGATTTTGCTTTTAGTAGTAAGCAATACTGCTTGAGTATTGCTGGAAGAGCATATTTCTTCATCTTTAACTGTATTCCACCATTTTATCCTAAATTCTCTTGTTAATACTAGAAGTCTATAGACACTGGATTTATTAAAATTCCAAGCCATAATATAAGGAATTTTATTTTTATGAAGGAATTGAAGTGACATAATAGGATCACTAGTATCAATAAATCAATTCTCTTTTCTTATTTTTATGAAAGAATTGAAGTGACATAACAGGATCACTCAATTCTCTTTTCCCCATATCTTGTCAAAAGTTTTCATATTCCTTGTAGTAATTGGGGTGTAGGATTTAGGCATAGCTCCAAAGTCTTCCCACCACTCATAGAACCATCTTGAAAATTACTAACATTTTTGTCGAATTGGATGAACCAAGAATGATTAAAAGGTCTGCAAAGCATAGTATAATGCCATGCTCTTATGTAATCAAAGTATGTATAAATTGGAGGTGTCAATTGCTTGGTAAACACTATTGGAGTATTCTAATTTGAATTGGGCCAGTCCGCAAGTCTGAAAATCTTTAATATTTCTAACTTGGAATAGGTTTAAAAAATGTTGGAATCTCCACCATTAGCAAGTCTTTTCTTTCTTCACTCTTCATCGTCTGGGATACATTTAATAATAGCGGATTTAGTATCAATTAAGATTTAGTATTGACAAGTTTTTTCTTGGTAGTTTCTTGAATAAAATAATTTTCTAAGGTGCAAAGATATCTGTAGCTAGGGTGAAGAAAATTTCAAATAACTCTTTGAAAGTAAGATTATTATGACCCTATTCTAAGAAAACAAGGGGTTTGACACAGTCTTTTAGAACATAGGAATTTTTGTTTGGAATGGAGGGATTATTGGAAGAAGAAGATGGTTGTTGACTAGGAGTTTTGTTAGGAGTTTTAGGAGCTTGAATTTTTGGTTGATTTTGGACTACTCCTAAATTTGGAAGAAAATTCTAAAGCACTACAAAGAGGTTTACAGCTTCCTTGTTGTAAGTCGTGTCCTAAAAATCTAATATTAGTCTAAAATGACTTCATTTTTGTCTTAGAAGTAGTAATCCATTTTCTTAATAATTGGCAAAAATATATTTAAATGTTTAAAATATTGATCTATTGATTTTGAGAAAATTAATACATCATCTACATATACTATGGTAAAAGTAGAATAAGGATTGGATATTGTATTCTCTATAATATTTTGAAATTCTGATGGTGCATTTTTTAATCCAAAAGGCATCACATTCCATTCATAATGACCAAATGGAACTATAAAGACTATTTTGTATTTATCATTTTCATGAATTTGAACTTGCCAAAAACCACTTTTCATATCAAATTTTGAATAAATTGCTACTTTAAAAAGTTCTTTTTAGTAAATCTCCTTTATTAGGAATTTGATATCTTATCTATTCTAATACTTTATTTAAAGGTTTATAATTTATAACTAATCTTGGTGCTCCTCTTTCTATTTCTTCTTGATTCTTTACATAAAATGCAGAACAACTCCATGGAGACTTTGAAGTTCTTATTAATTTTTTCTTAAGTAAATCATTAATTTCTCTTTTACAATATTAATTAACTCATGCTTCATTTGAATAGATCTGGCTTTTGTAGGAATATGTTTCTCATTAAATCCTTTAATATAAGGTAGTTTTACTAGATATTGTTTTCTATCCCAGAAAGCATTAGGTACATAAGAACAAATTTGTTCTTCTAAAAGCTTAGTAAAATTAGGGATTTTGATTTTAATTTTATCATCTGTGAGTTGTTGATTTATTCTTCCGTAATTTATTTCTTCTTTTAAGAAATTAGTTTGTTTTTGAAGTTTATTAATTGAATAAGCTTTATTTACTTCTATTTCTGTATTTTTCTTTTGAACATTGTTGATTTCAGAAATTCTATAACCTTTTAATAAACTAATATCTTTGGATGTTGATAATGAATAAGGGAAAAATGAAGGACTTGATCATATATCTCAGTTCTAATACCTTTTTGTCAGTTAAAAATTGATATATTTGAGTAATAAAAAGAATTCTTGAAATAATATCTTGAGCTGAATTTTTAACTATGATAAAGAAATTTTTGAAACATATATTTTGATTACAAATATGTGCTTCAAATAATATATATTTTATCTCTAGTTTCTCACCGTTTGCTGAATATCATTTTTCTGAAGGGAATTATTCCTTACTTACACAATTTTGATTTGCTCTTGAATCTATTAAGGCTATTAGATTTACTAAAAATTCTCTTTTAATATTAAGGTTGACAGGAACATACCATTTTTGAAATTTTATTCTAGACATGATTGCTATAAAATCTTTATCTTCTTGAGAAGTAGATGGTTTATCTTGATTTTCTGCTTCATTCTGCAATTTTACTGATAGGAGAGAAAATTTTATCTCTACATTTTCTTGTTGTAAAATTTTTATATCCTTTTTAATTTGATTTATTTTAGCCCTGTAGATCCTGAATAGAAATCTCTGATGGTTTTTTAAATCTATTAAATATTTCTTGAAAATTAAATGGCTCTATTTGTGGTTTTTCTGCTTGGATTACTCTATTCCTTGACTTTAATAAATATTCTCTTTTTGTTTCAGCATCTTCTATTTTATCTATTAAGTCAAAGAATTTTTTTTTATTTTGACTTAAAGTAACATTAATAGACTGATAAGAACATAAGCAAATTCCTACACCAACCGCAATTAGAGAATATGCTCAGACTCATCTTTCTCTATTTGTGAAAATCTTCTTGAATAACATTAATATCTTCTATTTCTTCTTTAGAAGTGCTTTGTTATGATATTTCTTCATTTAATTATATTTAATATTTTTTCTTTAGTTTCATCCTCTAATTCTAATAGAGATATTCTTTTCTAATATCATAAAATTTTGTTGTATGTCCTGCTACTCCCCATTTCCAACATACTAGATTAGAGGCTAACGAAGATTTAGATTTTTTACTAAATTTTGATGATTTAACTTTTGAATAAGGATATGTTTTAGACATATATTTTGATTTAGAATATGATGGTTTACTATAAGAGGAAGAGTAAGTTTTAGACTTAGATCCAAAATTTGTTTTGGACTTTGAATATTTTTTAGAACGTTAATTTTACTAGAAGGAGGAGATAGTTTTTGAATTCCAAAATGTTTACAAAATGATCCTAATTCCTTTTTAGTTTGTTTATGATCTCTTTTAAGTTGACTTTTTAAGTTTTAAATCAGTATATAGTGCTAAACCTTCTATATTAACATAATTGATTAGATATCCATAAGTAAGTTTGGCAAAATGTATCTCTCCATTATATTTATCCCTTATTTTTTGTCTTAATTTTTCAGGAAATAACTTTGGTAATCCAGCAATAAATCTTTCTTTCCAATAAGCATGATTACAATTTGTTCTAAGAAATACTTTATTAAGAAAAACATCTTTATACCATCTAAAATCATGTAATTTTGGACAAGTAATATTTGCTAATATTTCTGAGCTTCTTTCTTGAAATTTTGAGGTTCTCCTATGAAGTGTTTAGTAATTGCATATAATAATGTTGGAACTGCATCTTGGACTCTACTAGTACTTGCTAATTGAGTTGCTACTATTTGATTAATACTTCCTACTAATTCTATTACCATGAGAACAACATTTTTCATTTAAATAATTGTCCCACCATCCTCTTAAATTACCTATAAATGCTACAATTAAAAGATTAGCACTTTAATTGATGATATGTATTTCTTTTAGCATTGTAAGCTGTGGCACACATTCCCATTTCTTGAAGAGTATTATATATTTGATGGTCTTTTTGTCCATCTAAGTTCTATTCACATTTGCCTTCTCCATTATATTGGGATAAAGATATTGTATGTCTTTCTCCAAATTGCATATCACGGAAAGATGGGCCTTGAATAAAAATTCTTTCTATATGGCATTCTATCATTTTTGATACCTCCTTTGGTTATCTTATTTATTTAATTATCATCTTTAGAGTTTTCTTCTTGAGTTATAGTTGCAATTTGATTTTTGTTTTTTTGTTTTTCATCCTTTTTGGATTTTTTACGTACTTCTAAATTTTTAATTTTTTCTACCATCTTGTCAAATAATCTTTATTTTTATTTAATATTGAAGTATTTTCTTCTGGCAGTTCAAAGGGTATAAATAAAGGTAGACTTGGGAAAGGTTCTGGAAGCTTTTGGAAAGGATAGGAAGACTTAGAGAAGTCTTAATTTCTTTTTCTATTTCCACGATATGAGAAGACATTGTATTTAAGATTTGATTTGTGTAATTATTCTGTTTATATATTTTATCTAAATCTTTTATTATTGGAGAATTTTCCAAAGTATCTGGATTACTTATTTTGAAAGGAGATGCTGTTATTGTACTTTCTCTATATTCAAATTTTATTTCTTCCATAGGGGGATAAGAAAAGTTAATTTTTTGAGAAGAAGATGTAGTCCATTCTTTTGAGGTAACTCCTAAATATTGTTTGATAAAAGCATTATCAATTTGATTATTGCTACAATAAATTTCGAAGCACTAAAGAAGTCAATATTTAACTATATTCTTTTTAAATCTTTATAGTATACTTCCCTAATTTCTTTTTGTTGATCGTCGTTAAAGTTTTCAAAGAACCATTTTCTCTTTTCATTATTTATTTACTATAAAAATATTTTCTTAATACATCTTTGTCTAGTTTAAATTATGAAGAGATCTTTAAAACATATTCATCAAATTATGCATTTGAGATAGGTGATGCAGGGACAGATGGAGGACTTATAGAATTTTCTAAAATTTTGACATACAAGTTTAGGAATATTTAGAGTAAACTGTACGCTTTGTATCTCTATTTTACTGGAAGTGGTTTTCTTTTTTTCATCTGCTTTTTTGATGAATAGTAGTTGGAATTGATGAGGTAGATGCCCCTCTAGGGGCAAAAGCTGATGGTATATCAAATTGTATCTCAACTGATCCATTTGAAAATTCTACAATATTTGAAATAGTACTTTGAGGCCGAGGGATAGATTTAGCAAGAATAACATCAGAAAAATTCCATCTTGAGGAATTTGTTATTTTATCCCATTCTAATCTTTTTGGAATATGTACATTTGAATGAATTGAATTTACTTCGAAGTAAAGTGTTTCTCCTTTGGGTGAATACTTTACAACTTTAGGATTAACAATAGTTTCATTACTTTATAATATATTCTATAAACAAGAACTAGTGGTCTTGAATTATCAGTAAATTCTATATTTTTGGTATGAATATTTAGTGTTCAAGCAGCTAAAATATTAGGATCATTTAGATCTAAGGCAAAATATTTCAACAGTTAAAATATATTGACATTTTCTAATATTTGATTCTAATATATGCTACATGCGAATTAGAATCAATTTAAATGTCTTGCATCTCTTGGGCGTTGAAATGTTGGTACATCTAAACCTAATCTCATAAGAGGTTTAATAGAAAGTCGAACACATCCAATATGTATAAATTTGAAATGATTTCTCCTATGATGGGCTAGAGATTGTGGTGAAAAAAGAGATATAGAATCATGTTTTTTAGAGATAGGTATTGTAGTTCAAAAGTTTTAATAGAATGATCTTGAAGAAAATCAAAGGTTCCTTTTTCATATAGAGTGCTAATCTCTAGTTTTGGAATATAACAATTTTGAAGTCTTTGTTCTATTTTTTCTATATTAATTCAAATTTCATTTGTAGTAAAAACATAACTACTTTCTGGGTCAATACTAAACTCAAGCAGTCTTCAAGTTGATCCTATTCTATTTAACAAATTAACCATAATTAAATTAATCTTCTCGTATTATCTTCTTATATTTCCAAAAGTATCAGGACTAGTTAACGGGACTACCCTAGACTTCCCTCTTGTCTTAAGGATTGACCAACGCATCCAAGACTGACCAACACTACACCTAGGAGGATTAAATTACTAAAGTTTTATTTTTTAAATAAAATAAATATATATATATATGTGTGTGTGTGTGTATATATATAAATATGTACGTATATATATAAGTAAACATATACATACATGTATATATATATATGTATGCATGTGTGTGTATATATATATACCTATGTATATATACATCTATATATATATACATGTACATATATATATATATATATTTATATATGCATACATATATATATACGTATATATATGTACATGTATACACACATATTCCTATATATATATATATATATATATGTGTGTGTGTGTGTGTGTGTGTGTGTGTATAAATCTCCGTATGTGATGTGTATACACATTCATATATAATATATACACACACACACATATATATATATGTATGTGTGTATGCAAGTGTATATACATACATATCTATATATGTATGTGTGTTTGTATATATGTATACACATAGATATATGTGTGTATGTATGTATGCGTGTACACATACGTACACACACACACACACACACATATATATATATATATATATATATATATATATATGTATGTATATATATATATATGTATATGTATGTGGGTATATATGTGTGTGTGTGTGTGTATGTTTACAAGCATACATATATATATATATATGTATACACATACGTATCTATATATATATATATATGTGTATATGTATATATGTTTATATATGTATACGCATACTTACATATATGTATATAAATATATATATATATATGTATATAAATATATATATATATATATATGCATACACATACATACAAACTTACATATATATATATATATATATATATAGCTAGTATGTATGTGCATACATACATACATATATGATACTATTTCTCATTTTAAATGGTATAAGGATACTTTCTTAGCTAGAGTTATGCAATGATCGTATTGCAATTCTAGTTTTTGGAAAGAAATATTTATTTCTAGTCTTCCTAGTCTCTTTGCTGAAAGAATTATCTCCACTTAAAAATCTTACCTTGATGGTCAAAATGTTCTTTATGATGCTATTTCTTATGGTGATATTATATCTTTTTGCACTGACGTAGGTTTGAAATTGTGTAATGATGTAAAATTGAAAGCACAGATTATGAAATATGAGCAAAAAATTGAATTAGGTTATTTTTATGCCAAATTTACTTTTAATGAGCCTTATATTTCTCTAGATTAGCCAGAAAGAAAATTTAGAAGAAGAAAATAGCAAAATCTTTTTCTAAAAAGAAAAAAGCAAAATCTTTTTCTAAAAAGAAAAAAAAATTGTTTTTAAAAAAAAGAAGAAGATAAAAGGTATGACTTAGAGGAGAAAAAAACATGGATAAGAAAGAATATTACTTGTAGAAAATGTTGCAAGAAAGGCCATTATGCTAATGAGTGCAAAAACAAGAATATCACAAATTTATTAGAAAAAATCAATAATTTATCTACTGATGCTGAGAACAAAGAAGAATTAATTGTTTCTCTTATTGATAATGAATCTTCTGATGATTCTGATGTTGAAATTGCAAATCCAGAACAATATACTTTTTCAGAAGATGATGACTTCAATAATAATAATATGTTCTGCAAATGATTATTTTCCATCTATCTTAGAAGCAAAAAAAATTCAATATTTTTACTCTTATAGATAGTCAAAATCTTTTCTTTGATCTAATTAATGCTTTGCAAGATGATCAACAAAGAAAACAATATTTATCTCAGTATAAAAAGATTTTAGAAAATGAAAAATTAATAAGAATTCATCTTTACCTTTTCCTATTAAAGAAAAATTAAATGATTTACAACAAAACTTTACTTTAAAAGAAGTTTTAGAAAATGTTAATCAAAGTTCTTTTAATAAGCCAGTTACTATACCTATTTTAAAAAGAGAAATAAAAATTTAAAAACAAAGAATGTCTTTAATGGAACATATTTATTCTTTTAAAAAGCATTTCAATGAATATTCTTTAGAAAAAAATCCTAAGCCTTCTTCTAAACAAAAGGAGAAAATTATTGATAATGATTTCTTACAAGTTACTTCTATATATTTTGCTAAAAAATATTTAATACAAGTTACTTTAGTTATAAATAAAGTTTATGAACACTTTAGTTATAAATAAAGTTTATGAATTTTTTTCTGTTGTGATGATAGATTCTAGAGCTGATATTTGTACTATGCGTGAAGGACTCATTCCCTCTGAATTTTTTGAAAAAACTTCAACTATTTAGCATGCTGCTGAAGGGTCAAATCTTCATGTCAACTATAAGATTTCTAATGTTTGCATATTGTCAAAAGAAGAAAATTATATTTGTTTATCTTTTGTGTTGACGACTAATATTAATGAGCATGTTTATCTTAGGCACTCCATTTATAGTTCAAATGCATCCATATTATTCTGATGGAAAAATAATTTATAATAAAGAAAAAGGTTTGACATTTGATTTTATCACGCAACCACAGTCACATGATTTAAATATATATTCTGTTCATTCTGTTAAAGAAAATATTTGTTTGGAAACAATCAAATCAATTTTTTACAAAATGAAATTTGCACTTTTAAACTTGAAGAGCATTTGAAAGATTTTCATATACAACAGAAAATTAAGCATGTACATGATAATATTTTATTACATGTTTGTAATGAATTACCTACTGCATTTTGGCATAGGAAAAAACATATTGTTCATCTTCCTTGTGAAAAAGATTTTGATGAAAAGCAAATTCCTACTAAAGCTAGACCATCACAAATGAATAAGGAAATGGTTGAATTTTGCAAAAAAAAAAAAAATGAGATATGACCTGTTAGTTGTAAATATAATTACAAAATCCCACTCTCCATGGAGTTGTTCTGCTTAGGACTTTATGTTAACAAAAATTTAGAAATAGAAAGAGGCACTCCTAGAATAGTCATTAATTACAAACCACTTAATAAAGTTCTTCAATAAATTAGATACCCTATTCCAAATAAAAAGGATTTGTTAAATAGAAGAGTTAATTCAAAAATATATTCAAAATTTGATTTAAAATTTGGTTTTTGGCAAATTCAGATTGCTAAACAACATAGATATAAAACTACTTTTACTGTACCGTTTGGTCATTATGAACGGAATGTCATGCCGTTTGGTTTTAAGAATGCACCATCTAACTTTCAAAATATTATGAATGTTATATTCTGTTCATACCTTTTTATTATTGTCTATATCAATGACATACTTATATTCTCTGTCTATAGATAAGCATTTTAGGCACTTGAATGTTGTAATTCATAATGACATTGTTTTTTCTGTAAGAAAATTAAACTTTTCCAACTACAAGTTCTGTTTCTGTATTATTTTTAGAAAATTTTTCTCTTTAGGTATATATTAACACCATGTAAAATATTATTTTTTTTCTTGCAAGCGGCAAACTGGAGTGAGTATCTCTTCTGAAAAATAAAGAATTGGGATTTCATTTAAAAATACTTTCATTAATAAAAAAGGAAGAAGTGAATAGATCTAGGAAGGACAAACTCTAAAGAAACCATTTTAAGCTTCCATGGCTCTGATACCAAATAAACCTAGGATAAAATAAAGCTTATTAAAATGAAACTTACAGAATAAGAACTAAAAGCCTTGTCTTCAAGCAAAAGGATGAATTTTATTTAATACTGAAAATTTTACAAAGTTGGAGTAAAAGGAGAACTAAAAAGGATTAAAAGAGGAGACCTTAAAATTAGAAAACTAGAAACTTTCTAATCCAAAATGTTGAAAATTCAGCCTTCCTATTACATATGGGTGACTATTTATAGCCGAAATATCAAAATAGATTATTGCATCCATGCGTCATTGCATACACCAAAATTTTCATACGTCATTGCATACGCATTTTCAAGCTAGCATATTCCAACATATTCCTCTATCATTTCTTTTGTTTTCCTTTCTTGTTTCTCTTTTTCTCATTTATGAATGAAATTCATTCTTCTAATTTTGATTCAGTCATTTCTTGATCAAAAAATAATTTATTTTAGGCAGAAGTTTCTGAATTTTTAGCTTCAATGATGCGAGCCATTTTGTCAATGCGTTTGCTTGTTTTAAAAGGCTATTAACATCAACATTATTTGAGGCATTTGGATCTTGAGAATCATCAAATTGTTCTTCATTGAGCTGAGAAAATGGATTGGAGATATCTATCATCTTTTCTTTCTTTTCCTTTTTGAGATGAGGATGGTTGTAGTCCTTGTAACATTTGTTGTTGAACCAATTCTGTCCAATTTTGGTTTGGTTCAATTGTTGCTTTTTGCTGCTATACATATTTTATAATGGTAGCAGTAATATATTCTTCAATTCCATCCATATCATTTTTCTGAGAAAATGTTTCTTGTGGGGGAGAAAATACTCCAAACTCAAAGAAGTAGTCATAGGTGAAGATACTCCTAAACATTTCATAGGAGAACATACTCCAAAACATTCAAAATTAATATTTGTGCATTTGATCCACCATTTATTTTCAAAAACCCTCTGTATATGTAGAAGTTTTGAATGTGAACAAATGCCAGTTTGAAATTTTCAATGAAATAACATATATATACATATATACATATATATATATATGTATGTATGTATGTATATATGTGTGTGTGTGTGTGTATATATATGTATGTATATATATGTGTATGTGTGTGAGTGTGTGTGTATATATATATATATAGTATGTATGTATACAAATATATACAAATATGTTTACATATAAGAAGATTAAAAAAGAAATTTAAATTAATCATGGTTAATTTGTAAAATAGAATAGGATCAAGAAGACAATCTGAGACCAGTATAGATTCAAAAAGTCGTTCGCTTTCTACTATTAATGAAATAAAAGTTAATATAGCTAAAATAGAACTAAGAAAAATTACAAATTGGTCTATTCCTAAAATAGAAATTTGTACTTTATACGAAAAAGGAACTTTTGATTTTCTTCAAGATTATTCTATCAAAACATCTGAATCTACAATACCTATTTCCAAGAAACATGATTCTATATCTCTATTTTCACCGCAATCTTTAGCTCATCATAGGAGAAATAATTACAAATTTATACATATAGGATGTGTTCAAGTTGCTATTAAACCTTTAATAAGATTAGGAACAGATGTCACAATATTATTATGTCTTAGAGATGCAAGACATCTAAGCTTTTCAAATTCTTTATTAGCAGTAGTAGAATCAAATTTAGAAAATGGTCCAATATATTTTAATTGTTATACAAATTTTTCATTAGATTTAAGTGATCCAAATGTTCTAGCAGCATTAACCTTAAATATTCAAACTAAAATTATTGAATTTGCTGACAATTCAAGACCATTAGTTCTTATTTACAGAATATATTATAAAGTAATGAAAACTACATCCCGTTAATCCAAAAGCTATAAAATGTTCTCCTAGAGGAGAAACACTTTTATTTGAAGCAAATTTAAATCATTCAAATGTACCTATTCTAAAAAATTAGGATGGGACAAAATTATAAACTCTTCAAGATGGAATTTTTCTAATATAATTCCTGCTAAATCTATTCCTCAACCTCAAAGTATTATTTTCAATACTGTTGAATTTTCAGATGGCTCAATTGAAATACAATATAATAGACCACCTACTTCTCTCCTCGGAGGGTATCTACCTAATCAATTCCAACCACTATTCATGAAAAAATGAATGAAAATATTCTTCCAGTAAAATAGAAATACATAGTGTAGATTTTACTCCGAACATTCCTAAACCTATATTCAAAATGTAGAAAATTCAACTAGTCCTCCTACTTCACCGACAAGATCTAAAATGCGTTTTCATGAACAAATTTTAATTCTTTTATTCAGAATTCAAATCAGATAAAGATTTATTAAGAAAATACATTTGTAGTGAAGAAAATAGTAAAAAACGAAAATGGTTCTTTGAAAACTTTGATGAAAATCAACAAAAAGAGATTAGAGAAGAATATTATAAAGATTTAGAAAGAGTAAAATTAAATATAGACATTTTCAAATGGTTTGAAATCCATTATAGTAATAAGCAAATAGATAATCTTTTTATTAAATCATATTTTGGTGTTACATAAAATGAAGGGACCACATCTTCTTCTCAAAAAGTTAACTATCCTTATCCTCCCATAGAAGAATTAAAATTTGAACATAGAGGAAATATTATCACAGCATCCCATTTTAAAATAAGTGATGCTAATACTCGAGAAAAAAATTCAACAATAAAAGATATAGATAAAATATATAAATAGAATAATTATACAAATTAAATATTAAATATAACGTCTTCTCATCTAATAGAAATAGAAAAATAAATTAAAACTCCCATAAGTCTTCAATCTCTTTTTCAAAAACCACCAGATCCTTCTCCAAGTCAACCTTTATTTATAACCTTTCGAATTATAAAAAAAAAACTCCAGTATTAAATAAAGATAAAAATTAATAAATGAAATAGTAGAAAATTTAAAAAAATTCTACTAATCAACTTAAAAAATAAGTTAAAATTTTAAAGGAAGAAATAAAGTATGAAAGAATAAATCAACAATTAAAAGAGGAAAAAATTAAATTAAATTTTTTTGAATTTACCAAAGCATTAGAAGAACATGTTTGTCAGATGTATATATGTATATGGATACATATATAAATATATATATATAAGCATATATATATGTGGGTGTGCGTCTATATATATATAAATATATATATGTATACATATATTTATATACACACACACACACACACATATATGTATACATGTACATATATATATATATAATTTATTAAATAATTTATTCAAAAAACAAGTTTGCTCTAAATTTACCAAAGTACAAATATGTCGATACATTGGTACCAGAGCCAGTTTACATTGATTTTATATTATTTAACAGTTAACGAAGAAAATTTTATTAATTTAGTCCTCCTTCAAATTCTGATCATCCTACCTAAGTGTTGGATTGGTCAGCCTTGGAAGCGTTGGTCAGTTCGTAAGACAAAGATAGAAGTCCAGGGTGGTCTCGTTAGGTGGCCTTGATACATTGGAATAGTTAAGAAGATTTAAAAAGGAATTTAAATTAATCATGGCTAATTTGTTAAATAGAATAGGATCAAGAAGACTATCAAAGATTAGTATAGATTCAGAAAAGTAATTCTCTTTCAACTATTAATAAAATAGAAGTTAATATAGCTAAAATAGAATAAAAATTACAAAATTGGTCTATTCCTAGACAAGAAATTAGTACTTTATATGAAAATAGAACTTTTGATTTTCTTCACAATTATTCTATCAAAACATCAGAATTTACAATACTTATTTCTAAGAAACATGATTCTATACCTCTATTTTTACCACAATCTTTAGCTCATCATTGGAGAAATAATTAAAAATTTATACACATAAGATTGATGTGTTCATGTTGCAATTAAACCTTTAATGAGATTAGGATTAGATGTCCCAAAATTATTATGTCTTAGAGACGCAAGACATCTAAACTTTTCAAATTCTTTATTAGCAGTATTAGAATCAAACTTAGAAAATGGTCCAATATATTTTAATTGTTATTATAATTTTTCATTAGATTTAAGTGATCCGAATGTTCTTGCAACATTAACCTTAAATATTCAAGCTAAAAATATTTAATTTACTGATAATTCAAGACCATTAGTTATTGTTTATAGAATATATTACAAAGTAATGAAAACTACCATTAATCTAAAAGAAATGTTCTCCTAGAGGGGAAACACTCTTATTTTAAGCAAATTTAAATCATTCATATGTACATATTCTAAAAAAATTAGAATGGGACCAAATTACAAACTCTTCAATACGGAATTTTTTTGATATAATTCCTACTAAACTATTCCTAAACCTCAAAGTACTATTTCCAATATTGTAGAATCAGATGGCCCATTATATAATTGAAATACAATCCGATAGACCATCTGCTTTTGTCCCTGGGAAGGCATCTAGCTCATCAATTCCAACCACTATTCATTAAAAAGCAGATGAAAATGACAAAGATTCTTGAAGTAAAATAGAAATACATAGTGTAGATTTTACTCCAAACATTCCTAAACCTATATATCAAAATATAGAAAATTCTACTAGTCCTTCTTCTTCATTTTGACAAGATCGAAAATGCGTTTTGATGAACAAATTTTAATGCTTTCTTCGGAATTAAAATTAGATAAAAATTTATTAAGAAATTACTTTCGTAGTGAAGAAAATAATAAAAAACAAAAATGATTCTTTGAAAACTTTGATGAAAATCAACAAAAAGAGATTAGAGAATAATATTATCAAGATTTAGAAAGAGTAAAACTAAATGGAGACTTTTTCAAATGGTTTGAAATTCATTATAGTAATAAGCAAATAGATAATCTTTTTGTTAAACCATATTTAGGTGTTACTTAAAAAGAAGGTCCTGGACCACATCTTCTTCTCAAAAAGTTAACTCTCCTTATAATCTTGTAGAAGAATTAAAATTTGAACATAGAGGAAATATTATTACAGCATCCCCTTTTAAAATAAATGATCTTAATTCTCTAAAAAAATTCAACAATAAAAGATTTAGATAAAATACATAAATATAATAATTATACAAATTAAATATTAAATATAATGTCTTCTCATCTGATAGAAATAGAAAAAGAAATTAAAACTCCCATAAGTCTTCAATCTCCTTTTCAAAAACCTCCAGATCCTTCTCCAAGTCAACCTTTATTTAAACCTTCGAATTACTAGAAAAAAAATACTCCTGTATTAAATGAAGATAAAAGATTAATAAATGAAATAGTAGAAAATTTTAAAAACATTCTACTAATTGACTTCAAAAACAAGTTAAATTTTTAAAGGAAGAAATAAAGTATGAAAGAAAAAATCAACAATTAAAAGATGAAAAAATTAAATTAAATTTTTTTTAATTTACCATTGTATGTATTAAAAGAACATGTTTGTTCAGATGTATATATGTATATGGATACATACATACACATACACGCACACATATATACCTATGTGTGTGTATGTATATATGTATATATATTATATGTACATATATATATATATATATTTATGCAAATATATATTTATATATACACACACACACACATATATGTATATATGTACATATATACATATAATTTGTTAAATAATTTATTCAAAAAACAAGTTTGTTCTGAATTTACCAAAGTACAAATATGTCGATACATTGCTATCAGAGCCAGTTTACATAGATTTTATGTTATTTAACAAAGAAGACTTCATTAATTTAATCTTTCTTTAAAGTCTGATCATCTACCTAAGTGTTGCGCTGGTCAGCCTTTGAAGCGTTTGTCAGCCTGTAAGACAAAGAGAGGAGTCTATTCTAGTTCCCGTTAGGTGGCCTCAATAAATTAGGACAGATAAGAAGATTAGAAAAGGAATTTAAATTAATCATGGCTAAAATTTGTTAGATAGAATAGGATCAAGAAGACTATCAAAGACTAGTATAGATTCAGAAAGTAATTCTCTTTCTACTATTAATGAAATAGAAGTTAATATAGATAAAATAGAATAAAAATTACAAAATTGGTCTATTTGTAGACAAGAAATTAGTACTTCCTACGAGAATAGAACTTTTGATTTTCTTCAAGATTATTCTATCAAAATATCTGAATCTACAATACTTATTTCTAAAAAACATGATTCTATGTCTCTATTTTCACCACAATCTTTAACTCATCATAGGAGAAATAATTAAAATTTTATACACATAAGATGTGTTTATGTTGCTATTAAACCTTTAATGGGATTAGGATTAGATGTCCCAATATTATTATGTCTTAGAGACGCAAGACATCTAAACTTTTCAAATTCTTTATTAGCAGTATTAGAATCAAATTTAGAAAATGGTCCAATATATTTTAATTGTTATCCAATTTTTTCATTAGATTTAAGTGATCCAAAAATGTTCTAGCAACATTAACCTTAAATATTCAAGCTAAAAATATTTAATATACTGATAATTCAAGACCATTAGTTATTGTTTACAGAATATATTACAAAGTAATGAAAACTACCGTTAATCTAAAAGAAATGTTCTCCTAGAGGGGAAACACTCTTATTTTAAGCAAATTTAAATCATTCATATGTACATATTCTAAAAAGATTAGAATGGGACAAATTACAAACTCTTCAAGATGGAAATTTTCTGATATGATTCCTGCTAAATCTATTCCTCAACCTCAAAGTACTATTTCCTATATAGTTGAATTTTCAGATGACTTAGTTGAAATACAATTCGATAGACCATCTGGTTTTTTCCCTGGGAGGGCATCATCCTCATCAATTGCAACCGCTATTCATGAAAAAGAAAATGAAAATGACAAAGGTACTTCTTGTAAATTAGAAATACATAGTTTAGATTTTACTCCAAACATTTCTAAACCAATGTATCAAAATGTAGAAAATTCTGAGTATTTTCAAGTCCTCCTACTTCACCAACAAGATCTCAAATGTGTTTTGATGAACAAATTTTAATGATTTCTTCATAATTCAAATTAGATAAAGATTTATTAAGAAAATACTTTTGTAGTGAAGAAAATAGTAAAAAATGAAACTGGTTCTTTGAAAACTTTGATGAAAATCAACAAAAAGTGATTAGAGAACAATATTATAAAGATTTAGAAAGAGCAAAATTAAATATAGACTTTTTCAAATGGTTTGAAATTTATTGTACAGGGGTTAGCTCCGCAGCTGGTCTACAAGCAAGGTAAGTAGGTCCATTCCATTCTGAACTGAACTTTGTCGCTATTCTTTCTTTCCTTGCAAAACACAAAAGTACTGTACATGCTTTTTTGAAAAGATTAGGCTCGGAATTTTTGGAAGAATTCCTCACATCGGAAGAAGAAGTCGTTTCTAGAAGATCTACATGACCAAAATTGCCTATTAAAGAGAAGATCTCCATTCTTCTTCATTACATCTGCCCTTTTTCAACCCATTACTTTGGACAAAGACTCCATTTTTTCCTCTTTTCGGATGGAACGACAAGCTGGAAAAGCTATAGCTTTGCACTTCGAGAACATCCAGACATTGATTCTGATGGTCATACATACTTTTTAAGCAGATCTTCTACTGAGAAAGCCTTCAAAAGACTGGAATAAGCAAATAGATAATCGTATTATTAAACCATATTTAGGTGTTACTTAAAAAGAATGGACCACATTTTCTTCTCAAAAAGTTAACTCTCCTTATCCTCCTGTAGAAGAAGTAAAATTTGAACATAGACGAAATATTATTACAGCATCCCTTTTTAAAATATGTGATCCTAATCTCTAGAAAAAAAATCCAACAATAAAAGATTTAGATAAAATATATAAACAAAATAATTATAAAAATCAAATATTAAATACAATATCTTCTCATTTGATATAAATAGAAAAAGAAATTAAAACTCCCATAAGTCTTCAATCTCTTTTTCAAAAACCTCCAGATCATATTTTCCTTCTCCAAGTCAACCTTTATTTAAACCTTTCGAATTACCTGAAAAATACTCCAGTATTAAATAAAGATAAAACATTGACAGTTGAAGTAGTAGAAAATTTTAAAAAAAAATTAAAGTAGATAAAAAATCTAAAAAGGATGAAAAACAAAAGAATCAAGTGGCACCTATAACTCAAGAAGAAAATTTAGAAAAAGAGGAAAATCAAATAAATAAATTTACCAAAGAAGGTATTAAAATGACAGAATGCCATGTAGAAAGAATTTTTATTCAAGGCCGTCTTTTCCTGATATGCAATTTGAAGAAAGACATACAATATCTTTATCTCAATACAATGGTGAAGGAATCTGTGAATGGAATTTAGATTGACAAACAAACTATCAAATGTATAATACGATTCAAGAAATGGGCATGTGTGCTAGAGCCTATAAAGCCAAGGGTAATACAGATCATCAAAGTTCAAATCTTTTAATAGCAGGATTTACAGGTAGTTTATAAGGATGGTAGGATGAACTAATTATTTAACTGAAGATGAAAGAAATTATATGCAAACTGCAATGAAAAAATGTAGTTCCAATAATAACAGAATTAGTAGGAAGTAATAATCAATTAATAACTCAAAATACCCAACTTGATAGTACTAGTGGAGTTCAAGATGTAGTTCCAACATTATTATATGCAATCACTAAACACTCTATTGGCAAACCCCAAAATTTTCAAGAAAAAAGTCTATAAATACTTGCCAATCATACTTGCCCAAAATTACATGATTTTAGATGGTATAAAGATGTTTTTCTTAATAAAGTATTTATTAGAACATATTGTAATCATGCTTATTAGAAAGAAAGATTCGTTGCAGGATTACCAAAATTATTTGTAGAAAAATTAAGACAAAAAATAAGAGATAAATATGGTGGAGAAATACCTTAAGCCAAACTTACTTATAGAGATCTAATCAATTATGTTAATGCAGAAGCTTTAGCTTTATGTACTGATTTAAAACTTAAAAGTCAACTTAAAGGAAAAACCATAAACAAACTAAGAACGAACTTGGTTCATTTTGTAAAGACTTTGGTTTTGAAAAACTATCTTCTCCCTATAGTAAAATTAAACATTCTAAAAACTATTCAAAGTCTAAAACAAATTTTGGATCTAAGTCTAGAACATACTCTACTTCTTATAATAAACCATCATATTCTTAATCAAAATATAGGTCCAAACCCTCTTCTTATTCAAAAACTAAATCATCAAAATTTAGTAAAAAATCCATATGTTCATTAGCTTCTAATCTAGTATATTGGAAATGTGGAATAGCAGGACATACTGCAAAATTTTGTGTTGCAAGAAAAAGAATATCTTTATTTCTAGGAGAAGAAACAAAAGAAAAAATATTAAATATATTAGATGAAGAAGTATCAGAGGAAAGCACTTCTGAAGAAGAAATAGAAGATATTAATGTTATATAAGAAGATTAATCTAAATAAGAAGAAGATGAAATTGAGCATTCTGACTGCGGTTGTGTAGGAGGATTTGTTCCTGTTCTTATCAATCTATTAATGTTATTCCAAGTCAAAATAAAAAAATTTTCTTTGATTTGATAGATAAAATAGAAGATATTAAGACAAAAAGAGAATATTTATTAAAATTAAGGGATATAGTAATCCAAGAAGAAAAACCTCAAGTAGAACCTTTTAATCTTCAAGAAATATTTAATAGATATAATCAACCTTCTAATATATCTATTCAAGATTTGCAAGGTCAAATAAATTAAATTAAAAAGGATATAAAAATTTTGCAACAAGAAAATGCAAAAATAAAATTTTCTCTCCTACCAGTAAAATTACAAAATGAAGTAAAAAATCAAAATAAACCATCCACTTATAAAGAAAATATAGATAAAGAGTTTGTTGCAGTAATATCTACAATAAAATTTCAAAAGTGGTATGTTCCTATTAATCTTAATATTAAAAGAGAATCTTTTGTAAATTTAATAGTTTTAATAGATTCTGGAACTGACCAAAACTATATTAGTAAATTTAATTAGGATTAATTCCTACTAAATATTATGAAAGAACATCAAAAAAATTATACTCTGCAAGTGGCGAGCAACTAGATATTAAATATAAATTATCTGAAGCACATATTTGTAATCAAAATATATATTTTAGAAATTCATTTATTCTAATGAATAAATTAGCACAAGATGTTATTCTAGGAACTTCTTTTATTACTCAAATATATCCATTTTTAACTGATGAAGAAGGAATAAGAATTGAAATACATGGTCAAGTTCTTCATTTCCCTTTTATCCATTCTCCAACTTTTAAAGATGTTAGTTTATTAAAATGATATACAATTTCTCAAATAAATAATATTCAAAAGAAAAACAAAGATATAGAAATAATTAAAAAACATTCTATTAATCGACTTCGAAAACAAGTTAAATTTTTAAAGGAAGAAATTAAGTATGAAAGAATAAATCAACAATTAAAAGATGAAAAAATTAAATTAAATTATTTTTAATTTACCAAAGTATTAGAAGAACAAGTTGGTGTTCAGATTTACCTAATGCTTTTTTGGATAGAAATTAACATATAGTAAAATTACCTTATATTAAAGAATTTAATGAGAAAAATTTTCCTACCAAAGCTAGACCTATTCAAATAAATCATGAGTTAATGGAATATTGCAAGAAAGAAATCAATGAATTACTTAAGAAAAATTAATAAGACCTTCTAAATCTCCTTGGAGTTGTTCAGCATTCTATGTTAATAATCAAGTTGAGATAGAAAAAGGAGCTCCAAGATTAGGTATAAATTATAAACGTTTGAATAAAGTATTAGAATGGATAAGATATCCAATTCCTAATAAAAGAGATTTATTAAAAAGAACTTTTAAAGTAGTAATTTATTCAAAATTTGATATGAATAGTGGTTTTTGGCAAATTCAAATTGATGGAAACGATAAAAACAAAATAGCTTTTACAGTGCCAATTGGTTATTACGAATAGAATGTTATGCCATTTGGGTTAAAAAAATGCACCATCAGAATTCCAATAATATTGTGAATACGATATTCAATCCTTATTCCACCTTTTCTATGGTATATATAGATGATGTTTTAATATTTTCTGAATCTATTGATCAACATTTTAAACATTTGAACACATTCTTACAAGTTATTCAGAAAAATGGATTAGTACTGTCTAAAAGTAAAATGAAGTTATTCCAAACTAATATTAGATTTTTAGGATAGGACCTACATCATGGGAGTTATAAACTTATTTGTAGACTTTTAGAATTCTTTGCTAAATTTCAAGATGAGATAAAAGACAAAAATTAATTACAAAGATTTCTAGGATGTCTAAATTATATAGCAGATTTTATACCAAATCTTAGATAAATACGTGAACCTTTACAGTAGAGACTTAGAAAAAATCCTCTTAGTTGGAGTCAAGAGCATCCGGAGACAGTAAAGGAACTTAAACAACTTTTTATTAATTTAACCTATTTAGGAATTCCTCATCCAGATGCTTTTATGATAGTCGAAACTGATGCACATCAGACATAGGTTATGGAGGAATATTAAAACAAAAATTTTTAACTAATAAAGAGCAACTCGTTCGTTTTTATTTAGGTGTATGGACTGGTTCTCAAAAGAATTATTCTATTATAAAAAAAGGAAATTTTATCTTTAGTATTATGTATTTCAAAATTTCAAGATGATTTAATAAGTAAAACATTTTTACTTCACATTGATTATAATGCTGCAATGGATGTTTTAGAAAAAGGATGTTAAAAATTTAGTTTCTAAACAAATTTTTGCAAGATGGCAAGCATTACTCTCAATTTTTGATTTTCAAATTGAATATATTAAAGGTGAGAAAAATTCAATTCCAAACTTTCTTACTAGAGAATTTTTACAGGGACATGGAACCGAGGAGAATAAGAGCAAGTAGTATTAGACCACCAAGTTTCCCTACAAGACCAACTACTCAAAACACACCCTATCAATACTATATTCAAAACCCTCCAAATTTTGCTGCTTTACCAAGTCCTGCAACTAACATAATATTCAACCGAGAATAACCAATTCTTCTACCAACACTCCTTCTAAGGACTTACACCTCTAAAAATGACAAGCGATTCTTATATAGAACCTACTTCTTATGTTGAAGTAGTTCAAAATATTCCAAAAATCCAAGCCTCAAAAACTCCTGACAAAATGAATCAACTATCTTCTTCTTCAAACAACTATTCCTCTACTCCATACAAGAATTCTTATGTTTTAAAAGACTATCTCAAACCTCTCATTTATCTAGAACCAGGACATAACAATCTTACCTTTAAACAATTATTTGAAATCTTCTTTACTCCTGCCACTGATATTTTTGCCCCTTCAAAAAATTATTTAATTCAAGAAACACCTAGAAAAAATCGTCAATTTTATGAATTCATTTTAATTGATACCAATTTTGCAACTATTGAACATATTCCAGAAGATGATGAAAGAAGAAAGAAAATATTAGCTTCTGGGGCAGATCCAAGAATTTTTTATACCTATTCTAAATTAAAAATTCACTACAGATCCTTAGACCCTCTCTGATTGGCCCAATTCCAACTATAATACTCCAGTCTCTTTTACTGAACAATGGACTCCTCCTATTTTTACATATTATGACTACATTAGAACATGGTATTATACTATGCTTGTAGACCTTTTTATCATTCCCGGTTTATTCAATTTGATAAAAGTGTTACTCATTTTCCAAGATGGTTCTATGAATGGTGGGAAGATTTCAGAGCTAATACTCAAATATTACTTCCAAATTATTACAAAGATTATGAAAAATTTTGCCAAGATATGGGGAAAAATGAACTGAGTTATCCAGTAATATCACTACAATTCTTTCATCATAATAAACTTCCCTATATTATGGCCTGGAATTTTAATAAATCCAATGTTTATGGACTTCCAATTTTAGCCAAAGAATTTAGAATTAAATGGTGGACTACAGTCAACGACAGAGAAAATTGTTTTTCCAGTAATTCTCAAGCAGCTGAATTTCATACTACAAAAAGCAGATTATTCTCAAGCATGACTAAAGAAGAGTTGACAAAATTAATAGATGAAATAGTAAGTAAATCTAATGTTGAGTTTTTTCTATTTCTATCTAAGACATTGTGTGTAATATTTGATTTGTATAATTATTCTATTTATATATTTTCTCTAAATCTTTTATTGTTGGATTGACTTGAATAAAACTCAATAATTTTATTAAAACATCAGAATACATTGAAAACTTATTTTAAGAGAGTAGTGAACAAGTTCTTTCAAAAAAATTTCTAAACAACTATCTTCACTTTGCCTCCTTTCTTTGTACACAAACCCTTATATAGGCAAATAAGGAAGCTTGAATAGTTCTTTCATACTATATATATGCGTACACATGTATATATATATATATATATATATATATAATATATATATATATATATATACACATCTACACACACACACAGAGACACATATATATAAATATATATACATATATTTATATATATATGTATGTGTACATATGAATTTGTATGATATTTATATAAATATACATATATATATACATATATATGTATACATACGTATATATGTATGTATATACATATATTTATATATATGCATATATACGTATATGCATATATTTATATATGCCCCAGGAATGGCTAGCTACAGGACACGGTACAAATTAATCTAAACTAGAAAAATTATCTAAACCAAATTTTATCACTTCATTTAATGTTTCAATTGCATTTTCATGATAA
Source organism: Cinchona pubescens (assembly GCA_025175665.1). Classification (NCBI taxonomy): domain Eukaryota; kingdom Viridiplantae; phylum Streptophyta; class Magnoliopsida; order Gentianales; family Rubiaceae; genus Cinchona; species Cinchona pubescens. The sequence continues at coordinate 2,138,263 of JANKKI010000027.1, read as the reverse complement.
ATAATACTAGTTCTTAATTCTTCTATTTTTTCTTTATTATCATAATTATTCTTTGTTTACTTTAACATAATTTTAATTAATTCTATTTGTAAACTTCTTCGTTTAATATGTTCTAAATCTCTTTTGATACTCCATTTTAGAAATTTAATGTTATAAAAATAATCCATTTAAAACATGAAAAGCGTAAATATAATGAAAAAAATTGAACAAATATATTTAAATTTTTTTGAATAAAATTCAATTATTTGAAATAACAAAATACATTAACATTTTCAATTTTTTGAAGAGAGAACTTTGAAGAAGGTAGCAAGCTTCTCAAAGATTTTTCAGGAACTACTACAGCCTACCTAGTTTTTGAATACAAATGCCCTTATATAGGTAAATGAAGAATCTTGAATAGTCTCTAAAGTACAATAATACACTCTAAGTGCCCGATAGTGGCCTTATCTTGATTTGACATAAAGTAAAATAATTAAACAACTTTTGACTAGTTAACAATTATAGTACAATAATTTTCTTAAAAAGAATCTTGATAACTGTAATCGTCCTTTTAAGTCCTTTAGTCAAATGGGTAATCAAAAATCCGTGTGCTATTCATGGAATATGAGAGAAAATGCCGTAACAATCATCTTCATTTTCATAATTAGGATCTCTTTCTTGTTCCTCCATTTTAGTAGAACTTTTAGCTTCTTCTTCAGATGAAATTTGGCATAATGCGTCTTGAAGATGTTTTTTGAATTCTTCTTTTGTCATGCTAGAAGCCATCATATTTTGAATTGTGCTTTTAGTAGTTCAAAATTCTACTTGAATATTGCTGGTAGAACATCCTTCTTTGTCTTTGACTGTATTCCACCACTTGATTCTAAATTCTCTAGCTAAAATAGGGAGTCCATATACATTGGATTTGTTGAAATTCCATGCCATAATAAATGGAAGTTTATTCTGATGAAAGAATTGAAGAGACGTAATAGGATCATTTAATTCTCTCTTTCTTTCTTGACAAAATTTCTCATATTCTTTGTAGTAGTTTGGAGGTAAGATTTGAGCATTGGCGCCAAAATCTGTCCATCATTCATAAAACCATCTAGGACATCCTGTAATATTTTTGTCAAATTGAATTAACCATAAATGATTGAATGGTCTGAATAACACAGTATATTGCCATGCCTTGATATAATCCACATAAGTATATACTAGAGGGTTCCATTGTTTTGAGAATGCAATTGGAGTATTATAATTTGCACAAGGCCAATCTACTAGTTTAAAAATCTTTAATATATCTTCATCTTGGAATACATGTAAAATGCACTTGAATCACTACCACTTGCTAATCTCTTTTTCCTTCTTTCTTCATCTTCTAGAATATGTTCTATTATAACTAATTTAGTATCAACCAAAATAAAATAATATTGTCGAGTCTTATTGGGTGTTTCTTGAATAAAATAATTCTTAGAGGGAGAAAAGATATCTATAGCTAGAGTAAAGAAGATTTCAAATAGTTCTTGAAAAGAAAGATTAATATATCCTTGTTTTAGGAATAAAAGAGATTTAAAAAATTCTTTAAAAAGATAAGAATTTTTATTTGAAGTATTGAAAGAGTTTGTTGGAGTAGGAAAAGGGTTGACTATAGAGGGGGATGGCTAGTTGGTTTTTTCTGGGGTTTTTGGGGTTTGAATTTTTTGAATATTTTGTACTGCTCCCAGATAAGAAGCAGGTTTTTTGTAAGAGTCATTGGTCATTACCAATCCTCTAGGAGGAGTATTGGTAGAAGGAGATGCTTGAATATTTGAAACAACTAGGTAAGGCTAGAAAAGTCGAAGGATTTTGAATATAGTGTTGATAAGAAAGATTGGGTCTTAGTCCTAATGGCCTAGGACTGTTAGCTCTTATTCTCTTGGAATCCTTGTCCCTGAAAAAACTCTCTTGTAAGAAAAATTGGAAGAGAATTATCCTCCTCTTTAATGTTTTCAATTTGAAAATCAAAATTTGAGAGTAATGCTTGCCATCTTGCAAAAACTTGCTTTGAAACTAAATTTTTAACATCTTTTTCCAAAACCTCTTTTGTAGCTTTGCAATCACAATGAAGTAAGAATGTTTTATTTATCAAATTATCTTGAAATTTAGAAATACATAATACTATAGATAAATTTCTTTTTTAATAGTAGAGTAATTCTTTTGAGAACTTATCCAAATACTAGAATGAAATTGAACTAATTGTTCATTTTTATTTGAAAACTTTTGTTTCAAAATTCCTTCGTATCCTAAGTCTAAAGCATGTATCTTTACAATCTTAATGTAAACTAGAGCATCTGGATGAGGTATTCCTAAACATAGTAAATTAGTAACAAGTTTCTTAACAATCTGAGTGCATTTTTTTTTTTTACACCAACTAGGGGGATTCTTTCTAAGTCTTTGATATAAGGGTTCACAGATTTGTCTAATAGTTGGAATAAAATCTGATATATAATTTAGATATCCTAAAAATCTTTGTAATTGATTTTTATCTTTAATTTCATCAGGAAACTTAGAAGAAAACTCTAGAGCTCTACAAATAGGTTTATAACTACCTTGATGTAATTCATGACCTAGAAACCTGATATTAGTTTGAAATAATTTCATTTTAGACTTTCATAATACTAACCCATTTTTCTTAATAATCCATAAAAATGTATATAAATGTTTAAAATGTTAATCTAAATTTTCTGAAAAACTAATACATCGTCAATATAAACTATTGTAAAAATAGAATAAGGATTAAATATAGTATTCATAATATTTTGAAATTCAAAAGGTGCATTCTTTAATCCAATAAAACGAAGGCTTTACATTCCATTCGTAATGCCCAAATGGTACTGTAAAAGCTGCCTTATATATATTTTTTTCATTAATTTGGACCTGCCAAAATCCACTTTTCATGTCAAATTTTGAATAAATTACTGTTTTAAAAGTCCTTTTTATTAGATCTCTCTTATTTGGTATTGGGTATCTTATCTACTCAAATACTTTGTTGAATGGTTTATAATTTATTACTAGTCTTGGGGCTCTTCTTTCTATTTCAGCTTGATTATTAACATAAAATTCAGAACAACTCCAAGGAGATTTAGAAGACCTTATTAATTTTTTCTTTAATAATTCATTAATTTCTTTTTTACGATGTTCCACTAATTCATGATTCATTTGAATAGGTCTAGCTTTAGTAGGAATATCATTTTCATTAAATCCTTTAATATAAGGTAATTTTACTATATGTTGTTTTCTATCCCAAAAAGCATTGGGAAGATCAGAGCAAACTTGGTCTTTCATAATATCTAGTAGGAATTAATCCTTCACTTATACAATTTTGATCAGCTCATGAGTCTATTAAAGCTACTAAGTTTATAGAAAATTCTCTTTTAATATTATTATTAACGAGAACATAACATTTTTGGAATTTTATTGTAGAAATTACGGAGATAAATTCCCTATACAGTTTTTCTTGAGAAGTAGATGGTTTATCTTGATTTTTCGCTTCATTTTGTAGTTTAATAGACAAAAGAGAAAATTTTATTTCTACATTTTCTTGTCGTAGAGTTTTTATTTCCTTTTTAATTTGATCTATTTCGGCTTGTAAATCTTGGATAGAAACTTCTGAAGGTTTTTTAAATCTATTAAATTTTGCTTGAAGATTAAAAAGCTCTACCGGAGGCTTTTTTATTTGTATAACTATATCCCTTAATTTTAATAAATATTCCTTTTTTATTTCAGTGTCTTCTATTTTTTCTATTAAATCAAAGAAATTTTTTTTTTTTTTGATTTGAAATAACATTAATAGTTTGATATGAACAAGAACAAACTCCAAAACACACACATCCACAATCAGAATGTTCTGATTCATTATGTTCACGATTAGAAGATTCTTCTTGAATAAGATTAACTTCTTCTATTTCTTCTTTAGAAGTTCTTTCTTCAGAAGCTTCTTCATTTAATATATTTAATATTTTCTCTTTAGTTTCATCTTCTAATTCCAATGAATATATTTTCTTTCTAGCATCACAAACTTTTGCAGTCTGACCTACTATACCACATTTGCAACGTACTAAATTAGAAGTTGATGAAAATTTAGGTTTCTTACTATTTTTGAAGACTTGGATTTTGAATAATAAGGAGTTTTTGACTTATACTTTGACCTAGAATAAGAAGGTCTATGATAGGAAAAAGAAAAAGTTTTAGACTTAGATCCTATACTTCTAGATTTTGAATACTTTTTAGAATGTTTAACTTTACTAGATGGAGGAGATAATTTTTCCAAACCAAAATCTTAATAGAATGATCCTAATTTCTTTTTAGTTTGTTTATGATCTCTTTTAAGGCTGACTTTTAAGTTTCAAATCTGTACATGATGCTAAAGCTTCTGCATTTACATAATTGATTAAATCTTCCTATGTTAAATTTGCATAAGGTATTTCCCCATTATACTTATCTCTTATTTTTTGTCTTAATTTTTCTACAAATAATTTTGGCAATCCAGCAATAAATCTTTCTTTCCAGTAAGCATGATTACAATTTGTTCTAAGGAATACTTTATTAAGAAAAATATCTTTATACCATCTAAAATCATGTAATTTTGGACAAGTTAAATTAGCTAATATTTCTGTGCTTCTTTCTTGGAAATTATGAGGTTCGCCTACAAAATGTTTTGTAATAGCATAAAGTAATGTTAGAACTGCATCTTGAACTCCACTGGTACTAGTAAGTTGAGTATTTTGAATTGTTACTATTTGATTATTACTACCTACTGATTCTCTAAACAACATTTTTCATTGTTGTCTGAATATAATTTGTTTATTCTTTAGTTAAATAATTATCCCACCATCCTTTTTAAACTTCCCGTAAAACCTGTAGTTAATAAATTTGCACTTTGATGATCTGCATTACCTTTGACTTTGTATGCAGTGGTACTTATTCCTATTTCTTGAATAGTATTATACATTTAATGATCAGTTTGTCCATCTAAGTTCAATTCAAAAATTCCCTCACCAATAGAAGATGACAAAGATATTGTATGTCTTTCTTCAAATTGCATACCAGGAAAAGAAGGCATTGAATAAAAAATTTTCTTAAATACGGCATTCTTTCATTTTTAATACCACATTTAGTTATTCTATTTATTTGATTTTCTTCTTGTTCTATGTTTATCTCTAACGATATTGTGGCAATTTGACCTTTTTGTTTTTCATCTTCTTTAGTTTTTTGTTCTACTTCTAAATTTTTTAACTATTCTATTATTTCATCTGTTAATTTTTTATCTTTATTTCATACAAGATATCCTTTTTTGGTAATTCGAAAGGTTTAAACAAAGGTTGACTTGGGAACGGTTTTGGAGTAGTTTAATTCCATCAAATGACATGACATTGTATTTAATATTTGATTTGTATAATTATTCTATTTATATATTCTATCTAAATATTTTATAGTTGATTTTTTTCCTAAATTAGTTGGGTCACTTATCTTAAATGGGGATGCTACAATAATATTTCCTCTATGTTTGAATTTTACTTCTTCTACTGGAGGATAAGGAGGGTTTACCTTTTGAAAGGAGGATGTAATCCATTCTTTGGTAGTAACTCCCAAATATGGCTTAATAAAAGAACTATTTATTTGGTATTGCTGCAATAAATTTCAAACCATTTAAAGAAATCTATATTTAATTTTACTTTTTCTAATTCTTTGTAATATTGCTCTCTAATTTCTTTTTGTTGATCATCATTAAAATTTTTGAAAAAGCATTTTCGTTTATTACTATTTTCTTCACTATTAAAATACTTTCTTAATAGATCCTTAACTAATTTAAATTCTGAAGAAATCATTAATATTTATTCATCAGAACGTATTTGAGATCTTGTAGGAGAAGCTGGAGGACTTGTAGAACTTTCCATATTTTGATATATAGGCTTGGAATATTAGGAGTAAAATCTACACTATGAATTTCTATCTTACTAGAAGTTGCCTTATCATTATCATCTCCTTTTTCATGATTTAGAATAGAAGAGATAGATGCCCTCCCGGGGGCAAAAGCAGATGGTCTGTCGAACTGTATCTCAATAGATCCATTAGAAAATTCTACTATATTTGAAATAGTGCTTTGTGGTCTAGGCATAGACTTAAAAAGAACTATGTCTAAAAATTTTCATTTTGTAGAATTGTTAATTTTATCTCATTCTAATATTTTTGTAATATGTACTGTTGAATGATTTAAATTGGCTTCAAATAAAAGTGTATCTCCTCTAGGAGAACATTTTATAGCTTTTGGGTTTATAGTAGTCTTTATTGCTTTGTAATATATCCTATATATAAGAACCAAAGTTCTTGACTTATTAGTAAATTCTATATTTTAGTAGTTTGAATATTTAAAGTTAAAGCAACTAAAATATTTGGATCATTTCAATCTAAAGCAAAATTTGGATAACAATTAAAATATATAGGACTATTTTCTAGGTTTGATTCCAATACAGCTAATAAAGAATTTGAAAAATTTAAGTGTCTAGCATCTCTTAAACATAATAATATTGGAACATCTAACCCTAATCTCATTAAATGTTTATAGCAACTTGAACACATCCAATATGTAAAAATGTGTAATTATTTTTTCTTTGTTGGGTTAGAGATTAAGGAGAAAATAAAGATATAAAGTCATGTTCTTAGATATAGGTATAATAGATTCAGAAGTCTTGGTAGAATAATCTTGAAGAAAATCAAAAGTTCCTTTTTTATATAAAGTATTTATTTCTTGTTTTGGAATAGACCAGTTTTGAAGTCTTTGCCCTATTTTACCTATATTAATTTCTATTTCGTTAATAGTAGAAAGAGAACTACTTTCTGGATCTGAATTAGGTTCAGAGATAGTCTCCTTGATCCTATTCTTTTTAACAAATTAGCCATTATTAACTTAAATTCCTTTTAATATTTTTATCTTTTCTAGTGTATCAGAACCACCCTAGACCTTTCTTCTTATCTTAGGGGCTAACCAACGCTTCCAAGGCTGACCAACGTTACACTAAAGGAGAATTAAATGACTATTATGTCTCTTCAATTCTTTCATCAGAATAACTGTCCATAGGTGATTTCTTCCCATGGCACTATTTCATCATGTTGTTTTCTTAGTTCATCTTTGACAAGGTCTCTAAGAGATTTTGGTAATCCATCAAGGAACTTCTCTTTCCAGTATGGTTGATTTCCATCTGATCTGGAGTATATCCTAGTCAGGAATGTATCTTTATACCATCTGAAGTCTAACAGATTTCTGCATTTGAGATTGTTGAGGAGTTCAGTGGATTTGTCTTTGAACATGTCTGGATTGCCAATGAATGTTTTTGCAATGGTGAAGATAAGGGTTGCCACTACATCTAGAGATTGTTTCAGTATTTTGAAGTATAGGATCTCCTTCTTCTTTAAGCTTAATTGCTGATAGAATATTTTCTTTGTCATCAGAACTTAGATGTTCATCCCACCAGCCTTTGAGTTGTCCTGTAAATCCTGTGATAAGGATATGAGCTGCTAATTGGTCTGTACAGTAATGTGCAGTTCAGTATGTTGTCGCTACCATCGTCATTTGTTGTAGAACTGTAATCATATTGTATTCTGATACCCCGTCTATGCTCCATTCATAAATACTGTTTGCATTGTAAGCATTTTGGAATAAGTTGGGTTTTTCTTCTAGAACAATGTCTGGATAGGTTGCTCTGGAATAATATAGTTTATTCGGATTCCTCCAATTAGAATTCTTTGGTCTTGAAATTGCTGTGCGTAATTTAGAGATTTCAGCTTGCTGATTTTCAGAGTCTGAAGAATTGTGTTCCTCCTTCTCTAAAGCACAGGCTTGCTGGTTTACTGAGGATGATCCTGGTTCATGTGATTTGTGTAGTTAGAAACTGGAGTAGAAAAGGATTGTTCAATTTCTGCTATCCTTTGTTCTAGCTGGCTGAATGGCTGTATTTGGAGCTGTTCATGAAATTTGGCTGGTATTTCATGAGGTTTGAACATTGCCTTTGTTGTAGTTGAGGCCGGTTTTGTAGAAACTAGCTTGGTGAGAAGAACTTCTCCTAGGATTTGTAGGTACTTGTTTGTATAATTATTTTGTTCATAGATACCTTGTATATCCTTGGCATCAATGGAAACTTGGTCATCCTTTTTTTTAAAGGGTATGGCTTTAATATCTATTTTTTGGTTGTTAGTGATCATATGATGAATAGTACTGGTTTTTAGCGGTGGTAATTCTCAATGAATTTCTCCAGTCTGTGTTTGCCAAGTCTTTGAGACATTGATTGTAGGAAGGAAAGGATAAGAGGTGTTGTTTATTTCTGCATAAACTGAAAACCAATCAAAGAACTGAACGCGTTGTTGAGTTCTTGTCAAAAATCCATAGAACTCATCTTGATATCTCTTGTTTGGCTTGTCCTTTGTAATTTTCAAAGAACCATTGCTTCTTTTGTTGGTTATGTTCTGCAAAAAAGTCCGAGCGGATACTTTGTTTGTCGATCTGGTAGTCTGTTGTAAGTACAACAAGATCACCAACTGAATCAACAACCAGAGTTTCTGTCATAGTAGAGTATGTGGGAGATCTAGGAAGTCCTCCATGCTCATCTTCCGATGAATTGTCTTGATTTTCTGTTTGGACTGCATATCTTGACTGTGGGATTCAAGATGAGAGATCTAGATTCTGTAATCTTGTTGTTGCAGAAGATGCTGAATGCCTGCTAGGAGTATATCCCCATGGTTGGACTGGTTGATCAATAACAATACTGGCTGAGGAAGATGCTTTGAAACTTGTAGATCTGTCAAAAGTTATCTGCACAGTTCCTGAAGCAAATTGTCTGATGCCTGAAATGGTTGTGTTTTGAGCTGGTGGTGCTGCTGGTACTAATCCTGGTAGCATCCAATCATTTGGATTGAGCGAGACTTGATCCCAAGTGATTGTCTTTGGAATCGACATTCTGGATCTAGTAAGATCTGTCTGGAACATCGTTGTTTCTCCTCTGAAAAATATTTTAATAGCTCCAGATCTAAAGGCTGAACTCATTGCCTTGAACTGAATCCTGTAAATGATTGCCACTGGAAGAGATCCTGGCTTTGTTTTGTAATTTGCTGTCTTTATATTTAAAGTTAAGGTGTCCAGAATATTTTTATCTTTTAAACAAACTGTAAAGTTTGGAAATAGTCAAAATAAATTGGTCCTCCGCAAAGGCTAGTTTCGACCATCCCAAGGAGGGAGTACTCCGCAAAGGCTAGTTTCGACCATCCCAAGGAGGAAGTCACTGAAGTTTATGAATCTTCCATCCCTTAAGCATAGGAGAAGAGATGTATCAAGTTCTTCCCTTGTCAGGGGTTTTGCTGCAACTTGGACAAGTCCGAAATGCAAATAATTGTATTTCTTCATATGCTTTTCAATGGTTTTCTTGGTTATAATAATCTAATTTCTTCATGGTCTGAATTTAAAGTGATAGTTTGTTCAACTGTTTTAATTGTGTAATCAGATGTTAAACTCCATCCAGGACTTTGATAAATGTCATTGTTAGCATATTCTGGAATCTTCCAGTTGTCTATTGATTGAGTTAAATCATGAAGGTTAATTTCTTCTTTAAAGTTTGAATTTGAAGAAGAAGTAGAAGAAGAAGCAGTAGATCTAGAAGAGGATCTAAATAAAAAAGTCATTATCTAAAAACAAATAGATAGGTGATTACAAAATTAAAGAAATATTAAAAATGATTAGAACAGATATTGTTCAAATTCCCTTAGATCCGTGGTACAGTAACCTTTAGGATCCATAAAGGGATAATTATGTCTGTTATACTTATTATAATAAAGATAATTCAGATCTAGTTTGTTAGATCATAAATGGTTAAATATCTTACTGTCTTAGAATCCATTAAGACTCTCAACAGCCCAAGGTCTTACAAATGCCATTGGCGGGTCTTACACTGCCTCTTAAATAGACTGTTGGCAAAACTGGATCGATATGTAACCATGATAGATCCAAAAATACCAGATCCGTCTTAACCGTATAATAATAAATTAAAAGACATATTTACCACCCCAATTCCTTCAACAACAACATATCCAAAAATGGTTTCTAGAAAACCCTCAAAGGGTTAAAATAGCAGATAAACAAAACACAATCTTCCTTCAACAGAAGGCTCAATCTGCAGCAAGACTAGCAGCAGTTTCAAACGAGGCAGACTATATCAAACAATTACAACAGATTCTAGCACAGCTGGGGCAAACAAGTAAAGACGAATTTTTAGGGAAGACTCCTCTCTCTAAAAACTCTCTCCCTTCTCTCTAAAACTCTCTCCCTTATCTCTTTTATCCCCAAAACCATTTAGCTAAGGCTTTGAGCTTTGAAGACATTAAACTTTGTAAGTATTCGATCATTAATAAACTCCAACTTTATTATCTGTTTATATTGTCAAATGGAGTTACCGGCTTAGCCGCCTAAGTTCTTGTTTTATATATATGTATATTTATATATTTATATATATGTATATGTATGTATGTATGCATACACATATTTATATATATATATATATTTATTTATTTATATATTTATATATATGTACATATATATACATATATATGTATATTTATACATATATTTATAAATACATATATGTATATATTTATGTATAGATACACATATATATACATATATATGTATATATATGTGTATACACACACATATATATATATATGTATTTTTATCCCATTTTAATCTTTTTAGAATGTGTACATTTGAATGGTTAAAAATAATTACAAAATAGTGGACTCCTTAAGTTTGGAATATATATTTTTTATTCTATTAATGCTTTGAATTTTGCTTTTTTTCAGTAAGAAATTCGGCTTGAGTAGTATTACTAGAAGAACATGCTTCTTTATCTTTGATTTTAATCTACCACTTTATTCTAAATTCTTTTGCTAAGACTAGAAGATAAATCCATAGACGTTGGATTTATTAAAATTCCACCCATAATATAAGGGATTTTTTTTTATGAAAGAATGGTAGTGACATAACCGAATCACCCAATTCCCTTTTCCCTCATATTCTAGCAAAATTTTTCATATTCTGTGTAATAATGGGGAGGTTGAATTTGGGCGGTAGAACCAAAATCTTCTCGCATTCCTAAACCATCTGGAAAATTGACGACACTTTTATCAAATTGGATGAACCAGGAATGATTGAAAGGTCTGCAAAGAATTTTTAGAGTATAATAATTTGCATAGAGTGGCCTAAAAAGTAACCCAGGAATGGCCACAGGACAACCAGGCTGATTAACGGTCTCACTGCCCATCTTCGAACTTACTGTCGGGACTATCAGGCTGACCAACGTGTCCACCGCTTTCACGATTACCAACAGTCCATCTCAAGGTACCTACTATAGTCTTTCTACATCTAAAGGTGGAGAGCCTCACTTCGGACCATGGTCATGAGTGAGAGTTCCCTAGGATGCCATCCACAGTTGTGTTCGGGTTTATGGCTCACAACTGCTTATCTTGGCTATGATACCAAAAGAAACCCAGGAATGGCCACGGGACCATCAGACTGACCAACTATCTCACTGCCCATCTTGCTCGTAATACTGAATAGTTTTACTTGGAGTTTCTTGAATTAAATAATTTTTTACTGGAGCAAAGAAATCTTTTGTTAAGTAATTATCCCTACATCCTTTTTAAAAAATGCACCATCATTGGTATCAGAGCCAAGATAAGTAGTTGTGAGCCGTAAACCTGGACACAGCTGTGGATGGCATCAGAGGGAACTCTCACTCATGACCATGGTTCGAAGTGAGGCTCTCTACTTTAGGATGTAGAAAGATTCTGATAGGTACCTTGATATGGATTGTTGGTAACCGTTAGAGCAATGCACACGTTGGTTAACCTGGTAGTCCCGGGCAGTAAGTCCCAAGATGGGCAATGAGACCGTTGGTCAGCCTGGTGGTCCCGCGGCCATTCTTGGGTTTCTTATACAATCTTAGTTTTATTTTATTTAACAAATAAATTTTTATTAATTTAATCCTCCTTTAGAGTCACTATTTTTGCTATATTAATTTCTATTTCATTAGTAGTAAAAATAGAACTAGTTTCTAGGTCTATACGAGACTCAGGTAGTCTTCATAATCCTATTCTACTTAACAAATTAGCCATGATTAATTTAAACACCTTGTATTATCCTTTTATCTTTCCTAATGTATCGAGACCACTTAACGGGACCACTCCAGACTTTTCTCTCTTGTCTTTCGAGCTGACCTCTTAGTCTAGAAGAGTCTGTTAAGACTAGCGCTATACTTAGGCAAGATAATCAGACTCTAAATAAGGATTAAATTAATAAATCTTTATTTGTTAAATAACATAAAACCAATAAACTTGGCTTTGAAACCAATTGAAACCCAGGAGTGGCCATAGGACCACCAGGCTGACCAATGACTGCCCATCTTCGGACTTACTGCCGAGACTACCGGGCTGACCAACATGTGCACTGCTTTCAACGGTTACCAGCAGTTAATCTCAAGGTACCTACCAGAGTCTTTCTACATCCTAAGGTGAAGAGCCTCACTTCAAACCATGGTCATGAGTGAGAGTCTCCCTAGGATTCCATCCACAGCTTTGTTTGGGTTTACGGCTCACAACTTTTATTTTGGCTCTAATACCAAAAGAAACCCAGGAATCTTATACACGGAACCACTAGGCTGAGCAACGGTCTCGCTACCTATCTTCAAACTTACTGCCGGGATTACCAGGCTAACCAATGTGTGCACAACTTTCACGGTTACTAACAATCCATCTCAAGGTACCCACCAGAGTCTTTCTACATCCTAAGGAATATAATTAAGAAAATATTTTTGTAGTGAAGAAAATAATGAAAAAAGAAAGTGGTTCTTTGACAACATTAATGAAGGTCAACAAAAAGAAATTAGAGAAGAATACTATAAAGATCTAAGGAGAATAAAATTAAATATTGACTTCTTTAAATGGTTCAAAATTTACTGTAGTAATCCTAATCAAATAGATATTCCTTTTATTAAGCCATATTTAGGAGTCACTACAAAAGAATGCATTTCATCTTCTTCTCAAAAATTAACTCTCCTTATCATCCTATAGAAGAAATAAAATCTAAACACAGAGAAAATACTATAACAGTCCTTTTAAAATAAGTGATCCTAATACTTTAGAAAAATCTCCAACAATAAAAGATTTAGATAAAATATACAAACAAATAATTATACAAATCGACTACTAAGTACAATGTTTTCTCATCTTATAGAAATAGAAAAGGAAATTAAAACACCTATAAGTCTTCAATCCCCTTTCCAAAAACCTCCAGATCCTTCCTCAAGACAACCGCTATTCAAACCCTTTGAATTGGCAGAAGAAAATACTCCAGTATTAAATAAAGATGAAAAAAACTAATAGATGAAATAGTAGAAAAATAAAAAAAATCTAGGAGTAGATAAAATATCTATCAAAGATGAAAAACAAAAAAATCAAGTTGCAACTATAACTCCATGAAGAAAATTCAGGAAAAGAAGAAAATCAAATAAATAAAATAACTAAAGAAGGAATCAAGAATGATAGAATGTCATATAGAAATTTTTTTTATTCAAAACCATCTTTTCGTGATATGTAATATGAAGAAAGACATAAAATATCTTTATCTCAATATAATGGAGAAGGAATAGTGAATGGAACCCAGATAGACAAACAAATCATCAAATGTCTAATACTATTCAAGAAATGGGAATGTGTGCCACAGGTTACGAAGTTAAGGGGATACAGATCACCAAAGTGCCAATCTTTTAATTTCTAGATTTACAGGAAGTTTAAAAGAATGGTGGGATAATTACTTAATTGAAGATGAAAGAAATTTTATACAAACTGTAATGAAATGGTTGTTCCAATAATAACAGAATCAGTAGGTAGTAATAATCAAATAGTAACAACTCAACTTGTTAGTACTGGTGGAGTCCAAGATGCAGTTCCAACATTATTATATGCAGTCACTAAACTACTATTTCATAGGTGAACCTCAAAACATTCAAGAAACAAGTTCAGAAATTTTGGCTAATCTTACTTGTCCCAAGTTACATGATTTTCAATGGTACAAAGATGTTTTCCTTAATAAAGTATTCCTTAGAACATATTGTAATCATGCCTATTGGAAAGAAAGATTCATTGCGGGATTACCAAAATTATTTGCAAAAAAAATAAGATAGAAAAGAGATAAATCTGGTGTATAATACCTTATGCTAAACTTACATATGGATATTTAATCAACTGTGTTAACACAGAAGATTTATCATTATGTATATAGATATAGATGACCACGGTTCCGGTTCCAAAATCGGAACTACCAGAACCGAACTGTAAAAAATTGACAGTTTTGGAACCAGAGCCGTTAAATCCAGTTCTAGGAACTAGAACCAGAACCGCAGACAAGGTTCCAGTTTTGATTCACTATTTTTTGGAATCAGAACTGGAACCAGCGATTCCAGAGTAGAATCGAGTAAATTATTAAAAAAGAAGAAAACCAAGAGGGTCAAAATAACCGTTGGTGTGTGGCTATTGCCACAGCAAACACTCCAACGGTCACTTGACCTTTGGTACCTGGCAGCCTTATGGCTTAAGGCCATTGGAAATGACCATAAGTTGTTTTTCCTCTTTTTTTATTTCTGAAATTTATCTATAAATACCTCTTCTTCCTACCATTTTCAACACACAATTCTCTCAACTCAATCCACCTCATTCTCTCAAATACTCTCAAAATTTTCATAATCTCTAATATTATTTATCAATTTCTATTTATTTTCTATATATTTATAATCTCAATTTACTTCTCATTATATTATTTTCTAGTGTCATTTATTTTCTCTAATTTTCATAAATTCTATTAGTTATTTTTTATAATAATTTTTTTTCAAAAGTTCAAATTAATATTCTCTAATGGATAGTCAAAATTCCAATGAAATTTTTATTAATCTTGGAGATGATATTAAAATAACTCCCGATTGCGAAAGTAAATCAACAAAACACACTCCTATTTCTAAGGCTCCGAAGGCCAAAATATTTACGAAACATTTTGCAAAAAAATTAGATAATGAAGGGAATCCTACTAATGCAGTGTGTAATTATTGCAAGGCTAGCTATAGTTGGAAAAGAAAAGAGCGAATACAGAACACTAGTAGAGCACTTAGGAACATCTGACGGAATTTGACATTAACAAGACACAATCTCAAATACGCGAGTACGCATCTTCATGCGCTAATCCTATATTTAAATTTTCTGATCAACAATCTAAAACTAGATTAATTAATTTTGTTTGTGGAAAACATTTACCATTTAGTTTTGGTGAAAAAAAAAAAAGAAATATGTACATTTTCAGCAGACGTATGTGAATCCACAAGTTAAACTTATGCCTAGAACAACTTTTAGACGTGAAATTTCAAAATATTATAAAGAACAAAAAAGATTTTGGTAGATATTTTTTCAAAATTAGAAGGTCGTATTTTAATTTGTAGTGATATTTGGAGTGATCATTGGAATAGAAATTCTTACATGGGTGTAACTACTCATTGGATTGATGATAATTGGATTATGCAAAAAAATATAACTGCTTTTCGTATATTTAATTAAAGTCACATAGAAATAAATATAAGTAATATGATTAAAGAGATTTTAGACGAATATGGCTTGGTAAATAAAAATTTTTCAATCGGATTTGATAATGCTACTAATAATACTAATAATTTTGAACCACAAGTAGGTGGTAAATTTTTTTATATTAGGTGTGTATGTCACATTTTAAATTTAAGTGTTCAAGATGGTTTGAGAACACTTAATGCTTTGGTTGAACCTATTAAGGATGCAATTAGTTACCTAATTGGCCATCCAAAAATAATGAAAGAATGGGCTAAATTTTGTATTGAGCAAGGAAAGAAACCTAAAAAATTTGTTCATGATGTTCCTAATCGTTGGAACTCAACTTATGATTTACTTAATAATTCTTTAAAATATAATGATTTATTATACAATTTTTTTATTAACAGATTGTGTATATTCTAGTTGTTTTGACTTGCATCCTAGGCTATGGGAAACTTGTAGAAAAATAATAGAAGTTTTGCATGTTTTTAAAACAGCTACTTGTACTTTATCTGGTGTTTATTTTCCTACATCTCATTTATTTATACCCCAAGCATATGATATAGTTAGTATTTTAGAAGATAGTGTAAATGACATTATTTTGCAATGTATTGTTATTGATATGTTACAAAAATGGCATTGCAAAGTGCTGTTATTGATATGTTACAAAAATGAATTAATTAATTTTGTCATATTCCACCTATTGATTTAGTTTCTTCTGTTTTAGATCCTCGTGTTAAAATTGATAGTTTGATGCAATATTTGGCATCATATTATTCTATAATAAATAAAATGTCAGAATTTATTATTCTTAAAGGCAACGTAGTGGATCCAATTGAAGTTGTTGAGATGACTAAAGAGTGTATTCATACGTTATATAGTGATTGTCAAACTCAAGTTTCGCACACTCGTGCTGGTAGTAGTGATAATAGTGCTAGTAGTAGTCCACAGAATACTACTAGTACCATAAATATCCCCCGTTTAAAAAAATTATTACATACTTTGAAAAGGTCAAGGGGCGGCACTAGTAGTACGGAACTTGATATTTATCTAACTACTTCTTTTGAGTTCCAAGATGATGATAGCCAAGACTTAGGGAAAGGCAAAGAATTGTAGGTACTAGAATGATGGGGTAATAAATCAAAGGTATACCCCATTCTTTCTCTGATTGCAAAGCAGATTTTAGCAACAGCGGCATCAACTGTAACGGTCGAACAAGCTTTCAGTACGAGTGGGAGCATTTTGGACTAGAGACGGTGAGCCCCGACCTTTTGGAGTTTCAAGGATTATTAGCATATTAGTACGATGTGAGTATAAGGGATCAAGAGATCGAGATTCAGACTGAAGCAGATACGAACGAGAGTGATATGAGTACTATAGTTGCTTCTTCAAGTGGAACAAACTCGGACGTTGAACAAATTCTTAATGAGACAGGCACCTTAGACAATTATAGTCTTATAGGCCAATATAATTGATACATTTAATTTTTTTTTAAATTATCTTTTAGTTATAGATTTGTCAAAATGTATCTTTACTTCAAATTGTAATGGTTCAATAAATAATGCAATAGTGTACCTTTTTTCTAAAAACAAAATCTACAATTGACCTATAAATAAAATGAAATTTTTGTTTCTCATATTAACTTGTATTAATTTTTTTAGTATTATAATTTCTAATTTTTTTATTTTTAAAAATTCAAAATCTGAACCGAGACCGAAAATTGTGACAAACCAAACGAAAGCGGCGAATAGGCCAGAACCGCCAATTCCAGATCTGTCTGGATACCATCCCAAGATTTTGGTTCCAGATCTAACTTTTCTCGGAATCGAAACCGGCAATTTCGGAACTGTGGACATCACTATGTACAAATTTAAAACTTAAAAGTCAACTTAAAAGGGATCACAAACAAACTATGAAAGAATTAGGCTCTTTTTGTAAAGATTTGGTTTTGAAAAACTATCTCTTCTATCTAGTAAGATTAAACATTCTAAAAACTATTCAAAGTCCAAAACAAATTTAGGATCTAAATCTAGAACTTACTCTTCCTCCTATACTAAACCCTCATATTCAAAATCAAAATACAAGTCTAAATCATCTCCCTATTCTAAATCCAAATCATCAAATTTTAGTAGAAAGACAAAGTCGTCATCAACTTCTAATGTAGTATGTTGGAAATGTGGAACATCAGGATATACAGAAAAAAATTGTGATATTAGAAAAAGAATATCTCTTTTAGAATTAGAAGAAGAAACTAAAAAGAAAATATTAAATATATTAAATGAAGAAGAAAGTACCTCTGAAGAAGAAATAGAAAATATTAATGATATTCAAAAAGAACCATCCGAATATGAAAATAATGAATCTGAACATTCTGACTGTGGTTGTATAGGAGTTTGTTCATGTTCTTATCAATCTATTAATGTAATACCAAGACAAAAAAAATTTTTATGACTTATTAGATAAAATAGAAGATGCCGAGAGAAAAAGAGAATATTTATTAAAATTAAGAGATATAGTAATACAACCAGAAAACCCCCAAATAGAACCTTTTAATCTTAATAGATTTAAAAAGTCTTCGAATATTTCTACTCAAGATCTATCGGCGGAAATAAATCAAATAAAAAAGGATATAATGTAGAAATAAAATTTTCCCTCCTATCAGTAAAATTACAGAATGAAGAAGATAATCAAGATAAACCTTCTACCTCTCTAGAAGATAAAGATAAAGATTTTATAGCAGTCATATCTAGAATAAAATTTCAAAAGTGGTATGTTCTTATTAATCTCAATATTAAAAGAGAATTTTTCGTGAATCTAATAGCTTTAATAGATTTTGGAGCTAATCAAAATTGTGTCATTGAGGGGATGGTTCCTACCAAATACTATGAAAAAACCTCAGAAAAACTTTATTTAGCAAATGGTGAAAGATTAGATATAAAATACAAGCTATTTGAAGCTGTTGCATATTTGTAATCAAAATATATGTTTCAAAAATTCTTTTATCTTAGTTAAAAATTTAGCCCAAGACATTCTTTAGGAACTCCTTTTATTACTCAAAGATATCCATTCTTAACTAATAAAGAAGGTATAAGAACTGAAGTATATGGTGAAGTTCTTCATTTTTCCTTTATTAATTCACCAACCACTAAAGATGTTAATTTATTAAAAATGACACAATTTTTCAAATAAATAATGTTAAAAAGAAAAACAAAGATATAGAAGGAATTAAAGCTTATTCAATTAATAAACTTCGAAAGCAAATTAATTTTTTAAAAGAAGAAATAAATTATGAAAGAATAAACTAACAACCCAAAGACGACAAAATTAAATTAAAAATCTCTAAATTTACTAAGCTATTAGAAGAACAAGTTTTTTCTAATTTACCCAATTCTTTTTGGGATAGAAAGCAACATATAATAAAATTACCTTATATTAAAGGATTTAACGAAAAAGATATTCCTACAAAATTGCTAGACCAATTCAAATGAATCATGAATTAATGGAATATTGTAAAAAAGAAATTAATAAATTGCTTAAGAAAAAATAAGTAAGATCTTCTAAGTCTCCTTGGAGTTGTTCAGCATTTTCTGTAAATAATCAAGCTGAAATAGATAGAGGAGCTCCAAGATTAGTTATAAACTATAAACCTTTAAACAAGACTTGAGTGGTTTACTTGACTAAACGAAATATCAAATGAATTTCTTAACAAAAAAATGAATTTGTAAATTTGGTCAAAGTAAATTAACGTCTAAAACCAATTCCTAATAAAAGAGATTTATTAAAAAGAACTTTTCAAGTAGTAATTTATTCAAAATTTGATATGAACAGCAGATTTCGACAAGTTCAAATTGATGAAAGTGATAAATATAAAACGGCTTTTACAGTTCTATCTGGACATTATGAATGGAATGTAATGCCCTTTGGATTAAAAAAATGCGCTATCAGAATTTCAAAATCTCATGAATACAATAGCTTTAATCCTTATTCTACTTTTACCATAATCTATATAGATGATGTATTATCAGAATCAATATATCAACATTTAAATACATTCTTACAAATTATTAAGAAAAGTGGATTGGTACTTTCTAAAACTAAAATGAAGCTATGTCAAACTAATATCAAATTTTTAGAACACAACTTACATCAAAGAAGTTATAAACCTATTTGTAGAGTCCTAGAATTTTCTTCCAAATTTCTAGATGGAATAAAAGATAAAAATAAATTACAAAGATTTTTAGGATGTTTTAATTATATAGCGGATTTTATACCAAATCTTAGACAAATATGTGAACCTTTATATCAGAGACTTAGGAAAAATCCTCCTTTTTGGAGTCAAAAGCAAACATAAATGGCAAAGAAACTTAAAAAACTTATTATTAATCTAGCCTATTTAGGAATTCCACATCCAGAAGCCTTTATGATAGTTGAGACAGATGCATCAGACATAGACTATGGAGGAATTTTAAATGGACAAAAGTTTTCAAATAATAAAGAACAACTTGTTCGATTTCATTTAGGTGTTTGGATTGGTTCTCAAAAGAATTATTCTATCATAAAAAAGGAAATTTTATTTATAGTATTATGTATTTCTAAATTTCAAGATGATTTAATAAATAAGACATTTTTACTTCATATTGACTGCAAAGCTGCAAAAGATGTTTTAGAAAGAGACGTTAAAATTTGAGTTTCAAAACAAATTTTTGCAAGATTGTAGGCCTTACTCTCAAATTTTGATTTTCAAATTGAGTATATTAATGGTGAGAAAAATTCACTCCCAGATTTTCTTACTGGAGAATTCTTACAGGGACATGGATTCAAGGAGAATTAGAGTTAGCAGTATTAGACTATCAAGTCTGAATTCAAATTTAAGATTCTTTATTTTACCTATTTAAAGGGCATTTGTATTCAAAAGTGAGGTAGAGTGAAGTTAGTGTATATATATGTGTGTGTGTGTGTGTGTGTGCGTGCGTTTGTATGGTCGTGTGTATATATATGTATATGTGTTTGTGTGTGTGGGTATATACCCACGCACACACACACATATATATGTGTATATATATACAAATACATATACATAAATATACATACATACATATATACATATATGTATATGTATATATGTTAATATACATATATATATATATATATATATTTATACAGACATATATATATATATATATATTTATACAAACATATATATATATATATGTATACAAACATAGATATATACACACACACACAAACATATATATATGTGTGTGTGTGTGTGTGTATGTATGTATGTGTACATATATATGTGTGTTGTGTATATGTACATATATTCATATGTATACATACATATATATGTAGACACACACATGCATATACATATATATATATATATATATATATATATGTATACATATATATATATATGTATATATATTTATATATGTATATCGAAAGAAACCCATGAATGGCCACACAACCACTAGGCTGACCAATGAATGTCTCACTGCCCATTTTGGGAGTTACTCCAAGACCACCAAATTGACCAACGTGTTCACCGCTTTCATGGTTACCAACGGTTCATCTCAAGGTACCTACCAGAGTCTTTCTACATCCTAAGGCGGAGAGCCTCACTTCGGACAATGGTTGTGAGTGAGAGTTCGCTAGGATGCCATCCACAGCTATGTCTGGGTTTACGGCTCACAACTGCTTATGTTGGCTCCGATACCAAAAGAAACCCAAGAATGGGCATCTACCTCATCAATTCCAAGTACTATTCATGAAAAAGTAGATAAAAAAGAGAAACTAGAGTACTAATCTCTTGTTTTGGAATAGACTGATTTTGAAGTCTCTGTTCTATTTTTGGAATATTAATTTCTATTTCATTTGTAGTAGAAACAGAACTACTCTCTGGGTCTATACTAGACTCAAGCAGTCTTCTTGATCCTATTCTATTTAACAAATTAGCCATGACTAAATTAATCTCCTTGTATTATCTTCTTATCAGTGTCCTAGTGTATCAGGACCACCCTTTAAAATATATTCTATAAACAAGCACTATTAGTCCTGAATTATCAGTAAATTCTATATTTTTGGTTTGAATATTTAGGGCTAAAGTTGCCAAAACATTATGATTGTTTAGATCTAAGGCAAAATTTGGATAATAGTTAAAATATATTGGACCATTTTCTAAATATGATTCTAATACGACTAAAAGTTGAAAATTTTAATTGTCTTTTATCTCTTAGGCATAGTAATATTGGTACATCTAAACCTAATCTCATAAGAGGTTTAATATAAACTTAAACACATCCAATATGTATAAATTTGTAATGATTTCTCCTATGATGGACAAGAGATTGTGGTGAAAAAAAATATAGAGAATCATGGTTTCTAGAGATAGGTATTGTAGATTCAGAAGTTTTAATAGAACAATCTTGAAGAAAATTTACGGTTCCTTTTTCATATAGAGTGCAGGAGTATCTATCTAAAATGGAATAATTAAAATAAATTATCAAAAATTTCTAACCAAACTAAAAATAATAATGTTCTAATATTAGAAAGTCTTAAATATATTTCATGTAAAACATTAACTAATAATATTTTGAATTGATGAATATCAAATAGAAATATCGATGCAAATTGATAAGAAAAAAATGTATTTAAACATTATAAAATGACTTGAATAAAACTCAACAATTTTATTAAAATATCATAATACATTGAAAACTTACTTGCAGTAGGCAGCGCGAGTTCTCTCAAAATTTTATAAGGAACTTACTACACTCTTCCTCTTCTTGCATACAAATGCCCTTTAAATAGGCAAATAAAGAATCTTGAATAGTTCTTTCTAGTACAATTATTTACATTAAATGGCTGACAATGGCCTTATCTAGATTTGACATAAAGAAAACTTTTATTACAATTATTGGAATCTGAAAGTTGTAAAGTTGGAGTCGTCCTTTTTGAATCAAATGTTTGTCCTTGAATTGTCAAGTTGTCGTGAGCTGGTGTCGGTAACTTTATGGAATAGGAGAAAAGATTCCATAACACTTATCTTCATTGTCATAATAGGGATCATGCTCTTCTTTAGCTTTTCTTCTTCTTCTTCAAATGAAATTACACTCAATGCATCTTGTAGTTGTTTTGTTAAATTCTTCTTTAGTCTTACTAGATGCCATCACACTTTGGATTTTGTTTTTTAGTAGTGAGAAACTATGCTTGAGTATTGCTGGAGGAGCATCCTTCTTTATCTTTGACTGTATTCCACCATTTTATTCTACATTCTCTTGCTAATACTGGAAGTTCATAGACACTTGATTTATTAAAATTCCAAACCATAATATAAGGAAGTTTATTTTTATGAAAGAATTTAAATGACACAACAAGATCACTCAATTCTCTTTTCCCCATATCTTAACAAAAATTTTCATATTCCTTGTAGTAATTGGGAGGTACGATTTAGGCATTAGTTCCAAAGTCTTCCCACCACTCGTAGAACCATCTTGGAAAATTACTAATATTATATTTGTCAAATTGGATGAACCAAGAATGATTAAAAGGTCTTCAAAGCATAGTATAATGTCTGCTCTAATGTGATCAAAGTATATATAAATTGGAGCTATCCATTGCTTGATAAATTCTATTGGAGTATTGTAATTTGAATTGGGCCAGTCTGCAGGTTTGAAAATCTTTAATATTTTTAACTTGGAATAGGTAAAAAATGTTGGAATCTCCACCGCCAGCAAGTCTTCTCTTTCTTCTCTCTTCGTCTTCTAGAATATGTTCAATAATAGTGAAATTAGTATCAATTAAGATAAACTCGTAATCTTGGCGAATTTTTTTGGTGTTTCTTGAATAAAATAATTTTTTGAGTGAGCAAGATATCTGTAGTTGGGTTAATGAAAATTTCAAATAACTCTTTGAAAGTAAGATAATTATGACTTTGTTCTAAGAAAACAAGGGGTATGACTTAGTCTTTTAGAACATAGGAATTTTTTTCTGGAATAGAGGATTGTTGGAAGAAGAAGATGGTATGTTGTTGATTACGAGTTTTGTCAGGAGTTTTAGGAGCTTGAATTTTTGGTTGATTTTTGACTGCCCCTAAATTGGAAGCAGGTTCTTGATAAGAGTTACAAATCATCCTTAGAGGAGTAACTTCTCTAGGACAGGTAATGGTTGAAGGAGTATTTCCACGAAGTGGAATATTGGTTGTTGGACTAGGTAGAGATGGAAAAATTGGGGGATTTTGAATATAATGTTGATATGGAATATTTGGTCCTAAATTGTAATTTGAACTTGAGGTCTCATACTGTTAGTTCTGATTTTTCTTGAATCCATTTCCCTATAAGAATTCTCTAGTAAGAAAATTTGGGAGAGAATTTTCCTCACCTTTAATATACTCAATCTGAAAATCAAAATTTGAGAGTAAGTCTGCCATCTTGCAAAAATTGGTTTAGAAACCAAATTTTTTACAACTTCTATAACATCTTTTGTATTGTTGCAATCAATACGTAGTAAAATGTTTTGTTTATTAAATCCATCTTGAAATTTAGATATACAGAACACTATAGATAAAATCTCCTTTTTATAATAGAATAATTCTTTTGAGAACTAATCCAAATGCCTGAATGAAATCATATGAGTTATTCTTTATTATTTGAAAGCTTTTATTTCAAAATCCCTCCATACCCTATGTCTAATACATCTGTTTCAACTATCATAAAGGCTTTTGAACGAGGAATTCCTAAACAGGATAGATTAATAACAAGTTTTTTAAATTTCTTTACTATTTCTGTATGCTCTTGACTCCAAATAGGAGGATATTTCCTAAGTCTTTTGTACAAAGATTCGCATATTTGTCTAAAGTTTGGAATAAAATTTTCTATATAATTTAAACCTAAAAGTCTTTGTAACTGATTTTTATCCTTTATTTCATCCAGAAATTTGGAAGAAAATTCTAAAGGTCTGCAAATAGGTTTATAGCTTTCTTGTTGTAACTCGTGTCCTAAAAATCTAATATTAGTCTAAAATAATTTCATTTTTGTATTATTGAGAAAGTACTAATCCATTTTTCTTAGTAATTTGCAAAAATATATTTAAATGTTTACAATGTTAATCTATTGATTCTGTGAAAATTAATACATCACTTATATATACTATGGTAAAAGTAGAATAAGGGTTAAATATTTTATTCACAATATTTTGAAATTCTGATGGTCCATTTTTTAATCCAAAAGGAATTACATTCCATTCATAGTGACCAAATGGAACTATAAAGGCCATTTTATATTTATTATTTTCATCAATTTGAACTTGCCAAAAACCACTTTTCATATCAAATTTTGAATAAATTGTTACTTTAAAAGTTCTTTTTAATAAATCTCTTTCATTAGGAATTGGATATATTATCCATTCTAATACTTTATTTAAAGGTTTATAATTTATAACTAATCTCGGGGCTCTTCTTTTTATTTCAGCTTGATTGTTTACATAAAATGCAGAACAACTCCAAGGAGACTTTGAAGTTCTCATTAATTTTTTCCTAAGTAAATCATTAATTAGTCTTTTTTATAATATTCCATTAACTCATGATTCATTTGAGTAGTTCTGGCTTTTGTAGAAAATCTTTCTCATTAAATCCTTTAATATAAGGTAGTTTTACTATATGCTCCTTTCTATCCCAGAAAGCATTAGGTAGATTAGAACAAACTTGTTCTTCTAAAAGATTAGCAAAATTAGAGATTTTTAATTTAATTTTATCATCATTGAGTTGTTGATTTATTCTTTCATAATTTATTTCTTCTTTTAAAAAATTAATTTGTAAGCTTTAATTACTTCTGTTTCTTTGTTTTTCTTTTGAACATTGTTGATTTGATAAATTGTATAACTTTTTAATAAACTAATAGCTTTGGATGTTGGTTAATGAATGAAGGGAAAATAAAGGACTTGACCATACATCTCAGTTCTTATACCTTATTCGTCAGTTAAAAATAGATAATATTTGAATAATAAAAGGAATTCATGAAATAATATCTTGAGCTAAATTTTTAACTAAGATAAAGGAATTTTTTCAGAAACATATATTTTGATTACAAATATGTGCTTCAGATAATTTATATTTTATCTCTAGTTTCTCACCATTATCTAAATATAATTTTTCTTGAAGTTCTTTACATATCTAGATGTGGTGGGAATTATTACTTCACTTACACAATTTTGATCACCTCCTAAATCTATTAAGGCTATTAGATTTACTAAAAATTCTCTTTTAATATTAAGATTAACAAGAACATACCATTTTTGAAATTTTATTCTAGATATGACTGCTATAAAATCTTTATCTTCTTGAGAAATAGATGATTTATCTTGATTTTTTGCCTCATTCCACGATTTTACTGATAGGAGAGAAAATTTTATCTCGACATTTTCTTGTTGTAAAATTTTTATATCCTTTTTAATTTGATTTATTTCACCATGTAGATCCTAAATAGAGAAATCTGATAGTTTTTAAAATCTATTAAATATTTCTTGAAGCTTAAAAGACTCTATTTGGGGTTTTTCTGCTTGGATTACTCTATCCCTTAATTTTAATAAATATTTTCTTTTTGTCTCAGCATCATCTATTTTATCTATTAAGTCAAAAAAAAAATTCATTTTGACTTGAAATAACATTAATAGACTGATAAGAACATAAGCAAATTCCTACACAACCGCAATCATAGTGCTCAGACTCATCTTCCTCAAATTCATATGATTCTTCTTGAATAACATTAATGTCTTCTATTTCTTCTTCAGAAGTTCTTTCTTCTAATATTTCTTCATTTAATATACTTAATATTTTTTTCTTTAGTTTCATCTTCTAATTCTATTAGAGATATTCTTTTTCTAATATCACAAAATTTTGTTGTATGTCCCGCTACTCCACATTTCCAACATACTAGATTAGAGGCTAATGAAGATTTAAATTTTTTACTAAATTTTGATGATTTAGTTTTTGAATAAGGAGATGTTTTACACATATATTTTGATTTAGAATATGAGGGTTTACTATAAGAGGAAGAGTAAGTTTTAAACTTATATCCAAAATTTGTACATGCTTTGGAATTTGACTATTTATTAGAATGTTTAATTTTACTAGAGGAAGGAAATAGTTTTTCAAATCCAAATCTTTACAAAATGATCCTAATTCCTTTTTAGTTTACAGATGAAATCTTTTAAGTTGAGTTTTAAGTTTTAAATAGTACATAATGCTAAAACTTCTGCATTAATATAATTGATTAGATCTCCATAAGTAAGTTTGGCATAACATATCTCTCCATTATATTTGTCCCTTATTTTTTGTCATAACTCTTCAGCAAATAACTTTGGTAATCCATCAATAAATCTTTGTTTTCAATAAGAATGATTACAATCTATTCTAACAAATACTTTATTAAGAAAAACATCTCTATACCATCTAAAATCATGTAATTTTGGACAAGTAAGATTATCTAATGTTTCTGAGCTTCTTTCTTGAAAATTTTGAGGTTCTCTTATGAAGTGTTTACTAATTGCATATAATAATGTTGGAACTGCATCTTGTACTCCGCTGGTAATTGCTAGCAATTGAGTTGTTACTATTTGATTATTACTTCCTACTAATTTTGTTACCATTGAAAAAAAAATTTTCATTACAATTTATATAAAATTTCTTTCATCTTTAGTTAAATAATTATGCCACAATCCTTTTAAACTACATGTAAATCCTGCAATTAAAAGATTAGTACTTTGATGATCTATATTTCCTTAGGTTTGTAAGCTGTAGCACATATTCCCATTTGTTGAATGGTATTATATATTTGATAGTCTATTTGTCCATCTAGGTTCGATTCACATATGCCTTATCCAGTATAGTGGGATAAAGATATTGTATATATTTCTTCAAATTGCATATCAAGAAAATATGGCCTTGAATAAAAATTCTTTCTATAGGGCATTCTATCATTTTTTATTCCTCCGTTGGTTATCTTATTTATCTAATTATCATCTTTTTAAGAGTTTTTTCCTTGAGTTATAGTTGTAATTTGATTTTTTTTTGTTTTTCATATTTTTTAGATTTTTTATCTACTTCTTCGTAAATTTTTTAGTTTTTCTACTATCTCATCTATTAATCTTTTATCTTTACTTAATATTGGAGTATTTTCTTCTAGCAGTTCAAAGGGTTTAATAAAGATTGAATTGGGAAAGGTTCTGGAGGTTTGGAAAAGAGATTAAAGACTTATAGGAGACTTATATTCTTTTACTGTTTCTATGAGATGAGAAGACATTGTATTTAATATCTGATTTGTGTAATTATTCCGTTTATATATTTTATCTAAATCTTTTATTGTTGGAAAATTTTCTAAAGTATTTGGATTACTTATTTTGAAAGGAGATTCTGTGATTATACTTCCTCTATGTTTCAAATTTTATTTCTTCCATAGGGGATAAGGAGAGTTAATTTTTTGAGAAGAAGATGTAGTCCATTCTTTTGAAGTAACTCTTAAATATGGTTTGATAAAAGGATTATCAATTTGATTATTACTATAATAAATTTCGAACCATTTAAAGAAGTCAATATCTAATTTTATTCTTTTTATTGCAATCTTTATAGTATACTTCCCTAATTTCTTTTTGTTGATTGCCGTTAAAGTTTTCCAAAAACCATTTTCTTTACTATAAAATATTTTCTTAATACATCTTTGTCTAGTTTAAATTCTGAAGCGATCATTAAAACCTATTCATCAAAATGCATTTGAGATCTTGTAGGTGATGCAGGGAGAGATGGAGAACTTGTAAAAATTTCTACATTTTTATATATAGGTTTATGAATATTTGGAGTAAAATCTACATTTTATATCTCTATTTCACTGAACGTAGTTTTCTCTTTTTCATATGCTTTTTCATGAATACTAGTTGGAATTGATGACGTAGATGCCCTTCTGGGGGCAAAAGCAGATGATTCATCAAATTGTATCTCAACTGATCTATCTGAAAATTCTACAATAATTTAAATAGTACTTTGAGGTCGAGGGATCGATTTACCAAGAATAATATCAGAAAAATTCCATCTTGAGGAATTTGTTATTTTATCCCATTCTAATCTTTTTGGAACTAATATGAACATTTAAATTATTTAAATTTGTTTCAAATAATAGTGTTTCTCCTCTGGGTGAACACTTTATAGCTTTAGGATTAATAGTAGTTTTCATTACTTTATAATATATTCTATAAACAAGAACTAGTGGTCTTGAATTATCAGTAAATTCTATATTTTTGGTTTGAATATTTAGGATTAAAGCTGCTAAAATATTAGGCTCAGTTAGATCTAAGGCAAAATTTAGATAAAAATTCAAATATATTGGACCATTTCCTAAATTTGATATAATACAGCTAAAAGCGAATTTGAAAATTTTAAATGTCTTGCATCTCCTAGGCATAGTAATATTGGTACATCTAAGCCTAATCTCATAAAAGATTTAATAACAACTTGAACACATCCAGTATGTATAAATTTGTAATTATTTCTTCAATGATGGGCTAGAGATTGTAGTGAAAAAATAGAATCATGTTTTTTAGATATAGGTATGGTAGATTTAGAAGTTTTCATAGAATAATCTTTACAGAAATCAAAGGTTCCTTTTTCATATAGAGTGCTAATCTCTTGTTTTGGAATAGACCAATTTTCAAGTCTTTGTTCTATTTTTGCTATATTAATTTCTATTTCATTTGTAGTAAAAACAGAACTACTTTCTGGGTCTATACTAGACTCAGGCAGTCTTCTTGATCCTATTCTATTTAACAAATTAGCCATGATTAAATTAATCTCCTTGTATTATCTTCTTATCTTTTCTAGTGTATCGGGACCACCTAACGGAAGCACCCTAAACTTCCCACTTATCTCACGAGCTAACCAACGCTGCACCTAAATTAATAAAGCCAGTTGGAATTGATTTAATTTTATTTAACAAATAAAGCTTTATGTATACATACATACATACATACATACATCTACTAAAATGAAGAAAATTTTGAATTTACTAATATTGAACAAACTCTTCAAAATTGGCATATTTCTAAAGTAAAAAATTCTAAAATTTATAATACAAGTATTTTTCAACTCAAACATTTAGATCTACTTATAAAATAAAAACTGTTGAAAGAACTATACCTATTGGTAATACTTTTGAAACTATAAAATTATTTAAACCAAATGATATTTAGCATATTTTTTCTTTTGTTTATCATTATTTGCATATTGGTTTAGTTCAAGTTGCTTTACAACCTTTAAATCTTCAAGGTTTAAATACTTCTGTTTGTGTTGCTCTTAGGGATGCTAGACACAATAAATTCTCTAATTCTTTGTTAGGATTAATTGAATCTTCTGTATGTAATGGTCCTATTTATTTTAATAGTTATCCAAACTTCTCTGTTTCTTTAACTGAAAGAAATTTAGCAGATATTTTGACTTTAAATATTCAGACCAAGGGTTATGATATGAAACCTAGAGCTAAACATATCACTTCTAGTAGAAAAACTCCTTCGATTGAGACAAATCTTACTAGATCCAATTTAGAAATTCCTCATGTTTTAAACTAGGATCAGATTAATATTCCAGATCAATGAATTTTTGAAAAAAATTACACCTCCATCTTTACCTAGTCCTTTATCCTCTTCAACTCAAATTAGTGAAAGTACTTCTGGTACTGTTACTATTGCATTTTCCAGAAATTCTACTTCATCTTCTTCAAATAATGACAGTCTTTATAAACTCAACCCAAATTCCTTATCCTTTAGAAGATATACACAACTTCAGTTTGAAGGTCTTCAAGAGAGAAAAAATCATATTTTACATGGTTTATATACTCCTAAAGAAGTAAATTCTTCTAGTAATACTTTGGAAACAGAAGTTGGTTCTAGAATCAATTATCATGTTGAACAACCACTTCTACTTCTGCTTCTAGATATGATCTTAAAATGATAAAAAAAAGGAAACTAAAAAACTCTTTCATGAACAAACAAAAGAATTTTCAAAAGCAGCTATTAAAGATTTTCAGCAAAAAAAGTATGCTAATTTTAGAAATTGGTTCTTTTCTTCTTATGATAAGAATCAAGAAAAAGAAATTCAAGATAAGTATTATGATTTTATTAAAACGTACACTACTTGCAATATTGAGTTTTTTAAATGGTTTTATGTTAAATATAGAGCATCTTTGATTAATGATAAGATAAATATTCCTGTTTTAGAGGATACTTATGAAAATTATATTTTATCTGAAAAATATCAAAATGGCCAAAATAAAACTGTTCGTGCCATTCATCTTCCCAATACTGAAATCAGATTAAATGATGTTGGTATTGTTGCTTCTTATTTAGATCAAAATAACATTATTTACAAAAATTAGCCCAGCAAGGAAATTATATTATTTTAAATCTATCCACTATTTCAAAACAATTGAATAATGTTTCTACTAAATTAAATAGTTCTTTTGGATATTTTGATTATAACAGAAGACCTCCTGTTGATGAGAATAAGTTCCATATTCCTGTCAGCTTTGTTGGTCCCAAAGCAACCTAAGAGGGGGGATGAATTAGGTTTCTAAAAATACTGTTAGAAATATTAAGATTTTCCAAATAAAAACTGATATAATCGAATCAGTGAAATAGTTGAAGTAAGAAAGAGAGAAAATTAATCAGCCAATACTTCCAAGCTAACAAGCTTGAAGTATCAAATCACTAAAATGCTTCACACACTTGGTGAGCCAATAATCTTTACAAAGTAGGGATATTCTTGCTCACACTAAAATTCTTTTAGTTGAGCGAAGAATCTTACTTACAACCTCACTTTCGTACAAGATTATCACTCCACTCAATGAATTGCACTCTAAACTGCACACTAATACAACAAAGCACTATAGCCAATTTGTACTAAAATTGCTCTTCTCTAAGACTTGTATTCAATGTATTAGATAATTTTTATAGAATATCAAAGCAGTTATTTATAAGAGCAATAAATGGTGGTTGCAACTACTTCCTAACGGCTAAATAATAAATGCACAAAAAGTAGCCGTTGGGGTTTCGGACGTCCGAGATAGATGGGATGCATCCGACATAGCGTCTAGATCTTCATGCAGTGGGTGAAGAGCTCCGTTCGGACGTCCGT
The DNA here is from genome assembly GCA_025175665.1 of Cinchona pubescens. NCBI lineage: Eukaryota > Viridiplantae > Streptophyta > Magnoliopsida > Gentianales > Rubiaceae > Cinchona > Cinchona pubescens. Next base: position 2,106,426 of record JANKKI010000027.1, on the reverse strand, counting down.
GCATGCGTCACATTCCATCGTCCGATAGAGGCTTCAGACTGTCATGTTCGTCCGTTTGGAGAAGCAGTAGGATTCTTCTTCCTGCCTGTTCATTCAGACGGTGGAATGCGTCCGAAAAGCTTGACACAATTCAGACGGTACAGTGCGTCCGAAAGCCCTGTCTCTAGCAAAACAAATAACATGATGTTTTCCAAACCTTATTTTGATGATGACATAAACACTTAACTCTGTAAACAAGTTTTTGCAGGACTGTTATCTATTTTGCTAGAGACAGGGCTTTCGGACGCACTGAACACTCCGAACTAGCTCAAAACTTCTTGGACGCATTGCACCGTCCGAACAATTAGGCAGAAAGAAATGGGATCCTACTGCTTCTCTTTTCGGACGAACATGACCGTCCGAAACCTCTATCAGACGAAGGAACAGACGCATGCACGGACATCCGAACGAAGCTCTTCAACAACTGTATAAAGATTAGACGCTGTGTCGGACACATCCAATATATCTCGGACGTCCGAAACCACAACGGCTACTTTTTGTGCATTTATTATTTAGCCGTTAGGAAGTAGTTGCAACCACCGTTTATTGCTCTTATAAATGGTTGCTTTGACATTCAGAAAAAATAATCTAATACATTGAATACAAGCCTTAGAAAAGAGTAATTTGAGTACAAATTGACTATAGTGCCTTGTTGTATTAGTGTGCAGTTGTGAGTGCAATTCAACTTTGAGTGGAGTGATAATCTTGTATGAAAGTGTGTTTGAAAGTAAGATTCTTGGCTCAACCAAAAGAGTTTTAATGTGAGCAAGAACTTCCCAACTTTGTAAAGATTATTGGCTCACCAAGTGTGTGAAGCATTCTAGTGATTGAATACTTCAAGCTTGCTAGCTTGGAAGTATTGGTTGTTTAATTTTTCTCTTTACCCTACTGTTCTATTGATTTTATTATATCAACATTTAATTTGAAAATTTCAATATTTCTGAAAGTATATTTTTTAAGAAACCTAATTCACCCCCCCCTCTTAGGTTGCTTTGGGACCAACATAACAGACCTGCAAAAACTTGTTTACAGAGTTAAGTGTTTATGTCATCATCAAAATATGGTTTGGAAAACATCAAGCTTTAAGCCACAGCCTTCTCTGATCAAACCTATGGAGAATAAAATACCACAAAATGTTTTTTTCTACTCCTATTGATGAATGTTTAGTTCTAATCAGTCAAAAGTTAGGAAAATTAAATATTAATACTATTTCTAATTCTAATACGGCAAAAGAGACCATATAGATCACATTTCTCCTCCTTCATCTCCTCTTTCTAATGACAATCTTAATCAGCTTGATCAGATTATTTCTATGTTTCAAACCGCTGAACATCACAATTCTCCAGCCAATCCGAATTCTCTAGAAAATCCAAATTTGTTTCCCCTTAGGAAAAGAAAATCCAAAAAATATGAATATCCTAAACAGTTTCAACCTCATTATTCCCATATTGATAGATATTATAAAAAACCAACTTCTATAGATTTAGAATTAGAAACAACTGCTCATCTTGGGAGTCTCAGTGCCCATGCTATTTATGAATGGAATATTGACAATCAAGCTCCATGTCAAATTATTACTACTTTGAGAAAAATGATGATGTATATTCAAATCTTAAAGAATAAAAGTACTTTTAAACCGGATGTTGTTCATGTTGTTATTTATGATTTTACTAGTGTTTTAAATGGCTGGTGGAAAAATTATCTTTCTGATCAACAAAAACATAATATTGTTAATGCCACTAAAACTATTGTTAAACAAGAAGGTATTAATACTATTCAGACTACTATTTCTAATACAACATTTACTCTTATAACTAATATTGTCAAACATTTTCTTGGTGACACTAAGGTCATTTCAAATGTTCAAAAAGAACTTTTAATGAATTTAAAATGTCCTACTCTATCTCATTTTAAATGGTATAAGGATACTTTTCTTGCTAGAGTTATTTAGGATATAAAAAAGCATTATAATTAAAGAAAGAAAGAGAAAATACTTACAAAGAAACCTAGCAATAATTTAATCTTCAAACTTTATTAAAAATTACAAAAGGAAAATTTTACAAGAAAAGAAGTAACAAGATTTCTCTCAAGCTCTCAAAACTCTCTGAAGGGAAAACAAGAAAGGAAGAAACTTGTCTGTTCTATTACAAATGGGGGCTATATATAAGAAATTTTCAGATATTGATGACGTCATTACTTACATCATTTTTGCAAATGATGTCATTGCTTACGTCAGCAAAAAGCATATTCTTTCAGCATCAGCATCTCATTTCTTTTGCTTCCCTTTTTTATTTTTCTTTTTATTATTTTTTATAGATTCTGCTGACTTGGATTCTATCAATTCTTCATTAGAAAATAATTTTTTCTTCACAAAAGAAGTGTCTAAATGTTTTGCTTCCAAATTTTTGCTATTTTTGTGAGTGCCTCTGCTTGTTTTAATAGAGTTGTGATGACCATATCCATGTCAGAGGCATTCGGGTCTTAAGATTTTTCAAATTCATCATCCTTATTCTAAATGAGCAAAAGGATTGGAAATATCAATTTTTTCTTTTCCTTTGGAATTTATTTTTTCCTTACTCTTGCTTTTGCGTTCATCTAATGGAGTATTGTGCTCCATGACTAATTTTATAGAATTAGCAATATATTTTTCAATGTCTGCCGATTTTGAGAAAGAATTTGCTTCCGAAGGTTTTGAAGAAGATGCTTCAAATTGAGAAGGGTTTATTTTGGAACTTAACCCTTTGATAGGAGAAGATACTCCTAAACATTCAAAATTAATATCTCTACTTTTTATCCACCATTTATTCTCAAAAATCCTCCGAATATGTGGAAGACCTGAGTAGGAACAAATATGAATTTGGAGTTTCCATGGAATATTAAACTGAATCATAAAATGACAGAAAACTTTTTTGGTTGTCACAAAAAAAAGAATATTCTTCTTCATCAGAAAAGTTTGAAGCATATACTTCTAAATAGCGAAGATAAGCATCATTAACAAGTTTAAGAAGTAGTTCCTCTGGAATAGAAGAGTAAAATATTGGAACCACAAATAGAACCAACTTGGCAGAGATTTTTTATTTTCCAGGATGGATGGACTTAAATGAATCCACCAGGAATGCTTATAATCTTTATTTTGGTAATAGAATGTATTAAAGAATGAAGAAATAAGATAACAATATGTGAAACAATAACTTTGATTATTGAAATTAGAAGTAAATCAAAAGTGAGCAGTAGGTGTACCCCACTCTTAAATGGTCAGTACCTTTTTAATAAAAAATTTTGAAAATTTAATTTCATGATCCCTTGCAGAAGGGATCCAACCTGTAGTATTTTTGGAATCATGGTCAACAATGTGAATGATATTGTCCTGTTGAACTTTGATGAAATTTAAGAAACTAGCATAAACATGTCTAAACTTCAAAGAGTGGCCAGCTGTAATATAATAACTTTGGTAAAAGTCAGGACAATATTTTTTAGACATAAGGGTATAAGCATTTTGATTTATTTCTTCATGTTCAATATATAAAATGTGAAGTTGTAATTAAATGACCATTAGGTTTAAATTCATCAGAAGAAGGATTAGGAATATTTCCTAAAATAGTCATTTTTGAAAGAGATGGAGATTGGTTTGTATTTGAAGGAGATGGGCTTTGACTATTTAGGATTTGTGAAAAATAGGCTATTGGAGGATATTCTCCAGTAATAGGTATATGTCCATAACCAATCCTTCCTATTTGTCTGTAATTGAGGAGGAAGGAGAATTTGCTCCTCTCCCTTGCATGCCTCTTCCTTGTGAAAGGGTTCTATCCCCTATTCCTCTTCCCGGAGGAAGATTCCTGGGAATTTCCTGTAAGAAGAAATTTTCTAGTTAAGAAATCAGGAAAACTGTTAGCTGTTCCTTTAATATATTCAATATCAAAATCAAATATTGATAATTTTGAGTGCCATCTTGCAAATAATTGTTTAGAAGCAATATTTTTTACGTCTTTTTCCAAAATATATTTTGCTGCTGAACAATCTATTCTAATAAAAAAATTTAGATTTAATAAATCATTTTTTGTAGGAATTTGGAAATGCATAAAACAATGCTGAGAATTTCTTTTTCTAGATCTGTATCTTCTGCATCTTCTTCTCAAATTAAATATACTAAAAATGAAGAAAATTTTGAATTTATTGGTATTGAGCAAACTCCTCAAAATTGGCATATTCCTAAAGTAAAAAATTCTGAGATTTATAATACAAGTATTTTTCAACTTAAATGTACTTACAAAATAAAAACTGTTGAAAGAACTATACCTATTGCTAAAACATTTGAAACTATAAAATTATTCAAACCAAATGATATTCTAACATAGTTTTTCTTCTATTTTTCATTATTTGCATATTGGTTTAGTTCAAGTTGATTTACAACCTTTAAATCGTCAAGGTTTAAATACTTCTGTTCGTGTTGCTCTTCGTGATGCTAGACATAATAAATTTTTTGATTCTTTATTAGGATTAATTGAATCTTCTTTATGTAATGGTCCTATTTATTTTAATAGTTATCCAAATTTTTCTGTTTCTTTAAGAGCAAGAAAACTGATACAAATTTAGTAGATATTTTAACATTAAACATTCAGACCAAGGGTTATGATATGAAACTTGGTACTGAAAATATTAATATTTCTTATTGTATTTATTATAAACTAATGAATACTTTGAGCCTTGGAGCTAAACATATCAATTCTGGTAGAAAAACTCCTTTGATTGAACCAAATCTTACTAGATCCAATTTAGAACTTCCTCATGTTTTGAATTGGGATCAGATTACTATTCCAGATCAATGAATTTTTAGAAAATTACACCACCATCTTTACCAATTCCTTTCTCTTCTTCAGCACAAATTAGTGAAAGTATTTCCGGTACTGTCACTATTGCATTTTCCAGAAATTCTACTTCATCATCTTCAAATAATGAAAGTCTTTTTAGATCCAATCCAAACTCCTTATCTTTTCGATGAGATACTCAACTTCAGTTTAAAGGCCTTCAAGAAAAAAAATAATCACATTTTACGTGGTTTATATACCCCTAAAGAAGTAAATTGTCTTCTAGTAATATTTTAGAAACAAAAATTGGTTCTGAATTGAATTATCGTGTTGAACAGGCACCTTCTACTTCTACTTCTAGATATGATCTTAAAATGATAAAAAATAAATTCTTTCTAATGAACGAATAAAAGAAATCTCAAAAATAGATATTAAGGATTTCCAACAAGATAAATATGTTAATTTTAGAAATTGGTTCTTTCCCTTTTATAATAAAAATCAACAAAAAGAAATTCAAAATAAGTATTATGATTTTATTAAATCTATTGCTTGTTGTATTGAGTTTTCTAAATGGTTTTATGCTGAATATAGAGCATCCTTAATCAATAATAAAATAAATATTTCTGTTTTAGAATATACCTATGAAACTTATGTTTTATTAGAATCAAACTGGTCAAAATAAAACTATTCGTTCTATTCATCCTCCCAATACTGATGTTAGATTAAACAATGTTAGTATTGCTACTCCTTATTTAGATCAAAACAAAGTTGATTTAAGAAGATTAGCGCAGCAAGGAAACTATATTGTTTTAAACCTATCTACTATTTCAAAATAATTGAATAATGTTTCTACTAAATTAAATAATTCTTCACGATATCTTGATTTTGAAAGAAGACCTTCTGTTAATGAAAATAAATTTCATATTGTTGTTACTCCTAACTCACATCCTTCTCTAATTGAACCAATGGATAATAAATTACCATTGAATGTTTTTTCTACTCCTCTTGATGAATGTTTACTTCTGATTAATCAGAAGTTAGGAAAGTTAAATATCAATACTATATCTGAATCCAGAGATCATGAAATTTCTCCTCCTCTTTCTTCTCATCATAATGAAAATGATGAAAATATAGATCTTCTTGGTCAGATTATTTCTATGTTTCAAACTGCTGGACACAATAATTTCTCTAAAAATTTGACTTCTTTCGAAAATCCAAAATTTCTTCCCTTTAAGAAAAGAAAATCTAAAAAATATGAATATCCTAAACAGTTTCAGCCTCATTATTCATTCCCATATAGATAGATATTATCAAAGACCAACTCCTATAGATTCGGAACTAGAAACTATTGTTCCTCTTGAAAGTCTCAGTGTTCATTCCATTTATGAATGGAAAATTGATAATCAAGCTCCATATCAAATCATTATTACTTTGAGAAAAATGATGATGTATATTCAAATTTTGTAAAACAAAGACACCTCTGAAAGGGATATTGTACATATTGTGATATATGGTTTTATTGGTGTCTTAAATGGTTGGTGGGAAAATTATCTTTCTAATCAACAAAACTAGGATATTGTAAATACTACTAAAACTATTTTGAAACAAGAAGGCATTAATACTATTCAGACTACTATTTCTGGTGTAGCTTTTACTCTTATAACTAATATTGTTAAACATTTTATTGGAAACACAAGGATCATTTCTAATGTTCAAAAATAACTTCTAATGAATTTAAATGTCCTACTTTATCTCACTTTAAATGGTATAAATATACTTTTCTTGTTAGAGTTAGAAATTTGTATTGCAAATACCCGATTGTAATTCTAGTTTTTGGAAAGAAAAATTTATTTCTAGTCTCCTTAATTTATTTGCTCAAAGAATTATTTCCACTTTGAAATCTTATCATGATGGACAAATGTTCCTTATGACAATATTACTCATGGTGATATTATTTCTGTTTGTACAAAAGATTTAAAATTATGTCATGACATTAAATTAAAAGCACAAATAAAGAAATATAGGCAAAGGACTAAGCTAGGTGATTTTTGCGCACAATTTGTTGTTGGTGAGCCTCGTATTACATTTGATAAGGCCAAATGAAAGGTTCAAAAAAAAAAGATAAATCATCATTTTATAAAAAGAAAAAATCATTTTTAGAAAGAAAAGAGAAAATAAGAGGACTGACCAAGAAGTAAAAGAATGGATTAGACAAAATACTACTTGTTGTAAATGTGGTAAAAAAAAGGTCAATATGCTAATAAGTATAAGACTAAAAATATCACAAATTTGTTAGAAAAAAATAATATATCTTTCTATTAATGATAAAGAAAAAGAAGAATTGATCATTTCACTTACTAATAATAATACTTTTGATAGTGATTCGAACAATATTGATGATTACATTTCTTCTTCAGAGTCTTTAGATTTAGATGATAATTGTATTATTAATAATGATTGTACCTGTTCCCGAATTGAATATTTTCCTTCCATTCTTGAAGCAAATAATTTTAATATTTTTACTCTAGCTGATAGTCAAAACCTTTTCTTTGATTTAATTAATGAGTTGTTGGATGATAAACAAAGAAAGCAATATTTGTCACAATACAAAAAGATTTTAGAAAATGAAAAAATAAATAATATTCAGAAAAATAAAAACTATTTTTCTCTACCTACTCCTATAAAAGACCAAATTAGTGATTGTCTCAAAACTTTTCTTTTAAAGAGGTTTTAGACAATATAAATCAAAATTCTTTGAATATACCTGTTACCGTTCCTATTTTAAAAAGAGAACTTAATCAACTTAAATAAAAAATAGAATGAAGGATTTAAATCATAGGATGACAATGTTAGAAAATATTTACTCTTTGGAAAAGATTTTCCCAAAAAGAAAATTCTTTGGAAGAAAACCTTGAGTCATCTTCTTCCAAACACAATGAAAAAATTGACAATGATTTCTTACAGATTTCATCTATATATTTTGCTCAAAAATATTTTATACAAGTTAAATTAGTAATTAATAAAACTTATGTTTTTAATTCAATTGCTATGATTGATTCTAGTGCCGATATTTGTACTATGAGAGAAGGTTTAGTTCCATCTGAATTTGTTGAAAAAACTTCTACAGTCTTACATGCTACAGAAGGATCTCAAATTCATGTAAAATATAAACTTTCAAATGTTTGCATATTTTCAAAAGAAGAAAATTATATTTGTTTACCTTTTGTTTTAACTACTAATATCAATGAACATGTTATATTAGGAACTCCATTAATTGTTCAAATACATCCATATTATTGTGATGGAAAAATAATTCATAATAAAGAAAAGGGGTTAACTTTTGAGTTTGTCACTCAGCAACAAGCTCATGATTTAAATTCTTATTCTATAAATTCTTTGCATGAGAATATTAGATTAAATTAAATCAAATTAAATTTTTGCAAAAAGAAATTTTTATTCATAAAATAGAAAATCAATTGCAGGATCCTATTATTCAAGAAAAAATTAGACAAATAAATGATAATATTGTTTCAAAAGTTTGCAATGATTTACCAAATGCATTTTGGCATAGAAAAAAGCATATTGTTTATCTTCCTTATGAAAAAGATTTTGATGAAAAAATGATTCCTACTAAATCTAGACCAACTCAAATGAATAGTGAAATGGTTGAATTTTGTGAAAAAGAAATTAATGATTTGCTTTCAAAAAATATCATTATCTAAATCTCATTCTCCTTAGAGCTGTTCACCTTTTTATGTCAATAAAAATTCAGAAATTGAAAGAGACACTCCTAGACTAGTTATAAATTACAAACAATTAAATAAAGTTTTATGAGATGGATTAGATACCCTATTCCAAATAAAAAAGATTTACTTAATATAACTATTGATTCGATTATTTATTCAAAATTTGATTTAAAATCAGGATTTTGGCAAATTCAAATTGCTAAATGTGATAGATATAAAACTGTATTTACTGTGCCATTTGGTCATTTTGAATGGAATGTTATGCCATTTGGTCTTAAAAATGCGCCATCTAAATTTCAAAACATTATGAATGATATATTCTCTTCTTATCCTTTTATCATTACTTATATAGATGTATTCTTATATTTTCTCAATCAATAGATCAACATTTTAAACATCTAAATATTTTTCTAAATATAGCCATAAATAATGGTATTGTTGTTTCTGCTCGCAAGATTAAGCTTTTTCAAACACAAGTTAGACTTCTTGGATATGAATTAAATAAAGGTCATATTACTCTTATTGCTCGATCTATTGAATTTACTGATAAATTTTCTGATGAAATAAAAGACAAAACCCAATTACAAATTTGGTGGTTTCTTGGTAGTTTAAATTATATTGGGGAATATTACAAACATCTTGCATAGGATTGTAAGCTTTTATATCAGAGACTTCAGAAGAATCCTCCACCTTGGTCTAATGCACACACAACTGCTATTCAAAGGATCAAGAAAAAAGTTAAAAATTTACCGCTTTTAAATTTAGCAAATTCTAATTGGTTTAAAATTGTTAAAAATGATGCTTCCGATTTTGGTTATGGAGGAATACTTAAACAAAGAAATTCCCATAACAATAAAGAAGAATTAGTTAGATATACTTCTAGTGTTTGGAACAATACATAAGAAAAATATGCTACAATTAAAAAAGAAATTCTCAGCATTGTTTTATGCATTTCCAAATTCCAAGATGATTTATTAAATCAAATTTTTTTTATTAGAATAGATTTTTCAGCAGCAAAATATATTTTAGAAAAAGACGTAAAAAATATTGCATCTAAACAATTATTTGCAAGATGGCAATCAATATTATTAGTATTTGATTTATGGTTGATATTGAATATAATAAAGGAACAACAAACTCTCTTCCTGATTTCTTAACTAGAGAATTTCTTCTTACAGAAAATTCCCATGAATCTTCCTCCGGGAAAAGGAAGAGAGGGTAGAACCCCTCCACAAGGAAAAGGCATGCATGGGAAAGGAGCAAATTCTCCTTCCTCCCTAATTACAGGACAAATAGGAAGGATTGGTTATGGACATATACCTATTACTGGAGAATATCCTCCAATAGCTTCTTTTTCACAAATCCTAAATAGTCAAAACCGATCTCCTTCAAATACAAACCAATCTCCATCTTTTTCAAAAATGACTATTTTAGAAAAATATTCCTAATCCTTCTTCTAATGAATTTAAACCTAATGGTCAACAACTTCACATTTTATATATTAAACCCGAAGAAATAAATCAAAATTCTTATACCCTTATGTCTAAAAAATATTGTCCTGACTTCTATCAAAATTATTATATTGCAACTGGACACCCTTTGAAATCTAGAGATGCATATTTATGCTAGTTTCTTAAATTTCATCAAAGTTCAACCGGACAATATCATTCAAATTGTTGACCATGATCTAAAAAATGCTACAAGTTGGATCCCTTCTGAAAGGGATTATGAAATTAAATTTTCAAAATTTTTTATTAAAAAGGTATCCACCATTCAAGAGTGGGGAATACCGACTGCTCACTTTTGATTTACTTCTAATTTCAATAATCAAAACTATTGTTTCACATATTATGATCTTAATTCTTCTTTCTTTAATACCTTCTATTATCAAAAGAAAGATTATAAGAATTCTTGGTGGATTCGTTTAAGTCCATCTATATTGGAAAATAAAAAATCTCTTCCAAGTTGGATCTATCAATGGTTCCAATATTTTGATATTCCAGAGAAACTACTTCCTAAACGTGTTCATGATGCTTATCTTCGCTATTTAGAAGTATATGCTTCAAACTTTTCTGATGAAGAAGAATATTCTTCTTTTGGATCCACCAAAAAAGCCTTCTGTCTCCATTTTATGATCCAATTTAATATTCAATGGTTATTTGCATGGAAACTTCAAATTCATATTTGTTTATACTCCGGTCTTCCACAAATTCAGAGAATTTTTTAGAATAAATGGTGAATACAATGTGGAGTTATTAATTTTGAATGTTTAGGAGTATCTTCTCCTATGAAAGCGTTACTTCTCAATTTGAAGCATCTTCTTCAAAACCATTGGAAGCAAATACTTCCTCGAAAAATGCAAATATTGAAAAACATATCACTGATGCTATAAAATTAGTCATGGAGCAATAGAATACTCCATCAGACGAAGACAAAGGCAAAGAAAAAACAACAATTTCCAAAGGAAAAGAAAAAATTGATATTTCAAATTTCTTTGCTCATTTGATTAATGATGATGATTTTGATGAATCTAAGATCCCAATGCTGATATGGAAATGGATATCAAAACTCTATTAAAACAAGCAGAGGCCCTCACAAGAATTGCAAAAAGCTTGGAAGCAAAGCATTCAGACTCGCACTTCCTCTGTGAAGAAAAAATTATTTTCTAACAAAAAAATGACAGAGTCTAAATCAGATGAATCTGTCAAAAATAACAAAAAGAAAAATAAAAAATGAAAGCAAAAGAAAAGAGATGTTGATGCTGAAAGAATATGCTTTTTTCTGATGTAAGCAATGACGTCATCAACAAAATGATGTAAGCAATGACCTCATTATTATCTAGAAATTTATTATATATAGCCCCTTTTTGGAATAGAATAGGCAAGTTTTTCTTTTCAAAATTTTTCTTCTTCAGAGAGTTTAGAAAGCTTAAGAAATCTTGTCTACTTCTTTTCTTGTAAAATATTTTCCATTTGTAAATTATCAATAAAGGTTGAAGTTTAAATTATTTCTGGTCTCTTTGCAAGTATATTTCTTCCTTTTTCTTGTTTCTTTCTTTAATGCTTTGTTATATCCTGGGTGTATTTGGTATCAAAGCCAAATTTTTCTATTTCTTTTACTGATAGAAATTTAGTAGATATATTAAGTACATTAAACATTCAGACCAAGGGTTATGATATGAAACCTAATACTGAAAATATTAATATTTCTTATCATATTTATTATAAATTAATGAATACTTTGAGTCCTGGAGCTAAACATATCAATTATGGTAGAAAAACTCTTTTGATTGAAAAAAAATCTTACTAGATCCAATATAGAACTTCCTCATGTTTTGAATTGGGATTAGATTACTATTCCAGATCAATGGATTTTTGAGAAAATTACACCACCATCTTGACCAACTCCTTTCTCTTCTTCAGCTCAAATTAGTGAAAGTAATTCATAACACCAATAAAACCATATATCACAACATGTACAGCATTCCTTTCTGAGGTGCATTTTTATTGCTGATGCTATAAAATTAGTCACAGAGCAATAGAATACTCCATCAGACAAAGACAAAGGCAAAGAAAAAATAACAAATTCCAAAGGAAACGAAAAAATTGATTAATTTCATAATCCCTTTCAGAAGGGATCCAACCTGTAGTATTTTTGGTTGATCATGGTCAACAATTCGAATGATATTGTCATGTTGAACTTTGATGAAATTTAAGAAACTGGCATAAACATGTCAAGATTTCAAATGGTGGCCCGTTGCAATATAATAACTTTATATAGGATAATATTTTTTAGACATAAGGGTATATGTATTTTGATTTATTTCTTCGGGTTCAATATATAAAATGTGAAGTTGTTGACCATTAGGTTCAAATTCATCAAAAAAAGATTAGGAATATTTCCTAAAATAGTCATTTTTGAAGGAGATGGAGATTGATTTGTGTTTGAAGGAGATGGGTTTTGACTATTTAGGATTTGTGAAAAGAGGCTATTGGAGGATATTCTCCAGTAATAGGTATATGTCTGATGTTTCCCAAACCTTATTTTGATGATGACATAAGCACTAAACTCTGAAAACAATTTGTGCAGGTCTGCTATCTTTTCTACTTTATACACATAGGTTGTTCGAACGCAGTATTTGGTCCGAACTATGTCATTTTTCTCGGATGAACAGGATTACACTCCGTGTCCGATACAGATTTCCTCGGGCACATTTCACCGTCCAAATAGACAAACAGAAAGCAAATTTCTTAGTGCTCCTCCACAGACGCATACAACTGTCCGAACAAAGCTTCCTTCGGACATACACGACCGTCCGCAACTCAGTTCGGATGATGAAACGGACGCATGCACGGCCGTCCGAACGATATCCTTCACCAACTACACTGAGATCGGATGCTGTGTCGGATGCATAATCCTTATCTCGGACGTCCGAAACCTTAACGGCTAGTTTTTGTGCATTTATTATTGAGCCGTTTGGAAGTAGTTACAACCACCATTTATTGCCGCTATAAATACCTGCTCTATTGTTCTGTAAAATCTATCTAATACATTGAATACAAGCCTTAGAAAAGAGCAATTTAGTACAAATTGGCTATAGTGCTATATTGTATTGGTGTGCAGCTTAGAGTGCAATTCAAAATTTTAAGTGGAGTGATAATCTTGTACAAAAGTGAGGTTGTGAGTAAGCTTAATTCTTGGCTCAACTAAAAGTGTTTTAGTGTGAGTAAGAATTTCCCCACTTTGTAAAGATTATTGGTTCACCAAGTGTGTGAAGCATTATAGTGGATTAATACTTCAAGCTTGTTAGCTTGGGAGTATTGGTTGTTTAATTCTCTCTCTTACTTTCTTCACATTCCTTAAGTTTCATTGATTCTATCTTCATTATATTATTTGTTAGTTAAAAAATTACAATAAGTTTAATCTTTCCAAAAAGTATTTTTAGAAACCTAATTCACCCCCCTCTTAGGTTGCTTTGGGACCAACAATTGGTATCAGAGCCTGGTCTCATTTTATTGCTTAAATTGCTTTTGAGAAAAGAACTATTATGGCAACCAACAATGCTCTATTTTTTTAGGATCAATCCATTACTAGGCCCCCTATGTTCAATGGGGCAAATTTTATTAGTTAGAATGAAAATATTTTTGCAATCCATTGATATTGACTTGTGGTATGTTGTAAATGAAGGTCCCTTTGAACGCTACCATCATTGATGATCATACAAATTGAAGAAGAGAAAAGACAAGGGATGAGCTCACTCCACAAGACAAAGCAAACTTGACTTTGTTGAACATTAGTCATCTTCCATTTAGTTATCATCCACTTTTGTTGATTACGAGTTATTATCTATTTTATGAGACATTTTCCCTTGAATCATTATACCATGTGTGGTCTTCTTAATTTCAGAAAATATGCCAAGACAATCATCTTCATTTTGACTAGGATCTATATTACTTGAGACATGATATTCTTCATCAAAATCTATTTGAGAAAGTTCCTCTTGTAACTGTTTTTTTAAATTATGCTTTTGTCATTGTAGCTACCACAGAACTCTAAATTTTTCTTTTGAAATTAAAAAATGCAAATTCTTTAGGATTTTTTTGTAAATAACTTTGTCTTTTATAGTTTACCACCATTTTGTTTTGTATTCTCACACTAATGTAGGGAGATCATGAATACTAAATTCCAACAAAATATATAGGTACAAATGTCGAAGCTGATTTTGACTAAAGAAATGAAAACACTTGATATGATTGGTAAATGATTATAACTTGAATCTTGAATAAATTTATAGTATTTTTCCTTGAATCCAAGAGGTAGTATAAGTGGGGTGGGACCAAACTCATCCTCCCAGTCATAGAACTACTATTGGTATAAAGTAGGATTCTTAGTGAATTCAATGAACCAGGAATGAGTAAATGACCTATAAAAAAGGAAATTATATCAAGCCTTAATGTAGTCATAATAATTATAAGTTGGAGAAAAGTAGTTTTGAGAAAACGATATAGGGAAAAAATAATTTTGTAGGGACAATCAGATAACCGAAGGACTTCGAGTATTTTTACTTTATGGTAATCAACAATACTAGGATTTGTTGCATTTGGTTTTGAGGTAATTTCAATAGAGTCGATATTTACCAAAATAAACTCATAAAATTCTCTCATTTTTCCTTGAGTATTTGAAATAAAATAATTGGCTAGAGTAAAAAGAATTTGGATGTGTATAAGATTGAATAATTCTAAATATAAGAGAAGATTTTGACCATGTTCTAAGGTTACTACATGTTTGATATTTTCTTTTATAATATAACCAATAGTTTTAGAATAAGAGAAGGCCGTTGATACTGGAGAAGAGTATAGGATTTTGAGACACTATTTGAGAGGCTGTTGGAGAAGATTGTGCTTGAGGAAAGGGAAATGATGGTTGATTTCGTACTGCACAATGAATGTTTGAGGAATCGTCTTGTTACAAGAAACTTTTGTTCTTGGACCTTCAGATAGAGGTGTTCTAAGAATTGCTGGAGTAGGTAATTGAGAAAATTGTGGAATAGTAGGTCGAATGCCTATACGTTCTTATATTAGCTCTTTGAATCCATCAATATTTTCCTGTAAAAGTTCTCTCGAAAGGAAATCTGGAAGAGAGTTTTGCTCACCCTTAATGCATTCAATCTGGAATTAAAAATTAGAAAGAATTATTTGCCATCTTGCAAAAAATTATTTGGAAACTAAGTTTTTGAATCTTATCTTTTTTTGAAACCTCTTTTGTCGCTTTACAATCAATACGTAAAATAAAATTTTTGTTTATCAAATCATCTTGAAATTTAGATATACATAATACTATAGACAAAATTTATTTCTTAATAGTTAAGTAGTTTCTTTGAGTCGCAATCCAAATTCTCAAATGAAAATGAGCCAACTGTTCAAAAGAACTAGGAGAAATCTTTTGCTTAAGGAAACCCCATATGCTATATTTGAAGCATCTGCTTCTACTATCATGATTGCACGAGGATGTGGTATTCCCAAACATGGAAGATTAACTACTAATTTTTTGAGTTTTTGTACAATTAATGTGTGTTCAAACGACCATGCACGTGAGTTTTTTCTTAATCATTGATAAAGTGTTTCACACATTTGTCTAAGATAAGGAATAAAATATGAAATATAATTAAGACATATTGAAAATCTTTGTAATTGAGTCTTATCCTTAATTTCATCTAGGAATTTAGAAGAGAATTCTAATACTTATATTTGACATATTGGTTTATAATTATCATGATGCAATTCATGTTCTAAAAATTGAATATGTGTTTGAAATACTTTCATTTTTTATGTAGATAATACTAAATTATTTTTCATTATTACTTGGAAAAAAGTGCAAATGTTTAAAATGTTGATCAGTTGTCTCAGAAAAATTTTTATTTGCAAATTTTTAAAATGTTGATTAGTTGTTTTAGAAAAATGAGTACATCATCAATAGAAACAATTGAAAAAGATAAATATGGATTAAGTATTGTATTCATAATATTTTGGAATTCATAAGGAGCATTTTTTAATCCAAATGGCATACTATTCCATTCGTAGTGACCAAACGGGATAGTAAAAGCGGTCTTATATTTGTCTTGTTTAGTTATTTGAACTAGCCAAAATCTTAATTTTATATTAAATTTGGAATGTATAGTGAGTGGTGTTTATGGACAGGTTACCTAACCCATATGCTTATGGAAATATTCGAAACGGTTGAACCCGTTCAAGAAAACAATTGAACCGCATTTGGTCCATATTAATAGGGTAACTGGTCAATTTGTTATCTGTTAGAACTGGTTTGGAATCCAGATACCAGAACCAGTAATTTTGTGCTTATTTTCTTCAATAAGTTTTCAATAAAAGAAAAAATTACAATTACTAAATACATAAATGGCCTTGTAGATAGAAATAGAGTGCAAAAATTAATAAAAAATTACATAAAATCCCTTGACATTAGTCTTATTTTGTAAAAATACAAAGATACCCCTATATATGGACCGGTTCGAATATCCACCGATTCAAGAAAATATGAACCGCTATCCGAACCACTCCCCTAGATATCTGAATCGTTATCCAAACCTGTATAAATAGCCTATTTGGGTAACCTTCATTTACGGTTAGGAATAGACCGGTTTTATCAATTTTTCAGTTCATCGAATTTTTTTGAATACCCTTATAAATAGTAGCTTGAAAAGTTCTTTTGAGTAAATCCCTTTTGTTGAGAATTGGGTAAGGTAACATGCATTGCACAACTTTATTCAATGGTTTACAATTTATAACAAGTCTTGGAGCGTATCTTTCTAGTTGGCTTGATTATTGACATAAAATGGCGAACAACTCCATGGGGATTTAGAAAGTCTAATAATTTTCTTGTCAAGAAGTGTAGTTATTTCTTTTTTTATAGAATCCATGAGATCATGATTCATTTAGATAAGATGAGCTTTTGTAGGAATATTTCTTTCATCAACTCCTTTTATATATGGAAGAAACACATTATGTTGTTTTCTACTCCGAAACGCATTTGGTAAATCGAAACAAACTTGTGTTTCAAGAAATTTATGAAAATCAAAGTTTTTTTGTTGGATTTTTAGATTTTAAAGTTGTTTTATTCTTTCATGGAAATTTTCTTCTTTTAAATATAAAATGTGTTTATAGAGGTGAGATATAGAATAATCTTTGATCAATTGAATATCTTTTTATTTATAATATTTTCAGGACGAGAAATATATAGGATTTTAATAGACTGATTATCTCTTTAGAAGTAGGAGAGTGCTAAATGCAAAAAGAATAGTTTGATCAAAATTTTGTATTCTAATACCTTATTCATCAACAATAAAAGGATATATCTGAGTAATATAAGGAATTCCCAAAATAATTTCTTGTGCTAAATTTTTAACTAGAATAAAAGAGTTTTTAAAACAAATATTTTGATTACAATCAGAAGCTTCTAATAATTTATATTTTATGTCTAATTTAAACCCATTTGCAGAATATAGTTTTTCAGTTATCTTTTTGTAATATTTAATAGGTAACCTTTCGAAATATAGTTTTGTCTGCTCCTGAATCTATTAATACAATAAAATCTATTGAAAATTCTTTGTTTATTACTATTTTGACAGGAACATGCCATTTTTTATAACATGTCCTTGATATTACTGCAATAAATTATTTATGTAGAGAGTTTTGGTCAACAATACGAAATTGAGAAGTTGAAGGATTGTTTTTTGTCAAAATTGTTGTGGTAGTAGAAATTGTAGAGGAGGATTTTGTTCTTTCTGAAGTTGAAGAGATAAAAGAGAAAATTTTATATCAAGATATTTTTGTTATAGTAATTTAACTTCTTTTTTGAGTTTAATAACTTTAGCTTGTAGACCTTGAATAGTTGTTGTAGATGTTTTATTTTTAAATTTAGAAAATACTTATTGTATGTTATAAGGTTCAACTTTAGGTTTTTGATCTTGTAAAAAAAATATGCCTAAGTTTTAACAAATATTATTTCTTTGAATCTGAATCAATAACTTTATCAAGAAGATCAAAGAAAAATTGTTTATGTTTAGAAGAAATGACATTAACAGTTCGGAAAGAACGTAAACATACTCCTGAACAATCATCTAATCTTGATATCAGGAGTATCTTCATAATCAGATGATGAATTTGCTTGAATAGCATAAATTTGTTCATTTTCTTCATCTGAAAAAGAAACATTGTGATCATCTGATGATTCTTGATCTAATATATGGAGAACTTTATTTTTTTAATGATTCTTCCATTTTTATCGAACAGATTCTTTTCTCACTTTACAGAATTTTGTTGGTTGTATTTCCAACAATTTGAATTAAAAGCAGAAGTTTTGGATTGTGAATTGTTAATTGATTTAAGATGTTTTCGTTCTAGAAGTATAAGGCTTGGAATAAGATTTTGAATATGATTTTTTAGAATAAGATTGGGATGGATAAGTTCTAGACCTAGAATTTGATGTAGTCATTTTTTACTTGACTAGAGGGAGTAATAATTTTCTCAAAACCAAAATCTTGACAAAACGATCCTAATTCTTTTCTTGATTCTTTATTGTCTCTTTTTAGTTGAACTTTTCATTTTAAATCTGTACACAAAGACAATCCTTCTATATTGACATAATTTATTAAATCTCCATATGTAAGGATCTAGTAAGAAATTTCACCATTATATTTATCACAATTTTTTTGATGTACCTTTTTTGTAAAAAGTTTTGGAAGACCAATTATAAATCTTTCTTTCTGTTGGCCCAAAAGCAACCCTAAGAGGGGGGTGAATTTGGTTGTCTTAAGAAACAAATCTTTTGAAATGCTTAATGAAAATGCAAACTTTGTGCAACAAATGAATACTTAAGCACAAATTATCAAAGATAAACATTTAACAATCAAATCTTAAAGAACAAATAAAAGATTGAGATAAAGAATATCAAACCAAACTCCCAAACTTCTCAAATTTGAAGTACATTCATTAGTTGTGCCTCTTCAAAGAAGGTGAGGCAATAACCTTCCTATACACAAAGTAGGCTCACCCTTGCACAAACTAAGTTCCTCTAGTTGAGCCAAATTTGTTCACTTGTTATCCCTCCACTCTTACACTTGAAGATCACTCACTGGTCTACTCTTACTCACACTAATTTCCTCAGGTTGAGCCAAGAGAACTATACTACACAAACCAATACAACCCACAATATTTCATCATATTTCTCCCCAAAATAGCTCTTACGAGTGTTTGTATTGAATGTAGTAGTTCCTCACATCATTTGAAGCTAATCGATGACCTTGGGTTATTTATAGATGAAAGATGTGCTGAAATTTGAGCTCCAACGATAAAAAAACTAGCTGTTAAAAAACTAGCCGTCAGGGGTTTGGACAGTCATATGAGTCCTACAGCTTGATGAACAGTGTCTTGGACGGTCATATGCGTCCTATAGCTTTGACAGAAAATTTCTTCATTTCGAGCTCATTTCTTTGAATGGTATTTAACGTCTGATTCTTTTGTCTTTTGGATTCCTTCTCTCAGACGGTCTTTTGCGTCCGAAGCACTTTCTTCGGGCGGTTATCTGCGTCTGAAAGATGTGTTTTTCTTTGGTGTTGTTTGGTCATGTTTCAGACGCTCCCTTGCGTCCAAGCTCCTTTCTTTCGGACGCTCTTCATCGTCCATAAGGTGTTGTTCAACTTTTGGTTGTTTTTCTTAATTGTGTTCGAAAGATCATTTTCGTCCAAACCTTCCTGTTTTTCTACACACTTGTTTTCAAGCCGTTAGTATGATTTAGTCATTATTATGACTAACAAAACATGATTATCATAACTGGGTCCAACACTTTCCAATAAGCATGATTACAATCAGTTCTAAGAAATACTTTGTTAAGAAAGATATTGTGAAACATAGTTTACTATAGACCCAATTGTTATTTATTGTGGGCATTATATCTGCTATTTGTTAGAGTCCTAGTAGATGATAGGCCCATTTATAATCTTTAGGGTTTAATTAAATAACTTTAGAAAAGGAACTAACTATGAAATTAGGGCAATTAATATTAGTAACTGATGTTTTTAAAGCTTATACACTGCAAGCTTGTTTAGTACTTCTAGGGTTTGAGTATATTTGAGAGCAAAGGGAAGAAGAGGAAGGCTTTTTGTGGCTCAACAATTTTGTGGTCTCGAAGGTAATCATTTTAAATATCAATCTCTTTTAAGGGCATATTTCTTATTTATTTGGGCAACATTTTTAAAAGTGGTAAGTTCGATGGTTAAAGTTTATTTAAGGTTTCATTAGTAGCTTAAATCAAATTAAAGTATGAAATTAAATAAATGAATAAAAAGGCTATATTGTGCATGCTATCTAGTAGTTGCATGGAGTTAGGAAAAATCAAAATAAAATACACATAAGGTAGCATGACAATTGTGCTGCGTTCGGCAGTACTTGTTTACTGGAATGGAAAATCGATGCCTATTGCCTAATAAATTGTTAAAGCAAATTGAGAGAGACCAGGAACATGGAGACTTTTAATTGATCAATTGACAGTTCAGCCGTTTTGGTTCATTAATAATTGTGTATTCTAGTAGTCTTATAAGTTAGTCAACTATTGTCCGATATAGATTAATTAATTATATATACTACTTTAAGTCCTTGATTAATCTTATAAGTAATAGCTACTGTATTTGGACTAATTTAAGTTCAAGATTCTAGAACTTAACGGGTGTATACTATAATGTTGTTTATTGGGCTTAAAAATCATATTGAGATACCTTGATTGTTTTATAGGTAAGAACTAGTGGGATTTCGATTATTAATCAGATTCATATTCTAGAATTGTTTGAAAGGTAAGTGGTAATAATCTCTTCTTGTTTTTTAATTGATTTTGGTATACAAGCTTTTTTTAAATTTTGAATAAATAAATAATATTCATATATAAACTTGGATCAAATGTGGTGTTCTTTATATTGTGCTTGGTTGTGTGTATATATATATATATATATATATTATGTATCTTATTTTGTGCAATTGTGAATAATTGAATACATGTGTAATTGTGCTTAAATGTGCTAGTTCATGGTGTGTCTTGTGTTAAATAGTTGAACTATATATTTGATTTTTGACCTACCGGTGGAGGTGAACTAGGTACGACCAACCGACGAGGGGTGCACTAGCTACGACTAGCCAGTGGAGGTGAGTTGGGTATGACCTGTCAGTGAAGGTGAACCAGGTATGATATTTCAATTGATCTGGTTACCAATATTAGTCTTAGCAAGTGTGGGACGTTTTACTTTGCATCGCTATACGGTATGAGTCCTTGGATGTTTGTGCCTTTGATATGTCCCATTGTAATTAATTGAAAATAAATATTTGTAACTTGTATATATAAAATAACATGCTCGATCCAGGGAAAGAAGCTTTCACTGCTTACTGGCCATAGTTTGCTCATCCCACGATATTTAACATTTTTGCAGGTAATTCTAATTTAATAAGCCATGAGGGTTTGAACGATTGGTAGCTTGCACCCAACCATTGGGGTTGACTACGGGACTAACAAGTAGGGTGTGGTTTAGGATTCCTTTTGTTTTGTGGGGACATGTATGTCGCGAACCTCTTATGTTTCAAATGTTATTAGTATGTGGAACTTCAGTTTGGTAGCCTTTGAATTTTAATATGTAATAGGTTTCGTTGTTCATGAAGTAATTCGGATTCAGTGATTTTATAAATTTAGTGTGCTTTGTTGCTTGAAAGTTTGTGCCTTGCGTCCATGAGTAAGTGTAGTTCATGGATGCAGCGTGTTATGCTTAGATTTGGGACGTGGCAGATATAACATCTAGAAAACTTTATATCTTTTAAAATCATAAAATTTTGGACAAATAAGACTAGCTAATATTTAAGAACTACGAGTTTGAAAATTTTGGGGTTCACCTATAAAATATTTAGTAATTGCATAGAGAAGGATATGAATGACATCTTGTACTTGGGTTTGTACAATTGAGTAGGTGTGGCAACAACTTGAGAATTGTTACTTGTTACAGATTAAAAAACTTGAGGTACTGAAGTAGGGATATCTTTAACAGCATCTTGAATCCAATGTTGTTCAGAATGAATGAGATAATTATCCCACCATCTCTTAAGAGTTCTAGTGAAACCAGCAATAAGAAGTTTAGCATATCGATGGTCATCATTACCTTTGCTTATATAGGCAATGACAGCCAAACCCTTTTCATGTATAAGATTGTAAATTAATGTTCTGTTAATCTATCTATGTTCCATTCACTAATAGAATCTCCACTGTATGAAGTATAAGTAAGAGTATATCTTTCTTCATATTGCATATCTAAGAATTATATTGAAAAGAAGATCTAGGATAAAAATTTCTTGAATAGAATTGTCTAGATCTAGATATTTTTAGTAAAATTGAGTTATAAGAAGTAATTTTGTTTATATCAAGAGTATCATCAATTTCATTATCTGATTGTGTTAGAGTGGTAATTTGTGAAGATTTTTTTCGTTCATCCATTTTTTTTTTTTTTATCAAAGTCCAATTTATTTAATCTACAGCTATTTCTTCCATTATTTTGTTATCTTTTCCTGAAGTAGGAGGGTTTTGAGTAGGAAATTCCAATGATTTAAATAAAGGTTATCTGAGAGAAGAAGGAGGAGCTAGTTTTTGATGAGGGGATTGAAATGTAGATGATGTTTTAACAATATTTTCTATTTCCATGATGTGTATAAAACAGATGGTTGACAAGATTTTATTAGTATAATTGTTTTGTTGGTAAATCATGTTAACGTCGTTTACAGTTGGAGATTTATCTTCAACAACTGGACTAACTTTAAAAAGGGAAGTTGTAATTGTTCTTTCAGAATTATTTATTTTAATTTCTTCTAAGGGAGGATGTTGAGAAGAAATGATAGAATTAGATGAACTAGGCTAATTTCTTAATATAACTTCTATAAAATAAGAAGTAAAAGAATTATGTATTATATGATTTTTACAATAGATATCAAAACATTTTTTTAAAAAAACTATGTGAAGTCGAAGTAGTAGATTTATAATAGTAGATTTTTACAATAGATATCAAAACATTTTTTAAAAGAACCATTTACGTTTTGCATCATTAGAAGATTATAAAAGAATATTCTCTTAGCTTGTCTTTATCTAAAATGCATTCGAATAAAATCATCTTAATTTGATCATCAATATCTCATTTGAGAATGGGTAGGAGAATCAGGAAGATCTTGATCAAAAAGAGTAGATTTATAAATAGTAGTAGGAATATTAGGTGTAAAAGTTACACTTCGGATTTACTTTTGTTGAAGTTTGTATTTATATAGGGATTGAAGATGTTGAATCCCTTGGAGATGTGAATAAAGAAGGTCTACTAAATGAAGAAAGTCTACTAAATTGAATTTCAACTAATCCATCTAAGAATTTAACAATATTTGAAATAGAACTAAGTTATGTTGGGATAGGTTTTGGAGGAATAATTTTAGTAAAATTTCATTTAGAAGAATTTGTAATTTGATCCCAACTAAGACGTTTTGGAATATGAATATTAGAATAATGAAGATTTGTTTCAAAGAGAACAGTTTCTCCTTTAGGGGAGTTTTTTATTGCTTTAGGATTTATAGTAGTTTTCATTACTTTGTAATAAATAAGATAAATTAATGCTAAAGGTTTAGAGTTTTCAAGAAACTCTATGTTATTAGTTTGAATATTTAATGTGAGAGTTGCAAGTACATTATCATCAAATAAATCAATAGTAAAATTTGGATAACAGTTAAAATATACTAGACTATTTTTCATATTTGATTCTGGTACAGCTAACAAAGAATTTGAAAATTAAGATGTTTAATATCTCTTAATTCAATCACATAATGATAGTGGAGTATCTAATCCTAATCTTATTAGAGGTTTTATTGCTACTTGAATAAGTCCAATATGCAAAAATTTGTATTTTTGACGATGTCTAAGAATAGATTCTTGAAAAAATAATTGAACAGATTCGTGACTTTTTGCAATTGAGACTATTGATTCTAAAGTTTTAATAAAATAATTTTTAAGAAAATCAAATGAGCCTTTCATATATATTGTTTCTATTTTTTGTTTTGGAATAGACCAATTTTTTATTTCTAAATCATTAATAGAAGATGTAGTTATCATATCATTTATTCATATATATATGTGTGTGTGTGTGTGTGTGTGTGTGTGTGCGCGCTTTGCAATGTAAGCGACATATACACTACTGTAAAGGAAATTGTAAGAAATTAACAACAATGAAATTTAACCAAAAAAAAACAACCTATAAAAAAAAAAGATTTAGTTAAAGAAAATTAAAAAAAAGTTATATGTCCCAAGTATACAAATAATAGCTAGTGGCTATATATGAGAAAAGGGAGAAAAAAAAAAAGAAACAAAAGAAAAAAAGGAGAAATTAATAAGGAATAAAGATAAACTAAAATAATTCATATAATAGAATTATTTATGTCCAAAAATATCAAGAAGGGGTCAAGAAGGGGATTAAGAAGGTGTTTGGTTCACATTCAGGAATCGTAATCGGAATGGGAATCACAAAACCTTCTATTGGTATGGGTTTATATCATTTCTCCTTACTTGTTTGGTTTAACATAAGAATGAGTTTCATTATATTAATGAGTTACTCAATTTGAAACCTATGTCACAAGTGGAGAATGAAAGTAGGCATTTTCTAACACTTTCATTCTCATAGAATGATTCCCATAGTGCTCAACCAAACAACATCTATGAGTATCATTAACTTTGATTCTCATTCGATTATCTCATACCCATAAACCAAACGCCTCCTAAGTGTCTATAAAATGAGTATAAAGGAGTAAAGTGCAACTTGGGATATCGTTGTGTAGGTGTTTAATAATATATTTAACATTATCAAACATTACTAAATTTAATATGTTATAAAAAATCAAAATGTTTTGTAAAGTATAAATACTAATTATGAATTTCATTATAGAGCTCCATGAATTACGTAATCTTTAATTATATTTCACAAGATATACTAACTAACTAACTATATATATATATATATTATATTATATTATATATATGTGTGTATGTATGTATACATTTGTTTCACCTTATATACATTGCATTTTAAAAAAATAAGAAGTGTTAAACTTTTTTACTATTATTTTTTATTCTCAACATTCTTCAATATTCAGTGATCTGTATTCACAAAGAATATATAACATTTTCTATTTCATGTTTAACACTATGGATTACACGCTGTTAACTCTAAACAATATATATATATATATATATATTAAAATTTAATATATGTAACAAAAATAAAAAACTTTGAATTCATGTTATTATATCTAAAATTTTTGGATGTTATGAGATCTAAAATTTTGGAGTCTAAAAATGTTGGAAACCTAAAGCAAGGGTTTTACTAACTTTACTCTCAAGTCACCCATGATTAAGATACATGTGAAAATGGAACATTATGCTTGTATATTTAAAAAATAGTCATTAAGAACTTCAACATTGTGACCCCTTCAATTTCACTCCTACTTTTTTTTTTTTCCCAAAAATCATGAAAAAATATTGAAAACTTGTAATGCAAAATATACGAATACTTGGTCGCTGATTTGATAAAGTAAGGTAGGTAGGCTTCATAAACAATGTCCAAAACTATCATAATAGCCGTAACATTAGATTTAGTTTTTATTTTCTAAAATGTCACATCTCATATTGAAAACCTAACCAAAAAAATCGAAAAAAAAGATTAATAATGGTATGCTCGACGTAGAACAATACCTAGATATTAGCAGCTCTATAAATTTCTTCATATCCAAAATACAAAGAATTTAAATTCTTACCTCAAAAACAATGGTTGTCAGTGAATAATTAAAATATTTCTTCTTGTTTAATAAAAATAGTATAAATTAAGGGTTAATTTTATTTTAACATTCTAAGCTTTTAAATCCAATAACAAAATATCTATGAATTTAATGGCATGACTTATGTATCACTTATCTACCTTATATCATTTATATGCTTAATGTTGTTTAAGAAGTACTATTTTCAGACATATTATAATGTTAACCACGAAAGATATGGCCTTAAAGAATTAATATTATTTAAATCAAATCATGTTAAATGCTCAAACTGTTTTCAATTCTAATCTTATTGAACAATATTCTTTTAATGACGAAAATATTTTATACAATTCTTCACGTATTGATTAATTATTAAATAATAAAAATTTAAAAACATGAATTACTCGACTGTCAACTTTCAACGGGTTAATATAATGGATTTACTCCTTGTGCCCTTTTCTCAGGCTATGGATCCCAGTTTTCACAACCCTCAGCGACTTGGGTATCGACCTACAAATCATATTCTTAATTTTTGTTAACAAGTTCAAACTTCATACGCTAAATTTCATCTTATACAAAAAAATAAAGAAATAATAGAATTTGATAATTTAGATCAAACTTTGCAAAACTGGAGCTTACCAAAGAAACAAAAATCTGAAATATATAAAGTAATTTTTGTTAACAAGTTCAAACTTCATACTAAATATAAGATAAAATCTGTAGAAAAAACTATTCCTATAGGTAATAATTTTGAACATTTACAATTAATTAAACCTAAAGATATAGAAGAAATAAGTGATAAAAAATTTAAATGTATGCATATAGGCTTAGTCCAAATAGTATTACAACCATTAAATAGACAGGGTCTTAATACTTCAGTATGTATAGCACTTAGAGATGCAAGACATAATAAATTTATAGATTCCTTACTTGGTTTAGTAGAAACTTCTCTTTGTAATGGTCCTATTTATTTTAATAGTTTTTCAAATTTTTCTATTTCCTTAACAGATAAAAACCTATTTGAAACTCTTACTTTAAATGTAAATACTAAAGGATATGATATGAAAACCCGGATCATAAAATATTAACATTACATATAGAATATTTTATAAGTTGATGAATACATTAAGTCCTGGATTAGTATCATTTTCAATTAAAGGAAATATGACAAATCTACTTCATTGTACTCCTCTTATAGAAACAAATTTAACTAGATCAAATATAGAATTACCTCAAATAATAAATTGGAACCAAGTAGATATACCTAAACAATGGATATTTGAAAGTTTAACTAGTCCATCTATACCAAAAGCACTTAAACCAACAATAATTACTGAAATAGAAGAATCTTCTAGTGGTACTGTTGCTGTATCTTTTCATAGAAATTCTACTTCATCAATTCCTAAATCTCATACAAATAATCCTCGAATAAATAGATATTCCTCTCTTAGAACAGATATTAATTTGAAACTTGAAGGAATATATGATAAAAATCAAACTATGCATGGAATTTACTCAGAAATACCACTATAAACTCAATATGAACCAGATGTAGGATCAAAAATAGGTCGATTGGTTATAATGTACAACATCCATCCTCTACAACATCATACAAAATTAATATGATATCTAACCAAATTCTTTCACATGATCAATTAAAAGAAATTTCAAAAAGAGCCATCGAGGATTTTAAACAAGAAAAATATTCATCTTTTAGAAAATGTTTCTTCTCATATTATTCTAAAGAACAACAAAAATAGATTCAAGATTCTTATTATAATTTTATTATACATACTATGTGTTACATGGAATTTTTTAATTGGTTTTATGTTGAATATAAACCACAATTAATGGCAAATAATGTAGATATCTCTGTTATAGAATTAATATATACAGATTATGTTTTAAATGATGGAAAAAATATTGTCTTTAAATCAACACATCCTCCTTGTTCAGATATTAAAATAGGAAATACTGGTGCTATTGCAACACCATTTTTACATAATGACAATCAAAACAAACTTCCACAACAAGGAAATTTATTGTTTTAAATTTACAATCTATTTCTAAACAACAATATTAGAACAAACTGCTATTCATTTATCAAACCATTTTGATAAAATTGAGAAAACTATAGAGAAAATCCCCCTTATTTCATCTGCTTCATTTATTTATCCTCAAAAAGTTATACCAAATTCTAATAAATTCCATATTCCTGTATAAAATCCTCCTATAATTCCTCCAATTATTCATTCCTCACCTCCAGTTCCTCCAAAAGCTTTCAAAAATGATATAGATAAGACAATAGAAAAACTAGATAAAAAACTAGAATTATTAAGAATAAATACTATTCATAAAGAAAGTCAACCGAAAAATGATTTGAAAGAACAAGAAGAAGTTGAACTACGAGATACTTCTTTAGACAATTTAATAAATATGTTTCAAAAAGATGAAGAAATACAAGAATGATATTATTCAGAACCAGAATTAGAATTATCAACATTAAAAAAGAAAAAATTTTGAAACTATGAAAACCCAAAACAATTTGAGAGAAAATATCCTCCATTAGATAGGTACACTCATAAAGTCCATACCCACAAGATTTAGAATTAGAAACTAGTAGAATTTTAGATTCTTTAAATCATCAATCTATATATGAATGGAATATTGATAACTCTGCACCATATCAAATTATTAATACCTTAAAAAAAATGAATATGTTCATGACTTTACATAAAAGTAGAGGAATTTCAGAAAAAGAAGCCATTATAATAGTCATAAATGGTTTTACAGGAGTTTTAGATGGATGGTGGAATAGCTATTTAACTGAAATACAAAAAAATGAAATATTAAACTCTACTAAAACTATTACTTCTACTGAATTAACTATTAGCCATGCTTCTACATCCACTAATCCCACTACTGAAATAATTTATAATGCTGCATTCTCACTTTTAACAAGTATATTTAGACATTTTGTTGGTGATTCAAAAAAATTTGACAACAATCAAAAGGAGCTTTTAATGAATTTTAGATGTCCAACTTTGTCACATTTCAAATGGTACAAAGATACTTCTCTAGCAAGAGCAAACGAACAGAACAGATTGCAATTCCCATTTTTGGAAAGAAAAATTTATTTCATGTCTTCCAAACCTTTTTGCTCAAAGAATTTTCACTAAACTAAAAGATTACCATGATGGTAATAATGTGCCATATGACCAGTTAACGTATGGAGGCATTATTTCTGTTATAACAGAAGAAGGACTTAAACTTTGTAATGACATAAAACTAAAAGCTCAAATCAAAAAATATGCTCAAAGAAAAGAGTTAGGAGATTTCTGTGCTCAATTTGCTGTACAAGAACCTAGTACGCCTTATCAAAAAGTTCAACAAAATTTGCAAAAATTTTAAAAATTTAGGAAAAAGACAAAACCAAAAGCAATACCTCAAAAACCTTATTTTCCCAAAAAATATAAAAAATTTAGATGAAAAAATTACAAAGAAGATAAAAACACTGATAAAGAAGTACAAAGATGGATAAAGGCAACTATTACTTGTAGAAAATGTGGAAAAAAGGGACATTATGCAAATCAATGCATAAAAACAAAAACAACTACAGCCTTATTAGAAAAAATTAACAACTTGACTATAGATGATACTGATAAAGAAAATATAATATCAATGCTTTTATATACTAATTCATCTGAAACTTCTGACAATGAAAATAGTGAAAGTGAAAATGAAATATACCAACTCGATTATTTTGAAAATGAAGAATATTATGATTGTACTTGTCAAAAAAATAATACTTTAACTGAAAATCAAGAATTATTTTTTATTACTAGAACACATACCAGGCAAAGAAATTAAAAAAAGTATATTACACAATATAAATAAATTTTATTAAATGAAAATAAAAAACCCCAAAATGAGCATAAAACCATGCTAGAAAAAATTAAGAAAAAATTAATAAATATGCAAATTTCTTTTACCATACAAGATGTTATGAATCATGCATCATTTTCTGCGTATAACAAACCTGTTACAATACCAATCTTAAAACAAGAAATCAACCAACTTAAGGAAGAAATTATCAATCTAAATAGAAGGGATTAACAATACTAGAATTAGGAACTTTAACTACAGAACCATAAAATAACTCTATAACAAATTCCTCAAAAATCTCAGAAATTCGCCCAAATATACAAGATGATTCTTCAGAATTTTTGAAAATTACTTCTATATATTCCTCTCAAAAATATTTTATTTCAGTAACTCTACAAATAAATAATGAATATAAATTTTCCACAATAGCTGTGATAGATTCAGGTGCAGATATTTGTACTATGAGAGAAGGCTTAGTTCCAACTAAATATTTTAAAAAATCCACTACATCATTAAGAACAACCGAAGGATCTCAAATTCAAGTAAAATACAAACTTAATAATGTATGCATATTTTCTGAAGAAAAAAACACCATTTGTTTACCCTTTGTTTTAACAAAATCTATCAGTGAACATGTAATACTTGGAACACCATGTTTTGTTAAAATGCATCCTTTCTTTTGTGATGGCAAAATAATTACAAACAAAGAAAAGCAACTGACCTTTAATTTTGTAATACTACTGAAAAACCCCACTATTTAAACCAATTTTCTATAAATTCTATTAAAGAAAATTTTAAACTAAAAACTAACCAAATTGCTTTCTTACGGAAGAAGAAGTCACAAACTATAGAACATCAATTACAATTACCAGAAAATCAAATAAAAATCCAAGATATTACACAAAAAATTACAAATCAAATTTGCAGTGATTTACCAAATGCCTTTTGGCACAGAAAACAACATATTGTTGAATTACCTTATGAATAATATTTTAAAGAAAAAGATAAAGACCACAAAAGCCAGACCCCCCTCCAATGAATTCTGAAATGGTTGAATATTGTAAAAAAGAAATAAATGAT
Organism: Cinchona pubescens; assembly: GCA_025175665.1. Classification (NCBI taxonomy): domain Eukaryota; kingdom Viridiplantae; phylum Streptophyta; class Magnoliopsida; order Gentianales; family Rubiaceae; genus Cinchona; species Cinchona pubescens. The sequence goes on along the minus strand of JANKKI010000027.1, from coordinate 2,075,493 downwards.
TTATTACATAAAAACATTATAAGAAAATCTCATTCTCCTTGGAGTTGTACTGCTTTCTATGTAAATAAAAATTCAGAAATAGAAAGAGGAACCCCCAGACTTATAATTAATTATAAACCTTTAAACAAAGTTTTGCAATGGATAAGATATCCTATCCAAAACAAAAAAGATTTGTTAAACAGAATGATAAATGCAAAAATTTACTCAAAATTTGATTTAAAATCTGGATTTTGGCAAATTCAAATAGCTGAAAAAGATAAGTACAAAACTGCATTTGTTGTTCCATTTGGCCACTATGAATGGAATGTCATGCCTTTTGGATTAAAAAATGCTCCATCTGAATTTCAAAATATTATGAATGATATATTTTCCCAATATTTCTTCATAATTGTTTATATTGATTATATACTAATTTTTTCTGATTCAGTGGATCAACATTTTGAACATTTAAATTCTTTCTTAAATATAGCATTAAGAAATGGAATAGTAGTTTCAGAGAAAAAAATGAAACTTTTCCAAACAAAAGTCAATTTTTTAGGATATGAATTAGATAAAGGACAAATTACTCCTATAGCTAGATCTATAGAATTTGCAAACAAATTTTCTGATGAAATTAAAGATAAAACCCAATTACAAAGGTTTTTAGGAAGTTTAAATTATATTCATGAATGCTACAAAAACTTATGACAAGATTGTAAACTTTTATATCAAAGATTACAAAAAAATCCCCCCCCCCTTGGACAAACCGTCATACAGAAGCTGTTAAAAGAATCAAACAAAAAGTTCAACAATTACCACTTTTATATTTATCACACAATTGTTGGTATACAATTGTAGAAACAGATGCTTCAGATATTGGATATGGTGGTATTCTCAAACAGGTTAATCCCCATACCAATAAAGAAGAATTAATTAGATATACTTCAGGATTATGGAACAAAGCTCAAACAAATTATGCTATAGTTAAAAAAGAAGTTTTAAGTATAGTCATATGTATTACAAAATTCCAGGATAATCTACTTAATCAAAAATTTACTGTTAGAGTAGACTGTTCACTAGCTAAACAAATCATTGAAAAAGATGTAAAAAATGTAGCATCCAAACATTTATTTGCAAGATGGCAATCCATACTTTCTATTTTTGATTTTGATATTCAATATATAAAAGGTTGTACTAACTCTTCTCTCCCTGATTTCTTAACCAAAGAATTTCTTGCAGGAAGAGAAGGTTGAAGAACATATTTTATGGCTTCTAGTTCAAAATTAGTTAAAAATTTTCCTTCATTACCAGAGAAATATAGATTACAACATAAGAAATATATACCATATTATGAACCTCCAGAAAGATGGGAAAAAATAAAAAATTTATTAATTTCAGAAAAAGAATGGTTTCTTCATAGAATGAATGAAGAAAAGAAAAGGATAAACTCATGTAGAGAGAAAATAATAGATACAGAAAAAAGAATATGCTATAGTTTACAAGAAAACCCTATCATTTTACACCAGTTAAGAAAACCTCATATCATTAGATTTGAGGCACACATACCAGAATATAGAGACTTGAAAAAACAATGTAATCATATTTTACAATTATTATCTTTGCATGCAGCATAAGAAGATATGCAGGGCTTTTCTCCCACTGGGCAAGGCCCAGGAAGAGGAAGAGGAAGATGAAGGGGAAGAGGTACCAACACTTTTTTCATGCTTACTAGTAACATGCTAGGAAGAAACTTTCCCCCTCTACCCAATTAAACACAAACACCCCAAACATTCAGAAATGTGGTCAGTCCACAATCACCACAAACCCCATATTGAAAGACCACATACTCCTTCACAAATGACAATATTAGGAACAATTCCTAAACAAAAAATTTCTCATACTCTTCCAAACCCTGATACAGCTGAAGGTACATTTTTCCCTTTACATAAAACTCTTCATGTTTGTAATAGAGAATTAGAAGAATTACCTCTAGATCCTTACCAACTTATGACAAACAAATACAATCCAAATTCAGCACAATCCTATTTCCTTTCAAATGGATCTCCTTTAAAAAACCGTCATGTTTATTCCAATTTTCTAGAACATGCATTATTTAACAATAAACCCCTTGCAAAAGTCAAAGACCATGATCTATTAAATACAGAAGGATGGTTCCCCAAAGAAGAAGATCATGAAATATCTTATTCACAAACTTTTATAAACAATATTTTACCTCTTATTGAAGAAAGAGGAGTTTCCACAAACTCAATGAAGTTTACTTCAAAATTCAACCAAAGAGAATATTGGTTTAATTACCATGATCTCAAACAGTCTTTTTTCAACCAATTCTATTACCAGAATTCATAATACCTACATACTTGGTGGATTCGTCTTGAACCCACAATTTTACAAACCAAAACTATACTTCCCTCTTGGTTTTACTTTTGGTTCCAAAATTTTGGAATAGAAGAATCATTATTTCCAAAACCAGTTTTTGATGCATTCCAAAGGTACAGAGAAATAAACCTCTCAGAATTCCCACAAGAAAATATTCCTAAAAGAGCCCTATGTCATTTTATGATAAAATTCAGAATACCATGGTGCACTTATTGGAAATTAGAAACTGGATACAATCATTTTTCAAATATTCCAGAAATCTGAAGAATATTTATGGCAAAATGGTGGCCCAAATGTGACATGCCAGATTTCAGCAGTTTAAATATTCATCATTCTATCTTTCCTTCTTCTTCTTTTGTAATTCTCTCTCTTGTAAAATATTCTCACAAGAAATAAATTTATCAAGCTCCCGTTTCAAGTTATTTTGAAGAACTATATTATTGTAAGTTTCTTCTCAAATTTTTATAATTGTCATTTTTAATTTTGATTTTCTGGTAATTGCAATTGGCATTTGGTAAATCACTACAAATTTGATTAGTAATTTTTTGTGTTATTGGATTTTTATTTGATTTTCTGGTAATTGCAATTGATGTTCTATAGTTTGTGACTTAACTTCTTCCTGTAAGAAAGCAATTTGGTTAGTTTTTAGTTTAATATTTTCTTTAATAGAATTTATAGAAAATTGGTTTAAATAGTGGGGTTTTTCAATAGTAACAAAATTAAAAGTCAGTTGCTTTTCTTTGTTTGTAATTATTTTGCCATCACAAAAGAAAGGACGCATTTTAACAAAAAATGGTGTTTCAAGTATTGCATGTTCACTGATAGATTTTGTTAAAACAAAGGGTAAAATAAATGGTGTTTTTTTCTTCAAAAAATATGCATACATTATTAAGTTTGTATTTTACTTGAATGCATCCTTTCTTTTGTGCTGGCAAATCCTACATCTCGTTATATGCAGGGCTTTTCTCCCATTGGGCAAGGCCCAGGAAGAGGAAGCGTCCTTTCATACTGTACAAAGATTCGTTTTGGTTAGATATCATATTAATTTTGTATGATAATCATATTTTTTTGATTCAGTGGATCAACATTTTAAACATTTAAATTCTTTCTTAAATACAGCATTAAGAAAACTTGAAACTGGGAGCTTGATAAATTTATTTCTTGTGAGAATATTTTACAAGAGAGAGAATTACAGGAGAAGAAGAAGGAAAGATAGAACGATGATTTTGAGTTTGCCTGGCTAATCTATTTATAATAAGAAAAATGAATCTTTGTACAGTATGAAAGGACATCAACTTTTGATAAAGTAACTTTAATAAAGTCACTTTTTCTTGCCTCGTCCTGTCTTCTTTAATTTTCTTTTGTCTTCTTTTTGCACAGGTGTAAAAGAATTTGATGATGAGCTAGATGATTTGTCTGCTTTTTCTTTTTCTGAATCAGAAAATAATTTCTTCTTTGCAGTTACTTCAATAGTCTTTGAAATTTTTGTCATTTCCTCTGCTTGTTTGAGAAGTGTTTGTATGTCAATTTCATCCACATCATTGGGGTCTTGGGAAAATTGTTCTAGCTGAGAAAAAGGATTTTGTGTTTGGAGATTTTCCAATTTCTCTTTTCCTTTTGCAGTTGTTTGAATTTGTTGGACTGTTGATGGTATTGCTTCATTTATCTAGATTCCTTTGTTTTGAGATAAATATGAATAAACCATTGCTGAAATGTATGTTTGTAAATCCTTTGAATTTAACTGTTGCTGTGATGAACTTGCCTCAATATTTTGTTTTTTCTGGCTGAATTAATGAGGGAATACGTATGGGATGAATATTTAAGCTGCTGAAATCCGGCATGTCATATTTGGGCCACCATTTTGCCATAAATATTCTTCTGATTTCTAGAATATTTGAAAAATGATTGTATCCAGTTTCTAGTTTCCAATAAGAGCACCATGGTATTCTGAATTTTATCATAAAATGACATAGGGCTCTTTTAGGAATATCTTCTTGTGGGAATTTTGAGAGGTTTATTTCTCTGTACCTTTGGAATGCATCAAAAATTGATTTTTGGAAATAATGATTCTTCTATTCCAAAATTTTGGAACCAAAAGTAAAACCAAGAGGGAAGTATAGTTTTGGTTTGTAAAATTGTACTTTATCTCATCAAATTTCATCTTATACAAAAAATAAAGAAATAATTTATTTCAGATCTAATCAATAAGACTTATTCTTTCAAGATTAAAATATTTTATACTAAATCTTCACAATAAGATGTTATTAAATATACTAGATTTACTCCTTGTGCCCTTTTCTCAGGCTATGGATCCCAGTTTTCACAATCCTAAGAGAGGAAGATCTATTTATTCCAGGATTATTTGTGATGAGATTCAGGAATTTATGAAGTAGAATTTCTATGAAAAGATACAGCAAGGGGAACCATCATTCTGTATTTAATAGATCATGGTCTTTGACTTCAACTTCTTCTTGTTCTTTTGAATCATTTTCCGATTGACTTTCTTCATGAATAGTATTTATTCTTAATAATTTCTGTTTCCTTAACAGATAAAAACCTATTTGAAACTCTTACTTTAAATGTAAATACTAAAGGATATGATATGAAACCCGGATCAGAAAATATTAACATTACATATAGAATGTTTTATAAGTTGATGAATACATTAAGTCCTGGATTAGCATCATTTAGAATTATCAAGAATAAATACTATTCATGAAGAAAGTCAAACGGAAAATGATTCAAAAGAACAAGAAGAAGTTGAACTAGTAGATACTTCTTTAGACAATTTAATAAATATGTTTCAAAAAGATGAAGAAATACAAGAAGGATATTATTCAGAACCAGAATTAGAATTATCAACAATAAAAAAGAATCTGTAAAAAATAAAAAATATGAAAACCCAAAACAATTTGAGAGAAAATATCCTTCATTAGATAAGTACACTCATAAACCATACCCACAAGATTTAGAATTAGAAACTAGTAGAATTTTAGATTCTTTAAATTTTGGAAGACATGAAATAAAATTTTCTTTCCAAAAATGGGAATTGCAATCTGTTTTGTTCATTTCTCTTGCTAGAATCTTTGTACTATTTGAAATGTGACAAAGTTGGACATCATTTGATTAGTAATTTTTTGTGTAATATCTTGGATTTTTATTTGATTTTCTAGTAATAGCAAATGATGTTCTATAGTTTGTGACTTAACTTCTTCTAGAGAAAATATCCTCCATTAGATAAGAGACACTCATAAACCATACCCACAAGATTTAGAATTAGAAACTAATAGAATTTTAGATTCTTTAAATCATCAGTCTATATATGAATGGAATATTGATAACTCTGCACCATATCAAATTATTAATAATAGTATTAATAATTTGATATATGGTGCAGAGTTATCAATATTCCATTCATATATAGACTGATGATTTAAAGAATCTAAAATTCTACTAGTTTCTAATTCTAAATCTTGTGGGTATGGTTTATGAGTGTACATATCTAATGGAGGATATTTTCTCTCAAATTGTTTTGGATTTTCATATTTTCAAAATTTTTTCTTTTTTAATGTTGATAATTCTAATTCTGGTTCTGAATAATATCCTTCTTGTATTTCGTCATCTTTTCAAAACATATATATTAAATTGTCTAAAGAAGTATCTCGTAGTTCAACTTCTTCTTGTTCTTTTGAATCATTTTTCGGTTGACTTTCTTCATGAATAGTATTTATTATTAATAATTCTAGTTTTTTATCTAGTTTTTCTATTATCTTATCTATATCATTTTAAACAATGTCCAAAACTATCATAATAGCCGTAACATTTGATTTAGTTTTTATTTTCTAAAATGTCACATCTCAAATTGAAAACCAAACAAAAAAAATCGAAAAAAAAGAATTAATAATGGTCTGCTCGACGTAGAGCAATACCTAGATATTAGCACCTCTATAAATTTCTTCATATCCAAAATACAAAGAATTTAAATTCTTACCTCAAAGACAATGGTTGTAAGTGAATAATTAAAATATTTCTTCTTGTTTAATAAAAATAGTATAAATTAAGGGTTAATTTTATTTTAACATTCTAAGCTTTTAAATCCAATAACAAAATATCTATGAATTTAATGGCATGACTTATGTATCACTTATCTACCTTATATCATTTATATGCTAAATGTTGTTTAAGATGGTCATAAATGTCTAAAATAATAAATTCACCTCAATAACGTATACCAAAATTAGCATATTTTATGAGAATGGTATATTTGAAAAGAAAAGATGATACAATTTTAAAAAAATGAAAACCTATAAACGACTTACTACTGTGCTTCAACATGATAATAAAATCAAACTCATGTATAGATTTAAAGAGCATTAAACCAAAACTATTGGAGATTGTAACAATTAATCAAAGGTTTACTGTTGCAATGATAGCTTGTACAATATACACTAAGACTTGTATAAATAATAGTAAAAAGATAATGTAGATATTTTTTTGACAAAAATGCCCTCCAAAAATTTGTGATCAAAGTTATTCTCTGTTTCATATCTAATAGTTCTATTTATTCTCTTTATTTTTTATTTTTTAATTTCATGACTATAAGAGAAATTCATGAAATATCAGATTTTCCTTAATCAACTTATACTTTTTTTTTTTTTTCATTTATAAAACTAAATACAAAGATGAGAATTTTACAAGTACTTTCAATTTTTTTTTCCTGAACTAAGGATATTAAATATAAAAATAGTAAATAAAATATATTTTATTTAAATATATTTTATCTAAGAATATCTTTTCCATTTCACAACTAATAATAAGGTGCAAGAAAGAATATATTTTAACTAGATAAGTAAACTTTTGTCTTTTTCGTATGATATCAAAACACATACGTTTTAGTTAAGTCTATAGCGAATTATTTGTATACATGAAAGATATTTACTTATTTTATTTTTAATATTCTTATATACTACAAAAAAAAAAAAAAAAAGTAGTTGCAGAATTTTTTGCTTTTTTGGAATTAGTTTTAGAAATGAAGAGAATAATATATAAATTGATTAAGAAAAAGTTAAATAAAATGAATATAACTTTGATGTAAATTTTTGGAAGGTATCTTTGTTAAAATAAATATCCAAAATCATTCTTTTACAATTATTTATACTTGTGTAAATAGTACATCGTACTTGTGTGCAAAATAAGGAGATTTGACTAAAAATTAAAAATTCAAAATAATTGAAACTAAATGGAAGATAATTATGAAAAGTTAATTTATATAGTTAATACACCATTTTTATTGGAAAAATGTGTTGATGTTTATAATTTTGTCCCTCAAAGAATAGATAAGTGTTGTAGAAATGAAAGAAACTAAGAAAATTCATTAAGTTTGATATTACACAAAAATTTTGACTTTGTGCTTGATATATTGTAAGGCTATTGAAATTTAGAGGCGTAAAATATACATTATTTGGGTTTTGGGGCAAATTGCAACTAGGATGGAGGTTCAGTGGGGTAAATTGTAAATAATCCATACAAATACATCGACTTTTTGTGCTCCCGTTTTCGACCTTTTTCGAATCGAAATGAAGGAATAGCAGAGAAGACCATCAAAACGCAGCAGATAACTCCAAAACGACAATTAAAAAACCAAAATAAATCCCATCAATTGAAATTCAAAAAATCTTTAACTTGCAAATTTCAGGTAAAATCTTAAACCCTAATCTCCATTTATTACTATTTCTCCCTAATTTCCTGTTTTGATTTGAATTTTCTTCGAATTTTATTATTCGCTATTTTATAATTTAGTTATTTTTATTTTGATTTCGATTTCGAAGCTAAGGCCTTGCTTGGTTAATTTAGATATTTTCTAGCTTTAGTCTGTCTTAATACTATTCCAATCATTGTTAGCTGTTTAGAAAATGCGTGTAGAAGTAGGAATAAAGTTGAATTATTAATTTTTGTTTTTCCAGCTAGTAGATATATTTTAGTTAACAATTGTAATTCCAAGAATTCCAATTTGTAAATTTCTTTTTAAGAAGTAAGGTTTTGTAGGTTTTGTTTGAATGGATATTTTGATATCAAATTGAACTGTATCTTAGATAGGTAGTTGTATGACCTTAATACCTCTGTTTTTTTCCCCTTTAATTTGTTCAAAATTGTAGAAAGAGAAAAGGCATGGATATTTCCGGCGAGGAGGAGGGACCGCGTATTTTACAATTGCACAAATGGAGGCCCTCTGAAGTGCAACTACTAAGAAATTTATCGGATTTTCGCGAGGCTTTTATTTCTCCATCAAGAGAGCTATTATTATTGCTTTCATACAAATGCGAAGCGTTGTTGCTTCCCCTAGTTAAAGGTAAAAAGATATGGGTTTTGTGATCATGTTGATTAGTATTTCATGTTTCGTAATAATCAATGAACTTTTCATTTTATTTTATATTTTAAATTGATAATGTTCAGAGCAATCAAGCGATAGTAAGGACCCTGATAATAGTTGTTGTGAAGAGTTAGAGAATCCAATTTCCCTAGATTCTCGTTCAGTGGAGATCAAAAGGACTGGGGCAAGTGCAGATTTAAGGGAGACTTCTTTAGGTACTTTGGAAACAATGGATGTGGATTTGACTAATGATTCTACTGAGACAACTAGTTTTTCGGGTTGTGGTGGTGGTAGTTTTGTTTCTGATGTAATTTCTTTGGCTTGGGGTGTGTGTGGAGATACTAGTAATCAGCATGAAGAGAGCTCATTTAGAGAGCTGCTTTTTGTGTTAGGTAATAATGGAGTTACTGTGCATGCTTTTCGTAAATCTTTTAGAGCCTGTGAAGTGATGAGACCCATGGAAGAAGATGATAGTGCACAAGGTATGTGGGTGGATTGGGGACCGTCATTAGATGTTTCTCGCAATATGGAGGGCCTGGAAGACTCCACTCATTGCCTGATGAATTCTCTGGGGATGACTCTTATGAAAGCAGGACTAATGAAAGAAGGAGAAGTCCATCTAAACCTGTAGAAGCTCCAATGGATGACCTGTCCTGCATGGGTGCTCCAAGAAGATGGTTGCGAACTTTCTTGACAAAAGTTCGTACAGAGAAGTCTGATGGCCACTTGTACACTAGATTTCCTGAGAGGTCATTGTTTCCTTTGTCTGCTGACATCGTCTCATTTAGTATTTCTGGTGATGATTTATCAGCATGGGAGTTAATTTCTCATGGAAATCGTGTATGGTATGCAAAAGAAAGTTGTACCGTATCAGCTCTAGACGGTATAGACAATGCATGTAGTAATTCAGATGCAAATTCATTGAGCACGCCACAAACTGGTTCTGTTTCATCTGATTCGGTGACTTGCAGGGTTAACAGTTCTTACAAAATTTTAAGAGTTTTTTCAAGCAATTCATATTGCTTAGTTGGTTTTACCTTTGAAATGATATCGCTCAACAGCCCGGATGTATCTGAAGGAAAACAGAGTCCTATTGTAATTGCCGTTGCCAGGCTGGTCAGTTGGGGAATGGAGTGGGTTTGCTCAGTCAAGCTTCATGAAGGTCCTATGGATGAATGGACAGACTTCAAGCTGTCACCTAGTTTTCTTATTTGTCTCAGGAAATCTGGCTTGGTATCTTTTTATGGTGCAATGAGTGGTGAACATATATCTTCTCTCGATCTTGCACATAGTTGTGGTTTTCATCCTTGTTTAAGTTCCCTTACAGAAGAAGGTTCAGCTATGAAACATAATGGACATATTATTGATCACAACAAACATAGTTTATTATGTCATCAAACTGGCAAGTTTCCTGGTACTAGAAGGTTTAGGAGTCTTCTGATTCTCTCCCATTCCTCATTGTTGGGTGTAGTCGATGAATTTGGTGTGATTTATGTGATACATGTTGATGACCGCATTCCAGGCCAGTTGAGCTCTTTTGAAAAACCACTGCCACTGATTATCCATGTTTAAGACTTGGAATATTGGCTGGCTGGGAGGTAGCTAGTGCTGAAATTGGCTGTCAAAGGGATCTTTCTGGTTTTTCAAACTGTGTAAATGTTAATAATTTACCCAAAATATTTAAAAGTTTCCAATCTAGAGGTGAGTTGGAAAATGGTGAGATAAGAACCATCATGGGAAGTGATATCAAGAAGGAGAGTGGTCCATTTGACTTTGATAAAAGTGGTGTCTCTAGTGCATCCCGGGTAATGGATCAGAAAAGGCTTGTCATCTCTGAATTATCATCAAGTTTTATGAGAGAAATTTTCCTTCCGATCAATAGATCTAATGAAGATGATGTTGTTTGTTTTTCTCCCTTTGGAATCACTCGCCTTCTTAGAAGATACAACTGTCAGGGAAACAAGAAATTTCATCTTGTTCATTCCAACCTGCTTGTGGACTTTGCTTTAAATGATGACGAAGTCTATAACGAGCAAGGTTGGGAAGCTTCTACCGCCGATGAAGCGATTGGTTGTGCTTTCCAAGGCTGTCTGTATTTGGTGACAGAGAATGGTCTTTCAGTCATTCTTCCTTCCATATCAGTTTCTTCAAGTTTCTTTCCTCTTGAAGCCATTGGATACCGACAATCAATTTCTACTACTGGAACTAAGCTTGACATTGATAATCTTTTGGGTATTGAAACATTAAAAAAGCCTTGGTCACCTTGGAAAGTGGAGGTTCTGGACAGAGTACTTTTATATGAAGGCCCTAAAGAGGCAGATCGATTGTGCCTGGAAAATGGTAATAACCTCGTGAACTGGAAATATTATATCACTAGCATTACTTTTATTTTTTCAGATATCAAGCAACTTTTTCTCTGGATAACTTTTCTATAGTGTTTTTACATTATGAGTTGATGTTTTATCACATATCTTTACTGCTTGGATGTTCATAATTTATAAGTTTTTGAGAATGCATAAGACAAGTTGTAGTAAAATTTGCAAAGTATGATCATATAACATAATTTTCCTATGTTGGACATGATAAACTAGTATACTCTGACGTAGAAGAAATGGATATTTAGAAATGGAATCAAACTACACATTGCAATTATGAGCTGAAAGAAAATTAGAAGATTCTCAAGTGCCCCCTCTTCCCCGGCCCCCCCAAAAAAAAAAAGGAAAAGCCTGGTTTGAGAATTGGAGAGAAAAGAAAAGAAGAGAAAACTTTAGTTATGAGGAAAAAAACAAGAGAGGAGAAAAGATTTAACTTATTAAAAAGTTGCATTGGAGTTTTAAGGGTAAAAAAGAAGAGAAAAGGTTATGTTTATGTTCTTTTACATGTTCATTATCTTACTTCCCAATAGTGATGTTTATTTGGTGGGCAAAAGTGATTGAGATAAGATTCATTGAACAAGTTTCTCTTTCTCTCTGTAGTTTAAGAGAAAAGTTCACTAACAAACCAACCCTCTCTTTTTTCTTCACTTACAACATAAAACATTATCTCTCTCTCTTTTTCTGTTCATTTAATTCCCAAATCACAACTCCCAAACTAGGCCTTACAGTTTTTTGGTTCATTTGTTCAGGCTAAATAAATTTTTGCTTAAAAGAGAGTCAAAGTGACATTTCAACATGTTCACTTTCTCTCTGTATTTTAAGAGAAAAGTTCACTAACAAACTAACCCTCTTTATTTGGGTTGCAATTTAATTTGGTCCGAGGCTAGGAAGTCAACAATGGGGGTGTTTGTTGAATTAGTGGAAAGACATAGAAAAAGGAGGGAACTTAATCTAGTATCATACTGATGGATGTATGTAAAGACGGTAACGATGAATTATTGGTGGATTCTTTTAATTCTTTTCCATAAATCATAGGCTGTGGTAGGTTTTAAAAGAAGAAAGTATTAAACCAAAGAATGTGCATAATGACCCTACAATCACATTTGTTCAAAACTGAATGATGCAGTCCACAAAAGGCTCAAGAAAAAGTAAAACCAAAGATTTTCATAATTGCGAGTTCGAGCATTCTTTATGACAGACTCTTTGGAAGATAAGAAGCCTTTCTAGACTCAAATAAGAGTTTTTAGGATTTGGTTTCCATTTTGATTTGGGATTAGGAATAGAGTTAAGTTAGGATTGCAAATCCTTTAGGAAATAAGAGGTAATCCTAGTCAAAATAGGATTTGTCTTTAGAGTCTATGAATAATGTTGTTCTCCGCAAAGGGGAGAGAGATTTCAGTTTAATAAAATTTCAGCAGACATATTTGTCTTCTTTAAGGGTTGTGTGACGCAATCTAGCCTTGGGTGTGATGCCTAAAGGTGCCTAGGAGTGATTCCTAGTTTCCCTAATTCGTTCTTCACTTAATTTTCAGGTTTTCCTGCAATTTCTCTTTAATTTTCTGTTCAGAATTTTTCTTTTTTCTGCAAATTTCTGTGATAGTATTGTGAGTCTAAAGCCTCAAAATCTATTCTACAAGTTTGATGGCCCAGCTCACAGCTTGTGCTGTGTCACTGATGAATACATATATTAATGGATGATCTCTTACAAAATAAGGCTATTGATGCTATGATCCCAAGGAGAACCATGGGTAGAAAAGACGCATGTAGTTTTCTAAGGACAAAGTATTTGGATGGCGGTAAAATTTTCAAAATGTCTCATTTTGCTACTAAACTATTTTAGTCTCCAAAAAGTTTTGTATTTCAGATTCATCAAGTTTGCTTCATTAAGTCATATGGACAAGGAACTAAGTTAGTAACAGTCATTCTCATTAGGGGCATTTATGTCACTCCTCCTTACTTGGCCACCATTCTATGGGGTTACTTGTTAGAATTAACAATCTGCATTTCCTTGTGTTCGCATAAATGGCTATTAAAATATGCTGATATTGTGAGAATGATGAGTAATTATTTAGGATTTTGTGCATAAATGGTCAATTCTGCTTGTCTAACTAGTTTGTTTCGGATGAAAATGTTCATATTTCATGACCAAAGTTGTTTATAAATGTTGAAATAGGCTTGTGTGCTGCAAATTTTTAATAAATGGAGGAACAACATGTGAGTGTTTTTTGAGAGAGTATTATTGTATTCTGAAATATGTTTCATACAAGTATTCTTTTCTGAGGTTAAACTACTGTTCCCCTGGTTTGATATCTTTTTGATTTCTTTGAAATGGATACTACTGGCATAATTGAATTGCTAGCATGTTCATTAAAAATAAAGGTTAGACATTCATGATCGAATAATGCATGAAATAATCTGTCATCAACTCTTTGTCGCTAAGTGACTTAAAGCTTTTAACTTCTCTTAGAGATCCTCTCTCTCCAAAGGTAAACTGACCTAAACTAGCCCAAACCCTCATAAGAAAGGAAATGTTTCAGGCTGCAGTCCACATTCTCTCCAATTTTTAGAAATTTAGAGTTATGTCATGTCTAAAGACTAGGGCAGAGGATAATTCAGTTGCTCCATCAGAGCTGGAAATCATACTTTCTTTTGCAGTTCAAAGATTGACGCTCTCTCTCTCTCTATCACACACACACACACACACACACACTCATTGGAGGTACCCGCAGGTGTAATTTGTCCATTTCGCAAGTGGCATTTTTTTTGATACACACACACACACAATTGGATCATCAGACACTGTTTGGACCATACTGCTGGATGATGTATGGTTTTTCCGCGCATGTAGAACTCTGTGCTAAAAAAGGATTTGACAATGATAAGGTAGCCATTTAATTTGATAGTAACTATGAGATCTAGTCATTACATCCAGAAACAGATTGGAGATATAGGAATGATATTTAAATTAAAATGCTCTATCTTCTATGTTTCTGTATTTTTTTGGCTCATTGCTTCGAGTAATGTTCTGACCAACTTAATCTTACAATTGTACTTCCACAATTATGTCTCAACTTGGAACTATGTTATTTTGCTCAATTTAGTTTACAATGATGTATTGAACTTCAACATGCTTCTTAATTGGTGCAGTTCTTTAGAAATGCTTGCCATAATCCATCTTGCAGAAGAAGGCATCTTGAGATTGATCTTTGCTGCTGTTTATCTGATGTCACAGAAAGTTAGTAATGATAACGAGGTTTCTGGTGCATCAAGGTATGCTGCTTCTTTACTTTATTTTCTGATATGGATGTTAGAATTTGGAAGTTATAACTGTATAACTATCGACAGGAGTTAGTCCCTTGTAAAAGTTTAAAGAGGTGAGGGAGGAGCTATGGAAACTTCTTGCTGCATGCTAGCGTACTGACAGACTCTTACTTCTGTGGAATACTGTTGTAGAAATAAGTTGCTCTTTGCTTTCATAGGACAAACTCCTCATGAAGTGATTCTGTTCAAATTGGTGTGGGCTTTCTTATGCACCCATCCTAAATCTGTTGGGCCCAGACTCTGCTGATGTTAAAACCTAGCATAATACCTGCCCGTCGAATCCTAGTTTGTCATCTAAAATTGGAGGACAAACACTTCATTCCATGAAATTTTGATATGATTTGAGAGCAGGACTTTGCAAAAGAAATTGAAGATCTAGCTTCCCCTTTGTGTGCTTAATAGCTAACCAACTCAGATATGATGGCTCAGGTGTGTCTTCAAATAACAAACAAGTAATGCTATGAACTGGACTTTGCTTGTTTGGCATCCCTCTCTTTCTTATGAGGTGCCAGGGAGGGAGTATGGCTGTTCCATTAAACCAAACTTTTTCTCTCCATATAGTCTGTTTTACTCTATCTCTTTTTTTTTTTAAAAAAACCCACCATTCCCCCCATAAACCTTTTAGTGACTCGAACCCATGACTAATAGGTCATAGGGGAAGTGTCTTACAGCCTAAGCTGCACTTCGTTGTCATAGTCTGTTTTACTTTCCAAATCCTTCCTCTCAGGATAATGCTAGTTTAGTTTGTTGTGTTTTTTTTCTTTGTTATTTTTTTTACATAGTTATGTGGAACTATGTTGTTGATGGTTAGATTGTAATACAGGCTACTTGCATTAGCAACCAGCTTTGCGATCAAGATGATACGTAAATATGGTTTATTACATTACAAGAAAGATTCATCGGATCAGAATATTAGAGATATAAAAAAAATTCCAGTTCTACCTGAGGAGGTAGATAATGATGGATCAGAATACTTGAGGAGGATGCGGGAGATGGCTCACTTTTTGGAGATGGTCAGAGAATTGCAGTTGCGACTTAATGTCAAGTTCAGAAGGCCAGGTCATGGATTGGTATGCTTTATGTTCTGCTAGTTTTTGCTGATTTCAATTGAATCAATTGTGCTTTGTAGCGCGTGGAATTGAAACATATATTTTGCCTTGTGTTCAAGGTGGATGGTGCAATAAGAGACACAATATAAGGATGCAGATCTTATAGAAGATGACTCCAAGATTCCAGTTCTTTCTGCGGAATCATCATTGTTGGGTACAGAAAACAATAATGAATCCTCACTTCCTGCAACTGAAAATGCAGAAATCTATGGCGTTGGTCCCCATCGACACATTGAATAGTGAAACATCTCTTGTTTCTGAAGGAAGTGGTAGTGGAAAAAAAAATTTAACCCTGGAGAATCCGAAAGATATGATTGCACGTTGGGAATTGAATAATTTGGACTTTAAAACAATTGTCAGAGATGCTTTAGTTTCAGGTCGTCTTCCTTTGGCAGTTCTTAAGTTGCATCTTCTTCGATCAAGAGAATTTGTCACTGAAAAAGAAGCCCATGACACCTTTAATGAAGTTCGTGATGTGGGAAGAGCCATCGTCTATGATTTATTTCTCGAGGTAGGACTTAGAGGTACTTGTTAATCACCTGAATTCAATCTAAAGAGTTATTCTTCTTTCCCCCCTCTTCTAGCAATAATAAAATCAGAATTTTGATGACTAGGGGGAGACTTCGCTTGCTGTTGCAACTCTACAAAAGCTTGGTGAAGATATCGTAACTAGCCTCAAACAGTTGATTTTTGGAACACTTAGGAGATCTCTTCGTTTGCAAATAGCTGATGCAATGAAAATATATGGCTATCTTGGACCCCGTGAGTGGAACATATTGGAACAGATATCACTTATTGAGGTATGTAGGACTGTAGTTAGTTATGTTCCTCTTACAGGCCTTAAGATTTTACACTGGAGAATATTTTTCAGCTGACACTTGATTGTTTTCACAAAAAGAGGGTGTACCCTTGCAGTAGTTTTTGGAATGCATTCAGTTCTCGGTGTAATAAGTTGAAGCGGGAGTCAAGTGGAAATGCATCAGAGGATATAAATTTACGAGTATTGCATCCACTACATAAAGATGTATATACTTATAATTGTTTGTGGTGACATTGATGGGGTTGTGTTGGGATCATGGACAAGCATAAATGAACATTCTGTTCCTCCTGAAATTGATGATGACAACTCCCATGCCGGCTACTGGATTGCTGCTGCTGTGTGGTCTGATGCGTGGGATCAAATTATCATTGATCGGGTTAGTCATTTGCTATGATTTATTGACCCCATTTTTTCCTGCTGGTAAATTTGAAAAATCATTTTATACTGGTTGATACTAGTCCTATGGTTTCTCTGAACTGCGGGAGCCTCATCTGAATATAAAATTGAAGACAGAGCTTACCGTGTTTTTATATTCTTTTGTTGAAGCTTGCATAGCATGAGTACCAATGTAGATTCTTTGAATGGTCTTTTATTGCGGTGCAGGCTCTAAAAAACAGGGTAATTTACTTGTTTTTATTATGGATGGTAGTGCACTATGTATCATTGAAGTAGATATGAACATGTAGTTCTGGTTCTTAAAAGACAAGTCTATGTCTGTGTAGTAATGCTGTTATTGTTTCCGCTGAACTGAAATAGGTGGGCAATCATTTCCACCTGTTGTTGGCCTGACTTTCCTCCTATTGTGGCAGTAAATATGTCTCCAGTGAGGAACCGGCTGTTTATCACAGAACTTGTACACCTCTATTTCCTCCTCGACCCTTTATAAAAAAGGGTCCATAGAGAAGGGGAAGAAAAAATGTGGATTTTTTTAGTGCTTCTCAACAAACACAAACAAACAAACCAAGCCTTAATCCTACTAAGTAGGGTCGGCTACACGAATCCTGTTACGCCATGGCGCTCTATCATGGACCATATCCTCCTCAATTCCTAGATGGGCTATTTCTTTTTTACAAGTCTTCTCAACAAACAAGATAAATAAATAAATGAATAAAGGGGTTTGGATGCCTTTCTTTCTACAAAAAAAAACTCGAAACTCTTCTAAGTGTTCCTCTGTAGTTGCTGTAGCCTTATCCCCTTTTTCTCTTGTTTTATAAGTTAAGTTGAGCAATTTTAATAGAGTAGCAGTGGAACCTATTTATACCTGTTATTGACTTGAGTAACGAATGACACAATACTGTTGTTTTGATGCAGGTAGTGCTGGATCAACCTTTTCTTATGGGTGTTAACATTTTGTGGGAATCGCAACTTGAATACTACATGGGCCACAATGACTGGATTCAAGTTTCCATGCTCTTAGATGTGATTCCATCATATGCATTATCTAGTGGCACATTGAGCATCAGATTGGACTCCCTGTGCTCTGCTTTAGCTGCTGAATATGGGCAGGAAATCACCAACTATGATAATTACATATATTCACTTGATGACCTAGATGCTGTGTGCATCAATGTCCCAGAAATTAAGATTTTCAGGCTTCCCACCAATGATATGTGCTCCATCTGGATAAGAAAGCTCATGGAGCAGCAGCTTGCTAAGAAATTTGTTTTTCTGAAGGATTATTGGGAAGGCACAGCAGAGATAGTACCTATTCTAGCAAGGTCAATGATTGGTTTCATAGTTGGCGTGCATGGTCCTTCATCCCTGGAAGAGTCCAGTGAGAGCTCAATGGATTTGGTTCTATCAATTGTTGATGCTACAATTCACCCAGATGCTGTCCTTGCTTTACATAAACTTTTTGTGCAATTTTGTGCACAACATAACCTCCTGAATCTCTTGGATATTTACTTGGATCACCACAAGTTGGCAGTAGATCAAGATTCTCTTTCCTTGATGGTGGATGCCACAGTAAGTGGACCTTAATCATTGACTTGGGTGTATTATTTATGTCATTGTGGAATTGGTTACAAAGGCTTCATGCACATGACTTTTTGAAGGACAATTCAATTCTTTTATGTGGCCATTTAAAGGATTAGAGCTGCATTTATAAGATATTCAAATTTGTTAAAATTTGATATTTACGTAGTTCGTAAAATAACTTCACATGCTTATTGGGTTGACAAGGCTTCTTTTCTATTGAGTGAGTGAAAATGAAATTTATACTAATCAAACCATATGTTTGACATAACATCTGTTGCACGTTCTTTTTTGAATTGTGTTTTTTGTTTATAAAACTCAAGACTTTCACCTTGACTGATCTGTCGTTTCTTTGTTTGTCCTGTGTTTGTGGAGATTCATTTGTTTTGTTGTTTTTAAGTGAGTTCAGTGCTTAGGCATGGAAACATGGAGATATTTTTAACGAAGATGAACAAAATTGTTTGCCGTTGATAGACCAAAAACTATGCTTCTATTTTTATCATTATTTGGTTTCACTTATTGATTTGTCAAGTCTAGTAATCTTATTTTTCTTTCCATCGCAATTGCTATTCAACTCTCATATGATTGAGCTGGTTACTTTTTCTTGTTTTATCTGAATACCGGATATGAATCAGAAACTATATTTTGTCTGCAGCATTGATATGATGCATCAATTTCCTAGTGAAATCGAGTCTTTGATGTATAAAAATAACTTGACATTTTTTGCTTTCGATGGTTTGGCAATCCTTCAATAGGTCAATCAAGCAAAGGAAGGAGAATTTCCATTGTTCCCACTTTTGACATGCATAATAATGCATAGTACTGAGTTCCACTCTTTTGTGTGGTGAAAGTAGGTATCCTGATTTTCGCTTACCTATCCTGCTCAATTTAAATATGCTACTAAGGCTTCCTTTTTTATGACTGGTCCAAGTGAGTAGGACCGAGTATTTCTCTTTTTCTTTGCCAGCTTTCTTGTCTTTTGGAATTTGCTAATATGCTGTTTCTTTTTGAGGAATGGTAGCTTCTCAAAAGCTTAATCAAATTCTTATCCTTCCAAAAGAGGGACAGAATTGAAAAATGCTTTCTACATACCCTTTTCTTTTCATTGGAATTGGTGAAATTGATATTGTTCCATCTGACTAAGTCATTACTTAAATTTCTGTCTTATTTAAGTCATTGAATTTTACGTCCCAGAAGGTAATTAAGAAAGAAAATGGTCTGAATGAGTTTCCATGGAAGCATTTGAATTGTTTGAAGGAGAAATATTTTCTTTCATTCTTAGTTGATTATTATGCTTTATTGAATTACCCATGAATAATTATATATATTTTGCTTGTCAAATTCAAATTTTGTTGGATATTTTTTGACGTACTTTCTCTTTATAGTTTACAGCATTATCCCATAAACCCCTTTGCATCAAGACTCGAGGCATTGATAATAATTTTTAATTCATGTCTTAGGTTTGCCTTTTCTCATTCCTTTTTCAAATCTTCTGTCATTCATGCTACATCTAATGAAAGCAATTCTTTTCCTAGGGAGACAATCAGTGGGCGAAATGGTTACTCTTGCAAAGGGTCAGGGGCCAAGAATATGAAGCTTCATTTTGTAATGCCCGTGCAGTGGCATCGCACAATTTTCTTCCTGGTAATGTCAGTGTACTAGATGCTGATGACATAATGCGTACTGTGGATGATATTGCGGAAGGAGCAGGAGAAATGGCAGCTTTGGCAACCTTAATGTATGCTCCTATTCCAATTAAAGAGTGTCTGAGTAGTGGAGACCTGCAGCATTAACAGGCACTTCAGCTCCGGGCAGTGCACGCTGGAGAACCTTAAGCCAGCTCTTCAGCGGTTCCCTACATTGTGGCGCACTCTTCTGGAAGCATGTTTCGGACAAGATCCTACTGGCAACATTTTTGGTTCTAGACTAAAAGGTAAAGTGTCTTATTTTCTATTGAACTATGCCGGTCATGGTGAGAGGAGGAGACTTCAATAACAGGAAGAATAAAGAGAAAAGGAAAGAATTTCTTTTTTCATGCTCATGGTTGTAGGACAATATCAAAAATCATTTTATTTCCCCTATTAGGAATTCCATAAGAAAAGAAAAGAGAGGAAATTCTTAGCTTCTTTCACGTTCACACCTTTTCCTTATTTGAATAAATGTTTTTTAAAAGGGTGAGAGTTGCTTACAAAATATTTCTGGTTGTTTAACTTTCTATTATCTGGTATACAGTGTCCAGTTATTCTGATTTGCTGGACTATTTGAATTGGCGAGAGAACATATTCTTTCATCTCTTCTGGACGTGATACTTCACTACTGCAGATGCTTCCTTGCTGGTTTCCCAAGGCTGTTCGCAGATTGATTCAGCTTTTTGTACAGGTGGTGAAAATTTAGTTGTTGTTGGACTTGATTGGAATGATGCCCAATGGATTTTTGGGTACTTTATACTATAATATTCTGCTTAGGAGGGCTGGTCTGGTTATCTAGCTATGACTTCTGCTGTAAAGCTTAAAAAATTGAACTTCACATATTTGTGTATACTCGATTAAGTTACAAGCCTAGTTTCTTCTTCAATCAGTAATAATCAGTTATCTCTTTTGGAGCTGTGATACCATAACATGATTGATGCATCTGGAGTTGGTGCATGGAAGCTCATAATTTTTATACATCACATGGCAGGGACCTCTGGGTTGGCAATCTATGGCAGATTTGCCATTGGGAGAATCCTTCTGGCCAAGGGATTTTGTTTTGTCAGATATCTCTGATGATCATAACAACATCAGTGCTGTGTCATCTTGCATCGGGAAGCTGCTATCCAGAATCATGTTGAAGAAGAACTGTGTGCTTCTTCCTCTGAGGTGTGAGGAGCTCTTCATTTCCCTATTCGCATCTCCCCATATATAAAGCAGGAGCAGGATTTGGTGTGGTCTTTTTATGTCGGTTTTTAACTTGCCTAAATTACCCTCAATTTGGTGGTTGTTTTAATACAATGGTATATTCAGAAACTCACCATATTAGATATCTAACAAAAAGTTAGATACTCCTATTTATGTGGAGACTAGAGTTGGACTCCACTACAACCATTAGTAGTTTATAACTTTTCACTATAGTAAAATTTTAAAATGCATATGCTACATGATAGAGTTAAACTCCAACGCTATTTATTAAGCACACATGTAGAGTGCACCGAGCACTAGTTCTTTATAACGTTCTTCTGGTGTTCTAGATGCATTATTATGCACTTGCAAGATTTTTCCTCTTAATCCACTAAATTGTTGGATTCAGGAATAATTAATGGTTCCTCAATGTAGATAGGATCAATCTTTGCCTTTTTGTGTTTAATTGCACATTGGTTGCTTTCTTTCCTGCTGAAGTACTACTGTTTTTCATTTTTCATATCATATCAACTCTGGAGCTCTGCCATGCTCCCCCTAACCATTCTGACCGGTGTTTTCTGAAAATATTTTCTGTCTATCTACATGCATACAGGGGAAAGGTCCCAATCTTTCCTTTCTTGTTGCCTTCCCATTCATGAATGCTGCAATCCCCCCAACTGAACTTTTTGTAGTGCATGATCAGGAAAAAGAAAATTTCTCATTACCAATTATACCCTAATAGGAATGTCTTTTACTTCGCATTCCCTCTTACTCAGGGAGTAGGGAAATTAGCTGATAGATTATTTATGAAGTGGAAACTTAATTGATTAAATATCGAATCTCTGAGGAATTAAGGACAGATTACACCATTCAAATAAAGGATGCTATCCAGCCTTAGCATGTACATATGGCTATAGAGTCTTTGCCTATTAGTAATTAGTAGTTTCTCACTTCTAACTATTATTCTTTTGTTAGTAAAATGGGAAAGGAAATGATTCTTTCCTTATATCTCTCAAATCTCAATAAGTTTTTATTCAGAATGGAGCGTTGTATGATATTTAGTGTAATTGGAAGACTTGTGAAATATTTTCATTAAAATTTTATATAGTTTGAACAATGCCACTGAACAAATATGGTGGACGGGATGCTTCTATTTCAATTTTACACAGCCATTCACTTTTCTGCCCATTTTTAACATTTCTGGCATTCTTTTTCATCTTAGTTTCTTATTTGGCCTCAGGAAACTGGTCTTGGTCTTGAGCACCATTTGCATCGCGGACGTGCACTGGCTGCCTTTAATCATCTCCTTTCTTTAAGAGTTCAAAATCTGAATTCAGAAAAAGGAGGGCCATCTGGAACCTCAGTGCCCGGGCAAACTAATGTGCAGTCAGATGTACAGTCACTTCTTGCGCCTATAACGCAGAACGAAGAGTCTCTTCTCTCGGCGGTAGATGGATCTGTTAAGACTTTTATTTACTTATTAAAAGAATAAAGAACGGGGATTGCCCAAAAAAAAAAAAAAAAAAAAAAAGACTTTGATTTCTCTTAAGACTTTGATTTAATTCAAAAAGAAAATAAAGAACAGGGATTACAAATTAAAAAATAAAAAAAAAGGTTCAGATAAGCAATATTTTCTCGTGTGTTTGCTTGCTCTCCTGTGTCTTATTGAAGTGTTCATTTCCGCTCTCTTTATGTGGCATGTTGTGGATTTGTCCAAGTAGACAGTTTCTGGAAGTTGGTAATGTTGGTAGGTCGAAAGCAAATTGTTAGGGAGTCAAGGACATTGCAGTTGCCGTGATATTGTTTAAGTTACTGGTGGACTGCAAGTGCATCATATGCTCTTGAATTCAAGGTTGAAGAATTATAAATGTCTTTTTATTCACGACATATTACGGGAATGCATTGGGTTTTTGAGATTATGGTGATCTTGATTATCTTGAATTGTTCTCAAGTTAAAAAGAATCAATACCTGATAATTCGAATTGAATGCTGGACTTTTTGCATAGTTACATGCAAATTTTCTCATACGGGCTTGACTGCTCCTTCCACCTTTGAAGGGTTGTTTCTTTGTGAAACCCTAAATTTTCCTTACATCAAAACTGTAGAATTGATTTTTAGTGGTTGTAAGTGTAAGCCTAAATGCCAATGCACAACTCGGGGATACCCATTTTGACAAGCAAGCACAAGAGCCAAATCAAGTTGTATTTGGATGCTGTGGGCAACAGGATTCTTTGCTATGGGTGTGACACTATGCTATTGGACCAACCTCATGTTCTTTTAATTCTTTGGACCATTGGTTGCAATAAGGATATCTTGTTCTTTTATTTTTTTCCTTTATTGTTTTTTGAAGGGAGGGGGGATGAATTGTGAAGTTTGGGGGGAGGGGGTGATGGTGATACCCCAAACTTGTTTCGGTGTATGGGACTATAGAACTGTTTTAAGTAGCTTTGTAGTGAGGCTAAGTACTCATTTTACATCTAGAGATTTCAATTCTTGCAAGTGAGTATGAAAGGGAAATTAATCACCTTGGGAAGTGGGCTTGCTGAAGCACGCACTAACTAATTATCATACATGTTTTTCATTTGTATGTTGCCTAGGGATGAACGGTGAACCAAGCTTCGAGCTTGATTGGTCAATAATCCAGCCAAGCTTGAAAGATTTGGTGTTAGTTAACTTTTTACTTCGGCTTGAACTTGGCTCGATAAGCTTAAGACTTCAAATTTACATGTAAAAACTTCAAGCCACTTGAGCTCAATCTGAACGCAACTTCAGTCAGAGCTCGTTTAAGTTCAGCTGTAAACATAAACAAGCCAAGAACACATTTACAAGTGTGTTAAACTAATCAAACAATCTTGAGTAGTAGAGCGTTCGGCTTGTTTAGATGCTTTGATACCCCTAATGTTGCCTATTCTAAATGTCATTTCATACAATTTGTTGCAGAAAATAAGTCTGTTATTTCCTTTTTTGAAGTCAATACCATGTTGTATTGCATAGGGGATGAGGTCTCATGAAGGGATGAGTACCTAGGTGATTTTGAAAGTGAATAATGTATTTAGTGCCCTCTTTTGAAAGCCTAAAGTGGATGGATTCGTCTTCTGTTACCATATGATGATCATGATTGTATGCATGTGTAACATTTGTCTTTTGTTAGCATATGATAAACAAGACTGTATGCACATGTAGTGCTTTCAAATGTCCTGATTTGTCTTCTGTTAGCATATGATGATCATGATTGTATGCATGTGTAACATTTGTCTTTTGTTAGCATATGATAAACAAGACTGTATGCACGTGTAGTACTTTCAAATGTCCTGATTTTGGGAAGCTTGTAGAAACACAAAAGCGCTCATGCCCCAAAAATCTCTTTAAAAATATTGATTGAGTTGGTAGTAATTTTTGTCAAGAGCCAATGTGCATGACATCTGGCATTGCAGGGGTCATGCTGATTAGTATGAACATCCAGCTCATCACAATTGTCGATAACATAATTTTTCTGGCATGCCTCCTATGTCAACATATCCATTGCATTACATCTTATATGCATTTTCACATGCACTATCTACATCTTGCTTAGTGCTTTTAGTAGCCCAGCAAATAGCAGAAGCAAAGCTGGATATAGAGAATGGACATACTTTTGCACCTCTTCACAAGCGGTGGAGGTGGGAAAGAGGGGGGGGGGGGGAATTGTCCCCCCCAACTTTGGACAATTATAAAATAGGTATGAAGAAATTTAAAAATTTTTAACTTTATCGTGTAATTTTACCCCCTAAAATTTTATCAATTGTTTCTTTTTCTTTACACTGACCCCCTAAATCTCTTGAAGTCCTTAAATTGTACAATTAAAAATGATGGCATATTCAAAATTATGAGTAAGTGTCACTTGTAAACATAAAATGGATATATTTTTCATTTTAAATTCAATTTTCAAGTACATGTTGTATTAAAATTGAGCATTGTGTGGTTTCCTTAGTTCTGAAATCGTCTATTCTACTACTACCCTCTGTCCCATATTTTTTGTCGCTTTTCGAGAATCCAACTTTTTAAGAATAGTGCTTTTTTTTTATGTTAGTGCTTCTCTTTCCATTTTTGCCCTTCAAAATTCAAAATTTGAATTTGAAATATGACATGACTAATAATTAAAGGGAGGGCAATGTTGGAAAGAAATTCAAAGATAGCTTTGACTTTGTGAAGGTGACAAAAATTTTGGCACATCCCAAAATGGAAAGTATGACATTTTCAACGGGATTTATTTTATTTTGTAAAAGGTTTGGACAACCACCCTCAAATTTCTATAATTGGATATAAAATTATCTAATGTATTGGAAAGAAATTCAAAGATAGCTTTGACTTTGTGAAGGTGACAAAAATTTTGGCACATCCCAAAATGGAAAGTATGACATTTTCAACGGGACGGGGGGAATTTATTTTATTTTGTAAAAGGTTTGGACAACCACCCTCAAATTTCTATAATTGGATATAAAATTATCTAATGTATAAAAATGTTACTACTATATTAACGATGGCTAAACACCTATCAAAGCTGCCTCCCCCCCCCCTTTAAATGCCAGGGTCCTGGCTCTGACCCTGCTAGCAAATATTGTACTTGATAGCAAGTATTGATGAGCAAAGGGTACTACTTGACTTAAGCATTCATGCATAACATCATATATCATTCCAACTCCAGGGGTGTTGAGAGCCTAATCAGTGGACATTACAGGGATTCTACGGTCTGAACTGAGGCTGGGAGCAAATCATCATCAGCATTTATGCCCTACCTTAGGGATCAGTTCCTGAGTCCTGACCCTCCAGAGAGAAAGGGATATAAATGTAGTGCCCAAACAATAGCACCACCAAAGAAAATTCTTTTTGTGCCATTTATATACTGCTGAGTCATTTTTCCACCAAAGTTATTAGTTCACAATAATCTAGAAACTCGCTAGACTATTTAGGAATATTTCCTGTCACTTTAAATGACAATGTTTTCCATTCACATTCATTCTCTTACCTTTTTAGCACTCTGTTTTAGCTTCTCTCTCTCTCTGGGGTTGCTTTGCCTTTTTTATTTTTTTTATTTTGTCTCAGCTACTGCATCATGCTCTCATCAGCTTGTGTAACACCTCCAAAAAATGAACTAATTTCATGTAGACTAACACCTGAAGACTTGTGATATATTTGGCACTTCTATGTGTAGGTTGTGCCCCTGGCAATTGTGCATTTTAAGGATTCGGTGTTAGTGGCTTCTTGTGCTCTTCTTTTGGAGTTATTTGGTTTGTCTGCCAGCATCCTCCAAATTGACATTGCTGCTTTAAGAAGGATATCTTCTTTCCATAGATCTGATGATCATAGATATCTTCTTCCACCCAAGGGTTCTGCTTTACATACAAAATCCCTTGAAGGGGATATAACAGAATCTCTTGCTCGAGCATTGGCAGATGATTATCTTCGCAATGAATCTTCCAGTAGAATCAAGCAAAGAGATTTTCAGAATGTCACTGGAAGATCGCCGACAAGAGCTCTCATCTCAGCTGATGATCTTGCAATGTTTGGAAAAAGCAAGTCTTCCAGTTTTTGCTGATGAAATGACGTGTGGTTCTTGGTTAGTGACTGGTAAGGGTGATGGAGCTGAGTTGAGGTCTCAGCAAAAAGCTGCAAGCCAGAAGTGGAATTTAGTCACAGTTTTCTGTCAGATACATCAAATGCCCTTAAGCACCAAATATCTTGCTTGCTTATCTAGAGATAATGACTGGGTATGTTCTAATTTTTGGTCAGTCTTTGGTTTACGTCAAAATCCCCTTTTCCAGTTGAAGCCTTATGTTGCATATTTTGCTTCCAGGTTGGGTTTTTATCAGAAGCTCAGGTTGGAGGATACTCTCTTGATACAGTGATAGAAGTTGTAAGCTTCATGTTTCTTTTTAATTTTATTTTTTTTTTTCAAAACATCTTCCTGTTCTTTCCTCTTCCTTTTATATGAGTTGAATAATGAATGTACTATTTTCCTCTTATACTATTTATATCTGCCATTTTCAAAACATGGGCATCAAAGGAATTTAGTGATCCACGCCTGAAAATTCATATATTGACAGTTTTGAAAAGCATGCAATCAAGGAAAAAAGTTGGCTCTTCATCAAATTCAGATACTGCAGAGCAACGTTTTGATGCTTGCATCTCAGATGAGAACCTTTATTCTTCTGTTGAACTCTTTGGAATTATAGCAGAATGTGAGAAACTCAATAATCCAGGTGAAGCTCTTCTATTGAAGGCCAAAAACTTGAGCTGGTCAATTTTGGCTATGATCGCAGCATGTTTCCCAGATGTATCTACCTTGTCCTGCCTATCCATTTGGCTGGAAATAACTGCAGCAAGGTGGCAATTATCTCATTCTCTACTTTTGTTCTCTGCAAAAACACATATATACTGCTTATATAAAGATCACTTGACAAATAGATGTGTTTCATTACTGTGTCAATTTCTTCACAGAATTATTATTTTCATGATTTATTGTGATTCTTCCGATGCCTATTTTTCTGGAAAAGGTTTTTGGGTATGAATATGATTTAGAAATACTTTCCATATCAGGGAGACTTCTGCCATCAAAGTTAATGACATTGCTACCCAGATTGCAAATAATGTTGGAGCCGCAGTGGAAGCTACTAATTCCCTGCCAGTGACTGCTAGAGCACACACATTTCACTATAACAGGAGAAATAAAAAACGGAGACGACTTATAGAGCCCATGTTGGAAAATTGCATGTCTTTGGCAGAATTTGATGTATCTACCACTTCTGGTGGTGCAAAGTTTGAAGGAATCATTGCTGAAGATGAAAGGGGAAAGAAAATTGATGAAGATGTTAATGTGTCATCGAATTCTGATGAAGTAGTTAATTCTTTATCAAGAATGGTGGCTGTGCTTTGTGAACAGCACCTGTTCCTACCATTGCTAAAGGCATTTGAGATTTTCCTGCCGTCCTGTTCTCTCTTACCTTTTATTCGTGCACTGCAGGTATGTTTAAGGTTATAGATAGATCTATATTGTGCTTCCAAGTAATTTCTTTCTGGTAAAATACTACGGCTCATATTCATTTTCAATCCTCATCTACTGTCTAGCAGAAGTTGTAGCCCTTCCCCATGAGGTGACATCCATCTAAGCGGCTCAATTGTTTTCCTCTCACCATTAACATGTAACAGATTAGATTTTTCTTTGTAGTGAGAGATATGGCTTAACTATCATATTTGCTGAAATTTTTAGCCACAAGCAGGAGACGTGGAGTATATTTATAGTCTAAGCTGTTACTTTCTAAGTTTTGAATCAATAAAAAATTTACCGAGCTGTTGTCCCAACATAATAATGGATAAATATGTAGATTTGTAGTTAGAGAGCTCAGTATAAAAAGACTGCAAGCAGACTGTTTCTGGTCCTTTCTGTGTTAGGGATGATTATTTCTGTCTCTACCTGTTTTTCATTTAAGATTTCCAATCAAAAGTTAATAGCAAAGATGAAGGCACTGGACAAACAGTACATGCTAGATAACAGGACCTTGTAAGATTGATGATTGGGGAAGAAATGTAACATGTGAACTCTTCATGCAATAATTCTACCTTTAACCTGAAAAAACTTCTGTGACTTAATTTTTTACAAGATAAAGGTCATCAACATATGCCTCTGGCTTGATCATAAAAAGTTCTCTGTAGTTTCACATGAATCTGGGCTTAAAACTGTTGCTACTAGACTATTAGGAAGTCTTTCTGTTTGAACCCTTGTATCTTATTCGTGTGTGCACGAGCTTTTACTTGTAGGCATTTTCACAAATGCGCCTTTCAGAAGCTTCAGCACATCTAGGGTCCTTTTCTGCCAGAATTAAGGAAGAACCCTTCCATGCACAAATTTACTTTGTAAGGGAAGGGCCAACAGGGAATTCGTGGATAAGTTCCATAGCTGTGAAAGCAGCTGATGCGTTCCTTTCAACTTGTCCATCACCTTATGAGAAAAGATGCTTGTTACAACTTCTTGCTGCAACTGACTTTGGTGATGATGTATCTGCTGCAAAGGACATATTATCGAAGACTTTTTTGGAAAATAAATTTAGCAGAACCTTCACTGCGTAAAGATGATGGTCTCCATCTTGGAAACGAGACACTAGATGATGATTCACTGCTAACTGCATTAATAAAAAATGGGTGTTGGGAACAGGCACGCAATTGGGCCAGACAGTTGGAGACTAGTGCTGGATCTTGGAGATATGTTATACACCATGTTACGGAAATGCAGGTATTTTCCCCATTTTGAAAAGTGTTGTATTCATTGTTAATATCCTCTATTTTGTTTTTCGAGGCTGTTTGGAACTGAGATTTGCTTCCTTGCTTTTCATTGGCATGGGATTATTGGGCACTATTCACTTAAACTGCCAAATACCTGCAGCTGGTGAATTTGCTTTCATGCCATTTATTGTAAAGCTTTTCCCTCTGCAAGCATAGCAAAGTTGGCATTTTAGTTTCTGTTTCTTTTGGGTATTCTTCAGGAAGTAGCAAGTTATAGCATTTTTTATTGTTCTTGCAATTCTCAATCAATTCAGGAACCGAGTCACCACTGCTATTGTGGCCTGCCATTGTTGGTTCTTGTGGCCTTTAATCCTATTGAATGGTTTCATCGTGTGTGAAGTTTCTTGTTGTCTTTAATTTTTTTCTCTTGCATCAACTTTTTAATACCAGCTATGCAATCTGTTCTTGCATGCATTTGCATCTAGGCCGAATCCATGGTTGCAGAATGTAAAGAATTCCTTTGGGATGTTCCAGAAGAGAGGGTTGCTTTGTGGGGCCACTGCCAAACAATCTTTCTCAGATATTCTTTCCCAGCATCACAGGTATGGTTTATTTTGCTGACATATTCCACAAGTATTGGATTAAATTGCAGTTCTTTGTCATTGTGATCTCGCTCACTTCTTTTTTTATGGCTTTACTTGGATGGATGTAAACAAAGCACCTCGTGGTTTTCACACTTGTTTAGGTGATGCTACTTCAGAAATATTGAGATTTTCTACTAT
The DNA here is from genome assembly GCA_025175665.1 of Cinchona pubescens. NCBI lineage: Eukaryota > Viridiplantae > Streptophyta > Magnoliopsida > Gentianales > Rubiaceae > Cinchona > Cinchona pubescens. Next base: position 2,045,234 of record JANKKI010000027.1, on the reverse strand, counting down.
TACTTTGTAGGCTGGATGTTTGTTTTTCCTTAAACAAGCAGAGGCAGTGGAGAAAGATCTGCCAGCAAGAGAGCTTCATGGACTTTTGCTGCTTTCTTTGCAATGGTTGAGTGGAACAATGGCTCAATCTAATCTGTAAGTGTTCGTTCTTAGAAAATACCTGCTTGCACTAAATTTATGTTCTCAATAAACACCCAATTCTTCATACCTTGGGTAGAACATACAATTACATACTGAATTTTCCAGGTCATGTCCTTTAAATCTTCTACGAGAGATCGAGACCAAAGTGTGGCTTCTTGCGGTAGAGTCAGAAGCTCAGATGAAAGGTGAGGGGGGACTCCCCCTGAGCAATTTTGGTCGGGAACCTGGGACTAGCAAGAACTCCAACATTATAGATTATACTGCAAATATCATTACAAAGATTGACAAACATATAAATTCTTTGAGAAGTAAAACTGTAGAGAAGAGTGACTTGAGGGAAAATAATCAGCCACATCTGAAAACCACTCAAGTTTTAGGAGGGAGATTCCAACAACTTTTTGGCAGCCACAGGAGGGAACACAAAGGCAAAAAGGAGAGCCAAAGGCTTTGTACCATCAAGAAGGCCTTCAGTTGATGTAGTGGATAAAGGCAATGAATCTGAAGGTGTCCCCTTTCCCCAGAGTTTAAAAGATGATTCACAATTAGTGGATGACAACATTAAATTTGAAGCATCATTTTCAAGATGGGAGGAAAGAATTGGACCCTCAGAGCTGGAAAGAGCCATTCTTTCATTATTGGAGTTTGGACAAATTACAGCTGCCAGACAGCTCCAGCATAAGTTGTCTCCAGATCACATTCCATCTGAATTTGTAGTCTTGGATGCTGCTCTGAAGCTGGCTGCTCTTTCAACTCCAAACAACAAAACATCTGTCTTGCTTTTAGATGATGAAGTGCGCTCTGTGATACAGTCTAACAATTATGTAGGTGATCATCATGTGATTGACCCACTTCAGGTATTGCATGATTTTTACTCTCTTTCCTTTATAAATACCATCATTATTCAATGGTCTTCGGCAAATACTTGTATACTGTCTATGATATGGTGGATTATCATTAATATTTGCTTTGGGCCACTTCGTACAATAAACCAATTTTGTCTGAGACAGATATTGGAGGGTCTAGCAGCCATCCTCACCAAAGGCCGTGGGCAAGGTGTATGTAGGAGAATTATATCCGTTGTGAAGGCTGCAAATGTTTTAGGTCTTCCGTTTCTAGAGGCATTTGATAAGCAGCCCATTGAACTATTACAGCTTCTTACTCTCAAAGCACAAGATTCATTTGAGGAAGCAAATCTCCTTGTGCAAACACATTCTATGCCAGCTGCTAGTATTGCTCAAGTCCTTGCAGAATCCTTTTTAAAGGTTTGTGCTTCTGTGGTTTGTCTGTCTTAGTGAATAAGATGCTCAACGAACATCCTATGATAGTTTTTTGGTATCTGCTGAGGGCTATTGCTACTGCTACGGCTTCATTGCAGTTGCTATATCTATAATCTTGAAAAATTTTTAGGGTTCTTAGTTTTTTATCCGGAATGGGTCTCAGCAGTGAATTTGGACAGTCAAGTTTAATATTAGGAATTTTACTGATTCTGTCATGTTATTTTGTTTCTTGTTGGAAGTGTATGAATTTTGGTATTTATGCAGGAATGGTAATTAGATTTGTTGTTCATTGCAGGGCTTGTTAGCTGCACATCGTGGGGGATATATGGATTCCCAGAAGGAGGAAGGACCTGCTCCTTTGTTATGGAGATTTTCAGACTTCTTGAAGTGGGCGGAGCTTTGTTCTTCAGAACCAGAAATTGGCCATGCATTGATGCGTTTGGTGATTACTGGACAAGAAATACCACATGCCTGTGAGGTAATGTAACCAGTTGTCTCTTATTATTATAAGTGGCTTGATAGCACTTGTATAAACTTATGCGTAAAACTCAACAAGATTGGTTGCCCCCTGTAATTTTTATTTGTGGTTATTCTTATGTTGACATGGAGCAATGAGGAACATTTGACCTGTCATAGTAAGTCCTAGTTCACTGAGATCCTGGATATTTCAAGAGTGTAGAAATTATCCAATGGGACCAGTGGTATTGTTGTAGTTTCTTTTTTTTTTTCAGTTGGTGGTATTGTTGTAGTTTCCATTTTTATTTCAGTTGGAGTATCTCAGCCATTTATGTGTGGGTATATGCAAAGTGAAATGGCATGGGAAAAGTTTGTACATCCTTAGCTTTGACCTGTTAACCTTTTCCTTGTCATCCAGTCTTGAGGTGCAAATTATTATTATTCTTATTTTTCTTGTACTCGGATGTAGAAAAGTTCCCTTTGGATTTATGAGGTAGTTATTTTAGGATGAGAATCTGATTTATTATTACTACCTCAAGTGTAGGAACGAAAATACATCTGATCCTTAGCATTTTGGATTTTCCGTTTCAGAAGTACTCTAGTTAGTTCAATTCCTTGGCCCTTAATAATTTCCTTTATTGCATCCCAAGGTATTTGTATTTGGAGTTTATTAGAATACTCATGTGCAATTTGAATGCACAATTGCTTTTAAATTTGGAGATAGACAGCTGCAAGTAAACTTCCAGTAGTTATACCTTTGCTTTACGGAACTTGATGACCTGGGACTCGAGCTAAGAAAAAGCAAGTTAGCACTGTGTGTGTATATCTCTCTGTCTCTGTGTGTGTAGTATTTGTTTCATTCATGGGGTCTGGAGTGGAAATAATTGGAGTCTGGAGTGGAAATAATTGTATAGCACAAGGTGGAAAAAGTTTCGTGTCCTTTTAAAAGAACAGTATGTTGGCAGTTACTTTGTCTATTTTATTTTCCAGCATCTCTAATTCTGAGGTAAGTATCAGTGATTGAAATTGTTATTTATATGCTTAGCTCGAGCCCCTTTCTCATTTTGCCCTTTCCTAATTTGTGGAAGTTTTAAGTTTGTTACCATATTATATGTGACCATTATTGTGTATGAAAAAGAAATAGAATTGAAAAAATCTTAGTTTGCATTTGGCTAGGTGGATTTGAATGAACAAGGATAAATGAATTTGAATTGGGTGGATTTGAAATGACATGAAATTTGGGTGAATTTAAAATCTACTCATTTAACCATTAAAATGCACTCTCATTTATTGGTGGATTTCAAATTCCCCTCTCATTTATTGGTGGATTTCAAATTCCCAACCAAATCCCTTAACTTGTTTGGATTGGATAACCTAGGATGGATTTGGATTTCCCAAATCTCTCCATTCAAACGCAACCTTATAGTATTTGGTATGAATCCTGCTTCGTGTAAGAAGCACATTATAATTAGGACATTATTTGCTTTCTTCCAACATTAAGAAAAAGTGGTGTCTGGTCATCTTTTCTTTTGTTTATTCTTTTGGCTTCATTATCCTTTTTGCCTCCTTGTAAATAGGGGCTGATGAACTGTCAAAATTATTCTCTATTTTGTTCATTGCTTTTTGCCACTCTGAAATTAGGGTGAGTTCCACTTTGGTAGCCTAAATTATTTTATAAGCAAATTGCCCTAAAAAAACAATTCTACAGTGGTTGATTTTTCTGTCCAACATTATTAAAAAAAGGGTTTTTTACCCTGACATTATTAAGTGCATGCACTATTTTTTTTTTTTCTTTTTTCATTTTTTTTGTTGTTTATTGCAATTTTGTCATGGCACAACTTTCATCTCTCTTCCTATCTTTTATATTTTTATGTATTGAATAATGTTTTAGTTTATTACTCTAACTCAACTTTTATTTTTAATAAATTCATTATATGTTTTGATATTTTCCTAGTTAATCAATATTATTAAATTTTGGCTAACACATATTCTTGTAAAATGATTTATATTGGTACTCTAGAATTGCAAAATTCTTTACTAAAATTCTTTCCTTGAGACTTACTTGACTTGAAAGTAACACATTCGAGTTTTGTCTTGCTGCTAATGTTTCTTTCTTTTTTTTGGGAGAGCATTGCTAATGTTTATTCCTTTTTTGGAGAGCATGTGTGTGAGTTGAGCACCTTAAAATTTTACAAGATATATATTCATTATATTACAGATATATATTAAAGCAACATATTTAATCAAATAATGCAATTTTTTAAATACAGTGATAAATCAATTATTCATTATAAAAAGATAAAGTAAGGATTCTAATAAAAATAAATATTTATTCTAGATATTACAATAAAAATAATGGAATGAGTATGTGGTGACATGTCAAAATGTGTAAGAGCCAAAAAAAAAAAAGTAAATGCAAATTAATTCATGGAGTTTTAAAGGGTAGAAAACATTTTATTTTTTAATTTATTTTTTTTGGATGGGAAAATTAACCACGCTTAGTTTTTTAGCGCAAACTGCTTATAAAATGAGTTCAGGATATGGCAAAGTGTAATTAAAAAATCAAGGGAAATTATGATTTTTATTCACTCTCTTGGAAAGAAAAAAATAATACTACCATTGAACCTTGATGGGCAATATATAGAATGAACATGGGAGCCATTTGCAACTGACCCTATTTATAGTAGTGGGCAAACTGTAGTTAAGCCTTTATTTTTTCGAGCTCTTACCCATGTGTCTATGTTTGTAAGACAAGGGTAGTAAAAAGAAGAATCCCTCTTCTCTAAATACATTCACATACCTTCTGTTGCTAGGATATGAAATTTAACTTAAGAATTCACCACGATAGACCTGATCCGTGCATCCTATCATGAAAAATGGATACCAATTTTTGACTGCTACATAGTATTAGCAGCTTCACCTGGATTTGCAGTCCCCCACCTTACCACTCGCCATGCCGCCAAAACATTTGCAATCAACATCTTTTGGATTCTTTCTTGAACGAATATATTTCTATGGAAAAATAGAACGTCTCAGATTTAATCCAATTCACAATGGTATTTTCTTGTTCCTACTTCTGGATTGGTTATGAGAAGGGTCCAAAATACTATATCATTTTGGTCCCAAGTTGAATCGATCATCAGAAGAAAAATTAGGCCAAAAATTATGATTTTACCTAACATTTTTCTTAAGAGTTATCTAACTAAACTTTTGCTCATCTCTTTCTAATGTGTTTCTGTTGCAGCCTTAAAACCTGTTATGATAGTTCTTGTTGGTGTTCACAGCACGTCTACCGTTTTAACATGTGAAAAAGAACAAACAGACTTCATTGGATTGCAACACAGAAACAGATAATTGATTAACAATTTGGTGAGAATTTTTAGTATACATTCAGGATTTTGTCAAACTGTGATGATATATTGTATGCATTGTGAATTTTACATTTAAACAGGTTCAACCCATTTTTTAGGAGGACTGCACTAAGTTTGAGTTAAAATAATGGGTCTGCCCTTTAGTAACTCCTTTGGTTAAAAGAGGCAAAGAAAAGTTTGTCCAGTTAGGCTAAATGTAAAGTTTCAAAGTTTATGAAATACACTATATAACTTATCAATTCAAGTTCTAACAAAATTTTAATGCTAATTGCATGTCTGAAACAAAATTATTTGATAAGTAGCTGTTAAATTATTTTTTTAAGATAGTGATGTATGGTAAGTTCTTCCGTTATACGTATTACTACTTTTTTTTTTGAAATTTTTTTTTTTCCCCAGCATGAAAAGAAGAAAATGCTTGTATTCAATTCTGTTAGTGCTTCTACTCGTTCGAGCTGAAATACTGCTCAACTTTGATAAAGTTTTAATTGTTGTAAAAAATCCACCATTAATAATAGGATCATAAATTGACATTTATCACATATTCTTTGGCATACTTCAAGGATTTTTATTCCTTTTAAATTGTGCTAGTCTTGTATGTTAACCACAAATTAAAATGGATTCTGGCCAAGTATCAAATGTTCATAGTTAATTTCCTCAGAATTATTTTTTTCAACTAATTGTATGTCACATGTTTTCTATTTCAAAGTAGACCTATAGACTATGATAAAATATTGGAACTGGTTCCCATGTCAGAAAGAGGGTTAAGGGTTATTTTCTTGGGATTTATGTTTCAGGTTGAGCTTCTGATACTGTCCCACCACTTCTACAAGTCATCAGCTTGCCTCGATGGAGTTGATGTTCTTGTAGCTCTTGCGGCAACCAGGGTAGAAGCATATGTATCTGAGGGTGATTTCATATGCTTGGCTCGTCTGATAACTGGAGTTGGGAATTTCCATTCGCTGAATTTCATACTTGGAATCCTTATTGAAAATGGTCAACTGGATCTTCTTCTTCAAAAGTATTCTGCTGCTGCAGATGCAAATTCAGGTACCGCTGAGGCTGTCAGAGGATTTCGAATGGCTGTACTTACGTCACTCCAGCAATTCAACCCCCATGATCTTGATGCATTTTCCATGGTACTTGTTTATTAATTTTCATCCAAATAAAATAATTATTAGCAGAAAGTAAAAGATTTCCCTTCTCAAGGAGCAAGGAGTTCAATTTATTTTCCTGTTCCTTTCATCTCTTGTTCAACAAATCTTCAGTGCTTTCAATTGGAAAATCCGAGAAGCCGAAACCATGGAACTTTCTCACTGTTGCTGTATAATATTCAGTCTTTTGGTTTTTCTTCAGGTTTATAATCACTTTGACATGAAGCATGAGTGTAACTGCTGCTCTCCTGGAGTCACGTGCAGAACAATCGTCTCAACAGTGGTTCCTCCGTTATGACAAGGATCAGACTGATGATCTACTGGAATCCATGCGTTATTTTATTGAAGCTGCTGAAGTTCACTCCTCAATTGATGCTGGCAATAAAACACACAAAGCTTGCGCTCAGGCATCACTAGTCTCTCTTCAGATTCGAATGCCTGATCTGCAATGGCTGAATCTGTCTGAAACTAAAGCACGTCGAGAATTAGTTGAGCAATCTCGTTTCCAAGAGGCACTGGTGGTTGCTGAAGCTTATAGTCTTAACCAGCCAAGTGAGTGGGCCCTGGTACTTTGGAACCAAATGCTTAAACCAGAGCTCACTGAACAGTTTGTGGCTGAATTTGTAGCTGTACTCCCTCTCCAGCCCTCAATGCTTGTGGAGCTTGCAAGATTTTATAGGGCTGAGGTTGCTGCTAGAGGGGACCAATCCCAGTTTTCTGTGTGGTTGACTGGGGTTCAGGGCTGCCAGCTGAGTGGGCGAAGTACCTTGGTAGATCATTTAGATGTTTGCTGAAAAGGACTAGGGACTTGAGGTTGCGATTGCAATTGGCTACAACAGCCACTGGGTTTACTGATGTCATTGATTCATGTAACAAGGCATTGGATAAGGTTCCTGAAAATGCAGGGCCACTTGTCCTGAGGAAAGGGCATGGAGGAGCTTATCTTCCTTTGATGTAGAAGTTTGAGCATGAATGACATCAAGCTAGATGCTTGAGAACTTAAAATGCGATTTCATAGGTGCTGCTTGATGATATCATGATGACATATCTTCCACAATTGGCTGCAGCCAGCACTGGGGCAGCAAATGGATGTTTTATTTTCCAATGAAATTTTGAGTTTTCTCCAAGAATAGCCTAGTGGAAGCAGTATCACATCTTGATTAGGTAGGCAGTCTTTTGATTGAAATCTTGTGAATATACTGCAATTTTGGCATAATTTATTGATTTGTTTTCCCCAACAACCCCTACTGAGTTTTTCAAATTGGGGCCAGCTTATTGAGTGTATGAATAAAATTTTGTCCAATAAGATATGTACATGATTAGAAATTGTACAATATGTACATAATATATTTCTCAATAGACAATTTATCTGCAGTGATGTGGTTTTCACTTATTTTCTGCCTTCCTCTTTTTGCTCCTAAAAGTGTATAAGAGAAAACAAAACCAATTTTTTAAGACTCGTGTTTGAACTTTTTTTTTTTTTTTTTTTTGGGAGTAAGACTTATATTTGAAGTTAAATTTAGTTGAAGATAAAAAATCTGAGGAATAACATGTAAATAACAGAAAGTACATGTAAGTCTTAGTTGCTTTTCAGGAAAATAACGTCTTACACAATGAATATTATTAACATAAGATTAAGAAAATCTAAATAAACCTTTGGTAGTTATTCTTCAAATTTCATGTAATACATAATCAACTCTAAATATTTTAAGGTGATACATAAATTCTTTAAATTTTGGAATTTGGATAGACTCAATAATACAAAAACTTTGTATGATTAATCTTTCACTTAAATGTATATTAATAAAACCATCATGATATTGACATTGAATGTATTTGAAAAATAACCTTGACTTGAAAGAACTTACATACTAAAGACAAATTCAATAAATCTTCAGATTAAATATGCCATTAACTAATCTTCTAAAAGTACAAATAATATATATATATATATATATATATATATATGTGTGTGTGTGTGTGTTTGTGTATGTATGGAAAAGTTGTTTATAGTAAATTGTTACTCGATCGGAATAAGAAAAAGATGATAAAATTAAGTTATTTAATATGTCAAAAAATCTAAAGTTACGATATTATAGAAATGGGTAACTTTTTCTTTCCCATTTTCGTTAAAATCGTCTACAGTTTCTTACTTGAAAGTTTGGTATTCTAAAACAATTTTAGTATACATTTGACATTAATTGTTTATTTTTTTTATGAAAATAAATATATTACTCAACAATCAATTGAACCAAAATTTAATTTTACTTTAAATAATTAAAAACAATTTCTCAAAATTAATATTGAAAAGAATAATTTGCGACGTGCAATGCACGTGATATCATATTAGTCCTTATTAACATGTTTTATCAGCAGTGCTGATACACATTCTTGCGGTTCTAGATCCTCTAACAGAAGTCCTCAAAGAAATTGAGAAGCTGATGGTCAATTTTCTCTGGGGTGTTTCCTCTGATGGAAATCGTCATCATTGGACCCAATGGGGGAGGAACTTTTTCTTCCTACCAGGGAAAACGGGCTGGGAATCAGGTGACTAAAGGATATAGTCTCGGCATTTTCTTTGAAGCTTTGGTAGAAATTCCATTCTGAGAATTCACTTCTATCTCTTTATGAAGACTAATTACAAAACCAACCCTCTCCTTATACTCCTCTCATGTTTGGTGTTGTATGCTCCACTCACGAGACCTTGCGGATCGTCATATCCATAAAATACCTTGCAAAGGAGAACTGTGGCTTTGGCATGAAAACATAATTGTCTTGGGTCTGGCAAGCTGATGGATGATTGGCCAAATGTTCACCACCCACGGGTTCAACTGAAAGACATTTTTATTAATGAGCAGGGTTCGCTGTCGTCCTTCCTTGATTTATTGCCTCATTTTATTCGTAATCAAATTTCGCAGCATCATATCTTTCTATCTCATGATCCGCATCGCGTAGTAAGGAACTTGGTCCCCTCAAGTCTATTCCATAGTTACCCCATTGAGACGAATTGTGTATCGAAACACGATTTATTTGAGTCTCAAAACGCAGCGATTCACGTTTCGAAACATAAAAAATTAGTGAATCCTTTTACATTGAAAAAATGAGAAAATATTCTCTAAATTTACTTAATTAGAACTGTTTAGTATTGAATTAAAGATAATAGTTCTTGAAATTTGAACATTTTCTTTTCTCTAGTCACTAAAAGTTCAACATTTATTAGAAATTTAATACTATTTTAGAAAAAAGTACGTACTTCGCACATGTAATACTTATGTATCTAAGCATTTGTTGGACATTTTCATTTTTTTAAAAATAAATAAATAATTAGTGAATAATGACATACAATACAAAGTATAAACATTTTATTTGTCTAATTTTTTTATACAAAAGGTATATGTTTTAAAATATATATTTAATATCTTTGCTCTTTTTTTGTAATTATTTTCGCCTTTCTTTTTTAGTTTTTTTAACTATTATTTGTTATTTGTTTAATGTCATTCATTTTTACAACATATGACACTATTTGCATCTTATTTCTATTTATCTTCTATACGCTTAGATAATGATTTCTTATAACGGCACTACCAATTACTTGATATGCTTTGTCATTACTAAAAGATAGAATCACTATCAAGTACCAAACATTATTTTATAGATGAAGTATTGATATTCTTTGATTATCGAAAAATATTTACATGAAATCAAATAATATATGGATAGTAATTACAAAAAATAAAAAAATAAACCCGATTAAAATGTAAAGAACAAATACATCAAGAAAATCATTATATCCAAAAATTTAAAATCTAATTCAACTAATGTAATCTGCATATTACTGAGAGGTTCACATAGTATACTAAAATCATTATAAAAAATTAAGTTGATAACTTATTCTTTTATATTGCTCTAAAATGCATTGAATGTTAACAAAAACAATTCTTTATCTTACTATAAAATACACGCAATGCTAATAAAAAAATATTTCTAAAGATGTCCAAAATTACACATTACTTTAATTGGAATATTATACAAATCTCTATTACAATTAATTATCTTTAACATATTGTGTAAATATGTATATATATAGTGAGTATATTTGTATTTTTTATATTTCTTAAATTACAATAACATCTTTTTTAGTATTCTATTGAAACTTCAAAATTTGATCTCTTCATTGATATTGATGACACAAAATATGGTTAATTTCGGTCCAAAATAATTAATATTTCTCGTTTAGGTTGTGGTTAATTTCAGTCCAAAATAATTTCTATTTCTCGTTTGGATTTTCAAATTATAACAGGTTTGTTATAACGACAATAGCAACGACTTGATCAATTAAAAATAAAGATTTTTTCCATAATATTGAACTTTATAGATGCATCTATATATTCTTTATTATTACTAAAAGATAAAATCATTATCAAGTATCAAACATCATTTTATAGATAAAGCGTGTTAAAATTCTTTTATTAGGAAAAATATTTACATGAGATCAAATAATATATGGTAATAACTTCAAAATGATTAATTAAAATTTCAAAAAAAAAAAAAAAAAAACCTAAGAAAATGAAAATAACAAACACATCAAACTCAACAGATTAAACTAATATATTTTTTATAATATAGATAGATACCACATAATATATTAAGATCATTATCAAAAGATAAAAATAAAATATTTTTTATTTATTTTGCATTAAATATAGAAAACATTAATGAAAAATTCTTTATCTTACTCTAAATACACGAAATTGTACTGAAAAATATGTAGTTTCTAAATATATCTAAAATAACACGTAGTTTTTAAATATAATCTCTATTGCAATTAAATTTTTAATATTGTGTAAATATGTATCGAAATAGAAAATATATCGGTATTGTTCCATATTTCTTGACCTTATGATAACATTCATTTCAAGACTTCATCAATATTCTAAAATCTTGCCTTCATCCTGAATGTTACCGAACGTAGTTAGCTTCGAAATTATATTTTTGATATAGTATTTTACTATGAAATTAAAATTTTTATTTATGAAGTATATAAAAAAATTAAAACTAACAAAAGTGTGTGAATTTTATTTTTATATTTTTGCGTACTTTACCGATTAATTTCTTGTATTGTTTACTAAGATATTTAATCCCTACTTAGTGGGATTAAGGCTTGGTTTGTTTGTTTGTTTTGTTTACTAAGATATCTAATCTATATTTTTATTATTTTGTTAAATAGTGTAAAAATAGCATTGTACTTTCCAAAGTTGACGTGTAATGCAATGTATATCTGTAATTATTTAGAATATTTAGTATTTATGATAATTACTTCATTTGCATAATTTATGTTGTATTTTACATTATTTACCCACTTATTTTTTCTATATGTCATTCTAACAATTTATGAGTAATATTCTTATAGGACTTATAATGATTATTCTAGACTATTTTGATAATGCATCGTACCATTTGTTGAATTTTTTTACCTCATCAATAGTTAATCTAAACAATATTATTTTATCAAATACTGTAACAATTACTATTATAATTTTCAAAATTAACATTTAAACTCAATATTACCAGTAAATACTTAGAGTACTTAATACTATGATTTATTTGCATAATATGTATTGTTTCTATATTAATTATTTATTTAAGTTTCTATATTAGCATCACAAATTATGTGTCGAATTCTTGTATGTGTTACAATGATTATTTTGAAATATTTTAGACATTGCATCGTATCATGGGTTGAATTTATTTTCTTTCTCATCAATAATTACTTAAACCAATATTTTACAAAATGATAATCTCAAAGATAAGGATTTTGACTAAATCAAATATTGAAATCAGATATATAAAATTAACAAATACTTTTATCTTAATTAAAAATCATGAATTTTCTATTTTCCACCAAATACTTTTATCTTAATTAAAAATTGTGAGTTTTCTATTTTGCACCAAGCTTCAATTTCAATGCTTGGTAAAAAAAATTTCTTCGTGTAGGGAAGCAAAAAATAAATCTAAATTAATCGTAACATAAAAATTTAAATGAGATAAAAAATAGTGTTATATACTCCATTATTTTTTTCACTTTTATAAATACTAAACTTTTATTTGTACGATTATTAATTTTGTGATTTTTAAGGTGGAAGAAAACTTTGATATTAAAAAGGCAAAGGTAAGCTTAAAGTGAAAGAATCTATTAACACTAATAAATTTGAAAGTCAAACCAACAATTTAACTTATTTGCTACGATGAACAACAAATTAGTTATTATACATAGATCCTAAACCATAACAATTTCTTGTTGTAACTAAAATAAATACGTGACTAATGGTATCATATTATAATAGAGTCAAAAAATTTATATTTTTACTAACAATAGTTATAGATGTTTTTGGTATATGGAAATATATAAATTGAGAATGATTAACTAATATGCAAGAGCGTACTTGAATAAACAGTTAGAGAAAAAATGATTATTTGTGAATTAATAATATATAAAAATTGTATAAAAAACTTTTTTCATTAGGAATAAAAAATAAAATAATTTAAATACATATAAAAGTTATAAAATAATATTTTTATTTATTTTTTGCTCGTGTATAAATAATTTTTCTACTCTTAAAAATTTATACCTTCTTATGCCAAAATTCTGTACTAATGTAAGGAAGAAAAAATTTGAATATACATAATAGCTGTAAAACAACTTTTATTTATTTTTGATCAAATATAAAAAAATTTATACAAATAAAATTTTACCATCTTAATACATTTACGCTCAAATTTTCATATAAATCTAAAGAATTATGTTATAGTAGTTTAAAATATATATAATAAATAATAGTACTAGTATTATAAAAGATAGATAGTCTTATTATATTAAATGGAGAGTATTTTAGATAGGCTAATTATACTTCATAAAGGGCATATTAGACATAACAATTTAATTAAAGGTGTATTAAGCAGAACAAAAAAATAAAAAAAAATAAAAAATTATATATTTTGAGTAGGATTGTTTGACTAAAAATAGGCGGTGGTTTCCTAAAAAATAAGTATTTAGATTAGAAAAGGAGTAATTTAGTTATGTTTTTTAATGAATTGTATTTCATTAAGGACGGATATTTTAGACATTATAAAAAATGGGAGAAATACTTTAAGGGGAGAAAAAAAAAAGGAGAAACAACTCACATTTATATATAGGTAATAGATATTATCAACTCCCTTCTTATCTCATCGCCTAACCCTATGTATTTGATACCTTTAAAAAGTGGTGAATCACATTCTCGTAACCGTACCGTATTTTCTAGCGTACCACGTCTCTAGTAACCATGATATATTCTCAGTCTCCCCGGCCCTTGTGCTCCATGGAGTCAATCCGTGATAAATGGAATATTATGCGATCGCGTGAATTCATTTGGAGCACAAGAATTGCCTAGAAAATCTCTATCTTCATGTGGCATTCGTTGAATGAATATCTTCCATTTGCAGACAAACTTATGGAATTTGGGTTCCAACTTCCATCCAAGTGCTTCTACTGTGATTCTTGCGAGTCAATGGAACATTGTCTAGTTTTTTACTCTTTGGCTGATGCAGTTTGGAGACATTTTGGGAATCTCATGGGGATTCCAAATATCCATGCGGAATCGATTTGCTCTAAGCTTCAGTCTTGGTGGATTTTTCCTCTTCCTCACTTGAAGGTCATGTTATTGCACTGCTACCTGCTTTGATTTGTTGAAATCTATGGAGGGCCTATAATGCGTACACTTTTGATGGTATTACTGCTACTCCTATGATGGTTATTCATAAGCATTAATCATTTACTCACAGATATAAGTTTTACCAAACCTTTCAAGATTAGAATATCACAATTTTCTCATATGAGCATTCCTATCAATTTTTCTATCTCAAGTATTCCTCGACCTATGGTGTTTAGTTGGCATCCTCCTCCTCTCGGCAGCTTTAAATTGAACGTTGACGACTCATCCGTTGGTAATCCTAGTAGAGCTGGGTGTGGAAGTCTAGTTCATGACCATCTAGGATCCATGCTCACGGCATTTGTCAAAAACATTGGATATGCAACTAGTCTTGAAGCAGAGGATTCTGCCCTTTTGTGGTATGCAAATATGTGAGTACGTCCAAGGGTTATCTTAACACTATAGTTGAAATGGATTCTCAAGTTATGGCTTGTAGTATCAATTATGTGGCTTCCATCCCTTGGTCTATTGGCAGCACGATTCGTCAAGTATTAAGCTTTGGCTTCACAAGACAACTTATCCTTCCAACATATCTATTGTGAGCTGAATACACAAGCAGATTCATTAGCTAGCATTGGTAGCTCCTCTTTAAATATGGATCATTTTATTTTCTGTAAGATTACCCGTCATGTTTCTAATTTGATTAGATTAAATAGTCGGAATTTTTCTTACATTTGGTTTAAATTCTAATAAGAATTTCATTCATGTATTTTCTACAGGAGATATTGGCCTAATCCTCCTCCTTGTGCTCCAATTTTATCGTTAATAAAATTTGAGAGTAGCACCCCTCACCAAGGAACTAGGGGTTAGCAAATAAAATATATATATTATCAAGGAAGTTGGTATGATTAACATTGAAATGTTTTATGCTCGTATAGAAAGAATTAAATGCCCAAATGAATAATGTTTTGCTTTATGTGTTTCAATACTAAAAAAAGAATTTTAGATGTGGAACTGAACAGCATTAGCTTAGTAATTCGATAACTTGGCAAAACCAATGTGTTTGAGAATGCCTACCTTTCCACGCCCTTATTAAATTAAATATATAATTCGATTTGAGGTAGTCTTTTTTGTTACTTTTTCAATCGTAGCTCAAGTTGAATAAGAATGATGATTTAATTTGAGTTAAATGCTTTTGTGAAGAGATACCAATGATTACATACACTTATATCAACCTAGATAGAGAACTTTAAAAGCATTTGATGAATAAATGAAATATACTTTTTTTTTTTTTTATGTGATTGAATGTCATGGCATAAATCATTTGACAACATGAGGATGGTAAAACCAGTTAAAGAGATAGTACACATGCTAAAACCATCACAAGATTCATGCGTAACCATGTAATTATTCCTAAACTTTTGAGAGATATGAGTTTTATATAGTTAGACCATAACAATTGGAGCTAAAAACTCTAACATGATATAAGAAAACAAACTTACAAAGAAAATTTTTATCACTTTTTTGGAAGACCTCGAGTGGGGCATCCCCAAGAAAGGAAAAAATGATGGTTTACTTGATTGCTAAATGTTCTTATTAACTAGAGCAATAATGGCTTTGAAAAATCAATCACATTCCTTAGATGTATAATAGATTTAATTATAATGAATAACGAGTAGGCTATGAGGCAGACTTAGGCTATGAGACACGTTTAATAAACATATGGTCTACTTGATGTTGATTTGAAAATTACAAAATTTTCCTCTTCACCTTTCACTACTGAAATCATGGGTGATTCATTATTCAATTTTTTATTCTATTTATGTTTCCTTGCCTTTATGCTTCCTTGTCTTGCATTTCTCAAGAGCAAGTTATGACATTTGATCAATCTCCTTCAAAGGCTAGGACATTAACGGTGACAACAAATTTAACTTCTTTCAGTTTTAATTTCATTAATGTCCCTCAATGCTAGCACGCCTTGCACGTGTACTTTTTGATACTAGTTTTGATAAAGTTAATAAAAGAAAAGGACATAATTATTCATTTTAAGAAGCTTACAGTGTAAAGTGAGATTTATACTATTATCATTTTCAACAAACACATTAAATAAATTTAAAATTTTAGTAATAATAAAGATAGATAAGGAAAACTCTATTAGATATTAAAGTAGCAATAGAATTTATCCTCTTAAAAAAAAATCTATTTTGATTTTTATTAGTTATTCATAAAACTGATGAATTTAATACGTAGATATCAATTTAAAAATAATATGAATAGTTTTCTTCGGTGGTATGCTATGTTGTTGAAAGATTTAAGTCAAAGAGGTCAAATTTAAACACAACTTGATCTCTTCTCAAATAATATTTTCTTTTTTCTAAATATGTTATCAAAATTATTTGTTTCTATATACCCAATATCTATATTTGTAATTAAAATGCTTGGATAATAATAAAGAGAAAGGGAGAAATTGTACTAGATCATAAAAGAGCAATAGAAATGTCTCGACAAAACCAAATCCAATTTTATTTACAAAATCAATTAGTAGAGTATTTACAAAAGTACTTCAAATGTGCCTTTATTACATATAAAGATGTTCAATAAAATAGAGTAAAATCAATTGAACACTCAAACAAGTAATAAAGGCTCGCTTTGCACTAAATTTTACCTGCACTCCCGCAAGTATATGGGGAAGTAGATTGGCAATAAGTAAATATCGTTCCCACGAAAATCGTTTAGTTGGCAATTACTAGTATTTAATAGCCATTATATAGTTAAGCAAACCGAAAAGAGAGAAAATACTAAACCTAAGTAAAGCCATAAATCAAACAAGTATATAATTCACAATTATAAGTAATTTATCCACTAAAGCAAATAAAAAAAACAATTTAACTACTAGTTTAAAGATTAACTAATCTAATCTAATGGAGACAAGTAAATGAAAGCAAGTAAAACTACTTCAAAATTAACTCGATTAACTAAACTAAACTAGAATTGAAAGGCAATTAATCATAAATGAACCAAGAAAGCAATAAGAAACCGTGAAACTAATTAAAGTGAATTTCATTTTTTTACTAATTGAATTATTGAAATTTACAAAGAAAACAAGACTAAAACTAGATATTTTTGGATTAAAAAAAGAAAACCCACTAAAAATTACTAGGAATTAAAATCAGGAAACAAAAATTTTAACTAGAAATGACTACAAATTACCAAGAACCTTAGGGAAACTTGAAATAGAAGGAACTAGAATTTAAAGAAATTTAACGAGAAAGCAAGTAAAAATTATATCTACTAGAAGCTAATCATTGACCCATTAAAATTATCTAATCAAATATTGTAAGAGAACTTTGTATTAAACTAAAAACTTGAGTTTAAACTAACACTAATCTATCTGCTTCTCTAATTAACTAACTACACTACAATTATGCGTATTATTACTAACTATTTCCTATTATATATATTGGAGTGTTTTACAAGCCAAGAATAAAAATTTGTTGGCCAAAAATTACAAGAATGCCATAATTACTTTAGCTGCCTGCGCCTCAATGCCACGACATGGGATTTTGATATCACGACATTGAGCTGAAAATTACGTAACCATTCTCCACCTCGATGTCGCGACATCAAAATCCCATGTCGCAACATCGGGCCTATTTTAACTCAAGTCTTTAATTCTTCATTAATTTCACTTTGGCACTCGAACTTTGATTGTGATCTCAACTTCCATCTTTCGATTCCTAACCTGTAAACACACTTAACTAAATAAGTAACCAAATTAACTAAAATGGATTAAAGATTCACGATATTTACAAGAAATGCAAATGCAACTACAAAATTCAACTAATTAAATTAAAATACCTAATTAGACACCAAAAATCGGGATTAACTAACAAAATGTCATAATTTAGAAGCAAAATAATTCCAGTTTACTAGAGTTATTACACACCAAACTTAACATTTTGCTAGTTTTGAGCAAAACAAGAAACAGAAAAGACATTAATAATTACTAAAACACTCACACCACCAAGTTGACAACACAAAAGATGAAAAATGGATGTACTTATGAACAATAAGGAATTCTCTCAAGGGACCTCAAATACCATATGACAATTGAACTATTTCAATGAGTCACTCCAAATTTTCTAATTTTCCCAAAGATCATAAAGTTCAATTGCTATACAAAACTTCAAATTACTAAGCATTAACCATTACTTAAAAAGGTTCCTAAAAAGTAATTCTATTCATTCAAAACATCATTTTGTTCACAAATTACAAGTATTAAAAAGTTGTTCAACCATCTTAACGAGATCGTATGGAAATAGAAGTTCATTTGGAATCTACCTATATGCACATGTCATACAAGTTAGGAACATTAATATATTAACGAATTAGTAATATGATATCAAAATAAGTATTACAAACATTTCCCGCTCAACTTGTTGGTATTCTAAAACATAACTCCTAATGGCATAATTCTTAGAAATAACATTGGTATATACTAAAATCCCGTACTTATCTTATTACTACTCTAATGGCTTAATTCAGAAAAATAATATGGGTAGATGTCGGAATCAAATGCTTACCTTATTCCTAAATGCAAATTTTTTTCACACGGCCTTAAACCAAGGAAGAGGAGTAAAACATACCTAAGATTAATATCTAATACCAATCATTCACAAATTAGAATAATATTCCCTATGCAAACACATAAATTCTGAGATTTCCAAAATTCCTTGTATTCTATTTAATCCAATCTTTCCAAAAGACAAATCCACCAACAAAATAATATTTATGATTTGATTAAAAACAATATTTTATTTAATTTCCCCCAACATATTAGTCCTTCTTTTTGAAAATGGTAATACCAAGTTTTTGAAATTCTTGAGTTGCAAAACAACTACTCACACGCACTTAAGTTCATGAAGTGTCCAATTCAAATAGTTCAATCATGTAGTATTGCAAGTCAAGTATCATAATCGAATACCAAATTGATCTATTTTCCATCCAAGGGCCATCAAACACACACATACAAACTAAAAGGACTATCCCCAACACAAAAACGAATACTCCCAAAGTTGACTGTTTTATTCTATTTGATGAGTAAAAGTCATCCTACCGTTCACCCAAAATTCCAATAACAAAAACACATAAAAACTACTTCTAAAAGCAAGAACAAAAAAAAAATCAATTTTGTAGCAAAATAAATACTATTAAGTGATTCAGAGCTAAGATTAACATTAAACCATGCCATATAATAAATCAAATACGCTCACAATAGTCAATTCCAATGTTAAAGTATCAATAAAAATCTGTGGCATCAGCTTGAGGCCTTTAACCACTATCACAACTCAAACAAGTAAATCAATTAAGAACACAATAAGCTCAAACCAAGCATTTATTCACAAAGTTCAAAATGATCAATTCAAGTCGAGCATAAATAAAAGGTCTTTTGGCGTCAGTTTAAGGCCCTTAGCCAATCTACTTCAAAGTAAAGTATCCAAAACAAAATATCTAAAAGCATAAAATAAACATGCTAAAGTACTAAAGTACTAAGGAAATGAAAATAAAAATAGTTTTCAAATTTCTCTTAATCCCTCAAGTGCATAAATCACATAGCATTGTTGTAGAATGATGTTTTTTCCAGATGTCCCCATAATCTATCACTCTTCATCATTTTTGTCCTACTCCATCTCTTCATGTCATCCTCTACTCTGCTATGCTGGCTCTATAGATTCCTCGAACTACTCATCTTGTGTTCCACCAATACCATCAACTTGTTGTAAATCACCTTGATGCAACGGCATGGTGGTGTGTAGTAGAACTGTCCACGAGGTAGACCATAATGCCAAAGTAGAGGCGGTAGAGGTCGTACCCATGTGTTGAGTGAGGTGGTCCTAAGAGCTTCTCCTATCAGTGCCAAGCTAATATGAATGATAAGCTGGTTGTACGTCAAGTACCCTTGTAGTTTATTGTGCTCTTCATCCGTGATTGGGGCATTACAAAGATAATCTGGTGGCATGGGGATCTATAATACTCGAGGAGGATGTGGTAGAGGCATATGGGCTTCTCCGGGATGTTGATTCCTCTTGAACACACGAACCATCTTGTACGCATATTCCTTGTTAATTTTGTCTCTGGGAAGAGTTTATGGTTCGTCAGTGCCAAAAAGACTTCCTGCATTAATACACAAATGAGTGATTAAACTTGGTGCCTAAAAAGTAGGTCTCTCAGGCCATAGATGTGCCACTATCAAGGAACCCTCGTCTCTGATCAAACTACCAACATCCAAAGGCATTCCCTAAAGAATAGCATAAACAGGGCACGTTTAATCTCACTGAATATAACTTACTGAGTTTGAGCAACAAATTCTACAACTAATGAAATAGAACTACAACTTGGCAAATGATAGACTATTGCGAGGAAATTTTGGCTCTCTTGTCCTAGTTGTATTCATCTCCCAATCAATATTAGTAGTAGAAAGATCATTTTTAACAAATACCATATCTTTATTTTTGTCATTTAGGAATGTCCTATACGCCAAACTCTCAACAGAAGGTGTGTTAAAGTGCATACTCATTAATTTTTTCAACACTAAAATCAACCGAAACTCCTCTAACTATAACTTTACCACCTTCCAAATCACACAAATTACAATGAAACTCTTTAACTAACTTTGTGTAACCCGGTTCACATTCTCTATCAAATCTTTCCCATTTCCTCTCTTTAAGTTGTCTTTCAATTTCCTTGAAATGGTCTCACATCCTCATAATCTCCCTAATGCATAGATAGATCAAAAACCCTCTCCCTAATGACTTCATGCTTTTCATTGACCTTAAACAAAGCATGAGCACACTCACTCAAAAATTGAGGTTACATCTCCGGTTCATTTGCCCTACTCGGCTTACCAATCTCACATGTACTACTTGTACTTCCCCCGCCTTTCTTTTTCTCAAATTTTCTCCTCTACCCTTACTTCTTCCTCTCCTACAACCACTACCATAAACTCCCCTCATCATTTTCTCAAATAATTTCAAAAGAAACAATTAAAATGCTCCTAACAATGTATTCAATTCCACAGCCAAGAATAAGAACAAACAACTGTTGGCCCAAAGCAACCTAAGAAGAGGTGAATTAGGTTGTCTTTAAAGAAAACCTTTTAATTTTCTTAATGAAAATGCAAACTATATGCACCAAATAAACACTTAAGCACAAATAAGCACAAATGAATAAAATGCATATTCAACAATTGAACCTCAATTTACTAACAACAAATAAGGAGATTGATATTAAGAGTAACAAACCAAACTCCCAAGCTTCTCAACCTTGGAGCATACATCCACAAAGAGCTTTTTCCAAGGCAACTACCAAGTTCCCAACTTGAAGTTTAGCCAATAAGTTTCTCTTCAAAGTAGGTGAGATAATAACCTTTTGTACACAAATGAGGATCACTCTTGCTCACACTAATTTCCTTTAGTTGATTCAAGAGTTTTACACTCACAACTTCCCTTTGTCATAATTGTTATCTCTCCACTCTCACTCTTGAAAAACACTTAAACTCTAAGCTCTTTTCACAAAACTACCTACACTATTATAACACTTGTACCCACTATTTTTCTCACAAATAGCTCAAGAATTACTTGAAATCAATGTAGCAGTCTCACTTATCATTTGGATGTCTTTGGGCTATTTATAGATGAAAAATGTGCTGAAATTTAAGCTTTAATGGTCAAAAAATTAGCTATTGAAAACTAACCGTTAAGAGTTCTATAGAACAGGATAGTGGTTCAGACATCCGATCATGCATCCTACATCTTTATGAACAGTGTTTCGGACGGTCATATGTGTCCTACAGCTTGACAGAAACTTCTTTATTGTGAGCTTCTTTCTTTGGACGGCCTTCAGCGTCCGATCCTTTGTCAGTGGCTTCTAGATTTCTCTTTCGGACGGTCATGTGCATCCTACAGCTTCTGGTTCAGACGGTCATATGCGTCCTATCCTACAGTTTCTAGTTCGAACGGTCATGTGCTTCTTATAGCTTCTGGCACGTAGAAAAATCTGCACATTTGTTATTAAGTCATTAGTATGATTTGGTCACCATCAAAACATAATTAGGATTCAACAATCTCCCCCTTTTTGATGATGACAAATCAATTGGATAAGTTAAACAAAAGTAAGAACAACAATCACAAGAAGTCCAATCTTTTTCCTAGTTTTGGCATCATCAAAATATTATATTACAAAGCAACTTATTCACAAAAGACCCATCTACACAAAGAAAAACACAAATTTATACAAGCTCCCCCTTAATTAAGGCAATATTTCTTTATCAAATATCTCCCTCTTAAACTATGCATTTAATTCAAGTGAGTATATGGGAAAAATCAAGTTGAAAACATTTCTCCCTAAGGAATATATGCATAGGAATAACATCAAGGCAATTGAAAAATGAATGCTCCCCATTTCTTTTGCAAGTAGTGACTTAATTTAGACAAATTTGGGGGTACTCAAAATCATTAAAAAAAATATGAAGATAAGCACATTCCTATCACACAATTGAAGAGGTTATGTTTCAAATAGGTAATTAAAAGCACATTCTTGACAAGAATTTTAAATGTTACCCATCTATGTCATCTTAGCTAAAATGCTTTGAACACTCTCCACTGATGATCCATCTTGAATCCCTTGATACTTTCCAAGCATACCTACATATAAAGTTAGGCAACAACTTTTGGTACCCAAACTTTCTTGGGTCCATTTGAGTTAGTGAAATGGTTTTGCACCCATATAGCTTTTATTCTCATAACCCTTCATTTCTTTTGACATAATAATCCTTTTTAACATGTCCATGTTGACAACAGTAGTTGCACATAACATTATGATTACCACAAAATGAGGATTTTGACTTCACAAAGCACAAACCATATTTTCTAAAAATGGTAAAATTTTTGTTGATAAACATATATCTAGTCCTTTTCTTCCCAAAAATATTTTCCTTTTTCTTTTGCAAAAGTATATCAAGATCATCTAATCTCTTCTTCAATGAAACTTGATCTTCCTTGATCTTGGTTTTCACATCTAATCTTTTATTCAATGCATCATTTTCTTGTGTCAACCTATTATTTTCTTGCACAAGCTTTGAGTTAGCACTTAATAAAGCATTAATCTTGATTTTTAGCTTCTTGTTCCTAGCATATGATTCTTTCAACATTCATGCATTTTTAAAGTAAATGATTCAACATCATCACCATCACAAGAATCATTACAAGAATCATAACTAGAGCATACCTTATTATCTCCAAAAGCCATGAAAGCCATTTGGGCCGCCTCATATTCTTCTTCAACTTCTCTATCCGAATTACAATCATCCCATGTGATTTGGAAGCTATTGAAGTGAGGTTTTCTTGAATCTTGTTTGGCCTTTCCTTTGATATTATTGGAGTTGCTTGAACCTCTCTTTCTCATCCTTCTTATGTAATGCTTCAAGAATCCCTTGGTGATAAGTGCAAGGTCTCCTTCATCAAACTCTTCATCCTTTAAGTTGAGGGAGGCATTTTTATCTTTCTCTTGAGAAGGCTTCAAGTCTATGCTTCTCTTGATTCTTGCATCTTCATCATCTTGGACCTTGAATTTAAGCTTCAACTCATAAGAAGTGAGAGAGTTAATCAAGGATTCAATGGGCATAGAATATAAATTTTAAACTCTTCTATGGCAATGGATTTGGATTCCCATTCCCTAGGTAAAGCATTCAAATGCTTTCTATTCATTTCATCCAAAGAATATTCATTACCTCTACAATAGATTGTATCTTATCAATATTCTCATGAGGTTCCGTCTTGAAGAACTCATACTTGGCAGCAAGCAAGGATTTCTTTTGTTCCCTCACATCATTACTACCTTCATGAATCTTTTCAATTTATCCCATATTTCTGTAGCTGAAACACAACCTTTTATATGAGTAGACTCATTAGCATACAAAGCGTTATACAAAATATTCATGGCTTTAACATTCAAATTCAAATTATGATTGAAAGTGATGTCGCAAAAAGGAGAGAAAGAGCGAAAAGTTATATTTTAGTAAGAGATGGACTTAGAAGGAAGGAATTCAAGAGGTTATAATTACAGCTTAGAACAAACAAGTAGAGGGATCAAGAATGTTCAATATTAGTGAGAAGATTAAGCATTGCAGAGTTACTTTAATTTTGTTTAATAGATGAGGCCAGTTCAATGCAGGAAAGAGGATCAAAGAAATTAAACAGGACTTGAAGAAGGTCAAAAGTAGGAAGGGGAAAAGCATGAAAAGTAAATTTTGTACTAATTTGAAGAAAAAATTGAGTAATGCTTATCATGACGAGGAAGCTTATTGGAGTTAAAGGAGAGGATCAAAATACAGCATACTTCCATGCTTCAATCAGAGGAAGGAGGAAAAGAAATACTATTAATAGGCTATAGAGAAAATATGGAACATGGTTTGAGAATGAAAAGAAGATCGGTATTGAAATTGTAGAATACTATAAACAACTATTCACCTTCTCTTAGTCAAAGGATTTTGATGAGGGTATCCCTCACACTATTTCTATGCAAATGAATGAAAATTTAACAAGGCCTTTTACAGCACAAGAAATCCATGAGGCTTTATTCTCTATGCATCTTGAAAAGTCACCTGGCCCTAATGGTATGACACCTTTATTTTTCAAAAACTTCTAGAATATCATAAAATAAAGACATACATGATGCAATTCATAGTTTCTTTCACCCGGGTTTCTTTCTAAAATTCATCAATGAAGCTGTAATTACTCTCATTCTAAGATAGAACAACTTCCCACACTTATCAGTCGTTACAGACCAATAAATTTATGTAATGTTCTATTTAGAGTCATCTAAAAATTGCTTGTGTAGACACTTATATTTTTACTTTTGTATAAAAATACAAATAAATATATTTATCTCCCTTATATTTATCCTACTCCTGTCATCACCTCTGCAACTACCTCATTTTACTCTATCATTATCTTTCACTTCTCTATCTCTATCACTATCATGTCCATCCCTATCTTCACCTCTATTCCCATCCTATTCTTACTCTATCTCTAGTTCACAAAACCCCAATAAATGCCTTTCTACTCCCCTCTACTTGGAACACTATAAATATATTCATTCTCAATATCTCACTCACTTACTCTCTCGCAATGACACAACTCATAAACTAGTCAAATTCTGTTAGAAGAATACTCCACAATTTTTGTGAGGAAAAGAAGGAGCTATCGTAATCATCATCACCGAAGTTCGGATCTTGCCATTCCTATTGTCTAAATTCGTCAAAAGTTTGTAAGTCTTTGTTATTTTTTGTGAAATGTTTATGATATGAGACAAAATCATTATTCATTTATGTGACTTTATATGATTCCTGGCATGTTCTAAATTCTTTATAATTCTATTCTTTGTAGTTTGCAGATGAGTTTGTAAATTTGCAAAAATTCAATTTAGTTTTGACTAATGTATTTTATTTCTTTATTTATTTAGTTTTATTTAGAACTCTTGTGAGCCCATTATTAGGACATAGGACTATGTAATTGTTTTATTTTTATTCTATCTTTTATTTTTTATTTTTTTTCTTATTTCTTTAATTGTCAAGCATCAATCAACTCACTTTTAGGCCATAAAATTAAAAGATTAATTTAAAAACGCAACCAATTTCATTGGGAGTGAAAGGGTCCCTAGGTTACTTGTAGAGTAGTCTAGCCTTCCCCTTCCTGAATAGGACTTCTGAACCCAAATCTCTAATTTTTGAAAGACCGGGTGTCATCCAGGTAAGGGTTCAAGTATATGAGAATGATCCAATCTTGGTGACTCGGTACATCGAAAATCTAATATTGAGTGGTGACTCCTATTTTTAGAAAAATCATTTTTCTAGATTTATTTAATTGGGCCTACTGTCACATTTTTCTCAACCCTACTTTGGGCCCCTTTCTATTTTATGTCCTTTATTTAATTTCTTTATTAATTTATAAAAAATAGGGTGCGACAGTTTGGCGACTCCATTGGAGAGGTTAGAAAGTTCGAACAATGTTTATGTTTATTCTTTTAATGTTAAGGCCTTTTGAGTTGTTTCTTGTTTTCTCAGTGTTTTGTGTTTTATTTCCGTATTTATTTGTTTAGCTAAATATTTTTCCTTTTGTTGGTTTTGTTAATTGTTATTTGTAAATATCTCGTTTAATTAGTTTTAAATTACTCCGCCTCTAGGAGATACATCATGCATTATTCATCTATATAACCTCATGGGCTCATCCTACTTTTTCCTTTAGGATTCGGACCTCATGTAGACGCGCAGGTATGGGACGCAAAAAACGTGCCTGTACTGGTGTTGAACGGGTCTAACTCAAACCACTAACTTGGGACCCTTAAAATTGACAAAAATACTACTTTTGTGTCCCTCAGTCTAAAGGTTTGAGAACCGAATCCAACCGAGTCTAGAATAAATCCATTAGTGAACCTCAACCTCATTGTGGATGCAGTCAAATTATGTGTATTTTTCTTTCTTGCGTAGTTTTAAATTTTTTCAATTCCACTTATTTTGAATTTATATTGTTGTTCTTATTGTATATAAAAAATAAAAACAAAAGGCATTTTAAAAAAAAATTAAAAATTCATAATTGTATTACTTTTTTCCTTTGTATTGTTGCATAATAAAAGAAAGAGTAAATCATGCATTTTTCTTTAGTTTTTTAAAACAAAATAAAAAATAATAATTTATTTTTGTAAATACATTTTTTCTCAAAAAAAAAAGAGAAAAAATCATCACTACATTCATGAGCCTTAGATAAGAAAATTTCATTGATTTTATTTCAGGATAAACTATGTAGATTACCATTACTTGCACATTTAAATTTTTTCAATGTCCAAATGAGTAGGGTACAAGGTAAGATAATGACTCGATCCATCTAATACAGCATTCAATCTTAAGTCGGATCAACAGGTAGAGTATGTCACCCTACTCACAAGAATATTATCATATTAGGTAAACCCTTTCCATAAAAGGGTACCCCATAGGACGTGTATCTTTTTTTTTTTCCTAACACAGTTACCAACTCATTTTTTTCCTTTTCATATGTTGCATTAAATTTGCACATGTATGAGTTTCGCATATTTTGCATCTTATTTAAAGTTTGAGAGTTTTCAGAAAAAAAAAAAAAAAAGATAAATTCTTTTTATCCATTTTTTCTAATCGAGGGCACAATTTCTACCATATCACAAAGTGCCAAAACAATCTTTAAAGTTCATCCCGAAGAAACTGCTTGATAATATTATCTCTCTAATCCAAAAATGTCAAGAATTTTCAAACAAAGTTTTCCACATTGTCAAACAAGTAGGCCTCATCTCAAACACGAAATCCTAAGTTTCATCAGATCCAAAGCCAATTTTCAAAAGAATTGATCCACATGAATCAAGAAGCATTCTCACTGAAAATCTTGTCATTTGCAACATCAATGAAGTGGTTGTAAGGATGTTGAAAAATCTTTTTTTATTAAAAGTAAAGTAATCTCATAAGTTTAAATCTCGTAAATGCATCCATGCACGAGTTTCACAACAATGGGATAAGAGTTCTTAAGAGTTCATTGTTTCTAAAGGATGTTAGAAAGACGAGTGGACATCGCTTCTACTATCCAAACACTATATCTTTGCTAAAAAGAATTTAATACCCTACATTAAGACAAGTTTTGCAGGTCATTTTTTTAATATCCGTACTAGAGCAATTTTTTTAATGTCATTTTTAGTCTAGAGACCTACACGGGGACAAAGTTTATGTGCCCCACAATAGGACAAATTTAGAGGTCACATTACTTTTAGTATAGTAGCCCAAACTAGGAAGATATATATTGGTTCATTTTGCAATCCATAAAGTGATCACAAGATTTTTCAGCCCACTCAATAAATTTTGAGCCTTTATATCCTTTCTTTTATTTCCCTGAAACCCTAACCACATTACAACCCAAGGTCCACTCTGACTGGATGGAGGAAGCAATTGGTTTATGAGAATTTAAACCCCGTATTTTCAAACATGTGTTTTTGGGATCAAAATTATTCTCAATATGAGCTTATATTTCCTTGAAATAGAAACATGAATTGTCTTTATACATTTCATTTCATTAATTTTAGAAGACCACTTGAAATTCCAATAACATTAGAAGGATAACACAAAATTGAATATGAAATAGAATAAACTACAAACTGTGCCAACCAAAATCAAAGTTCGAATATAGTTCCCAAACATCCTATTCAAAAGATTGACTTTCCCAAAGTGTTCTTTAAATAAAAGAACTGGGTCAAAAACAAAAAAGAAAAAAGAAGAAGAAGAAGCAAAGTTTTGAAGAAATTTTCCCAATTGCACTTGATTCATCATGCTTGTTTTCTTTTCAATAATTCATCACCAAAATCTATTTTTATCAACATTTTTTCTTTAATGCATGAAATCATGGGTACTCAATCAAAGTTTTGAAAAAACAAGAGAAGAGTCCATCATATTTTGTATGAAAAGCATGTTGCATGACTTTAATTTTTGCCAGGCGGATGAAGAAAATTTTAGAAACATTGTTCATTTTAATCAGCATCAAATAGGTTTTGTCAACATAAGATTTACTAGTATTGTTTACTTTCAAAAGTTTGTTCAATTGAACTGCCAATTAAGGAGCTCATTGTCAAGTTGAACCACGATTAAAAGGTTTGTTGTCAAGTCAAGCTACAAATTAAGGTACTCGATATAGAGTCCTTATCTACTGGGAAGATAGTATCCCTCGTCCATTGGGAGGACAGTATCCTAGATCATTTTTTTTATTTGGAGTTTCCAATTAAGGAGCTCATTATTGAGCCAAACCATGATTATATAGGGGTTCATGGTAGGTTGAAATCCCGTTTAAGGGAATCTATTATCAAGCTGAGCTACCGATTAAGGTACTTAATATGGAGTCATTGTCCATGGGGAGGACAGTTTCCCTCGTCGGTTGGGAGGACAGTATCCCATATCATATTTTTTATTTGGAGTTTCTAATTAAGAAACTCAATGTTGAGTCGAGCCACGACTAAGGGGTTCATTTATTTAGTCGAGCAACCGATTAAGGTGCTCAACATATAGTCTTTTGTCCATCGGAAGGACAGTATCCCTTGTCCACTGGGAGGACAGTATCCCTTGTCCATTGGGAAGACAGTAGTCCAGATCATTTTCTTTATTTGGAGTTTTCGATTAAGGAACTCGTTTTAAGTCAAGTCACTACTAAGGGGCTCAGTATTGAGTCAAACCACGATTAAGAGATTCATTTGTTTAATCGAGTTACCAATTAAGATGCTCAATATAGAGTCACTCGTTTATTAGAGGATAGTATCCCAGATCCTACTATTTTAATTTGGAGTTTTGGATTTAAGGAGCATATCATTGAGTTGAACTGCTGATAGAGGGGTTCATTGTTCATTTAAAGCACTAAATTTGTCATTTTATGTTCTAAAATTTCAATGCATATTTTTCCTTTTATATTCATTTATTCATATTAATATGTGTTTTACAAGAAACAGGGGCAAATTTGTGTTGTGTTTTCAAGTAGGATGAGATAGATTAATGTTGAAGAATCAAGCAAAAGTCTAAGGAAGATTTTCCTCCTAAAGCCAAAACATAAATCCTAGTCAAAGGACAAGTAGAAGACTTCATGATCTTCAAGGTAAAGTTAATGCCAGTAAAGCTTCGTAGTTGGGAAGCACAGCATGGATTAATCTTGTAATTTTTTCTTTTCTTGGTGTAGTAGATAGGAAAGGTAAAAGGCAATGGCAGTGGCAATATCCTTCAGACCTGGTGATACTTCCTTCTCTTTCCAATGCTTTTCTAATTCCCAATGTGTTTGTCGATGTCTGTACTTCTTTGTCTAGAACTGCTTCGTGCTCCCGACAAAAAGGGACAAACTATAGACATATATTTTTTTAATTTTTATAAAAAGGAAATAAATATATTTATCTCCCTTATATTTATCCTACTCCTATCATCATCTTTATCACTACTTCATTCGACTCTATCATTATCTTTCTCTTCTCTATCTCTATTACTATCATGTCCATTTCCATCTTAAACTCTATCCTTATCATACTCTAACTCTATCTCTACTTTTCCAAAACCCCTATAAATACCTCTCTACTCCCCTCTACTTGGAAGACCTTTAACAATTCATTCTCAATTTTGCACTCACTCGCTCTCTCACAATCACACTGCTCATAAACTAGTCAAATTCTATTTAAAATTCTATTAGAAGAATACTTCACGATTTTCATAAGGAAGGAAAGAAGGAGCTTCCATAATAATCATCACCGAAGTTCGGATCTTGCCATTCCTATTGTCTAAATTTGTCATTAGTTCGTAAGTCTGTTTTCATTTGTTTTTTTTTTTTTTTTTTGGTAAAATGTTTATGATGAGACAAAATCATTGTTCATTTATGTGACTTTATATGATTCTTGGCTTTTTCTTAGTTAGATAACTACCAAAATATTGGTGGGAGGCACTACTCTCAAATTTTATTAATAATTCAAAAAGTACAAGGAAGGGGACTAGGCCAATATCTCTTGTAAAAGGCAGATGAAGTACAAACTAACTACCAATTCTAAGTGTAGATGAAATACAAACTAACTATTAATTCTAAGTGTAGGATAATGTAAAGTATCTAGTCTAAGAACACCTAGTAATAAAGGTGGAATAGTAGAAGCATTGAAAATTGAGTGAAGATGGGGAGCTACTACCCAACTTGGAAAGAAAATCTGCAGCTGAATTAACTTTCAGGTAGACATGTGTTAGGATGAAATGTCCCTGAGACATAAGAGAGTGTATCTTGCGAATTAAAGGATCCAACAACCAAGCAACAGAAGATTCACATAAAACCATTTGTGTATTGCAAAAAACCTTTGAGTCGGATTCCACCAACACATCAAAAAATTATTATCTAGGCATAGACACAAACCCAAGATTAAAGCCATTTCTTCCGCTCCCAAATTCGATTTGTGCAAAAAAAAAAAAAAAAAAGAATCAGAAAAACCAGCCACAAAGGATCCAAAATCAGTTCGAATGAGACCACCTGCACCAAGCAAACCCAAACTCAACACAAATGAACCATTAATATTTTGTTTCTTGGTATGTTCTAAATTCTTTTATAAATCATTTCCTTGTATGTTTGCATATAAGTTTGTATATTTGCAAAAACTCATTTTAGTTTTGGCTAATGGATTTTATTTCTTTATTTATTTTCTTTTATTTAGAACTCATGTAAGCCCTTATTAGGACATAGGACTATGTAATTGTTTTATTTTTATTCTGTTCTTTATTTTTTTTTATTTTTTTACTGTCTTATTTCTTTAATTTTCAAGCATCAATCAAATTACTTTTTGGCCTTAAAATTAAAAATATATATTAAGTTAAACTCGCAATCGGTTTCACCCAGAGTGAAAGGATGCCTAGGTTACTTGTAAAGTAGTTTAACCTTCTCTTTCCTCAATAGGACTCCCGAACCCAAATCTCTAGTTTTTCAAAAGATCAGAAGTCATCTAGGTAAGGGTTTAAATATATGAGAATGATCCAATCTTGGAAACTCAGTACACCAAAAATCCAATACTAAGTGCGTTCCTAATTTTAGAAACATACTTTTTCTTAAATTTATTTAATTGGGCCTACTATCACAATTTTTCTCAACCCCATTTTGGGCCCCTTTCTCTTTTATTTCCTTTACTTAATTTCTTTATTAATTTATAAAAAAATGGGGCATAATAGTTTGCAAATAGATTCAAATCTTTCTTACAACATTGCATCCATAAAAATCAATCTGCATTTATTCCAGGAAAGCAAAACCCTGACAATGTCATGATTTTTCATGAATACCTTCATTTTTTTTTAAATAAATAAAAGAAAAGGCAATATGGTCCTTTGAAGTTAGGCATGTCAAATACATATGATAGGGTTGAATGGATTTCTAGGTAGCTTTAATGAGAAAAACGGGGGTTCTGTGAACAGTGGATTAGTTGGATCTATGCTTGCCTATCACTGTATCATATTCTTTTCAATATAAATGGTGAAAGGAAGAAGTACTGGAAACCTACTAGGTGGATAACACGGGGGGATGTTCTGTCCCCCTATCTCTTCCTAATTTGCTCAGAAGGATTCTCAAATTTGTTAAGCATCTAGAAAAAGGGGCAATGTCTGGATTGAAGATCAGTAGAAACGACCCCTCTATAACTCACCTATTTTTTACAAATGACTCAATCTTGTTTTGCAAGGCCAAAGATACAGAAGCAGAGGAACTGAGGAGGATTCTAGAAGTGTATGAAAAGGCATCAAGTCAGAGGTGAATTTAGAGAAATCATCCATTTTTTCAGCAAAAATGCACATGAAGACACAAAAAACTTGATGAGTAGAATCTTGGGTGGGATGAAACATTTATCAAAAGGAAAGTATCTTGGGTTTCCAATGGTCATAACAAGATCTAAAGAGAAGGTTTGTAGTTTCGTAACTGAAAGGGAAAGACAAATATTAGAAGGGTGGAGGGATAATCAAGTAAGCTTAGCAGGCAAAGAGGTTTAATTGAAATTAGTGATCACGGCTCTACCTACTTTTGTTATGTTATGCTATAGACTCTCCAAAAGGCTATGTAAGGAAATCAATGGACTGGTATTCAAGTTCTTGTGTGTATCTTCTATGGAAGGTAATAAGTTATAATAGTCAACTGGAAAATGATTTTTGACGGAAGGACAGTAGTTGGCTAAGAATGAGGGACATTGGCCACTTTACCAGGCCTTACTTGCAAAACAACTTTGGAGAGGGATCACCCAACAAAATCTCCTGGTAATAAGGTTCTTAACGCCAAAAACCTGCAGAAGCAATCCATATTTCAAGATGAAGTATCTAACAATGCCTCCTGGATATGGCAAAATTCAATAAACTACATGAAGACACACTGAAAAGAGGCCAAAGAAAGAAAGCCGGAAATGGGAAAAGCATAAGTATCTAGAATGATAGATGAATCCATTTTAACTGTGATAGCATGATCAGAACTATAAGATAGCAGGAGTGCACACTGGAAAAGGTTTTTGACCCAATTCATATTTCAAACGGAATAAGGAATTCATACAACAATGATTCTGTCAACAATATGTAGACATCATTCGGAAGATTCCTATTAGGTTATTTGGGAGACAAGATAATACCTATTGGAAGTGATGTGTATTCCGTAAGATCTGGGTATGAAGAAAGTAAAAAAGGATGAGAGAAGTAAAGTGATTCAGGCAGAAGCTAGTAGTAGAAAGTTGCTAAAGGAGACCTGGAGGTTGAATGTGAGACATAAGTTTAAGTACTTTGTACGAAACAGAGCTCTACTATGCGATGAAGCAATATTCAGCAGAACAAGAAAATGTGACCCCTAGTGTAAAGCATATGGAGAAGGGATGAAAACAGTTGAACACATGAACCTTGTATCCTATTCTATTGTAATGAAGAACATATGCTTGAAAATTTGCTCCAGTTTAGTGGCAAGCATGGTTTAAAGTAGCAGTGACGGTAATAGGCACGGAACATATCATTTCGCATCGGTCTCAGTGTATCGGTAGTGTATTAGGCGATATGCATATTTTATTATATACAAAATCTTAAAAATTCTAAAAAGAAAACTAAAAATTATACAACACCACAACAAACTTAGTTGTCAAACTAAATAAGCAAAATACAATCGCAACTAGATGTTGGTTGTAGTTGTTTATTATAAGGGCAAAAGGCCATATAACTCACTTAACTTTCATAGGTTATTGAAATTATCCATCCAACTTTTTTGTGGACAATATAGTTACTCAACTATTAATTTTGTCATCCAGTACTCATTCCGTCTATTTTGATCGTTAAGTAGAAGTTAGTCAACAGTACGTGCGATCCATGTAATTTTTAAAAGGGTAAATTTGTCCAACTACCATTTATTTTATATCACACAGCAAAACCCTAGCCACCCTATAATAATTTTTGTTACAACTTATCAATGCGCCCATCAAGATGGCTAGGATTAAAGCAATTGAGGAAAATCGGTCAAGAATAGTCATCAGAACCCATTACAGAAGTCTATAACAGAAGCACCAAACTAAGAAAATAAATGACTACATTTTGGATAGTTCTCTACAAGACATTAGGTGCTCAACAAGCTGGTTTGCTAAATATTCATTCCAAT
This sequence comes from Cinchona pubescens, assembly GCA_025175665.1. NCBI lineage: Eukaryota > Viridiplantae > Streptophyta > Magnoliopsida > Gentianales > Rubiaceae > Cinchona > Cinchona pubescens. Next base: position 2,010,928 of record JANKKI010000027.1, on the reverse strand, counting down.
GCATTACTTTTGATAACAACTCTAGTTGCAATAGAATAGCTTTTTTAGCTCTAAGCTCATCTTTTGATCAAATATGGGAAAAATCTACCCATATGTGGAGACACACTCGTGTTGAGTGAGTATTTACTCACAATTGTAATTACAAACTATATATGTATTGATAACTCTAGTAAACTAGAGTTATTTTCCTCTAAATTATAGCATTTTGATGGTTTAAATTCCGAAGTTGGATAAGTAATTGAGGATTTTAGTTAATTTCTTTCATATGTATTTGCTATTTTCGTTCTTGAATTAATTATGATAAGTTTTTGTTAAATTTTTAGTTTAATTAAGTGCTTAATGGTGTTAATATTATGCAGGTTAAAAATTAAAGGTTGGAAGGTGGAAGGAACAAATCTCAAGGGACCAGATTGCAAAAATGGATGAAATGAAAAAGGCTGGGAGGAGAGTCGAGATCTCGATCTCGACTGTTCCAGACCACGATCTCGACTCGGGAAATTGTCTTACTGTATTAGAGTTGACATCGCGATCTCAAATGTTCCAGACCACGATCTCGACTCTGTCTGAGAGTTAAGTTGTAAGGGCAATTTTGTTAACTTTCAACCAGTACCTCCTGATTTTTTTGCTTAGTGTAATATTAGACTGTTTAAGCCACTTAAAAATTAGTAAGAGTAAGTAGTAGATAGTTTTAGTTAGATTTTAGATACTTTAGGATAGCTTAAACTCCAAGTTTACTTTTTTTTTTTTTTTTTAAACCCAAAACGGGTGATGGATTTATTAGAACCAGATCCCAGTCAATTCTTACAACGCCGGATGTGGGGACATTTTGAGCATCCAGCTGCAACAAGCCTTTTACCATGTGAGGGATTGTGTGCTGGTTATACTCAAGATATGTCTCGTTTTTTATGCCCTCATTTGCTAGAGTGTCTGCTACTTGGTTTGCTTCCCTAAATACATGTACGAAAGAAAAATTCTTTCCTATGATAAAATGATAAATAAGCTGCAGTAGGGCATCGATACTCCAAGGCGGTGTTGCTTTTCCATTCAAAATATTAATGATTAAGAGTGAGTTCATCTCCACTTGAACCGATGATAGTTGAAACTTGGCGCAGAGTTTTAATCCGTCTAACAGGGCCATCATTTTTGCTTGAAGGTTGGACTGACTTTGATAGAAGTTAGAAAATGCACCAGAAAACTAACCATTGTGATCTCGGATGATTCCTCCTCTAACCGCATTCCCCGAATTTCCTTTAGAAGCACCGTCGACATTGAGCTTTACCATTCCTTGAGGAGGGGGGACCAAGAAGCTCACTGCAATGAGACTCCTCAATTTGTGGTGGATGAAACCATGTCTTAGGACTCGAGATAGGATAAGTTCATCCACTTGGCAGCCGCGTGTGAAAGGATGAATTGTGGAAAGGTTTTCCAAGGCAGCACATATTTCAGTTATGATGCAGCTTGGGTGGGTCTTCTTCCCTTCATAGAGCAACGTGTTTCAGACTTTCCATATGGACCAGTAAATTAGGCTTGGAATGATTTTGTGAATTGCTACCATTATGGGTGAAGGGGTGGGATGCCATTGAGCTTTTCTACTATTGTATAAGACTGCAGGAACTCCAATTCCAACAAAGACTCAAAAAAGAGCCATATCCGTGAGGACCCAAGACATGTTGTGAAGAGGTGATCCAAGGTTTCTTGTGATGTTTCACATAAGCTACATCATGAGGTTAGAGCAAAACCGTGCTGCAGGAGTATATCATCAATTGGGAGCTTTCTATTCAGCATCCTCTACATGAAAATTGAGATTTTGATGTCTGTAACCTTGCATCCCAGATCATTGTTCTCGTAAAGCTTAAGGGAAAGGTAGGTAGGATGGATGAGATGAAAAAGGCTCCTCTTGATGTAAGCTTCCATATCAGAACATCTTTGGCTTGTGAAGTGGTCAATGATTTCCCCGAGATGGTGTGAAATACTCTATCACGGTCTGCTTGTGTGTATCTAGTGTCCAACGCACTGAGATTCCAGCCAGTAGTACTCCAAACTTGCACAATCGTGATGTCTTGGTCATAAACATGTTCCATCTCTTGCGCTAGAGGGCCGCGTTCAGTCCATGAGTCATACCAAAAAGAGGAGTTTCCACTTCACAGTAGAACCATAAGGTCACTTTCAGCCTCCTCCCGAACCTTTAGCATCATTTTCCATGTTGAGGAGGCGGTCTGCATTTCTTGTATTGTGCACGGGTGCATTGAACCGCGTATGTATCTTGCTTGAAGAAAGTTGCGCCAGAGTGAATTGCCTAGACGAAATTTCCACCAAAGGGTCTGCTTGAGGCAAAAACCGTGTGCTATGTCTTTGAGAGAAGGAATTCCTAGACCGTTTGATGACTTTGGTTTACAAACATCTTTCCAAGCAACCCAATGTCGTCTCTACCCTAGGGAGGATTCTCCCCAAAAGAAGTTTGCAAGCTGCCGATTCATCTCTTGGATTACAGCTTTAGGTGGGAAAAGGACTCTCAAAAGATAGATAGGGATGCTAGTGAAGACATGCTTTATAAGGATAGGTTTTCCTCTCGGGGAGAGAAGCTTGGATTGCCAACCATTAATCCGAGCTGTAATTTTATCAATCATAGGCTGGAAGAGTGCTCTCCTTCTCTTTGCTTTTTGGCCTCCAAGTTTACTTCTTTAATAGAAATTTATCTTTAATTTTCTCTTAGATCTTCTTTAATTTCTTGTCAAGTTCGAATTTTGATTAGATCATCGTAGTGGGTTAATCGCAAGCTTCGCATAGATATAATTTTTATTTGCTTTCTTGTCTAATTTAGTAAATATTAATTTCTTTACTTGCAATTTAGGGTTTCTTAGGTAAATTAGGGTTCTTGATAATTTCTCACATTTCTAGTTAAAATTTTCAATTTCTTTCATTAATTCCTAGTTAATTCTTAGTGGGCTTTCTTTATTTCTATCAAAAACCAAAAAATATTTAGATTTCTAGTTTAACTCTTTCCAATTTATAGTTTAGAAATGGTTGCTTTTAGTATTCAAGGTTTCTCATTTGTAGTCCTTTTAGTTGGGTAATTTGCTTGCTTTAATTTTAGTCTTAATTTGGTTAATTTAGGATAGAATTAACTGCTTTTCTTTACTTGCTTTTACTAGAATAGATTAACTAGTGTCTTAATTTCGTAATTAGTTATTTTCACGTATTTACTTTTTAGTTAATTTATTTATCATTCAAGTTTTTATTGCTTTCATTTAATTATGGTTTTTATTAGAATAGTTCTATAATCCATCGCTTGATTTCGCTTAACTACACAAATACCCATAAATCTTGGTAATTGCCTTCCAACAATCCTTGTGGGAATGATCCCTACTTCCCTTTACTACTAGTTGACAACCATATACTTGTGGGATGCCACCTAGTTAGTAGTAGGATTTTGGTATTTTATAAATTTATAACTAGGTGTGTAAAGGCATCAAGTTTTTGGCGCCGTTGTTGGGGATTTCTTCTGTTTTTGGCAATATCAAGCGCTTTACAGGTCGTGTAGATTAAGCACTTTAGTTTAGTTTAATTTAGTTGTTATTTTGTTTATTTTTATGTTTGATTGGTTGTTTGCGGAATTGACTTGGCACTTCAATTGACTATTTTGGTTTTGTGTAGTGCATGGTAAGAAGAGCTCAAGAGCCATTCATTTGCTTAGACAAGGAAAGGGAGAAAGAGCTAAGAGAAATTTGAAGGTTGAGAAGGGTACAAAAAGAGCAAGAAAGGATAGAAATGGAAAATGCTAATGCTCATCAAGGGAATGTGAACATGGAAAATGAAGAAGAAGAGGTAGTTGGAAATAATGGAATTGGTGGCTCTAGGAATGGAAATGGCATGAATGGGAATGGAAGGCCATTGAGGGAGTATGCTTTACCTAATTTTGATGGGGCGAACTCAAGCATTGCATGGATGCCCATGCAAGCCAACAATTTTGAAATCAAGCCCGCCCTAATCCAAATGCTCCAAGCCCATGCCATGTTCGGAGGTGGCCCAAATGAGGACCCCTATACACACCTCATGAATTTTGAAGAAGTGTTGGACACATTTAAGTTTAATGGAGTACACTTGGATTGTGTGCGGATGAGTGTGTTTCCTTGTTCTCTTCATGATAGGGCAAAGTCATGGTTGCAATCCCATGCCCAAGGAACATTCACAACTTGGAACCAACTTACTCAAGAGTTCTTGGCGAAGTACTTCCCACCCGCAAGAACCGCATAATTAAGAAATGAGATTACATCGTTCAAACAATATGTTGGTGAAAGCCTAGGGAAAGCTTGGGAAAGATTCAAAGAGTTGCTAAGAAAATGCCCGCATCACGTCATTCCTTTGTGGCTTCAAGTCCAAACCTTTTGTAATGGTTTACTTCAAGAGACGAAATCCATCATAGATGCCTCCGCCGACGGCTCTATCTCATATAAGACTCCAGAATAAGCTCAAGAGTTGTTGAATAGGATGGCATACAACCACTACCATCATGGACCGATAACTCCACCGGTGGTTCAACACCAAGGTAATCAAGCTAATGCAAGTAGTGGAGCGTTGAATCTAAATATGCGAAATGCCATTTTGGCTCAACAAATCATGTTCTTGAGTGTGATGAACAACATGGCAAAAGTGTTGAAGAATCTAGGGAAACCTAGTAGTGTAAATTCTATGACTTCTTCTCCAACTCAACCAAGCATGACATGTGATTTTTTTGGAGGCGACCATGCCAATGGCAATTGTGAGATGCCATATGGAGCTAATGAGCAAATCAATTATGTGGCTAATCAATCTTCATTTCCAAGGAACCAATAATGGTAATCCGGAGCTTATGGGAACACTTACAATCCTTGTTGGAGGAATCACCCAAATTTCTCATGGAGTAACACCAATAACCAATCCAATCCTCCTTACCAACCAAATCCCCCACCTCAAAATGCCCAACACACTCAATCCCCGAATTCCTAATCTAGACCTTATCAACCGCCAAATCAAAGAAATGTCCAACCCAACTCATATCAAAATTTCCCCAATCCTTCGTTTCAAAACCAACAACAAAGACCTCCTTTCCATTATGCAAATTCTTCCCAACCCATTTATCATGATCAATATGCTCCTAAAGAGAATTTGGGTGAAGAATATTGGAAAAGAGAAGCCGAATATTTGAGAAGAGAATTGGATAGGAAAACGGAAAAGCACAAAAGAGATTATGAGAATTTGAAGGCTTCTACAAGGAATTTGGAGATTCAATTTGGACAATTAGCAAGGTTGAACAATGAGAGGCCGTTAGGAGTGCTTCCAAGTGACACCATTCCGAACCCTAGTCCTAGGAGCAATGAAGACTATAACCCTTAGGAGTGGTAAAGAGTTAGAAGAAAGAGTTGGGAGAAAGTCAACAAAGAATGGAGAACAAGAAGGCGTTGAGGACGAAGATAAAGAAAAATGGGAGTTTTCAAAAGGGCAAGACAAAATGATGAATGAGTCTATTATGCCCAACTCACAAAGCAATAAAGGCAAGAATCCTAAGCATCATGAGCCAAAACATGTTAATGTGCCATTTCCTCAAAGGCTAAGGGATGAAGAAAAGGCAAAGATATTCAAGAAATTTCTAGAGATTTTCAAAAAACTTGAAATCAACATCCCTTTCATGGAGGCACTTGAGAACATGCCTACCTATGCAAAATTCATGAAACAAGTCCTTACTTCAAAAAGAAAATTGCATGGCGATGGAATTTTGTACTTAACAGAGCATTGTAGTGCACTACTTACAAAGAAGTTGCCACCGAAACTCAAAGATCCCGGTTCATTTTCTAAACCTTGTGAGATTGGGGGTTTGCAATTTGGAAGAGCATTATGTGACTTGGGAGTTTCAATAAATCTCATGCCTTTTGGAGTATTCAAGAAGATAAATGGAGATCAATTGAAGCCAACAAGTGTCTCATTGCAACTTGCGGATCGAAGTATAAAGTTTCCAAAGGGGATCATTGAAGATGTAATTGCGAAAATTGATAAACTTTATCTTCCGGCCGATTTCATTGTGCTTGATATGGAAGAGGATGAAGAGATGCCAATCATTCTTGGGAGACCTTTCCTCGCTACCGGCCGTGTACTTATTGATGTTCAAGAAGGGAAGTTGGAATTCCGAATACATGATAAAATTGTTACATTTAATGTTTTTAATTCATTAAAGCTGCCTTCAATGTTTGAAGATGTCATGAATATAAATGTGGTAGATGACTTAATCGATGATTTTTGTAGGAATGCAACGGAGAATTTCTTAATGGAGGAAGAGGTCTTGGAGTCAAATGTGCCAAATCAAGATGATGATGAAAAGAGAGGAATGAAGGGTGTGAATCACTTGGAGGATGAGAACTTATTGCAAAAGGAAGATGAAAAGAATCAAGAAGAAGGAGGTCTCCGACCAACGAACCCCCCAATTTGTAGCTAAAACCCCTTCCTACCCACTTAACGTATGCATATCTTGGTGAAAATGAGACATACCTGGTGATTGTGAATGCATCTTTGACAAATGAGCAACTTGAAATATTGATTGTGGTGCTTAAAAGGAATAAAAATGCCTTTGCTTGGTCTATTGATGATATAAAGGGAATAAGCCCTTCCATATGCATGCATAAAATTTTGATGAATGAAGGAAATAAACCGGTAAGGCAACCTCAAAGGAAATTGAATCCTACTTTAAAAGAGGTTGTGAAGAAGGAGGTTCTTAAACTTTTGAAAGCCGGTATTATTTACCCTATTAGCGATAGTGAGTGGGTTAGCCCCACTCAAGTCATTCCCAAAAAGGGTGGTATTTCCATAATCATAAGTGAAACCAATGAACAAGCTCCTCCCCTCTAGATTGGTTATGGGTTGGCGAATGTGCATTGATTTTCAAAAGTTGAATGAAGCCACCCGAAAGGATCATTTTCCCTTGCCTTTTATGGATCTAATGCTTGAGAGGTTGGCCGGTTTTGCATATTACTATTTTCTTGATGGTTATTCCGGATACCTTCAAATTGTCATTTCTCTGGAAGACCAAGATAAAACAACTTTTACATGCCCATTTGGTACCTTTGCATATAGGAGAATGCCATTTGGAGTTTGCAATGCTCCAAGTACATTTCAACGTTGTATGTTTGCTATTTTTCATGACATGGTTGAAAAGAGCATAGAGATTTTCATAGATTACTTTCGTGTTTTTGGTGGCTCATTTGATGATTGTCTAGCAAATTTGTCCCAGGTGTTAAAGAGGTGTGTGGAAACTAATTTAGTTCTCAATTGGGAAAAATGTCATTTCATGGTGAGAGAAGGAATCGTTTTGGGTCACAAGGTCTCATCAAAGGGATCTAGGTGATGTTAGAAGTTGATAGTGCAAAGGTGGAGGTAATTGAAAAGTTACCTCCTCCAATCAATGTTAAAGGAGTAAGAAGTTTCTTAGGTCAGACGGATTTTTATAGAAGATTCATTAGGAATTTCTCTCATATTGCTAGACCATTGTGCTTTTCACTTCAAAAAGATTGTCCATTTTATTTTGATGATTCTTGTTTGAAAGCATTCAATGAGTTAAAACACACTCTAGTGATTGCACCGGTTATTGTAGCACCAAATTGGTCTCTTCCCTTTGAGCTCATGTGTGATGCTAGTGACTATGCAATAGATGTTGTGCTATGTCAAAAAGTGAACCAGATGTTGCATGTCATTTACTATGCTAGTAGGACCTTAAATGATGCACAAATTAATTATTCAACAACAGACAAGGAACTACTTGCTATAGTTTTTGCATTTGATAAGTTTAGATCATATTTGATTGGATCAAAGGTATTTGTTCATACCGATCACTCCGCATTAAAGTATTTGTTTCTTCTAAGCAAGATGCCAAGCCACGTTTATTGAGATGGATACTTTTGCTGCAAGAGTTTGATTGGGAGGTGGTCGACAAAAAGGGTGTGAAAAACATGGTTGCCGACCATTTGTCAAGAATTGAGGCATATAGACTTGTCAATCTTGAAAAAGGGATAATCAATGAAGAATCTCCAATTGAGAAGTTGTTTGAGGTGAAGGAGGTGAGTCCATGGTATGCGAATATTGTGAATTATCTTGCTGCAAGGATAATACCAAATATGCTAAACATCAATGAGAGAAGGAAATTCTTTGCAGAACTTAAACATTATTTTTGGGAAGAACCGTATTTGTTCCGAAAGTGCAATGATCAAGTCCTACGGAGATGTGTTTTAGAAATGTGAAGTATCCGATATATTAATGCATTGTCATTCATCTCCAGTTGGGGGGCGCCATGGAGCTCAATGGACGGCTTTCAAGGTCTTACAAAGTGGTTTATATTGGCCAACTATGTTCAAGGATTCCCGGGATTTTGTGCTCAAATGTGATGAATGTCAAAGGGTGGGTAATATTTCAAGGAACCATGAAATGCCCCTTCATGGCATTATTGAGTTGGAGGTATTTGATGTATGGGGGATTGATTTCATGAGACCTTTTCCTGTCTCATACTCCAATAAGTACATTTTGGTTGCGGTGGACTATGTGTCGAAGTGGGTTGAAGAAATTGCTACTCCAACTAATGCGGCCAAGGTGGTTACTAAATTCTCTCGCAAGAATATCTTTTCTCGGTTTGGAGTTCCTCGGGCTATCATTAGTGTTGGGGGATCACATTTCAAGAATTTTCAATTTGAGGCATTAATGACAAAATATGGGGTAAAACACAAGGTTGCTTTAGCTTATCACCCACAAACATCGGGTCAAGTGGAGGTGTCAAACCGAGAATTGAAAAGAATCCTAGAGAAAACGGTGAATAATGCTAGGAAAGATTGAGCATTGAAGTTAGATGACACTTTGTGGGCTTATCGTACGTATAGCATTTAAAACTCCCATAGGCATGTCTCCGTACTGTATTGTGTATGAAAAAATGTGTCACTTGCCGGTGGAACTTGAATATAGGGCATATTGGGCCATAAAGAACTTGAATTTTGAGTTGAAGGAGGCATATGGAAAAAGGATGCTTGATTTGAATAATTTTGATGAATTCCGGAGGGAGGCATTTGAAAATTCTTTAATTTATAAGGAGAAGACAAAGGCTTGGCATGATAAGCATATCCAAAGGAAGGAATTTAAAGTCGGTGATTTGGTGCTCCTTTATAATTCAAGACTCAAGTTATTTCCGGGAAAGCTTAAGTCAAGATGGAGTGCTCCTTTTGAAGTGGTCCAAACCTTTTCTCATGGAACGGTAGAGATACAAGGGAAAGAGGGAGCTTTCAAGGTCAATGGACATCGACTTAAACCCTACTTTGGAGGAATCATTGAAGGTGGACGAGAAATCGTCCAATTAACACAATAATGAGGGTCATGCCATAGTCAAGCTGGTTTTGACTATAAAATAGTGCTTCTTGGGAGGCAACCCAAGTCTTTAATTAAGTTGTTATTGCTTTCTTTTGGTGTGATTTTTAATTGACTTGATTTTGAGTAAATTGGTTTGAATTAGGTTAGAATTTTTGTTACAAAAAAAAAAGAGTTGAGTTTTTGAGTTAAATAAATAGTGCTAAAGAATGAGTGAAAATTGTCATCCTAACTTGTGAATTTTTTGTTTGTAGGTTACCCTTGCAAATGGAGAAAAGTGGTCAAGAGTGGAGCAATTTCGACTAAGTGTGAAAATTCACTTTGTAGAAATTGAGCTTGAGACCGCGATCTCAAAATTTGAGATCACAGTCTCAAACTCAAACTTCTGGATGGCAGAATGATCATTTGGATTGAGATCGCGATCTCAAATTTGAGATCACGGCCTCAACTCCAAACTTCCACAAAGGCTATTTTTGCACCGAGTCGAGATCGCAGTCTCAAATCTGAGATCGCGATCTCAAATGTTCCAAACCGCGGGATCTGACCTGACCGCGATCTCGACATCAGGTCAGATCGTGATCTCAAAACTGAGAACGTGATCTCGACTGCCTGAAAATTTTTAAAAGCTTCGATCTTTTCTTTTCTTTTCATAAATTTTCCCTATTCTTCTTCTCTCATCCGAAAGCCCTAACCCCAACTCCTCAAATTCTTCCCTCATCTTCAGAAAAAATCACTTAAAACTCCACACCCACCACTAATATCATTTTGTTTTTCTCTAGGAACATCAAAGCAAGCATCTTTTTGAGGATTTTTGGAAGAAATTTGGCTTCAAGGGGGATTGACACACAAGCAATTCTTGGAAAAATTACATTCCGAAAAAGAACGGGTAATATCCTTCCTTGGAATATTAGTTGTAATTGGCAATTTTTGAAGACATTTGTCGAGTTTTGTGGATTAAATTATGGCAAATTTGTGGTATTTAATTATTGAATTGTGGACAAGTAATTGGTGCTAATTTGTTTTAGAAGAATTGTGATTTTGAATTGTCCAATTGTTGGAATTATTGGTTTGAATTGTGAATTGAGTTGAATTAAAATATTCGAAAAATTTTTGGGAATTTGTGATTGTGATTTTGTGGTGTTGGTTCTTGATTGAAGGTTGGATTTTTAAATTAGTGATTGAATTCCATTTGCATATAGAAAATGATGAGAGTGCTGAAAGAAGAGTTAGAATGAGAGAGAAAGGAACTAGTTCTAGAAAAAGGAAATCCAGAGAGGGGACTAGCGGAGAAGGGGGTTCGGAACAACCATTTGAGGGTGGTGAGCAAATTGAACCTCAGTTTTCGAGTGATAGGGCTCAGCAATTATTCAAGAATAACGAGAAGCATGAGGTGATTAGAGAAAGGAATTAGGTCAAGGCATTGGGAGGGTTTTAACACACAGGTTGACCCCGGGGCTACCCAGTTAGTCAAAGAGTTTAATTGTAATTTATGTGAGTTAGAAGATGGCAAGGTGCGCATACGGGAGGTGTTGGTAGATTTTAGTGCTGATGTGATCTGAATAATGCGTATTTCAACATACCTTCTAGTCAATATTTGGCATTTTTGAACAATAAAAATAAGGATATGAATGCAATCAAAGATGCCATTTGTGATAGAAGGGTAGAGTGGATTAAGAGTACTTTGTCTGCCACTGAATTAAAATTTGCTCATCAAGGACTCTTATTAGTGGATAAGTTATGGTTTTATTTTATCAGTAGCCGCATTTAGGGGTCCAATGCTGTGAGCTTTATCCAAAGGGACAAAGTCCTCTTAGTCTATGCCATCATGACTAGTGTCCCGGTGAATTTGGTCACCTTATTAGACAGGGATTTTTAGAGAGTGGTAGGTATGGACGACCCATATTTTATGCCCCTAGTCTAATTCACCATCTTTGCACCATAGCGGGTTGCCTGATTGGTCATTTGGAACCATTGACACATCCTAGAGGAAGGATCAATCGGGAATATGTCTATAGGATGGTGAGAGAATATGAAAAGCACCACCAGGAGGAGCACCCTACCCAGCCAGAGTAGACAGCCACCACCACCTCAGAGAACTTCAATGATTCCAATACCCCCAGGTTTGGTATTTAATGCTTCAGTAAATGAAGAAGAAATGAATGATCTACAATGGTACTGGTCGTATAGTCAAATGGTGATGCACAACAACTTCACAATCATTGGAGAAGATTTAAAGATTACTTCATTAGGCACTTGTGTCCAACCACCATCACCTCCGACATGGTACTTTGGTCCACCTCGTGGACAGTACTACACACCATCGGCGGCTACCACACATCATGAGAGATCTCACTACACACGTGCGACTGGAGGGGACATGGATGATGATCATGAAGAGGCCCAACCTAGTGACGCTGAGGAGGGTCAAGAAGAGATGGAATGAAGAGATAAAGCCACCATTTGCTTAAGCATGGATTAAGACCAACCCTGGTCACTGGATCAATTTGATGGAGGATGATAATTCTCTCTGTTTTTATTGAACACCATAGCTTTTGATTACTTTGGATTACTTTTAAATGTTTTACTTTCAGTCTTTGGAATTGAAGTATTTTAGTTTTTCTTTAGTTGGCTAATGGCCTTAAGCTGATGCCAAGTTGATACATTTTGATGCTTTATGGATGGAATTTCTTTTGGATTCTCATGTTGACACTTGGTGAAGTTGGGTTATTGCCTAATAAAAGTAGAGTGGCTAAGGGCCCTAAGTTGATGCCATCTTTGCATTAGTTGATGAGTTGAATTGAATGCTGATTTGTTTGAAGCTTGAATGGTGAGATGCATGGCACGGTTGCTCTTGACATTTTTACTCAATTTTAATTCTAGGCTTAAAAGTAGGACATAGTTTAAGTAGTTTTTGTTATTTGTGGTTATGTCTTGATGTTTAATTTTGGGTGAGTGGAAGGATGATTTATTGATCAATTAGAATAAAAGAGACAAGTTTGGGGGTGTTTATCTTTTTGTTTTGGAAATGGTCATTTTACACATTCTGTTGCCACTTGATGATTAATGGATAGAAAATTGAGTCTCAATTAGGTACTCAATGATGATAAATTTTGATGGTCAATTCTTTGTGATTGAAATGTATGATTGATTCATTTCAAGAATTTTTCTGTGAGTGAGTAATTCATTTGCAACATAAAGAATTCATAAAATTAGCATTACTATTTTTCAAAAAAAAGTACTGAAATTTTAGGAAAATTTATTTGAAATGTTGTTTCTTATCAAATCACTTATATTATGTGGTTGATGAACTATCGTTTGGAAAGAAATGAGTTAAATGAAGTAGAAGGAATTTCGGGACATTTTGTGTGTTTGCATAGGGAATGTTCCTCTAATTTGTGAATAATTGATATTCGAGATTAATTTTTGGTACATTTCACTCCTTTTCCTTGGTTTAGGGCCAAAAAAAATAAAAAAATTTACTAATAAGGCGAGTACGGGATTCCGACATGTACCCATGTTGTTTCTCCGAAATAAGCCATTAGAGTAGTAATAAGGCGAGAACGGGACTCCGACATGTACCCATGTTTCACACATCGTTTCTCCGAATTAAGCCATTAGGAATTGCATTTTTAGTATACCAATAAGTTAAGGAGTAAATGTTTGTAATACTTATCATTAATCTCGTATTACTTATTCCTTGTTAGAGGTTTATTTCCGAAATGTGTGATAATTGCATTTAAGTTTATTCCAAATTGAACTTCTATTTTCATGATGCCTAGTCGAGAGAGTTGATTAACTTCATAATATTTGTGATTTGAGAAGTAATGATGTTTGAAATGAAAAGAACTAAAACTTTGGTAACTCTTTTTGAGAATGGTAATGCTCAGTGATGTGAAATCTTGTGCAGTGAATGAATGTGTGTTTCTATTTAAACAAAATTTCAATTTTGGATTGATTTACTCATATACTTCACATATCACGTAGTGTTGAACATTTTTTTTTTTTTTTGAGTGATTGCTTAATTGTTCTAAGTACATCCATGATTCATCAAGTGTCACGTCAACTTTGGAGGTGTTTATATATTTGAATGTTAGTAGGAGTTTCGTTTAATGTTAATCTTCGTTTTGCTCGGGACTAGCAAAACGCTAAGTTTGGGGGTGTGATAATTCTAGTAAACTAGAGTTATTTTCCTCTAAATTATAGAATTTTGATGGTTTAAATTTCGAAGTTGGAAAAGTAATTGAGGATTTTAGTTAATTTCTTTCATATGTATTTGTATTTTCGTTCTTGAATTAATTATGATAAGTTTTTGTTAAATTTTTAGTTTAATTAAGTGCTTAATGGTGTTAATATTATGCAGGTTAAAAATTAAAGGTTGGAAGCTGGAAGGAACAAATCTCAAGGGACCAGATTGCAAAAATGGATGAAATGAAGAATCTGGGAGGAGATCTAGATCAGTATCTCAACTGTTCCAGACCACGATCTCGAATCGGGAAATTGTCTTATTGCATTAATCACATCGCTATCTCAAATGTTCCAGACCGCGATCTCGACTCGCTGAGAGTTAAGTTGTAAGGGCAATTTTGTAAACTTTCAGCCAGTAACTCCTGATTTTTTTGCCTAGTGTAATATTAGACTATTTAAGACACTTAAAATTAGTAAGAGTAAGTAGTAGATAGTTTTAGTTAGATTTTAGATAGTTTAGGATAACTTGAACTCCAAGTTTACTTCTTTAATAGAAATTTCTCTTTAATTTTCTCTTAGATCTTCTTTTAATTTCTTGTTAAGTTCGAATTTTGATTAGATAATCGTAGTGGGTTAATCGCAAGCTTCGTGTAGATATAATTTTTATTCGCGTTCTTGTCTAATTTAGTAATAATTTCTTTACCTGCAATTTAGGGTTTCTTAGGTAAATTAGGGTTCTTGATAATTTCTTGCATTTCTAGTTAGAATTTTCAATTTCTGTCATTAATTCCTAGTTAATTCTTAGTGGGCTTTCCTTATTTCTATCAAAAAATCCAAAAAACGTTTAGATTTCTAGTTAACTCTTTCCTATTTATAGCTTAGAAATGGTTGCTTTTGGTATTCAAGATTTCTCATTTGTATCCAAAGTCCTTTTAGTTGGGTAATTTGCTTGCTTTTAATTTTAGTCTTAATTTGGTTAATTTAGGATAGAATTAAGTGCTTTCCTTTACTTGCTTTTACTAGAATAGATTAACTAGTGTCTTAGTTTCATAATTAGTTATTTTCACTTATTTACTTTTTAGTTAATCTAGCTTTAATTTAAGTTTTTATCGCTTTCATTTAATTATAGTTTTTATTAGAATAGTTCTATCATCCATCGCTTGATTTGGCTTAACTACACAAGTACCCATAAATCTTGGTAATTGCCTTCCAACAATCCTTGTGGGAACGGTCGCTACTTTCCTTTACTACTAGTTGACAACCGTATACTTGCGGGATGCCACCTAGTTAGTAGTAGGATTTAGGTATTTTATAAATTTATAACTAGGTGTGTAAAGGCATCACGTATCCTTTTGATGATATGAAAGTTGTTATCATTTTCTGGAGAAAAAAAAAAAGGTAACTAGTTGCAGATGTGGATAACAAATGCAACTAGTATGTACTACTCGGGAGATCTAATTAATGTGACGAAGCCTCCAAAATCTCTCAGAACTAAAAACATCCAAATGAGGACAAAAGAAGTAAGTTGGTAAATCCTTATGCGAAATTTCTTCGATGGACTCGATCTACGATAGATGATATGGATTCCTTGGTCTAAATTCACCCACATCACCTATGAAAATGATTATTTTAATAAAGTAGAGTAATGTGGGTAAATTTAGACCAAGGAGTTCATGTTACCTACCGTGGATCGGGTCCATCTAAGAATTTCTCCTCCTTATATATGAACTATTATGCATGCAAAAGATATGGGACCATATGAGGTTCACTGCCTGGTGTATGTACTATGGTCAGCACAAATATTTGCCAAGAAGTTTGAGAAAAGAATGAAGAAAATGCCTTGGATCACTTTCCTAGCACGATCCACATGAACCAAGATCCATAAATAATGAATGTCATGTGGACAGGCGTAAATTTAAAAATATTTTTCGGCGGGGACACAAAAGAACTATTAATATTTGCCCTATTTTTTGTTTTAAAAATAATTTAAAATAAAACTACTTCACGGAATCATTAAAAATAAAGATAATACAGAATCATTAAAAATTAATTAAATGGAAAGCAATTTTGTCCACGGATTATTGAAGGTCATTTTTGTCAAAATAAGTTTTCACATCATCATTTTATATTTACTTATTAGGAAATATATCTTTCAATGACGGCAAAGTGTATGTTATTCGGGTTTAAGGAGGAAAGTAAACTAGGGTGTGAGTTTAGGGTTAAAGTGTGATTAACCTAAATTTTAATCAATGAGGCAAATAACTATTTTTTTAAACCCACCCTCCCCCTACTTTTTAGTGACTCAAACTCATGACCAATAGGTCGTAGGGAAGCATCTTACCAGCTAAGCTGCACTTCGTTTATAGGCAAACAACTATTTTTTTTCTTCATTTTATCGTCAAATGTTTTACATTTTTACTTTCCAGTTACAAACAGTTGACATGCATTTTATAACATTTTTTTTTTTAATGGAGCACCAATTCATTTGGCAATTACATTTTTAAAAATTTTTCTATTCAAATATGTTGCTGTTATTAATCCAGTGGAGGCACATACTCCTACTAGACTACATGTGGCTCTGCAACTACATGTGGGACCCAGCATATAACCACAATTTATGTTTCTTAATACATGTGGATCTTGCTTCAAATGAGAATTTAACTTTGCTAGTGATCATTGTTCTGCTTAAACATGAGAAGCATTTGAGCTCGCTTGTTGTGGGCTTTTTAGAAAAGACATCTTGATTTTCTACAGTTAGTTTGTCATTAACATATAGTATAAAAAGGATTGTCTGTTTATGAGTTTTCGTCGTCGTCCCATGTGAGAATCACGTGAATTTGGCTGGTTTAATCGTAATTAAAGAAAACTTTTGAAGTCTCTTTTTGTTCAACTTATTATCCATTGGTTTTCGATCGTCTCTATCCCCTCGAGTCCTTTCTAATTCGTCAGAGACCTCTCTCCTCTCGACTCCTCTTCTCTACTTTCCCTTCTCCTCTTTCTTTCCTCCCTTCCCCTTCTCCCCTCACTTTTTATCTTCTTCTTCTTTGTTAATCTGTTCACCAATCACAACCAAAACACTACAATTGATGAAGACTCTCCTCTTCCCATTTCAGATCTCCTCATTCTTCAAGTGATTTTCTATTATTTTTTTCATTTTTTTTAAAATTTTTATTTTTTGAGTTTCTGATTTTTATTTTTTATTTTTGCAGGAGAATGCAGCTTATTTAATTTAAAGGTATATTTTTGCCATGGTAATTTTCTTTCATTTTTCCTCTATTTTTATGCCTAGTTTTTTTCTTTTTTTACCAATTTCAAGGCTAAAAGTTTGAACATCCATTTAATAGCTAAAGAAGCAGCAATGGAGAAATAACAAGAGGTAGGAGTATTTGTTTTCCCTTTTACTCCCAATTTTAGATCTCCTTATTTTTAGATTTTTTTCTTGTCAAAAATTTTTCCTACTCTTTTCTGGTTTAAGTTTCATTTCTGACTTTTTTTAATCAAAATTAAATTTTCTAATTTACTCCTATATATATATCATATTGTGATGTTGCATGAGAAATATTTTCTTATATAAGTTTTGTTTAGAAATTTTTTTGGATTTTTAGATGTTTATTTTTTATTTATTCATCCTCGACATTCTTTAAAAAAAAAAAAAAAAACTTGATTTTTAGATGTTTATTCTTACCAATATGAATGTATATGTAAAATGTCAGTCTTTTTTTTTTCTTCTACATTAAATGCATATGAATATAAAGTTGGAAAAAGAAAAGTGTCAGTCTACTTTTTTTCTTCACATTTATTTTTTGAAATCTTTTGTCCTCTTTTGGACAAACAAGACAATATTTTTCTGTACAATTTTTCAAAAAAGTTGAAAAAATAAAAAACAACTTTGGTCTGTTACTGGGTTTTTCTATTTTGAAGGATTTTCGTTATGTGTGTGTTTGATTCAAAATTGTAGCTCTCTACTTTTTTATGCTTACACATACTGCCAAAATTGATGTCATATTAAATCTTGAAAGATTGACTAGAATTGGAAGCGGTTGTAGGAGTTGAACAATCAATTGGAAAACAATTAAGTTCTAATAGTAGTCATGGCTTTGTTTTTCTTTTTATTCTCTTCTTTATGAATCATGACTCAAAAATTCTTCTTGCTTGGATGTTCTTTGACTAATGATCAGTAGAACTGGTGGGTTGCTTCCTCAGTTTTTGTGTCTTAAAGCATTTTTTTGTTCATATGTTTGAATGCTTGATCTTATTTACTTGGTTGCAAATGACCTATTTTAACTAATTCTTTTTGCTCTAAATTGATCTAGTAGTTCATTGAAAAATTATTGGGACGGATTAGGTGTTGATTGAAAGCCTTGGAGACTAAGTGGTTGACAGAAAGCTTGACTAAGCAAACATGAAAAGTGAAATGAATTTCTAGTTCAGTTTCAACTTGCATATTTTACTATATTGTATATGGATTAGAAATTTATGTTCTAGCCATGACGATACGCAGAATGAATCTAGATATCATTCTGTATTTTGGTATGGCAACTCTGATGACATTTTGGAATGATGTTCTCCCTCTAATGCAACTGAGTTGCAGCCATGATGGTGTTGTCCCTTGCCTAAATTTTAGCTAATCTAAGCTTGTACTTGATAAATTACTAAATTCTATTTTCTTTCTCATTGTTCCCATCTTCTTACCATTTATAAAGATATTTTATTTATTTATTTGATTGCTTAAGTGGACAAAACTCTGATTAATTTGCATATTTAGTTGCTGGAACAAGGTTAAAGGGAGTTAGTAATTTGAATTCCCTTCTTATTATAATTTAAGTATTCCTTCCACATAAGTTTCATGAAATGTTGTTTTATTTAGTGGTAGCTATGTAAAATCTCCTATTCTTCTCAATTGGGGAAGTGCTAACCTAATCTTTTATTTTGTTGTGATTCACCACTTAAATCCCTTTTGTAAGAATTTGTCATGCATTTTTTAAGGTATATGGTGGCATGAGTGGAATGACAACAATTACTTAGGAAACTCTATTACTTTACCAAGATGAGATGTGTTCCCTTATGTTCCCCTTTTAAGTTAGTTATCAGTATATTTGTGATGTAAGTATAAATGCTAATTGTCTAGAAGTATTTTATGTCTTTTTCTAGGTAGATGTTAGCTTTTTGCATTGTTGTTTTATGGAATTTGATGTTTTTTCTTCTTTTAAAATCTCTTTGAAATTCAGGTTCAATGAGAAATAGTGTGTGGGAAATAAACGTGGGACATCCTAAAAAAATTTCTTCCTTCTCTGTCTTTTAGATTATCTTTTTTCCTTTTGTTGCACCTATCTTCTTATATTTCTCTTCATAGTTCCATACCTGATTTTATTGATTTCTTTCTCAATCAAGTACAATTTATCTATTTTAATTGTTTCATAAATTTTTTTGTCCCCATTTTTTCTTATGACAGGTTGGGGCGACGACGAGAACCAAAACAGACCAATCCTCTAGAAGAAAAGCGTACTGATGCTTTGGCAATGTCTAAGGCATGTAACGGGCCCTTTATTTTCTTGAAAATGGTTGTATGATTTTCTGGTCTATTTGGCGATTATGATTTTATGTTGCTTGCCATTTTGCTTGTAAGAATTTAGTATCCTTCAATTGGCTTCTTAATGTTCAGTGTTAAGTTGAAGTCTTACATTTAAAAAGATGTAAAGAAGTGAAAAATAACTGAAACTTATGGCTGGTATCAAAAACCTACTAGGTTGAATAAGAATTTATTTGAGTAAATATTTCTTTAAAACTTCATATGAATAAATATATAGAATAATCATACTAAAAGCTTTGAAGGCATATTTAACATGATAAAAGATCAATTTGGTGATATTCCTTAAATTTGCAGAAGTGTTATATATGATATTAGGATGTTTATAGGTGTAAAGTTTGCATTTTCGTGAAATTTTTTATGAAATTTTTTCAAACAATTTGAAGTGCTATTGTTAAATGTAGATCCTATTTCATTTTTTGAGAATATTATTGTTACTAAAGGTTAGGAATTTGGAGATTTTTGTGGAAAAGAAAGGTTATGATTCACTTGATAATAAAGAACAAAAGCTTTTCCCCTTGTTTAAGTTTATTTATCACTCCAATCTAACAAATGCTAACTCAAGAATTGGTTATATGTGGATTCAAGAATATAAACCTCTTTTTTCTTTTTTCTCCCTTTTTGATGTATATTTTCTACAATTGCTTTCCTCTTACAGGTTTTTGTATATGTAGGTATTGTTAAATTAGAGGAAAACAGTAGTTAACTACCCCTAGGTATAACACATCTGGTCTACAAATATTTTTTTCTTAAAAATATATCTATGACATATTGAGATTCAAGAACTTTCAACATAAAATCATTTAGATTTTTCATTTGGAATGGAACACTGTAAAATAATATAGGATGATATGTGGCTAAGGAGGTTGAAATTGCAATTGATATTCTTTATTCTTTGTTAGATATTCTACAAAGATTCCTCCAAGTTAGCATGTTAGATTGCTTAAAATCCCCTCATGTTTTATGACTTTTTCGTCTTGCTCTTCTTCTTTTTTCTTTTTCTTTTATGGATTTTATTTAAAAAGAAATCATTTTTGATGCACTATGAACTTTTTTATCCAACCAAATTGTTAGCTAATGTTTTGGTCTCCAACATGGAATTATGTACTCTGTGTTGCACTAGAGCATCAGTGAACAATGAGAAGCTTCATAAGTATAGATTGCAGGTATTGTATTTATATTTACATATCTGTTGGTAATTTTTTCAATGTTATGTGTAAGCTTTTCTGTGTTGTTGCTTTCTCAACGCATTAAAGTATTTTTTGTTATTGGATTTTTTTTATTTTTTATTTTTTATTGAAGTGCCTTCTTCTTACTCTAGTAAGATTCTCTAACTTACATTGAAATGTATTAGCTGTGATCCTCATTTTATGAAGATACCAATGATGAAAGGCTTGAGGATGAAGAGGATGGGTATCTTATCAGCTTGGTTATATGTGAAATTCCCGCTGATTTCTTACGCCCTATCTGATACTTCTAGACTATAGTTTCCTGGCCAATTCTAATATGATATTTCTTCTATACTTGTCAAGAAATGTATATGCAATATGTAAAGTTCGGCTCCTATTTTATTGTTTAACATGTTTTAGTAATTCAAAATTTCTTTTCTAAAATCTACTAACTTATTAGATGCTATCCTTGCATTAATTTAATTATCTTGGGCATTTATATGTTTTTTTTTTCACCCTCCTAGTTTAAAACAAACAACATTAATGACAATTAATATTCATTGGTTGGTAGTCAAAAGACCCCCAACACAAGATTGTTGGAAATTAGCCTCCAAAAAATATTTTCAATAAATTTGAAATTCCCTCCAATTGTGTTCCCTCCTTGTGAAATCTTTTGTCCAACATTGAAACTTTGTGTTGGATGTTTTCATGTTATATGAGTTTGGGGTTTTTCCATTGTACAACTCTAGTTGGGAGCCTAAACTATGCATGGCCAATGCTTTGGGGATTTTCATCAAACACACACATGCGTGTGGTGGGCCCACCCGACCTGGTGCGGCGGAGTATGGTGTGGTGCCTGCGTGCGAACTATTAGAGGTTTACTTCTGTCACATTTTTTCTTTCTATATTTTTGGTTACCTATTCCGTTTGCTTGTTCCTACCTTGTCTCTCAAGGTAGATGGATTTCATTTCTTTTCTCCCAAGTCACCTACCTTTTCTCTCAAGGAAGTGCTGTAACTTCCAAATTCTGGCCGAATCTATCACTATAAATAAAGGCCTTGAGGTCCTCTTATGGACACCCGTAAATCTCTTTTCTTCTGTTCTCCTTCGATATTGAGTAATCCAGTATTAAGCTTGAAACTTTGCTTGCGAGTACACACAACTGAGGCTGCCGTTAAATCCTGGAGAGTGACCACCCGGTGTTCCCATCTGCACCAATGGATTACAATCCGGTGGGGGGAAAAACCACTTTCAAGGACAGTGATCATAGGCCTTGGCAAATTCTATTCTGTTTTAATTATCGTTTTGTCCAGATTTTCTAACAATCTTCTCTTATCGAAAGTGATTTTTCTGTGTCATTGTGATGGCCAATGCTGGTGTTCCTGACATGTCAAAACTATTTGACGATAAGAACTTCAAACGCTGGTTTGAGAAGGTTCTATTTTAGCTACAACCCTAAAAGTGGATTACGTCCTATTCAGAGATGTTGCCCCTTCCGAATCCACTAGGGTTTATGCTGATGACAACCGAACCGCTAAGGGTCACGTACTGAATTTCCTGACAGATGCCCTATTTGATCTATACCGCCCATATAAGTCTGCAAAGGAAATATGGATCTAGACAAAAAATACAACTCTGAAAATGTTGGAAAGAAAAAGTACGTAGTCGCCAAGTTCTTGGATTTCAAGATAGTTGATGATAAACCTGTCACCGACAAAATTCATGCATACCAGAATATTATTCTACACATTACTCAGGAAGGCATGAAAATTGATGATGTTTTCCAAGCTGTTGCTCTGATTGAGAAATTCCAACCGTCTAGGAAAGAGTACAGGAATACACTAAAACACAAGTGACAAAACTGCCATGACGCTTGATGAGGTGATCCAAATCGAGGAAAGCAACCGTCTAAAGAATAAGACTTATCTGGCCTATGAGTTTTCAAACAAGGTGAATCTGGTGGATAGCAAGCCCAAAGGAGCATATCAAAGGTTCAAAGGCAAAAGTCGTGGACCGAAAAAAGGCTAGAACAACAACGGTCAGAGTCAAGACAGCAAACAATCATGTAAGTTTAAAAAGTTTGGTAAGATTAATAAAAAGTTTAAAGAACCTTGCTATGTCTGTGGAGTTACAGGTCACAAAGCAAATAAATGCAAGTTTCACAAGGGACAAGAGCAGCAACCGGCAAATCAAGTGAACCTTGTTGAAAGCGATGATGAGGCAATTGTTGCTGTTGTCTCTGAGGCAAACTTGGCCCATAATGTGACCGAATGGATTGTGGACACTAGAGCCATGAAGCATATCGCTATTGACAAATGTCACTTCCTTGAGTATGAAGGAATGAGCGATGGGGAGCAAGTTTATCTTCCTTCGAGATGCTCCTGTTGCTCCAGTCCTAGGCAAGGGAAATGTCCTTTTGACTCTTACCTCTGGAAAGACTATTACTTTGACCAATGTGCTGCATGTTTCATCCATGAGAAGAAATTTAATTTCTGGTTCTTTGCCTAATAAAGCTTCTATTAAACTTTTTTTTGGAGGTGATAAGTTAGTTTTGGCTAAGAATGGGGGCTTTATGGGAAAGGTTTTTTGCTGTGGGGGCTTATTTGTACTTGATGCTACTTGCAATAGAATGAATAAGAATGCTACTTTTACTTATATTGTTGATTCTATTGATATGTGGCATGCTAGATTAGGACATGCGAATGCTAATTCCATAAGGAGAATGAAAAATTCAAATTTGATTCCTAATCTAACTAATCATAAATTCACAAAATGTGAAATTTGTGTAGAAGCTAAACATCATAAGAAACCCTTTAAGTCCGTTGAGAGGACTAGTAATCTTTTGGAATTAATTCACAGTGATCTTGGCTCTAGAGGATTTTAAGACTAATATGAGTAGAGCTAGGAAGAAATATTATATCACCTTCATTGATGATTACTCAAGATACACTAAATTATATCTCCTAAGTCAGAAAGATGAAGCTAAGGAAATGTTCATTAAATTCAAAAATGAGGTTGAGAATCAGTTAGAGGGAAAAATTAAAGGACTTAGGTCTGATAGAAGAGGTGAATATGATTCTAATCTGCTCAATAAGTTTTGTGAACAAAATGGAATAATTCATGATACTACTTCACCTTACTTGTCTCAATCTAATTGGGTTGCAGAAAGGAAAAATATGACTCTTAAAGACATGATGAATGCAATACTAATAAGTTCTAGGTTACCTACTAACATGTGGGGGAAGGCTATTTTATCTGCTTGTCATATTCTTAATAGAATACCTCACAAGAAAACTTTTAAGACACCTTAAGAACTTTGGAAGGGTTATTCTCCTAACCTTGGGTATCTCAAAGTGTGGGAGTGTCTGGCTAAGGTATATCCAGGGATACCGGACTTTAAAAGGAACAAAATTGGGCCTAAAACTGTTGATAGTGTCTTCATTGGGTATGCACTTCATAGTACTGCCTATAGGTTCTTGGTTTGGATTCTAATCATGTTGTAGAAACTAAAGATACTGAATTGTTTGAAAATGTTTTTCCAATGAATAAAAATTTTGTAAAAACCTTGACTCAAGAAATTCAAGATTCGGAAGAACATGATAATGAAGGACTTCAAGAATTAAGAAGAAGTAAAAGGGCAAGAGTGAAAACTAATTTTGGGCCTGATTTTATAAATGCTTTCATAATTGAAGAAGATCCAAAAACTTATAAAGTGACAATGAATTCAATTGATGCTAGTTTTTGGAAAGATGTAGTTAAAAATGAGATTGAGTCCATAATGTATAATCATAACTGGGATTAGTAGATTTGCCTAGAGGGTGTAAACCTATTGGGTGTAAATGGGTATTTAGGACAAAATTATTGCCTGATGGTTCTATTGATAATGTGATTCAAGGCACGTTTAGTGGCCAAAGGTTTTACACGAAAAGAAGGCATTGATTTCTTTGACACTTATTCACCTGTTTCTAGAATCACTACCATTAGAGTGCTTGTTGCTATTGCTTCCATATTTAATTTGATTGTACACTAAATGGATGTGAAAACTGCTTTTTTGAATTGTGAGTTAGATGAGGAAATATACATGCATCAACCTGAGGGCTTTGTTGTTGAAGGACAAGAACATAAAGTGTGTAAACTTGTTAAATCCTTGTATGGTCTTAACAAGCTCCTAAATATTGGCATGAGAAATTTGATAAGACTCTTGTTTCTAATGGTTTCAAAGTAAATGAATCTTATAGATGTGTCTATAGCAGATTTCATGGAAATGTTGGAGTCTTGATTTGCTTGTATGTTTATGACATGCTTATCTTTGGAACTGATGAAACTATTGTTAAACAAACTAAGTCTTTCCTTGTTTCTAATTTTGATATGAAAGAAATGGGTGAGGTTGTATGTGATTTTGGGTCTTAAGTTGACTAGATTTAACAATGATTTCGTACTTTCTCAGTCACACTATGTTGAAAAAATCCTTAAGAAGTTTAACAACTTTGATTTGGATTCTTTGAGTACACCTTATGATCCTAGTGTGCACTTGAGAAAGAATAAAGGTGATAGTATCTCACAAACTAAATATGTTAAGATTATCGGGAGTGTGATGTATTTGATGAATTGTACTCGTCCCGATATTGCATAGACTATTGGTAGATTGAGTAGATACACGCATAATCCTGATAAACGTCATTGGAATGCATTATCTCGATTGCTTAGATATTTAAAAGGCACCATGCATTTAGGATGTTATTTTTCTGGTAGTCCTTCTGTGCTAGAAGTTTACTGTGATGATAATTGGGTATCTGATAATGATGAGATTAACTCCACAAGTGGTTATGTTTTTACTCTCGCTGGAGGTGCTATTTCTTGGAAATCATCTAAGCAAACATGTAATGCTAAATCTACCAGATTCTGGAATCTAAATTTGTTACTTTAGAGTTGGCATGTTCAGAAATAGAATTGCTTCGTAATTTATTGACTGACATTCCTTTGTGGCCAAAGCCTATATCTTCTGTTTCTTTGCGTTGTGATTCACAAGCCGCGATCGTTAGAGCCAAAAGCAAAATTTACAATGGGAAGAGCCGGCATATCCATTTGAGACACAATATTGTAAGACAGCTCATGAGTAATGGCGTCATTGTCATGAACTTTGCGAGGTCTGAAAAGAATTTGGCTGATCTTTTGACTAAGGGACTGAATCGAAAGTTAGTCTAATATACATCAAGAGGAATGAGACTTAGACCCGTTGATGGGAATTGAATGTGACAGCAACCCAACCTACATTAGTGGAGATCCCATAAAATAGGTTCAATGGGTAATAACAAGTCACAAAGATATTCCAATTGCACTATCAAATGTGGTCCCTTCCTATGGTGTAGATGGGGCTTACTGTCTATAATTCATGAGGGATGAGTCAATCATAGAGTAACTCTTTATGAGCTTATATCCTTTATAGGTGGTGTGTGGTAGAACATACTTGATAAGCTCACCTATATGAGTGTGGAAATGGGGGCCGCTTCTTATGAGACTAACAGGTTCGTCTCTAGAGCACTCATGAATATCCAGGTAGGGTGCATGGCCCGGAAAGACACCAAATCATACACTCTAGATGTGTATCAAAATCTAACATGTGCTCAGCTCTAGGAGTGTGCTTCAATGAGGAAGGTTCAAGACTTTTGTCACCTATCTTGCATATACTTCTCTGTTGATTGCACTAAATGCGATTCAAGTTCAAAAGACATCGTCATTTATATGTTAGATTTCTTTACTCAGTACCACTTTGTATTTTAGAGTCGTGGGGGATTGTTAGAAATTTTCCTCCAAAATACATTTTCAATAAATTTGAAATTCCCTCCAAATGTGTTTCCTCCTTTGTGAAATCTTTAGTCCCACAGTGGGACTTTGTGTTCGATATTTTCATGTTATATGAGTTTGGTGGGTTTTGCCATTGTGCAACTCTAGTTGGGAGCCTAGACTATGCATGGTTGATGATTTGGGAATTTTCCTCAAACACGCGCGCCCGCCCGACTCGGCGAGGTGTGGTGTGGTGCGTGTGTGTGAACTATTAGAGTTTTACTTATGTCACATTTTTTCTTTCTATATTTTTGGTTACCTATTCCGTTGTTTGTTCCTACCTTTTCTCTCAAGGTAGACGAATTTCCTTTCTTTTCTCCCAAGTCACCTACCCTTTTTCTCAAGGCAATGCTGTAACTTCCAAATTCTGGCGAATCTATCACTATAAATAAAGGCCTTGAGGTCCTCTTATAGACACCCGAAAATCTCTTTTCTTCTGTTCTCCTTCAATACTGAGTAAACCAGTATTGCTTCCCATTTACATTCCACACTAACTTCATTAGTTTTGTACTTGTTCCTTCCCTGATAGTCTCTACTACAATTTGCAAATTCAACCCAATCCTGTTGAGTCTTCTATAATAGCCATCCCATATCACAATAAACATTATCAAAAGTCATCCTATTCCTACTTTTTCAAATTTGCCACAAAAGATTTACAGAAAATTCAACTCTATCTCTATCATTTGGTCCTTTACTAGCTTTCCTGAGCCCTTTCATCCACTTCCAAAGTTGATTTCTATCATTGACTAACCCTACCCACTGCACTGGAGCCTCACCCCAAATTTCACTGGCCTAATCACAAAAAAAATAGCATATGTTCTATTGTTTCAGTGCCCTCTCCACAAATATTACACCAAGGATCCCTTTTTTGGATTCTTCTATTGATAATCTCATTCATTGGCAAGATATTCAATAGACATTTCCAAAGAAAATGTTTAATCTTGTACTTCACATTCAGACCCCAAATAAACTTCTACAACTTCTGGTTCTGCATACATCTACTGCTTTCCCCTAGCCCTGCTTTTTCCCTTTCTTCTTTTTCTTTCTTTAGGCTTAACATTTCATAACCAGACTGGACAGAGTACTCACCAGAGTTAGAATATAGAATCCAGGTTAGCTTATCCACTTTCCTTCTGTGGCTAATAGGAATTCTGGTAATGCAATTTACCTCTTCTTTGGTAAAAACCTTATAAATAAGCTCATGATCCCATCTTCCCTCTTTGATTAAGTCTTCTACCCTCTTAGCAGTGCACCAGCTAGGCCTCATGGATTTCACTCTCCCTTCCTCATACTCAGCAATCCACCCGTCCTGCCAGATATTAATCTCTTTACCTTCTCCTACCCTTTTGAAAGCTCCCTCCTCAATAATAGACCTTGATCCCGTAATGCTTTTCCAAAACCAAGAAGTTGAGTTAGAGACTGATACCTCAAAAATGGACTTCTTGTGAAAATACTTAGCCTTGAGTACTCAGCTAACCAGGAGATTAGGTTGGGTAATAAGCCTCCAAACTTGTTTTGCAAGTAGTGCCGAATTAAAATTTTGCAGATCTTTGAATCCCATGCCACTTGAGACCTTTTTAGACATTTTACTCCAGCTAACCCAATGAAGGATTTTTTGTTCCCTTTGAGTCCCTTCCCACCAAAATTTAGTCATCATTAACCTGATGTCTTTACATAGTCTATTAGACAACTTAAAACAAAACATTACATAGGTTGGCACCCTCTCTTTAATGAAACCAAAAATTTGGTTTTTTGCCCTTCTTACAACCGTTGGCAACTCTAGATATTTCCCTTAAGTAACCAGCTTTAACCTACCCAAAACTTGACAAATATCTTCAGCCAACCTCCTTTCTGCGTTTCTACTCAAGAAAGCTATGATTTTTCTAGATTAATGCCTTGACTAAAAGCAGCCTCATGCTTCCTAAGAATCTCCAGAACTGTATTAGCCTCATCTCTGGAAGCATTACAGAAGATGACAGTATTGTCTACAAAAAACAAATGAGAAATGGAAGGCCCATTTTTACTGATTTTGATGCCTCTGATTTGTTTCTTGCCTACAGACTGCTTGAACAAATTGGACAGCCCTTCCGCACACAATAAGAAGAGGTAGGGGGGGTCTATAGTGGGTCCCCCTGTCTAATACCTCTACCTGGTACAACCTTTCCGATCTTAGAACCAATAATATTGAAGCTAAATGAGACAGTTGATAGGCAAATCTTAATCCAATGGATCCATTGACTACTAAACCCCATTTTAAGCATAATAGCTTCCAAAAAGCCCCATTATAGTTGCATCAATTGATCCCTCAAATTTTCACTTTGTTTCGCTTGAATGAAACTTGATCATCAATTGAATACCGATGTGTCAAGAAGACAAAAATGACCACCATGGAATGTTAATTAGGATCTGTTACTGTTACTCAAAATTCCATAGATAACACTTCTAAAACTTGTATTTATTACTTTCACAACGATGGATTAGAAGGTGAAAGGACCGACCAAATAGATACTTGTCCATGCCTTTACAAGAGACAATGCATCGGAGCAAGATATGAAAGACTTCGATCCTTTGAAACAAATTGAAAATTTGGAGGAAAAATGTGTCATTGCGAGTTTGAGAGAGAAGAGATTTGGAAATTATGGATAGATGGGATTATGGCCGCGGCAGCATTCTCTTTTTCGTCCCTTGAATGTTATTATTACATGTTCTAAGAAATGCTAATGACATGTTGCAATATTGGGTTCCATTAAGCTGCACAATAATGTTAGTTTCACGTGACCTTTCCATGCTTTAGAAATGATTCTGTCGAAAACGAGAGAATATCGGTGCCAAAAATTCATTTCAAAAATAAATAAATCAATCAATCAAGATACATTAGCATTTTTTACGAGATTAATTGCAAGGTATAGGTGCCACATGGAAGTATATGGGATTCCAAAGTGGGTTTTATATGATTTTGAACTCTTCACCACAATAGCTAGCTTTTGAGGTGAGTTTTCTCCATATCACATGCCTTCAAGAACAAAATTTCTTGTTGGAGAAATTCTTGGTAATAGTATTCTATTTCTAAACTTTCTGATCCTAATTCAAGCAATTGCACCAGTAACTCATCTAAAAGATAATAATGTTATTGCACCAGTTACTCATCTAAAACAGAAGTTATGTTCTCATTCCTGCTTTGTGTTCAAGGTTTTATCACTAGCATCACGCCTCTGGGCCAGGAAACGCTTCGTCCTCTCAAGAACACCAAAGAATATCGAACCACCAATGCCTATCCACAAGACTCTTGGGCCAATGCCCTGCAAGGGTAAAGGATAACAGAACCAACAAAGTACCATATTTCAGACACCCAGCAGCCCATCTGTGTACTTCAGGGTCAAAGATGTGCCAGAATATATAACCAACAGCATTGAAAAATAGAACACTAGTACCTTTAAAAGAGCAGAAGGCCCTTCTTCTCTTACTATGGTCTGGACACAATCAAATATACCTTTGTACTGATTTGATGCTCCCTGTAGAGCTAAAAGATTAATATATCATACCAGTTAGCAAAAGAAACTCGATATGCATGCAAGTGTCCAGCTTCATGAAAATAGAGGATGAAGAGCGAGCAAGAGAAAATGAAAGCAACAAAGAAATATTTAAAAAACAATACCTGGACCATTAGCCTTGTCTTGATCACATCCAGTGGTGTAGTTATAGCTCCAGTTAGAGCACCTACAGATATATTAGTAACTAATTACAAATTAGGCAGTATACTTTTGTTGCAGAATATAGTATAGAAAGTAAAACAATTCATGTGCTTTCTTTACGAAGTAAATAATTCATATCCAGTCTAGGGAACCAGAAGTTCAAAAGAACAGTAGTTACAATCATTCATTAAATTAGAGTGTCTATATTCCCTCCATCTTGTACTTGTTTGACGTTATTAGAAACACAGAGTTAAATGCCAAATTCTTCACCAATTCAAGATAGATTTTATATAGAAAACAATTAAATAGGCACTAGAGAATGAGCAACATCAGGAAATAGGAAATATTGAAGTAAAGAAAAAGTAAACATTGAGATAAAAGTTGTATATTCGTTTTACATTTCTCTGATTTTTTTTTTTTTTTTTTTGGTCTTTTTCTCTTATCATTAGGGCTCTCGTACCCATATTCAAAAATAAAAGGGATATACAAAATTGAGCGAATTACAAAGGTATTAAATTAATGAGCCATACGATGAAACTTTGGAAAAGGGTGATAGAAAGAAGGTCAAGAAATGAGACTACGGTATCAAATAATCAGTTTAATTTTATGTCACGGAGATTGACTATTGAAGCCATACATCCCTTAAGGAGACTTACCGAGAGATACCGGGATAAAGAAAAGGATTTACATATAATTTTTATTGATCTTGAAAAGACATTCGATAGAGTCCCTAGAGAAGTTATGTGGAGAGTTTTAGAAAAAGAGGAGTTAGAGTAGCATATATAGAATCAATAAAGAGATTCATAGGGATGTGGTTACAAGTGTGAGAACACCAAGAGGGTTGACACGAGAGTTTCCTATAAATATAGGTTTACACCTAGGTTCAACTTTAAATCCTTATCTATTTGCGTTGGTCATAGATGAACTTATAAGGCACATACACGAGAGAAATACCAAGGAGTATGTTATTTGCAGATGACATTGTGTTAGTAGATGAAACAAAAAAAATGGTTAATGCTAAACTCGAGATTTGGAGAGAGACACTTGAGACAAAAGGGTTTAAAATTAGTAGATCAAAAATAGAATATATGAACTTTAAATTTAGCAAAGGTGCACGTACGAATGGAATAAGGGTTAGTATCGGAGATCAAGAGATACCCATAACTAAAAATTTTAAATATTTAGGATCAGTCATTCAGAGTAATGGTGGTGTAGATCGAGATGTCACACATCAGATACAAGCAGGATAGACTAAATGGAGAATAGCATCGGGATTACTATGTGACCGCAAAATTTCTTTACGACTTAAGGGTAAATTTTATAGAATGGCAATTAAGCCAGCGATGCTCTATGGGTTTGAGTGTTGGGCACTGAATCACACACATGAGCAAAAGATGAGAGTAGCAAAAATGCAAATGTTAAGATGGATGTGTGGATACACTAGGATAGACACTCATGTGTGTAGATACGAAATGAGCATATTCGTGAAAAGATTAGAGTTGCATCTATTGATGAGAAGATGAGAGAAACACGCTTAAAGTAGTTAGGTCATGTGTTAAGACGACCAGTAGAAGCGCCTGTCAGACGAGTAGATTTAAGAGAGAGTAGTAAACATAAGAGGGGTAGAGAAAGACCGAAAAAAACTTGGTGCGTAACTTGTAGGAAAGATATAGCCCGTCTAAGAATTGAGGAGGATATAGTCCATGACAGAGTGCAATGGTGTAGCAGGATTCATGCAGCCGACCCTACTTAGTGGGATTAAGGCTTGGTTTGTTTGTTTGTTTTCTCTTTTATAAGAGGGAAGAGCGAGGAGGAAGTGAATTAGGAAAAGAGGGGGGGGATGGGGGCATTCTAGTTGTAAGATATAAATGATATCGTCCATGGAATGGATATCTTATTCAAAGAGAGATACCAAATATCTAGAGTTCTTATTGTATATAATATGGATGCCGCAAAGACCATGACATTATGGGATTGTTGGACAGACCCAATATCTCTTTGCCAACAAAAAATAGCATTATTTCTTCTAATTTCACAATCCACAAGAAGTCTCAAACAATGTTTTGCTGAACTATGCTTTACCATACACTCAACTTCATTCTGTTACTTTTCCCCACTGCCTATGAACATGTCATGCGTAAATATCATACATAATGCCTGAAATTCTTTTTTTTTTTTTTTTTCTTTGGGTGAGGGGGAGGAGGAAATTAAGACATTGCCAAAAAATTAAGATGGTAACGACAACAACACGGAGACGTCATATCCTATACCAAAGGCAACAAAAGAACAGATGCCAGTCAGCTTGCATTAATTACTGAACTCCAAGTGTATTTTGCAGTGATGTCACATGAAGTAAACTTCCCAAAGCAGAAATACGAAAACAGGCTATTAGGAAGTCAAGTTACCGGAAAAAGCACCAACAGCGGCATTCTCAGGATCATTCAAATCCCTCTTTGCCTGGTAGAAAGCACATTTTCTATATAAGTAAAAAGATTTTTATAGCAGCTATTAAGAAGACATCAATCACCAAATTGTCATCGTTTATTCATTTGTATCATGAGTATCTAGCAATCAAACTACTTCAAAATCTAGTTATTGACAATACAAACTCACATATTGGCAACGGATAGATAATTGAATATAGAAAAGAAAATGCTTTATCAAGAACATAAGATGACAAACTTCATCACATACAGATATCTTTGAGGTTTGAAAAATTCTTTAGGGAACAATGATGAAAATGCTTAACAGGTGAATAAAAACAAGAAAAAATCACCCTATCTATATGTATGCACTCTAGAGCACAAGCATCTTCACCAGAGAAGCAATATAATTTTTTTAAGCTTATTTCAGTGTAAAGAGTACTTACTGCCAGTTTATAACCTATTCGAAGCTGTTCATAGATGCAGAACTGGATTGCATCAAATGGCAAATCTCTCAGTAAAAATGATCCATATCCCTATGTATACAGGATTTAAAAGTTATCGTCTAAATATAAGTAAAGTAAAATAAAACTTTAAAAAAAAATTGCATACTAAAATACTAGTGTGATGATTGCTCTATTCAAGCCACAAAGAAGTGTGCCAGTCATGCTCTAGCCATAAAGCAACTTCATTAATTGCAAGATGAAGGACGGACTAAACATCTACACAATATAGGGTTGAGTGGAAAAGGAATTGTCAGCTGAATATTGAATAGAAAAGCTATCTACCGCATAAAGACCTCTGAAACCTTCCTTGGAAAGGATTAGACGAACAGCATCAGGTGCAGAAGCAAATTGTCTCGTCTGCATCCGTTGCTTGACAACCTGTACCATCAACAAACCAAATGAAAATTAAATAATCAGGATAAAAATGAAATATGAAAAGCGCAACCACAAATAGAATGAACTATCAAAATAAACTCATGTACCTCTGTTGGAACACGAATAAGAGACGCGGCAATGCCTCCAATGGCACCAGCTGTCTACATAGCAGATTGCACAACATTAGATTAAACCAGGGAAAGGCTACAATACAATTTCCACGTGTCTCACATGTCATTCAAACATATCTCAAATCTATAGAGAATCAGCAATGTCCAAAGTTCATGTGATACGATAAATTTCACTTCATAAATTTAGTCTTTTGATGTGTGCTATGAATATTGGGTACATCTGAGAAGTTTTAGATATCTGTTGAACCACAAGTAAGGATTACTCCATAAAGAACTAAGATGACTAAGATCCATAGAATCTAATGAGGTTTAATGGCTATCTATAGCAATTTTTACCCAAAAAGCTCATACCTTGGACTTGAAGCACAATTGTGCAGTTACAAATCAATACAGCTAAGATTGCAGAATACCAAATGAAGTTTGCTCAGAGAATATTCGTCAATAAATTATAAAGCACCATTGCAATAACAGATTTACATTTTCACAAGACTCAAATTTCCCATGTGAATGAACACTTTCCTTACAAATATCACTGGTTCAATACGACGAAAAAACACTAAGATCTTCAATGAAGATTATCAACTCAAGTCTTATATATATAGTTAATTGTCTAGCTGTTTCCATCCTCAACTCTGTGTTCAACTTATCAAACCCCTCCTGCACTATCTTAGCTACATCAATCCTTGCTATCTTGTATAGCACCACTCCTGTCAAGTGCTCTATTATGATGAGAGCTCTCAAAAATCTTTTAATTAAATCCTGTCATGTTAATTTTTGTTTTCCCATGCCTCTATCCTATAATCAATATTTATCAAGTCATTCTTCCAAATTGATGCATCTATTGCTGATTATCTTAACATCCATATCCAGATTATATTAACATATAGTTTCTTAGCTGCCCAACATTTGTATCATGTTGGCCTCTTAGCCGTCCTAAAAAGTATTTGTACCATTTGCCATTGTCCAGTTATGTATACCTTGCACATCCCGTCTCCATTCTTGTCATGTCTGCTCAGACACACTTCCTAAATGGTATATTACAACGCTAAAGGGTCAGAGCCTGATAGGTTGTGCCATCAATATAAGATGACTAGTTCGTCAACATTTGCAGTAAGTTAAACAGATCTTTAAAAGACAAAGCCAACAGATTTCGTGAACTAAATCTCTTTCCCACTTCTTATTTACTTGTATCCTTCTTCTTCTCAAATTCTCCTGGAAGAGAAAAGTGGCCATAAAATGGACATTTTCCTTTGGAAAGCATCGTATAAAATGAAGGATCTTAAAGGAAGTAAATGAGACAGCTGTAATGTATCTTCAACATCTGTGCACAATTGTATCAGTTCTTTTCATGTCCAGTCTCTCTTTTATCAAATTTTAACTTTTTATGCCTAGGAAAGGGGTGGGGTTAAACATTTAATAAAGCCATAAGATGCAATTTTCTTTTAACATTTAAAGAGGAATACTCAGGAAAATGGTACAGACACTTGCCCAGGTAGATTACATTAATGACCTGAACTGTTGTCAAATCAACAAAAGGGTGCCACAATATATAACTCTCACCAGATGAGCAACAGCAGCACTAAACTTTTCAGGAAAAAGCTTCAGCAATTTTTGCTTTGTGGGTTCATACACTCCAACAAAAACAGCAGAGGCACTGTAGATTAAAGAAATATTTAGAATACTGGTCAACTGCATTCATACATCCATTAGTTCTTAGTAGACACAATGGATCTACTGAATCACTTCTCTTTCAATCAACTGACATGCCAGATTGTTGAAGATGAAAAGTAAATAATAGCTAGTTTATAAGGACAATAATGCATCAGGTGCATTGCCTGTAAAGATCAGATACCATGAAAAAAATTAGAACTTACTTGGCAATAAGCTATTAATAAAGCAATTTAAACATCAACTGCATCATTACGGGGATCCGTTTTAGTGTCCTGGAAAAATTATACAACTAGTTTGGACCTTCTATCTTGGCCCCAAGACAGGAAGTCTAGTTTGTATGTTATATAAATAGAGGGCTTTTGGGCCTTGCTAAGGTCATATGAAATAAAGGGGCATGCACCCACCTTTCTGGAGTCAGATAAGGAGAAAAACACTACTTCACAAGGCGCTACTAATGATTGAAAACATTGTCAAGTTTAGTTTCTACAACTTTTCAAAAATTAAGAAAGCTTTTTAGAAAAAGAAAAAAATAATATAGAAGAAGAAAAGTGTGCATCAAGTTTGATTTCAAATTTTCGTCAGAATGCACCATTCTGTCCGAGAGATTAGAGAATACATTAAATTGGAATTCTAAGATTTGAAATAAAATTAGACAAACAAAGGTTTAGCCGTGTAAACTGGGATTGGAAAGTAGAAGGAAATGTAACCACCAACACGAGACATAAAAGAGTAAGCAATATTAACAACTTGAATAACGAGTACAAGACCACATAACAAGGAATAACAAGCAATGGAATTTAATCAGAACTTACGGCAGAACACCAGCAAGATTACCAGCCAATCCAGAATAGAGCCCTTTAAGATTTATTTTTCCTCCTCGTTGTGCAGCCTATATATTTTATTGGTTTAGAATCATTTTGACATATGATATTGAAGGTAAACTGTGAGAGCAACATTTGTTCCAAGACTTGATCTCAATTTCCTTTTCTTCTTGTTAGGGCCTTCCCAAACTAAAAAGCATGTCAAAAAAGTATTTCACTTTTCTAATTCCATTTAAATAGTCAGATGAACAGTTACCTGCTGTGTTATACTACATCCAAACTTTAGAATGAAGAAAAATCTTTCAACTACTAGAAAAGGGTAATACAAAAAATTGTGGTTAAACACAAAAGTCTCTCATCAGCATAATGAGCTAATTATGCAAGCATGCAGAATATCACATAATTGACCAAGAAACAAGATGAACCTCTAATTAATTTGCATGATGCTAAAAGTAATTCCATTTATTTGCTGTGTCATGACTGTGGAGAGCGATCTGAGGAGCAGCTAACTCAAAAATTCTCTTCCTTTATTGATTTTACGATATTTTACTCCATCACAAGCTAAACAAATTTTTAAGCCGATTAACAATTATTTCCAATTTGTTATCCTTCAAATAAAAGGAAGTTCTATCATCAATTCTCTTCACAAAGATCTAAATGTTGGATGTGTGCTCAAATGGCCATTGCTAGTGGTAACATGTAACTCACGTTCTTAACTAATCATTTAAGGCATTTAGTTGTGATACTAAAAGAAATCATGATGTGAATTTTTCCATCTTAATTTTGGATCTATTTAAACGCTTCAAATAGTTCACCTGCCTGCAACCGTGTCTTTATTGTATCAATAGGGTATAAAGCTGTTTCGACAACAACACCTGCTGTGCCTCCTGCTATAACACCATCTGCAAAAATTACTCTAGTATCAGAAGCACAGGAGTTCAAACAGTCAGCTTCTTTTTAATAAAATGCACCACTAGAGGAAGTCTAATGAGAAATAGGTAATAGAAGGCAAGAACCAATCAAACTTATTAGAGAAAAACAATTAGTTGTTCTCAGCTTTGTAACAGATTCTAGAAAAGGGCAATGATTTTCACAGATGCATTGTTAAGGTCTTCATGCAGAGGACACAAGATATTTGTTTACAATATATTTCAAGAAAGTAAACATCTAAATACAGTGAGTTGGATTCTCAATAAACATTATTCCTTTATCAAACCTCTTTTTTCTTCCTTGATTCAAGAAACTATAAAAGAAAGAAACTTATTAAGTCATGTTAAGTCATGTGTTAAGAAACTTATTTTGGACAGAAAGTAGGGAAAAAAAGGTGAATTTAATAGTATATGTAATTTTGGAATCCACTACCATGGATCCTGTTCTTCACTCGTAAGCAAAAGTTTTTGTGAACAAACTATTATCCCTGCTAGAAGAAACAAGAATACTAATCTTTTTTGTTTAATCATTCATGTGTCCCATGTTCATTGAAGCTTCAAGGTTTAAAATAGTTGAGACACCAAGAGAAAGCATCTGACAAGTGCACTTTAGGAACAGAGCAGAAAGCTCTTAGAACTGGAAACAAAGGAACTACTGACCCAGAGGGAAATCCAAGAGAACAACATTTCTAACATAGCAAAGACACGAACTTTGGTAAAGGGTTCACCAGCAGTCATAAAATGGTACCTAGCTGTAAATAAAATTGCAGTTCTTAAGAGGATTTGTTGAAGAAACATCAAATAACTTACACATTCCAAAAAAAGAGTTCCAGGCTGTTATAATTGCAAGTTAAAGTTGTACAGGTCCAATTATATTAGCATCTTGTTAACAAACAACGACAATTAGTAAGAACATGCCTCCCGGAAGTTATTTCTGAACATAAATTGATTCACTCAAGTTGACCATGAATTCCTGCTAGGCCAACCACAAAGCATTTTATCTAAATTTAACTTTCTATACAATGTAGCCCTTGAGAGAGTGCCCAATTGCTTCCCTTAACCACAAAATATTATTAACATGAATTTCAATAAAATTATCACCAGAAATTGAATGATTGATTTTGAGCTTACCAACTAAGGTACGGAAGAAATCAAATGGCTTCTCTTCTTGGGTGCTGATTGATGCGAAAGAACTTTTTGGGGTTGAACTGAAGGTTTTGAATTTTTCCATTAGATGTATCTGCAAAACAAATATTGTCTGCTCAAACAAGAATCCACACGCACACACAAATATAAATACCCAGAAGAATCAAAGCGACAAATGTCGAAAGGTTTCTCCTGGCAACTATGTTTACCAAGTTCTGAATTGTTCTTTCCATGTAGTACAATTTTTCTCTTCTTTTTTCATTGAACACAGAAAACCTACTATACTTTATCAATTTTCACTACGGCAATTGAACTAAAATTAAAACATTAGGCGATTTCTTCAACAGTAAAATACATATGCATTTTCCAATAAACCCAGTACTTTTGTTACCTGAAGGAACAACAGAAGAGCTCTTGGCATCCAACGCTAACGTCAAGGGACCCATCTTCCGCCGACCGCCGTCACTGGTAAATGCCAATGCAGTCGGGAGGTGTGAGGGTGAGGAGATGAGAAGAGAGAGATAAGAGAGACTGTGGTGTGTAAGTTCTTTTCTGAGAGTAATTACCTGTGACAGCAAAAATTGGGGCACGCTCTATTGTGTTTGGTGTGCAGTTGATGACTCGGGAAATTTTACGCTCAAAAAAATTACTATACTTTTAAAATTTACCAATTTTAGTCATTAAATTAATTTCATAACAAAACAAGTTATTGAACTTCTAAAAATGTCAATTTTTTTCCTATTTCATTAAATTGTACAGTTAACTTCTTTGTTAGTGCTGCGTGTCACGTGTCTCCCATATAACTCAAATCGGGGATTAAATTATCCAAACAAAAGTAAAAACTCTTCCTCTACTTATTACTTTACCAAATTGGCTGGAATGGTGGAAGAGGAATATAGCAATTTGATTCTTATGTGATGTAAGGATGAACTGAACATCCCACTAATTGTTGTCAAACTTAACAGCTGAATCATCCACAGAACTACACTTTCTCTTAAACGACGATGTTGAAAGCGGCGGCTTACCGGCCGACGAAACATGAGAAGAAAGATTCGTCTCTAATCTAAAACCCAAAAGATATAGAAGGCTGAAAGCTTTTGATACGGCTGCCTAACATAAGGGCCAGAGGTACCCTTGGATAAAGTGTCGTACGTAAATAAACTAATTCGCAGATTCATATAGGGAGTATTCTCTTAAACGAAGGTATTCGTGCTTAGATGGCAGCTCAAGATCAGCCTCATGAAAACCTTATATTCCCTATCCCAGTCAATGATAACACGGAAGAACTCACAAGCAATGCGTCGCCACAAAATTTATCGTAGTCGATGATGACAACTCCTTCCTCTCCATCGCCACATTCTTCACTAACTAATGGTGGTTATGCAGCAGCAGCAACAATCCTTGAATCGGCATCAAACAATAAATCCTCTAACTTCTAGACGACTTGATCACCTTTTCCTTATCATATTCCATCATAGGCTGATTGATGGCATCGGTACTTTGGTGTTGTTGTTGGAGTGGTGGCGGTAGAGGTGGTGGAGTATTAGTGACAGGGCCACAGCAGAAGCGGGCGTGCATACATGCCGATTTGGGTGCAGTCAAGAAAGGAAATGAATTTCTTGAACTTATTGATGGCAACATCAGCAGCTGCTTGATAATCAGATGATTTGGAAGAGAAAGAGGAGGGACCTTGATAAATATAGGATTGAGATTGAGAAAGCA
Source organism: Cinchona pubescens (assembly GCA_025175665.1). Classification (NCBI taxonomy): domain Eukaryota; kingdom Viridiplantae; phylum Streptophyta; class Magnoliopsida; order Gentianales; family Rubiaceae; genus Cinchona; species Cinchona pubescens. The sequence continues at coordinate 1,971,358 of JANKKI010000027.1, read as the reverse complement.
ATCGAATAAGGTTCTCAACGCTTCAAAGTCTAGCTGTGGCAGCTTCTTGAACAGCTTTTTCTTCTATTTTTGAAGGAAACTATCAGTGTTTCTAAATCCATTCATCAACTCCATAGCCATGTTAAGCCTACAAAACCATCCACAAGAAAAGAAGTGAAGAGGTAGACTATGAGAGATAGGAGATATAAATGATAAATTAAAACCGAGGAGAGGGGGTGTCAGAAAGTTGACGGAGGTTCAATTAGGAGAAGGTTAATGTAATAAGTAGGGGAAGGACTTCCACTTTTGATTGGATAATTTTGTCCTTGATCAATACACTAGCATAGTTGAACTTCCCCATCTGGCCACTAGTATCCTGGAACAACCATTCTAGCTTCCATAGGTAGTGGAGAAACTCAAAGGGTAAGTATATATCCCAACTGGCCTATGTAGAATGGAAATATTCTTCAAAATAGGTCGACTTGTGAGCATCTATTGACAACTTGTTCCCTTTTGAGGTTACGAGAGGCTATCAAAGGAAAGAACTCCGCTGATGTGGCGTAGCCTGGCTATTATCGCTTAGCCAATGTGAGTATTTTTTACCATATTTTCTTTAATCCTCTTTATGTTTTGTACATTTTTCTAAATGTCTACACATATTTTTCCTCTCAAAGACGTGTGGCACTATAATAGTTTGGTCACTTCTTGCTATCGCCATAAGCGTATTGCCATGAAATCATATGACAATGCTCACATATTGACACAAGAGTTGGATAAATCACAATCCAAGTTGTCTATAGAGATTGTGTGCTTCAAAGGCACAATTAGAGAGTTAGAGTTGAAAATTAAAGACTTAGAGGGCCAAGTTTTCCAGCGAGAACTACTAGCAGATATGGGAGAAGGAGCAAAATAAGCTAATCAATGACGAATTTGTTTTCTTGTGCAAAGGTTTCAATTTTGTTAAGGAACAGATGCAGTAGCTCTATCTGAACTCGGATATTATCCAAATTACATTGAGCAAGGCGAGACTTTGATGGAGGTCTCATCCCGCACACAGAACTTCTTCCACTAATCAAGGTGAAAGCATCTAGAAAGTGGCGCTCTAGAAGAGTCGTGATAGACAGCTACATATCTTCTTTCTTCCTTCATACTTGATTTCAGTTTGTTGCAGCGGCCTAGCTAGCAATACTGTGAGATACGTAGTAGCTTTGAATTTTCCTTTTGTTTGTGAAACTTTCAAGGAGCAATAATATTTGCAATATTTGCAAGAAATTTTAATTTTTTTATTGAATATTTATTGTGTATTGTATATTTACTTACTTGTCTCAGCAAGTTGTAATATTTCAAAATCTCGGAATATTGTTGACAAAATGTTAGGATTTTTTGGTACCTAATTTTTGCACGGACTAAAAGTTAGGAACTTTTACATATCATCCTTCTACATAAGCAAAAGTTATAATTTTTTGATACCTAAATTGTGCCTGAGAAGAAGTTAGGGTTTTTAGTACCGTCCTTCTATATGAGTATATTTTAGGATTTTCTCCACCGTTTCCCCCATGAGTAGAAGTTAGGATTTTTGAGACCATCCCACTACATGAGCAAAGGTGAGGATTTTTTGTGTGTCTATTTATAGGCTTGGATTTCGTAAGAGGTCACCACGCTTGATACTTGCATATTTGTTTCTTTTTCTGGGACTTGTTGAGCAAAAGAGATAGGATGACAAAAAACATACAAGTTAAAGAAAATTCTGGTAATTTTTCCATTGAAATGTCTTAACATTTATTCTTTGATAATGCACATGGTGATACATTACTCGACTCCACTAGTGAAACTATACCATGACATCGTCTTATTTTTCTCAACACAAATGAAACAAGATGAAATCTTAGCACTAGTGACCAAACTCAAATAAGGGGACTAATGGAGTGATGGGTAATAAATGGAGATATAGAATTCAAAAACGTTTGTTCCTTGTATAATTTGAACTTACCTTCATAGAAGCTTGTAGAACATTGCAAAAAAACTGCTAGAGTCGTTCTCATAGTGGAGGTTATCTTTTTAACAACTTGCTATGGCTAGGAGGACTGAAAGAGTAGTCTAAATCATAGAGATAATAATGTCAAAATTTCGAAAAGAGGAAGAATGGTGTTGTACTTTCTACAGAGAGATGCCATGCAGCATTGATGTGCCATTACTTGATCACCCTTCACTTCTCCCACCCCAACAGATGTTGGAAACTTTAGCTTCTAGTGATTGGATGAAGGTATATGACTGAGTGCACTGATACTTAGTCTTTCGATATTTGCATTATAGGGTGATTAGTGTTTGGCACCACAAAGTCTATCATTATATTGACGTGTTTTGGCCTATAGTCAAATTGTATTGGCAGAGTAATGGCCTCTAGCAAGTCGACAGTCATATGTCTGTCCCCAAAAAACCCTACAAGTGAGATGGCAATTGGCTTAAACTAATTTCATTTTTAGGAGAGTGCCATAGAATATCACGTCCATTGATCTCCCAACATCAACTAATACTTCTCTTTATATTATAGTTGGCTATGGAGAGGGTGATGACAAGTGGATTGTCATGCTTTAGCTGGAGTCCTTCATATCAATAGTAGTAAAGGTAATCTCTTACGGGGTCTTCTCTCCAACAATAGATTAAATTTAGTTAATTTGGCGAGTGTATTCTTGTAGGCATTCGAATTGTCTCCTCCTAAAGGATTTCCAAAAATAGTATTGATGACTTGCCTTGGTTGCTCTCCTCGGGGTTGATTATTGTTTTTTCTTTGAGGACTCCTTTCTCTTGTATCAAGGGGACACCTCCTTGCTCTCTGATCCCTCTCCCTCTGTGGAATTTCCTCTCAGGCTATGAACTCACATAGATAACCTTTACCTATAATGTCTTTGGTGAGGTTTCTTAGTGTGTTGTGAGACACAAAGGTTAGTATCGTGCACATTGTCATTGTGGAACCACCACCTTTTGTTCTTATCTCAACTATCAGTGTTGGACTTAACAATGGAGTGTATGGTCCAGTGATAGGAGGGCCTCTCAACTTAGGTTAGGCGACAAACAACCTATCTCTTGCTTTTTTTTTTCTTTGAGCCTTCTTCCTTGGGCTCTTAGGATACATCCTTCCTCTTTCTGGTTTAGATAGATTTCTTTCTACTTTTCTCATACTCTTCTGCCTCTATGTGGCACTCTGTCCACTTATAGAGGTTGACCATGATTTTTTATGATCTTTTGGTCTGGTCAAAAAAGAATTCTCCTAGAAAGACTCTAGTTTGAAAAGCTATCATTTGAATTTGCCCAAAGACCTTTTCTATATGAAAAGTCTCTATCTTAAAGTTTCAAGGGAAACCTACTCCTTCAAGGGTTCTCCTTGCTTTTGTTTTACCCTAAGCAAACGGGCCACAGTTTTTGGTAGTGGTGTTCACGGTTCTGGTTTGAATCAATTTTAAGGATATTTTGGATCAAATTTTTATATCATTTTTACAATCTCAACCAAAACTAAACTTTTTATGTAAAAAACCATCCATTTAGCTCACATTCAGTTTGGGTCGGTTTAGTCAATTTATAGGTTAGTATATTCCTTATGATGTATCTATGGTCCACAATAGTCTAGATCATGTTAGTTCTACTATAATACTTGAAGTATTTGGATAAAAACTAATAAAAAAATACAAATATTATCATCGATATCTTAATATAAGTATAGACTAATTAGTGAGGATGTGCAATAAAAATTACTTCATAGTTATTTAGATGTACGTGCATATGGATAAACCACACACACATGCACATATATTTAGATATTTAACTTATTCGATGGAATTTTGAATAAAATATAATATAAAAAGTTGATTATGAATTTTTTTTTGAATCTTAAAATAAATATCAATTTTTTTCTCAATAATATTAAAGTGAATTGATTTTATCTTACATTAATCATACAAAAGAGTAATCTCTTCATCATTCTCTCTCGTATAAATAGAAAAGTACTATATTGAAATAAATACTTATTTAGTGATAACATCTTCACTAACAACAAATTTACTTTTGTTAAGATTTTATCTCTAACCAAAATAAGTTATTTAATATTATTTCACTCAAAATTAGAAAAATATTGTTTTTGAAGTTAGAAATAAAAACATGATATTCATTTTTAGATAAATTACATTAATGATGAACTATAATTATTAATCGAGATTGATATATATGTGTGTATGTGTACACACACACACTCACACATATAATATATATATAAACATATTCTTTGAAAGTTTACAAATATTTGGAAGAGACATGTACTTGGTTCAGTTTGGTTTGGTAATTAATCTTGTAAACTTAAAGGAAACCAACAATTGTCATTTCAGTTCAGTTTATTTTGGTGCGGTTTATCTATTGAATATATATATTCTTTGAAAGTTTAAAAATATTTGGAAGAGACATCTGTACTTGGTTCTGCTTGGTTCAATTTATTTCGGTATCTAATCTTGTAAATTGAAACCAAACCAACAATTGTCATTTGGGTTCAATTTATTTTGGTGCAATTTACTTCTTGAAAAAAAAAACATTTTATTGGTTCGATTTATATCGGTTTGGCCATTTTTTTAGAAAAAAACTGAACAACCCTAGTTTTGGTTGCACTTATGAATGCCAAATTTTTCTAGGATTCATGATTGGCATGCACTTCTAAATGCCAAATTTCTCTAGGATTCACCAATGTCTTCAAGTGGGAAGTCTTAGAGTTATGCAGGGAATACTTCCTAGTGGCTTTTAGTATCGTTTTCCACAGGCAACGCCATACTAATTCTAGTAAAATTTGCTTGGGTTCTGACTCATCATTCTTACTATCGAGTGCTTGCATAAAAAGGCTCCTGAAAATACTCTGATGATTAAGTCAATAAAGGTTCAAAATCAAGAAACCTGGAACTCGTAGAAATTACAAAGAAAATTTATGGTAATTATGCATGTTTTTTTTTTTTGTCTTTAATTACGAGAGAACATATCATATTTATAGACATTCCAATGGGTTTATAGGACTCTTGGAGATACTAGGGTTACTTAGGAGGCCCTAGCCTGTTAAGTGATTGAGATCGAATATATGGGGTCTATGTAAACTGAGTTACGTTACTATGTTCTATTGGGGAGCAAATTATATAACAACACAAATGATAGATGAGGGATAGGTGGCAATAACCGAGATTCCCTCAAGCAAGATTTGACCTTAACTGTGGAACCATTTCTCATTGGCATACAAGTAACTTTTGTTTGTGTACAAAGAGCAACCATAAAAGTATATCCTATATGTGCAATTATAACAAAAAAAATTACTAATAAATAAAATCAAATTGAAAGATGATGTGTAATAAGAGGAAAGTAAGGAGTTAAGGGATTTTTTTTTTTCGTGGGAGTGGATCAATGAAAGTTATCAAAGAAAAATAATAAAAGTTATTAAATTAATCACTCTTGCTCTAACACATCTCTATAATCTCATTTTTTCATGGTCAAATTTGTTTAAAGCTTAAGAAATTAATGTTTGACCAATTAGTAAAATACTTTTTCCCTCATTGCCTCTTAATTTAAATTCAAAATTTGTTTGTTGCTTTTGAAATTATAAATTTTGCAATAATTTGTTAGAATATCTAATGTTGAAACACCATTAATGTTTTTTTAGGAATTGTGAAAAGGTAAAATAAGCATGGTGTCTCTCAAGTAGACTTTACCCTCTTAAAACTTTAGTGCCACTAACTTTATTTTTTTAGCCCTAAAGTCCTTTTGTTATGTAAGATTAGTATTTTGACCATTATATCCCTATTTTATCCTATTATATCTTTTTTGGTTTATTTTTGTCTCATGACTCAATTTTTCATCAAGAAAATATTTGATTCATGTAAAATTTAACCTAAAGAAATACTTAAAAATAAATTCATCTTTTTCCCACCCATTTTGGATGGAAGTTCCTTGCGTTAGCTAGATCTCGTTGGTGTGGCCCACTATAACCGTGGGCCTTGGGGTGAAAAAAATGTCAGAATTTGATTGGCATTATTTTTTAGAATTAAAATCCTTGAACTAATGGACAATTATAAAGATGTCAAGTTTCTTGGTTAAATGACCTTTTAAATTAAAATTTTGACTAAATTGGCATATATCCATGACTCAAATTAGTTAACTTTATGTTTGAAATAATTTAGTGCAAAAAATTTTAAAATTTATATTTTTAAAAAAGAAATAAGAGAAATTGAATTATTTTGATAGTGGTGGTGGTTGTAATGGTAGTGAAGAGATGGAGACAAGGATGGGGCCATCTTGTGAAAAATTACAAAATAGGCTTGTAGATTTTTTTTTTTTCAAATTAGAATTTATAACATATTTTCTCCTTGTGAATTTTTAAATGTTTTTTTCTCTTGATATCACCCCCTATCTTTTTTTTTTTAAACAAAATAATTTCTCTTTATCCTTAATATTACACCCTACGAAAATTTTATTTATCATAATTCTATACAAATTGGTAAATTTGGAAAAAAAATATATCATTATCAGAATAGGGTGAATTTTAAAACTTGTGAAGGTAAATGCAATAAGACAATTTTATGTTGTTGTTGACTTGTAAATACCAAAATGATTACATCCCTACCCTTGATATTCTAATTCCATCCCTAGACAGACAACAATGGAGGTCTAAAAAAAGAAGAATAAAATAGGGGTACGTTGTTAAAATATTGAGTTGGCATAACAGAAGAGTTAAATGCTAAAAAGGTAAAGTAGAGGACTAAAGTGTTCATGACTCTAAATTTTAAGAGGGTAAAGTGTACTTAACTCATTGGTATATTTGTACATTTAGACTGAAGTTTAAACGCTATCATGATTGACTATTAATCAAAGGACTTTAGTGCAAAAACTAACATTACGGACCAAAATAATAGTAACACTGGGTATACTTAACCGTCTTTTTATTCTCAACATTGCAAGTGGCAGCATTTATTTTTCTCCCAAATGACAAATAGAAGAAATAAAATATTGGTTATCATATATTTTGATAAATTATAATTTAACCGCATTCTATTTGCCTATTATTGTTACTTTAATTCCTTCAAATTTTTTGATAGCACTTAAAATTTTTTTAGATATTGACAAACAAAAATAACCCTAGCCTTATCTTTTTCTCTCTTTTTATTTTCCTTTGCATTTTCTTTCACTTCTCTTCCTATTGCAATACAAAAGGTTCAAAGTAAATAAAGTTCTATAGTATTTGTAGACACTGAATTTTGATGAACTTTTTGTTGTAAAGATTAGAGCAAATTTTCAAAATTTTGCATTTTTCAAGACAAAGTTCCAATTTTACTAAAATTTGCATTAATAGGAAAAATAATCAAAGAGACATCATTTTCATGAGACTTAGGGGCAAAATTATCTTTTTACATTTAAGTGTCGTTTTTATAATTTTCAAGTTCTTAAATACAAGTTTGTGTTTTCATAACTTTTCCATGAATTTTGGCACCTTTTACTTTTAGACCTTTTTTTAGATTAGGCAAAATGCTTTTGGGGTCCAAATGTGCGTTTTGTAACAGTAGTCTTTTGTGTGCCGTTTTGAATCAAAACTAGAATTTTAGTGATATCTATGTATTTTTATAACTGTTAGAACATTTTGTAAATTTAAATTTCTTCTTGTTTTGTAGAAACCGGTATAAATTGCAGGGTAAAATGTAAAAAACTTCCCTATGGTTTGCCAAATATACACTTTACACCCTATAGTTTTCAAATGTATGTTTGAACCCCTTGTGGTTCAAATTTTTTTTGTAAAACGGATAAAAACCGTTAAAATTAATGAAAACCTCTAAAACTAACCCCAACTTGTGAAATGTCATATATGTCCCTAACCAATTAAAGTGTCTAACAAATTTTGGACTAAAATTAAAATAGAAAAGGGATCACAAAGTTTTGGGGCATAATTAAAAATAAATAGCAGTTAAACTGAAAATAATGGAAAAGAGAGGTCAAATTAAAAATAATAAAGACCCCAAACCCTTCATCTCTTCATCCCACCAAGGCACCAATCGTGCCTCTCCATCCCATGTCAACCCACCACCTTCTTCCCTTTACCTACCGACTGCCACCCCCACCCCAACCCCTAATCCAACCAACTTCCCTCCCAATCTTGCCATTACACCCCTCTTTCTTCTTCAATCTTCCTTCTTCCCTTTCCATCCTCTCTTATCCCTAACAACCAATCTACCTAGCTCCCCAACCCAAATCATGCCACTGCGTCCCCTTTCTCCCTCCCCCATCCTCCTCTCCCTAATCTCCTTCCCCAATACCCCTCTCGCTACCCACTTTTCCTTCTCCACTAATGGTGACGGATTCCTGGTGTTCTGATGCACAGGCTGATGGTGTTAGGTAGTTGGTAATATGCGGGATTGATGGTGACGAGCTTGTTCAGATTGGGACTGATAGTGATGGGTTGTTCAGACCAAGGCATGGGTGTTTTAATGGTGATGGGGCTTATGATACTTGGTAGGTGGTTGTTATTGTTCTGATTGGGGCCTGGGAGGATGGAAGAGAGAGCAAGGAGAAGGGGAAAAATGAAAAAAGAGTGCTATAGGTGAGATAGAAAGGTGTTGGGGTGGGGGTGGGGGTGGGGGTGGGTTCAAGGTTGGCGGTTAGGAAGTTAAAAAAGGATGGTTGTTGGGAAGGAGGATGGTGGATCTGCGAGTAGAGGTGTGGTTACTGATCTGGGAGTGGTGGTAGGGGTTGCAAGGCTGCTAGTAGTGGGGAAAGGTGGAAAAGTGTGAAAAGAGATTGGGAAGAGGTAGGTTTTTGGGTAAAAGGGTCAATTCATTTATAATTTTAATGTTAATTTCTTATAAAAATAACTTCACCCGCTTTACAGGCACGCGAATATCAATATCTGTTATATTTGACAATTTCCATCTATTTTGCAAAAAATATTTAAACCACAAGGTACTAAGGTGTACATTTAATAACTACAAGAGGGTAAAGTGCATATTTGGCAAACTATAGGAAGTTATTTGCAATTTATCATAAATTACACTGTCCCGACGTGAAAGTCGAACCCAAATCGTGTGGTTTTTTCAAAACATTTTCATCAAAAGGACATGAAAAGCAAATGTCAAATCATTTACTTTATGAAAAGACATTATTTATTTATCATATTTACAATTATTATTTTTTAGTTTTTGTTGTTATTATTATTATTATTATTAATCGCCTATTATTATTATTATTATTATTATTATTATTTATTTTAAAAAAAAAAAAAGAAAAGAAAAGGGTGATTGGACCTTTCACCACTCAATTCCTACACACAAAAACCGTCCCAAGACCCTGCCAATATTCTCTCTCCAAGAATCATTAGCCGTCCACCCCTAGCTGACCATTTTGGCTCCCAACTGTCAAAACACCTCAAGGCTCCCAAACCCCTTTCTCTGGCTCGGCCCAAAAACACTTTCCCTCTTTCCTATGTTTTTCCCATTCTTTTCACTACTCATACTAATTTTCCAAATTATTTGTTAAGGCTTAGAAAATATTTTTGGGCCCATTCATTTGAAAGGGTCATTAGATTTTCATAGGCCCAATTATTATTGCCTTGTTTAGAATTGCTTTTAGTCCCTGGAACTTTTTAAAATTGCATATTGGTCCCTAAAACTTTTTTAAAATTGAATTTTGATCCTCAAAACTTTTTGATATTATAAATTGGTCCCTTAACTTTTTAAATTACATTTGCTGGCTCCTAAACTTCTTTAAAATTATATTTTTGACCCCAAAAACTTTGTAGATCTTGTAATTAAGCTCTTAGAAGTTTATTTTGTTCCTAATTAAGTTTATTTTTCTTAATAAATTTTAGGAAAAATCGCCAAAATAGTCCCTCAAATTTTGACTTAAATGAATAAGCCTAATTAAAAGTTCTAGTCAAAAATACTGGCCCTTTAAAGAAAGTTCTAAGCCTTAGCAAATAATTATGGACACATCTAGATGTGTATAAGAGACAGTCTGTCTCTGCCACACATCTAGATGTGTATATTTTTTGGGTTGAATTTATTGGAATAAATTTCCTTATGATTAGGCAGCCGCAATATTTTCTAGAATTTTATTTACTTTTTTCCTTTTGTACAAAAAAAATTTGAAACACTATCTTGGCAAAGTAAAAAAGTTTAAGGACTATTTCAGCGATTTTCCCTAAGTTTTATTGTGCTACCAGAACTTTCTTTTTTCTTGTATGTTGATTGCTTAAAATGTTGTAGTTAAGTCTTTTAAGTTTAGATTTTGCTCAATTAAGTCCTTCAATTTTAGTAATTGTCGTTTATCCATTTTTATGATAGTTTATCTTAATTTAATCATTAATTTTTTTTATTAGTTTAATAATATTATTTTTGTTAGTTTAATTTTACTTATGTTTGTATATTGGTATGTTAACCCGTTAGTTTATATTTTGAGCTATAAATAGGATATATATTTTTTTTTATCTTCGGCACTTCCAGAGGTATACTTCTTAAGCCTTTACGTATAATACGTAGTTTATATGCTAATTGTTTAGTCACTTTATTTAGTTTAGTATTATTTTTTTATCATTTAATATCATTATTCAATATAATTTACAACACTCTTTGTAAAAGGCTTAAGCCTAATGTATTAAATAAGGTTATGTGCTATGTGTTTATCGCCTTTGTTAGGATTTGCATGATAGAATATTATGATTTATATGTCCATATGTTTATTATTTTATTCTATCGAACTTATTTACTTTTGATAAATATCTTTTACTCGCATTCTACACTAGTCCAATGCTAGTGTAGACAATTTTCCCCCTATGTCATCCAACACTGGCACGGCGAGTTTCCCCATTCCTCACATTTTCCTTGCACATATCTTTCTTTTTGTATTTATTGTAATCCATCCAAACTTGAAATAAATTTGGGTTAATTTCTTTGAAACATGAATTAAATCTCGCAATCGGTTTCACCAGGGCAAAAGGATGCCTTGGTTATGTGTAGAGTAGTCTAACCTTTCCTTTCCTCAATAGGACTTCCAAATCTTTTCTTTTGTTTTTGTAAACTAGGAATCATCTAATATAGGGTTTTTAATTTATTTATTTTTACTGAATTTAGATTTATTTATTACTTCTTTGTTTTAAATGCTTTAAACCTTTTACTTCCTTTCAACCCTTAGAAATTTTTTCTTTCCCTTAGGTTTAAGTTAGTGCCTTGATACATTTCACACATAGGGTGACGACTCCATTATTTATTTATTTATTTTTCAAAAATCCTATCTAGATTATTTTAAGGTCTTCAAACATCACTTTTCAAAGTCCCATTTTAGACCATATTTTTGTGCTATTATTATACTTATAATTATTTATTTATTTTTCTTTATTTTATATTATTTCATTTTTTCCACCAAAAAATAGGGTGCAACAGCTTTGCGACTCCACTGGGGACACTAAAGAGTCTGAACACTTCAATTTTAACATATTTTCTCATTTTAACCCCTTTTTATGTCAAGGTTGGATGTTTGTCCGTTTATTTCTTTTTAGTATGTATTTTGTCATATCTCTATCATTTGTGCTATTTGTTTACTGTTTATATATGTGCTAATTTTATTTTAGGTATTTAAATTATAACTTTGTACTCATGCCATACATGTATCTGCACTATCCTTTTTGTGGATGTCATTCCCACACACCTTGTAGGACTAGAATGAGATCTGTCTAGACACGCAGTCGTGGTACCTAGCACACGTAGCAGTGTCTAATGGATTACTCGAACCATCGATAAGGGACCCTTGGATTTAACAGCATGATACTTTTAGGTCCCCAAGTCTGAAGGCTCAGCAGCCGCCTGAAGCCTTGAATTTAGGATGCATTAGAAAACCAAACCTCATGAGCATGTAGATAGAGATACTTGTTTATATTTTCTTGTCTATTTAATATTTGACATTTAACTCACTTGTATTTTATTCTCCAATTCTATTATTATATATTTAGATTTTTTTGAGCACTCTACTATGAATAAATTTAAGGTTCGAGCCTCATGTAGGCGCGCGGGGTATAGGATGCAATGCACTTGCACATGCGTTGAACAGGTCTAACCCGAACCATTGACCTGGGACCCTTAGAATTGACAGAAATATCAGGCTACTTTTTTAGTTTGAAGGTTCGGAAACCTTAAACCTATGTGGAGTCTAGATTGCATTAGTGAACCCAAATTCATGCAACATTTAGATTGCCCATATGATAGAGCCTCTTGGATCCCTAATAGGACACGAGGCGCAAGGGGAGGGATAATCCTTTGTGTATACTTTTACTTTCATGGTATTCTTATTTTCTGTTCTTACTTTCTTTATTTATTGCTTTTCGTATCTCATGAGCCTTAAAAAAAGAGCGCTTGTGCAAAGTGTTCTTTTAGCAAGCCAGTTCTGATTCCCAAAAAAAATTTTGCATGTTCAAATTTCTGTCTATTGGACCTCATGCCCCAAAATCAAAATAACGTTATACTTTTATTATTATAATTTCAAGAGTTTAGATATGTTACCCCTAGGAATCCTTATTATATTTGTACCCTTAAATTGAGTTGTAATATTTTGTAAATGAGGTAAACTTGTACAATTTTTTTCGAACAATTGTATCCTCTTTTCATGTTAGTTATGCTCACCCCAACTTCTAAAAAGGGTACCCAGGGCATGTTTCAATTTTGTATTTTTTACTCATTTTTATAACTGGCATCATGCATCAGCCATAGAGGGAATACCATTTCAAATATCCCATGGCAGTTATAAGTCATCCCTTTGTCCTGGGTACATAACCTAATAAGACATGCATGTTTATCTCTTTGTATCATTCAAAGGGATATTGTACAAGGTAAGGATCTAAATTCAGGATCTATTCCAAAGGCAAGTGATGTCTGGGCATAAGTGTTAAACAAGCTCAGTTTACTAGGATATGAGTTTTTGACAAATCATCATTTGCCCATGTTAATCAAGTTGGTAAATATCCTAAGCATACGGACACTAAGTTCAAGATTTATATCGAACGGATATCTACCTTTTCAATGTGATTGTCACTTGCCCATAGACTAAGTAAACTGCAAAGCAGTTCAGGGTGATCGAGCAAAAGTCAAATCAGTGATCCCATTAACCTTTGGTAAACCATTCAAACTACCCAATCCATTCTAGCAAAAGTTCTCACTACCTTGCCCAGTGGATAAGACACTAGTCAACAATTCATATGAAATATGGAGTGTCTCAAGTATTTGAGTTATATTCTCTATACTTATTCATAAGCCATTCAAAGTATCCAATCCATTCGAACATAGTTCTCTCAAAGACTCTATGACCCAATGATTAGGACACTGGCCACCATATCACATGTAAATGGTATGTGTCATGAACTGTTTGAAATCTACTGTTTCATCCAATGTGTTTATCCTGATTGATCACGAGTCTCTTTTAGGAGCATAATTATCTCCCATATATTCATTTTCTTCGACCTCTCTTCATGATTCTATCAAATTAGTCAATCCATTCAGATGTCCATATCTTTATTACATGTAGTTGAGGGATCGAGTAATAAACTGATTGGTCGAGAATTTCAGTGCCAAGCACTAATAAGTGAGTTAGTTTGGTACGTCAGGTATTTTATAGTACCTACCCTTGACACAGCCAGGATTGTATTTCCATGCTAGGCCAACCCTTGGCATATTAAGGGCTCCTCCATAGGTCATGCATAGCGACTTTCATTGACTCAATATATTTTTCTTTTTTCTTTTGTCTCCCCTTCCTTACATTCATCTAAAAGTTGTTAAAGAGAGAAAAAGGGGATTTTCTTTGAAAATTTTGATCGTATCTTTCTTTGGTACAGTTTTCAACGATTTTGAAAAATCGATGAAACTTACTTGATATTTCATAGATCCCGCAATTCATACCAGCACACATTCAATTTAACTAGTATTTCCACAAGTATGACACCAAAAATCAGTCTAAGGACAAGATATTTATTACTATTACTGTCGAGTTGTAGTCTGTGAGTCACATTATGCCTTTTAAAAGTTATGATCTTCGAAAATTTTCAATTAATACATTGATTTTGTTTGAGTAATCAATTCATTGCATGTATATAGTATGCGTTCAAAACATTTCATTTCAAAAAAATTTCGCATTGTTAAACAAACACAAACCAATTGGTATATAGTTATAGTGTCAATTTTGTCTTATGTGTGAACCATGGATTAAGCCTTGAAGAACAAGATTGAGATAAATAACCCATGTTCATGTTCTACATGCAATTCTCATTCATACATTTGGCTAACTAAATTCACTGCATGTATTCTGAAAAATTATTGACCTAGCCATTCTGAAAAATATTGGCCTAGCCATTTTCATGAGAGAAATCCTCTACCCAAACAACTGTCTACCTTTTGCTAGCCTACTAAATAACAAGCTGGTAGATACAGTTTGATCAATTACCTTACTGATCACTTCCCACACTGGAGCAATTTTAGGAAGGTAAAATTTTGTCTAATTTGACTCATGTCACATCTATTTGAAAACATAATGTGTTCTTTCTCTTGATTGTTGTGGGAATCTAGGATGACGCTTTAAGCATTTGTTTCTCTATCAAAACACAATATATCCATTGTTGTCCCCTTTGAGCCATTAGACATGATGATTTCCTTTTAACAAGAAAGTTCTTGATGATCACGCTCCTACACTGGGGGAATTTTAGATATAGAATTAGAAAGTCCAGTCTTGACTGTACATTTCTTACACTAGTTGCCATGAGAGTTTAGAATGATGTTTTGGCCTTCGTTTCTACTATCCACGCACTATTCATCCCTTGTATCCCCTTTGAGCCTCTAGGGTTGAATCTTTCATTTCATATGTACCTATTGATCATATTCCTAAACTAAGGGTGGTAACATAAACCACGAGAAGGGAGCAGGATAAAATCCTGGACTCTTAGACTGACTCGGGAACAAAAGACAAGAGAACAGGCATCATAATCAAGCCAAAACATACCAACCCATTTGCATTACAAACTATAGTATCTGAAATTATAATAACCCTAGCATAAATTCTTTCCATACTCACCTTACGGGCATTTCCCCTTGAACGGCTTCAACATATGCCTAGACAGGTACTTTTTGAGGCCCTAGCCTTTTGTCTGGAGGGATTTCTACTAGTTTAATACTATTATCCAGATTTTAACCATAGAATGGAAAATTTTCAACCAAAATATCCACATACCTCATGGTGCCTGGTGTCTTGTTCTTGTCTGAGTAGATCCTTTGAAAATTATTTGTTAATCTTTTATGGGTTCAAGACCTTTCGGTCTCTCCCCCTGGTTTCTTGGATAAAAAGAAATGTAAGTAAATAAGGAAAGCTTTTAGAGAGAAGGGAAAGAAATTTTATTAATACTGGAGAAATTTACAAGGATAAACTTTTTGGAAGTATTTACAGAGGAGTCTAGTTTATGAGAAGGCTTGATGGGGGATGGGATTCATTGCTTCTATCTGGTGTCTGCTACTGAATGAGAAGAGTCCTATTTATAGTGAATTCCGGATTTCAATTCCGAACTTCAAAGCTATCCTAAAGAGTACAATAATTTAAGACAACTGTTAATTCTGGATTTTAATTCCAGACTTTAAAGCTATCCTAAAATTATTAAAGATTCCTAACAGCTGTATATAGTACAATAATCAGGTTTAAGACAACTGTTTCGGAGTTACATTATTGCTGATATCTATAGTACAATATCTGTCCTTTTTTTTTTTTTTAGAGAGTTGTCTAAAGTGTGGTTTCTACATTTTGGTATCCAATGCTGTCTACTCCGTCTGTGGATGACACCTGGTCTTCGAGGTCTTGTGGTGTTATAGTAGAATCTGCATCAGATTTTGTCTTGTTGCTTTCTTCTTTATTTTTTCTTGGTCTTCTGATGTGGTCTGAGTTACTTTTCCACTTAATGGTGTTTTTGGGAGGTTTTTTAATTCTCCCAGAAGCTGTTCTAAAATATTTTGGGTCTTTTTCTTTTTGTTCTTTTTATTTAGTCTGATGCCTCTTTTTTGTTCTGAAGAGGATGACTCTTCTTTTTCAGAAGTTTTTGGCAAACTTTCAGCCATTAACAGACTATTGACTTTGTCTTTATCCTTGTCCGTTTGCAAGGGACTAGGTACAGGCTGACACCCTGTACTAGTCTGTATGATTTTTGATAAATCACCAACCATGAACGGACTCTTGATAAGTCTTTACCGGTTGCCGTTTGAACCGGACTAGGTGTTCCTTGGCCGGAAACACTGGCTTTTGTTAGATTTATTGTATTAAAATATCTATTCTTCCAATCTTCTTTTTCTAGGGTTAATGTCTGAATCTTCTGTTCTAATTAATGTCTGAATCTTCTGTTCTAACTCTGTTATCATGGTCTTATTATTAAAAATTTTAGTCTCTAATTTCTGATATCTTTCATTAATAATCTTAAAATTTCTAGTTATGGCCTCACAATGATCACAGAAATTAATTTTATCACCTTCATCTGAGTGAATGACTGGTCTGGTATTAATCTGGTCCGAGATGAAGAATTGGTTTCCTAGATAAAATTTGCAAGCCTCCAATCCTTCCTCAATTGTCTGAAACCCTTTATATTTTGGGTTTTTTGCACCTCTAATGGCTGAAAGGACTTCAACCCATGTCTTGTATAAGCCTGACTTCCCTGGGGTTCCATGAAACACTGTATAACACTGGAACTTGTGTCAAGAAAGGTCGTTTAATTCATTAAAATAAGCAGTTAAAGCATTTAAAGAATTAGTAAAATGACCTATATTTTTCTTTTGGTAAGAAATCCACAAATTATCTAATATTACCTTTTGTTGCTCATTTATATTGGTATAAAGGCCTAATATCCTAAAACTATTTTGTGGGGGAATTGCCGCTAAACTATGTCCATTGAAATTAAATCTTTTTTCTGTTCCACTAGGGGTCTGTTTTAAAATGCTGGGAAAATGAAATGGATTGTCTAAACTTATAAATGTCTGATGAGTTTGCTGGCTTGATTCAGCAACAGTAGGTATTTGTGTCATAGGAATAAAACTTGAACTTGGTCTAGGTGCTCTGAGTTGAGTCCTTGGGTCTGATGCAGGCCTGAAAAATCAAAACAAACATTAGATTTGAAAATTATTAAGAATTATATATTTTTCTAGATAATTCGTCTGCTAATCTGTTATATTTTCCTTTAATATGCTCAAAATTTATATTATATTCAGCTAGGGAATAACTTTTAAAGAGAATTTTTGCCATCTCTTATGTTTACTTTTTTCTTTCATATTTTGAGAATATTTAACTATAGTTTCGCAATCTGTTCTAATCGTAAATTCCTTCTTGGAAATTATAAATAATTTAAAAGTGTCAAATGTATAGATAATAGCTAATATTTCACAATCTAAACTAGTCTTATAACCTTTTTCTCTAAATGTTCCACTGGCATATCTACATAATTTCTCTAAGTCTTTTGGTGAATACTTATGGGGTTTTGATTTTAGAATTCCTCCCCATCCTAAATCACAACCATCTATTTCTATTATTAAATATTCTGATTCTAAAGGTAATTGTAAAGAGGGTATGTTCTGTATCATATGTTTTATCTTTTTTACTAAATTTACATCTTCTTTATTAAAAAATCTTTGTCCATTTTTTCCCGTCTTGGAATATAACGGTCCTGCAATTTTGCCTATATCTTTAAGAAATGGTCTAGCATAATTTATAAGTCCTAAGAATTTCTTGTAATTCTTTTAAATTTTCTAATTTATCAGGCATTTCTAATACTTTCTTAGCTATATGATCCTGTAATTTTATCTGACCGTTTCCTATTTCTACTCCTAAATATTTTACGTGTGTTTTAAATAATTCCACTTTCTTTTTGCTTATTATTATGCCATGTTGATAAAAAATTCTAAAAATTGTGTTAAGGTGTCCTACATGTTCTTGTTCATTTTTTGAAAAAACTAATATGTCATCTATGTATACTAATACAAATTGGGAATATTCTAAGAAAATTTTATCCATTTTTCTCTAGAAGATACTGGGTGCATTCTTTAATCCAAATGGCTTTACTAACCACTCAAATAATCCTAATGGGCATGTAAAGGCAGTCCATTTTATACTATCTGGGTGTATTTTGATTTGCCAAAATCCTGACTTACAATCAAATTTACTAAAAACCCTTTTTCCCTGTATTCTATTTATTAAGAATGTTTTTTCAAGGATGTCATAACTATCGTTTATGGCATTTATCATTCAATCTTTTATAATTTATTACCATCCTACTTTTTCCTCTAATTATTTCACTATATTTTCTAACTATAAATGCTACTGAACTATGAGGGGATTCTGATGGCCTTATTACTTTTAAATTTAATAATTCTTTAATGTGCATCTTAAATTCTTCTATGTCTTGGGGACTAGCTTCTATTTTTGCAGTTTTTATTATATAGTCTGGATTTTTAACTTTTATTTCACAATAAATTTTATTTTTATCCCATAATTTTATAGGGTCTTCTCCTATAAATGGTAAAATATCTATTTGTGACTCTATTTCGGCTCTTGTCTTTAAATGTAATAAATTTTTAAGATTAATTCTATCCATTAAATATTCATTTAATTCATCGGCTTCTAAATAGTCTTGCTCTAAAACTGTTATATTATTACAACAACCTTCTTTCCCTCTTTTACATTCTACACATTTTTCTTTTATTTTAGTGCTAGATTCTTTATTTTCTATTTGTTTTATAATATCTGGGTGAATGGAGGTAGTGAGGATGGATTACAAGGACTAGCAGTGACGTTCTTAAAAATCTGTACATATTCTTTTGTTAATATAATTCCTCCATCTAAATCTAATAAGAATTTTAATCCTATAATTATTCCTACTCCATGTGTTTCGAAAATATCTCTTATTAATACATAAGGCATGAAATAATATTGGCCATAACTATTACAATTATTTAAAAATGCTATATTATAATTTTTTGCATAAAAATTATATTCATTTATACTACCGTCCATTTGTGTGGCTTTTACTGATTCTTTAAACTTAAGTATTTTTGTATTATCTACAAGTTTTGAGTCTACTATTATGGTTGTACATCCTGTGTCTATAATTGCACTGGTTCCTATAATTTTATTATAATGTTTAAATGTTACTTCTAATTTTATAGAATTCAATTTTTTCTCTTGATTACAAAATTTTATTTGATTTTCTAAGTTGTCTGAGTTAATATTTTCCCATATATTTATCGTCTACTATTTTTCCTTTTCCTTTTTCTTTATAGAAAATTTCTTTTTCTAGATTAGCTACTCTTTGTTCTAAGCGAGTTATTCTATCAAAAGTATTTTCATCTATATGGGAATTATTAAAATTTTGTATTTGAAATTTAAAATCTGTATATTTTTCTACACAACTTATACAGGCTTCATTAAAACATGAATTACATTTACTTCTTTTATTCCTGGCTGGGTACCAGTCACAAAATAAACGAGGT
Organism: Cinchona pubescens; assembly: GCA_025175665.1. NCBI lineage: Eukaryota > Viridiplantae > Streptophyta > Magnoliopsida > Gentianales > Rubiaceae > Cinchona > Cinchona pubescens. The sequence goes on along the minus strand of JANKKI010000027.1, from coordinate 1,951,835 downwards.
TTAGAATCTAATCCTTTATTCTTTTGCCACTTATGGTCACAATCTATATTTGGTATTTTAATTTTTGCTTTAAACATAAAATTTATTCCTTTTAACTTTTTGTATAAATTCTTCTAAGTCTGATTCTTCTGGGTCTAAGAATTGGTCTATTATTTTATTTTTCTCTTCTAGATTTTGTTCTTCTAATAATTCTTCAAAACTAACAATGGAATAAATAGTTTCTGTGTCACTAAGAGTTTCATCGACGTCTAGGTAGTCTTGATACTGTATTATTTACTAATATGGCCTTTTTATTTGTCAAATTTATTCTTCTAGGACATGCTGAGCTTAGATGGTCTGGACTACTGCATGTATAACAATAAAGTTTTTTCCTATATGTTCTATCAGGGTCATATTTTCTAACATGTCTATCTTTGTTTAAGTAAGGTTTTCTAGCTTGTGATCTTTTTGTGTAATAATTTTTTCTTTTAAGTGTCTGTTTTGGATATTTCCTATTTTTGTATCTAGGTTTTTCTTGTTTATCATAATGTTGAGGAGTATAAATTTGACTACAAAAACTTGTTTCATTTTTTAATTGTCTACTTATTTGTATATTAGTACATTTTTCTACTAGTATTTTTATTATGAACATTGCTCGTTGGCCTAAAGATATTCCTATTCCTGTTTCCATTCTCTTATCTACTATTTCTTCTTTAAACCTTTTACTTATTTCAAGTCTTAAAGCTCCTGGTAGTTTATTAAAAAGTTTATTACCTATGTCTGTATTCATACAACAAGTATTTCCACTAAGTGAGGCATAATATATATTCTGCTAAAAAGGGTTTTATGTACCAATTTTTTAAATTTAATTGTTCTAGTTTAATTAATGCATTCTTTTGTTGTTCTGTGTTTCCAAAATTTGGATCTTCTCCTGTTATGAATTGATGTATTGTATTTCCAAAATTAAAAGGCTTTGGTCCTAAGGAAATTAATTCAGCTAATTCCATTGGATTTCTATCCTTCCATTCTTGCCACATAGCCTTGGCTGATTCTCCTAAATATTGTTCTAAATATCTTAACATTTCTTCTGCATCTTTAGGGTCAAAGTGTTTTATATAGTCACTAGCTATTGCATTTTTCCAAGAATCTAAATAATTATTCCATCTTTGAGGATCTATATTAGTTATATTTAATATACATGGTTGTCCTCCATACTGATGAGTGTAAGAGGCTTCTGTAGGATCTCTTCGTCCTCTAGGTTTATATGGAACTATCTGTGAAGGTGGTGTGTAAATATTTCCAGCCTAGAATGTTTCTGTTGGGTCTATTCTTTTTCTAGGCATATTTCCAGTAGAATATATAGGTCTATTTCTAGAAAAGATTGAGGGTGTTTATGTTCTTAATCTACTTTCTCCTGAATCTGGTATTTATTGTTGAGGATTACTACTGCTACTTGCTTCCATTAATTCTAAAATTTCTTCTCTTTTTTCTATTATACTAGGTTCATATACTGTACTATTTGTATCTTCTTCTGAAATTAAACTAATTATTTCTTCGTCTTTTAGGTCATATGCTTCTAAATTCATATCATCTTCTATTTCTAAAATTTCTATTGCTTTTGTTTTTTGTCTTATCATTAAATTATCATATGAATCATAACAATTAATTACATGTCTAAATATTATATTAATGTTATTAAATTCTTCTTTACATCCTGTACAATTAATTTTTCTATTTTCTTTGTTTTTTATTTTTAAAATGTTAACTAATTTTTCCCAAAGTTTATCATCTTGTGTTTCTAAATAAAAGTCTGTATCTATTTTTCTAAAATTTTTAATATTTCTAATATTTCTCTATTCATCTTCCTCATTATTATTACTTTGACTTGTACTTGCTTCTATATAGTCTGTAAATCTTTAGACTTTCTTCCTAAGGTGTCTTCATAATAAATACTATCTTGTGGGATTATTACCTTTTCTGGATTATCTACTAATTTGTCTAATTCCCATGTAATCCTGATTGGTCTGTATTATCTATAGTTAGTGGGGGTAAAAGTTTTATCCCTCTATTTCCTAACATTTCTACAGTATTTTTTATATTTATTTTATATCTAGGTGTATTACTCTGAGTCAATTTTCCTAAAAATGCTGTGCATAATAATAAATTTTTTCCTTCAAAATCTTGATATCCTCTTGTCATTATTTTTATTTGAATATGTTCTGCAAATTCTCTAGTATCTAGCATATAATTAGGACAGAATAAAATATTCCACCTCCTGTCTGCATGTCTATTTCTGTTCCTCCTATAATAGCCTTATGTGCGTCGATTTATCCTAGTATCCATAATTAATAATAATACTTTTCCTCCTAAGTTTGTTCTGTGTAGGGCTTTTATGCCTATTACAATTAATCCTAGATGGGTTAATCTAAAATTTCCTTCTAAAAGTCTTTGTCTATGAGATGGGGTTACTAAATGTAGATGAACTGTGTCTCCTTCTAAGCATCTGACTTGGACTTCTCTATAATGTCTATAGAGTCTAGTTTGGTCTGATGTTTCATATAAAGGATTTGAATTAATTATGTTTATTCTATTATTCCTAAATGTTTCTATATCTCTATCAATATCAATTATTTCTCCTAAATTTATTAGATCTTCTGTGGGATTTCTATAAGCCCTAATAAATTTTTGAATTCTATTTACTATTGTACTTACTGTACTATTGTCTTCTCTATTTCTTCTACTTTCTGTAGCTATTGTCTCAGTTCTTTCCTTATCTTCAGAATTTCCTGTTCCTAATTTGGGCATTATTGTTTAGATTATAAAAATGTCCATAACAGGTTGTTGTCTAACCTTTTTCTTTCCTTTTGTTCCTAAGTCCATTTTATTGATTGCTTCTGCTAATTTATCTACTTCTCTATGTGAGACTAAGTCTTTTAAATATTCTTCTATTTTTACTACTTTTTGTTCTAACTTCTCCATTTTAATTTGTGTTGATATTAATAATGCTATTATAGTATTATTTTGTCTTACTATTTGTTTATCTGCTGGTGTGCCTGGCTCAAATGTCGAGAATCCTATTGGGTCTTGCAAATATTTTTTAGTTTCTTCTATTGCTAGTTTGTAGTCTAAATTATTTTCCATCATTCTATCTGTTGTACTTTTATTATTTTGTTTCCCTGTCTTCCTATTTTATCTAGATTTTTCTCTATTTTTTCTAAATTAGGAATTTTATTTTCTTTTTTCTTTTCTAGTTTTTCTATTTCCGTTTTTAAATAATCTAAGTTTTGTCTTATACTTTTTAATTCTTTATTTTGATTTTTTAATGTCTCAAAAATAACTGCTATCATATTTTTTGTATTTTTGTCTATTGTTTTGGAAGTCCTTTTTTATACTGTCTAATATAATCTAACATACTGATTATTAATCCTTCTTTAAATATTATTTCAGGATTTATTTCTGGGATGCCGATTTCTGAAGCTATTCTTAAATATATCTGTATGCCTCCTAGGCAATTTTCTAAATATGTAATAGTCTGTTCTATTGATCTTTGTGTACGCATATCAGAATCTATTAAGCAAAATTTCCAACTATTTAATTCTATTGAATCCATTTAATCTGTATCTGGGTATTCTTCAGAATCATAATAGTCTAGAGAATTGTAACAAGTGTAATTACTATTGTCCTCTGGTACTGATGTAAATATCACAAAATCCTTTGTTGTTGTAAAAAATTTATATTATAATTTTTGTCTATTTCTTCTGATGTAACTGATAATAAAAATTCTCTAAGTGGTTTACTCCATTTTTCTATTTTTTCTAAAATTATCATCTTAGCTTCCTGGTCTAAAGGATTAAAATAATCCTAAGTATTTCCTTTTTATGTTGTATACTTAATTCTACACATTGTTTTATTTTACTTGCTAAAATTTTATTATAACTGGTCTGATTAGGTAACATAATAAATAATTCTGGTAAATCAGTTAAATGAATTTCATAAATATAACCATATTTTTTATTTTTAATTGTATAAAAAGTATCATACAAAGAACAACTAATTAAATTTCCATCATTTTTATAAAAGTCCTTGATTAAGTCTTTCACCATATACTTCAGTCTGAGTCATAGGTATACTAGTTCCTCCTCCTAAAATGGCTTTAGGGATTACTCTTCTTTCTATATCTGTCATTTATACTATTTTGGTTCTTAATAATTTTTCAAAAACTCGTCTATATTCTCTTTCTCCTAGATCTAAATTTCCTAAGTCATTAGGAAATTCTCTTTTAAGATAGTGTGCTTCATTAATATAATAATTTATTAAAAAAAACTGTTGCTTTATACTAACTCTTTTATTTTCTCTTACAAGGTCTTCTAGTCTTTTCATTAATTTTCTATTTTTTGTTAAGAATTTCCAAATGATGTCTAAGTGATCTATTGCCATTGTGGTGTATTGGAAACCTACTTAGTCCTTACTACCATAAAAGAATAACAAATAATTTTCAAAGTCATGGCTCTGATACCAATTTTGGTGGTGGTAACCTAAACCACGAGAAGGGAGCAGGATAAAATCCTGTACTCTTAGACCGACTCGAGAACAAAAGACAAGAGAACAGGCATCATAATCAAGCCAAAACATACCAACCCATTTGGCGTATCAAATTTTGGTGGTGGTAACATAAACCACGAGAAGGGAGCAGGATAAAATCCTGGACTCTTAGACTGACTTGGGAACAAAATACAAGAGAACAGGCATCATAATCAAGCCAAAACATACCAACCCATTTGCATTACAAACTATAGTATCTGGAATTATAATAACCCTTGCATAAATTCTTTCCAGACTCATCTTACGGGCATTTCCCCTTGAACGGCTATAGATAGATACTTTGTTCTCAACATATGCCTAGACGGGTACTTTTCGAGGCGCTAGCCTTTTGTCTGGAGGGATTTCTACTAGTTTAATATATCCATATTTTAACCATAGAATGGAAAATTTTCAACCAAAATATCCACATACCTCATGGTGCCTGGTGTCTTGTTCTAATCTGAGTAGATCCTTTGAAAATTATTTGTTAATCTTTTATGGGTTCAAGACCTTTCGGTCTGTTCCCATGCTTGCATTCTAAGGAATAGGCCAACCAATCAAATTCAAAGGTATTGCAAGCATCCTATGCCACAAGCTGGACTATCAAAGATTTAAGTGGACATCTGATAAAGATTTTTGCTCATCTCAAAAGTGGAAGCAAGATCACGAGGTGGTCAAAAGATTGAATGATGCAAAAATAGTCAAGTCAATGCATGAAAGCATAGCATAGACTTTGTTTTGTATTTCATTTATGTAATAGATAGAGAAAGATGTGGAAACGGTTGTGGTAATGGCAATGGCAACGGTGAAATCCTCCACAAGTAGCAGTATTCTCCCGTATTCAAATTTTCTCTTCTCTCACCTCAAAGACTTCAGATTCACCAAATTGACTTGATAGTTTTCCACTTTTATAGAGTATGTCAATTTGTATTGGGTTTCTGGTTAGTTTGATCAAAATTTGTTGTTCTATAATCTTTGTCCAGAACCTATTTGAACTTCTGACAAAGAGGGGCAAGCTATAAATACTAAATTTTGATACGCTTTTTGTCGTAAAATGCCAAATTGGAGCAAATTTTCAAGATTTTGCATTTTTAAGACAAAGTTACAATTTTACTAAAATTTTGCATTACTAGGCAATAATCAATTTTTATCACTTTTATGGGGCGTAGGGCCAAAATTTTCTTTTTACATCTAAGTGTCGTTTTTATAATTTTTAAGTTCCTAAATATAAGTTTGTGTTTTTAACATCTCGTGAATTTTGGCACCTTTTAAAACCCATTTTTGAGGAAAAATATTTTTAGGGTCCGAATACTCATTTCTTTTACGATAGTTTTTTGGGTGTCGCTTTGAATCAAAATTAGAATTTTAGCGATGTTTATGTATTTTAGATATCTGTTAGAACATTTTTGTAAATTTGCATTTATTCTCGTCTGGCGAAAAATGGGTATAAATTATACTGTTAGGTGAAAGTCATACCCGAAACGTGTAGTCTTTTCAAAAAAATTTCATCAAAAGGTGCGCGTGAAAAGCAAATATCAAATCATTTTACTTTAAGAAAAGATGTTATTTATTTTTTATATTTACAATTATTATTTTGTATTTATTATTATTATTAAAAAAAAAAAAAGGTGATTGGACCAGTTCCTACCCACAAAACCCCCCAACCCCTGATAGTAATTTCTCCCCAAGAATTATTAGCCGTCCACCCTAACAGACTATTTTGACTCCTAACTACCAAAACACCCAAGGCTCCCTAACCCCTTCTCCCTCTCGACCAAAAAACTCTTTGCCCCTTTTATATGTTTTTTTCATTCTTCTTACTACTACTACTAATTATCCTATCACACACAAAAAAAACACACACACACACACACTACAGTGTACTACTACTACTATTTTCTTCTACTACTACTACTAGTACATTTTCTTCTACACACATACTTCACACACGCACAAACACACAACCCATACACAAAAAAAAAAAAAAGGAAAGAAATAAAAAGAGGAGATGGAGAATGGAGATTCAAGCTTGGATTAAAGATTTGCCACCACTTTGATGTTCATTTTGTATAAGGTAAGTGTTTTATCATTGTTCTAGTTGTTTTAATGTAGTACTACTTGTATTTTTTATGCATTTTATTTTATGTTGAATAATACATGATTGTTGCTGCTTTTGATGAATTTATGGTTTATTAATAATTTATGTGTTGTGAAAATATTTTTTGTGTTTGATTTATGTTGTTTAGTTGAGATTTGGTTGAGTATTAAAAATCAAGAAAGAAAACGAAGAGAAAAGAAAAGAAAAATAGAAAAATTTGATTGAAAAGAGGATTATTTACTCATCTGTCCATCTAAAATGGTGTAAGAAATTACAATTTTATCCCTTAATCATTTATGTGTTATGTTTTAGGCCAAAAGGTTCCTATATTTTATGGGTTAGTCCGAGAAACTTTAGGTTAATTGTTTAGGCCTTTTCTTTATTTTGTTGTTATTCTATTTGTTTAAATCTATATTTTTAATAAATTAGAGGCCTATATCTATCTAAGTTTGTTTATTTAGTGAACTTACTTTGATTGTTTGGGTTAATAGATTTGCTTAATGGTTTTATTTACATTTAATTTGTGGATTTATTTTGATTGATGGACTGATTTATTTGTTGGTTTGTTTACCTAATGGGTTTAGATAATGAGTTACGTTATTCAACTAATGGATTTGTTTTCTTATTGGAGTCGTTGAATGAATGAGTTTTGTTGGATTATATTTTGTTTAATGGGTCTTGTGGGTTTTGACTATATATTGGGTTTTGTTTAAATAATGAAGTAAATATTTGTAATGAGTTAGGGTTTTATTTTAAATGGGCTATATTATTTTAGTTTAAGTTTCAGATGTGGGCTCTAATGTGTCGTTGGGTCATGTTTTTGTTTTGGGCTAGCTCATTTTCAGTTGGGCCCATTGACTTTTTTATTAAGCTGGTTAGTTGTCATGTTAGGCCTATACTAACTGCTTTGTGTGTCGGCTTGTTTTGACTTGGGCCAAATTATTTTGTAAAGGCTTAAAACATATTTTTGGGCCCATTCATTTGAATCATCAGATTTTTTAGGCCTGATTATTATTGCCTCTTTTAGAATTGGCTTTTTGTCCCTGAAACTTTTTAAAATTATATTTTGGTCCCTAAAACTTTTCAAAATTGTATTTTGATCCTTAAAACTTTTTGATATTGCAATATAGTTCCTAAAATTTTATAAATTGCATTTGTTGGACCCTAAACTTCTTTTAAGTTGTATTTTTTACTCCAAAACTTTGTACATTTTGTAATTAAACCCTTGGAAGTTTATTTTGTTCCTATCTTAAGTTTATTTTTCTTAATAAATATCATTGTACTACTAAACCTTTCTTCTTTCTGGTATATTGACACTTCCATTGCGTAAAAATAATTCAGTTAAGTCTTTTAACTTTAGATTTTGCTCAATTAAGTCCTTCCATTTCAATAATTGTTGTTTATTCATTATGATAGTTTATCTTAATTTAATCATTAAAATTGCTTTTATTAGTTTAATAATATTATTTTTGTTAGTTTAGTTTTACTTATGCTTGTTTATTGTTACGTTAACTCATCTGTTTATATTTTGAGCTAAGAATAGGATAATTTTGTACCTTTGGTGCTTCTAGAGGTATGCTTCTTGACCCTTTACGTGCAATACGTAGTGTATGTGCTAATTGTTTAGTCACTTTATTTAGTTTATTATTATTTTTTTTATCATTTAAGATCATTATTCAATGTAATTTACAACTTTTTGTAAAAGGCTTAAACCTAGTATATTAGATAGGGTTACGTGCTATTTGTTTGTACGCCTTTGTTAGGATTTGTATGCTAGAATATTATATTTTATATTTTTGAGGTCTTTATGTGTCTATATTTGCGTTTATTATTTTATTCTGTTGAGCATACTTACTTTTTGTAAATATATTTTTCTCACATTCTATACTAGTCCAATGCTTGTGTAGAAAATTTTTTCCCTGTGTCAATACAATGTTGAAACACTGTGAGTTCCCCCATTCACCGCATTTTCCTTGCGCATCTCTTTCTTTTTGTATTTATTGTAATCTATAAAAAGTTGATATAAATTTGGGTTAATTTCTTGGAAACATAAATTAAATCTCACAACCGTTTTCTTAATAGGACTCCTGAATCTTTTATTTTATTTTTATAGACTAGGAGTAATATAGTATAGGGTTTTAAATTTATTTATTTTTACTAAATTATTTATGTATTACTTCTTTGTTTTAAATACTTTAAACCTTTTACTTTTCCTCAACCCTTAGGAATTTTTCCTTTCCCTTAGGTTTGAGTTAAAGTGTCCTAATGCACTTCACACACCGAGTAGCAACTCTATTATTTATTTATTTATGTATTTTCTCATTATTTGTAGTATTTCATTTTTCCTTAACGAAAAATGAGGCGCAACATTATTTCTTTCAATATCATTATATATACTAGTTTCCATAAATATGAAAATACTCTTTATAGTTGAACTACAAACTATACACAACTACTTTTTTTGAGAATATATCTAGTATAACTTTTTGCAATATAAACTATTTAATCAATTGGCCAAATTAAAGTTAATAGTGTATATTGTTTATGGCCCAATGCATATATAATTTAGTAATTAAATTATTAAAATATGTGTAAACATGATAAAACTTATTATAAATCTCGTTTTTACAATGGAAAATGGCAAATGAATATTGCATAAAAATTCTTTTCATGTATGCAAAGAAGAAGAAAGGAAATGACGGAAATAAAGAAAAAGAGAAAGAGAAAAGGTATATAATAACAATAATAAAGGCATATTCTAGTATGTCGAATAACACTTATAATTCAAGATAGAGTTTAAGTGCAAACTGAAATAAATAAATAAAACCAGCCTAAAAATATAGAGCATTAACTCATGTTTGGTAGCTAGAATACATATACTAGAAAGACCTTTCTAACATGTTCATTCAATTGGGTTTGATATGAATAGTTAAAGTTGGAAAGATCATTCTATAAGAAAAGGTCATTTCAACTAAAATTTGAAAACTCATTCCTCAAAAAAAGAAAAGAAAAACTTGAAAAAAAATGTTTTTAATTTCAAGTTAAAAAGAGAAAATTATGAAATATTAAATTTATCTAACTATTATCGATAAACAGGAGAAAATTATGAGATTTCAAGATGTATCTAACCATCGATAAACTTGACAGTGTTACAAAAATATGAACTCAAACATTGGTGTACTGGTAGAGGAGGGCCGAGCAGAGCTGAAAGAGTTCCAAGAATACAAACTATAATGGACAAATAGACAGAATGATTTTGTAGCCCTGGGATACTTGCTACTTATGCAAAAAATACAAGACAATTGCATAATGGAAAGGTGAAAACCTTGCTTTGTGAAGGATCTTCTTAGAGTTGATGCTAAAGTTAATTCTGTTTTTTTCATTCAACCAGGGTTGTTTAGGATATGTCTATCCAAAAAAAAACTTATCTAATTTTTGTTTGCATAGTTGTTGCCTCATTGGTAATAAATACAATTTTAAAATAAATATGTCATTATATAATTAGCTAAATTTTACAATGTATTTATTTAAATGTAACAAAAATGTAAATGTGAATTTGTAGTTTTTATATTTTTAATACAAAATACTTAAACTTTTTTATAGTTATAGAAATAGTATCCAACATGAATAAAAACAATATAAAAAATTGTATTGAAAACTATTCTATTTTGATAACTAAAAAATTACGATAAAAAATTAAAAAGAACACACATTTCATTGTAAATTAAATAACCAAATAGTGGAATGAGAATAAATATTATAACATATTTTGAGTAGAAACATCTGAGATCAATACTTTGAAGTATGGTAATGTAATGAAAATGGCTAAAAGAATCAAATCCGTTCTTTTATTGGTTCAAAGTTGATCCTTAGTTTGCCATATGATCAATATCCTATTTTATTGTTACACCAACCAATTTTAGAGAATATAGAATAATGTGTTGGAGAAAGAATTGCATATATGCACTTGTAGGAGGGAACCACTACTATTCTTTTGATTCTTTTTTGTTTCAGCAATTGGTCAAAAAGAGAAAAATACCAATGGACGAAATTAGTTGTCTTCTCCTAATTATTTCCCTATAAAAACCTCTGATAAACCATATCTCTCTCTGTGTCCATTTAATTGTCACCACATTCATTTGGCCATTTTCTTCAATTCCTCATAGGGATGAAAAAAAGTGGGATAAACCGCTTCAATTTTTTAATATGTGCATTTTGGTTTCTTTCATCGGGGACCCTTTTTGCAGAGGGTTATTTAGGTATTAATTGGGGAAGGATGGCAACACAAAGAATCAAAATCGATACCCTCCATGGTGGTTGATATGCTTATGCAAACTAACATCAAAGAGGTGAAGCTTTTCAGTGCAAGCGATAATGTTATGGAAGCCTTTGGGGGGACTGGTATTGGGCTAGTAATCACAATGCCCAATTCTTCTATAGATATTATGATGTTTCTCGAAGTGTTTGCCGAATTTTGGATAAATAACAATATCGGAAAATTTAACAATTCCGTTAATTTTAGGTAAGAGCTATTTTTCTCATTTAAAAGAAAGGTTATGAGAAATTCTACGAGTCTCATTAAAGGACTTATTATATTGATTTTAAAAATTTATACAATACAACTTATTAAAATATATGATATTGTACTGTATAACCTTTCAAAACACAATTGAACGATTCCTTCTATCCGCTCTTATATCCCCACCTCTCTCCTTCTCTTTAAAGAGAATTCAACAATAATTTCTTTTAGCTCTATTTAATGCCTACCTACAAATTCTTATTAAGATTTTGATTTTGTTTGTATATAAATTTTGAGTGCTCTTTTATAGGTATGTCTATATTGGGACCCAACCATTATCAAGAAGGTTCTTTAATCAATCATTTGCTAATTGTACAGAAGTATTGGAGAGGACGCAAAAAGCTCTTAGTAAAAATTTTGGGCATGTTAAAGCAACAATTAGTCATTACACTGACGTTCTCATTCCAGTACAAAAACCATCAGAGGCTGAATTCAAAGACGAACTAAAACCTGTCATGGCACGACAATGTCAGTTTCTCAAGAAGAACGATGCTCCAATCGGGGTAGACATTTTCCCACTCCTTGCTGTAAACGATCTGTTCAATTACGACACCGAGTTTGCATTTTTTGAGAACAATTCCACCTCCGTTTTCCAAGACGGGAACAAAACCTATTCCAACGTCTTCGAAGTAATGTACGATCAATATGATGCAGCACTAGAGAAACTAGGATGTCCCAACATGACAATAGTCGTTGGCGAAATCGGATGGCCAACAGATGGAATACCAGAGGGAATTCATTTTATGTAGTAAACGCAAAAAGATTCCACCAGGGCTTAGCTAAATTTATAGCTAGTAACAAGGGAACTCCTCGACGTCCCGGTCCTATCGATGCATATATCCACAATCTAGCTGACGAGAACGCTAATAACAAGCTTGCGGGAACCTTCATGAGGCATTGGGGTATCTACAAATTTGATGGGCAGCCTAAGTTTAATATTGATTTCGAGGGAGACGGGCGAGATAACACAATGGTATCGGCTATAGGAATTACACATATGCCTAAAAGGTGGTGCATCTACAACAATCTAACTACAAATGCTTCTGGTAGCTATCCTTCCCATGATTTGAATGAATTATTTAGTAAGGCTTGTAGAATTGGAGATTGTACGGCGACAGAACCTGGAGGATCATGCAGCAATTTGTCGTATCCCCAAAGGATTTCGTACGGATTTAATATGGGCTTCCAGGGGTTGAGTCAAAAAGTGTTGAATAGTACATGTGATTACGATGGATATGGTAAGATAGTCTCGGAATATAACCATGTAAGGATCCTTCCATAGAATCCTGTGTATTTCCTGTGGAGATATTAGCTGCTGAAATCCCAAATTTTACTGGAACAGTACAAAAATCCCCAGCATATGCTCTCAGGCCATTATCTAGATCAATTATTCCTATTGTGCAATTCTTATTCATCTTCTTTAATTTGATGTGTACATGGTGATTATAATCTATTATTTGGGACCAAACAATTTGAGATCTTTGTCAATTGAAGCTATTGGATAGTATATTATAGTATATCTTGTATACATAAGCTATTTTTATTTTGATTTGGAATAATTATCGGGCATGCTTAGTAATTACTTTTCAACCAACGAAAGCATTTTATTTAGAGTGGAGGACCTGTTTTTTGAAATAGATGACCACCTATTTTTCATAAAAATAAGCCCCCTTCAAATGAAGGACTACTATTGGTTCAGAAACATTTACTAAACATACCAAATAATTGCTCTAACTAGACAAAATTTCTTACTATTTCATTCAATTAATTACACTCTCCTATAGATGGCAAAGACAGTTAAAGAGAATTTATTGTTCGGGTTTAACCGTTTGTAGTATAGGATTCGAAGTATTCTCCCTCAATTAACCAATCAAATGTAAGAATTATATTCTTTCTCATTAAATCAAAATATTTTCATTACTTCTCATTTAAAAACTTTTATCTATTCGTTTAAATTACTTTTTTCAATATAAAGTGACATTGCTCGTTCAAATTACACTATGAATATTTATTCAATTTCTTTGCTTAATGTATTTGAATAAGAAAAGCTTCTAGTTTTTGAATATAATGTCTCTTCAGAACAATTAAAGATTCTTCAATTTTAAAAATCATTTAAGTTCAGCATGGTAATTTAATAATTCAAATAAAAAAAAATTAATAAACAACATAATCAAATATGTGAAAATACTGTAATTATCTGTTGAATAATTTTGATATTCCGTGCACTGAACGAGTTAAGACATACATTACATAAAGGCATAGCCAGAATCGAATGTTAGGAGGGGCAAGTTTAATTAACTTGCACATAGTATAACTTTTATACTAAATTTATTACTAATTAAATATAACTATGTACATTAATCACAAAATAATCGATAACACAATTTTAATACAAAAATAAGGTGACAATCAAAATATCAAAATGCACTAGTAAATGATTTTTTTTATATTTACAAAATTCGTACATATCATCTTTATACGATTGTTTTCTATGTGTTCTCATATTTCAACATCGGTTTACAAATTTCTCTTTGTAACTAGTTAAGTATAAGTGATTATATTAAGTGACAAACAACAAACTAATAAAAATTTTGATAAAAGTGTATTTTCTTAATTAAAACAATAACAATAACTTCTAAATTCACCAAATAATTAAAAACCATTACACAAAAAAATAACAAAAAAATTTGTCATTTATTTATGATCTATAGTAAATTAGTTATTTAACTAAGTATGATAAATCATATATTTAAAATTACAAAAAGTTTCAATAATAGATTTTGTAACTTGTAACAAACAAATAATGTTCACTACTAACGAAACCTTGATCTAGTGATAAAACTAACAAGTTGAGATTCCAGGAATTGGAGGTCTTGGGTTTTAGTCTCGCGAGTGTCAGCTTAGTCTATCATTATATTAGTATTTATCTCATTACTTGTATATTATGATTTTGTTGAGTTGTAATTGTTGATGCTGATATTGATTTTAAACTCAATATTGTGGGTTACTTTTACTCCTGTCCCACAAAAGAAAAAAGTTGATTTGATCATTGTTTAGAAAAAAAGGTATGATTTGTGAATAATGAGCCTAGAAGGGTTTTAAAATATTATTGTGAGATTATAATTATATAATTGTAGAGTACGTCCAATTAAGTTGTATAATATTAAAAATTAAAATTAGAATTACAAAAAATTCAAAATTTTGTAGGGCAAAAATAAAATAAAACGTTATTTTTATCAAATTTTCACCCTATATATATTATGTAGTTTCAAGGGCAGGCAGATTACTCCCTCCGCCTTAAATGTAAATCCAATTACAATCAAGGTTTACATTGTTCAGAGACAAGTTATAGATAATGTACACTGATGTGCACAATATGTTATATGTACGGTCTCAAATCCGGTTTATTCAGCTCTGTGCTAAATATTAATTGTCAAATTATTTGTTTTGAGTATAATTGACTGTCTAGATGAATGTACAAATATGAAATTTGTGCTTGAGAACCGACTGAAAGTAGGATAGTAATGAAACATAGCAAATTAAGAAACAAGAATTTAAGAGCATAGACGTGTTGTACTTTCTTTCATCAATCCTTACTACTAGACATGGCAATCGGTCATACAGGGTCAAAATCTCGACCGGTTAGGCATCTTGACATGTCGAGGCAAGCCGGGTCTGTCTTCTCAGACGAAGCATGGCCGGGCCTATAAATTAAATAGAAATACTTGGCCCATGATTGGCCCTATGCCAGGCCCATCACGGGACGTGTCGTGCCGGCCTCGAGCTAACCCTAGGGTCTGCCCCATAAGCTACTCCACTTTGTACATTAGTTGAAATTAGACTAAATTATTATTTATTTTATTTTAAATTAGCATCTAATACTCTATTTAAAAAAAAAACTCACATTTCCCTCTACCCTCTGGCGACTCTAACCGATGACCAATAGGTGAAATGTCTTACCGCCTGAACTGTATTTTTATTACTTACTAGTTCCAGTTATTACCTATTATTTCAACTTATTTTTAATTAGTACGTTATTTTTTATGAATTATTAGTATAAATTATATACAACTAAGAAAAAAGAATTAAGTTATTAGTTATTAAACCAAGTTATAACTTATTATTTCAAATTATTACTTATTTTATTTAAAGTTAGTATTTAATAATTATTACTTCTTTATTCTAAGTTACTACACTAATTCAAGTTGTTATTTATTATTTGAAGTTATTATTAACTAGAATTTTATTTTTCATTACTTATTATAAAAATTTATTTCATATTAGTCCAAGAAGAAAAATACATAAATGTTATTAGAAAAAACAGTCATTTAAAATGTAAGTTGCAAATTTTTTTTAAGAATCCAAAATTGACTGGTCAACGAGATAGTTAACAGGTTGGGCTAGTCCAGGTCCAACTAAAGGGGACGGGCCATGCCAGTTACAGGTTGGAAAAATTGAGACCTGGGACTGGTCTTAGGTATTTGGACAAGTTGGGACTGGCTCGCTACAATATTTAAACAAACTAGGACAAGCCAGCGAGATAACCCGACCCATTGCCATGTCTGATCACAACTGTGATGTTTGAACCATCCTTCAATTTCCTAGCGGATGTGAGCTTACAAAGGCTTTACTAGCTAAATAGAAAGAGTCTAGAGCAATACTATATAGCATTTTTTTTTTCAAACGGCAACTTGAAAACACTATGTAGCATAAATCATGGAAATGTTTATATTTGATAATAATAGTATCATTATAGATACAGTAATTTAAAACTTGCATGCATCTACATTGTTGAAATTTTCAATCTATCTAATGAGATTAAATGAGTGTCTAAAAATTAGGGAATTTTTGGCATGTCTAAAATATAAGGAAGAGAGAAAGAAAAGCACCTCAGGTTGGACGGATTTAATACGTAGTATACTTGTAATAAAGGGTCACTTCTTTGTTAAGACACTATATCCTCACAATATGCAAATTATCTTATCTTATAAAAGGTTTATAATTAGCAAGATTTTCTTAACTATGATTTACTAGCTTAAAAAAAATTTAAATAAAATTTAAATGTACAAGTGAAATAAATAAATGAATTCTGTAAAAAAAATCTGTTCGAACCACAATTATTTAAGATATTGTTCAGGATATTATTTGGAAAAGCAATTAGTAATTTTTTGATAAGTGACATACGTAAGATAAAAGGTGTTTAAAAAAATGTGCGTGGGAATTGATTGCAAAAGTATTAGTTAAAAAATAATGAAGAATAATAACATTTCAAACAAAACTGGATGTCTTAGATAACATTGGGGGGACTTAATAGGACTTTTTGGAAGTTTGAGGACTATATAAGATTTCTTGAATTATTCCTACTCTAAGTTACATGTGATAGTAAAGGAAAATGTTTAGGTAGACCCGATCTTTGGCCCCACCTGTAGACCCTGTGGTCAGGATTAAACCTTAAATAATCATGCTTACATCAACTAATGTCATAGATTCTCTAAGGTTTAATCCACACCACAGGGTCTACAAATGGGGCTCAAAGATCGGATCTATCTAAAGATTTGCCGATAGTCAAAATGTCTTTTGAAAAAAATTGAAATATTGATTCGTTTAAGAAACTCCCGAGGCCGAATTGTTAGCGCACAAAAAAAAAATATAGTACAAGATAATATGTGGAAGAAGAAGAAGATTTACAAAATAATGCACATCGAACTGCTTAAATTTATTTTTATATAAATTAGATTTAGAACAAAATGAAAAGTGAATAATTATGAGGAAAGCTAAAGCAAATCTAAAGTAAAGCTCACACAGCTTATTATCACTAATCCTCGAGACACATTTGATGCATGTGCAAAGAGGAAAATTTTGTATAATTTGGGTAGATTGTATATTATGTTATGATTGAACATAGAATAAAATAGGGTTTGTTAATGCCTTTGAATGTGGTTTAAGTTGTTTCCAATCATAGATTGTTCCTTCAGTTATAGCAGGCAAACATGAAAAACAGAAAGGACATAATGGAGTAAACGATATTGCAAGCACGTTAAAGGATATGAAATTCTTGTCTATCAATGATATTGTTAATATTTGGATGGAAATGAAATTAAATGCAAGTGTCTAAGTAAGACAAATATATACAACCTTTGCATTGTAGTTTTTTAGGGTATAATAAAGAAAAGATTAAGGAAATTATGATAAGAGATTTCAAGATATACAATTTTCTTTGTAAATGCACCACGCCTTCGATCCATTTTTTCATCCCTCACTAATATTTTGGTTGTGCTTTCTGACAAGAGTCTTGAAAGAACAATATAGAGTTGGTCATGGGTGAAAACATGATTATGTAGAAAAATTCCTACATTTAAAATTGTTTGTCCTTATACTTTTAGATTTATAGTTAGAGCAAAACTCAATCGCACTGGGAATTGTCTCCTTTTATAGTTGTGGAATGAAGAAGTCAAATTCAAATCTAAAATTTTAAAGTATAACTTAGAAAGTTGTTGGTTATTGATAGATATTTATGCATAATAAATTTGTGCATTTTTTGAAAAATACATGATAAAAATTCAGCAGTATTAATATTTTATCAGTCAAAATACTAGTTATTTGAAATCTTTATTTGAATAGTACTAAATAAGGGATTTGAAATTTTTAAAGATGATGATGAAGTGATTGGGGAAAAATAAAGGAAGGGTGAAAAAATGATAAAGTATTTTAATATTTTTTAAGTAAATATTTCTATTGTCTACATGTTTTTGTAAACAATAAATTAAGCAAACAAAAGTTTTTCACTTGAAATCATTTGTGAGTAAATTGCACTAATTTTCAAACAAATTGGCTTAATTTCATCATGTAAATGTACGAAATACAACTTATGAAATAAATTTTTTTTTAGAAGACCGGTAGTGTAGTAGCCGGCGTAACAGTAAAAAAAAAAATGATAAATTGATTGGAAATCGAAAATAGAAAATTTTTATAGGAAGTATAGTAATTTTTTTGTTAAAAATATTTATCATCACAACATTGATGATGTTGTGGATGAATTTGACATGATATTGGTGTGTGCAAAGAGGCGAATTTTGTATAATTTGGGTAAATACATGAAATACAAATGGTATATTACGTTATGACCAACACGTATGTGTAAGTAAATAAGTAAAATATTCAAAAAATGTTGTACCTAGTTATGATTTGTGACATTATTGAAATATTTTTCCAAACAAATGAATGTCTTCACGTACCAAGTTTGCTTCACAATAAGATGAAGCATGAGTGGGTAATTTTACTTTGAATAATATTTGTTCATCATTTGTATACACATAGAAATAATATCATATTTGAAGATGATATTGTGATATTACTTGTGTAAATGAAGAAGAAAATGAATAAATCATTCTAATATTGTTGTTGAAACATTACAGAATTGGCATGAATGATGAAGAATTTTAAATGGTAAAAAATGTTGACCGATTAAAGAAGGAGTGGCGAATGAGTATGGAGAGAGAGAGCACTTACCTTGGTTACGTTAAACTTGGAAGTTGAAGCAATCATATATGATTAGCTTCACTAACAAGAAGTTGGATAATTAGTAGAGATTGTAGAACATTTCCAATAGAAACCGACAACCAACGCTTCTCCACTATTGGGGAGTTATATGAGATTATTTGAGTTTCAAATACAATTCCATTTTATTTATAAAATTCAATTCATAACTTACATATCTGATAAGAATTAAGTTTTGTTGATGAGGGTAAATATAGAAATACATTAAATTTAGAAATACATTAAATTTGACATAAGTTGGCTTCTCCCTTTATATATTAAAGAATTGGTATAAATGATGGGTAACTTTAATTAGCAAAAAATGTTGACAGATTAAAAGGGGAGTGGCGAATGACCATAGAGAAAGAGCACCTTATCTTGGTTGCGTTAAACTTGGATGTTGGAGCAATCATATGTGGTTGGCTTCACTAACAGGAAGTTGGATAATTAGTAGAGATTGTGGAGTATTTCCAATAGAAATCGTCAACCAACACTTTTCCACTATTGACAGGTTATTTGAGGTTTGAGTTTCAAATGCAATTCTATTTTATCCATAAAATTCAATTTGTAACTTACACATCTAATGAGAATTAAGTTATGTTAATGAGGGTAAATATAGAAGTACATCAAGTTTGACATAAGTCAGCATCTCTCGTTATATATAGCAAGATAAGATAAGATAAGATACAAAGCATAAAGTTAGAAAGTTCTCCTATATTAAATTATATTCTCCATTAGAACATAATAGTTTTTCATTAGTCTCCGAATAACATTTTATAATAATTTCATAATACGTCTTTAATCACTTTTTATCTCATATACAACACATCAAAAAGTTGCTACAGTAATTATTACAATAATATTCAGAATAATATCTTTATGAGATATTGAAGAATAGTTATCTAAATGGATCCATTTATCATATATATCATATATATAATATATAAATAAATAAATAAATATATATATATATATATATATTATAGCAAAACCTCTTTTAGTGAGGAGCCATAACAAACTGACATGTGGCAGATTAGATAAAAAAAAATTATTTAGTAAATAATAGAGGTACAAGATAAACTACTTAAATAGTTACCTAATCTTATATTTAAAATCAATATTTTTTTAAATTCTCAATTTATGCACATCTCTTATAATTATTTTTTTTTTCCAAAAACGTAATAAAATTAAACATGCATTATAAATCATAATATAAGTATCAAGTATTAATTATAAGTTAAGAAAATAAATATTTATTAATTATGCAAAATTGAATCTATATATCATTGTTAGTAAATTAATTTACATAACCTGATTACATTTAATTAATAATTATCAAAAAGAACAATAATTTATTATATCAGAAAAAGATTAAAAAAAGGGTGTTTAGATCAATTTACGTAGTTGCATCTTCTTGAAACTTTATATTTATTAGTAATTAATTATTCAATGTTAATTATCTGACCTGACCCGATTATATCAGGTCGAGAAAAAAGTGACCCGTTACTCAGTTCATATGCATATGGTACCTGGTCAAAGAGGTTTGGATGATCGAGTACTCAACCTGGTCTAATATTATATTTTTTAATATCAAAACATTTAAAAAAATGACTATTAATTATATATATACCATTATAGAAGGGGAAAACAAAAAATCCATTAATATTATGCCATAATATGCAAAATTACAGAGTTGACCCTATATATGGACTAGGTTGGGCACCTGTCAGGTAGCAAATTTTTCGACCCGCTAGCTGATCCAGTAAGAGTAATACCTGACTCGCTACCTGACTCGGTTTTATTAACCAATTTGCGTACCCTATTTTTACAATTTGATATGGATCGCGTCATCAAGTTTTTTGGGTAGACGGGTCAAGATGAACACCCCTATTATTATAATTATATATATATATTACACACACATACACACACACACATATATATATATATATATATATATATATAAATATGTATATATAAAGAGTATAGCAAAGAGGGTGCTTACTGAAAAACTACTATACGATGATAAGTGGCATCATCTTTTAGTCATTTTTTACCATCAGTAACTAAGTAAAAAAAAAAATGTATAATTTGAAATATTCAAAATTTTAACTTTATCTTCAAATAGTTTTTTATTAGGAAAAAGAATTTACATGACAATTAATAAAGCTAAAAAATGAACTACTTAATTAATTAACAATGAAATTCAAATAGAGCTACCCTTATTTTTTTAAAACCTTCAATTATGCACACCTCTTATAATTAAATATTTTTTCAAAAGTGTTATAAAATTAAACATGTATTATAAATCATCATATAAGTATCAATTATTAACTATAAGTAAAGATATTTATTAATTATGCAAAACTTTTATTTATATATCATGGTTAATAAATTGATTTTGGATATATATATTTAAATAATAACTTTCATAACAGTAAGAAGATATTTAGCCTAACTATGTTAAATAATACTATTCTTACAACCAAATTACATTCTGTTAATATTTATTAACAAGAACAATAATTTATTATATCACAAAAAGATAAAAAGGTTGTAAGATGAATTTCTTCTTTACATTTTCTTGATTACTCAATATCAATTGACATTATTCTTAAGTGATTATTTATCGTAATACATTAAAAAATAGTTTTAATAGTATGACTTATTATTGATATCACCATTTATTGTATTATTTTTTGTTTATTGACTTAAAGATATACATAATATATACAGAAAAGGAAAAAGAGTAAAAATTAGTGTGACTTCTTATCATGTAAGATCAATATTTATATTTATTGTATTTTTTAATGCACCAAGATTTTCAAATTTTGATTCGATGCTGCCTTTTAATTGATGGAAAAAATTGTTTAATGTAAGTGAAAAATATTCATAAAAAATAATTATATAATTATTTTTAGAACCAGTGCCACTAATTAAATATTCTATATTATGAGTTTCCAACTAGCCCTAATGCTATTTTTTAAAATGTAAAATATTAATTGATATTTGTCAAAGTTAGGTAAAAAAATAAGAAAAAGTATGATAATGTCAGCTTAGTTTATAAAAATTTCAATATTCTTTTAAGCTCAATAATCATTTTTTATAAAGTGCTTTAATTCACAAAAATAAATACAAAACTATATATTTTATAAAAAACAATTACAAAACCTATATCTAGGTCTAAATCATTCAATACAATTAGATAATTATACTAATTATTAGATGTAACGAACTTATTAATCAACTGAATAACTTACCAAGTTTTTAATTAATCATACAATTCAAGCATTTTGATCGGGATTCAATAAAATAATAAGAAAAACTCATTTCTATCTAATACAAATGAATACATAAAATGAAAAATAATATGCAACTTTTATTTATATTATTTAGATACAAATCTAAAACAGTGTATAAGTTAGATAATATAAACCAAGTAAAGTTTTACTTATATTATTATAAAAGTAGGAAGATATTTAGTCTAACTATATCTAAATAATATAATTATATTGACCTAATTACATTTAATTAATATTTATTAAAAAGAACAGTATTTTATTATATGACAAAAAGATAAAACTATTGTAAGATCAATTTTTTTTTTTTTTTTTTTTTGCATTTTCTTGCAACTTTATATTTATTAGTAGTTAATTGTTCAATGTCAATAGTGATTATTTTTAAGTGATTATGTAATCGTAATACATTAAAAAAAAAAAAAGTATGATAATGTGAACTTAACTTAAAAATACCAATATATTTTTAAGCTTAATAATCACTTTTTATAAACACTACAATTCGTTAAAATAAATAAAAATTGTGTATATTTTATAAAAAAACAATTACAAAACTTAAATTTAGATCCAAATCATTCAGTATGATTAGATGATTATATTAATTATTAGATGTAACAAATTAATCAATTGAATAGCTTACCAATTTTTTAATTAATAATAATCATTCAATTCAAGTATTTTGATCGGAATTTAATAAAATAATAAGAAAAACTCATTTCTACTTAATAAAAATGAATACATAAAATGAGAAATAATACGCATCTTTTAGTCATATTATTTATATAAAAAATAAAATAGTTTAAAAAAAATCAATGTCAACAACTATAGATACCATGAAAATCAACTATTAGTTACAACTATTACAAATATTGTCACTTAAATTTGTTTATTTTTGTTTTATGTAATTATTAAAAATTGCATGCCATTATCATAATCTCATTAACATTATTTTATTTTATAATTTAAATTTAAATATATTTGCTTACCCGTGCCATTTTCCTGCTAGTAATATAATAAGTGGAAACCTAATACTTGTCTATTTTTTCCCTAAACCAATGAATGAACGCGTTTCTCCTCACTCGCCCTCTCAAACCCTCCCTATTCTTTCTCCCTCCCTCCTCTCTTCTTTCCTTCTCTGTTCTCACATACTTTCCTCATCTTTACAAAATTTCAAATTCCAACTTATCAAGAGATTCCCCTACCCTTTAATCTCTTTTTAAAATTCAAAATTATCAATCTATAGGATTTTCAGATAAAGGATATGAATAAACTATTGCCCCTCTTTTATCTGTTAATTTTTTCTCTCTCCCTCTCTTGATTTACGACAGTAGCAGCGACAATAATATCAAGGTGAATGTAAAGTAAAAGCCGTGATCGCATAATCGAGAGAGTTATTTGGCTGACGATAATGATACTCTTTCTATTCCCCATTTCAAACCGGGAAATTAATCATCGCCTCTGATATGACCTTGAAATTCAAGTTAAAAGAAAATTTGTTTTGGCTAATTCTGCAAAATAAATTATAGATTTTATAGTTTTAATTCATTCTTGATTTTTGTTAATTGATAATCTTACAATTGTTTTTATATAATTGGTTGATTATTTTTTATTTGATAAAGTTTTTACGACTAATTGAGTGTGTGTTGAAATTCTTGAATATCTAGCCTAAATTAAAATATTTAAAAGTTTATAAGGCAAAAACAGATAAGTATATCTAAATTCTGATTCTCAAATTGCTTATAAATTTTAGGGCTAATTATTTACAATCTTACCATATAACTGCCGATTGAAGAAGGTTGATATCGAATTTTGAGTAACTATTGTTCACACCCTCTTTCTAGGTATTTTTTAATAGAACAGTTTTTCTATGTAATTGGTTTATTTGTATTTGCTTGATATTTCTATTCATAAAAACACAACTTTTCTTTTATTTGTTTCATTGAGTTCTAAGTAAAGATACTACTAATCATTGAAAATGAATTGTTTGTTAAAATATCTTTTATATTAGTTTCTAATATTGCAGCTAATTTTTATGTTTTCACTTAATATGATTTTTGTTTTTTAATATAGAAGAATTGTAATTGATGTTGTCTGAATGCAAGCCAAAATTAGAAATTGTGAACTGCGACAAAATCACTATTGGGAGAATTTAAGATTATGCAAGAAACTATCTTTCATGGAATCTGTTTCTTGGGATCAGTTTCAAGGAGATGGCTCTACATAGAAAAACCATGTTTCAGTGAGTTCAAAATATATGTTGAATTAGAGTGTGGCAGGATGGCAAGGCAGCAATTGGAGTAATAATTATGGATGACAAAGGGGCAATAATATTAGGAAGTATCCCAAGAAATTGACAAAAGTTCGAGATAAATCAATTATGGATGACAAAGGGGCAATAATATTAGGAAGTATCCCAAGAAATTGATAAAAGTTCGAGATAAATCAGAAACAAACGATAACAAATAATAGAGAAAATAAAAGAGATAACAAATAATAGAGAAAATAAAAGAGACACCAGATTTACGTGATTCGGTCGAAAGACTTACGTCCACGGGCGGAGGCGAGCAAAATTTTACTATATGAAAAAATAGTTTTAGGAGAGTGTTCCTAAACCCACAAAAGCACTAGTACAAAAAACACAAGAAAAACTAAAATAAAGACAAACTAGTACCAAAAACACAAGAAAAACCATAATAAAGACAAAAGGCTTAATAATCAATAGCTCACTAAACTCAATTATATTTAGTGTTTGATACATAAATTCCAAAGTCTAACGTCTCTATTTATAAGATCAAAGTTATATAACTCTCCTAAAAATTAATTAATGTGGGACAAAAGTCACGTAACAAATAATGGTGGCTTTTACTACATAATGTTGTGTATAAGAGACAGTTGCTTATTAGAAGGTGCAGAGACTATGGCAGCATTGAAAAGGAGTTCAGTTCACAGAGAAAAATGATATGGAGTGGCAGCATTGAAAAAGAGTTCAGTTCACAGAGAAAAATGATATGGAGTTAATTGAGTTAAAAGGAGATTCTCTCGTAGTGATGAACAAGCTAAAAGATCGAAGAGTGGATAATTCTCAATGTGGGCATCTGATCCACTTGGCGAGGTCATTATTGCCGAGGTTCAAAACTGCATCAGTTAAGCAGGTGAATAGAATAGGAAACATTGCTGCACATGAGCCTGCACGAACTGGGCTAGGAATTGAAAGTAGGATTCTGTGGTAGGATAATTTCCCTAGTTGTGTCTGTACAGTTGTTTGAATGGATTTAAAAGATACTATGGAATGAAACTATTTGATGTTTGCTTTAAAAAAAAGTACGAGATTTGTTTTTATGTGTAGAGTTTTTTTTAGTTTCCTTTAGTTAATAGGGGTGTTGCCGCTCCAATTATGTTTCAGTGAACACTAATATTTGTTATGCTTCTCACTTTAATAAATGAACATATTTGCAATAGATATGTTTATCTCTATCATTATAATTATTTTAGATTGGTTGTTTATCCCTAAATTATAGATATAGAAATAATATCTCACATCGATACAGATGATTACTCATTAGGTTAGTTATTTATCTTTAATTTCTATCTTTGATATAGGACTAATACTAATCACCAATGCTAATTTAGTTAGTTATTATACTTAAGTTTTCCATCAATGGTAAAACAGTACACCTGATGTGAAACAGGTCTAGATTTGAATAAGAAACTACAAAAATAGTACTATTAGTATTTTCGAAATTTGCACATATTGAATAATAATTCTATAAACAGTATTTTGTTATTTTTTGCAACCAATATATAATGAAATGTAAAAGATTGAATTACAATTTAAATATGAATTAATAAAGTGAGAGTATTTTTTGAACTAAGTTGTAGAAAGTAAAATTATATTCTTCAAATATATCGTGGATTTCAAACCTCTATTTGTTCCATTACAACCAATGAGGTTAAAACCAGAATATATAATGAAGTTGACGGTTAAAACTTATCTACATTTGCTCTTACTTTCTTATGTGACATGACTTAATTGGTGTGTGAACTACACTTACTTTCTAAAGTCTCCCTTAATTTTCTCTTACACTCTCTCACTCTCTCCTCTCTCATGCTAGATTTTCTCCATATATCCCTTATTATCTATTCGAATACTTTTAATTCCAAATTCAAAAAAAAATCACATATTATCTACTTAATTTCTCATTCTAGCCCACTCTTCACCATTTCTTTCCTCTCAACCATCAGATCAATTTAAATGTTTCTCAAATTCAAATTTAAATAAAAAGTTCATCCTTATCATTTAATCCTCTTTGGTATTTATTCAGATCTTTTTAGTGCTTAGGTGATTGTACATAGGATTACTTTTTTCTTCTATTAATCAAGGTTATATGCAGTCATATATAAGAATACTGGTATAATTTTTTTTGCACAATCTTTTTCTTTTTTCTGACAAAATTTTCACATATTCATAAATGGTGCATCTATTTTTCTTGTTTTTATGTCTTTGTTTTTTATTGAGATTTTTAGAACCTAAATTGGCGTAAAAATTGAATCTTTTGGCTGTAAAATTTTCACATATA
Organism: Cinchona pubescens; assembly: GCA_025175665.1. Lineage (NCBI taxonomy): Eukaryota > Viridiplantae > Streptophyta > Magnoliopsida > Gentianales > Rubiaceae > Cinchona > Cinchona pubescens. The sequence goes on along the minus strand of JANKKI010000027.1, from coordinate 1,925,189 downwards.
ACTTTTATTCTTTGTTTTCAATGTGGTGGGCAGGTTACTCAAACAGAAGAAACTGTTATATATGCATCCATAGATTTCTGCCGATGACCATCTAACTGATCCGTTCCCTATATGAGGTGAGGTATTTTCTTTCATATATATTTATGTTGATTTTATGATCATGAGATGTTTTGTTGATATTTATGGACTTTTATTTTGACTTGGGTTCATTAACTATTGGATTTTCTCATTGTTAGTATGATTATATATGAGATATTATTAAAATTTTAAAATTAGTTGCATCAATTTGATATGAGATATTCTTATATTTTCTTATAAACCAAATATTTTTTCCATCATTTTTAGGTATCAATGCTTGATCAAGTCCATAATCCCACTGGAGTTAATATAAGTGATTTGATTCTAAATTGTATATTAAATGTTTGATGCATGTTGATTATAATATGTAATTTTCGGAGAGACTCTTTATAAAAAGTTGAAGGAGAGGTCAAACCAGTGTATATCTAGACGTTTAGTGAGGACTCATCGCGTAATTAGGAATTCTTTATGAACCGTGAAATAGCAGATTTATCTCAAATTCATGATTGTGATTTTGTTTTCACTTAATGAAAGTTTTTATTACTTTTCCTGTAATTATAGTCTGGGCAATATATTTGCAATGAGGCTGTGTTGACGGCTTATTTTTTACTATGGTGCAGAAAATTGACAGTGGAAAGCTATTTGTGATATAATTTGCTGTCTTGATAGAATTGGCTGCAAAATTACTTTTATCAATACAACTTTGTGTTTATTCTGTTATGTAGGATCATGTGAATTTTGTATAGTAGTTAATAAAGCAATTATTTAATATAGACAAAGGGATATTACATTGTTAATGTGATTGTAAACATGAATGTAAAACCAACCTTTTTAAGATGGACGACTATTGCATGCAATAATTCGAATTATTGAAGCAAGTATAAGTAATTTCTCTTTCAATTTGCTAAAAACCAACCAGGGGCTTGGATAATTATTTGTATTTTTATTACAGTTACATTTTTTAAGTGTACTGTTTTATAGATTTGTACTTTTAATCTCGTGAATCTCTTCACAATCTTATCCCGTACAACGAGCTGGATCAAATCCAACATATATCTGTTCACAAACTGCAATGAACAAGGTCAAATAACTTATTCTCTTGGATTTTAGGTTGTTATCGTAAATATGAAAAATTTCTGAAACTGTGCTCGTTTTCAAAATTGTTCCTTTTTTATGTCGATTGGAAAAAGGATTTCCGGGAGAGGGGAACTCACATTCAGTGAATGCGAGCTCAAATGTAAAAATAAAATAAATAAAATAAAATAAAAATAGACCTCACATTCGGAAAATTAATTTTAAAAAAAAAAATTGACCTCGCAAAAAAAATTGACCTCGCATTCACCAAATGCGAGGTCAACAGATTGACTGACCTCGCATTCACCGAATGTGAGGTCGGACGGCCTTATATTTATGGATGTTTGTTGCCCTTGTTGGGTATGGTTGTTGGCAGGGAGAATGTTCGTAAAATAGGGGAGGTTATGTCAAAATTTTATCAAAAAATATGATAAATTAATAAATTTGCTTTCTTACAACATTTCATTCGTGTACTATTTCGTTAATATTATAGTTTATGATTTAAAAATAATGGTGTAAGAGATTAGTATTCCTATATATCGTATTAAATAAATGTTTACGATTTAGTGTTTAAGTAATTTTATCTTACAGTCAAATCCTTCTTTAATTAAAAAAAATATCAAACATTTTTCTATTTTTGTAATAGTGCAAAAAAAAAATTTCCCTTCGCAAAATACAAAGTCAAATGTTTTAAAAAAAAAATTTCTGACCTCGCATTTAGCGAATGCGAGGTCAGTTTTTTCTTTTTAAATGTTTCGTGACCTCGCATTCAGTGAATGTGAGGTCATAAAACTATTTTGGCGAGGTCATAAAACTATTTTGAAAAAAAAAATCTTAGACCTCGCATTTAGCAAATGCGAGATTAGAAAAAAAAACTTTATTTTTTTATTTTTCGTCCAATTAATAATCAATGAACTCGCATTTGGGAGATGCGAGTGAGCTCGCATTCCCCGAATGTGAGTTCCCCCAGCCGGAAATTGCATTTTCAGTTGACATAGAAAAAGAACGATTTTTGAAACAAGCACAATTTTAGAAATTTCCCTCGTGATAAATGTGTTGTCTATTGTCCATGAGTTGTTGATAATTTTAAAATTGTTAGAATGTGTAGTTCATTTCATATTTTAAGTTTCTTTTCCATTTTTGTTCTCAAGGAGGAGTACTCATATGAATTATCATCCATGTTTTTAGCAAAATTAGTCATACTAGCACCTGTCTTTATGTCTCTTTAGTTTATATATATCAAGGAGAAATTATTATGCCAATTATTTATTCAAGATTTATCTCCTCAATAAAAACTTATATATAAGCTCTTATATTTCATATTTATTTATTTTATAATTTATATTGAAATTAAAAATGCCTTCAATTATTGTACAAATTCTTGAACCGTCAAATCTAGTTTTATATGATAGTTGGGTTATCTAGAAAATACAAAGTGTAAGACAATATTAAAAACTCGAACTTGATTCGAAAAATTAATGAGTCGAGTATATTCGAAAATTCGGTTTAGTTTTATCGAGTTAAAAATAAAAAGTCAGAACTATAAGCTAATATATGTATGCATTATTTTATCTATCAAGAATAAAAATATGCTAATAAATACGTTAAGTATTTAAAATTTTAAGTTCCATGTGATTCTTTTAAAAAAAAGTTTTTTAAAAGTTTTATACAAAATTTATCTATTTTTGAATATTAAATAAATTCGATTCGGATAAATACTTGTAATTATTCGATGAATTTATCGAATTTAACCTAAAATTCGATAAAACTCATTGTTCATCGAATTTTTCATCAAATCACTTATAATTCTAGGTTAAACTCGATAAAACTCATTGTTCATCGAGTTTTTCATCAAATCATTTATAATTCTATCAAATCGAGTCAATTCGGTACTCGCCGAGTTTTTTCAGTTTTTAAACTAAGATGGTTTTATTGGCTTCCTATGAGAATTTTAAAATATAATCATCCAATGTAGACAGCATAGTTGTTATTTTGCCATCAGTGGTTGGCTGAGTGTCACAAAACCGTGCTAAACACGCAGCGGAACCAAGCAAACGGTTGATTGTGATGGCCTAGCACACTAGCTAGTCAGCCAACTCGTTTTGGATCACACACAAGCAATTGGCAACAAATGAAAACGAAAGGAAAACGAAGCACACAACAATTTACAACCAAAAATGGCCAACCTTTGTATTACTCTCGCACAAGCATACAACAGGGAATTTTCACAAACACCCGGTGTGCAGCATAAAGCCAAGGTCTCTCTCTAACGTTCTGCCTTGGTTGCTGACTACCGGGTCATTTATAGGGGCATAGGGGACGGTTGACAAGGCCCAATCGTTGGCCACTAACAGCATAAAAGGGGGACACGGGTAGTGGGACGTTGTGGCAGCCTTGCTATCCACCCAGTCTGCCCCTACGTTTTTGGGCTGCCTGGTAACCGCCCGGGGCTCAGCGTATTTCCAGCCTCATGCACACGGTCCATACCTTGCACAGATCTTGCCAAGATGCCCACGCAGCTAGCTAACACCAAGGAGCTCAATTTACAATGCTCGGCTAACCAACGGTCCATGTTACGATGCACGTGCCTACCGTGCAACACTGCCTACGTTTCCCAGCTCAAACGTGCCCGTGGGCTGTCCAACACCAACGTTTGCCAACTTCCGTCCCTAAGCCAACACGACCATGCCTAGCACTCTTAGGACATGGGGGAAGGGTCCCAGCCATGTCACGGGCTGCCATGCCCTCCTGGTGGCCAACCCCATAGGCCACCCCAGAAGTGAGTGAGCATACCCTTCCCTATGTAAGGCTTGGAAAAAAAATCCCAAATGACAGCAGTAGACACCAAATAATTGAAAATCAGTAGAGGCGTTCGGGCCACCCTAGGCCCAAATTAAGTTGCTCCAATTTCTGCCAAATCTTTTCTAAGGACTTCCAAACCACGAATGCATAAGTTAAAAACACTTAGCACGCAAACGGCTCAAGTTGGCCCACCTCCATTTGTAATTCTCGCACACTGCCTTTGCCGATGGGCAGTCTGCCTAGCCGACGTGCAGGCCAGTTGGGCCAGGCATGCACGCAGCTTTGCCGACGGGATGAAATCATGCCAAGGGGACTAACAAACCTCCCCCACTTGAAGAGGTTGACGCCCTCGTCGACTCATCAGCTTTCTGAGCTTCCCAATAAGCTGCAATATGATCCTCAAATTGCCACAAAGTCACATCTCGTTACCAAGTTGCATCAGCCTCCGTTTCACCCTTCCAATGGATCAAGTAGTCGATTCTGCGGTTCTTCTTACTTTGCCCCATGGTTTTGTGATCCAGCACCTTGGAAGCCTCTTTTTTCGAAGAGCTTCCATATAATGGGATGGGCACGTTTAGCTTGCCTTCTTCCTTCATCAAGTTCATCCTGGTTGAATTTTTTCAGGAAACTCACATGGAAGGTAGAATGGACTTTCAGTCTATCAGTCTTCAACCGGTAAGCAACCTTGCCAATACGTTTGATTACTTCAAAGGGTCCATCATATTTCAGAATCAACCCACGATGCACTGTCTTGGAGTCTGAATTTCTTCCAAATCTGGGGGGTTAACTTGAGCATCACCAACTCTAGGTCACCAACCTGGAACTCAACATCCCTCCTACCCATATCAGCATACTTCTTCATTCAGTGCTGAGCTAGAGTCAAGCTATCCCGAGCTTCCTCAATCAGCTCCTGCTTCGACTTAGCAAACCGATGAGCTGTAAGGGCATTTTTCTTCATTTTGGGCAGCAACCCCATGAGGAGTTAAGGGCTGCTGTCCAAGCACCAACTCGAACTGACTCATTCCCGTTGCTGAAGATTTGTACAAGTTGTAACAAAATTGGGCTGCATCAAGTAAATCCATCCAATTTTTTTGACTTGCAGTCACATAGTGTCTTAGATATTCCTCCAATAAGGCATTTATCCTCTCGGTCTGACCATCACATCTGAGGATGTGTGCTAAGAGAGAGATTCAATTCAAAACCCAGCATGTTGAAAAGTGTGGTCCAGAAACGACCAGTGAACCGAGTGTCACGATCACTCATAATGTCTTCTGGCAAGCCAAACAGCTTTACAACATTTCTAAAGAAAAGCCTCAGCAGCAACATCAGCTGGGCATGCACTTGGTGCGGCCATAAAAACAACATATTTAGAGAAACGATCAACTACAACCAAAACAGAAGCATTACTTTCCATCTTTGGGAACCCATGTGTATAAGAGAATCGAAACTGACTGCCACGGTCTTTCCGGTATCGATAAAGGTTTTAGAAGACCTCCTGCCTTTCTCTTTTCAGTCTTGTCCTGTTGGCACACCAAGCAGGACTTCACATAAGACTCCACATCGTCATCCAGCCTCGGCCAATAAAACTTTCTAGCCAACAATGCTCTGGTTCGTTCCACACTCGGATGACCTGCCCACAATGTGTCATGGGTTTCCCTGAGCAGCTGTTGCCTCAACAAGCCGGTAGGTACATAGAGCCAACCACCCTTTTCATAGAGTAAGTCATTTTCCAGCCAATGAGACAGCGAACCAACCCATCCTTGACCTGCTGTGCTGTTTTCATGTACACGGTATCGGCATGGGCAGATTGTTTCACCCGTTCCACAGATTAAATCAGTTTCCACAGCCATCAGTGCAGTAATATACTCCCCCACTTATTTTCGGCTAAGTGCATCTGCCACGGCATTCTCTTTCCCGGGCTTGTGCAACCACTCGAAATCAAACTCAGCCAGAAACTCTTGCCATCTAGCTTGCTTTGGGGTCAGCTTCTTTTGGGACTTGAAGTAGGTATTTGCCACATTATCTGTGATAACGGTGAACTTGGTTCCCAATAAGTAATGTTTCCATACCTCAAGGCAATGCACAACTACAGTCATTTCCTTTTCGTGTGTGCTGTACCTCGTTTCACAGTTTTTCAGCTTCCGGCTCTCATAGGCAATAGGATGGCCATTCTGGACAAGCACTCCACCGATGGCTCGGTCACTGGCATCCGTATGCACTTCAAACGGCAAACTGAATTCTGGCAAGCCAAGAACTGGTTCAGAAGCAACGGCCTCCTTCAATAGCTTGAAGGCCGTTTCACAGTCATCATCCCAGCTCCATCGTTTCTCCTTTTTCAGCAGAGCTGTTGAAGGAGGCCGCAATTAGTCAAGGGAGCCACCAGCTTTGAATAACCCTTGATAAACCGTCTGTAATAATTTGCTAAGCCAAGGAACGATCTCAATTCTGGAACTGTCGTTGGGGCTGCCCAGTCAATCATAGCCTCAATTTTTTTAGGGTCCATTTTCACTAGGCCATTGCTGATTATATGGCCAAGAAATGTTATCGTTTCCCGACAGAACTCACATTTTTCCTTTTTGACATAGAGCTCGTGTTCCCTTAGCCTGGCAAACACAGCTCTCAAATGTGCAACGTGATCATCCAACATTTCAGAATATATGACAATATCATCCAAGTACACAACGACGAACTTGTCTAGATATTCATATAAAACATCATTCATAAGATTACAAAACGTAGCTGGAGCATTTGTCAGCCCAAACGGCATGACCAGAAACTCATAGGCTCCATATCTAGTTACAACAGTGGTTTTCCCCTCATCCCCTTCCGCTATGCAGACTTGCCAATACCCAGCCCTCAAATCTATCTTGGTATAGATCTCTCTTTTGCCCTAGCTAGCTTGTCAAATAAATCAAAAGTGTTAGAAATTGGGTACTTGTTTTTTATAATTAGCTTGTTGAGGGTACGATAGTCTACGTAAAATCGCAAGGAATCGTCTGCCTTTTTCTGAAAAAGAGCTGGGGCACCATATGGAGCTTTGGAGGGACGAATGAGGCCACTGTCCAGCAAATCATCAAGCTGCTTCCTCAGTTCGACCAGCCCCATTGGGGACATTCGATAAGGAGCTTGAGCCGGGGGTATTGCTCCAGGGATCAGTTCAATATAATGATCAATAGCACGTTTCGGGGCCAGCTTCTTAGGCAGTTCGGCTGGCATGATATCCATGAATTCATCCAGCATTGCCACACAACAATCAGGCACTTCTTGGAACACATCAGGCTTGATCTCAACCAAGGCCGCAAGGTAAGTAGTTTTCCCACGTTTCAAGCCATTTTCCAACTGTATGGCCGAAATTTGGCCACCTCGTTTGTCCCTGTCGTTTCTGGATGAAGGACCAGTATCAATAGCATTAGCATTAACAAAAATAGAAGATATGAAAGTTGGGCACCTTTCATCGGCAATCATTATACCATCCAAATTAGGGATTGGGAAGATTTTGTTCGTAGCCATGAACTCCTTACCCAATATCAAGTCGAAGTCGTTTAATGGGACTGCCATCAGGCTACACTTGCCACTCCACGAGCCAAGCGTCAGCTCAACCAATGCAACACCAAGCACTGGTTGTGCTTCTGAGTTTACCGCCTTGTTACGGTACCCGTGTTCCTTCAATTCCAACTTCAACCGAAGGACCTCACGTCCAGTACAAAGCTGTGAGTTGCCCCAGTGTCAACCATGGCCAGAACATCTATGCCATTCACTTTTGCCTGGACATACAACAAGCCATCACGGGGCGGGGTAGATTTCTCAGCAGTAATGGCACTTACCAACATCAACGGGTTTATACGAGTCGGGGCAGGAACGTCACCATCATTCGCTTCTGCCTGCCACAATGGCATTCACCTTCTCACGTTTGGGGCATTCTTACGCATTAGATGAGGGCCGCCACAAATGAAGCAACCACCATTCTTTTTGTTGGCTGGTTTGGAACCCATCTCGTTTTCAGCCTTCATCATTCCCGTTTCAGTCCCATTTTGTTTCTTTTTCTGTGACCACTTGCCATCTTTCGGCTCTTTTTCCTTGCATTTCTTGTCCCGTTTCTTCTCTTGGGTCGGATAGCCTTAAAATCCACCAACCTGTCGGCAGTCGCTAAGGCTTGGGACAAGTTTTGAACCCCTTGCCGTCGCAACTCCGCTTGGGCCCAAGTTTGAAGACCAGCCATGAAATTGAAGAGCTTGTCCTCGTCTGACATGTCCCTAACGTTCAGCATCAAGGAAGAGAAGTCCTTGACGTAGTCCCGAACACTGCCAGAATGTTTCAGCCGTCTCAAAACATCTCTAGCAAGCCATGAGGTGTTCGTCGGCAGAAACTGCTTCTTCAACTCGTCCTTCAGGGCCGACCAGAACGTAATCTGAGTGATTTTTGGGTCGTTTGCCATCATTCTCCACCACAGCTTTGCATCACCAGCCAAATACATGATGGTTATGGAGACTTTCTCTTCATCGGGCACACCGGCTACCACGAAATATTGTTCCAGATCCCACAAAAAATTCTCCAATTCTTTGGCACTTCGTGCACCTTCGAAGGCCTTTGGTTCATAGCTTCACTTTCATTTTCGTCGTTTTGCTTGACGACGCCTCTGTCCCAGCACCAGAGGCAACGGCTTTCTTAGTCACCGATAAGTCTTGCCTTAAGGAGTCAAGAGTAGCATCCACCGTTCGCATGTGCTCCCTCAGAACGGCTGAGATAGCCTTTATCTCGCGTAAATCAGCCATCAGAATGTAACCAGCAGGCAAATCGCCTAGCCATTCCATCAATTGTGAGAAAACTTGCTCTTGACGGGTCATTCTTTTTGGAATAGAATTGCCACTGCCCATTGGTATGTTATGAGCCATTTTTTTCAGTACAACCGTGCTCTGATACCAAATTGTCACAATCGTGCTGTAAACACGCAGCGGAACCAAGCAAACGGGATTGTGATGGCCTAGCACACTAGCTAGTCAGCCAACTCATTTTGGATCAGACACAAGCAATTGCCAGCAAATGAAAACGAAAGGAAAACGAAGCACACAACAATTTACAACCAAAGATGGCCAACCTTTGTATTACTCTCGCACAAGCATACAACAGGGACTTTTCACAAACACCCGGTGCGCATAAAGCCAAGGTCTCTCTCTAACGTTCTGCCTTGGTTGCTGACTACCGGGTCATTTATAGGGGCATAGGGGACGGTTGACAAGGTCCAATCGTTGGCCACTAACAGCATAAAAGGGGGACACGGGTAGTGGGACGTTGTGGCAGCCTTGCTGTCCACCCAGTCAACCCCCACGTTTTTGGGCCGCCTGGTAACCGCCCGGGGCTTGCTCAGCGTATTTCCAGCCTCATGCACGCGGTCCATGCCTTGCACAGACCTTGCCAAGATGCCCACGCAACTAGCCAACACTAAAGAGCTCAATTTACTCTCTCTTATCCATGCTCGGCTAACCAATAGTCCATGCACGTGCCTACCGTGCAACACTGCCTACGTTTCCCAGCTCAAATGTGCCCGTGGGCTGTCCAACACCAACGTTTGCCAACATCCGTCCCAAAGCCAACACGACCATGCCTAGCACTCTTAGGACATGGGGAAAAGGTCCCAGCCATGCTCACGGGCTGCCATGCCTGCCTGGTGGCCAACCCCACCGGGCACCCCGGAAGTGAGTGAGCATACCCTTCCTTATATAAGGCTTGGAAAAAAAATCCCAAGTGACAGCAGTAGACACCAAATAATTGAAAATCAGTAGAGGCGTTCGGGCCACCCTAGACCCAATTTAAGTTGCTCCAATTGCTGTCAATTCTTTTCTAAGGACTTCCAAACCACGAATGCATAAGTTAAAAACACTTAGCACGCAAACGGCTCAAGTTGGCCCCCCTCCGTTTGCAATTCTCGCACACTGCCTTGCGACGGGTGAAATCATTCCAAGGGGGCTAACACTAAGCCTATATTGGATGCCAAGTTGATGGATTTAAAAGGACAGAGGAGAAGAGATTTAGAAAGAGGAAGACGTGAAGGCTTAAGCGACAGCGATTGTGGTCTCACCACTTCTGCAAATTGCAACTGAACTCTTGTATCTTTACTTTTCTTTCTGTTTTATGTGTAAAATTTGCAATTTTACACTTTTGTAATATTAATTTGGCCCTCATACTTGGCAAATTACATTTTGGACTTGTTTGTGACAAATTTCCGTCCTATACCATTTTTAAAAATTTAATTCTATTTATTAGCAACTATCCTACAAAAATAATGGATCCAAGAAAAATGGACAAACATTTATGAAATACAAATTGCACAATATGTGTTTTATGGCGTATCCTCGTATCTGTATTGATTCTTTCTTTTGTGATGTGTCTGTGTATCTCAATATATGAGCATTGAGTGATCCAACCCACTGAAACAATAGCAACCCTACCCAAGCACGAGTAACATAGAGAAAGGGTTGCGCGCTCCCTAGTATAATGGTATACAAGTGAAATCAGAAGTGCAACAAGAAAGCTCATTCCTCCTATCCCATCCCTGAGTCTACTTCCAGTACTCTGTATTGCTACCTGGAAGAGACATTCTGATGTTGAGGGATTTTGTTGGACTATCTTGGCTAAACCTCGAAAATCACATGCCTCGACGTCTTGATTGTTCATTTGAAAGTACATGTTGAATGCATAAGAGATATTTCCTTGCATGCTCAAACCATTGCAGGATCCTCCATATATCAAACTCGTGCAATCTGATCTCTCACAAGCATATTGGATGTTAGCCGGGATTAGATCCATATTTTTTGCGCCAGCATTATACACACACCATTTTGAAGCAAGGTATTGAACATTTTTTGCCCCAACTGGCATCTTGTTGCTCCCCTGGCCACTAAAGTCCATCGCAAACTTCGGTTGTCCATCGTAGCGAAAAAGCCCCCAATGTCTCTCAAAGTTACCAGGAGCAATACTTTTCTGATTCTCATCTGTTAGACTAAAAAGATAGGTCTCAATATGTCCAGGATAAAGTGGAGTTCCTTTGTTGGAAGCCATTTTCTTGAAAAAGCCATTATAGAATTTTTGGGCCATTTTGATATTTCCATGTATGTTTCCATCTGTAGGCCAACCAATCTCTCCGACAATTATGGGAATATTGGGAGCCCCTGCTTTTCTCAAAGACCATACCAATGTGTCTAAATTCGCATCAAACATGTTAGTATATTGGATGTTATTATCTTGAACAGGTTTTGCCCCATCATCGAAAAAGGCGAATTCAACTGGGAAATCTGGATTTTGGTACAAGCTAAGAAAAGGGTAGATGTTCACAACAAAAGGGGCGTTGTTGTCCTTGAGAAAATTTACAATTTGAATCATAAGATCTCTGATATCTGCCCGGAAATTTCCTTGAGATGGGCCTGCTGAACCAGAATCATAGACATCTGCATTCTGTGGAATGGTTGCTTTGATTTTGTCTCCAAATCCAGCTTCATTAAGAGCCTTTTGAATTATACATTCTTTAATGCTGGAAATATTGTTTGTGCGAATGAACCATTATAGTTCTTCAGGAATGGCTCATTGCCAACAGCAACATACCTGGAATATACGCATGCATGAAAATCATGAAAAGATTTTTCCTATGGAACATAGTTTTAAAACTTAGTGCATTTCAATGGAATTGTACCTTGTTAGCTCGATTGAAAAAAAAAAAAAAAAAAAAAACCCGCAATACGATTGAAAATATGGCTACAATGAAATTATAAACTAGATGAATGCACATGGACTAATTAGATTTTAAGCCAGTCAAATTGATCCAAAATTCATAAGTATGACAAATATAAAATGAAGTTATTCAACTTTTATTGAACTTCTACTTTTTAGAATATTAATCATGAGTATAATAATAGTTGCAATCTACATAATTTGAAAACATATAAACATCAAAGGTAATGTACATAATTTATAAATCGAATATTTACTTTCTAACTCCACCTAATTTTTGAATATATTCAAATGAAAAGCCTTGAGTTAATTTTTCTGAATCTATTAGAATGCTTAATAATTATTCAATAACTAAAATAAATTTCACCTTAATTAAACACGAGGACATATACACGTAGAAAAAGTAACAGCAAAAGGATTGCAAGATTCTCACCTGATTTCAACACCATCATGTAACTGTGACGAGACATTGTGTTTCACCCAATCTTTGACATTGTCATAATGAGTAAACTTTGAGAGTTGGTCATTGGGGATGCCAAGCATGACTTCAATGCCCGTCTCGCCAAAATATTTTACAGTCCAATGATCCGAGTCAAATAATTTAATCTTATTAATATTATTGTCCTTGAGCATTTGAACCACCATACTAGGATGCAGATTTGCGGTTGCCTGAGTCCCCCAATTCACGCCGATGCATTCGACATGAATTGCCGTCATCAGAAGCAAAAAATTGGCCCATATTAGGACCGCTACTAACGCCATTGTAGAAGGTGGTTCAAATTTCAAAAGACAAAGTGCAGGTAAAAAATAAATATTTATAAAAGAAGACATTTCACAAATGTAATTACGAAAAATCAATGATCGAGCAGTAGAAGAGAGAGGAGAGTTAATGGAATACCATGAACTTAGGAAGGGAGTGATTGTGGATTCACAATAGTTTGTTCAAAATATTACATAGTTAGCTAGAAATCTAGACCATATATAATTAATAAATACAATTACTAAATTTAGGCACATGTATGAGTTCCAAACATTCTGAATAGAATGATAATTTTTTACTTTTCAATTAATTAAACTATAGTATATGACAATCTAATCACAATTTAATGTCAATCTAGATGAGTCGAATGGACTGATACACAGGGTCAACTATACTCCATTTCAAAAATGACATATACTGCTATCAAGCATCCAAAAATTTTGAATGATTGACATGTCATTTTTTAAAAAATTAAATGAAGCATACAAGGAGCATGTAATTGGCTTTTAGTGCGTCTGTCCATTCGGCTCATCCGGATGGACTTTAATAATCCCGTCTAGTCAACTGTTTTTTTAGTATTATTATCATGGAATGTGTTTTTAATAAAATTAAAAATAAAAGTACATGATATTCATATTTATGGCTAGATGGTTTAGAGACAAATTGCAGTAAAAAAATACATACTTGCATGGTAGGAAAATCTTAGTGTTTTATTAGGGAATCATATTATTGTATTTTGAATATTTGTATAATATAAGTTTTAAGGTACAACAGTATGATAATTTAATAGGACCATAAAAATCCCTATAAATTAATAGGTTTCACAAATGAAATTACAGAAAATTTGTGAACACTAGAGGAGAGAGGAGAGAGGAGAGCCAATATAGGAAGGCAATGATTATAGATTTACAATGGTTTGTTCAAAATATAAGGAAGTATATAGTCTTATTGATGGAATCATTCTGTTAATTTTAAGCGTTTGTACAGTATAAATTTTTAACATACATAATATTACATTGTACAAATATTTAAAATACAACAAGATAATTCTCTCAATAATAGATTATAAAATTTTCTTAAAACGTATATAGTTGGCTGAAATATAAACCACTTATAAACAACTACTAAATTTGGGCACCAAATAAGTTGTAGTTCTTACTAATTAGGAGTTCCGGACTTTCTATGTAAATTTTTCTAATGTGTTTCTAGCATTGGATGTCATATTGAAAGGCCAAACAGCCATCAAAGAAAGAGGTTGAACAAATTTGTAGTTCAAGTCCAAATAAGGGGAAAGAGTTGGAAAATCAATGTAAAGCCATCATCACTTTTATCTATAATGTAAAAAACAGTTAATGAGTTTACATTCAACTATGACAAATTATTAAATCGTTGGGACCTTTTTTTTTTTTTTTTTTTAATTTTTAGTCAACAAAGACTAAAAAACTTGATTTTGGAAGACATGAAAAAGATAAAAGAAAATAATTGGAAGCCTATGGAGAAACAACCGCAAATCATACGAATAAATGGCTCCTTACATATTGAGAATATATATATATGTATTTGAAATTAAATATGATGATTTTTAGGCCAAAGTAAAAACATACAATTTTGGTCCTTAACGTCATGTTTGTCATTAGTTTAAATGAAAAAACACGAGTCACTTACATGTCTAGTATTTTTTGATCACACACACATTCACAAAAAGATTTTTTGATCCCTCACAAATACAAAAGTTATATTTTTGGTCCCTCGTATTTTTATTATCATGTGTTATAATTTTTAAAATTGAAGAATAGTTTTGGGTAGTTTCTATGGATTTTCAATCATAGGTGAATCCTAACTACTATTTTGGTAAAATGACACGTGGGAGGTGAATGGCGAAAATATGTCAAATTTTGTATGGTTGTGGATAATTTTGAAGTGAGGAAGTTTAAAGTGGGTTGTTTAGTGGTGCTGGTAAGGGTAAGAAAGAGCCGTAAAATGAGGAAAATGGTAAGATATAGGAGGTGGTAAATATGGGAGAGGTCGTAGGCAGAAGAGAGGTGGAATCATTTTGTTGGTAGAATAAGAAGGTTTATTGAGGAGTGGTGATGGTGGTGTAGCATAGTTGGAGGTTCTGAACAGGGAAAATTTTTAAAAAAAAAATAAAAAAAAAAATTGTAATGCGAGGTCAATTTGACTGACCTCGCATTCGAGGAATGCGAGGTCAATTTGACTGACCTCGCATTCGAGGAATGCGAGGTCAATTTGGCTGATCTCGCATTCCCTGAATGCGAGGTCTATTTTACTGACCTCGCATTCTCAGAATGCGAGGTCCTTTTTTTTTTTTTTTTTTTTTAACCGTGCATTTAAAAAATGCGTTTTAATAATTTTTTTTTTTTGATATAGCAAATTTGACTATGTATATATATATATATATATATATATATATATATTTTAGGATTTAGCAAATTTGACTATGTATATTGCGAATGGAAATCATGCACTATTACAAAAATAGAAAAAATGAATGATTTAGCAAATTTGACTATGTATATTGCGAATGGAAATTGTGCACTATTACAAAAATAGAAAAATGAAGGATTTGACTGTAAGATAAAAATGAGTCATTTAAATAGTAAATCGTAAATTATAAACTATAACATTAACGAAGTTGTACGATATTTGGGAATAGTAAACCATTATCTTTAAATCATAAACTATAACATTAACGAAATAGTGCGCGAATGAAATGTGTAAACCCGTTAATTTATTAATTTATCGTATTTTTGATAAAATTCTTATACACATCTAGATGTGTATAAGAGACAGCTTTCGGACAGTCGTCCACTGCGCCTGATCCAGAGCATACTGGTCCAACTAATCTGCCCGTCTATTACCTCAAACCTAATAGCATATATTTGAAAATCACCCGATTAATTTTTAAGAACAATGATATACAAATAACATACATCAATCACACACCTATTGCGATATCCGTATATTCACAAATGTCATGGTCTATGATCTCCAAATCTATCGCCCGTACACGTCTCTAGGTTTAGGCACCCTTTTGATCTAGATGTGTATAAGAGACAGGTCGTTGAGTATGCCTGAGCCAGAGCATCCTGCCTCCAACCGTTATGTTCTTTGTTCTGTTCATGTTCTTCATCTGAAACGGTTGGACCAGTATGCTCTGGATCAGGCGCAGTGGACGACTGTGTCTCTTATGATGGTCCCACCGGAGTGCGCATTGGCGAAAGTACGTGTGAAGTATCACCCTCAAATGGTATGTTAACATGAGGGGGTCCAGCATCTACATGTATGGTCGCGGGGATGGAACTCGACGACGTCGACGACCACCGCCGTGTTGCCCGCCTTGCCGCGAGCCCGCTCTACTCTATGTGGATCATGTGCCTGGTGTGGATGTCTAACGTAAATAGGAACTGGCGGAGGGCGAAGATCAAGACGAGTAGATTCGCCTACTGCATGTAGTGATTGAGAAGCGAAATGGTTGAGTGAGTCCCCTTTATGGCTGGAACCATTTGCATATCAGCAATGGTACAGAGCGACATGTAGTACAATCAAGCCATGGAAACCATCTACCGTGAAAGTTCAAATTAGTTTTATGAAGTAATTTGAAAAGATAAACAAGAAGCCCCAAATATCTATATATTGTCGGTGTGTCAACTCCCAATCAGTGTTCGCCCGACCACGGCGGTCTGTCAAATGCAATGCCGCTTGATTACCAATCAATCTCTGATCTGGTATGGGTTGGTGCAAACCGAACTGTCGCATAACCCGATGAGGGAGATAACATTCCACGATCTCCCAACATATCAAATAAGTAACTTGGATTTAAATGTCGTTCATATTGTTATGACGACAATGTGCACAAGAAATGAAAGCGACTGATGTAACTGGCATATGCAATAGTATAAGAGAGAACATGGCGTCACATTGATTACTGCACGGCTTGCGCAGATCATATCCAACGTGCCACCTGCTTATAAAAATTAATAAATATCAAATCCAATGTCCCTCATATTTAATGCGACAGTTCAACAACCAATATGTACCGAGATCCATATGCTCCGTGATGCTCCTGTGCGGGCATCTAACCGGATAGGACGCAGTGTCGGCATGCGCTCCCAAGCCCATAACTGTATACAAATAAATGAAGATGAAGTACTCAAATAAAAATTATATGCATATAAACTACTGGAATATACCTGTACTAATAGTACTGGACCACAAATAGTTCTAGCTGTGGGTGAAGTGGCATTACACAAACTGCGATATAGTGTGTCTAAAACAGTTGATTCCCAACTATAACGGCCCACAGTCTCCAAGTCCCTAAGCAACTGAAGATACAGTAGTGGCACTTTATTGCCTAAATTATTCGGAAATAAAATGCCTCCAATAAGTACAAGTAAGTATGTACGTGCCATCTGCCGACACATGTCATTAGTCGCATCATCGGGAAGCAGACGATCTAATGCGGCGGACAAACATCCAACTTTCAAACGACCACCGTCAATGTCTGATCATTCCACATAAATCCTTCTTACTGTATTTAACTATAGTTGGGATTCAACCTGTTTTAGACACACTATACATCGCCTGTCTTTTATACATCATCTAGATGTGTATAAGAGACAGGTATAGATGTGTATAAGAGACAGGGATCATGCTTCTCCAATGGGCGATGAAAAGAATGTGTCTCGGTCGCCATCGCTCAACAAGACTGGTGATCAAAGCATGATCCACTGAAATGCGTCCTAAAGATGAGATGCCCTCGAAACCTGCCAAACAAATGTAATGCCATACCTGTCTCTTATAGGCATGTGATCCCAAAAAGTCCCATCACAACGCTTAACCTGTAATGTGGAATCATCGATAAGGACCGTCAAAAATAGATCTAGCCCTATGCGGTGTCATAGGTGATATAATATCATGTACATATGGTCCAGGATGAACAAGCTCTGCTGTCTGATCATCCATACCTAAACAAATAATCATGGAAAGAATGAATGATTGTACGATATGTTTTGATAGTAATCAATGATCAGACAAACATTTTTTGATAATACAATATTTTTTTATGAACGAATACATTAAAAACAAACTACATTCATATAATACAATGAGTATGTAGACAACACAATACAAAGACAAATCATTATTGTCGTGAAGGGCAACTCCTGTGATTATGTCCCCGTTCATGACAATTCATACATCTCCTAGGTTCTCGGGGATCCCTAATATCCATCTCATTTCGTATGCGCCTCGCACGTACCACACCTGCCCGGCGTTCAACAGACATATTGTCATCACCACATAACTGCCAATGAATAGGAGGCAACTCATCTAGATTAGATTGTGGAACAAACCTATTAACGCTGTACTGACGCTCGATATGTGCGAGTAGTGTAATGGTCCGCAATCAGGCGGGTTGGTTCATCACCCTTATGCCTGCAAACTGCCAAAGCATGCGAACATGGAAACCTATACATTTGCCATTTACCACAAGTACATGTCTGCTGTACATAATTGACAGTTTGTACATTTCCACCACGACTAGTGATACGACGAGGTGTTTTAATTCGGTACACACCAGTAGACTGATCAAAAACCATGACTGTGTGTCCTGCACCTTTTTTGTCTGCTAACAACAACCTTTTCTAATTCTTTGGTGTAATTGACGTGCGACAGTGTGCACCCCGTGTAGTATTATCAACAAATACTTTTACGCACCGATGGAATGTACTATCAATTATAGCCTTTATCGAAAGTAGTCTAACTCCGCGCAACACGTTATTGTAGCTCTCAGAAGAATTTGTACCATGTATTCCCCACCTTCGATTTCTGTCTCTTATAGGCACCACTGGTGTATAAGAGACAGGTACCAGATCCACCACCAAAATATATCTCCATGCCTCTGCATGTTGCAGCTGTATCGTTTGTTGGTGCAAATTCCATTTCCGCCTCTATAACTTGACACCAAGAGACCAACACAACTTCTTCACTTCTACATTCTTGTATTTGGTCATCAAATTACTCCGAACGTGACGCAGACAGAATCTATGATATGCAAATGGTTCCAGCCATAAAGGGGACTCACTCATAGCATGCACAATGCCACGATGCTGGTCAGATATTATGCAAACAGTCCCCAAGTCACGTACAACATGGTGTCTCAACTGCTCCATGAACCAACCCCAACTTTGTATTGTTTCCTCATCAACAATTGCATAAGCAACAGGTAAAATTTGATTGTTAGCATTGAAAGCAACGGCAATAAGTAATTTACCCCGATACTCCCCTCGTAGATGCGTGCCATCAACACATAGGACAGGTCTACACATATGGAATGCATCAATCGATGGCCGAAATGCCCAAAATATGTATTTGAAAATTTTCACATCCTCGCCGTACTGTTGGGATGATGTAGCTATTGCACCACAGTTTGGGGATTGGAGTGTAGTACTTGTGCAACGTATTGGGGTAATTGTTAAAAATTAGATGTCCAACTTCCATATGCCAGCACAATCGCTTTCCTGCGAGCATACCAAGCTTTCTTGTAAGTGATGTCAACCTTCAAACTATTCTTCACATATGCCTGAATTTGTTTGACCTTGTGCCCAGGATCATTTTCAATTAAGTGCATAATTTGGTTAGCAATGACTGTGGATGTAAGATTTCTGTTGTTGTTACCGGATATTTCACCGAGACATACGTGATCTTTTACCCATTTCGTGACCTTCCACACAGTAAGAGATTCATTTCCACGTACTCGAATACTCCAATCACAATCTCCAGCCGCTAATCTGTCGGAGGACGCAGTCTTGCATTTAGCAGCCCATGTTCTCTTCCGGCTCTCTATGACTTTGAATTCTCGTTGTTGAGCTATAGACCACATTGTAACTACCTTAGTAACTCTGCTCCTTGCTTTCAAAGTACATGTGCAACTGAATATCATTTTTTTCTTCATTCCAATAAATCAGCCCATCTTTATCACTGCGGTCCATGGGATCGTACTCACCGTAGTTACCAAGATCATTGAAAAAAGCCATCCCCCTAGGTTGATAAGCAGGAACATCCTCTTGTGTATGACATTCATCGTTATTTGTCCCCAAATTCTCGTCAGAATCATCATCCGATATGTTTTCCGACGCATTGCTGACTCGTAATCCTCGTCTAATGCATGCCACGATGAGTCACTATTACCACTATCCGCTGACAAACCCTCATCTACGAGGCCTTTCTCCATATGTTGATATTGCATGGTACTTGGGCCTTCACCCGCTCTAGTGTCTCTATTATACTGCGCGTCAATAGCTTGATCAAATTGCATTGAGTTTGACATTGAAAACGAACAAGTTGGGTTGTAAAACTCAAACGACCACGGATGTTCAAAAAGAGTCTGCGCATTGGACTGCAACGTCTCTTATTGCTGGTCGTCCATGGTCGAATGCATGAGAGACATCATTGGCCCCATACCATACACCCCTACATTGTTGCTTACATGTACGTGCGAAATTTCCTCCGTCTTGATAAACAATTCAGCACAAAAATTTGGATCGACATCAAACATCTCAAAAATAAGATTCAATACCACACCTTATACACATCTAATGCCGAGTAAACAAAGACGACTAACTATGTGCCCGTAGACAATATTCAATTTCATCTGCTCCCTATCAACCTCCATGAATTCGTATATCTTGTCAACTAACTCAACAAAACTAATCCGTTGATTTATTCAGAATAGTTTCTTGCTCATCATTGGCTGGTAGGACATAGTACCGCTTTCATAGGTTATTTCTCCTCCCCAATAAATCTCACCATTGACGGGGTCTATCAAATGCCATTTTCCTGTAAGGATAGAACATGTTTAGACCCCATTTTTTGATACGGAATATGTTTTTTTTTAAAAAAAAATTTGACAGAGTTTCTCTATATTTTTAAGATTTCCTCTAACGCCGGTCATACCCAATAAGGGTTACAAACAACACAACAAATCGACAACACTTATAACTAATACATGCCCGACAAGGGCTACGACCAATGCAATAACCCGTAAGGGTTACAAGTAATATATGCCCGACAAGTACTACAAAAAATGCTTATAACATCTATAATTTCAGTATAACAAACAACATAATCACAAATTTCACCGCAGTCAATAGAAATCAAACCTACAACATATATCCCGAGACAAAGATCATTCTCTCTAAATATTAAAAAAAATATGGGATATAATCAAAGCAGCATATTATTAAACTAAAATACAAAAACATAAAAATAATAAACTACCTACACAAAATATATTTATAAAACATTTACATTAACAAAATTAATTATTTATGACAAAATTAAAAAAATCCTTAATTAAAATTATTGGACTCCATATAAACATTAAATTTACCTGAAATATTTTGGTCACCATTCTGCGGTGGCGGTGGTTGTGCTTTGGTTGTAGTGGTGGTGGAATGGAGGTGGTGATTGTTGTAGAGGAAAGGAAAAATAGATGGTGGTGGGTAGGAGGAGGAGGAGGAGGACGACGACGACGATGAAGGAGGAGGAGGAGGACCACGAGGAGGAGGAGGAGGAAGGAGGAGGGCGAGGAGGAGGAGGAGGCAAAATTTTTTTGTTTGGTATTTGGGGCTTTATCTTCTGCGAGGCCAGAAGGCCTCGCAGAAGATAAAGGTCTTGTTGACCTCGCATTCGAGGAATGCGAGGTCAGTCAAGACCAATTTTTTTTTTTAAAAAAAAAAATTTCTGGAACTCGCATGCGAGGTCAGTCAAGACCAATTTTTTTTTTTTAAAAAAAAAATTTCTGGAACTCGCATTCAGTTCGAAATTCCACATTGCAATAGGCACACAAATAGAATAAATTTGAGAAGTGGCATATACTTAGAAATTTTCCTTCTGAACAGTGGGGAAATGAGAGGGATAGGAGGAGTGAGAATGATGTTCTTTTCCATGACAAACTTGGTTTTCTCTTAAAAAATTAGACATGTGAGTATTTCTTATATTTTCAGTTCAACCTTACGCAAACATGACATCAGAAATTAAAATTATGCATTTTATTTTATGATGATTAAAAGTTATTATTTTAATATGAGTAACTAAAAAAATATATTTTCTAAATTTCAACAAAAAAAAGGGTACACCATAGAGAAGAAGTGTTCGGTATCAATGTCAATAGGATTAAAAGAAGAGGTTAATGTTGTAAATGGCCAATATGCGTCAGACAGACAGACAGACAGAAAGAAACATTTTTGGAAAAGAATATAAAAAATTAGGGTTAATTACACTTTACACCCCTGTAATATGGAGCTTGTCTTATTTTGTCCCTTGTAAGAATCATATCATTACGTTGCCCCTTTAACTAGTGGTGAAAAAAAATAGTAGTGAAGATAAATAGTTAGTTTGACTATTAGTCAAAGAGGAGAAATGACTAAAATAACCTCCCATTTGGTTGTTAAGACTATTTGACTATTTTGAGTGATAGTGCAAAAAGAAATATTCATATTTTATTATATCTTTTAATTAAAATGTATCTAACCATTAAAAAAAAATTTGTCATATAAAAGTGAAAAAATTAAATAAAAGAAAAAACATATGAAGTTTAAACATAAAATTCAATTTTAAGTTGTTGATTACAAAATTATTGTTACTTTCGTAAAAGTTGGTGCAAGTAAAAATTTTATAAATCATGCAATTTTATTTCACAACATGTCTTTTTACATATAATAGGTAATAATAAAATAATAATATTTTTTATGTCATAAATGATAAAATAGACAACAATTAAACATTCAAGGTCATTTTAGTGATTTCATTTAACTAAACTAACACTCAAACTCACCATCATTTTTACCATTAATCAAGGCAAATATTTAAATAAATTCGATTTTTTATTCTACTTGTAGATCCTGTGGTGTGGATTAAATCTTAGACAATCTATGATATCAGCTGATGTAAGCAAATTTTTTTAAAATTTAATCTTAATTATAACAAGGTTTACAGATAGAATCAAAAAACGAATCTAACTAAGTATTTTCCTTAATCAAAAGGGCAAAATAATGATTAGATTTTTGTAGGGTTGAATGAGATAAAAGGTTATATAACAGGGGACAAAATGTAATTTACCCAAAAAATTATTATATGAAATACAAAAGATAGAGTGAGATATTGTAAGAGAAAAATATATTTAAGAAATTTTTAAAATAAATAGTATTATATTGTATAAGTTTTTGAAATATGAAAAAAATGGTCCACATTAGAATTTTCTCATATTTAATCCAATTTTTGGCCATTGTCGTCTCCATCCATCATCCATCCCATCATTTCTCATGATTTTCCCTTAAACCCTACACACTAAAAACTCCCACCACCAGATACCTCCCCAGAGACAGCCCTTATTGGGAAATTTCGCATTCACATTCAACCTTTCTTCTTCAGAACACCCCCGAAACACACACAAAGAAGCTGTTTTTTTTCTGAAAGGTAGTATATTTTGCTCCTTTTTAGTGTTTTTTTAATTAATTAATTAATTAATTTTGTTCTATAGCTTGCATGTTTGTGGACTTTTAGCCTGACCCTTTTGCTGGATTTTTTTTTCCTCTCTTTTAATGTATCAATCTTTTTCTGTTTTAAACAAAAAAATTGAACTGCTAATGTAGATGTTGTTTGATCAAATACTGTAATTTATCAAGTTCTTGAGATTAGGGAGCTTATGAGAATTTGTTCATTTCATTTTCTGGCAGATTGAGGTCATGGCTGCTTCTGCTTGGGAAATTACAGCAGCTGAGTTCCTACAAGTATTTTTTTTTTTTTTTTTGCTGATTTTTTGAAAATTTTATGCTTTCTTTCTTTACTGTGTGAAGAATTGGAAAATGGAGGTTGTGATTATATTTTGATTCTTTTTTGTCATCACTGTTACAGGGTTCATGTAGGCAAAAATTAATCTTTCCTAAACATCCACCTAGGTGGACGAACCATTTGCTTTGGGGTACAGTTCGAGGGAAAGAATTATCGAACAAAAATTTCTGGTATTAGGTTAAGATCCCATCTACCGGTAAAGGTTAGAGCTGTGGTTTCAGGAAAGATTGATAGTTCAATAGATGAAAAACCAAGTGAGGTACAGGGGGTAGCTCATGGAAAGGTTATCCATTTTTATCGTGTACCGCTGATTCAAGAGAGTGCCACGTCTGAGCTTCTAAAGACTATTCAGACCAAAATCTCGAACCAAATAATTGGCTTGAAAACTGAACAGTGTTTCAATGTTGGGCTGGATTCTAGTCTTACGGCTGAGAAACTTTCAGTACTTCAATGGGTTTTAGGAGAGACATATGAGCCTGAAAATTTGGGTACTCGGAGTTTTCTTGATGAAGAGATGAAGGAAAGCTTTAATACAGTTATAGTTGAAGTTGGACCTAGGCTATCTTTTACCACAGCATGGTCAGCGAATGCTGTGTCAATTTGCCGAGCTTGCGGGTTAACAGAGATAGACAGAATGGAGCGGTCCTTCAAGAAGGTACTTGTTATATGTTGAGCCTGATAGTGGTTCATTGCTGGACAGTCAGATTAATGAGTTTGCTGCAATGGTGCATGATCGGATGACTGAATGTGTTTATGCACAAAAGCTTACTTCCTTTAAGACAAATTTAGTTCCTGAGGAGGTCCGATATATACCAGTCATGGAGAAGGGAAGGAAGGCGTTGGAGGAAATCAATGAGGAAATGGGCTTGGCTTTCGATGAACAAGATTTACAATACTACACTAAGCTTTTCAGGGATGATATTAAGAGGAATCCAACCAATGTGGAGTTGTTTGATATTGCACAATCTAACAGTGAGCACAGCAGGCATTGGTTTTTTACTGGGAAAATTGTGATAGATGGTCAACCAAAGGATAGGACTCTCATGCAGATTGTTAAGAGCACTTTGCAGGCAAACACAAACAATTCTGTCATTGGCTTCAAGGATAACTCCAGTGCAATTAAAGGGTTTCCAATAAAACAGTTACGGCCGCTGTTGAGCCTGGTTCTACATGCCCTTTAAATGTGAGTGATCATGACCTTGATATCTTGTTTACTGCTGAGACCCACAATTTTCCATGTGCTGTGGCGCCATATCCTGGTGCTGAAACTGGTGCAGGAGGCCGCATTAGAGATACCCATGCAACTGGGAGGGGTTCTTTTGTTGTTGCATCTACTGCTGGATATTGTGTGGGAAATCTCAACATTGAAGGGTCGTATGCGCCATGGGAAGATCCATCATTTACTTACCCACTAAACTTGGCTTCTCCATTGCAGATCCTCATTGATGCTAGTAATGGTGCATCAGACTATGGGAACAAATTTGGGGAACCCTTAATTCAGGGTTACACAAGGACTTTTGGAATGAGACTCCCAAGTGGGGAAAGGCGTGAATGGTTAAAACCAATTATGTTCAGCGGAGGTATTGGACAAATTGATCATATCCACATATCAAAGGGTGAGCCTGAAATTGGTATGTTAGTTGTCAAGATTCCTAGGAGGCCCAGCATATCGCATAGGAATGGGAGGTGGTGCTGCATCCAGCATGGTCAGTGGTCAGAATGATGCTGAACTAGATTTCAATGCTGTACAACGTGGAGATGCAGAGATGGCTCAGAAATTGTATCGCGTTGTCCGTGCATGCATTGAAATGGGAGAGAAAAACCCGATCATAAGTATCCATGATCAGGGTGCTGGTGGAAATTGTAATGTCGTCAAGGAAATAATATATCCAAAGGGAGCTAAGATTGATATAAGGGCAATTGTAGTTGGAGACAACACAATGTCTGTTTTGGAGATTTGGGGTGCGGAGTATCAGGAGCAAGATGCAATATTGGTGAAGCCTGAAAGCCGTGGCCTGTTGCAGGCGATCTGTGAAAGGGAAAGAGTCTCTATGGCAGTTATTGGGACAGTTAGTGGTGAGGGACGCGTGGTCTTGGTTGACAGTTTGGCTATTGAGAAAAGCATTTCAAGCGGATTGCCACCTCCACCACCAGCTGTCTAGAGGATCTTGAGCTTGAAAAGGTGCTAGGCGATATGCCACAGAAAACTTTTGAATTCCATCGCACTGTTACTATCCATGAGCCACTGGATATTGCGCCAGGGATAACTGTTATGGATTCTCTAAAGAGAGTATTGAGGCTGCCCTCTGTTTGTTCAAAGCGATTCTTGACTACAAAAGTTGATAGGTGTGTTACAGGTCTTGTGGCACAGCAGCAAACAGTGGGCCCCTTGCAAATTACACTTTCTGATGTTGCTGTTATTGCTCAAAGCTACACTGACTTGACAGGAGGTGCGTGCGCAGTTGGGGAGCAACCAATCAAGGGACTTTTGGATCCAAAGGCAATGGCACGGCTGGCTGTTGGAGAAGCACTCACAAATCTTGTTTGGGCAAAGGTTACTTCCCTCTCTGATGTCAAAGCAAGTGGAAATTGGATGTATGCATCTAAGCTGGATGGGGAAGGAGCGGCAATGTATGATGCTGCCTTGGCTCTTTCAGAAGCTATCATGATTGAACTTGGTATTGCAATTGATGGAGGAAAAGATAGTCTCTCAATGGCAGCCCATGCATCAGGGGAAGTTGTCAAGGCTCCTGGAAACCTTGTCATCAGCACCTACGTAACTTGTCCAGATATAACAAAAACAGTGACCCCAGATTTAAAGCTCAGAGATGATGGCATACTGATTCACATTGACTTGGCAAAAGGGAAGCGACGTCTAGGTGGATCTGCTCTTGCTCAAGTTTTTGATCAAGTTGGGGATGAATGTCCTGACCTTGATGATGTTCCTTACCTTAAAAGAGTTTTCAATGAGGTTCAGGAACTTCTTGCTGAAGAGTTGATCTCTGCTGGTCATGATATCAGTGATGGAGGGTTGATTGTAAGCGCCCTTGAGATGGCATTTGCTGGGAACTGTGGAATTTCCTTGGATTTGACTTCATCGGAGGGTAGTTCATTCAAAACACTCTTTGCCGAAGAGCTTGGATTGCTCCTTGAGGTAAGCAAGAGTGCACAGTTGGACTTGGTAATGGCAAAGCTATTAGATGTCAGCATATCTGCTGAGATAATTGGAAGTGTAACTGTGTCACCAGTGGTTGAAGTCAAGATTGACGGAGTTACTTTTTTGAATGAAAGAACTTCCGTACTAAGGGATTTATGGGAAGAAACCAGCTTTCAACTGGAAAAGTTCCAGAGATTGGCTTCATGTGTGGAATCAGAGCAAGAAGGCTTGAAAAATCGCCATGAACCTAGTTGGAAGTTGTCCTTCACTCCTACATTTACAGATGAGAAATATATGACTTTGATTTCAAAACCAAAGGTAGCAGTTATAAGAGAGGAAGGCAGCAATGGGGACAGAGAAATGGCTGCAGCATTTTATACTGCTGGTTTTGAACCATGGGATATTACAATGTCTGACCTCCTTAGTAGAAACATCTCTTTGCATAGTTTCAGAGGCATTGTGTTTGTTGGAGGTTTTAGCTATGCTGATGTTCTTGATTCAGCAAAAGGTTGGGGGAGCAGCGTCTATACGATTTAATAAGCCTCTTTTAGATCAATTTCAAGAGTTTTATGAACGACCAGACACATTCAGTCTTGGTGTTTGCAATGGCTGCCAGCTTATGGCATTGTTGGGGTGGGTTCCTGGCCCCAAGGTTGGAGGTGTTATGGGTATTAGTGGTGACCCTTCACAGCCAAGGTTCATTCACAATGAGTCTGGAAGGTTTGAATGTCGCTTTACAAGTGTGAAGATACAAGAGTCACCTGCTATAATGTTTAAAGGAATGGAGGGTAGTACATTGGGTGTATGGGCTGCACATGGTGAGGGAAGAGCATATTTCCCTGATGAAGGTGTATGGAGCTCTGTTCTTAACTCAAATTTGGCCCCAGTGAGGTACTGTGATGACGATGGGAGACCGACGGAAGTCTATCCTTTCAATCTGAATGGCTCTCCCATGGGTGTTGCTGCAATTTGCTCCCCAGATGGGAGGCATCTTGCCATGATGCCTCACCCCGAACGCACTGCTTCTTGATGTGGCAGTTCCCATGGTATCCAAAACAATGGAATGTGGATAAGAAAGGCCCCAGCCCATGGTTGCAAATGTTTCAGAATGCCAGAGAGTGGTGTTCTTGAGGTCAGTTCTTTCCACTAACTATTCTGGCATATTTCATTTTAAATTGGTATTTAATATGTGTTCTGTTTGGTTGAATCATACAAATGTTAAGATTGTTGGTCTTCCCTGTCAATGCAGCTGATTAGGATAAGCTTGTTTTTTGTTGTCATTGTAGGCATTCTTTTCCCATATACAAGTGAGGGGTGGTGTAAAAGCATTGGCATTGCCTCTAAGGGCAATTCATCTTCTCTTAATACCTGTGGAAGAGTATCACCTACCATGAGAGAGCAACTGCATTTTGTTTCTTCCTGAATTTTTACCTGATAGATGAACTCTATTATCTCAAACATGATCATGAAAAATTTTCCCTTCCTCCTTGTTAGTAATCACATATGGTTTATTGGAATATGATCTTGTGTCCTGTAGCTTGGTGCACGGCATACCAGGGAAATGCTATTTGTGCTGTCAGTTTTGTTTTGTAGTTTGACTTTGTGGTGGTATTTTCTTGAAAAGCTAAAATTGTTATTTCACAGAGTACTGTTAAAGTAGATCAAGGAATTAAATAATTAGATAGATGTATAGTAACTTAAGACGTGCTCTGTTGAGCCTTATCCTGTTTTTCTTTATCATTTTTTCCCTTCTTGAGTAAAACTTTTATGAATCATTCACGAATGAATGTTGTTCAAAAAATATAAGATTTCCAATAGAACATACCCTAGTTTGTTTGGTTCTAGGAATTTACCAAGGACATGGAAAGCAATCCCTTGGGAATTAGTTTCTTTTGTTTGGTTGCAAGAGAAAATGCTGTAGAAAAAAAATAAGGAAAATGTTAGAGAAACTGGAAACTTATTTCGCCTAAAGCTCGTTTCCTCGCATTTTGGCAAGGAAATGAAGGAAACGAGACAGATTTACATAGCTCTAGCGCTGACTCTAAGCGGGTTAAATGAAAATATGGATCAAAACAAAAACACTATCCCTGTTAAAAAAAAAAAAAACAAAAACAACAACGCACCCATAAATCATCCCTCCCTCTCATCCTCATCCTCATCCTCATCCCTCCCTCTCATCCTCATCCTCATCCTCAATCCTCATCCTCATCCCTCCTCTCTCATCAATTCGCTGGCTACGGTTAACGATCGGCAATTCCGGCCGTCTGGTGGCAGTTCCAGCTTCGGTCCCTCATCCCTCATCTCTCATATCTCTCTCTTTCTCTTATTGTGCTTTATCTCATTTTTTTATTAACATAAAGCAAGCACTCTGAACAATTATATCTGTTATGGTTCATTTACTTTTGTTTTTGTGATGCATATAAAAGATGCAGATGTTCTTCCTGGCTCAGCACAGAGCATGATTCTTAAATGCCTATTTTCAATTTCTGATGTTTGTTTCCATATTTATTTTCAGTCCATGTTATCTACAAGAAGTACGTCTACTGTGTTTATGGTTAATAATATGCTGGATTTAGGATGTCAATGGGTCGTGTCATGTCATATGGTATCTGTTTTTTATCGTGTCGTGTTAATGTCTGACCCGTTCATTTTCGTGTTGTGTTCTCATGTCACCTATTTTTAGTGGGAATAAGGTTTGATTTGTTTGTTTATTTGTTTTCGTGTCACCTGTTTACTTCTTTAGAAATATACTACTAGCCTATTTGATGAGTTAAATAACAACCTATCTATTTGACTTAAACTTTCAAATTTTAATTCTTTAATAATTTGAATAATTTTTAATCCTAACCTTATTTTTATATCAACTTAAAACACATCTTTTTTAAAATTTTCGAACTTTTAACAGTATTTAAAATTATTATTATGTTTGATTTAATAGTATCACATCAAATTATTATTCACAATTTTAAAATATGTTATATTAAATTATAATCAAGGTAATATTCTAGTAAAATTTGTTCATTGAGAAACTTAATAGATTAAACAATCGTGTTAATTTATGGGTTGACTCAATTTAAGCTATTTAGTTTTGTGTTATAAACAGATTGACCTATTAATGATTTGATAGTTTTTGGGTTGTAGTCATAATTTATAAATTTTGTATCGTATTCGTGTTGTATTACCGTATCGAATTAGAAATTACTAGTCTTAGCTGGACAATTGCGTTTTTTATTTACTTTGGCATTTATGTCCCGTGGCACTTATTTATTGATGCTGCATAGGCTTATGATTACTGGTTGACGAGTTGCGTACAAGCTCCCCGAGCTTTCTTTGTCCTGGGCAAGCTGGTTTGGCATGATCAATGTAGTCTAATATATGGATGACTGTTCTTCGTAGAAAAGATGTGATCTGATTCATGGATAACTTTTTTCATAGACTTGATATTGAAAATAACTTATTGGAGACAATATATTTGGTTTAATGTGAGTGTAGATATGTGTTGCTTTGAAGTATGCAAATTTAAAGTGATGCATTAAACCCATGTGTAGATTAAGTTATTGTTTTAACTAGGGGTGAGGCTTTGTTTTTCAGTTTATTGTTTTTAAAAAGAAAAGTACTTTGAATATTGTCAAGTATAGAACAGTATACAATAGTGGACACACAATAATTAGTGCTACTTACAAGCCAAAGATAGTGCAAGAGACTCAGTTTTGTTCTCGAAAGGTGCAAGCCTCTGCAGCCAATATAGTGCAAGAGACTCAGTTTTGTTCTCGAAAGGTGCAAGCCTCTGCAGCCAATATAGCTTGTATACAGCTTGTATGCTAGTGCGTATTCACTCTATTTGCCAACCAACCCTAAATCATCCAACTCTCTTGCTATCCTAATCATGCTTTCATCTTTAGTTTTCTTCTGGTTTCCAGTCTTTCTTTCAGATTCTTGAAAGAAGCAACGAGTTTTTGTTTTCGTTGATGCATTTTTTTCCCCCTACATCTATGTCAATCAATTGTTAATTTGATTCCGCTCAGACTGCCAGCTTGATCAAAGTCCCAATGTTTATGCTGCTTCATATTGGCATTCCAGATATAATCAGGAGAATCCAAATCAAGCCCCTAGGAAGATCTCGGGGTCATTTCAATTCACGGAAAACTGAAGGCCAAAATTCGACAGACTGATTCTAGAATTGATGAGAAGTAGGTTGGACTTTGTGGGTAAGATTGAAATTCTTTAAATTAAGTTCTTCCACCTGCATGGGCGATTTGGCCTGTCACTAAATACCCTTGTATGACAATCTGAGCAATACACTCGCTGATACTGGTGGTGGCAATTACCAGTTCACAGGCTTGTCTTGAATTAGCCTCAAATATCATTCCATTTGCTTCCCCTGCATACAGTTTTTTTGTCTCCAGATATCCACCTTCTCCAGTCTAGTTTACCATGGCAACCTTGACGTAGAAGATTATTGGCCCTTGTCTGCTCTGCTGGTTCTCTCAAATTGGCTTCAACTGATTTTAAGGTGAACCCAATTGTAAAGGTTAAACCACTTCAGAAAACCATACTGACGGACAAAGATGTGCGATTGGTAAACATAAGATTGAAAATGTACCTAAAAGTTGCCTTGACATGTAATGAATAAAAGTAGGGGGGAAAAAAAAAGGCCCATAATGAGCTAATGGAAAAAGCTCTTATTTGGGCATAATGAGCTACTGACCATCCCATCTTGTTTAATCGTTATTTATCTTTTTGGTTCGAGTAAATGCTCTCATTCATATGCTATTTGACATTCATTTTTTCTTTTTTTAGGGTGTGTTCGTTTGGATTGAAATTTTTTTGGTGCCAGGTGCCAAACACCGAAAAATATTTCGATGTAAAATATTTTCTAATTTTCCTTCCTCTGTCTGAAAATAACTTACGGAATTTTTGAGCATAAGTTATTTTTTGGATAATTCAAGAGTGATATTAAACCTCAAATACTTACTTTTAGAATTTCGTTTGCTAAATTTATTTTCGTTTTCAATTTTTTTTCATTTGTTTTTCTCTCAATCATAGGTCCCACACTAATATAAGTTCACTATCATTATGCATATTTTACTACTATATTGTACTATCGTTAATTTTGAACAAAATCAATTTTTTATTAATCACAATTACTTGTAAGGTATTTATTATCATTGTTATAAGTTTTTTTAACTTGTATTCATAAAATTAAAGATAAAACCGTTAAAATTTGTTATTTCAAAATATTTTTATTTTGTCAACCGAACATCGAAAAATTATATGGAAAATGGACTTTTTCATGTATCCAAACGAACACAATGTAATGGTTAGTTTTAAAAATGGGTCAATTTGATAAACCTCCCCTGAGGTTTATACTAATATCACTTAATACCCTTGAACTTTCAAACATCTCACAAACCTCCCCTAACTTTGCATATATTGTAACAATTTTAGCCCAATTGAATAAAATATCATTTTAGGAGAGAGAGAAGCAATTTTTCTTCCATATTTACCCCTAGTAAGAAAAGTCAATTTGGTATAATATTGTACTAAAGAAAAAGAAGAAATTTGGAGGATTAGTAAATGAGATTGTTAAAAAATAACATTGGGATGCACATATTTATTAGTTGGAACATACACTTGCTTTTAGTTATCATAAACAAAAATATATGTTACTTTTTTTAACTTATCCGCTTGTGATTTTCCAAAATAAAAAATAACAATTACAGTTTTTTTATTATAAAATATAGTGTGTTTCTACATATATTAATTTTTATTTATTTGGAACACAAAGAAATTGACGCGTACATATTTTCCTAAATAAGTTGACAAACAAATTTTAACTAAAAGAACACATTTTAATTTTTTTTTTTTGCTTTTCGAGTTTTGATTTCCTAAACAAAATACAAACCACATTTTTTATTATACTATATGCTTTGCTTCTAGTTGCTCTATTTTTTTTTTATTGAATGACACACAATATATTTTATTATTGTGGTCTTAATTTTTTTTTTTTAAAAGTAAGTTGACAAAAAAAATTTTATCAAAAATTATATTTTAATTTTTTTCGTTTATGAGTTTATGATTAACCATACAAAATCATTAGTTTTTATAAAAAAAATATATATTGAGTGTTTATACGTATTAAAAAAAATCAAACAAATAAAATAAGTACATTAACACACATATTTTTGCAAAGAAGTTGACAAATAATATGTTAAAACACTTAAGGGTGACAAGTGAAATTATTAGAAACCTTAGGGGAGGTTTTTGAAACTACGTTTTTGTTATTTTATTAAAGAAGAAAGGGTACAATTGTCATTTCATGCTAATTACGGCCCCACTTACAAGAGAAGAGAGGTAAGTGATATTTCTAAAAGTTAAAGAGTGCTAAGTGATATTAATTTAAAGCTCAAGGCAGGTTTATGAAATTTCCCTTTAAAAATTTCACTTCTGAATATCTACGTATAGGATTAGAAATACAGTTGATTATGAATTTAATGATATAAAATATTTTGGGCATTCAAAACAACCAGCACCAGAGGTCTAGTGGTAGAATAGTACCCTTCAACGGATCAGACCAGATTCGATTCCCGGCTGCTGCATTTATATGTTCCTTTTGTAAGCATCCACATAGTTTTTCTATTGTTCTATACCAGGCTGATTCCCAGCTGCTGATTTTGTAATGTTCATCATTCAACCTGGCCATTAAGACCAGGGTTCAAGCAGTCCATTTAAGCAATTTTCTATTTAACCTTCCTTTGAACGATTTGCCAATCACATGGTTACATACTTGCATAAGGAAAAATGATTGTCAAATATATAGTAATTAGAAATAAAATAAAAGCAGAGTAAATTACTCACAAATTTTTAGATGGTATTTTTGTCAAAAAATATTTAAATTCTCATTTTATAATTATTTAAATCGTGAAATCTTTCAAAACGGTAAAGTATATATATTGTCTACATTTAGGAGATAAAATGTAATTAACTTGTTTTTATCATTTTAGTAAGAGAAATGATATTTACATACCTGTAAAACTTTTTATGCCCCTATCCTTTATTATCAAATAAAAAGACTAAAAAAACCTTCGATTACACAACCATATTTTTATAATAATACCTAAATTATCCTTATTTTCGAGCAACCAACCATCTATTACAGTATATGAGTATTACATGTTTACATTATTTAACTTCTTTAAATTGTATAATTTTTACCCGTCGTTCTTCTATATATTAAGTTTTCTTATTCTTTGTACCAAAAAATATCACATAAGTTTAAAGTCTTAAAACCTGGAAGATTTTATATAATTTATGCGTGTGGAAGAAATAATCAAGATATTGAGCGTTAAAAAACTTAAAAGGTTTTGAATATTCGAGAATTGAAAATTATTTCATCTGCTTATTATTTTTATATAATAAAGATTATAAAATTTTTTTATGCAATTTATATTTTCTTTCAAATTTTCTAAGTCCAACTTATTGAACAAATCTTATGAGATTCATGATTTGCTTTTTGCTTTGTGTTGATGTCACATCTTTTGTATTACAATCATTAATAGAGTTTTTTTTTTTTTTTGGAAAAAGAAAAGTTATGAATGAAAGTTTTCATCTTTAGTCTAGTTATTTTTTTATTGACTCTTTTATTTCTACTTGTAATAGCAGTGAGAAATTACTAACTTAATCTTTTCTAGTGTACTTGTTTGTTTTCGTAAAACTTATTTTTTACTAATATTTTTCTTTCTAGTAAAATATATTTTTTGAAATCAAGATGTCCAAATAATCATAAGAAAAAGTTGTAACAATTATTTCATTATGGCAGTGTAGTAGTTACGTACGTAGACTATTACATTATACATTTTTTTTATGATAATCATGACTATGTTTTAAATTTTGTGTGGATGAAAATTTGATAATTGGAGTGCTTTAATTTTTAATATACAATGATTGTTTTCTTGTAGTTGTAATACTAAGTAAAAATGAATTTAAAGAAGGGATATGAGGAATAAATTGTTGTATTTGGTGAACTTTGGCTTAAGGGTAGTTTAGGTATGGAAAAATATAGTAGTTGTAAATAAAGGCTTTTTTGTCTTTTTAGTTAATAAAAAGGGATAGAGGTGTGTAAAAGATTTGGTTAGTGATATGCAAATATCATTTGCCTTTAGTAATTATAGAGAAAGGGGAACGAGGCGCTTCACTAGTGTTAATAAAATTCAAATATTAGAATGTTCCCTACATCATCAGAAACTTTATAATTTGAGTTAAACATCAATTTATTCACGAGATAATAAATTAGAATAATACTATAAAAGACAATTGAGGTGTAGTACTTACTTAAGGAAAAAATCTAGGTACCATTGATTTTGTTGACCACAAGACACAAAAAAGTAAGACTCGCATATGGATCCCATTCTTTTATGTCTTGTTATCCACAAGACTCGGAGTACCAAAGTCTTGGCCTTTACCCAATGATTGCTTTGTCAATTATAGTACTCAGTCCATAATAAACCTTGTGTTTGAGTTCTAACATGGGATGGTTATTCCAAGTACAAGGTTATAAAATATGAATACAAGTTTTGCTAATCTTTTATATATTGTTGGTGTACAAATTTTTTTGCATCATTAAGTATAAATGCATCGTGCCACATGTATAAAAATGACATTTGAAATTCAAATAATACATACGTAGCATGCATCCACACTTAATGATATAAATAATTGTCAACACTAATGGCATGAAAAATTAATCTATAAAATATATAGAGTAACTTACCTACATTTTCATGTTAGTCAAAGACATATATAACCCTAGGCCAAAATAATTCTTTTGATTATTATTCATATGTTCGTGAACGAAAAATAAAGAGAGTTATAGGCGAACTGGATTTACAAATACATATCCTTTCATATCTTCCATGATTTAAAATTTGATGTCACAACTGTAATAAGGAATCTTTCTATGATGTTTTTTTTGTGGTCCAAGTTGTAAGTGAGAAATGCTAGTTAAAAGAATTCTTTACCGTTGATGTTGCATATGATTGTTGTTTTTCTTTTTTCTTTTTTTGGCCTGGGCAAGTGGAAGTTAGGTGTGTGGGCCAAACCACATCGGTTAATGGCTAAAGGTTGCATATGAATGTTGTTTTTCTTTAGACTTTTTTTTTGTTTTTTTTTTGCCCTTGGCAAGTGAAAGCTGGGTGTGTGGGCCAAACCATACTGTTTAATGGCTAAAGGAATTACAACAGGTAAGGGACTAAGAGGTTAAATTGAAATAGTAAGGTTTTGAAATATCTTCCACAATATGATTATTAACAAAAAAAAAAAAAAAAAAAAAAAGAAAAGAAAAGGTGGTGTATGAAGGTAAGAAGGAGATAACCAATATAAGGAAAAAAAACAAAATTAACCAATCGAATAAGACACAATGACTGGGAAAAACTAAATTGCAATCGAAGAGGAAAATTAACCGATACTATTACAATCGAGTATCTATCAACGAAAAAACATTGGATAAATAACAAAAGATAAGTAAATAAAATGTTTTGAGATCTACTGCATTGATGAACCCATGCTTCGCATGTAAGAATTTTTATGTTTTGTTTAAGCGTATTTTAGCAGTATAAAAATTTCTTGGCCTCTCAAATTTTCATGATTTCAAAATTTAGTATGTCCTTTTTCTACGTATCAGACAGACAACTCCCGTGTCCTTATGGCTTGTCCAAATATCAAAAAACTGGGTTTTTCTTCTGTTTTTACTAACAATCAAGAATGTAAAATAACCAAAAAAATTTTATGTTGTAATTGTGCATTGTGTAAATAGTTCGGCTATTTCCTTATGCTTACTTTGTCCAAAATTTCCCTTATGATGGTCTAAGTGGATAATCATCATACATGCATGGCTGCACGATTATTGAAAAGTTCAACCTGTTTAAGTTATGTAACCAAAAAAAAAAAAAGAAAAAACTGGTGTTCTCATGGTCAAATTTTAAGAAAGAAAGGCAAGCATGGAAGTTTAGAAGGAACACGGGACGCATCTGTTAGAATGAATGCTTTAGAAGTTCGTGTGTTTGAGTATGTGAACGAGGGAATAAAAGGTGCAAAAATCATGGAGATAGAGGAATTTGTAAAAGTATTAGTGTGTCACACTAGTCGTCTCTAAGTAACTGTAAGTTGCTTTTTTTATAATAAAAATGTAAATTTTATTCCTTCATATTTTATCATGTTATTGTCTGATAATAGAATTTAAATTTGGTTTGGTATATGCAGTCCAGTTACAAAACATTGGGTTCTACGTACAATGTCATGGCCGTTATTTGTCACGCTCTAAAATGGGACAACGATATGCCGCACCTCGGCAAGGGCGGATAATGGGGGGTGGGGAGTGGCTGCCATCCTCTCAAAATTTTTAAAATTATATTTTTCTCCCTTTAAATTTTTTTAAAATTATTATTATTATACTATTATAAAAATTAGACTCTGTCTCCCCAAAAATTTTATAGAATATAAAAAAGTCTTCCCTATGTATATATTTATACAATCTTATTCCTCAAGAGTTTCAAAAATATTTTATTTTTCTTGATTTTTTAAAAAATTTCAATAACTTCTTTAAAAAAATAAACTTTATCCCATAAAATTTTGCAAAAATTATAAAACTGTGTCTCCAAGAATATGTATCTATAGTTTTTGTCCCCCCAATGTTCAACTTTTGAATCTGTCCCTGCACCTCGGGATCACTCCAAGCATGCAAGACACAAAACAAGAGCAAGAAACAACTCATAATATCTGTCATTAGACTTCAAATACATCCAAGACAAAACCACAAGAGGTATACGCAACAAACATAATCTCAATCATTCATGACGTAATCAAATCACCCTTATATATAAATATCGAACCACAAACGAAATGACAACCAGACATTTGATGTACAAGACAATTCTAACGAGTCCATAGGCATATAGGCTCGAACATAAGAACAAACTCCACAGTAAGATGATAAATAGGAAAACTCTAGATCCAGTAACTAGGGTCTGCACTATAACCCCCTCTCAGGTCAGCACTCGACTCAGGACCTGCTAACACCTCCTATTAGTCCTCAACTGCAAACAAAGGGGAAAAACAATAACGGAGTAAGCACACAGTACTTAGTAAATAACATTTAAGTCCAATTATAGATAACACGTATACAATTATTATCATGCAGGAAACAATATACGAGACAGTTTCAATAATTAAAATATAAATTGATATCAAGGAGTTCATAGTTCATAAAAGTTTTCCCAACACTGGATTCAAGTTTACCTATTATCCGCCCAAGTAGACAAGACACAACGGAGTGTCTATCACTTGTCTTCTCTATAAATTAGGTATAACATTTACAAAATAGAGTACTGAATATTTCATTTCATTCACTCACTCATAGCCAAGTCTACTCAAGTGACCCTTTGAACTCTTCATAATAATCATTCATTAACACATAACACATTACATAATGAACACATAAATTGTAAACGTACTTACCTTATAAATATTGTTCAAAATAAATATACTTACCTTAATATCAATTATTCTAGGATTGCAAAACTAACTATATAAGGTATCGATAAAAAGGCGTAAACGTTACTTATCTCGAGAATCGATTTCATAGACATATCCTAATTTTGACGGTCTAAACTCAAACTCTGAATCACTTAAATTAAATTATAGGAGAGTGTTATACCATTAAGATAAAAATCGAGGTAGGGATTCATTTTTGGGCATCACCTAAATTCTCAAATTAGGCAATAATCGAATACAAACAAGTAAGGGTTGAATTAAATTCGTAAAAATAAGATAAAAGTCTAAAAATTAGGGTTCATAATTTTAAATATATCACCAAGTTAAGAATTTTCAAAGACTCTCATTCAAATCTTTCCAAAATAATGGTTAAGAAGTCATTTCAAATCACAAATCACGTCCTAGTAGCCAATAAACATATTTGGTAATAAAATCAAACCATAAACAATAAAATTAAACAAATTAATTTCTTGAGGGACTTGAAATTTAACAGAAAAATCATGCAAAACTTGAAGTAAAATTTACTTGTGAAGTTGGATTAAAGATCTAAGAGTATTCCTAGATTACCAATTTGATTTGGAGGGAAAAATTCCTAAACTAGTGATTGAATTTAAGAATTTGAATTAAGAAGTTTTGGAAGATGTTCTCTAGGGCAGATCATCTCGTTGGCTATTTAAAGATAAAAGGAGTAAATGAATCAGGAAGCTTCGAAGGTAAGTTATAATATTAAAATTTGTACCTTAGTTCTTCAAGTTTTGTATTCAATTATACATTTTACCTGAAAACTTTACAAATGTTCTAAAATGGGTAAAATGATTAT
The DNA here is from genome assembly GCA_025175665.1 of Cinchona pubescens. Taxonomy (NCBI): domain Eukaryota; kingdom Viridiplantae; phylum Streptophyta; class Magnoliopsida; order Gentianales; family Rubiaceae; genus Cinchona; species Cinchona pubescens. Next base: position 1,886,357 of record JANKKI010000027.1, on the reverse strand, counting down.
TTAGAACTTGAAAGGGATATTAATGTATATTTAAAGGGATAATCAAGTATGCAAATACGCAGAATGAGTAGAAAAAATCGGGTATTACATTATTGATTGTCTTGATGATGAGTAGAGGGAGACTATTGAAGGATTTGGCTTTGGCCTCATTCTGAAGTTGAAGGGAATTGATGTTGATGAAGAGTTTTTTACTTGGCTTGTTCGCAACTCTAATGTAGATTGGAGGAACTTGAATGTGCATGATTTTTCCATGGAGTTTCATCCTAACCATGTAGAATATATTTTTGGCCTTAGCAGCCATGGTACAAATAATAAAAAAATGTGGGCAAGTGACTAATTTGGAACCTAAAGAAAAAGCTAAACATAGATGTCACTATTGGGGATATTGAGTTGGTTGAGCTAAACATAGATGTCACTATTGGGGATATTGAGTTGGTTGACTTTGGAAGGCCTATGCACAGAAGTAGTTGTATCAGTTTGGAACTAAAGTGAAGTTTGTGTTGTATTTTATTGGTAAAGTATTCACCCAACTGCTAGTTTCACTTTGAGTCGTCAATTGATTCCAATTATTACTAAATAAACAAATTTTTAAAATTTGATTTAGTTGAAATTTATTCTTGATAACATAGTAAATGTCGTTTGAGAGAAATGGAAATGGAAACATAGGATGTCCTCTATTCCTAATTGTAAGTCGAGATTAAGTCATCCTTATTAATATCTTATTTTTTGCTTATTATACACTAATAATTAATATTTAATATTGTGATTGTAAATTTATTACCTCGATCTTTTTCCATCCACAGTAAATATGCTTTGAAGATGCTATGAATAAAATGAAGGCATTGACTCCCTTATGAGAAAATAAAGAATATTTGAAAGGGAACAGGTAAATTCCAAACCTCTAATGTTATGTTATTATTGATATCAATCCCTCCAAAGATGTGGGTTTTATTTTATTAGTCTCTTGTATTTGAAATGATGAATTTTAGCATTTTATAATTTGAAAACGTATAATTTTGGTTTCTCACCAAATGTCTTTTAGTAATGTGGATATAGAAAATGCTGTGGCAGACCAAAATTAAACGTTTTCAATTTTTTAAGAACTAAAATTCGTCATTTTGACTGTGTTGAGTTGGAATAACATTGTTTCTCCTTTTTCCTCTAAAAAGAGCTTCCATGACAGATAGATGAGGCGACATAGAGGAGACTTACGGTAGCGCGTCTCTGAAAAATATTTTTTGTGACTTTTTTGGGTCATTGGATACACCTCCAAATCATTTTTTTTTTTTGTTTTTTTTTTGGTATTGATCACGATTTGGGACTCATATCTGACCAAAAACTTCTTGGAAGTGTCAAAACAAATTTTGTACTGAGCTATTAGGTCCTCTTTTTCTCAATTTCATCAAATCATAAAAAAAATTCATTAATGTATGTCAAAATGATCTTCTCAACAAATAAAATATGATGGTTTCATGAATTTAATACAAAGTTAACTACATAAACACAAAATTAAGCTAGACAATTCACAATTTTAAACATGTGAGTTCATCACAATTTTAACATCAATAGTTTAATTAAATTTCACAAAATTGCAATTAAAGCTTTTAGAAACATTAAACAACAACTAAGATGTTTAAATAACACAAGTATGACAAATCAAAATGGGTCAAAACATAAGAACAAAAAACTATGAAGATGGTCATGACAACAAGGAGCATGGTAGTGCTCGTGGTAATAGACCTGAAACTAGAATTTTTTTGAATTTTCTTACTTTTTCTTCCATATTTTCTTCTCCTTTTCTTTTCTCTTTGGCCTTTTTGTTCTGTCATCGAATCTCTTCTTACAGAAGAAGGTGAAAACAAGATTATTCCAACTCAAGAGACAGATAACTAAACAGTACACATTTGAAATAATGAATTTTAGTCCTTAACAATTTAAAAATTATATAGTTTTGGTCCCTCACCAAATTTATTTTCCAGTCTACCTCCGAAAAAATAAACATGTGACGAGCACAAGTGCTTTTCCGTCCAAAATACTAAAGGACGTTTAGCATGATACCAAAATACATGTTTTCAGATTGTGAGGGACCAAAATTCATTATTTTAATTGTGAGGGACTAATAAAATTAAAAATACATATGGGATGGAATAATTCTATGATTTTTCCTTATTGATGATAATTTATTTGCCAAATGAAGCTTTCGGCCTTTGTGACGCCATTGTATATCGCGGATAGATATGTCAGTATGAACAACAGAGATAGCATAGGTAGTATGTTTCAAGGAATTAAGTGTGATATTAAAGACCAACAGTCAAAATTCTTTTCATGACAACAAAATGTAGTTAGATTACAATTAATTTTTGAATTGAAGTTTGATACATTAATTAGGCTATATGAATACATTGCAACATTGCTAAAAAAAACTCATGATTTTGGTGTTTTAGAAGGTAAAATGGAACATGTGTTATTCAACATGGTAAACGATGTGTTCAGGGTTAAAACAATAACGTGCAAGTTGATTTGATTCATACATTTGTTGATGAAAAATTAATATAGTGTTAATAGGCCCAATAGATCGTTTGAGTAATGAATTTGCAGAATATATGTGTCATAGCAAACTAATGTAGTGTAAATGGTTTTATTTAATACTTTGTGCCAAATGGCCCAATTGATCCAATTATAGAGACACATATACTACACCGATAAGTAAAATTACTAATGTATTATATTTTTTTGCAATAAAATGTACACATGCGTGATTCGTGTGTATATATATATATATATTAAATAAAAATGATAATATATATCCTAAATTATTTTACATGTCATTACAATACTTGAAAATTTTGCAATTTAATCCACTCCATCAAATGCAATTAGACTCTATATGAAATGGAAGAATCTTACTTGAATAATGAACCCTTTACTACCTAAAATCCCGAGAAAAGGGAAGGCCTATCTCTATATATTAAAGTCATTTTCCTTCAATACATATCTTAATTTTCCTATCGAGTTCAATATCTCCAATAGGTAGACTAGGAAGTTCATTAAACAACCATTTGCTTTTTAAAAGAAATTTTAAAAAAAAACTTTATCATGGTGGGAAGATGCCCACTATGTACATATCACACAACAATGGCAGAGTAGGCTACTTTTTTTAGCACAGGAAGCCAATACACCATATTGGTGCAAAGTAGATTATGGAAGAAGTACTTGTTAGGCTTGACAAGTTCCCATGCCAGGAGAGATCATAGGTAATCCTTGAAACAATCTTTGTGAAAAATAGTATAGCAAAAAAGGAGGTTTTTCAATCTTTGGTTAAGTGGCAACGGCGTCTTAAATTACCCATATCCAAGTTGAAGTTGCATAAATTATGACCTACAACACCAACTAGTTTGAGAGTGAGGAAATGTTTGTGAAGTACTATCAGAAGCTTATGGACAAAGTGTATGCAGATATGTGGATCATCTTTAGGGCCAATTTTTTAAACTGGTCATTATCAAAGTTATGGCAATTGAAGGTTATGAACGTAAGAGTACATGCAACGTGGCTGTGCATGATAATGTCATTATCTGTATCATATTTTAGAATGTGGTAAAGTAGGTTATAAATGAATTCAAATAGTTTGGTACTCGATTTGAGCTAAATTTGAGACAAACTAGTTTAGACTTATTCATTGAATTATCAATACAAGTTTGTACAACTTTTGACACTCGACTTTTTTAACAAGCCAAGTACGATCATCATGTTATCTGACTTGATAAGTTCGTGAATATAAAATAAAAGATTAGATATAGGAAATTTAATTACACAGAGTATTTTTCATTTTTCCTACTTAATAGTTATTTCCGTTATTAAATCTGTCTTTTCTTATTTTTGCATATATTTTGAATGTCACAAGTTGCAAATTACTTTTCTAAACAACTGGAATAAGGATTCACATCACATCTTTTAACCATCGTAATTGAGTTCTAGACTATTATAAAGCAAAATTTTAGGACAAGAAAATAGTAAATTAGGTTGAAAGTTACAAACAAACGAACTATGGATATGTTTGAGTTCAGTTCGAAAGTTATGAGTCAAGCCAAGTTTTTCTCAACCAAATTACCAAACATTCAAACCAAACTTGATCATCACTCTTTGATATTGGCTTGATTACGAACTAAATACAATCCTCTATTTTTAACGAGCCAAGGTTGAACATACTCTTATCCGACTTGTTGAGACTCGATTACAGCACCATGGGAAAGGTTGGCATAGCATTTGAGGACAATGATGATAAAGATAGCATTGCAAAGCCATAAGAAATATAGAAAGAAGACAACCAATTTGGCAAGGGATGATCCTGTGTTTGCTGTTGTTGTGGAGATAGTTGACTGAAAGATGATGCACTGAAAATCCTAACTATGATGTTGTGTTGTTCTTTTTGGTTGTATGCCCTATATTTATTGTGGTTGAGGTTATGTTGATATTTATTCTTGTTAGTATTCAAGAACTGTAACAGCTACATTTTTTTGTCATTTTGAGATTCTTGAAAATATTCATTAATATCTGTTCTTATTGTTTAATGACCATTCTATCCTTTTTAATTCTTACTTTTGTTTGGGGATAGCAAGTGAAATAAGATTGAAATTGAGGGACTAAAGTGCAATTTGTGCAAAATCAACTTTACCTTTAAGTAGACAATGCAATTTTTCTTGAAACCATTTTAATTATCCTAAACTACTACTTTGAACTCTTTTCCCTCTCAAACTTCTCTTTGCTCTCCTTTGAATTTGAGGTAGAAATCTTGGTAATAAGAAGGAATTGCAACAATCAAGGTGGGCTTTTAGTGATTTAAGCTTAGATAGAATGTTAGAATAGAAGGTTAAGATTTTACGAGTTATTCCATCAATCTCAAAAGTGCCCAAACCTTATTGTTTATAAACATTTCTTATTACCAAATTTTTCCCATACATGTTTAGCCTTAAACTATTGTTAGAAACACTTTTTAAACACTGAAATCGATGGGGTTTGGATTGGGGAGAGGTTTGCCTGGTAGCTTGAATATGCATGATTTCTAAGGTTTCAAGTAAAGTGTTTAATCTTAATTTTGCATGCCTACACATTCCCAAATTATTTGTAGATGTTTTATCTCTTGTTATTGAACATTTGACAAGAGTTTCAAATGACTTGCTTCATGATTGGCTAGATTGACCAGCCAGCTTGTTCAATTCTACCAGAAAACTTATGAATGCCACGGCGTTTACTCGAATGTATTTTTGAGTGCCGTGATATTTGATCTCGAATTCTAGATTTCAGTTTTTATTTTGCCAATTTACAACAAAACTAAATGGCAATGTAAGAAATTCTTACCTTTTTATTGATTGTATTGTATATGATTGATTGCACAACCATGATATGAATCTAATGCAAAACTAAGGTAACTGTAGCTGGTTTTATAAAGGTTGTATATAGAAAATACAAGCTATGCTTAATTGTGCAATATACAATTCTAAATGTTGTTTTATGTTCTATCTTATATGACGAATATTAAGGAAAACTCAATGAATTCTATAAATGGACTCATAACTACTTTATGTTAACCAATGATGATAATGCAACTTACTTATGAAAACATTGTATTCATGTTATTTATGAATAAGTCATGTGAAGCATGACATTAGCATGCATCCTGCACAAGCTTAATAATTAATGTAGGTGAACCAGTTTTATAATGTTCAATGACAAATGTTCAAACGTTCACACGCATCTATCGGGCTATAAATAGATAGATATGGATCCAATCACTTGATGACTTACGTGAATCATCAATTTCAATTATATGGTTATGCATTTATTTAGTGCAGTTAATTGTACCCCTCAACACTACAGCGGTTATTGTTTGTGTCAATAATTAGGTTTAAAATAGTGCTATTTACTTGGCAATATTTTGCTCACATCTATTGTTATTATTTTGCAGTTGACGACCAGTTGGGGGAGCTTGTTGATCCTTGTAGTGGAGCTAAGTTGGGAAAGAGACTTTGGTAAGAAATTTAGCTACTGGAGCTAGAGTGTGTTTGTTTTATAGTGTGAGGTTTTATCTTAATATTTGGCCTGCGTGCCAATATAGTTGGTTAGGGTTGTGTTGATTTGGCTAGCTTGTTTTATAACTTAAATCCTATGGTTTGCTGGACGTTTATAAGTGTGTTTTGTTTTTTTATGAAGTGTATTGATACCCTAGTTCATGTGTTGTATATAATAGTTTGTTTATTGAGATTTGAAAGTCATTTGTGGTTGATGTAGTACTTAGTTGCTCAAAATATTCTACCTTGCACGCTTAGCGTTGCCCAAACATTTGGAATATCATGACTCCGATTTTGGGGCGTGATAAGAGCATTGGTGATTAGATTAACAATTGTGATTCTATGATCATGACCAAAATCATATTTTGTATGGGAGTGTAGTTGAAAAATCTCCCCACTATAGCATTGTGGCTACAATAGAACAACAAGGTTCCATTTTGTATACGCATATACGTTATATTTCATTTCTGGCACATTTACAATGCATAAAAAATTCATCATTAGCATACATAGTTAGCTTAGCAATTAATATACAGCAAGCCACTCCAAGTGATGAATATATTACTTGGATGATTTGGTTACCAGAATCCAAAGCTACAAAATTATAATTACAGGCAAAACAAACATAGCACCCAAAACAACCTTAATCATGAACAAAATTTGTCTTGATATTCTTAAGTTCATTTATAACAATGCCAATTTGTGGATTTGCCACATTCATGGGTTTGTTGATGCATCCTAGGAGCTTGCTGTGGTATCCAAAGAGTAGCGATCGTAGTGTCTGAGATGGGAAAGCAATGGCCTGCGTATATTTTTCGCACCAACCCACAAATTTCTTACAAAACTTTAAATGAATAAGAAAAACCATGGGACGTGCTAGTTGATTTTTAATGCAAAATTATATACAAATGAATATAAAATAGCAACTCACATCCATATTAGGTCATCAGAAATAGTGTTTTCCCTAGTTGGTTTTAGGCTTCCATGCCACCATGCAATGCAATTTCTCCTACATTGACATATTAAATTTGACTATAACAGAGCATTCACGGATCAGGTTGAGGCCTCAAAAGCCATATTCTATGTTTGTTTGTTAGGCCATATTCATAGTGGACATATTTGTAAGGAATTTGTTATTTGAATTTCAGTAGATATCGGGCTTTACAATTCTTGGGTACTATTACAATTGTTTAACCAAAACTGTAATTGGATTCCAAGATATGATGTAGAACATGCAAACAAGGCCATGTGCTGCTAACACTTGTCTAAGGATAATGCAAACCAAATGAAGTTTCACTTGCAGTGCCTGTACCAAAAGGAATATCCAAATGAGAATGCTGAATAAAGGAAACATCCTCTTGTAGTATTCGTAGGAAAAGGACTATCCAATTCAGAATGTTGAATAAAGAAAAGTTTGCTTTCACCAATCACTCTAAATGGATTATACAAGTGGAAAATCATAAAACCATATGGGGAACTAACTAGCAGTAGAACACATTGTCCTTAAATTAATATGAAAAATACAATTCTAATTTCTATGAACTTATAATAAAGCCTATTGATTTCTTTATTATACTCGTAATGAATGGAGCTATATCACTTTTGTGATTAAACTCTTGTTACGTGTGGTGCTATAGCTAATTACTCTTATTTGTAATGATAACTACTTATAGTCTAATGAGTAAATTACAATAAATCTCTTGTAATTTGGCTAATATTTATGTTACACCCTATAGTTCTTAAACCTACAATCCTTCCTCTTATGGTTGAGGTTTCTTTACAAAATGGGTGGAAAGTTAAAAATTTAATGGATTTGTGAAAAAAGTTCAATACCCCTATGTTTAATACCCTTCTTACCGCCTAAAAAACTCATTCGCCAAAAGAGAAGGGTTGTGTTTTATATTAAAATTCATAACTAACCCTGATTAGAGGGTTTAAATGACATCTATCCCTTTGAACAATAAAATTTCAACCACCTAATCGTCACTTAATCGAATATTTAAGGTTTCACTTTAACCCAAACTACAAGAGGGTAGATTATAGGTTTTAAAACTAAAAAAGGGTGCTGCGAACATTAGTCAAAATCACAAATGGGTTCCTTGTAATTTACCCTAATCTACTTGGTTATAGGTGATTATTTGTAATCGCATTGGTTACTATTAGTTATTATATAACATAACAAGTACATTATTAATACTTATATTATTATAAATTATATTAAATTTTATAACTCGAACGATTTGAATATTTAGAACTACATAATTATAATATTATAATTAATTATTATTACACCAAATGAGAAAATAATCGAATACTGTTGTATTTTGTTTTCAAACTTAATTGGTTGTATTGGTGTACACTAATGATTACCACAAACAACTTAAATAGATTTAACTTATTAGCAGTCCCTTTAAGGTAGTCATCAAATTATTAATACTTATAAGTTAAATAATATGTTATTTATAACTATATATACACATACAAGTAATATAATAATTTGAATGATATGACTATATTAAATTAAACTACAATACATATAATACTTGGTCCTCTGCCACTATATACAACATCAGTACTGCATCATCCTCCATGTGATCCTCCACGAGATTCTCTATGAGACCCGCCATGAGATCCTCCCACAGATCTTCCATGAAATCTTGTAATGGCCACTAAGATGTGTGATACATCCCAAGGACTTGATGGTGATCAATTGTCCACAAAGGCTCGATATAGGCTCACGGAATCCGTACTTCAAGTTCCACAAGGTCCAATTACGAGATCAAGAGCTAAGAACCTCAATAAAGCTATGTTGGGCTTAGTTGAAGTTGTTGAAGATCAAGAAGAGCTCACAAACCTTTTGGGTGAGATGAAGTCCACTAAAGAGTCTAAGATGTTCTTAGTAATGGACGTCCAAGTCATTAAAGATCAAGCCTAGGATGAGAAGCTGAAGGGCCGAAATTTAGCCTCATTATTTCGGCCATGGAATATTCTTTTATTTAGTTGTTCTAACCTTTTATTTTGAGCCCAATTGTTTTAAGTGTTAGTGTGTTTAATTGGGCTGGTTTCAAGACGTAATTATTTATTTTTGGGCCATGTATTTCGGCCATTAGTTAAGTGTACAAGAATTGGGTTTAAAGGCTAATGGGCTGTAGGATCCAACAACTATTAAAACTAGCTATCCCACATTGAATAATTTAGTCCTAGAATCCTCCACCCTCAACTATAAATAGAGGGGTCTTGTACACAATTGAAGGGATGAATTTTGGCAATAAAATTTTAGTTTTTTTCTTTTTCCTCTCATACGAGTGAATTAGAATTTTAGATTTCTCTTTAGTCTTGTCTAGACTAGGAATCTAGTTGGGGCTTTGCAAGATTGAGCACTTGAGGTTATAACCAACACCAGGTATTGATTTTCTGCCAATTAGGCTTTGGATCAATTCCTTGCTCATAGTTAAAAGATTGCCTTGTGGCTAATCAAGGAGGTCTATTAACAACTACCTTTCGCTTGTGCATATAAACCCTAGGCCGTCCATTTTCGATCATAAAGTTGGGATCTTTAGCATTTGTGATCAAGTTCTACATACCCTGGGCATCAATCCCGTATCAATGTGGGATCAAAAGTTTGGTTTCAACTAGGAGTGACATAAGATGGATACCCATCCCCCAAAAGATTTGGCTAATCCGACTCACATATATAGGATTGGCCATTTTCTGATCCTTACCCTTCTCTCACACCACCGGTTATCCGAATAGCGGATATCCGATAGAGGAGGGTAGGAGCATACGGGTACCAGTCCCTATGGGCAAACCTACTTGAGGTATGAAAAGACTTGCAAATTTATTATTACGTCATACAATGTGAAACCAAATGTCATCCTTTTTAATCAACAAAATAACTTATAAACCAAAACCATATTCTAAGAGGATGCATTGTATTATGACCAAAAGCAAACCATAAAATGGCTTCCCAAGTACATTAAACAAGAAATAACATAAACAAAATGTCACTGCACAAATAAAATTAACGTAAAGAAATACAATCAATGAGGTTTCAAGTTGTGGTCCTTATTCTTCAATATCAGAAGAAAGGCTGTTCTTTAGTCAAGTTTTAAGTTTTTACAAAATCAAAAGAAAACAAAGAAAAATCAACTATATTTGAATTTATTCAATAATAAAAAAACTGCAGAATAAAAATTCAAAATTTTACCTGATTTCATTTGTTCTAAATTAGCTAAACTCTCTTCTAAATCAATAGGGTTAACACCTTTATGAAGCCAATCCAATGCACAAATCAAAGCCTCTACCATCCTTGCATTTAAAGAACTACGGTATATGGCCTCTTTTACTAAAAGCCAATTCTAAAGCAAATGTAGAAAGATTAGAATGGCTAAAACATCTCTAGCAATTGAAGCAAGAACAAGAAATCTGGGAGAATTGTTCTTCCACCAGTCTAATATAATAAATGTTGGAGAATTATGATCTACTTTCAAGTAACATCTAACTCTGATTTGTTTTCAGTACTGTCAAATAAATCAGCTTTTCGTCAATGAAACTTGCTGCACCTCTAGCTCTAGTATCAAATGAGAAAATGCAATTTTAGCCCTTAAAACTTGGGTCGTGGTCCATCTTGATCCCTAAAGTTTCAAACAAAACACATTTATTCCTTAAACTTTTCAATTTCAACCAATTTAGGACAAATTTGAAAATTCTATCCATTACAAACGAAAAATATTATGTGCAAAGCACTTTGCACATGATTGGTGTCAAATAGTAGGAAGTGGAAGTAGGGATTATTCCCACAAGCAATGGTGTTCAAGTACCAATTATTTGATTGGAATGCTATTTGAAGGGTTTGATTAAGAAATGATTTTAACTAAATTGTACTTAAAACTATAAATGATTAAAAGAAGGGGGGTTAGAGTTTATGCTAGCCAATTTCTCGAGTGTTGATAATTAGATCAATCAAATGATCCTATGCTCCAAGTTTGAGGTTGATTCCAAAATGTAACCTAGTCCTGATCCCTCGATAATTAAGTCTATCAATTTAGTTAACCTAAGTGTAGATCTCTCCTATAACCAAACTTGATTAACTACCCATGAAATTCTAACAACCAACTAGGTGAATCAGTCTGCCAAGATCAAATTCTAGCCCTAATCCTACATTAATCTAAGTCTATAATGAAGGTTCAATTCTCATATCCCCTCAATTAACTCAAATTAACTAGGGAGGTAGATAATTTCCCTAATCTCTCCTTAAGCCCAATACATTGTTTAATTAGTCCATTTTACCAACTAATCAATTTATTAACTTCTACCCATATGAAATTGGCTTCACTGACACTCGCTAAATTAGAACATAATTAAAGACATTAAAGCAAATAAAAGCTTGGTTCATAGGAATGCCATTAAATGAACCAAACATTAATTCTAGAAAAGTAGTATGAGAAATTAAAAGCATTGAAAGCTAGACAGATAGCAATAAATGAAGAAAAGAAATACTCAATAAGCATGAAATAAATGCATAAAAGAAATAGATAACACATAAATAAAGTCTTACAAAGTAGTACAACAAACTTACGTACTTGGAAGAAAGCTAATCTATCAACAATGAAGGAAGAAAGCTAAAATTCCTCCCCAAGAGGAAAACAAGAAAAGAAGAATAAAAACAAGGGTTGGAGACAAGAAATCAGCCCCCGAAAACATATATTTATTGTAGGGTTAGGGGTTTAGGGTCAAAGGATACAACTGCCCTTGAAAAAGAGCTCAAAATAGGCTAAAATCGTGCCTCTCAGGTGCCCTTCATCATGAGTGAGCTGGAAGCTCGCCTACAGTGAGGTATCTTCTACCAGAGCTTGTTGCCTAAGCCTAGAAAGCTCGCCTATGGTGAACTCTCAAGACAACTGCTTTGCACAATTTCACCATTTTGCCACTAAAATTCTAGTCCAATGTCAGATTTAGGCACCATTTTTTCTTATTAAACCCTGACACATAGGAAAATATTTATTAACTATAATGAACAGTTAAAATAACTTCAAAAAATTTAAATAAAATACTCACAAAAGAGACTAAAAAATAAAGACAAACTAAGATGAATGAAATTAAAGACACGACAGAAACTCCAAAGACAAGAACCAAATAATATAAGTTAATTAACACCTAAATAGGTACTAAAATATTTAGCAATCACATATTAACACATTCCAATACATAAATGTAAAAATAGATGAAAACGCACACTAAAATAGTAAGAATGCTCAAAACTAGAAAAACCATCAAGATTTGGGTACATATAACTCTAGTTTCCTAAAGTTATCAGTAGCTGTATCTAATTTAGTCCCTAAAAGGCGGCGATGCCCAAAACATAAGTTTTTTGAGTTTTGACCGGTGTTGAGTAGGAGCAGAAGCATTAGCATAGTGTGAATTACTTGGAATCAATTTTAAATATGAAATCAAATAGTCCTCTAACATTTTTAATAAAATTAAATTTGTCCTTCACATAAAAATTTAGTCAATTTAATCCCTTATCTAATTACTGTATTTTTAAATGTATCACTCATTTCACCAAATATAAAAATAAATTACACCAATATCAAAGAAAGATAACATCAAATTAGAGACAATAAAGTATCCAAATTGAAAATAAAAAGGGGATCACTAAGTTTTGGAGACAAAATAAAATAAAACGATGTAAACAAATTGAATAAAAAAATTCAAACAAACCCTAAGTCTTACCCTTCTTCCGTACTCTCATCTTATCTCTCCTAACCACCAGTCGCCACCACTCCTACTATTACCCTAGCCCCATCATTCCAGCATAGCCCTTCCTCTACCCCTTTTCTACCCTTACTTCCACCCCCAATTCACTATCCAGATGTCCTTTCCCAGTCCTCCATCCCTCTACTGCTCCTTCCCACTGCTCCTTGGATATATCTTGCCAATTCAAATTAGAACAACCCACCCTCCTCCACCAAATCCCTGCTCCTCACCATAACCTTTTCCCTCCACCAATGTGTCCCCACCCCACTCTAATCTCAATCTTCTCTTCCCCACTTTCACATTCCCGATCTCTCTTTCCCACTACCTAGCTCCGATCTCTCTCCCCCCTAACACACCCAAACCCTGATCTCCCTTTCCCCTGCCTTACATATTCCCAATCTCCTTCCTCGCCTCCTTCTTCCCTAATATCCCTTTCCTAGATTCCCAATTCCCAGTTTCCCTTCCTCTGCATTCTATCACCCCTAATCACCCTCTCATCCACTTCCCCTTTCCGGATCTCCCCTCTCCTATCACCCATCTTCTTGATCTCTTTTAGGATTATTCCTGCTCTTTTTCGTATGATTTTTGCACTTGTTTTAGCTCTTTTAGATTTTATGTGTGTGTTTTCATGCATTTTTTATTCTTGTGTTAATATATATTTAGTGTAGTGTTTTATCTCGAGTGTGTACTTGGTGTTATTTAACTTATATTTATGTGTGTGTGTATTAAGGTTGTGTTTAGGTTGTTTACCTAATTACTCCTAGAATTAAAGTTCTTTGTGCGTTCTTGTTGTCTATTGTTCATAGTTTTAGTAAATATTTTAAGTTTTATTTTAGAGTTAAATTATAGATATTAGTGAGTGTTTTTGTTCTAGGGTCATGTAGGAGCAAACGATGCATCAATCAAACATCGGACGAAAATTTTAGAGGTAAAATGGCGAAACCATGCAAAACTATCAAAGGCCAATTGTTGACTGCGATTGGACAAGGCAAAATCAAGCACAGTCAATACCTGGGCCGACTAGACCAGGCTCCTACACAATTTTGATAATAGTTAGAGTTTTAGGGTATCCGTTTTAGGCCCGTAATAATGTGTTTCAAAACTTATTCAGAGCACTACATTTTGTAACTCTTAGGATCTATAAATAAAGATTTTTAGGACCTCAAAGTCAGGTTCTCTTTTAGCGCTTCCCTTCAGGAGCTACGAGATTAGACTAGGGTTTTCATTCATTTTCAAGAAAGCTTGAAGACGAGCTTCAAGATTGACAACATTGGATTAAGAACTTGCGATTCTTCATTAGAAAAGCTTTCTTAAACCTTTTTAGACCCTGGTTGGGGTTTTAGTGCTTTTGCCAAAAAAGTACTTTTAGATGATAAAAGCACTTTCTAGAGTGTGTAGTAAACATTGTACCACAAATTTAGGAGTAGAAGTTTTGGTCTCAAAAGCACTTCTAGCTGGAGCTAAAAATTGGTGCTGTTGAGTTAGATTTTTCTTTTTAAAGCAATTAAAGATAAAGTCCGACTATTTAATCATTAATTTAAAACTAAATAATATAGAAATACTCCTAAAAATTAAAAATCATACATTATCATGTATAAAAATTACTTATGCAATTTTACTCCCAAACAATAAAATTAAGCATTCAGAAAGCACTTTCTTTCAAATCTCTAATGAGTAAAGTGCTTCGTTATAAGCCAACCACAACTCCAAATGGGGGCCTTAGATCTTTATTATTCTATTTGATTATAATATTATTGCTTTTTAATTATTCGCCATCAATTAATGCTTCCTTTATCTGCTTTCTAGATTAATGTTTAGATTAGTTTACTTGCTTTTAATGTTTTCTTTTGTGTTATTACTTTCATTCATGTTCAAATAGTATGGATTATGGGTGGATGATGCCAATTCCTTAGGATAATGATTAACTTGATAATCAATTGGAATAAACATAATAATTGGGTAATAATTGATATAAATTGGAGAATCAAGAACTTTGCAAACGATTGTTTTGGACAGGTTGGACTAGGTGATACGGAAGCTGATCTCCCATCATAGACCCGTGTTAATTTTCAAATTAATTGAATTTGTGATAAAAGTGGCTGGATTACTTAGTTAGTTCATGATAATTCCATATATATAAGACTCGAGTTTATCAATCTAAGACATAGAGGAATCTACCCCTTGTTAATTAATTTGATGAGTATCCAACTGTGTGAAGAATTGAGGTCGGGTTGATAATTCAAAATTGAATTTCGATGCAATATTTGGACCAATTAATTGATTGAATTAATCAAATTGGGAATTGGCTAGTCTAAACCCAATCTTTTCATTACTTAAAGTCTTTAATTCTAGTTTAATTAAATCTCTCCTCTATTGTCGATTCTTCAAATATTGTTCTAACCAAATATCATGTATTTGTTAAACCAATTATTGTGGGTAAATGTATAAGAGTAAGAATCATGATATACTATTTGACCACGTACACTTGCTGTGTGTTATCTAGTTAATAGTAGAACTACGTGTTTATAAATTTTATAACTAGATATGTTACGTATCAAGTTTTTACCTTTGTTGTCGGGGATTGGGTCTTTAGTAATATTGGTATAATTTAGCAAGAATACTACTTTTAAGTGTAACTTGCATTTATTTGGCTTACTTTTATTATGTGTTCTCAAAATTCTAAAAATCAAAAAGATTTTCCTTTTCATCATTAATTGTGTTCTTTTATTAAAAAATCCAAAAAAATTTCTCTTTTCAGTAGATAGTTTAGACTAGCTACTAGTATAAACTCTCTCATTTTCTATTTTGTGTGCTTTTGTGTTGGTACTTGTTTTTGTGTTTTGTTTTTGTGTCGGTCTTATAAGAACATGTAAAATATGAATTGGAATAACTCATGCCAAGGATATTACATATAGTGATTATGGAGACATGACCAATGAGAATGGTTTTTCTGATATTTTGGATGCACTTAGGATTGGTTATCATAATATGTCAATCTAATTAGCAACTTAGTAAAAAAAAAAAAAAAATTTCTTGCAAATTCAATTCCTTATAATGGTTTATATTGTGGTTATTTTGCAAGAAATCATGCTAATTGCGAAAGTGCATACCAATATGATCCCTATCCTTATGATTACCAAATGGGATGGTTTGACCATCCAAATTCTTTCTCAAACTGCTAAGATTTTCCTTATTCATTTCCTACACCTCAAGAGCCATATCTATGTAATAATAAATGGAACCCCATAGTGAATCCACAATGATGAATGCTATCCAAGAGAACTTCCATGACCAACCAAACACCATGGAAGGGTAAGGTAAGAAGCTTACATGAACAATTATTAATCACCATCACCTACTGGACAATACAGGTTTGGGAAGAATGGCATTCACGAAAACTCTTATGACTATTATAGTTATGACTACACTCAACTAGCACCAACTCGAAAAAGATGCTAATGCAGGATTTAAAAGGAAGATGATTGCCTATACAGAGAAGCTAACGAGCACCTTCGAATGCCAAGACGAATCCATAAAGAGATTATCAAACCAACTTACCTAACTCGCAAGTAAGTTATTGGGTGAAGTTCAAGGGACTCCTACACTAATCACAGATGAAGAGGAGAATAGTCACCTTGAGGGTAATATTGAGATGACCGGGTCATGGAGCATGAGCAATGAAGATGAACTAAAGGATTGCTTACATTTTCCTATCACACATTCCCTATAGAGGAGCCATCCAGTGTATTGATGAAATTGGCTCAAGTAATGGAAGAAGCGGCGTATCTACTAGAAGGTATTAGGGATATGGTGACTAAATATGCCAAAGTTTCACTTGTCCTTGGGAACTCCAGATGTGCTACAAAATGCAGACAACTGAAGAATGACTATAACATTCTTGGCAAGCCTGCTTGGTTTAATAGGGGAATGTTTCTTTGAAGTTTGCATTTATTTCTATTTTTATTATTTATATGCTTTAGTTTAAGAACCCAGTGGGGTAATAAAAGCTTGAAGTCTCGTGAATAGTCAAGTTTATGTGTTTTATATTATGAATTACCTTCGATTATGCTAGGATAATATGTGCTTAGCTGATGACAAAATAATTGATTTTATTGTTATTTGATGAAATTGTGATTGTCAAAAAAATTTAATTGAACTTTGATATAAGATTTGTTATTTGATTACGGAATTACTAGTTTTTGCATATATTCTCTTTATCGAGTATTTGAGCTTACTTTTATGAGAGTTGTATGGATCCTTAGTTTGGCGTTTCCATTTTCTTGGTTATTGAGTTCTTTTTGAATATTAGTGTTGTAAAAAAACTAAGTTGGGGGTATAAATTGGCCATTTGTGACCTTTGTTTTGTGATAAATCTCGTTACCCTTAGTTAATAGCCTTTTATTTTTAATTGTTGAACCCTGTGAAGTCCTGGTGACTCCAAATTATGTTTGTTGTGTTAGATGGAAAAAGGGATGAATTTCTAGATTTTGTGTTTTGATTGAGCCTTGTGTTCTTATGAGTTAAATCAACTTCCACTTATACTAGGTAAGGTTTTTAGCGTATTTTGTGAGTAACTTACATGTTTACAAGTGAAACCCAAGTTTTAACTTGAATTTTGATCATTTGGTTTCTTTCACATTCATCTTTTATATATTATTATTCCTCATCTTATAGAATCTTGATTATCCAAGTATATTATAAGTGATTACTAGTGTTATTTTTAGCTATGTTTATCGTGTTTATATGATATTTTGAGTTTAGGGTTAGTTTGTGTTTTGAAAAAAAAGAAGAAGAAAAATTGAGAAATTTTTTCCAAAAATCCAAAAAGATTTAATTTTTTTAATTTGATGCTGTAGTAGTATGGAGTTTTACTCTTGAGGATTTGACTGTTTGAAAGATTCCATAACTACGGGATGATAACTTTCAAGGTTATATACCCTCTTTGTCTGAAGTACTATAAAGGGTTAAACAAAAATATTTTTTTGTTATTTTCGTTGTCTGTGATAACTGTTTTATGACATTATAGTGGAATGCCATATTACTATCTAGTTTGGTATTAATTGTCAATGACATCGTAACCTGCTATGTTTAAACCACATGATTTCATGTGGCATTTTCCTTAAATGGGTGAAAACTCATATTTGTGTCAAGTTGTGCTTTTTTGAATATAAATTTTTGAAATCAATGATATTGGACTGGAATTGCGTAAATGCATAAATGCATTTTGATTGATAATACCTATTGTGTGGACATCGTTGAGATTATTTCCTCATGATTTGTCGATAAGAATAGAGTTTGATATGAGGCTGTCCTTTGCTTGTTCATATGTGTGTTAGTGGATGATAAAGTATGTGGTTCTATTACAATTGATTAACTTGTACAAGTGCTTACAACCCGTTCTTCCATGGCTAGTTCCTTCTTGTTGTGTACCAAAGGTAGAGTTCAATTCAAATCAAACAAATAATAAATAATCACACAAAATCACAATACTCTACCGATACTTTCGCAAGAATACGGATTTGGAAGTAACATATGATGAGCGGATATTGTTCCCAAAAAGAATGTTGGTTAGCAAGCACCGAGATTTACAAATCTTTGTATAGTTAGGTGAACCAAATAAGAAGGAAGTAATCTGCTCTACTAAAAATAACACCAAATCACACCAAAGTAAAACTAAACACAAAATAACACTAAAAATAAGCAAAACAACGAATGTAAAGCTTTGCCTCCCAAGAAGTGCTCTTTTGCATTAATTATAGTCACTAGCTTGCTATAGTAATGGGTTGATCAATTCAAGCCTTTAAAGGTGGTCAGCCACCCTTTTCCTTTGGTTTCTATGGAAAAATCCTGACACCATTTTTCTCAACTATTAATGCTTGATTCCCATCTCTCGCTTGAACATGTCCTTCTTTCCATACTTTAGCCAAGGCTAGTGTACCAATTATCACATCCAATTACTTTTTGAAATATTTTCTCTTTTTTTATGACTTTTCAACTTTTTGCCAAAAAAAAAAAATTCTGATCTCTTGCATAAGTATCTTGATCCTTCATCATACTACACCCATCATGGGATGGTTTTTCCTCAATTTAATTTTTGAATCTTCTCTTGCTTCAGCCACCTCTTAGAGTGATTACCCATCATTGATCTTGAGGAATTCTTCAATTGACCTAGCAACAGAGAATCAAGAGAATGATTAGCACAATTTTCTTCAAAAATTGGAACATTATCATTATAAATCAAAAATATCAAATTCTACTAAGACTCATTTTCAACTTGTGAAACCAATTTTTCTTTGTTCATATCAATCAATGCAAGTACATTTGACAAGAAAGGCTCCCCAATATGAACGGAATTTCACTTTCTTCTCCGGCATTTTAACACCAAGAAATCAACTGGGAAAACCAATTTATCCACTAGAATGAGCACATCCTCCAACAAGCCATATGGTTTTATTTAGATAAGTCCACCAATTGTAGAGTGATTTTGTTTTGATTTTCCGTAGTGATTCCCAATTTGTCATATATGGCCTTTGGCATAGCATTAATGCTTACACCCAAATCACAAAATGAATGATGCAACGATTGATCACCTGTATTCATCGGTATGGAGAAAATAGTAGGATCTTTGAGTTTAGGGGGTAATCTCCTTGGAAAATGGCACAACATTTAGCATCAAGGCATACTTTCTCATTATTGTCCCATTTCCGCTTTCTAGCCAAAAGATCTTCCATAAAACGAGCATAATTGGGCACCTTTGTAACAACATGCTATTAAAGGAATATTCACATTAAGCTTTTTAAACATATTGAGGAATTGGTAGAATTGTTTTGCTTTTCCTCCTTTCCTGGATCAATAAGCCTTGGAGGAAATGGAATTTCAACCAAAGAGTGTGGATTCCATGAATCTTTACTATCCCTATATTTTCATTCTTTCTTTTTTGAACTTTAATTTCATCCTGTTTTTCCTTCTTTTCATCACCACAATCCACTTCATTTTTCTCTTCAACCACCTTAGATTTTTGATTCTCACTTTCCTCACCCACTTTAAGATTGTCACTCTTCTACCTCAACTCCTTTCCACTTCTCAAAGATATAGCATTATACTGCTCCCTTTTATTTAGCTCTCTAGGATTGGCAATTGTATCTCTTGGAAAGGTACCTAAAGGTCTTTCATTTTGTTGCCTATCCAATTGCCCCAATTGAACTTCTGAATTCTTTGTTGTAACTCTCAAATTTTCATAATCTCTCATTTGTTCTTCTCTTTCCCTCCCATTCCCTTTCCAAATCTCTTCTCAAAGACTCCGCGTCCCTTCTCCAACTATCCTTGTATGTATTATGCCTTTGACCAAATTGATCATTATACATGGGTTGAGAAAAGTTGGAAGATTGGTAGGGAGGTATCGGTTATTAATGTTGAAATAGAGGGTTAGATGGAGATTGAAAGGAGTTGTATTAGAAGTTTCAAATGTGAGGAGGTTGATAAGGTCTAGAAGAAGAAATTGAGGCTTGACTTTGAAAGTTTTAATGTTTCAGATTGTGTTGGTATGAAGGATTTTGTTGGACGTTTGGGTTGCTCCAAGAGAAGTTTAGATAGTTCCTCTATGAAGGGTTGTAAGTATTTCTGATAAGCCTGGGAAATTGATTGCCATGGAGGGTATAAAAGCCCCAATCAAACGCACTCACTCTCGTCCCTCTACATTACAAGTACATGAAGCTGCTGATTCAGACGATGAGCCTATGCCCGTGCCACAGCATACTCAAGATTTGTAGGGACATCTAGATTCTACAACGGATGTGTCATCATTTTGACATGTTTATTCAGTACCACTATACCTGGAAGTAGACCATGGAGGCTCACCAGTTGGCAAGGGAGTGGGGAGAGGACCCATCAACATTTCCACCTTTTCCTCATTTCCCACAGGATTTGGGGTATGAATGCTCCATGAGTTTTTATGGGTTTAATGCTTGGATGTTTAGGCTATTTTGTCGATCTTTTACTTTTGTAGTTCATTTCTCTGACTATTTTAGTTGTTTTTATTTTATTAGACATTTTAGTTAGTTTCATTTTAGCTAAGTTTAATTGTCGTCATGGTATTTCCGTTTATTTTTGTCTTGTATTCCCTTAAGAGAGTAAGGTTTTTTTTTCCTGATTATTTTAGGATCCTTTTCTAAAATATTCTTGTTTTTCATATTATCTCAAGGGAATTATTTGTTTTGTTCTATTTTATTTAGTGCTACTTCAACTTTCAGTCACGACGAGGGGATATTTATAACGGATACTGCTCCAAATGCATTCATTAAATCCAGAGAAGCTTTTCTTTTTCCCATTTTATTCTTTTATTTTTGCATTGAGGACAATGCTTATTTTGAAGTATGGGGTGGGGGAGTTATTTGGATTTTTTAAGTTGTTTGGTGTGTTTTGCTTGATTTTACTGCAATTTTTTGACTTTTTTTTTTAATTTTATTTGAGAGCTTGTTAAAAAAATTTTGAAATTTTTTTTGGATTAACTAGCCATTTTTTTTAAAATTTTTGAAAGTTTTTGCTTAACGTATTTTCCCTTTTTTCTACATATTAAATCTTTAGTTGAACCATGCATGAGTGAGTAGTTGGTGTTAATATTTTTTATTCATGATTTTCAAGACTTTTGAGCACTAAGCCATACATTAATTTTTGATTTGGGACATTTAAAGAATTCTATGTAGACTCAATTATGTTGCATCCCAAAAGCTTGCTTTATTACATTTTCGAAACGAATTTTTAGACAACCTGATTTAGTTTAAAAATGAGAATTGTGCCTTCTTTGTTTGTTAAACCTTTCTAGTCAACCATTTTAACAATTTATTTCTATGTACCTTGTTTGAGCCTTATTCTTGTGAAGGTAAACACCATCGCCTTCTTTCATTTAAACTTGGTTTACCTACCCTTATTGAGCTTAATGTTTCTTTTAATTATTTTATCCTAAAATTTTCCTTTAAGAGCTTTATGATGCAGATTATATGTTCAGGGGTTTTAAGCGTGAAAGCTTGTGAGAAGTGGGTGGTGGACATTTATGGAGCAAAATGGAGTATTGAAAAATGATAATAATAATGGAAGTTTTTTATATTTACAGGTAGTGTCGATCACTAGTACCTGTATTTGCAGGTAGTGCCCATTTCTGGTACTTGCGTATTTTTATGTTGCGGGCCTACCACTAGTACTCGTACTACAAGTGGAGATAAAAAAGTAAAATAATGATGTGACGTATATATGTTCGGGGGGAGGTTGGCATGTTTTCTTAATTCAAGGAAGGGGGACTTGTATATGCTTTTTGGTAGTTCAGAATTAGTTTTCATGGGTGTTTGTTACTCAAATGTGGGGTTGTAGATATATGATGTTTTGCAAGTGAAGAAAAGTTTTATTTTAGAGTGTGGCCAGCATTACTATAAAGCTCTTGTTCTTATTTGTTATATGCATTCCCTGTTTTAGCTAACTAATATCGTAACCTATAGTTCAAGCTAAAAGTCCTACCTAACTTAAATAGAATAGATTGCCTAGATTCGTGGAGGGATGTAAAAAGAGTGAGTTATGGGGTGTTTAGAAAAAATTTAAGTTTTAATCTAAATTTTTTCAAATTTAAGTTTTTGAATGACTATACACACATACACACGAATTTCATGTTTTGGTTTTTATTAGCATTTGAGCTTTTGGGTTCTTAGACTACTCTAATTGGTGGATTGATTACTGATCATTTATACGGATATTTGGGGGAATATGTTGAATGGAATCTTGTTATGCTTAAATGTTTTAATTTTATATTTACTCGAGGACGATCAAAGGCTAAGTATGGAATAATTTGATAAATTCATAATTGTGTTATATTTTATGTGTCATTTACCATGTTTTTATGTATTGTAAGCAAGATTTGAGTTATTATTGAGGTTAATTTGGATATTCTTAGTTTTTGCAGGATAAAGTGAAAAAGAGCTGAAAAAGATGAAAAAGTTGAAAGGAAATTTTGAGGACGAAATGTGGATGAGTATGAAGCTATTCTAGATGCTGTTTTGTTTTTTAAATGCAACCTTCAAGTCCGATTTCCGATATAGTTGATTTAAGATGCGTTGGAAAGCTAAGAGAGAGAGCTACAACTTTACTGTTTTGCACTTTTCCAAATTCCAAGAGCATCACAGTCAAAATCGAAGCCGAAGGTGTATTGCCAGAAGAGTTCAAAGTTTACTTGCTCTGGGGTAAAGCAGCGCACATGCGTCGCGTCCAGAGAGTAGAGTTCCAAGTTTGGTGTGTAGCGTACATGTACGCTGTGTAGACTGATCACGTGTGCCCGATACAATGGAATTATGTGATTGTGTTTTTTAATTTTGGCAAATTTCTTCGTCTAATTGTACTTTTTTCAATCAATTTCACATTCTTATCCTGGGATAGGAATTATAACCCTAGTATTCATTATAAATACCCCATGTAGGGTGATTAAAAAAAAAGGATGTCTATTCCTTGTTTTATTGAGGGTTACTAGCAAAAAATTCTTGTTCATTCTTCTATGGCACTTAATGCTTAAATCGTTTTTCTTGGTCGAGGGAATTGTAGCCATGGTTAATTCTACTATGTTGTGAGACTTTTTGTTCTTAAACTTATTCACTTTTGTGTCAAATATTGATTATTTTTTGGCGATTAATTTTATGATTATTCTTTTTAACTAGCTATTGCTGCAGAATAATAAGTTATTGGAGTTAATCTACAGCTAGATTGTTTTAATCGCGTATGCTTAATTCAATCTGTAGAGCAACTAAGTTCGATAATTGCTTGATTAGCGTTATTGAATTTCGGAAAAATAGTCAACTAATTGGCATAATCGCTTGTGTGATCAAGTTTATGTTTAATTTGCCTAATTGTTCTTGTTGATTTTAATGCTGTTATTAATTAATTTTTGGTGCGTGTCTAGATTAAATTAGTGGTTAGGGTAAATTGGATCATGTGTTGAAAATTAGCCAACTTTAGAAAGAAATAAGAATCAACTTTGAATTAGAATTCGGATTAATTCTTCAATTAGTTCTTGGTGTAAAAATTGAATTATCCGTGGTGTCAAGGATTGACTAGTAAAATTTTCACGGTAGATATGACCGAAACCAAGATTCTTCTTGAATTGAATCCACGTTAGTTTACTTTCTTGCCTTTGGTTCTAGATTAAACGTATTCAAAACTCCATTTTTTCCTTTGAGCACAAGAATAAACATTGTTCCTTGTGGGATGACTTGGACTCACCACTGCTACATTAATATTGAGATAAAATTTAGGTGCCTGTGACAGATTATAGGGTAATCTAGATGTGTGGACATTCCTAGCATCTGCTCTTATAAACTAGATACACGGTTGATTTTGCTCACTTATACCAAAAGGAACCTGTGTCCATTTGAGTGCTATTCGGTAGAATATTGATTAGGTTTTTAAAACAATGAACAAGTAATAAAGAAAAACTTCATTATCCTAATCAACTCCCACAAACTCACAAGTATACGAGGTGAGTTTGTATATAGGATGAGTAAGGATCATTTCTCACGAGGACTATTGGAACAATTACTAGGTTCACAAGCCTATGAACTAGTTAAACAAAATAATCTGGGGTTTTTTACTGACTTAAAACTAAAATTAATCACGATGAATTAAATTAAAGACAAGAATATAGAATTCTGACCCTATGGAAAGAAATTAAAGATAATTAACTAAAACTTAAATTTAATCTATCCTACTCGCAAGAATTAAATCAAGAATAAGAATTTAAATTAATCTATCTTCTGAAAGCAATTCAAAACGATCCAATAAAATCTTAACTAATCAACTACGAAAGCGAATAAGAATTTAAAGGAAAGAAAACAAGAACAATAATTAAAGAAAAAGAAAGCAATAAGAACAAAAATTAAATTCCATAAAAATAAACCAAACTTAGTAATTGTAGTGAAAACGAATGTTGATGATCGTCGAGTCTATGAATTCTTGACAGGAGAATGAAATTCTAGATCGAATAGTTGAGAAATCTACCCTACGGCTAAATTATAGTTCTAACTATCGAAAACCTAAAAACTAATGATGGCTGATGACTCTGACCCTCTTTTCTTCCCTTCTCTTGGTGTATTTATAGATATTTTTAGGATTTCGAGGCTTCAGGATGATAAGTACATGCTTTCCACGTAACCGGCCCACGAGAGACATTTTTCTTGCAAAATAAGCAACCTTGTGCAACATGTCCGTCAATTGGTGCCCAGGTGCTGCACTTTTACAGTGCCTGGGCGGTACTTCAAGTAAAACAATTGCTTCTAGACTTGGCGCCTATAGCGCCACATGCGCTGGTTCCAATAAACTTGCTTCATTTCATCATCAATTTGTGCCATGTCCCATGCAGGTAGAATTTGGAAAATTTTAAAACATACACATTGTGGCTCTATGACATAGCTTTTCAAAACATCTTAAATCATCTCAATTGGAGATTCGACAAGAATGTTATGCTCAATCTACCAAATTGTGTCAAAATCGCTCCTCGCCGGTGCACGAAATTCCAATTTTGCAATTTTCCTCCAATTTCTTGATCAATTTTGACTCTTTCTTCACTCAAACACTACAAAACTCAAAATAAACTATTTTAGCTCATAATTACTTAATTCTTGTTCATTCATCACCATAAAAGAGGTAAACGAAACATAAAATATACTACATCCATGAGCTTATCAAATACCCCACACTTAGTTTTTGATCGTCCACGAGCAAAACATAGAAATAATTCACAACATACTCAACACATCTCATCAATCATCCACATAAATAACCAAGAACCAAACCATCATAAGGAAAATAGTCAAGTTATAATAAATCCCTATACATGAATTCCAGTGTAGGCGTGTGTTGAATACATAGCCATACAAAAGTAACTTTTAAGACACTTAGATCAAATCATGCAAACCTTTTGAATTTTTCTATACACTCCATAGCTTACTCTTTTTACATTTCTCTACTATTGTAGACAGCTGACCCGACTTAAATTAGATATGACTTTTATCTTGTAATGTAAGGCTAGGGTATTGGCTAACAAAGAAGGGATAAAGAATAAACAAATAAGAAAAAGAGCTTTAAATTAATGCTAGCCACACACCAACATAAAAATTCTTTTTGACCATTAAAACACCCATCCTTCAAAGAAGTAACCCAACACTTAATTGACCTAACACCCATAAAAATTTTGTGCAACAAGCTGAATAAAATCCTACTTTTTTTTAATTTCAACCCTTCTCACCAACATCTTGTAAAAATATCTCTCTCTTTTTTTCTTTTTTTCCTTTTCCCCAAAACGGTACCAGTGATAGGCACTACCTTAAAAAATATCTACGCAGATACCAGTGATAGGCACTACCTGCTAACACAAAATCCACTGTAGGTGCCAATGATGGGCACTACCTGCAACACACCAAAGCAGGTGCCGGTGATGGGCACCACCTGCTATGGTCAACAAATGTTTTTTTTAACACCCCTGCACCTTAATTGTACATCATTTATTCAAACATTCTTATACAACTACTTTCTATCCTTATATCACCTTAACAATTTATGCAGCATTCAGCTCTTAAGGGACATTTAGGATAACTCAAACAGGTAGATAAAAAAATGAGTTAGAAAAAAAAAAAATAGTGCCTGGATCCATTCAAAATAGATTAAGGCTCAAATAGGCTTTTAGGAATAAATTTACAGTAAAGGTTGGCTTGAAAGGCTCAAACGTTTAAAGAAATGCCTACCCTCATCTTTAAATCAAATAAATTATCTAAAATTTTGCCTAAAAAATGTAATAAAGTGTCTGGAGTGCAACATAAGTGAATCTACACAATTATCTCTTAGTGCCAAAAAGCTATAACATTGTAGGGCTATTAGTGATCAAAAATTAGAATGTTAGAAATACATGCTAGGAAAATATTAACACCGACTACCCTACATATGACAACTAAAATAAAAAATTATCAAGTACAAAATCAAAGAAACATGCAAAGCAATTTGTTAACAAAATTTTTGTCTCAGTACCATATTTAGCAACTGATTTGTCGAAAGAAAAAATTGTCGTGGAAATTTTGTTGTTAAAACTATTGTTATATTTTACCGATGATGCATTTTATAGTGGATGGATTCTATTGGCAAATCCGTTAGTAAATTATTTAGCGATAAATTTTTGAGACAAATTCATTGTTAAATCTATCACCAAAGGGTAGAAATCGATTGAAAAGTGTTATAATATATATAAGAATATTGAATAGTTAGAAAGAAAAAGTAAAAATAGGGTCAAATGGATTGAAATCTACTGGGAAGCATTATAATCCAGTTTAAATTCAGTAGTCACGTGCATTACGTGTTACTTTATTCATTCGTAATTTACAAAATTTTCAAATTTGTCTCAAATTGGTAGAAATTCATTTAATAAAAAGTTTGAGAATTAAATGTGTTTTGTTTAGAAATTTAGGGATCAAAATAAACCATGACCCAAACTTTTAGGGCTAAAATTGTATTTTCAAATGTTTCAAACTTGAGATTTAATAGTCACTGCTTTGCACGTGACTTTATCTATATGTAATTGACGAAATTTTTAATTTTGCCCTAAATTGGTAGAAATTAGAGAGTTTAAGAACTAAATGTGTTTTGCATGAAACTTTGGAGAACAAGATGGACAACAACCCAAACATTGAGGGTTAAAATTATATTTTTTCCTTTTATCAAAATCCATCTTAACCAGTTCCTCAGGCTGAGTTATAGCTTCTTTCGGACATGATTTTGTTACAGAATAAGACATATAAAGAATTCAAAACCACTATCACTTTGTCTTATAAAATATCAGTTTTTTCAAGATCATATTGATCTTCAATTGCCCACATGACATACTTTAATTTGTATTGAGGATCAAGAACAATGGCAACTAAAATCAAGGTAAGGTAACCTTTTCAATATTGCCCCAGTATTTTTCATACTTTTTCTTCATATTAACAGTCATTTTTTATTTACCAATATCATCACTTCCATTTAATTCATCAAGGAGCATTCCAATACTATAAATTTCTTTTACATATTCATTTCTAGTTATATGAGCCTGACATTTTCACAGTAGAATCATAGAAAATTGGAAAAGGTAACTAATTGTTTAGCATACTCCCAATCTGATTCAGTTGGGAAACCACTAACTCTAGTACTTCTATAATTAACACAATGATATTCTCATGTTTCCTACATTGCCAGTCCTTTTCTTTGGAGTTAGCTCTTATACATACTTGATATCCACCGACTCTATCAAATCAAATACCTTTTGGAATTTAAAGGAGCCTCCAACATTAAATAGGTAGATTTCCACCTAATCTCAATATCAAGGCATGCGGGACTTTTGCACTCTATTTTTTCTTTTTCAATACAAGACTTAAATCTTTAAGCTTTAAAGACCTCACATGATGTTTTATAGCAGACCGAATTCGAATAATAGATTCATCCAAATATTTTAACCCCTCACTGACAGTTAAATCTAATACATATATAGCACATTTCATATGCAAGTAATCCCCATTTAAGACAGTACCCTTTTAGTTAATAAATCTTCATTTCAAGTGTAAAATCCTATTGTCATTTGAACTACCATTATCCCCAGTAATAATAAGAAGTTTGTTGATCCCCCATTGCCCATTCAACCAAGCATTTCTCTACAGTCTTTGCAGATTACTTCACCCGCATGAATTATGATAGGACAAAAATTTAGAATCTTTTATGCAAACTCCATTCATCATCAATAATGTGAGCCATAAGAAACATATAACTTAGATTTTGTATGGATGTCCAAGCATCTGTAGTGAAACAAACCTGTGAAGACTTATTTTTAAAATGTTCTTTCAATTTTTTCTTCTCATCCAAAACCTTTTTATTGTCTTCCCTGCCTCTCTCTTTTGAAGTTTGAACTCTAAGGTCTTGATTGCCTCTTATCCATATTACTATAACGATCTTTTTTACACTTATGAAAGTGGTTACTCAAAATTGTAGTACGATGTCTACTTGGACAAGAAATAATAGCATCACAATATTTACATGTAGCCTTTCTATCTTTCTTGTCTAGACCTTCAACAACATCAATAATGATCCCATACCCAAGATTTGTTTTGAGTTTTTTGACCAACTTCACTTATCTTGGACTTGGATGAAGGAGGTTTAGATATATTATTAGCAGTAACTTTATTGGTTGTAGGAATTTTTGAGGCAGCATTGAAGAAGACTGATTAAGACTGATGCTTACATTTGCCTTTTGGTATTGTCTCCCATGCTTGACATTTACAACTAGAAAAGATAAAGTATACTTAATTAACAGTCCTTAACAACATATATCCAAAATAAAGTATTCTTCTAGAGCTCAAGAAAGAATGAACTCAAATGAATTATTAGGATATTCAATTAGTCCATCACCAAGAATGACATTTGAAAAAACTGCTAATCTCTAAAAGAAAAGGTTCAGTCATCATGTTTCAAGTATAGGGGACGAGTGCACAGAAATTAGACAAAAAGATGAGCAAATTTCTATTTAGCAGCAGATCCTCATCTACTTTAGCAGTTGAAGAGATCATCATACAACAGCAGAAGCAAATCGTTAGATGTGATTTGTTAAGAAGGTACTATTTTTGAATTCTTAATCCCAAATTAAAAAAAAAATAAACGTTCATCAAAAAAATATGAAAACGAAACATGCAAATATAATAATAATAATAATAATAATAAGAAGAAGAAGAAGAAGAAGAAGTTTGGAACTTGAGAAAATCGAAGATTGATAATTGGTATTTCGCCCCAATTTTACTTGATTAATTTGATTTCCCTCGAATTTGCCTCGGATTTGATGGTCGATTTACTGCTATTTGGTTGGATCTTTTTGGGTTTGAATTAGGGTTGGATGATTGATAAGAAATGGATAAATTGGGATGAGAGGAAGAGAAATTGGGAACTAGAGAAAGAAGGATGAAAGCGAGAAGAAATCAGATTAACTAGAGAGGAAGAGAAAAGAAGATGAAGTGTGATAGGAAGAGAGTAACTAGAAAGGAAGAAAAGAAGCAGCGTGAAGAACTAAAAATAAAAAGATTGACTAAATAGATTAGGGATATGTCGAATAAGTTAGTGAATTAGGGCTAGTACAATTATATTTTTACCCCTAACATGAGGATCATAGGGGATACCTGTGGGTATTAAAAAAGGCAATCCAAACTCGTACCCGAAAATAATAGGTATTCGATCCTCTATTGGTCAATGGAGAATGGTTAGATACCCTAGTTTTTTGGATTGAATCGGAGCGGGATTAACCGGTCATCAAATCACTGGGTTTTGTTGCCCATCCCTAGTTTCAACTGTTGATGAAAAACTTATAACCGATGCAATAACTAAATATTATAGATTTAAATGAATAATACAAAGTAATTCAAAGTAGCACACAATAGTGAGTCGGACTACTGGTGGATATGTAAACCCTTTGAAATTTCAAACTATTTTAATTTTCTTATGGTATAAGAAGTAATTGAAAACACGAGTCACCTCATTTTCATCCCTAAAAGTAAGTCATCTATAATGTCAAAAAGTTATCTAATATCAATTTTAGCATTGGTGGTACTTAGTAAAATAGAAGAAATAATATCATGAGCCAAGACCGTGCATTGTAGGGTGAAAAAATAGCTAACTACAATTTTCCAATGAAATTGAATATATAAGTGTAATGAAACTTTGGTATCATGTTCAAGGTACGTTATTTGATTATGTATTAGTTGTTTCAAAAAATAGTGATTTGAAATGGGTAAAGATATTGTAGAAGCAATTATAAAGGGAATAATTTGTATTCATAAGCAATAATATTTTTGAATTTCATTTGGATACCTTGACTAAGCAAAGCATCGATTTCCTAGGATATAAAAGATAACTATGTAGAAGTATTTAGTCCATAAATTTGTCACATCTAGAAGACAAACCACACAAGTTTAATTGTTTAGATAAATCTTCTTGATCGACCTCTTAATTTTCGAGAGTAATAAAAAGAGTGAGATTCTCAGTAGAGAGTGCATTAGCTCAGGCATTGCTAATAAGCTTACTTGAAAAAAGTCCTACATGTAGTCAGTTTCTACTTATGCTCCTTTGTTGTTGAGTTCTTATAATATTGAAAAATAAATCTCCATAATTTCTATATTTAAATACTCTTAATCTCTTATAAGAAGCATGCCAAATTGTCGTCATAATAATTATCAAATAACAAATAAGAGACAATAACAAACTTATCTTTGACCTTAGTATAAGGGAGTTGGAAATAGGTAATTTGTCATGATATAGCAACTCAAACATGAAAAATACCTAATCTTAATCATAAAAATGGTCATGTTCAATATTCTTGTCTAACTTGATTAGTTTCTCAAAAATTAAAATACTAGTATAGTATTACTTGTCATAATCACTCAAAGAAGAGTGGAAGAGAAAGAATTCCAAGTGTCATGTCATGTTGCAACAATGTGATTCTATGAAAAGGCAAGTTTATGTGTTAAAAATATTTTTCTTGAAAAGACATATACGTTGCTACTGGTTGCGATCAAGACAATCAATATCAAGATAGACTTGGTATTCCAATTTAAGCGCTACAAAGGAATACAACCATCTGCCTTACCAATTGTTAGAATGAGAGGCAAGAGACAAGAAGATGAGATTGGAAACTTCTTGTTGAAAATGACTCACACAACCATAAAACTTCTAAGAATGTAGCTAGATACCCTTTTGCATGTATTTTCTTTGAATAAGAAATTCATAGTATTGGTAATATGAATAGATTTTATAATTTCGCCTTGTTAAATTTTGTAATTTCTTTAGCATAAATATCCAAGACATCTACAACGTAAAGTGAAAAAGTATGAAAGAAAGTTTTGGATTTCATTATGTAATTTAAGTTTTATTTGAAGAATTCAATAAAGTTAAACTTTTTATTTTATTTGAAACACGACAAGATGGTCACTTAATCAGATTTACATATTCTTTGCACATAGGACTTCTATTAAATTAAGTAGAAGCTATTCAAATATGCTTTTTATGGACTGCACCTACAAAATTAATAGATATCCATTGCTTGAGATAATTGAGATTATAAGTTTTAACAATTAATTTTCTCTTACTTTATATTTACAAAAGGAAGATGAAGATTATGAATGAGCTCTATGTTTGTTTAATAAGATGCTTGGTTCTAACAATCGAACCCTTTGGCTATTATAACTGAAAGAGAAATAGTGTTGATGAAAGCTGTTCAACATATTTTTCTTTCAAATGTTTAATGTGTTTAGCACATTGAGAAGAATATACTTCCTAAATGCAAATGTCATTTCTAAAAGTAAGAAAATTGGGATGAAATTTTATTGGCTTGTAAAATGGTCATATATTCTACAAGCAAAGAAGCTTATGAAAAAATTTGGACAGAGATTGAGTTGTCATGCAAATAAAAAATTAATACTTTAAGTTATATTCAGAAAACCATGGTATAAAGAGTGTATTTTCAATGCTTGGATTGAGAAATATTTATATTTTAGAAATCATGCTTCATCAATAGCATATTCAAAATTGAAGAAATATTTGTTGGTTTCAACTAGAGATAGTTTGATGGTTAAAGAGAACATGTGTATCTCATGCAAAATGAATTTCACAAAATTAAGGAAAGTTGTCAGTGAAATATATTTCATATTTTCTCAAGGTTAATATTCCATTTTTTTAAGAAGCTATGGCTCAGTTATCACTATTTTCTTTAAAAAAGTTAAGAAAGCAATTTGAGTTGATGGAAAATCATACCATGCAACTACTGTACAATCGTAGCTTTATGGTAACTATGGGATTGTCTTGTACACATATGATGAGTTGTTAAATTGGGCAAACATTACCTCTTACAGTATAACATTTCCAACGAAGAATTGAAACAATAGAATTTTATTGAGAGTGAGACTAACATTGATGAATGTTCTTTGAAAATCGTATTTACAAGGTTACTACATGCAAGATAAGTATTAACAATTACCTCTTATTGATTAAAAAAAATGATCAAGTAACATTCTTTGAACTTGTTGATCCACCGATATCTTTTAGTTTTCAGCCAAATACATAACGCAGTAAAGGCAGGCATCAAGTGGAATGAAGAGAAAATGATTATGTTTAACTATTTGAGATCCTTCACAATTTGAGATTGTAGAAGCAACTATAAAGCATATAACTCATAAGGAATATAGAGATGAGGGTTAGGCAAGCCAA
Organism: Cinchona pubescens; assembly: GCA_025175665.1. Taxonomy (NCBI): domain Eukaryota; kingdom Viridiplantae; phylum Streptophyta; class Magnoliopsida; order Gentianales; family Rubiaceae; genus Cinchona; species Cinchona pubescens. The sequence goes on along the minus strand of JANKKI010000027.1, from coordinate 1,853,247 downwards.
ATTGCAACAAGTATCATGGTTGAAATTCAGCTTTCAAGTTTAGCTGATGATAGTATTTTAAAGGATATTGTTTGATTTGGATTCAATACCAATTCAAGAGATGAGATTTTTTAAAATTAGAATTTTATTACAGGTCTAATTTGTGCTATTCACAAATATGTTTTTGTTATGTTAATATTATTGTTACTAAAATATGAGGAAGCTAATATTGAGCAATTTTATTTTTGTTTATACAACCTACTATTCGAGCATAGAGTGTTACCTCAGTTATTCCTTTATCATAAAAACTATGTTTTATTTTAATACAATTCATCCATCATAGTTTATTTGTTCTGGTAGTCTTTTTATAATTAAAACTTGAGGTGTATTGCCACATTGAATTTGCTTTGTAAAGTTTTAATTTTAGGTTCAATGTGCTAATTACTCTATTTACACTACAACAACAGAATTGTGTATTTCTTAGTATGTAGTTTATCATTTGAGAAAATTCTAAAGTTGTGCTTGTTTTAGGAATTATTCTTTTTGGGTGCTGATATAAAAATGGATTTCTGCCAAGGTGAAACTCGCATGCAATGAATGTGAGTTCTATGAGCTCGCATTCATTGAATGCAAGGTCAGGCGGAATTTTATTTAAAAATATTTTTTTCTTGAACTCGCTTACAGCATATGCAAGTTCAATATATATATATATATATATATATATATATATATATATATATATATATTGTAAATGGCATCAAATGTTTTAACATAATAATTATAAAAAAAAGTTTGGATGACCTCGCACTTAACAAATGTGAGGTTAGCCATCCTTTTTAATCCGGATGAGTAGAACCAAAAGAAAAAAAAAAATCCTGTGTTTCCTCCTTATTCTCTCTCCAACAGCCAAGAACAGCACCACCACCACTAAATCTTCCTCATCCTCCTCTATAACCACCACCACCAGCATTGCTTTTTCTTCTCTACATCTACCCCCATAGTTCTTCTTCCTCCCATACAACCACCACCACAGTAGGTGAATTTATAACCACCACCGTTCCTCCTTGTCCTCCTCTATGAGCACCGCCACCACACTTAGCTCCTCTTCATCCTCTACAACCACCGCCACCAAGAAAATCTAAGGGTAATTTATTGTTTTTTTGAATTTCAATTATTGTAGTTAATTTTTTTTATTTTCAATTTTTTGGGTTAATTTATTTATTTTTTATTTTCAATATTTGGAGTGGTTATTTATTCTTTTTGAATTTCAATTATTGTAGTTAATTTTTTTATTGTTCAATTTTTGGAGTTAATTTTTTTTTTTTTCAATTTTTGGAGTTAATTTATTTTTTTGAATTTCAATTATTGTAGTTAAATTTTATTTTTTTTCAATTTTTAGGGTTAATTTATTTTTTTGATTTTTGATTTTTAGAGTTAATTTATTTTTCTAAATTTCAATATTTGAAAAAGTTGTGTGATGATAGCTTATCTTTTTTGTGTATATATATTTTCAACTCATGTAAGTTGGTAGTATTTGATGTTCTGTGATGCAAAATGGGTTTGAGGTTTTCTGCTCTTAGTTTAGATGCTAGTATTATTTTTTTTAATGAACATATACTGCATCAAGTGATTATGTGCTTATAATGAAGTGTCTAACATTATAGGGTGCAAAGTTCAAAAATAGCTGTCTTAAATTGGTAGCAGTGTGCTTCTTTATTCAACAAAAGCGGCCGTGCAATAGAAAAGGAAGTATTTTTATGTTATGAAGTATTTCTTTTTCGTTGATTTGTAAAGTCTTTTTTGTGCATGATAGCTTATCTTTTGGGTTGATTTGTTCTGTTTCTTTTTAGACTTGAATACTACTAATTTATACCTTGTTTAGTAATCAAGTGATTATGTGCCTTTGTATCTCTTTCTTATAAATTGGAGATCTTTTTTGATTAATTTTGTTTATAGCCCTTGCCGGGCATGTATTATTTGTAACCCTTGACGGGCATTAATGCGTTATTTGTTGCCCATGTTAGGTATGACTAGTGTAGAGAGAATTCTCAAGAAATAGAGGAAATTCTATCAAATTTTTTTTAAAAAATTATTTTATACCAAAATTTGTGGTTTAAACACGTTATATCCATACAGGGAAATGACATTTGATAGACTCTATCACCTACTCCTTTATTGGGGAGGAGAAATAACTTATGAAGGTGAAACTATGTCTTACCGGCCAATGGTGTGCAAGAAACTATTCCGAATCCAGCAAAGGATTAGGTTTGTGGAGTTGGTTGACAAGTTATACTACGAGTTCATGGAGGTTGATATAAGGGGCGATTCAAATTTAATATTTTGTACAGGCATATAGTTAATCGTGTTGTTTATATGGACATTCCATTGACAGATGATGATAGTATGGATGGTATTTTTTATTTGTTTGATGCCGATCCTACATTTTGTGTTGAGCTGTACATTGAGACATAGTATGTAAAATTCTAACCCTACGAAAAGCAATTAACGATAATTAACTAAATACCCTAATTTAATCTATCCTACTTGCGAGAATATTATTCAAAACGAAAATTTAAATTAATCTACTCTATAAAAGCAAGTAAAAACGATGACGTAAAACCTTAACTACTAAACTGTGGAAGTAATTAAGAATTTAAAGGCAATAAAAGAAGAACGATAATTAAAGAATAAGAATGCAGTAAAAATGAAAATTAAATTGCATAAAATAAATCAAACTCAGTAATTGAAGCAAGAACTAATGTTGATGATCGTCAAATCTCGAATTTTTGACAAGAGAATGAAATCCTTGCGCCAACAATTTCAGAAAAAAATCTTCCCTTTGACCAAATTATTGACCTAACTATTGACAACCTAAAAACCAATGATGGCTGATGATGATCGATGATTTCCTCCCGTTATCTTGGTGTATTTATAGATATTATTAGGGTTTTGGTGCTCCGGAATGATAAGTACACGTTTTTCCATGTAACCCGGCATATGGGAGGACTTTTCTTGTAAAATAAGTCACCTTACATGACCTGTCCGTCGACCGGCGCCAGGGCGCTGCTTCCAGCGAGGTCACGTGGCCTTTTCTGGACTTGGTGCCTGGGCGCTGGGTCCAGTAAGATGGCTCAATTTTATCTTCATTTTTCTCTATGATGCAAGCTGAATTTGGGAAAATTCAAAACATAAAAGTTGTATCTCTATGTCTTAGCTTTTCAAAACATCTTGAATCACCTCAATTAGAGATTGGACATGAAAGTTATCCTCAATCTACCAAACTATGTTAGAATCACTTCTTGCCAGAGCATATTTTCCAACTTTGCAATTTTAAATTCGAGATGCCTATAGAATCCTGGAAAACTCAAAACATGAAAGTTGTAGAACTCTTCCTTAAATTTCCAAATCATCCAAAGTCACAGCAATCAGAGCTCGAACAAGAGAGTTATGCTTGATCTGCCAAACTATATCCGATTTACACCACGCCAGTGAACGTTTTCCTCCAATATTGTGATCCATTTTAACTCATTCTTCACTCAAATCCTATAAAACTCAAAATAAACTATTTTAGCTCACAATTTCTCAATATTTGGTCAAATTACATTAAAATAGAGGTAAACAACACACAAAATATACTATATTTATGAGCTAATCAAATACCCCACACTTAATTTTTGATTGTCCTTGAGCAAAATATAGAAATAAATCACAAACATACTTAACACATCTCATCAATCATCCATATAAATAACCAAGAACCAAACCGTCATAAGAAAAATAGTCAAATAATAATAAACCCCTATACATGAATTCCAATATAGGTGTATGCATAGGCATTGACTATACAAAAAAATAACTTTTAAAACACAAAGATCAAATCATGCAAACCCTTTAGATTTTTTTAAAAACTCCATAGTTTACTTTTCGTACAGTTCTCCACTAATGTAGACATTTGACTCGACTAAAATTAAGTTGGCCTTTTAGCTTGTAACATAAACCTAGGGTCTTGGCTAACAAAGAAGGGAAACAAGATAAACAAATAAGAAAATGTGCTTTAAATTAATGTTGGCCACATATCAACATAAAACTTCTTTTTGAATATTGAAACACCTATCCTTCAAAGAAGTTACCCCACACTTAATTATCCAAACACCCCTAAAAAATTTATGCAACAAGCAGAACAAAATCCTAGTTTTTCCATTTCAACCTTACTCACCAACATCATGTAAAAATATCTCCATTTTTTTTCTTTTTTCTCGATCCCCAAAATGGGTACCAGTGATCGGTATTACCCGCAAAAAAAATCTACACAGGTACCAGTGATAGGCATTACCTGCAAACAATCCAATGCAGGTGCCAATGCTGTGATGAGCACCACCTGCAATATTCCAATGCAGGTGCCAGTGATGGGCACCACCTGCTATGGTCAATAATTTTTTTTAACACTCCAACACCTTAATTATATACCATTCATTCAAACATTCTCATACAACTACCTTCCATCCTTATATCACCTTAACAATTAATGCAGCATTAAAGCCCTTAAGGGACATTTAGGATAGCTCACAAAGGTAGATAAAAAATGAGTTAGAAAAAAATGAATAGTGCTTCTATCCATTCAAAACAAATTAAGGCTCAAATAGGATTCTACGGATAAATTTTACAGTATTGGTTGACTTGAAAGGCTCAAAAGTACAAAGAAATGCCTACCCTCATCTTTAAATCAAATCAAAGTATCTAAAATTTTGCTTTAAAAATGTAATAAAACAAGTAGTTGGAGTGCAATATAAGTAAATCTACACAATTATCTCTTAGTGCCAAAAAGTTATAACATTGTAGGCTATTAGTGCTCAAAAATTAGAAATCATGCTAACCGGAAAATATTAACACTGTCTCTCCTACTCATGACAACTTAACTCAAAAATTATCAAGTAGAAAATCAAAGAAACATGCCAAGCAATTTAGGAACAAAATTTTTTAAATTTGAAATACTTTCAAATCAAAAGTTAAGCTACAATTATGAAAGCAAAAATTGAACAAATAAAACACTAAACCAATAGAAATTAAGAAAACTTCCCACCCCATACTTAAAGTATAGAATTATCCCCAATGCAAAAATAAAAGTAAAAAGGGTAAAAGGGAAGCTTCTCTGTCAATGAAGAACATTTGGTGCCGTTTATGTTGAATTAAATACCCTTGAGTCGAGGTGGAAAACATCAACCTCTAAAACAAAAAACAAAACATAAAACCCTTAACAAATTAAGAAAAACAGTAAAACCAAAAAACAAAACAAAAACATAAGAAATAAAATTAAGAACAAATATGTGTTGCTTCCCATATAGCGCCCTTCTTTATAGTTTTAGGCATCGATTTTGATACTTGAAATCAGTTGAAACGCTTAAGGATGGTTGACCGTCATTTTCTTTTCGGCTTCCACGGAAAAAATTTAACACCATTTTTCATCATTCTTGATGCATGATTTCCAACATGAACTTGAATTTGGCCTCATTTCCAAGCATTTAATACAGATAGTGCACAAATGATAGCCTCAAGTCGCTCTTTGCACTGCTTTTTCTTCTTCTTGCTCACGATCCTTTTACCTGGAACCCTCACCCTTCCACGCTTGTGAAACCGATCCATGAATCTTTCCCCTCTCACTTTGATCATCCGGTGGTTTGTTTTCCAAGTCAATTTTGGAGTCTTCATTTAAATCATCATTCTTTTTTAGTGCATTACCGTGACCCACCTTGGGTACCTCATCTTGAAAACTATCAATGAATGAACCAAGAGAATAATTAGAATATTTTTTCCCAAATATTGGAATATTATCATCATAATTAAAAACATCATTTCAACAGACTCATTATCAACTCACAAAATCAGCTTTCCCATCTAGATCTTTAATGCGGTTGATAAAAACGGCCTCCCTAGAATCAACAAAATTTCATTGTCCTCGCCGATGTCTAACACCAAGAAATCAGCAGGAAACACCAACTTTTATACTTGAACAAGCACATCCTCCAACAAGTCATATGATTTTATCTCGTACAAATCTGCCAACTGGAATGCAATGTTGGTTGGTTTTGCATTGGTGATCTCTAGGTTATCATAGATGCCTTTGGTATAATGTTGACACTCGCCCCCAAATCACAAAGTGAACGATACAACGTGTGTCCTCCAATATTCACCGGCATAGAGAAACTACCGGGATCCTTGAGCTTCGGGGTAACCTTCGTTGAACAATGGCACTGCATTTGGTGTTAAGACAAACTGTCTCATCATCATCCTATCGCTGCTTTTTAGCCAATATATCCTTCACGAACCGCGCATAATTGGGCATCCTATTGAGAACATCAACCAAAAGAATGTTTACATTCACTTTTTTGAGCATCATGAGGAAATTGTGGATATTGGTTCCCTTTTTCCTCCTCCTTTGGATCAATGAGTTGTTGAGGAAATGGCACTTTTATTACATAATCCAATTTAAAAGAATCATCTACTTATTTCTTCCTTGACTTCTTCCTCATCTTCTCATTGTTATCTTCAATTTCATGTTTTTCTTCAATTGTCTTGGATTTTGCCTTCCCAACTTCAGTATCAACCTTTATCTTGTCATTTTGTATAACCAATTCCTCCCACTCCTTAGTGAAATAGCATTGCATTGCTCCTTTGGATTTGGAATTGTGTCGCTTAGCAATGCTCCCATAGGTTGTTCATTATTTTGTCGGGCTATTTGTACTAATTATAGCTCGAGATTCCTTGTGGTAGCCCATAAATTTTCACACTGATGTTTCCCAAACCACATTTTGATGATGACATATGCACAAAACTCTGAATTCAAGCTGTGCAGGTCTACTATCTTGTCTACTGGAAATAGGGTTTTCGGAGGCAGTACACCTCCGAACTGTACTACATATCCTTTCGGACGAACAGGAACGTCCAATATAGACTCTCACGGACGCAATTCACTGTCCGAACGGATAGGCAGAAAGAAAACTTTTTCAAGTACCAGCAACGGACGCACAAGTGCGTCTGTTGAAATATCCGTCGGACGCATATTTCCGTCGATAGATGAGGTAGAATCAAATCTCCTAAACTTCACAACGGATGCATACAACTGTCCGAACAAAGTCTGCTTCGGACGAACAAGACTGTTCGAGACCTAGTTCGGACGATGGAACGGATGCATGCTCAGCCGTCCGAACGCCATTCATCACACACTCTGAACTGAGATCGGACGCTTGGTCGGACGCACAACTAATACATCGGATGTTCGAAACCCTTAACGGTTAGTTTTTGTGCATTTATTATTGAGCCGTTGGGAAGTAGTTATATCTAGAATTCATTGCTCCTATAAATACCTGCTCTATTATTTTTGTAAAAATATCTTACACATTGAATACAAGCTAGTAGAAAAGCAATTTGAGTGTAATTGTAATTTTGGTACAAATTAGCAATTGAGCAATATTGTATTAATGTGTACATTGAAGTGAAATTCAAAAATATTGAGTGGAGTGATAATCTTGTACTAAAGTGAGGTTAAGAGTAAAATCTTTGGCTCAACTAAAATGAATTAGTGTGAGCAAGATTGTCCTACTTTGCGTACATTAGAAGATTATTGACTCACCAATTTTGTGAAACATTCTAGTGGATTAACACTTCAAGCTTGGTAGCTTGGAAGTGTTGCTTGTTTAATTTCTCTCTTTATCCTTTTTTATATTCCATAAGCTTTATTGTCTTTATATCTATTTATCCATTTGATAGTTTAAAAGATCTTATTGGTGATTATTTTGCAAAGTAATTTTTAAGAAACCTAATTCACCCCCCCACTTAGGTTGCTTTGGAACCAACAATTAGTATCAGAGCTTGGTCTCTTATCTTGAGCTTAACTAGGTTTTGAGAAAATATCATGGCAACCAATAATGCATTATTTTTTTAGGATCAATTTATAAAACCTAGTACAAGATCGCCTAGGTTTAATGGAGCAAATTTTATTAGTTGGAGAGATAGAATGAAAATATTTGTGCAATCTATTGATATTGACTTATGGTATGTTATAAATGAAGGTCCCTTTGAAGCTACCATCATTGATGATCATACAAATAGAAGAAGAGAAAAGACAAGGGATGAGCTTACTCCAAAAGACAATGCAAACTTGACTTTAAATGCGAAAGTTATGAATGTGCTATACAATGCCTTGAATGGTAACGAATCAACTCGTGTCAAGGGATGCGTTTCCGCTAAAGAAATTTGGGATAAATTGTAGAAAATCCATGAAGGGAGCGATGATGTTCTAGAGTAAAAGAAATCCTTACTTGTTGCCAAGAATTAGTCCTTCAAGATGGAACCACATGAAAATATTGTCAAAATGTATTGTAGGTTCAATGACATCATTAAGGATCTTGAAACCTTGGGTAAGGAGTATTTTTTGGGCGAAAATAATAGAAAAATCTTGAATGCACTATCCAAAGAACGGGAGGCCAAAACAATCACTATAGATGAGGCTAAGAATTTAAATTTCATGCCTATTGAATCTCTAATTAACTCTCTTACATCCTATGAATTGTAGCTAAAGGCTAAAGTGGTGGATGATGAAGAAGCAAGACCAAAAAGGAGCATTGCATTAAAGACTTCTCAAGAAGAGGATGAAAATGCTTCCATCAACCTAGAAGATGAAGATCTTGATGATGGAGATCTTGCACTCATCACCAAAGAATTTCTCAAACATACATCAACAAACAGAGAATGAGAAGAGGTGGAGCAATCAACTCAAATAATTTCAAAGGAAAGACCAAGCTAGAAATAAAAAAGCAAAAAGAAAAGTTCTTTGAATGCGGTCAACTCAGTCACTTTGCAAATGAATGTCCTTCTAAGAAGAAAAAAGGAAGGAAGAAAGCCCTACTTCAATAATTTCCAAATTACATGGGATGATTGCAATTCCGAATGAGAAGTTGAAGAAGAAATGTCTCTAGAGACGGCACAAATGGCATTTATGGCCATTGGTGATGATGAGGTAACTTCTAATTATGATTCTAATGACGCAAATGATGACAATGATGTTGAAGCTTTCAAGCTAAAATTAAATGATAGCTTGAAGAAGTCATATGCTAGAAATAAGAGTTAGTTAAGAAATCAAATGCTCTATTAAATGCTAACTCAAAACTTGTGAATGAAAACAATAGGTTATCACAAGAAAACAGTCATGTGAAAATAAGGATCAAAGAATATCAAGCCTCCTCGAAGAAAAGATTGGATGACTTGAATATTCTTTTGCATAGAAAAAAGGAAAATATTGTTGATTTGAAAAGGAATAGAAATTTATTGATCAACAAGAATTTTGTCACCTTTAGAAGGAATGGTTTATGCTTTCTAAAATCAAAATCATCCTTATATGAAAATAAAAATGTTATTTGCAATTGTTGTCAACAACATGATCATGTGAAAAATAATTGCTATTGCAAGAGAAATAAGAATGTCAAGAAAAATTTGGTATGAATTTGTAGTCATTTTACTAACTCTTATGGACCCAAGAAAATGTGGGTACCAAAAGTTATCAATTAATTTCTTGTGTAGGAAATGAATATCACAAAGGATGCAAAATGGTTCATAGATAGTGAGTGCTCAAGACATATGACCGGTGATGCATCTATCTTCACAAGCCTAAAATCCAAAAACAGTGGAAATGTAACATTTGGGGATAACATGAAAGCAAAATCAATCGGCATTGGTGATGTATGTAAAAATGGTGAGACCTTGATTAAAAATGTACTTCTTGTTGATAATTTGAATTACAATCTATTAAGTGTAAGTCAACTATGTGATAAAAATCTATATGTGTTATTTACCAAACATGAATGTCTAATTCTTGATAAAAATTATATTATTTTATTTAGAGGTATTAGGCACAATGATGTTTATGTGATCTATTTTGACAATATTAGTAGTAACAATGTAAATGTCTAACCGCATCTATAGATGATCAAACTTGGTTTTGGCATAGAAGGCTTTGTCATTTTAACATGGATTTAATTGAAAAACTTACCAAGAAATAATTGGTAAGAGGCTTACCAAAATTGAAGTTTTTGAAAAATAAAATTTGTGATGCATGTCAATTCGGGAAACAAGTTAAAGTGTCTTTTAAGTCGAAAAATTGTGTGTCTACTTCTAAACCCCTAGAATTATTGCATCTAGACTTGTTTGGTCCAACTCAATATGCTAGTCTCGGTGGTAGTAAGTATGTGTTTGTGATTGTTGATGATTATTCTAGATATATTTGGGTACTATTTCTTGTTCACAAAAATGAAGCTTTTGAAAATTTTGTGAAATTATTTTTCAAAATTCAAAATTTGTTGAATTTAAAAATCATCCGATTGAGAAGTAATAATGGAGCCGAATTTAAATTCGAAAGTTTTCCCGAGTTTTGTGATCACAACGATATTTTACATGAATTTTCAGTTGTTCAAGTGCCTCAATAAAATGATGTTGTTGGAAAGAAAAAATAGGACACTTCAAGAGGCCGATAGAACTATGATTAGTGAATGTGACTTACCAAAATATTTTTGGGCCGAAGCCGTTAATACGGCTTGTTACGTTATGAATCGAGTTTTGTTCAGACTTATTTTAAATAAAACACCTTATGAAATTTTATTTTGTAAAAAATCTATTGTGAGCTATTTCAAAAATTTTTGTTGTAAATATTTTATTTTAAAAATCAAAGAAAATTTTGGAAACTTTGACAAAAAATCGGATGAAGAAATTTTTCTTGGATATTCTAGTGACAAGAAAGTATAATGAATATACAATAGAAGAACACTTTTGATTGAAGAAGTTATGCATGTTACATTCGATGAAATTAATGATATTATTTTAAAGAATGTGTGTGAAGATGAAGATGTAGGTATTCAAAAGGAGGTTGAGAGCCTCACTATTCATGAAGAACATCAAGTGATCTCTCCAAACAATGTGAGCAATACAAATCACTTAGGTGAAGAAGAACGGAGAGAAAAGGACGAAAATACTCCAAAAGATCTTCCTAAAGCATGGAAATTTATTTCTAGTCACCCTCAAGATTTAATCATAGGTGATCCGTTCGATGGGATAAAAACTCAATCTCATAAACCTTTAAATAGTAATTGTGCATTACTTTCTCATATTGAACCTAAATATGTGGATGATGCACTAAATGATGAATCTTGAGTCTTTGCTATGCAAGATGAATTTAGCCAATTTGAGAAAAATAATGTATAGACTTTGGTTGAAAGACCATCAGCTCAACTCGTAATCGGAATGAAATGGGTTTTTAGAAATAAATTAAATGATAAAGGTAAAATTATTAGGAACAAAGTTAGACTTGTTGCAAAAAGTTATACTCATGAAAAAGGTATTGATTTTGATGAAACTTTTGCACCCGTTGCTCGTTTAGTTTCAATCTTGTCCTAAAGAATCACATTTAATTGCTGTAAAAAGAATTTTCAGATACCTAAAAGGTACAATGAATTTGGTCTTTGGTATCCAAAATCCTCTACTTTTGATTTAATTAGTTATTCTGATGCTGATTTTGCTGGTTGTAAAATTGATAGCAAAAGTAGTAGTGGTATGTGTCATTTCTTGGTAACTGTCTAGTGTCTTGGTTTAGCAAAAAGCAAAATTCTATTTCACTTTCTACGGTAAAAGCCGAATATATTGTGCTCAATTTCAGTGGATGAAACATACATTAAAAGACTTTGGTGGTATAAGAGACATTGTGTGCCTATAAAATGTGATAACACTTATAGACATTAATGTCATAAAAATCAATTGTCATGCATTCTAGAATCAAACACATAGATGTCAAGTATCATTTTATTAGAGATCTTGTATGCAAAAAGGAAATTTGTGTTGAATTTGTGTGTTCAAATGATCAACTTGCTGATATTTTTACTAAACCTTTGGCTTTAGATCCCTTTGAATCTCTCAAAACTCGTTTGGGCATCATTAATTTCACATCTGTATAATTTCTGTGTTCGGACAGAGCACATGATCATCCGAACCACAGACTCTGTCAGATGCTCTTACACGTCTGAAACCGTCCTTTATGTCTCGGACGCTTTTAATCGTCCGTATTCTCACCCCTTTCTTCTCAAAATCTCTGGAATTCCCAACGGACGCTCTTCATCATCCGAGACATTCTCGGACACACTGGCACAGAAGTTCAGCAGTCCGTTCTTCAGCTTTTGGACACACGATTAGACGTAGACAAATCGTTCGAACGTCTAAACGATTCCTCTGCTTGTTTAAAACAGTTCATTTTCCTTCTTTCGGCTCATATTACCCACCGAACCCTACTCTGGCGATTTATTTTCCTCCTCAAAATTCCTCAAATTTCTTCCCTCTCATGCGAAATTGTTTGAGGGATTTTCATTCCCAAATTGTTAATTACCTCTATTGCACTCAATTTCACCAACTTACCATCCAACTTCTTGATATTTCTACCAACCTCCCCAAAATTTATATTTTTTCTCTTTTTCTCATAGTTTGAAAAATTTTTCACAATGGTTCGATCTCGTGGTGGTTCTTTGGCAACCCGTGGACGTAAATCGAAAGGGAAAGCTCCAGTGCAAGGGGAATCATCAGCAAATCCTCAAACTTCCACAAACCCACCTCTACCAAAATTCATAGATGCCAAAACATCTGAACGGTACATCTCTCTCCTTAGTAAATTCATCATTGTTCAAAGACCTGCTTCCCACGGTCTTTTTGACGAGTTTAATTTGCTATTAGTAAAATCCTGTTTTGAAAAACAAAATTAGGGTCACCTAGTTCATATTGATCTACCTATTTATCACGACATGGTACTCCAGCTCACAACTAATCTTAGGAGGGGTCCCACTATTCGCACATTAATATCTCGTGTGAACAAGAAAAATCTTAAAATTTCATCCAATATCATTAACACCATTTTTGAATGTGAGGTTTCGTCGCCTAATGATTTTTCCTATTTCTTTTCTCTGGATAAATGACCTTCTTTGGATACTCATTTTAATATTGATGAGGATCCGAGCACTTTTCAATGTCAACTTCAAACAGGTTTCAGAAACCAAAACTACTTTACTTACTCCTGAATTAAACATTTTATACACTTTGGTCACGCATTTATTGTTACCTACTGACGGACAGCGAGACTGAACCCTAAAAAATGCAGCTTTACTTATTCTACTGTATTTTCAAGGAAATTCCACTTGATTTTGGATATCTTTTCTGTTCTCTGTAGGAACTCTTTCTAACCGATACTCGCCGAACCATTCCCTTCGAAAAATTTCTCACAAAATTTTTTTATTATCTTGATATCCCATTCACTGGCAAAAAACAATTCCCTCCCTACTTTAACAAAATCTTTATTGAGAAAAAGGTTTTACATTTTTTTAATGACTAATGGTTTACCAAAGCAGCTTATGATGTTAAAAAAGCCAAGACTCAAGCCTCTTCCTCCGGTTTCGCACTTCCCCATTCTCCTCCTCCTCAAACACCTCCACCATCCCATGATCCCCGTCCTTCTTCCTTTGAACCTTCAGCATTTCACACATTTGCAACCTTCTCAGTTCTTTGAGTACTCAGATGAGCTCCTTCCAGCGTCGCACCAATCGCAAGCTAAAGCGCCTTGAAACTCGTCAACAAATTCTTCAAGAAGCACTTAGCTTGGGCATGTCTGTTTCTGCTCAAGTTTAATTTGCTAATATTCAGTCGTAAAACACTCTTGAATCCTCCTCCGAAAGTGATGACAATGGCATGCAAGACAATGATGAAGAGGAGGGTGATCGTGAAGACCGCACCGCTCAAGGTGCTGCTGATGAGGGCGATGTCGAGGACGTTGATGACACATTTAATTATATCATGCAGCGCCACGACACAGGAGATGATGATAGTGAAGCTACTGATGACAATGCACCACCCAAGAAACGCAAGCTCAAAGGGCGATCCAAGAAGAAAAATGACTCAATTTAGACTTTCTGCTCTTCTTAGGACCTCTAATCTGTATTTTGGATGACAATTATTGTTATTGGTATGCAATGACATAAATGAGATTGCATTATTGGTGTTGATATTGGTGTTCATATTTTGATGTACTTGTCTATTTTGGTATGTGATTGTTGGCTTATTTTAACAATCATATCTGTTGATTGTTGAATATGCATATTTGTTTACTACTGAATATGATCATATCTGTTGATTGTTGGTTGTATTCGTTTATTCAAAGTTTATCATCATCAAAAAGGAAGAGATTGATGTTTTCCAAACCTTATTTTGATGTGACATATGCACTAAATTCTGAATTCAAGCTGTGCAGGTCTACTATCTTGTCTGCTGAAACAGGGTTTTCAGACGCAGTACATCGTCCGAACTGTACTACATCTTTCGGACGAACAGGAACGTCCAATACAAACTCCCACGGATGAAATTCACTGTCTGAACGGATAGACAGAAAGGAAACTTTTTAAAGTACCTGCAACGGACGCACAGGCGAGTCCGGGGAAATATCCCTCGGACGCATATTTCCATCCGATAGATGAGGTAGAATCAAATCTCCTAAACTTCACAAGTAGGACGCATACAACTGTTTGAACAAAGTTTGCTTCAGACGAACAAGACTGTCTGAAACCTAGTTCGGACGATGGATCGGATGCATGCTCGGCCGTCTGAACGGCATTCATCACACACTCTGTACTGAGATCAGACGCTTGGTCGGACGCACAACTGATACATCGGATGTCCGAAACCCTTAACAGCTAGTTTTTGTGCATTTATTATTGAGCCGTTGGGAAGTAGTTACATCCAGAATTCATTGCTCCTATAAATACCTACTTTATTGTTTTTATAAAAATATCTTACACATTGAATACAAGCTAGTAGAAAAGTAATTTGAGTGTAAATTAGCAATTGAGCAATATTGTATTAGTGTGTACATTGAAGTGAAATTCAAAAATATTGAGTGGAGTGATAATCTTGTACTAAAGTGAGGTTAAGAGTAAAATCCTTGGCTCAACTAAAGTGAATTAGTGTGAGCAAGAATTGTCTTACTTTGTGTACATTAGAAGATTATTGACTCGACCAATTTTGTGAAATATTCTAGTGGATTAACACTTCAAGCTTGGTAGTTTGGAAGTATTGCTTGTTTAATTTCTCTCTTTACCCTTTTTTATATTCCATAATAATTTTCTTTATATCTATTTATCCATTTGATAGTTTAAAAGATCTTATTGGTGATTATTTTGTAAAGTAATTTTTAAGAAACCTAATTCACCCCCCTCTTAGGTTGCTTTGGGACCAACACACACTTCCTTTGTAACTTGTCAAAATTCCTTCTTAGATTATCATCATTGGATGAATCATGACTTACATGTGCGGGATAATTTGGATTTTGAGATGGTGGTCTTCTTGTGGAGGTTGGTATAAGCTATTTTGTTAAAATGGAAAATTTTGGGTATACCTTTGATAAGGTGGTTGATATGGTCTAGATAATGAGGTTTAGTTGACAATTTTTGCTGTGGTTGGTTAGGCTGAAATGAAGGGTTTTGGATATTTTTTTGGTTAGTCCAAGAAAGGTTCAAAGAGTGATTTCGCCAAAAAGGGTTGTATGCTTTACCATAGTATGTGGCTTGATTATATGAGTTAGAATTTTGATTAGAAACGTATTGAACTTGCTCATCTTGCATCGCTGATGTTTCACAATAGCCATTTTGGTGATTTCTTCTGTAGAAATCACAATTTAAGATCCCTTGGGTTGTTGAACCTATGGAGTTCACTGAGTTTTTTTCATATTCTCTACGGCTTTTGTTAAGTTTGTAATGGCACTCATCATCATGTTCTGCTGAGATAAGAAAGTATCATAGCTAGGCATACCTCCTTGTTGAACGTTGGCTTGATTTACTTGTGGTTGTTGTTGTCCAACTAAAGGAGTTATTGCTCCATGATAGTAATGAGTGGATGCCTTCTTTCTAACAATTCTTGTGCTTCTTCCAGAGTTTTATAGGAGAAAAACCTCCAGCACTTGCATCAACTATTAGTCTCGCCTCCGAAAATAGTCCATTATAGAAGGTTTGGACTTTCAACCATAGAATAGGTATAGTATGGTGCAGACACTTCCTCAATAGCTCCTAGAAACGGTCCCACGCTTTACCTAGACTCTCTCCAGTGATTTGTCTAAATGATGTGATCTCGTTTCAAAGCTTAGCAATCCTAGACATTGAAAAGTGTTTGATTAGAAATTCTTGAGCGAGTTAGTCCCATGTTGTGAAAGTGCCTTTCGATATGATTGCAGCCAAGACCTTTCTCTATCACGTAAGAAAAAAAGAAATGCTCTCATCCGGATATAATCAGGGTGGACTTCATTGTACTTGAATGTATCAATTACCTCCTCAAATTTGATTAAAAGCTCATAGGGATCTTCATTGGGTTCTCGTCCAAACATATCATGTGTTTGGAGCATTTGTATCAGTATAGGCTTAATTTCAAAGATGTTTGCTTGCACAAACAGTCGAGCAATGCTAGAACTCGCCCCCTCAAAATTATGTATGGCATAATCTCTAAGATGTCGAGGGTTAGTATTAGCATTAACCAGGTTACAGCCATTGTTACCTGTTGCCTCATCTTATTTATTAAGAGCACAATTTGGATTCTCTATTAGATGGTCACCCTAGTTTGAATCTTGTCGTCTACAATTTCTACTTATCATTCTTTTAATCTCCAAGTCAGTAGGATGAACAAGTAATGACCATCAACTACAAGAAAAGAAGACCAAAATCAAATATTGAAGACAAAATCCAAACAAACTCGAAGAATAAGAAATAATTGTAACTAAATAATAAAAGAAATTAAAAAGTCTAATCTAGTAAGACTTACTACACCTAATATTATTACCAACAAAAAATAATCCCCGGCAACGGCGCCAAAATTTTGTTGAGTAGAATATTGCTTAGGTTTTGAAAATAATGAACAAGTAATAATAAAAGAAAACCTTAATTATCCTAATCAACTTCCACACACTTGCAAGTATACGAGGTGAGTTTTTATATAGGATAAATAATGATCGTTCTCACGAGAACTATTGGAACAAATATTAGGTTCACAAGCTTGTCAGGTATTTACTAGTTAGACGAAATAATCAGTGATTTTTGACTAAATTTAAACGAAATTTAATTGCAAGAAATTAAACTAAAGACAAGAATGTAAAATTCTAACCCTACAAAAAGCAATTAAAGATAATTAACTAAAAACCCTAATTCAATCTATCCTACTTGCGAGAATATAATTCAAAACGAAAATTTAAATTAATCTACTCTATAAAAGAAAGTAAAAACGATGAAGTAAAACCCTATCTACTAAATTACAGAAGTAATTAAGAATTTAAAGACAATAAAAGAATAAGATAATTAAAGAATAAGAACGCAGTAAAAACAAAAATTAAATTGCATAAAAATAAATCAAACTCAGTAAGTGAAGCAAGAGCTAATGTTGATAATCGTAAAATTTTGAATTCTTGACAAGGGAATGAAATCCTTGCTCGAACAATTGAAAAAAATCTACCCTACGGCTAAATTATTGACCTAACTATTGAAAACCTAAAAACTAATGACGGCTGATGATGATGAATTGTCGATGATTTCCTCCCCTTCTCTCGGACCCACAGGAGAACTTTTCTTATAAAATAAGTCACCTTAAATTACCTGTCCATTGACCGGCACCTGGGCACTGCTTCCAATGAGGTAAAGTGGCCTTTTCTGGACTCGGCGCCTGGGCGCTAGATCCAGTAAGGTGTCTCCACTTCATCTTCATTTTTCTCCATGATGCAGTAAAATTTGGTAAAACTCAAAACATGAAAGTTGTAACTCTATGTCTTATCTTTCAAAACATATTGAATCACCTCAATTAGAGCTCGGACACAAAAGTTATGCTCAATCTATCAAACTGTATTAGAATCGCTCCTCGCCGGTGCATATTTTACAACTTTTCAATTTGAATGAGATGCCTATAGAATCTTGGAAAACTCAAAACATAAAAGTTGTAGAAATCTTCCTAAGCTTTCCAAATCATCCAAAATCATAGCAATTGGAGCACAAACAAGAGAGTTATGCTTGATTTTCCAAACTATATCCGATTTGCACCACAAAGCCAGTGAACGTTTTCCTCCAATATTGTGATCCATTTTAACTCATTCTTCACTCAAATCATACAAAACTTAAAATAAACTATTTTAGCTCATAATTACTCAATTTTTGCTCAAATTACACTAAAACGGAGGTAAGTGACACACAAAATATTATATTTTTTAGCTTATCAACAATATGGCAAAGACACTATAGTAGGTGGAGAACCAAGTACCCTATAAAATTATAATCAGCAGATAGAGAAGGGCTTGACAGGTGATGATGATGATAGTGACTTGTCATGGCATGTATTGGACAAAGATTATGAGTAAGAGTCAAAGTCAAAAGACATATCGACAAATGAATCTGACGATGATTTGGAGGCAAACAACAGTGAATGCCAAATGCATGAGGATGTTCTCGTGTATCAACCTACAGACATGGCATTTTTTAATAATATTGGTAACTACAATAATTACGATCCCATAGACCATAGTGATAAAGATGGGTTGGTTTATTGAAACGAAGAATAAAGAATGATATTAAGTTGCACATGTGCTTTGATAGGAAGGAGCAAGTCAGTAAGGCAGTCAGAATTAGGTTTGTAGATCAAAAATAGGGATTCAAAGTGACAGAGAGTAGGAAGAGGACATGGGCAACTAAATGCAAGACTGCGTTCTCCAGTAGATTAGCTCCCGAAGAGTGTGATTAGAGTATTCAGGTCTGTGGCAATGAATCCCTTAATATGTGGAAGGTCACAAAGTGAGTAAAATATCATGTATGTCTCGGGGAAATCATTAGAAACAACAACAAAAATCTAACATCTACAGCCATTGTTAACCAAATAATGCCTTAGTTGAAAATGGTCCAAAAAAAAGGCTTGAACTTTCTAGTAAAGTGTTGAAAATGGGGAGGAATAGTTTGGCGAGGCCGATTGACCTACACCCCTTCCTAGGCACATCTCTCTTTCTTAGTTTCACGCTGGCCTAATGATAATGAATGAAAGTCAGGCATTGGTATGATCTGATCTCTTTCTTTATGAAAGTCATTTCGTTCTAGAAATATGCTTCATTCATGGCTTGAAGAAAATAAACTGTCATTTTCCCTAAATCGTGGGTACAAGGTCAAACAAATTTAAACATACATTAAGAACAGTTTGAAGGTTGACATTACATACAAAAAGGCTTGGTATGCTTGAAGAAAAGTGAGTGTGCTTGTATGTGGAAGTTGAGCAACTAATTTTCAACAATTACCCCAGTATGTTGAAGAAGTACTTCGCTCTATCACAAACTGTGGTGCAATGGTTGTATTATCCCAACAATAGCGAGCATGTCAAAATATTTAAATACATCTTTTGGGCATTTCGGCCAGCAATTGATGCATTCCATAGGTATAGACCTGTCCTATCTGTTGATGGCACCTATCTGCGAGGAAAATATTGGGGTAAATTACTTTATTGTTGTGGCTTTGGATAATAACAATCAGATTTTACCTGTTCCCCATGCAATTATAGATGAGGAAACAATTCAAAGTTAGAGTTGGTTAATACCAGGAGCAGTTGAGACACCATGTTGTGCGGACTTGGATACTGTTTGTGTAATATCTAACCGGAATCATGACATTTTTCATGCTATGAGTGAGTCCTCCTTATAGCAGGAACTATTTGCACATCATAGATTATGCCTGCGCTGTGTTCGAAGTAATGTGATAACCAAATACAAGAATGTGGAAGTGAAGAAGTTATGTTGGTCTCTCAGTGTCAAGATACAAATGTGCAAATGGAATAAGCACCAATAAACGATACAGCTTCAAAGTTCGGAGGCTTGGATGTATCTTGTTGAGATTGGCCTTAACTGTTGGTGCCTTGTTCATGATGGAAATCGCAGGTGGGGAATACACACTACAAATACTTCTGAGAGCCACAATAATGTCTTGCGAGGG
Source organism: Cinchona pubescens (assembly GCA_025175665.1). Classification (NCBI taxonomy): domain Eukaryota; kingdom Viridiplantae; phylum Streptophyta; class Magnoliopsida; order Gentianales; family Rubiaceae; genus Cinchona; species Cinchona pubescens. The sequence goes on along the minus strand of JANKKI010000027.1, from coordinate 1,833,208 downwards.
GTTAGACTACTTTCGATCAAGGTTATAATTGATAGTACATTCCATCGTTCGGTGAAATTGTTTGTTGATAATATTACGAATGATGAACATTGTCGCACGTCTATTACACCAATCGAATTGGAAAAGGTTGTTGGCGATAGACAAAAAAGGTGGAGGACACACGGTTATGATTTTTAACCATTCCACTAGTATCTATATAATTAAGACACCCCATCATGTGACTGGTCGTAGTGGTAATGTACAAGTTATCAATTATGTAGAGAATACCTGTACTTGTGGTAAATACCTATGTACAGGTTCCCTTGCACAATGCGATGACAGTTCGCAGGCTTAAGGGTGATAAACCTACACCAATGGTTGTCAAGTAGTATACCACTCGCATGTACTGGGAACAGTACACTGTTACTTGGTAGGCATTATACCTACCAGGTTAGATATCGACAGAGGTTATTTGAAAGTAGGATGTTTGTCTGCGGCATTAGATTGTCCCCTCCTTGATGATGCAACTGACGAGATGTGTCGGCAGATGACACGTATATATTGACTTATACTTATTGGAGGCCTTTGATTTCCAGACAATTCAGGTAACAAAGTTCCACTATTGTATCTGTCCATGTTTCGGGACTTGGAGACTGTGGGATATTATAATTGGGTATCAGTGGTCTTAGCCACACTGTATCAGAGTATGTGTGATGCTACCCACCCACTGCTAGAAACATCTGCGGACCAGTGCTATTACCACAAGTATTTTTCAATACTTTACATTTATTTGTTGTGTCATTCCTTCATATTTTATAGAATACATATTAATTGATATTACAGTTATGGGTTTAGGAGCACATGTCGACTCTACGGCCTAATCGGTTAGAACCGCCACAGCAGTATCATGGAGTAGATTGATCCAGGTATATATTACTCTTTACTTAAACATGTCTATATTAGACTTGATATTTATTAATATTTATTGAAGGTGGGATGTTGGATTTGATTTACGCAACGCTCTTATCTTGTCTTATCTGTATTTCGGGATCAACTACATAGTTTGCAACCCAATGAGGTACATCCGTCAATTATATTTCTTTTGCACTATGTCTTCGTCGTATTTTGTTAATTTACTTACTTTTTGTCGAATTGGTTGGTATTTGTATGAATCTATTAATTTATATGGTAGCCATACCCTAATGAGGTACTTGATATGCTTCCACATTATTGCACTGCTAGTCATGACATATGGCATGCAGTTGCTTATTTGATATGTTGGGAGAGCGTGGAATATTACTTACCTCATCAGGTTATATAACAGTTTGGGCTACACCAACCTATACCAGATCAAAGATTGATTGGCAATCAAGTTAAGTCATTTGAGGTCGGACAAACAATGGGGGTAAGAAAGGACGCAGTTGAGGTTGATCTTCCATGTGTAAACACTACACATGCATCACATGATTACATGCAATGGTATTGATTGAGGACGGTAGTCTATATATCCAATTCGAGGTATCGCCCTACTTTTCCAAAGGGGTACCACGGTGATAATGCGCGTGCAGATTATCTAGTAAGTAGTTATTCATTTTGTTACTCTTTTCATTTTTAAATGACTTAAGTAGTAATACTAATTTTGACAACTTTTATGGTAGATAAACTCCATGACTAGATTGATTGGTACTACATGTCCTTGGACCACCTAACTAAGGACGATGCTCCAGATTCTAGTATTTGGGCACATATCAGACATTTCACTTTTGAGTTACTTCATGCAGTAGGCGAGTCAAGTCGTCTTGATCTTTGACCTCCGTTAGTTCCTGATTATATTTGACATCCACATCAAACATAGAATCCAGATAGAGTAGATCGAACTCCGCGACGTATGGGGCAACATAGTGGTGGTCGTTGCCGTTGTCGAGTTCCATTACCTCAACTCCATGCAAATGTTGGATCCTCTCATGTTAATATGCAATTCGAGGGTGACACTTCACATATACTTTCACCAATGTGCACTCTGGTGGGATCATCCTCTTTTGGACCATCATCTAGTGGTTCAGATCCGGATCATATTGGTCCTAGTGTTTCAAATGAAGAATATGAACAAAACATGACTTCGCGGTCACAGATTACTAACCCAACTCAAGAGCGAGCCACATCACAATTCCTAAACCTACGGAGTGATGTGGTTGGGGGAGAGATTTCGGGATGATCATATACATTGACATGTTTTATTACTTTTGGCAATCATTTGCGATTGATGAATATTATTTATATATTGTTGTTTTCCCTTGTCATGTTTTTTATATTAGTAGCTTTTGTTGGGTTTATTTTTTTCTGTTATTAGCCATTGTCAGGCTATTAATGATATTTTTTGCCCTTGTTGGGTATGGTTGTTGGCAGAGAGAATGTTCATAAAATAGGGGAGGTAATGTCAAAATTTTATCAAAAAATATGATAAATTAATAATTTTGCTTTTTTACAAGACTTCATTTGTTTCATCTTTTTAGATTTGTGTTATATTTCCTTAAAATTAGTGTTTATAGTTTGAAGATAACAATTTAGTGTTCTTATATATGGTATTGGAATAAGGGTTTAGAATTTAGCGTTTACGGTATTTTTACCTAAGGGTCAAGTATTTTTTTAAATAATAAAAAATCAAACATGTTTTTGTAATATTGCAAAAAAAAAAAACAAAAAAACCCTTCCCCATGAACTTGCATTTGTTGAATGCGAGCTCATGGAAATAATTTTTTTGTAATACTGAAAAAAAAAATTCCCCATGACCTCGCATTTGTTGAATGCGAGGTCATGGAAATAGTTTTTTTTTTTTTTTAAATTTCCAAAAAAAATTCCCCGTGACCTCGCATTTGTTGAATGCGAGGTCATGGACATAATTTTTATTTTTTAAAAAAAATCCGATTTTACTTAACCTCGCATTCAACAAGTGTGAGGTCAATGAACTTGCATTCCTTAAATGCGAGTTTCATCTTGGCAGAAATTCATTTTCAAATCAACACCTAAAAAGAATGATTCCCAAAATAGACACAACTTCAGAATTTTCTCATTACCATTTTGTCTTTGAATTTAATCAAGCAATTGACAAACGCTAAATAAGTCCATAATTTTGTAGAACCCCCCGACAAATCGAATTTATTGCATACAACAAATTTCAAACCACAACAAAAGAAGTGTAAATAAGGTACCAAAAAAAGAAAATTTACTATGCTTGTTATATAGATAATGATCAATTATCTCGATTTATTATTTTGTCCGAGAGAGGCATAGCTTTAATAATTTCTATATTGATTGTTTGCCGTTTGCTTAAAACTACATCTATACAATATAACAAATTCAAAACCAATTGATAAAATCACCAACATGTCACTAGATCCGTGAAGGAATGAATGAAATCCAACTCAATATATGAAATTTAAATAAGATTTTCACACGTGAATTAATTTTAATAGGTGGCTTTGAATTATGCATTTGTAAATTATTTTACTTTACTTAAATATGAAATATAAGAGTGTCTCCAGATTTTTAGAATTAATAGTTGTTACCATAAACAGATAGAATTCAAACACCCGTTAAGTCTCAAAGAAGAGAAATACGCAAAAAAAATAATTTTCACAATGTTGGAGTCATTGGACAATGATAGAAGCCATAAACTTAGTTCTGTTGATTATAAAGATGAAACATCAAACTTGTATTCGGAGAGAAGTGGTGGGACTAGTATAAATAAATAAGAGTAATAGTGTGTAGGTTTTGAACTATAAGGGTAGTTTTGGCATTTGAGCAAATAATGCTCTGACTCTCATAATCCCTGTTCTAACATTATTGTTAACCTTACAAAAATATACTTTAATAAGTAACGACATTTTATTCTAGAAGAGATTTTGTCAAGCGCACATAATCTATTGTCATTAATCTAATTCATTACTTGCATTACTTTAGTAATATTGTGATGATATGTATTATAAGGCACAGTTGACATGATAGTGGATTCATATGGTTTCGCTTGAAAATGTGGGAGTTTTAGAAAATCAGTCATTTTGGTAAATTTTTATTTTTGTCTAAATTTCTTTTGTTTTCATTTCCGAGGTAGTTAATGCATTATCACTCCAATGACCTAGTCAGCCACCTACCCACTGTAATGATGATGTGGTGACATATGCCATTAAGCACAATTGATGTGGCTATCAGCCACCTACCCACTGTAATGATGATGTCGGTTGATATTAATGACATATGCCATTGAGCAAAATTGATGTGGCTATCGCCATATCTCAATTAGATCCACTTGCAATTGCAAGTGATGGATTTGTGGGTAAATTTGTCCTTCTAGTTAATTTCACTTGAAAATTTTCACATTCTCCCATAAGGTTTGGCATATTGCTGGTAGCTCTCCTCTAATATAAACAATTACAGTTTCCTTCACAATTATCAAAGTTTTGGATATAAAAATTTGGACATAATGAATTCAACATATATCAAAATTTTGGACATAAAAAATATATTTTCAATACAAAGTGGTATTTTCTTTCCCATGTTATCCTTGGGATGTCTCACACAAGTTTAAGAATTAAATAATTGTATAAAAGGATGAAAGATATGATAGTCTATAAATTATGGGGCAAAGTGGAATAATTCCTTTTCTAGTTGAATAGTCAAATATAAATGAAAAAAAAAATTACAACATATTATAATATAATATAGAGATTGTGATTAATTATTAATAATAAATTAATGAACACAAATAAAATATTATATGTGCCAAATGAAATTTAAAAATATTATTAGCATTCAAAATAAAATTACAGAATGGGACCTCGTGTGAATTTTTTCTTCTCACGTAACAGTGATAAAATGTAGCAAAATATTACTGCTGCCTAACATTGGTGTTGGATACAGTAAATTCGGACAAAATATGACACTTGAAGGCGGTCATACGCATAATTTTCATTACATTTTAGAATTTGTTATATATTTTTTTTCATTTTGTTATAATTCTTTTATCTGTTAATTTTAGTTCTACTAATAAATCACAACTGCAATATGGCCAATAAAATGCCACTTTATATAGAAAATCAAATTTTATGTCCAAATTTTTGACATGGATTAAATTTTTACTAAGAACTTTAAAATAGGGGAAGTAACTGCAATTTTTGAAACTATTTTTATTTTCTTTAACACAAATTTTGAAACTAAAAGTGAGGTAGACACAATTACGCTAAACCTCAAGGGAGAAATGTGGACATTTAATCCTTTTCATTTCGGTCTAATTTTGAATGATGTGTGTACTACGTCCAATTCTAACGTAATGGCGTATAACCTATTTGTGAATTGGCAAAAATTTAGGTAGACTCAGTTTTTTATCCCACTTGTAGATTCTGTGGTGTAGATTAAATTTTAGATAATCTATGCCATCAGTTGATATAAGTAAATTCTTTAAAATTTAATTCTAATCACAGGGTTTACAGATGAGGTCAAAAACTGGTTCTACTTAAGTATTTTCTGTGTGAATTTGGTAACTTTCAAGCCAATTTTTTTTTTGGAAAATACTTACATAGATCCGGTTTTTGACCCTATCTGTAGATCTTGCGGTCAAAATTAAATCTGATAAAATTTTTCTTATATCAACTGATGTCATAGATTCCATAATATTTAATCTACGTATATAAATGGGTCAAAAACCAAGTCTACCTAAATATTTTCCTCTTTTTTTTTCCTAATCTTAAAACCCTAACCGACATTTTAGAACAGCCATTTTTTGCTGCGGTCCAAAAACCCTCGTGGTAATACTTAAGCTTCCAGCTCAGACACCAGAATAGAAAAACCCTAGTTTTCAAAACCCTAACCCCTAAAATTACAGATTGAAATTGCTTGAAATTAGAGAACAAAATGAGGAAAAAAGTCGACGAACGCATCAGAACTCTCATAGAAAATGGCGTTAAAACTCGTCACCGTTCCATCTTCGTTATTGTTGGCGATAAATCTCGTGACCAGGCACTCTCTCCCTCTCTTTCTCATTCTGTTTGCTGACGAAATGGTATTTTTTTGCTTGGAAATATGAAATAAGAATCTTTTGTTTGTTTGTTTCCTTTTTTTTTTTTCAATTAGATTGTGAATTTGCATTACATGTTGAGTAAAGCCGTGGTGAAGACGCGGCCAACGGTTTTGTGGTGTTACAAGGACAAGCTTGAACTCAGCAGGTACACTTGCATCTGTTACCTTTTGATTACTTCTGTGCCGTAATTATTATTATTATTATTATTATTTTGCTCAGATGAAGTTGGTATTTTGCTTGTGTTAGGAATATGATGTTCTGCATTTCATTTGAATGTGGTACATGCTCGTTTCAAATTTTTTTTTGTGTCCTTTTTTGTGTATTTTGGTTTCCATGAGATTGTGACATGGGAGAAATATTCAGAAATTGGCTGCCATATGTTCATTATGATAAGTTATTTTTATTATGCATTTTCTGGGAATTATATGCTTCAGTCTCATATGCATGTGAATGCGATGTTATATATTTATTTGGAGGTCTTTGTGCATAAATACATTCTTCTTTTGTATAAAGCTGAAGAGATAACAAACTCTCAATACTTGTATTGTTATGATGTTTGTTAGTTACTGAATTTCTCTGTGCTAAACTATATAATGGACCAGAGTTGGCCCTCTTGAGTGTGCTGATGGTCGCTAAAATGATATATTTCCCCCCCACAAAAAAAAAAAAAAAAACTTTCTTTTTGGGGCCCACTCAAAGCATTAGAATTAAAAGTTCTAGGAGATAGAAGGCTTGAATACTTTTGATATTAGAAGGAATATGAAATGCGTGCTACATGTGGGAATGTATATTTCAAACGTGTTATTTTCTTCTTTCGAGTGGTGGGGAATGGTCCCGTCTTCTGTCAACAAGGATGAGTTCTGCTTCCTTTCTCTGTTGTCTGTGTCTTCTTGTCAAAAATAAGAAATTCAAAAAGTAGGTACAAATAAAAAAAATGTTGCTGGACCTCAACTTGTAGTCGTTAACAATTATGGGAAACAATTTAGCATTTTCTTTAACAATTATAGTACTCCAGTGTTCTATACTTCGTATAACAACTGAGTTGTGGATCTGTGAATTGAATTCCTTGTTTGCAAAATATGTTTTCATCTGTCCACAACGTTAATTTGATTCCTGATGATGTTAAAACTAATTATTCCCCTAGTCATAAGAAAAAACGTGCAAAGCAAGTAAAGAAGCTGATGCAGCGGGGACTGCTAGATCCGGAGAAAGTTGATCCTTTTTCACTATTTTATGCATCAGTTTTGTTGAAACTGGAGGTATCACATATTGCTTGTACAAAGACTCTGAAAGGATTCTTGGAAATACATTTGGCATGTGCATATTACAGGTGAATTGTGAATCTTCTTCTTTATATGAGTTCGTGCATTTTACCTGTGTATTACATCGTGAAACTCCTTTTGGATTTATAACTGCCTGACTTAATGTGGGTGGACAAATGCTTCTAGGACTTTGAGGCTTTGACACCAAATCTTCTTGCAAGGACAATAGAAACAGTTGAAGGTGGTGGATTGATTGTATTGTTGCTTCGCTCCCTATCCTCGCTGACCAGCCTCTACACCATGGTTATGGTATGGTAGCATGTAGCAAATGGTTTTAACCAGTCTTTAGTGAACTGCATTTATAGTTGTTGTCTTGTATTGTTATAAGTGGATGTTTATGCTGACCAACTGATTATCGAATAGAACAACACGAAGTTAAAAGTTTGCCAACTGTGTGCATAAATAACAAGAAGCATATGCAATTATAAGAGTACCATTGATGAAGAAGTAATATTTGTTTTCAACCTCCTTAACAATAAAATATCAAATGTATTATGCTGAACCATTACTTTCGTCATGCTTTTCCTACACTCTTTCAGTAGCATGAACTATTGTGCAGATCTGACATCATGGCCGTGGCCAGGTGATTTTGCATGTGGTGGAAGTGTCGTGTGTGTGATAGTGGGTTGGTTTAGGCATCTGTAAAAAGTTTAAGAAGCTTGATATTTTTTTCTAAGAATCTTGGAAAATGAAAGGCAACAAAGTCTGAGATTTGACTCTGGGCTATGAGGTTTGTGAGATTGTGGAAGAAAAGGCAGTTGCAACTTTCTAGATATCGAGAGGAAAAAGAAAGGCTGCCGCACTGCTAGAAAAGGTTGGATGAAGAAGTTTCTGTTGGTGATATTTATACTGTTGTAACAAAGATGCCTTGTTGCCTGTTGGAACTTTCACCAAGTATGCCAGGACTATCTCGAAGTTTTGAATCTAACAAGGCATCAACATAACATATTCTGATTCACGAAGCCATAGATTTCAGTCATGTTGTTGATTTACTTTTGATGGATTGAATTTTCAAATCAAGAGGTTCAACCTGAAATATTCAATGGCTTTTGTATGTTTCTCATTGTTATTAAACAGATACCAAGTAAATAGGTTTAGTTGGTTGAGGTGAGTGCTTTCATGTTGGGTTTGATGGCTTTGATGGTGGAATGAGAGTTTAATAATCTTTGTTGGTAAGAATGCCTATCAAACGGTCATCAACAGTTGCATTCTACGCCGAGAAAAAAAGGAAAATGTGAAAGGAGAAAAAATGGAAAAAGAAAAGGCGAAAAAGAAGCGATGAAAAAATAGTTTGAAAACTAATTCCTGAATATGGGCAAACTGAACTGCAAGCATGAAATGATGCCATTTCCATCTTTTGACCAAACGCATGTTTCAGGATATTAAATAAACCGTTTATGAATCCAGAACATTGGATTCACAATGAAACAAACGACAGCAAGAATTGTTATTCACTGATTTGCCATTATTAGGATTTGATAATATGTTATTGATGGACCTGGACAAACCTTATGAATCAGCTATTCCATATCCTAGTGGTAGTATAGAACTTTATTGATGATTTTAAGAGCTGGTGTAATCAATGGGCTTAACTTTTGGACATATTTCTGCCAGTATGCGCGGCGATAATCCCATGTCTTCTTCTATATTGACATAGTAGTTTCACTATATTATAGGATGATCATGTTGTTCAAATTGTTGCATAATAATAAATGAGGTTTGCTGATTGCAGGATGTTCATGATAGATTTCGTACTGAGTCTCATTCTCAGGCCACTGGCCGATTTAATGAACGCTTCTTACTTTCTCTTGCGTCTTGCAAAGCATGTGTGGTTATGGATGACGAATTAAACATCTTACCAATATCTTCGCACATGAAGTCAGTTACTCCTGTTCCAGTAAGAGAGGTAAGTTTGATGCTTTCGTGAACTTTGTGATAGGTTGTGGATAAATTTGTTTTGTGAGGTTGTTATGTATTCTTTTCCTGCCAGTAACTGACTCGACGTAAACCAGTCTGGTGCCTTTTACAACTTTTCCAAGAATGCAAATTGTTTTCTTATCATTGTACCTGGTGGTGATCCCTAAAGAATGAAATTCATTGTGATGTATGACTCATTGATTCCTCAATTTTTATCTTATCTTTCTATATATAGAGCACGAAGTGCCGATGTCAATTTTAATGTTCTTCAAAAAGTACCGCTGTTAGATGGTTGATTTCTTTCCCACAAATCAACCTTTTTCTCTACCACTTTCTTTTCATCTATTCTCTAATTTCAAAAAAAAAATAAAATAGATATATTAGTTGTATATTTTGCATGAATAAACTAATTATCCTTACACTAAAAGGCACACATCTAGAGTGTGCCAAGATTACTAGTACTCTATAATCTATAATCTGGAAACTAATACATGATTTAACTATAGATCATATAGGCCAACTTGTCAACATAATTAAATATCGCATTACTAATTTGATACTAAGATAATTACTACCTATGGTACTAAATTCTTACAACAAGAATAATTGAAGTAAAGGAACCATTAGATATTGTTAAATATACATATATCCCACATTGGTTAGCCAAGAGATCTTGGACTAATTAATAAGTTTCATAGGTCACTCCATTCATTGCCAGTTGGTTTTGAGATGGAAGCCCATATTCTTTAACATGGTATCACAGCTAGCCTCAGATTTTCTCTTATCCACATGTGCCTTGGGTTCTCTCCAGCCCAGTCCAATGGGCTTACTATGTCCCCGGGCGCTCAATTCCCTGAGAGCTCAATCAACCCAAGTTACGGGTTGTCTCTTTAGTATCGGGCACTCAACCAACCCAAGTCATGTGTGAGAGGGGGTGTTAAATATAAAAATATCCCACATTGATTAGACTAAAGATCCTGAATTAATTAATAACCTTCATGAGCCACACCACTCATCGCCAATTGGTTTTTGAGATGGAAGCCCATCTTCTTAGAAACAACATGGTATCAGAGTTAGCCTTAGGTTTTCTCCCATCTACACGTGCCTTAGTTCTCTCTAGCCTAGCCTAACGGGCTTGTTCAATTCCTTGGGAGCTCAACTAATCCAAGTTACGGGTGGTTCTCTCTTTAGTCCCGGGTGCTTGATACCCCGGGAGTTCAACCAACCCAAGTCACGGGTTCTTTCTCTAGCCACGGGTGCTCAACCAACCCAAGTCACGTGTAAGAGGGGGTGTTAAAGATACAAATATCCCACATTGGTTAGCAAGGGATCTTGGACTAATTAATAAATTATATGGGCACTCCACTTATTGCCGATTAGTTTTGAGATGGAAGTCCATTTTCTTTAAAAGAAATAAAAGTAGAAGGGTTTGATTAGAAAAATTTGAGTGAGATCTACAAGCCTTTGAAAGTACTTGTTTTGAACAACTTAAAATCTTGTTTCTATAATTGACAATTAAGTACTTCACTCTTCATAGATAGTTTGATTTGAGTTTATATTTATGTCTCTGATGGGGATCAAAGGACTTTGAAGGGCTTTCTGAATCAGAGTGGGACTTGAAGAATTTGAAAGAACAATTGAGTGATGATTTCCCTGTTGGTCCTCTCATTAAGAAGTGCTGTACACTGGACCAGGTTACTTTCTCTACTTGACCTGAATGTATATGGTTAATTTTGTCTTGAGACAAACATTCGGTACTAAGCTAGCCACTCCTTTTAATAAATTCAGGGAAAAGCTGTTGTTACATTTCTTGACTCAGTTTTGGACAAGACACTTCGTAGCACAGTTGCTTTAATTGCAGCTCGTGGTCGTGGGAAGTCGGCTGCTCTTGGTTTAGCAATTTCTGGAGCTATTGCTGCGGGGTATTTGGCTCGACTGAGTATTATTATTATTATTTTATTTTATTTGTTTTCTTCAGCTTTTCACTGCTTCCTCTCTTATTAGCTGTTCTTTATTTGGTGATTAGATGAAATTTTTCTTTATAGGTATTCCAATATTTTTGTCAGATACTGCACCGAGCCCTGAGAATCTGAAAACCTTGTTTGAGTTTGTTTGCAAAGGATTCGATATTCTAGAGTACAAGGTAAAGTTATTTCCACGTTATTTAGTGAAGTGTAAAATTTCTCATGCATAATCTGACAAGTGGATTACTTACTTCACCTGTCTGAATTAGGAAATGGAGCTCTTTTAGGTGTAAACTTTTTGAGGTAGAGGTTTATATAAAAACTGTGTCAAGTATGAGGTCTCCTAAAGCTACCTTTAAATGTTAGTCAAGTGGTTCCATGTGTATTCAAGTGAAGGAAAATGGAAGTGGCAATAAGAGAGTATGTTGAAGTGAAGACTGCAGTAATGAATTGGGAAGTTCTTTCCGTTGGGTTTTTTATTCAACTACATATTCTTTTGTATGTTGATATTTTTTAAGGTCCTTTGAATGTATTAATTTTTGCTTTTGTGGAAGCTTATGTTATATTAGATCTTGTACTTGGGTGCTTGCAACCTGTGTTTTTGGGGTCTTTTAATGATTAAGAGGAAATAGAGAATACATTAGGCACAGCTTATTTTAGGGGTTGAAGTCAACAACAACAACCAGGTCTTATTCCCATTAGGTGGGTCAAGGGGTTGAAGTCGAATTCTTAATTATGAAGTCCCGAGTGAAGTGGAACAAGTCTTGTGTTCTAGGGCATCTCTTGAATGCAGTACAAGTGGCTTAAAACTTTTGATTGTAATCCCAATGTCTAAGTTTGCATGCCAAATTATGCACTTCATAAAACTAGAGAGATCTTTTGATTTCTGGTCAATGGAGTTTACTTAATCCGTAGAATAATTTGTTAATAAGGATTCCTGAATTCAAGAGTATCAATCTTCTGAATTCCTGTAAAATGGAGTTCCCTCTGTGATTCTAATAATTTACATTATACTATGTTACTTTCACCTCGTGAATTTGTTTACCACAGAAGAATGGAGAATGACATACTCTTTACATATGACAATTTATTTTTGTTCCTTTAACCAATATTCTTTCCTTTAACCTTTTCACAGGAGCATTTAGATTACGATGTGGTCAAAAGCACAAAACCAGAATTCAAAAAAGCAACTGTGCGGATTAATATCTACAAACAGCATCGTCAGACAATCCAGGTGAGTCAAAAGTGTGGATTTGCTGTTCTGTTAGAATACAGATTATTTATAGATTTTTATTTTTCATTATGCTTGTTGACAGTTTATTTTTCTGTTACTGCTGCGTGTATATAAGCTAATTGATTTTGACATCTTTTTTCTTTTTGGTCATCAAAGGGTTAATTGGTGTTTATGTGACAAATTTCTGTAATTATGCAAGTTGGTTCCAACTTTGCTAAAGACTTTGATATTCATGCGGAGTGCTGCATAGTTGCTTTAAAAGTTCTCACATTTTTTCTACCTCCTCTTCCCTTCAAAAAATGAGAGAGAGGAAGAGGGAGGGTGATGTGAGTTGGAGAAGGGGGAACTCCCGGGGGAACGTTTCACTTGATTGCTTTTTTAAAAAAGGTGCTGAGCTACTATACACCCTGAGTATAAAGAGAGCAAACAAGGAGTTTCTGAACAAGAGTAAAATGATTTGTGCAATTGTTCAGAGCCTCTCTGCTGGTGAACAGTTACACATGCACTATACAGGAACTTTTGACTTCTGTCTCTACTTTTTTGAAATAAGGTACATGTGAGATTATGAGAGTAGTCTGCTTTTAATGCCCTCTTGCTTCTCTGCAAGCTGTAACTGGATTATTTTATTACTTGACATGTATATATTTGATTATTTTACTCCATCTTGGCACCTGATTCAAGGGTTTGGAGGATAAAATTCCCATAGGTTAATAGGGCAAGTGAGCAAGGAAAACAGTGGAAAAAGAAGTTTCAATTTCTTTTGACATATTATATTGCCATGTGCCTTAGGCCTTTCTTGGTTATGGTCTAAGTAATTGTGTTCTCTTTCTGTCTCTCTCTCTCTCCCTCCCTCTCCCCCTCGCCTTCTTTTTCGGGGTTAAAGGTTTGTGTGTCTCTGAGCAGTCTGTTCTTTTGTGGTGATTTAAGCAATTACACATGAAAGGCTTTAGGCTCGACTAGAAAGTTGGGTTATTCTCGAAATAGTAATCCATACTCCAGTGGTTAGGCATGTCCTTCAGAAAATGTTGCACCACCTCTATTAGGTTTCTTCTTATTTTGAATCCTTGCTGTTTTAATGTTGACTTGTTATTTGGTTCTGTTTTGTTGCAGTTCATACAACCGCAAGAACATGAAAAGCTCTCCCAGGTTGAGTTGCTTGTGATTGATGAAGCAGCTGCAATTCCATTACCTGTGGTGAAGTCTTTGCTTGGTCCTTACCTCGTTTTCCTTTCATCTACTGTCAATGGGTAGGAGAACTGCTAATCTTGATCCTTTCATATCAAGTTTAAGACAAAACTTTTACTAAAGAAACTTTCGAGTTCTCCAACTATCTTGGTTTGTTCTCTTGTTTTATGGAGGTTATTATGAAGGTGTTAAAGCCACTTCTACGATGTATGACTTCATTTTATTTTTTCTATTCTATCTTTATTTAAGTTATGAAGGTACTGGGCGGTCTCTATCACTAAAGCTGCTGCAGCAACTTGAGGAGCAAAGTCAGATGTCAACTAAAAATCTTGAGGGCAGCCTTTCAGGTACTTTTGGTCAAGTGAGCCGTCAGGGAGAGGCTAGCTTTCCGAATGTCCTCTTGAGAAATTTAAATTTTACAGGGCCCTTTGCTTACAGGAGTTATGCAAATTGTGATGTGTTCTATGTTGCTTTGAATGGTATTGCTAGAAAATGCAATAAATAAATAAATTCTTTCCATTATTTTTTTGATATGTGTAGCATAATATGTTGTGTATCATCACTTGATATTTTCTGTAGCTAAGTTCTGCCATTCCGCTCAATCCATGCAAAGCTCTTTGCATCTGTCAGAATTTTATGTTTCACTTAGTTGTGTTTTGTTTTCATTGCGGGCACCTTTGATTGAACATCATTGAGTTATCTTTCCTGCTATTTTACGTTCCATTTTAACGCATGAAAGGAACAGGAATATTTTTAGTAGCTTTGCTGATGTTGCATAATTATCGAGACTGATGGAGTTCATTTTCTCAGGCAAGAGGGGAACAAGAAAAACATGCTTTTGGATGGATGGGATGGGTAAAGGAAAATTTAGGTGGTTATGGTTGTAGTATATTGAGAGTATATATTATTTGTCCATATATAGTGATCTTGATAAAACTTGGCTTTTATGTAATGATAAGCTGTTGAGGAATTGAGTGGAAAGAGATGAAAACAGATTGTTTCAGTTGAAGATATTTTTATGTGATCTATGTATTGGTCTATGTATAAGTGATATTACTGTTCTCTATTGATATGCTAATGTGAATATTTGAATTTTCTTCTCAATTAGAAGATTTGTTCGTAAATGTGTAGCTTCAGATGTCTATGTTTAGGGGTTGTTAGATGCAACCTTTTTATACCACTTGACAGGAAAATTTGTCAGACATTCGTTTAACAAAGTGCAAATTTGTTCTTGTCTTATATTTGTAGTGTCTCTGGTTTTTGTAGACTTGAATCAGAGAATGTTCTTTGCAAAGTTTACTGCCTTTTCTGGTTCTTGGCTCAACTTGTGGATTAAGCTTGGAAATTGACTTGATAAAGTTTATATGTTTTCTTTTGGGGGAGTTTAAGTCAGTTGCTCATGTGTCAGAGACTCTGTGCTGCAGGTCGGTTTTTCAAAAAGATTGATTTAATTGAATCCATCAGATATGCTTCTGGTGATCCAATTGAATCATGGCTTCATGCTTTACTATGTTTGGATGCTACAAATTCTGTCCCTAGTATTAACAGGTTGGAATTTGGCAATTACAAGATTATCAGATCTGGAACGATCTTATTGTGTTCTATTCTAGTCAGCCTCATAATTTTCTGTCTCAGGTTACCCTCACCAAGTGAGTGCGATCTCTACTACGTAAACCGGGATACACTTTTCTCTTATCACAAAGACAGCGATAAGTTATTTTTGCAGGCAATCCATATTATATATTACAATTTTTCAATTTTGATTTTGTATTCCTTCTCTTAGTAACTTAACTGTTACATAATGCATTATTATACAGCGGATGATGGCCTTATATGTTGCTTCTCACTACAAAAATTCTCCTAATGATTTACAATTAATGGCGGATGCTCCGGCTCATCGATTGTTTGTGCTACTTGGTATATGTCAATTGATGTTTCTCCGTTTATCTTCATCAAGCTGTGTGCCAATTTAACTTGATTGTTTTCCAGGTCCTGTTGACGAGTCAAAAAATCACCTTCCCGATATTCTCTGTGTTGTCCAGGTTCAGTTTCTTGTCTCGTTCTGGTCCAATTAAAATTAGAAATAAATGCCTAATAGAATCAGTTGTTCGTTTCTTCTCATTTGCACGTGTTATTAATAGTAAGACGTGTTTAGTAGATATACCAACTCCTGTCAACTAAAGTAGTTTCAGTATTGATCTATACCTAGATACGCAAAGACAACGTAAGTTTTTTGTATTTGTTTGGGAAGATGAATGAAGTGTAGTAGGAATATGCACTATAGTCCTGGATATTAGAATAAAAGCAATGAGCAATGGAAAGGGTTAGCTGTTTGGATGCTGTTCCCTCCTTGGACAGGATTACGTTACTTGGATGCAGACAAAGGCAAACAATTTAATTGTTTTATATTTTTCAGGAAGCTACCTTCTTAATATGGACCTTCCAGAGTTAGGGGGCATTCTCAACCAAACCCCGTAATACCCTACCCCTCTGTGCCCCCTTAAAGAAAAGAGAAAAGGGGGTATAAAATGAGATGAAGAGAGGAGAAAGAAAGGAAAGAGGATGTGCAGGAGAGCAAAAAATGCTAGTTAATGTGGTAAACAGTGGGTAACAAACTATAAGTCTAAGGATATGATGAAGAATTGAAATAAGTGAAAGCATTACTAGAGAATGCAATAGATATCGTAGTATTTTATTCTTTGCTTCATTTTAAGTGTCCTTTATGTTCCTTCATGGACTTCACTCTAAATTTGTCACTGGGATGCTGCCTAATATTTTGATGAAGTGATACTATATTTTGAGTGCAGTTTTCTGTAATATCAGACATGTATAGTGGGTTTTTATGAAGTGATATTAAATATTTGTGTGCAAACTTGGTTTGAGTGCTGAATCTTGCAGTTTACTGATAACAGTAATATCGCTTTACACATTTCTCAATGTCCTACTTCTAATATCTAAATGCTCTTTTCTGCATGCATTTATGTGTTGGTGTGTTTGTAGAACTCCTCGAGCAAGTTTTTAAGCTCTTATGCTTATACATAGCATAAGACTTATTCAATCACGTTAGACGATATCTGTATGAATCCTCATTATTTCATGTGGTGGTTTGAAAATGCAATTCATCGTTTTGTCTTTAGGTTTCTCTTGAAGGACAAATTTCTCGTAAATCTGCAATTAAAAGCCTAAGTGATGGTCATCAACCCTTTGGTGACCAGATATGCCATGGAAATTTTGTCAACAGTTTCAAGATACAGTGTTCCCGACTCTTTCTGGTGCTCGCATTGTACGTATTGCAACTCATCCTAGTGCAATGAGGGTAATGTCTTGTGCCTATCTATAGATCCCCCAAGTGCCTCTCCCTCCTGTTACTTTGTGTCTTCCTCTAATTCATGCTGTTGTTGCAGCTCGGATATGGTACGGCAGCGGTTGAGCTTCTAACGAGGTTGTGTCATTTTTGTTAGACTTGTTGTTTCATGTTTTTTATCAACTGTTGGTGTCTTTATTCGTTGTTTCAGATAATACTTTGATTTTTTATTCAAAGCTTCTGGCCGTTTTGACTTTACTGGTTTTGAGCTGCTAATATTCTGGTCCTATCTTTACAAGTGTAGTTATTGAATAAAAGTTAGGGTAAAAATTTGGCTTGAATCATTGAGCTGAAAAGTCCAGTTTGGTGCCAATATCATACCGGAAAAGCAGTTTTGTGCTTTTTATCAAGTCCACTTGTACCTAATTCATGAATTCTACTGATTAAGTAAGGAATTTCATCTGAATTAGGCATTAACAAGGAGATTGTGCTGCCTTTTGTTTCTTCATTCTTGAATTCTGTGTACACTTGAGTCCTCCAAATGCACCAGGTTAGATATTCAAAATCAAGGAATGAAATACTGCAACTCAGTCTTGTATAATTGAAGTTGAAGATTGGACACAAGACTTGTTACCAAAGTTTTTATGCTAATGTCTGTTGTGGAATGTATAGTAATTTAATGCGGATGAGAAACTAAAAGAACTGTTGTGTCATTTGTTGTTCATTTCATTTACATGATCAGGTGCTTAGGCCTCATTAACAGTTAGACCTGCTGATTTGTATATCTTGCTTCTGTGGTCCACTATTGCTTTGGCAGAGAAATTTGGTATGTTGTTCTACAGTGACATTACGGGAGTCTGCATAGAGTCACAAATACGTGTATGTAAGTAGTTACTAGTTAGATATGTTCTGAATATTTGCACTAATATAGAATCTGAAGTCATTGAATGGCTTAAAACAAATTTGAGCTTCTACAGCCTAGGATGAAGATTATGGGACCCATAACATGCAAGAAATTCTGTTGGTTGGATGGGACATGTCCCTGATGATTACTAGTGTGCTTAAGTATAGATTATTGAGCTGCAGGTCAGGTTTCTTGATGTTCTAATAATTTAGATCATACTTGGCTCCATATGCACATCCAGGCTTCTGATGGTTAGAACTTGTTAACCTTTAATACACCACCATAGTGCCTTATGTAGCTTTGGGCAAGAAGAGGTTTTTGGTACTTGAACTTATTTTCAGATGACTGAATCCTTTAAAGGAGGAACTTATTTTCAGATGACTGAATCCTTTAAAGGAGTTGGAACTGAAGCTTCCAAAGCTTTTCCTATGTTCCTTGTCATGAAAGTTCAACTAAATAGTATGACTTTTTTCTTTATATACAAGACATTGTTATCTTATTGTTCCTTAATGGCAGGCTTTAAGAACAACGACTGTAAGGGACGCATGTAATTACTTTCCCTAAATCCTGGTTATGCTATTTTTAACCTATACGGGCAGTAATTGTTGCAAGTTGCTATTTTTAGATACTTTGAAGGGCAGCTGACTCCGATTTCCGAAGTTGACGTGGAAGATGCCGAGGAAACCCCACCTGTCAAAGTTACTGAGGCTGCAAAGAAGGTTAATTTGCTTCCCTCGCAAAATCTTCCCTTGCAAAGTTTTCTTGTATTGTAGCAAGAAGACAGTATTTCAGCCCTTTTCTTACCCACTGGTTAGAACCTGATTCAGAGGATGCTCCTTTTTGCAGGTCTCTTTGCTAGAAGAAAATATAAAACCTAGGACAGACCTTCCACCTCTGCTTGTGCATCTTCGTGAGCGAAGGCCTGAGAAGCTTCATTACATTGGTGTGTCTTTTGGGCTTACCCAGGATCTTTTTCGATTTTGGAGGAAACATAAATTTGGTCCTTTTTACATTGGACATATTCCAGTTGAGTTGTGCAGAGACCCAATAATTTCTCATTTAGTTTGGTTTGGAGGGTTCTACATTTGCTTATTTCTCCACATTTATTTAGAAGATGAATAAATCTTTATTACTTGAAACAGAGTAATGTGACTGGTGAGCATACGTGCATGGTTTTGAAGCCATTAAATAATGATGACATTGAAGCTAGTGGATCTGATGACTGGGGATTTTTTGGCCCTTTTTACCAAGGTAAGCGCAACGATAATGTTTCATAAAGTGTCTTTCTTATTTTTTTTGAGGAAATTATGACTTATAAGTTTAATCTGCGTGAGCCTGTCTTAGATTACAGGCGGAGGTTCACTGAACTATTACGTTTTAGCTTCCATTTGATGGAATACAAGCTTGCAATGAGGTCTGTCCATGAAATTTTGGTTTCTTGAGCTGATAAATGTGGTGAAGTATGCTTATATGCTTATACATTCCATGCTTTTGCAGTATCTTGGACCCAAAAATTAACTTCAGTGAGGTCGACCATGTTTTGTCTGTCCAGATCTTCAAACAACTTTTTGAAGTCAACTGATGGAATTCTGTCACCACATGATATGAAGCGACTGGAAGCTTATACAAACAACCTTGCTGATTTTCATATGGTAAGATATTCTGTTATTATTCTTGGACAAGTGGTACTTTCACTTTTGATCAAAGGAAGGTTTCAGTGAATGGCAAAAATGCTGTTGTATTCCTACCTGTCTCCCATGCCAAAAGCACTTTTGGTGAAACTGAAATAAAAACAAACTAAAGAAAGGGTTTAAACAGAGAGACGTTTAAATTATCTTAGAAGAGCTGGGATGGGAGTTGTAGTTGTGTGTGTTTTTTTTTTTTTTTTTAACCGATGAATAAATGATTAGGGTTGTTTTCCCTTATAAAATTTTGTGACTACATGCCTGAGTATATTGTCCTGCCGATCTGGGTGTATGATTTTTCTTCTTAATTTTAAACTGCAGATTCTAGATATTGTTCCAAAACTTGCACGTTTATATTTCCTGGAGAAGCACCCGTTCCTGTTACACTATCATACGCCCAGGCTTCTGTTTTGCTCTGCATGGGCTTGCAGGCAAAGGATATATCTGCTATTGAGGTTTGCTACCTTGTTGAGCCACTGTTCGCTATCGATTATAAATTGTCATGTACATGAGTCGGTAATTGTTGGAAACATTGACCTCATAATCAACTATATCAGTAACAATTCTAAATTTCATTATTATGGTACAGTTATAAGCATAGTAATTCATGTCGATGGTCAGACGCTTGTTGAAAGAATGCATCAGATATTGTTTATAATTGTTTGGCAACATCAAATCAGAAATCTTAGAGGAAATTTGATGGAATTTTGAATGGAAATAATGTATGAATACCTTTATGAATTAGTCTAGAATGTAAATTTCAGGATTTTGCGGCTTAGTGACCCTCCCCCTTGCTCCCTCCATGAACAACTTCTGCATCATTTACTTAGCAAGTTACTGGTTTTCCTGCATATATGTTTTGGAGAAGTAAATCAACATTAGGTAGGCTGATTTCTAATTTAAACAAATGAAAACATGTCATGGGCATATACTGAAAAAGAGTAAGACCCTGTAATTGGATGGATAGGTGAAAGATATCACAAGAGAGCAAATTTTCTACTGAAATCTACCTGAACTGTTTTCTATTTTTGAACCATTAAAACTTGCCTTTTTGGTGTTGAGAACAACACAAATTTCAACAGAACATATATGGGGTTTAACCATGAATATTAACCAAAGGTTTAATAGTCTTCTCTTTACCTACTGTTTTACAGGGAGAAATGAAGTTGGAAAGACAGCAGATACTATCTTTGTTTATTAAAGTAATGAAGAAGTTCTATAGATATCTATACAGCATTGCATCCAAGGATATTGATTCAACTGTACCTCGACTCAAAGAAGTAAGTTGAGAAGTAAATTATTTTTTGTGGAATTTGAATCTTGTTCTTTATGGCCCATTCTGGTCATTATTTCTTTTGATTGAGTGTGTCCCATCAAAGAATGTAATGGTCAAGTACTTTATCATGTGGCAAGAAAACTAAGCAATTTAATATCTTTTATTTTATATGAGAATACTGGGACAAACAAGCAGTTCGTTTGAAGCCAAAAACAGCATTTTCTTCCTTTCTTCTATTTTATCTAGATATCCCCCTGCTTCACAGTCTAGCCAATTCGTTGCTTCAGAATTTCTTTGGAGTTTCATACTTGTTCCTTGCTTTTCATTCAGTATGTCTTCCCTGCAGCAAATGAAACTCCACATTCATTTGTATGTTACTACAAATTTGTGGGTTTTGGCTTTTCTCATTGCATCAGAACATGATTACCAAAACTACTGAGCACATACATCTATCTCTTTTGGCTCAGTGGAATGGTGCGTGTTCTTTGTGACATGATTTACCTATTTCTAATCATGTCCCAGAGGCATAATTTTTAAATTGTGAGACCATCAGTACTTCTCTATGCAGTACACCTCTTAAAGAGAAGCAAAAGAGAACTTAGAAAATGCACGAATGACGAGCCAAAAAAGAAAAATAGAAGGAAAGTGCACCTCTGAAAATTAGTCATTTCCTTGGCAAATTTGTTTGAGGATTGCCAGTGATACTTGATCCTTTAATAAGAAATAGGATTATGTGACATTGCAGTTGCAGTTCAAGCCATGTACTGAATAGACACAAGACATGTAAAATTTGAAATCTTTTATGATTTTAGCAAACTCTTGGGGGTAATTAATCACACTATTAACCAGAAATGATTTTTTTAGACTACATAATATTAGCTTCTTCTCAAACATATGCTGTACAAAGTGAGATTAACATGTTCAATTATGAGGATTGATAATTTACCAAGGTAGTATAAGATGTCAACTTTTGGAGTATCAGCTCTGGGACAATGTTCGGTTTGCTGGTAACTGTGTTCAGATACTAATATGTGGAATTGCATATGCAAGTCCAACTTCAGGTAGCAGTGCATTGCATTTTATCTGGATGAAGAAGCAATTGTCAAAAGGCTAGCTAGCATGCAACCTAAGGTGCCCAGAAAAAACTGGAGGGGCAGGAACGGGGGTTATATGGGAACTTGAGAATGGCATCTTGATTCATCATGGTGCTTTACAGCTCATTTACCATTGGTTTGCTTGAAAGTTAACTTCAAGTTCTTGTTTCTTGTTTCAGATTTCTATGGAGCCTCACAGTATATCTGTGGATGAAGATCTTGATGAAGGAGCAAAGAAAGTCCAGGTTTGCAGATTTACTTTCTTTACCCACATCTTATACTGTTTCTTGTATAAAACTACTTATGCGAGAAACCTTTTATAGGATGAAATGAATGCCAAGACGGACGGTTTATTAAACCCAGAGCTCCTTCAGCAGTATGCCATTGTGGACAGAGAAGCTGATTTTGAACATGCTTTGCAAAATGGCACTGGAAAGGTACTTCCTGGTGGTCTCATTAGTGTGAAATCCAACAGAGATAAGGCTGCAAAGCATGGCAAGAAAAATGAGAGTCAAAGGAGTGGGAAACTAGAAAAGAAATAAGGATGATCATGGATCAAAATCAAATAAGAAGAGGAAGGCTTGATTGAACTGAATATGATGTGGAGTTCTTTTTCCTCATTATTTTATTTTCTATTTTTCCTATTGTTTTTCTTTTGGAAGGAGAGGGCCTTGGATGATCTCTCTCTCGCTCTCTAAGTTAAGAACCTTCTACAGATGTATAGCCGCTCCTTTATTGCCATCTTTACTTCTCATTAATGGGTGATGGATAGCTATGAATTGCATTCAAGGTGATGCTCAATTTTGGTAGGATATGTATACACGTGTTTACATTTATACTCGCCCATTACGAATTGTCTCTGATTAAGTTGTTAACGAAGAATTTTAGACCATAGGGGAACGGGCCACAAAGTGGGCAGGTCTGGGTAATTCAGATGTCTGTCAATGCCAAACTGTAAGTCAATTAACTGGACCCCGCCTTCCCTCAACCCCCTCTCAATCCCTCATTAGCTGCATCATCCAAGGAAAGTATCATTAGTGTTTTTATTTTATTTTATAAACATTTCAGACATTTTCATTAAACAATTGCTAAATCTTCCAGCAAAGCAGTAAAAATGCAGTTAGCCGGAGAATAACATGTTAGGGCTTGTAAATGAACTCTCAAACTTCTCAATATTCCAATTAAACTTGGTTTAATAAGAGATCGTTCGAGTTTAGTTCGTTAATAATCAACTTTGAATAAAATTTTAACATTTGTTTATGTTTTTTGTATTTGGTTTTGACTGACTCGATAGGTTAAATTTTTTTAATTTATATATAAAAATTTCAAGTTATTTGAATTTGATTTAAGTGCGACTCGATAAAAGTTTATTTGAGATCGATTCAAAAGATAAAAAATGAGTTTGAATAAAATTTTAAATTCGTTTAAAATAATCAAAAAAATTAAAATACTTAAATATAAGACTTGTTTATATTCATTTACATTCATATTACATAGCCCCAGTTAAAAGAAAATTAGAACAACCCTATAGTAAGTCCCTTCACATCCTGCAACAACACAAGACAAGTCTACTTACACTTCAGTCGTGTTTTGTTTTTTCGTTTTTTTTTGTTTTGTTTTTTTTAAAAAATATATAAAGAAAAGGAAGCTGATAGCAGAAATAACTAGTGTACATGCCAATAGTACAAGGAAGAAGCATTCCTCTTACATCATCTGTTAACAAAGTTCTTAGTTCTAAACTAGCAACTTCAAAAGTAACAAACAAAAGATCTTGCTCCATACATGGAATCTAGTGTCTGCAGACTGGATAAGCTGAATAATAGTGAGAGCATCCAATTCAATTTCCAGTTGTCGTATGTTAAGGGATTTTACCAGCTTTAAATATTCCTTGAGACCAAGCAATTCATCGGGCATATTAGTAGCTAGCTGTATCTTTCTTTGGAAGCCTGCAATAAGGTTTCCATGGCGATCTCGAATGAATCTACCAGCCCAAGCTAGCCCAGGAGAGCCCCTAGCAGTTCCATCAGTATTTAGATTGAGGTACCAAGACCTATTAGGATTTCAGTAGGATTCCCCTTCTGTGAGAGTTGATCAGGTCCGATGAATAAAATGTGAAGATCTTCCTAGTTGACGAAGAGATAAGATATCTTCTCTGGCCGCCAGTCTCCACTCTCCACCACTTGAGAATCACAAATGCCCCTAAAAAGTTTAGAAAAAACCTCTCAAAGAAATCCCATTACAATCTCGAATAACAACCCCAATTCCGACCTCACTCGCAGATTTAAAAACAACTGCATCGAAATTAGCTTTTAACAGCCCAACTGGTGGAACTCTCCAACCTAACTCCCTTGGCTCTATCATACTCCGTGCGTTGTGGGCGAATCTAAAAATGTCAGCTGATAAGAATCTGACCTCCCACTTTTAAATAGCCACACGGCAATTGAAGAAAATATGAATTAGCGATTCCCCTTCTTTGCCATAAAAACAGCATGTATCTTCCACTGGTATCTTCCTTTGTTGAAGTCTATCTAGAGTTGGCAATATCCATGCAATCCCTCCAAATAAATACCTTAACTTACTCGGCAGTCGCAAGCCCCAAAGCCGTTTCCAGGTTACACTGCCACCTCCACTTGGTTCTGTTGCAAACGAGGCTTCAATGTTCTCCATCAAATTCAACTGCATTGCTAAATGGTATCTGCTTCGACCACTGGAGTAGCCATTGCTTCCTAGTGTAATGCCATATATAAATCGATCGGTATGAGAACCAGAACCAATCGAAGTAGTCTTGATTAGTGCAATATCCTCCTCCTAGATCAAGTTTGATAGCAGCTCCTCATTCCAACACATACTATTCCAGTCGATAAGTTCAGACAGTCTAGGAGATTGGTCATTCCCCCCTTCAGGCTGAGGGATAATTTTAAAAGCCCAGGTCAAGGTATCGGGGGAGTTGTGGCAAAAACTATATATATATAAAATTTGGAGAGATAGTTTTATAATTTTTATAAAATTTTGTGGGTAAATTTTTTTAAAAGGAGTTATTGAAATTTTTAAAAAAGATCAAGAAAAATAATATATTTTTAAAACTTTTAGGGAATAAAACTATATAAATACATACATAGGGAACACTTTTTTATATTATTTAAAATTTTTAGGGGGATAAAATCTAATTTTTATAATAGTATAATAATAATTTTAAAAAATTTAAAGAGAGAAAAACATAATTTTGAAAATGCGGCCACCCTCTCCACCCCTATGGTTCACCCCTGCAAGGTATCCATTTATCATTCCAAATGTTTATCTGTAGACCATTGCCAATTCGCCATCTATATATAACCTAGGGCGAATCTAGGACCCCAAGATCAATGGGGACAAAAAGTTTTGAAGGTAGATTTCATTTACAAGGGCAAAATTCTGTTAATAATAAATAAAAATATAAATTAATAAATTCGATAATTTAGAATTTGATTAAATTTATTGTAAAATAAGTTACAATAAGTATTTATTATGATAATTATGTATTATGAATACATTTTCACGATCAATTATCATCTTTTGTATATGAAATATTTATAATTGTTTTGTTATAAAGGAAGAATTAAATATTTTTCAATATTTTAGGGATCTTTGTTTGGAAAAAAGATTAATTTTGAGAAATTAAGGGGGGCAAATTGCAAGACAACTATATAAAATTCTCGAACTTTCTAAACTATTATACAATTTTTTCAAAGTTGTGGAGGGACAAGTGCCTATCCTCCCGTTCATGTAGCTTCGCCACTGATATAACCCCATTCCAAGATCTTCCCAGACCACCGAATACTCCGCCATGTGAAGGATGGTCTATAGCCTTGACATGCCACGAAAAAAGTAGAATTTGGGAGAAGTACTTCGCTTTAGAAACTCGTCTGTATGACAATAAGGAATCAGGACAAATTACTATATGTCATGCCTGTTTCGCAAGCATTGCACAATTGAAAGCTTTCAAATTTCTAAATTCCATACCTCACCCTTATTGGGCTTACACATCTGTTCCAGTCAAGCCAAACTGGAAACATGAAATCACACATGTACAGATGGATTGGATGACCGCTTTCAAAATAATTCCTTTCTTGATTGTTGATAATTGTTCCTTCCACCCTTATATGCATTGCCAAAATCTATCCTTGATAGATGCAAAAATATCCTCCTCGTGGTTCAAAGTCATGGTATCAATTGCGGTGACAGTGATGACTATTCTATATTAGTCACGGTAGTATCAGATCGGTATTCGACAATAATTTTGCTCAGGACAATAAAAAAACTAAGGTGAAAATCACAATTGTTGCTTGAAAATTAGTTTTAAAGAATTAAATAGTAAAAAATAAGCCTTATATTACAATTTTGATTCATATTTTATGATATATAAGCCGATACGTAGATTTCTGATTACGTATCGCGGATCGAGAAGGCCGTTCTAGATACAACTCGGTCGAGTAGACTCGAACTCAGTCGAATCTTTGATGGTAAATTCCTTAAAGCTCATGATCTTTGGTCTCTCTACTACAATTTGTATGCCTTTGAGTTTACCACATCTCGATGCCTCCTGAATCAAACAAGAGAAAATCTCTACACACAATAAAAGGAAATACGAAGACAAAGGGTCTCCATGACGGATACCCCTAGTTAGAACCATGTTACCAATCTGGCTTCCCTTCATCAAGAAAGAACAAGAAATAGGGCTCATGCATAATTTAAACGTACCTACTATCCAATCTGGAAAGCTTGATTTCAATAAAACTTTAAAAAGGAAACTTCATCAACCCTATCGTATGCTTTGCTCATATTCAATTTAAGAGACACGAAACCCTTCTTGCCCGAAGTCTTAGTCTTAATGAAATTGTTAACCTCATAGGCTGTAAGAACATTATAAGTTAAAAGATGACTGGGAATGAAAAGCGGACTGACATTCAGAAACCATAGAGATAACAAACCAAATTCTATTAACAAGTGTCTTAGATGCTATTTTATATAAAATATTACACAAACTTATAGGATGAAATTAAGACAGTTCTGGGGTTGACACAATTCGGAATAAGAACAATTACCATTGAATTTAACTGCTCCTCAAAGATGCTACAATTTAGAAAGGAATGGGCAAAGTTACTCACATAATTTTAGATAACTTGCAAAACTTCTAAAAGAAAACATGTTTCATACCGTCCATACTTAGGGATTTCAATAGGATACATTTAGGAAAACAAATTAATATTTTTAATTTTGATGCACAAAATGTTTCTTTTTTTTGTTGGCTGTGATTGATGCGTGCTAACCATAGTAGCAAGTGCACTAGTCATTCAACTAATAAAGAGATTAAGTAGAGTATCATTCCCACGAGAAAGAGTGAATGAATTAATAGATAATCACAGACTACAAATGTTAACTGACTGATCGAATTTATCGAGAGCAGAAATTAACTAATTAAACTAAACTAAAGACTACAATAATCAATTAAACAGAAGCATAAATAAAGACAAGAAACAATAAATTAAATAAAGATGCTAAATAATTGATTTCACCTAACTAACATGATCTTAAAACTTAAATCAAATGGTAAAGTTTCCTAAATTGTATTATATTTTCTCAAGCCAATAACTATACTGATTAGATTCACTTTCGAATAAATCTTTTCAGAACTCATCTAAGCAAATGGAATCAGAACATTAGGATCTTTGAAACCCCTTGCTGTTAGTACTTTTTTTCGAGCTACTATATAGATCACACAATCTATTCATGATCAATCTTCTGATATAAGTATAAACAACTCATGGTATGAATTATCTTTGACTAATATTTAATTATAAATTCTTAGATATGATTGCACGGCAAGTCATATATGGAAAAAAGCATTAAGAACAATAACATATACTCTTATAGATAAAAAATATGAAAAGATTGAATCTTTTTGTGTATTCAAAGGAAGTACTCATGAATTATGTAGTTGGACTACACCAACCCCTAACACAAAACTAAGATATGAAAAAAAGAAAAAGAAAAAAAATGCTAGAAGCCATGGCGAGTTGGAGAAGAAAATCATTACTTGGAGCCTCCTAACGAATGAGCACTTAGTTCTATTTGCAATCCTCCAAGATCTTCTACAATTCCAAGCTAATCTAGCCTACTCTGACACCTTCAATATGCTACTACCTATTCTAATCTGGACTACTACATGTTAAATTAGGTCCTTAAGGTTCCTATTTATAGTTATAAGATGTCTTGAGGGTAAAGATAGGGTTATGGGTCGAGTTAAGTCTATATTCTAATCTTGATGTAACACTGCAGCACTTCAGTTTGCCTTTGCCAAAACACCATGACACTCTTTTCTACTATATTTCGAAACGCCGCGGTGCCGCAACCCTCGACTGACTACTTCAGTTTTAACTCTATTTTGTATATCTTTTGCATATGAATTCATATCAATCCAACCTCCATCTTACAAAACACATAAACAACATGATAAAAAACAAAAATATGAAAGCATGCACATAAATACTAAAAGGTGCCCACATCATAGCAAGAATTTATACCTAAATGACTGAAAAATAACTCTATTTATAGAGTTATCAGTGATCTTTCTCTTTATTCTGAGCAGACAATAGGAGTAAGCTTTTTGATAAGTTCAGTCTCAAGTTGCTTCATCGTTGCTTTTCTATCAAGGTATTCAATTAAGCAAAAGCATGTAAAACATCTAAAAAAGTTGGGGGTATATTTGATTGGCAATGCCTAGTGTTATTGAATGGCTTTCGACTCTACAGACTACACCATAAAGTATGACACGTAGCACATTTGCCATTTTATGAAATGATTCACTTACTATAATTCATTAAAGATGACCTGTATCACTGGGTTTGAATGGAAGTGAGCCTTATAAGCTCGACCTGGCTTCATAGAAAAAAAGCGCCTGAGAACTAAGATCTGATAGAGTCAGAAAATAATGTGCTTGAGAATTGAGATTTGGCATAAAAACAGTATAGCTATTTTTGCAATTGGTACTTCAACCTTTCAAAATATTTATGAAATATTAGTTGTTATATGTAGTTTATACAAGCTTAAGTTACTTCTAAGTTTGTCTAGAATTAGTATTTGAGTTGTTCTATTTCAAGTTCGAAAAGAATCAAGTAGGGTGAGATAGAATGGAATGAAGGACTCGGCTAACTAGTGGTGATGTTTTCTCTTCTATATCTTTTTAAAATGCTAAATAGTATTGTCAAAGTACAATGAGTGTTTATACAATGATCGTGAGAGGTAATAGCTACTACATGATGACTTTTGTGTTGTTCATTCCTTCTTTAAATGCATATTGAGAAATTTCTCCTAGTTCAATAGTCACAAAACACACATGGCAAAATGTCTCCTAGTTCAATAGTTAAAAACACAAAAATATAGTCTTATAGTGAAAGTGTATGGGTATTTCAAGCTTTTCCTCTTATTGGATTCTTTGCTTGTATTGAGGCAATTTACTTTCTTTAAATTTCTTTCTGTGTCTTTCCATTTATACATCTACATCCCATACTCCCCACCCCAAAAAAAAAAAAAAAAAAACAACACAAAAATACCTAAAAAGAAAAAGCTTCAGAAAGCAACTTGATAACTTCACTTCTAGATCTCAAAGAAGGTAATCTAACCTTGGTGACCACAAAGTATTCCAGGCCTGGTGACTATAGAGTATATTAGATAGAAAAATCTTAAATGTCATGTGGCAACTGTAACTTAGCTTTCAAATTCACTTATTTTAAGAAGTCAATTAAACTTGTTCTGGTATAAATAATGGTTCGAATTCAACCATTGTTAACTTCCAAAGCAAACTCATAACAACAAAATGATGTCAAAGAAAGTTTTAGACATCCAGAGACTTCACATCAGGCACCTCTTCATCATAGAATTCCTCTCATAAAAATAAAAATGTAAGGTAGGGTTAAAAGTCAGTGTAGTAGTGGTTAATAGAGAAAGAATATAATTCGATGGAATCCTTCCTCTTTTTTTTTTTTTGTTTTGTTCGTGTGTGTGAAAGGAAGGGGATTGTTAAAAAATGGAACCAAATATGCCAAAACTTGCCGCACCGTTAGATTGGGAAAGCCAAGTAAAAATACATTGATTTTTGATTTGATCTCTGCTAAAATATACCTACTATCTACTTCAAAATCCAACTAACATTAATAGCTTCGACAGCATGCTCTTTCTCAATAATCTAGTAATCTACTTCAAGCTACTTCTAAAGAATTACATAGATTTTGTGGTCCATAATCTTATCTTCAATGGTTATTGAAATTATGTATCATAAAATATTAACTTACTACAAAGAAGTTAATATTCTGTCAACATCATATATAGTCAACCATCAGCAAATTGTTCAATTTCCAGAGAATAGATGTATGTAAATAGATAACTTTCATTAGCAAGATTGTAATACATCACAGGTCAATAGGAGAGGTAAATTGTCTATGCTGACTTTACTTATTAAATAGATGAACAGTCTAGATTTTTTAATGTAAAGATTCTAGATGCTTGGATGGTCTAGATTCATTATTAGTTCTTTATTAACTGGATGTTTGATTGCACTAAAGACAAATAGTTCTAAACTTGTACCTGGATTTTTCGTTCACCGGGCCATTACCTCCTCATCCTCCTTGTCGACCACATTTATGAGGAAAGAAATTACTTAATTTTTATTCCTCATAAATGCGGAAAGTCCAATTCCTTTCCTCGACTGGGAAGATGTAACTAACATTTTAGGCATAATTCACATATTAGTACTATCACAGTACCATACTTGAAAAGTTACCATTAATGCTCTTTTATTGGTTGACCTTATTAAACAGATTTTTTCACATCAGAAGCAGTATATTATGCACAAGTATGTCACACCTAAACCTAGCAAAGTCAGTACAAAATCAAATTACAAGTATCCAAAAGATCAATACTCAAAGTTGAGTAATGAAGTGACAAAAAATGGATTGCAAAGGTTAGAACAACTTTAAGAAATAAAAGACACGAGGAACTAATGATAGAGACTTCCATGTTACACATGGATTACTAAAACTCAAAACAGAGAAAGACAGCATGAATTTTTTACCTCCTAAATAACAATGTTATAAAAGGTTGCAGCCAATACGAATTTCCCTTTCAGAAACTCACTTATGCAGATGTAGATGTAGATGCAGAAACATAAACAACTTAAAAGATAAACTGGGCAAACAACTGATTGCAAAAAGTAGTATTATAGACCCACATAACAGCTTAAACAACAAACTACTATTATGCCTGCATGCATTCAGAAGAAGCAGAAACAAAATCAAGATGCGATCAACAAGACAACCTGTTGATTTACAAAAAGTATAATTGCAAAACAACATAACAGATTAAACAACAAAACTTTATTCATTTTGAGCCTATGTAAAACATATAAGTAATGACAAAAAGTATCATCACAAGTGAAAATCAACGAAACTTGTGAAATAATATTGAAACCAAATCCATTTTTTTATTTTTCTTTAAAATCACTTTCTCTTATAAATGTTTTGTTATTTAAGCCTCGATTTTCTACAATTTAATTGCTTCCAACTACATCCATTCTTCATTTTCTTTCCTTAATTTTCTCTGCAAAAAATCACATTTTCTGCAACAACACCCAAAAATGAATGCCCATCTTAATGCTCATCACATAGACATGCCACCACTAACCAAAAACAACAATATGAATATCTTCATCATACGAAGGCTACTTTACCTATGTGCATCCTATTCTTCTCTGTTCTTGCCTTTGTAACATTGTCATGTACTAAGCTTATAAAAATAGATTTGACTAAGGAGAAGTAAACTGGCATCAATATTTTGAGGGATAAATATCTATAATCTTTGTTGCCTTGTTGGTCTTCTTTTGTGGACAAGCCTGCAATTATTTCTCCAACTCCTAAACATCAAAAAATTGTTGAAGGTACTGCCGAAGGTGTGTTGATTCAACAACATATATCCACCTTTGTTTTCTACTTTATAGTAAGGGAGGATATCAAAACAGATAAACGAGTTGGCTTGCATTTTAGCTTGAAATTTGAAAAAGAGGAGGACATCACTAATTCGGTATTTATGGATTTCTACACCCTTGTTACAACAGCAGTACTTTCCATAATCATGGTATGTTCTGCAACAATGTTCCCAAACCCAAGACCTCTCTACCCTGTTCACGAACTCTTACTCGACTTGACTTATCAGCTGTCAGCGAAATATTATAGGAGGCATGAGTGTAAAACACTCTGCTTCTTTGGACTGTGCTGTACAATCATAGTTTTGTACTTGGATTTTCAGTTCATGAGGTTATTACCTCCTTGTTATCCTTGTTTAAACATATTTATGAGGAAAAAAGTTACTTAACCTTTTATTTCATATAAATGCAGAAAATCCTACTCCGTTCTTAGTAAAGTAGGAAAATGCAATTCCTTTCCAAACAAAAGATCAAACTTTAAATAATCCAGCATGAACATCATCCTTGGTAAAAAAAAAAATGTTGCGGAGGTTAAACCAATTTTAAGAAATAAAAACACCATGAATTAATAATGATGAGACTTTACGCTACACATGGATTATTAAAACTCAAAATAGAGAAAGACAACATGAATTTTGACCTCCTAAAAAAAAACGTTATAGGTTGCAGCCAATATGATTTCCCTTTCAAAATCTTATGCATGAAGATATAGATACAGAAACAGAATCAATAAAAAAGATAGGGTTACTTGAACAAACAACTGATTTGCAAAATGTAGAATTGTAGGCCCATATAACAAATTGAACAACAAAACCAATTATTATGCATGCAGAAAAAACAGAAATCGAATCAAGATGTGGTCAACCAGACAACCAGACTAATTTTTAGAAAATATAATCACAGAACAACCGAACATATTGAACAATGAAACTTTATTTTGAATCTTGAAACAGATAAGCAATGACAAAAAAATATCATCAGAAGTGAAAATCAACAAATGTTGAAGCCAAATCCATTTTTTGATAGTTTTTTAAAAAATAATTTCTCCTCTAAACTTTTCCTTATTTAAGCCCTCTTTTTTACCACTTCATGTCTTCTAACTACATCTACTTTTCTCCTCTCCTTCCTTTAAATTTTCCTGGAAAAAAAAATCTATTTTCTATTGGGTTTTGGACATTTTTATATATATTAATTGTGGAATATGTGTTATCATAATTAATTGGTCTAATAAAAAGTGATCTAATATGGCCCAATATAGGGTGTGTTCGTTTGGATTGCAAATATTTTCAGGAAAATATTTTCCTGAAAATTTTTTGATGCCAAACACCGGAAAATATTTTCCAGTGGAAAATATTTTCCAATTTTCCTTCCTCTGGCTGAAAATTTTCAGGAAAATATTTTCCTGAAAATTATTTTTCGGATAATTCAAGAGTGACATTAAACTTCAAATACTTACTTTTAGAATTTCGTTTGCTAAACTTATTTTCGTTTTTAATTCTTTTTCATTCGTTTTTCATCTCAATTATGGGTCCCACACTAATATAACTATTATTATGCACATTTTACTACTATATGTACTATCATTTAATTTTGCAATTTTTTATTAATTATAATTACTTGTAAGGTATTTATTACCATTGTTACAATTTTTTTTAACTTGTATTTATAAAATTAAAGATAAAACTGTTAAAATTTTTTATTTCAATATATTTTCATTTTGTCAACCGAACACCGAAAAATTTTATGAAAAATAGACTTTTTCATGTAAAATATTTTCCAAGGAAAATATTTTCCTCAAGAAAATATTTTCAGTCCAAACGAACACACCCATAAAGTCATCTAATTAGTATGGGCTTTTATGTGTAGATATTGTAAAGTCTTATTTCCTGTTTTATGATGGGCAAAACTTGGGGAATAAGGAAAGTCTGTGTATATATAGAAGTTATGGTCCTGACATCCCATTATTAGAAAAGTAAGAACCCTATTCTCTAAAATACATACGCAACAATTTTGAAAACCAATAACTTCGCACAATAATCAAGAATCAAATTTGTAGGCTCAAGAATCACATCCAAATATTCAAGAATCACATCCGTTCTTATGAATTCAGGTACGCTTCCACATTTAGTGTTTAATTTATGTTCTTGATGATTAAACATGAAGGATCCGAGTTACGGTAATGTTGGTTGTCAAAATATTAAAATTAATTTGGTATCCCAACAAGTGGTATCAAAGCATTTTCATATTGAATCATTGAGAAATTAGTGTTTTGATTTGATTTATTATGTGATTTCATACGAATCTAATTCTTGAATTCATCAAATGTGTTGTATTTAAGAATAATTGTAGTTATATTATGGCCTAAAGTTCTTGAGACCAATAATTTTTATATGTATTCAGATTTAATTGTTGGATTTAAAATCTTTGCTTTAATTTTTTCCCGTTTTGGATTCGTTTGGTATTTGAATTAAAAAAAGGTTATGAAATTATAGAACAATCATGAACAGATGTTCATGAGTAGAAGGATGTTTTTTCTAATCTTGTGATTAATGATTCCAATGGAATCAATTCGGCATTCAAAAAAAAGAAAAAAGAAAAAAGGTTTTACGGATTGGTCAATGGACATATTATTTATTATTCTTTATGTTCATGACCTAAAAGATTTAATGGTCATGACCTAAGGACCAAAAGGAACCAATGGTCATGAACAGTTCATGACAAAAAGACGTAAAGGTCATGAACAAATGGCTATTTCCCATTTTTGTGGGAAATTATTAAATTCAAATTTTTAGTAAATTAATTAAGGTGTCTAATGTTCAAAAATGTATTGATTGACACAACATGCTATTAAAAATAGCTCCTCTTGTGTAGGTCAATTTATTTTGGTACATCAAGATGATTGTGTGTATGTAATTCATGCGGATATTTATCGGTCCAAAGGAAAATTAATATTTGATCTAATTATATATACATTTGTGGTAATAAATATGTGACAATTATTCAGTATCTATGTAAATAATAAGTCGGTCCAAAGATATTCGTTTACAGACTTATTATTTAACATGATTTATTGTCAATATTTAATTAATACACCAAGAGTACGGCTTATAATTTAAAATTTCTATCCAAAGACTAAATATTAATGTTGTGCTACGTATCTTGTGATGAGCCTAACCATTATTTGAATTTAATTAATTAATATTTAGAACTTGTGTGAATATGTTGTTTTGTTCTATTTTTGGTTAATGCATTTACTTCCATGATATTTGCCAACACCAAATTTAAAGTATGAAAAAAGAATGTAATGATCGTTCTTGGCTGCATGGATCTAGATCTTGTGCTAAGGATTGAACAACCCGTTGCTCGTATAGATAATAGTTCCAAAGAGGAAAAATGAAACTGTGAGAAGTGGGATCGTTCAAATCGTACGAGTCTTATGATCACGAAACATGCAATTTTGGAAACCTTCAGGGGTAATGTGTCTGAAAAGGTAACTGCCATGGAGTTTCTTAAGGAAATTGAAAATCGTTTTGTCAAAAATGATAAGGTTGAGATCTTCAACAAGTACGATTCTGTCGAACTTGATTTCAATAAAGTATAATGAAAAAGGAAACATAAGGGAGTATGTCCAAGAGATGAACTTAAGGCAGTAAAGTTAGAGTTGTCTAAGGACTTGCTTGTACATTTAGTTTTGATCTCTCTTCCTACACAATTCAGTCACTTTAAGGTCAGTTATAATTGCTAAAAGGATAAATAGTCTCTAAATGAACTCATTTCTTATTGTGTACAAGGAAAAGAAAGGTTGAAGTAAGAAAAGATTGAAAGTGTTCATTTGGAAGTACTTTTAAGGAAAAGCAAGAAAAGAAGAAAAGAAAAAAAAAAAGAAGATAAAGCAGCTAGGATAGTCCATCTAAGAAGAAATAGCAAAAGAAAGAAACTAAAAGAATTTGGATGTTACTTTTGTAAGAATCTTGGACATATAAAAAAGACTATACCAAATGTCATTCTTGGCGTGCCAAAAAAAGTTACACCTCTCATTTTAATTTGTTTTGAGAATTCTGCTTTACTCTATATGACACAAGCATTTAGGTCATATATCTAAACAAAAAATTTAAAAACTTGTGTCAAATGGAATTCTAGATCCCTTTGATTTGTTAGACTGTCAAGTCTGCGTTGAATGCATTAAGGGGAAACAAACAAACATAAGGAGATTAGGTACCAATAGATCTTCGAACATCTTGAAAATAATACATATGGATATTTGTGGGCAAATTCCCTACAGGTTCTTGGAGTGGTCGACAATGTGTTATTACATTCATAGATGAATTTTCTTGTAATGGCTACCTTTATCTAATTCATGAGAAGTTTCAGTCAATAGACATGTTCATGACTTTTAAAGATGAAGTTGAGAACCAATTTGGTAAAAGAATTATGGCTGTCAGATCTGACCGTGGTGATGAATACTGTGGAAGATATGACAGATTCGGGGAACAACGTCTAGTACCTTTTGCTAAATTCTTAGAAGAGTGTAAAATCGCCCCACAGTACACTAGCTAGGACCTCCTAGCGTGAATCGGTATTACTGAGAGACGAAATAGAACTTTAAAGAATGTGGTGAGAAATATGATTAGTCATATAATTTTACCGGTTTGCTCTGGGGAGAGGCATTACAGACTACAACTTATATCCTTAATAGAGTCCCAACTAAAGCAATGACCAAAATTCCCTATGAACTATGGATTGGCAAAAAGCCTAGTATAAAAAATTTACATATTTGGGGTTGTCCAATTGAGGCAAGGCCTTATAGGCCAAATGAAAAGAAATTGGACTAAAAAACGGTCAATACCTATTTTGTTAGTTAGTCTAAACGGTCTTGGGAATACGAATTTTATGATCCCACATTCAGATAATTCTTTGAGACGAGAAATAACCAGTTCTTTGAGTATATTGAGTTTGAAGAAGAGATAATGTTAGAGACTTTGTCTTTGAAGAGGAATCCATTTCTCTTCGTAGGATTGTTATTGACAATGATCAGGCTTCTATTCCTGACATTGTTCAAGAAGCAATAGTAAAACTACAACTTGATAATATTGAAAATCTTCCCCATCAAGAACAACAGGTTATTCTTGAAGAATAAATTCAGCAACCTCAAGAATAAATACCACTAAGGAGATCCACTAGAGAAAGGAGAAGTGCAATTTCGAATGATTACCTCATATTTCTCCAAGAACATGAGCATAGCATTGGATTGGTGGAGGATGATCCACTCAACTTTCATTAAGCCATAAAAGGTATTAATTCTCAAAAGTGGATTGATGCCATGAATTAGAAAATTAAGTCTATGAAAGAGAATGACGTTTGGGAACTTGTCACACTACCCGAAGGTGCAAAATGTCCTTGGGTGCAAATGGATATTTAAAACCAAATGGGATTTGAAGGTTAATGTGGAGATATACAAGGCATGTCTTGTTGCAAAGGTTACTCAAAAGGAAGACATTGATTATAAAAATATTTTCTCTCTAGTATCATCAAAAGACTCTTTCAAGATAATAATGGCTTTGGTAGTACATTTTAACATTGAGTTACTCATTAGATGGATGTAAAGACTGCATTTCTTAATGTTGACATTGATGTGACTATTTTTATGATGCAACTAGAAAAATTTGTGTCCAAAGATACAAAGAATAGGGTTTCAAATTAAAGAAATCGATCTATGGGTTTAAGCAAGCTTCTTGTCAGTGGTATCACAAATTTCATCAAATTATCATCTCGTTTGGTTTTGAGATGAATTTGGTTGATGATTGTGTATACTGCAAGTAAAGTGGGAGTAAGCATATTTTCTGGTTCTATATATCGATGACTTACTGCTTGCTTATAATGATATATGCTTATGCATGAAACCAAGAGATTGCTATCAAAGAAATTTGAGATGAAATATCTCGTGAATGCCTCTTTAGTATTAGGGATTCAAATACATCGAAATCGTTCTCGGGGTATTCTTAAGTTATCACGAAAGAGCTATATCGAGAAGGTACTTAAGAGATTTGGCATGCAGGATAGCAGACTAGGAGGTATCCCTATTGCTAAGGGAGTGACAAGTTTTGTCTTGATCAGTGCTCTAAGAATGATTTTCAAAGTAAGGAAATGCAGAAGATTCTTTATGCTTTAACAGTAGGAAGTCTGATGTATGCTCAAGTTTGTATGCCTCCAGATCTTGCGTACATTGTTGGGATGTTCGACTGATAATTAAGCAATTTGCGAATAGATAATTGGATAGCAGCCAAAAGGGTCATGCGACATCTTCATAGAACAAAACATTACATGCTCATATATAGGGAATTGGATAAATTAGAGATCATTGGGCATTTTGACTATGATCTTGTTGGATGTCTAGGCAGTCATAGATCCACTTCGGGCTACATTTTTCTACTTATGGATGCAACTATTTTATGAAAAAGTGCTAATCAAACAACCACAGTTCTTTCTACCCTGGCAACTGAATTTATAGCATGTTATGAGACATCCAATCCTGGAATATTATAACACCCGAACATTTTCCATCTATTTGACAATCCTAGAAATGCTCATTGATGTCTATTCTTCTAGAGGTTCTCAATAACCATTTTGGCCTTCGTAGTTCCATTTGTTTTGGGGTAGAAAGTAAGATAAACTTCAAAGTGAGGGACTGAAATGCAGTTGTTCAATATTTCAACCTATAAGCTTTGGTGGCAGCTCATTTTCCTCTTAGTTTTATTTGTAGTTACTGAAATCACAAAAGTTTTCCCATTTTTCTTTCGAACTTCTATTTCTTTTATCTTCAATTTTATCCAACAAACAAGTTGTTTCAAGTAAATTTAATGCTAAAAGGTATTCCTAATCAAATATTACAGCCTATTAGATTAGTTATTAACAATCCTTGTTTTGAGTTAGGGTTTCTATGCCTTGCTTAAGATTCGAAGTTGCTCAATTCACGTTATTCAGGCTTAATTCTCATTGTCAAATTATTCTTTGCCTTTTTCCAGCCTTGCTTCATAGATAGAAACACTTCCTAAATGACTAATTTTAAGGGTTACTAGTTGGTGG
This sequence comes from Cinchona pubescens, assembly GCA_025175665.1. Lineage (NCBI taxonomy): Eukaryota > Viridiplantae > Streptophyta > Magnoliopsida > Gentianales > Rubiaceae > Cinchona > Cinchona pubescens. The sequence goes on along the minus strand of JANKKI010000027.1, from coordinate 1,794,176 downwards.
TGTGAGTTGCTTGGTGGTTCGTGCAACTCTGATAGTTCATAAGGTTTGTAATTAGGGCTTTTGGTTAATTGAATCTAGTAGGCTACAAACTAAATTTTGGTGGAGTAAAATGAGAATTAAGATAACTTGAGAACTATAGTGCAATTTGGTTTTCAGGAAAAAAAATAAAAAGAAAAAGATTATAAAATCATATTGATGACTAAGCTCAAGCTAGTGTTAGGTGTCACCCCCTAAACTAGTCTTGCAGCTACCAAATGAACTCCATAATACTTTATACTATTACCTAAAATAATCTTGTAGAAGGATGCAATAAATAAGCAAAAACAGAACAATAGAGAGAGGCAAGAAGAACAAGAAGGTAGAGAGGTAGAAATAAGAATTCCAAGGAGAAAGTCAAGAAGGATGAGTGGACAACTTGGACAGTTTGAGAAAGATGAAGTTTTCAACACATAGGTGAGGATTTTTACCACTACTTTGTTCTGAAAAATAGTAATATATGTTTCTTGATGTTCATATATGAGTTTGTGGTTAAAAGCATATTAAGTTTTGGAAGTAATATGAAGGTATGAAATTGGTTTACATAATTGAAAGTGAAAACCCAGTATGTACAAGATCTTTGGCAGTTTTGAGTAGTTTGATTCAATAGGCTACAACTTGTTATGGAAAACTCAAAATTTATTTCTGTTTATTACTATAGAAACTAGACTAAAAGAGCTTTAATTCGGTATAAGGCTCATGACCCAATTATTTATGTACTAACCTCAATGAATCTTTGACATTTAAGACATTGGTAAAAAAAATTAGCTCAGCTAGTGATGAGTAGATTTGGTTTGATATTATTCTGACTTTGGGGCGATTTTTGAATGGGTTATGATTTGATTCAGGGGGTAATCCCTTCATGAAAGTCTTAGTATTTTGAAGCTAGTTTCTAAGGGATCAAGAATCAGGCTTATTGGAGCTATATATCTCATGTTATGATGATTTGGATATGACTGCCCAAACCTGGTCGCTGCAATGTTACTTTGTACAATTTCTCAATAGTCTGTTTGTAGTTGAATTTAGGCACATTGTAGAAATATTTTGAGAAAGAGGACAATGAATATAGTTTCCAAATCCTCAAGAATTACAGTTATTGGAGTATATATCATAAGACATGATTATATTAGCGAAATTGTGTAAACTGGAAACTCATAGTGATGTTGTGGTGATGTTCTGCCTTGTGATCGTTTTGGAGGACTTTACGCTATGAATCTGAGTAAGGTTCCTTCATAAGAGTTTTAGAATATCATGTTAAGTTCCAACGGCACCAAGAATATGATTATTGGAGCTCTATAAGAAGGAAAGATTTTAGTGAACTCCTTCAAATCTGGAAATTTTACGATCATTTATGTGGAGAAATAACATGTTCGGCTGCTGCAATTCCTTGTATTTGTATGTGTTGATGTTTTAGTGGAATGTGTTTATATGAATATGTTGTCATTCATAGCATAAACCAACTTAAGAGTAATTTGTTTTGTGTGATTATGTGATTTAGGGGCAGATTTAGTAATAACACCTATGTGTACTAGTAAACTTGGTCTATTAGTTTAGCCTAATTAGGTGCCATATACTTAGTTTAGCCTAATTAGGTGCCATATAATTAATATAATTATGTTGGATTAAGGTTAAGGGCTAAATTCTATATAGTACTCTTTATTTATTCGTTAACATCATTGTGAGAATTAGAAGATGTGGGAAATGTAATGTGAGCAAGTAATGTGCTATTTAACCTAGAAGGGTTAATTTAAGTTTCCATGATTAGCAGTGGCTAGAAAAATAAGTTCAACCCAAATATAATTGAAAATATAAGGCGTAATACAAAAATCCATGAATAACTACCAATGATATCCAAATTGATTTCTAAATAATTTTTTATTTTGCGCTAAGCTAAATTTATTGCTTTTGATATCTTCTTAGTGGAGAAAGTACTATAGATTGGATGCTCTTGGTAACTGAACAGGTTAAAGGGAAGGAAAAGGAAAGCATTTTGAGAATGTTTTGATCTGAATAATGTGAGTGATCCAAACTCTTGTTTTAACAAAGGTTTTTGTGGTGAATTTCATGTTACTATTTAAATATTAAGTCACCTTTTATTTATTGTTCGAATAACTAAATGATGTACATGACGTAATATCTCAATGTTAAAGTGATCTGTTTAATTTGACTTCCTTGAAAATGATTCATTTACATAATTAAAGTTGTTTGTGCAAGTTTATTCACTTGGTTGTGTACTTCATTGCATCGGGGAGAATTGAGCCTAAAGAATCTCATGTTATATTTTATTGTGAAAACTTGATACTATATTCGTGAATTACTTATGCATGTTTGTAAACTCGGTTGTGTACTTTATCGCACCGGGAAGAACTGGGCCCTGTCATGTATAGGTTGGATACGTTGGGCCGATGTTAGACTTGGCCGAAGTGGTCTATCTACTATGGCTTTGCAACCCACCTGTTTTGGATGGGACGATTGTCAGCTTGTGGGTGTGTGATTATTATTTTGGGATTCTCGAGAGTTAGATTTTCCCCTACTGTTGTGGCCACTTGGAGTTTTGTTGTGCATTTGATGGAGATTTAGAATTGGAGATTGTCATACATTTCGGTGTTATCTATCTCAAGATGGAGTTGTGCTTCATTATTGTGGAGAAAATCCGAATATTGCTGGTTCATATTGAGCTCTCTTGAATATACCCATATCTTTTTTATTTGTAGTCAAATTTTTGTACTTGCCTATTTATTAGTTGTGTTAAATTCTGTGGCTAATTGACTATTCACTGTACAGTTATTGAATTTGATTCTTATCATCGAAGATTATTGGATACTTTCTATAAAAAGTGTCTTACAACTTAAAACCTTATTGAGCATTAGCTCACGTATTTTCTTTTATATTTGTTTTCCTTAGGTGCGAGGGATTAAAAGCTTAAGGATTGGTATAAGAAGAGGTTCCATAGCATTAATTGTTCGCTAGATCATAGTTTTTATTTACGCTTGGTTTATAGTTTTATAGCTAAGATATTTTGTATCCGGTAAGGATTCAGTTATAAGTTGTAATTTCTAATCGAGATATCACAGTTTGAAGTCTATTTCTACATATGTATATTAGTTGATTATTTGAGACTAAGTTGGAACTCTTATTTTAATAAAGTATTTTAGCCTTGGCGAGAGGTAGGCAGGCATCTGACCAGGCCTCCGAAGTAGGGGTTAGGTTGGGGCGTCACAAATATAGTTGTGAAATTTTGTCAAAGGGCTGCGAATTTTGGATGGTATTGAAAGACTACTTAAGTTATTTTGTGACAATAAATTAGCAGTTCTATATTCCAGCAATAATAGGAGCTAAACGAAGTTTAAGTACATAGACGTCAAGTTCCTAATTGTTAAAAAAAAAGTTTTAGAGTAATCTAGTGTCTACAGAGCATATTGACACAAACTCTATGATCATAGATTCGCTTACTAATAGTTTGCCACCCAAGGTCTTTCATGAACATACTATTCATATGGGTGTTATGGTATTTAAGGATATTCAAGATTAGTTCACCTGTAGTTTGTATTCGGTTTATATGCTTTAGGGAAAAGGCCGTATAGATCACTTAACTTTTATAGGTTATTGAAATTGCCCATCCAACTTTTTTTGTGGCCAATATGGTCACTCAATTATTAATTTTGTCATCTAGTGCCCATTCCATCTATTTTGACCGTTAAGTGGGTGTTAGTCAACGGCACATGTCATCTGTGTGATTTTTAAAAGGGCAAATTAGTCCAACTACTATTTATTTCATATCATACCAAAATCCTAGCGTTCCTTCCCCCTTCCCCTACCAACCGCCACCTCTTTCTTCTCCTCCACCATTCTTACCCTTTTCCTGCTCCACCATTCCTCTTCCCTCATTTTCCCTTCCCTCTCTCCTCCTCTTCCTCCTGCCGTTGTCGCCACTACCAAAGAATTAACAGCAGAGTAGTCAAAAATCGAGTGAATTGTAGACGAAAAATAACCCAAAAAAGAACACCACAAATAGAAAATTAAAGAAGCCCGAACAAGACAAACAAAGGAGACGAAAATGCCAAGCCTGAACCTCTCTTGTCCAAAAATGGGGCCGCAGCCCCCATTCCTACTCGCAGAACTCTAATTGGCCACAAGCGTACTAGAACAATGTGTGTCTACACAACCACACCAGCAGAGTTAATTCCTACCAATGCACCACTTGCATAGTCTCTTCCAAACTCGCCCGAACGAAACTCCCTCTGCAGCCCCTATGCTAAGCAGATATAGGTAGCTGTTTGCCCAACTTGAGACAAAATTGAACAAATAAAACATGTTTCCCCAATTTTTCCTCTCATCGTTCCTTCTCTAGATCTTGCATTTGGAACCCTTCCCTTAATTGAATTCATAAGGGCTCAACACGCTGCACACATGAGGCTGCACACTGCCTCACAAACGTAGACTATTGGAGGGATCTATGATTATAGGTAAAACAATAAAAGAAAAATAGAAGAAATAAGGGACGGGGAATTTGCCATTGTTTTTTTGTCAAGATCTAGACATTAATGGTAAATTTTGTGATAGAACTAATAGTGATTTTGAGATATATGAGTTTTAAGGTGAAATTGGACAGAATGGGACGAGATTTGCAGGTAAGGAGAAGGGGAAATAGATGGTCGAGGAAAGGTGGTAAGGATGGGGGTTGGGATGGTGATGCCAATGGTAGCGGCTAGGGTTTTTGGTGCAATATGAAATAAATAGTGCTTGGACAAATTGCCCCTCCAGAAGTCACATGAATGGCACGTGCCGTTAACTAATGCCCTACTTAATGGTCAAAATAGATGGAATGGGCACTAAACGACAAAATTAATAATTGAGTTTCTATATTAGCCACAAAAAAGTTGGATGGCAATTTTAGTAACCTATGAAAGTACGACCTTTTGCCCTATGCTTCAAGACACATCTTAAGAGTATGGACATTTTCTCCAGAATTAAAGAATTCAGTTTTAGAAATAAAGTATTCGGTTTATGTTTCACTCTGATATGTTTCAGTTTGATCCCCATAAAGAATAAAGTTGGACTAGTATACACACTGGACATAAGCATGTTTAAGATTACATTACATGTAATTTCTATGCTACATATCCATACTTGATCTATGTCATTTGGTGGTGTTCATGTATGTGAGGTTTAGTTACGAATAATGTAACAAAAATCGTCTTGATCCTATATTAACATGATTAATGGACGAGATTATTTAGAGATGACTTTGGTCATGATAGCAAAAGGTTTTGAACTCATAAGGCATTATGCAATGATATATATTTAGTCCAAGTGGAAGAATGTTGGATTTTAGATATTTACATATATATATATATATATATATATTAATTGTATAATATGTGCTATCATAATTAATTTGTCCAATATAAAGTGATCTAATATGGTTTAAGTTAAATGGGTTAAAATAATCTAATTAGTATGAGTTTTTATGCGTAAAAAACCTAAAGTCTTATTTCATGCTTTATGATGGGCAAAACTTGGGGAATAAGGAAAGTGTGTATATATATATAGAGGTTATGTTTCTCAAATCTCTATGTATGTTACTTTTCCTGACATCCTATCATCAAAAAGTGAGAACCTTACTCTCTAAAATATATACATAGTAATTTGGAAGATCAATAACCACAATAATCAAGAATCAAATCCGTAGGCTCAAGAATCCCATCTGAGTATTTAAGAATCACATCCGTTCGTATAGATTCAGGTAAGATTTCACATCTAATCTTTAATTTATGTTCTTGGTGATTAGACAAAAAAATCCCGATTATAGTAACGTTGGTTGTCGTAATGTTAAAATTAATTTTATATCCCAACATTTTCTCCTCTGCAACAATGGATGCCCATGTGATCATTCCCCTAACCATCCATGACAACTACCTGAAAACAACAATATGGGGCATGAAGACTTGGATGTGCATAATCGAAGATTCATGTACCTCAGTGCATCCTGGTGTCTCTGTACTCTTGCCTTTTAATCATTATCAAATAGTAATATTGCAAATCTGACTTGACCAAAGAGAAGTAGAGCAACGTCATCCCTTGGAGTATTTTATTAGCTTAGTTGCTACCTCCATGGTCTTCTACTTGGCATGAAGATTGTAATTATTGTTGGAACTCCCTACCAACGTTTACCCCAGGATCTTCCTTAAGGTAGTGCTACAAGCGGTTGGGTTTTGCATATCCACACTTGTCTTCTACTTTGCAGCGATGGCAGATATCAAGAATAGTAGAGGTTTGAAGGAGTAGAGAACATCGAAGATTTACTCTTTGTTGACCTCTGGGCCCCATAACAACTGAAATACTTTCCATTTTTATGGTATGTTTTACCAGAATTTTCCCGGATCCAGGATAATGATAGGTCTCTAAGCTCATCACCGACAGTTGGAACCCGATCAGTGGAGAAACTATGAGCCTTTTTGGGGTTAAGCAGTAGGAGGTGAAGTTGATTAGAGCCCATCATTTGTAATTTTTGTTTGGTACCCTCGGTAGTATTAGTAGTATTATTTTTGTGTTTGTAGTTATGTTTGCTTTAAGTTCATACTAACGTATTAATAGTTGTATTACTTTCCTTCTCTTGCTTGTTCCTACCTTTGGTATGTTATTCCAAAGAAAAGCTAGAATTTTTGGAGCAAGAGTTTCATTCTTCTTAGAACTCCTATTTGACAACATTATATTTTCTAGGGCCCAAGGTTCTTTCTATTTGTTTGCAAGGTTAATCTTTAACTTAAGATTTGAGAACATCCAATCACTGTTATAATTTCATCTAGTTCTTTTTAAGTTTTTTTTTTTGGTTATTCCAATGTTTATTTTTGCATGACTTATTATTTCAAAGCATGCACAGACCTGGAAATTTGGTTACCTAAACTAGTGATTATAGGTAGTTTTGCATTAATCTTATATGTGAAATACTCCTTGAATACAATTCTAATAGGAGTCTGATCCCTAGTAATTTCATAAAAAAAAAAAAAAAAAATAAACATCTAGCCCTAATCATTCCACTTGAACTTTGATCCTTCCGGTATTGCTCAGTTATGGGCCACTTGAACTTATTACTTATTCCTATATATTATGTCCAAATCAATAATCTTTTTTTTTTTTTGTTTTTTTTGTAAAAGCATAAATCATTAATCTATTTCTTCTATACTTGAAAATTGAATTTGATTGTTAGTTGGGTCGGTCAATTTTTTGCTGGTACTAAAGGTTAAAACGATGCGAGTCGAGCTCCAAATTTTTTGTGTGAGGTTCGAACTAATATAGTTTTAAACATAGAGCTCGAACTCAAGTTCAAAAAGTTCGACGATGACTCGAGTAGAATACACATATGCTCGAAATCGACTCGCCAATATATTTGGGCTCAAGCAAGCTCGACTTGACAGGAGCTTTTGTACGAGTTGCTCGCAAACTCGATTGGTTTAGTACCCTAGCTTGTACTAGTGGTTTGTTGCTATAGGTGCTCATGGGTTGGGTTTTCAATTTGACAGATTTTTGGGTCAAAAAATTAAAATCCAAACCCAACTTAAGTATTAGTCAGGTGGATTAGTCAGCTTATTTGAGCTAAAAAAACCATTAACTAATAAAAAAATTATAAAAATTCATGATTATAAATCATCCATTAAAAAATATGTTTATTTCATTCTTGTACTAATTATTTCATGTAACTTATATTTGTTCCCTTTTCATTCTTGAAATAGCATATAATTATCATATTGTATATTCTTCTACATTTTATTCTTGTCCTAACAATTTCATATTTAACCCATTTAACCCAAATTGATTTGGGTTGGTCAGGTTTGAACACTCTATTTTATTTTTTTAGTTAAGGTTACAGGCATGAAAAGTAAGAAGAAGTCATGTGTAGATAAGTTACAAGTATGTGATTTTCTTTGAAAGTGGTGAGCCTAAATTAAATGACAAGTGGTTAGCCTAGATTAAATAGTTAAATTAAATGACAACTTGCTTTGATTAAAGAAATGCCAACTCTTAAAACTAATCTATATCTATATCTATACAATTATAAAAGTATGAGTAATGTTTTTCTCCTAAGGTCTCGTTTGGTTGGCAGGAAAGTAAAGTTACTAGGATTATGATTACGAAATGTTGTTCAGTGAAAAAATATTTCTTTATCATGTTTGGATACTATCAAGAATATTCATAGGAAAATTATATAAATTCTTTTCCCAATATTTGGTTCAGAATGAAATAGTATGGAATGTATTTTAATTTTTTTTTTTAAATTACAAAAGTATCCTTACTTTAATCTAGTATATTTTTTTGTAGTGGCAACATCCCAAACCTCAACCTTTGGCATATTAATGAAAAAGTTCATTTTAGTAATAGCAATAGCAATAGCATCCCATAGAAACCCATATTGATCAAAAATTACTATTTCCATAATAGCATAAAAACCAATACTAGATGCGAAAAGGTGATATCTGAAATGCGGTTGTGAAATTATAAGATATAAAAAGGTGAAATCTGGTTATGAAATCTGAAAAGCAAAATAAATGAGAACAGAAGTCCAAAATCCTTTTTATCAATAAATCTGAAAAAAAAAAAAAAACAAAACCTTGTGTGAGGATGTTTTTAATAACGATGAAAGTTAAAAAGGTAGGATTTTATTCAAATGATACTGCACAAATAAGAAAAGAAAGGGAAGAGGGCCAAAAGTTGGAGAAGAAAGGAAAGATGGTTGAAAGGTCTAGAGCATATTTTTGGATTAAATTTCCAAAAAAAAAGTAATCAAAATATCAATGAGATATGAGGATTTAGAATCTTGGTATTGTTCACCCACTTTCCTTGTTTTAAGAAAAGTTTTTACTTTTCCAACAAGTCAAAAAATGAACCAAACATCAGAATTTAAATTTTAGACAAAAAATTACTTTCCCAACCAAATGAGGCCTCATGTGTTTCTTCCTTTTTTGATCTACCTGAATTGTTCATAATGAAATGATGATATACTATCATAACTAATGGGAAAATAGGTCATTATATTTGAGTTTTATCCAAGTAATAATTTGCAAGTTTAATTTCTCTAAGCGTCAAAGTCATGTGTTTTGAGCTATTCTAAATGACAAGTTCAATGTGTATGCGCATGTGCTTTGTATGGGGTATTTCATGTATCTTGAATTTACTATACCTCACGTATAGATTGGATTCATATTAGTATATGAGAGGTCGTCTTATATACCTATAAATATCCTTCTTGGAGTTCAAAATCAAGTGAACAAGATGATAATTGTTCTCTCTTTAATTTCCTCCATCGATCCAACAATCCAATTATCAGTAATTTTTATAGCCTAAAAATTTGACTTGTGTCACTAAAGTTATTATGTCGAGTTCATCAATTGATCTAGTAAAGGACGTATGAAATTGCAGTTAATAAGTGTAAGCGGCATATATGATATCAATTTGTTCAAAGATGGATTTCAAAAGAAACATGAATTCCAAATATGGAAATATTTTTAGCAAAATTGTCTTTCTATTCCAAGATACACATTTTATTATGTGTTTTGTATGTGTTTAATCAGGAATTTTAGTTTTGGGAAGACACAAGATTACGATTGCTCTTAAAAAAATTTAAAAAATTGGAAATTCACAATATAGAAAGAACAATATTAATTATCCCCTAACTTAAGTAAAAATATGAGGAACTCTTAAAAGGAAAATATCAAAAGATGTAATATAAAATGAACAATGTTAATTATCATTCAATAATTATGTCTTACCCAAAAGATATTCAATAATTATGTTCCTAATTTAGATATTGCTCTACCAAGTCTGCTATCAAAAGCATCCCAAGATAAATTGAAAGCCATTAATTATAAAAGGATCTTATACTATTTTTGGAAATTTGATATATCTGTGTAATAGAAATATACATCATGGCATTATAAATAAAAGAAGAAAATGAGTATAAATAATAAAGATAAAATCCATAATCAAGAAAAACTAAAAAATTGACCTTTGAAATAGAATAAAGATATTATATATTCAACCAACACATAATTTTTAAAAACATAAGTATATGTCAAACACCAAAAAAAAAAATACACCAAATCATAGTCGTATTAGATGGGTCTTAGATAAAATTTATTGTGAATGCATGGGCAATGTTCTTCTTTATTTTTCATACATTGAATCATATGAATTTTCTTTGCTTAGTAACTATCATGAAATACTTCATCATGTTTGTAATTAAACTATTTTGTAAGATGCATTAAAGAGAAAGTTGACTTATAATTTTCCATAGATGATTGACTATTTAAATATTACAAGATAAAAAAGGACCTATATCACATTTATTTCATATAATTAACCCTACATAACTTCATTAAAGATTTAATTAATTTTTCTATAATAATAACTATAACAATTTAGTTCCAGTTGAATAAAGCAAGTAAAAAATATAAATATTTTTAACTAATTCAAATAAATTTAATTTTTTTATGAGAAACTGGAAAAATAAAATTTTAATTAGTCACAAGCAATACATGTATATTTCACTAGTATTTACAAGTTGAACAACAAACTCATATTAATGAAATAATACAAGAGATTGTCGCTCCAAAAAATACTCTTTTTTGTTTCAGACCTTCGTATAATTTCATTTAATCTCCCACTTGTACAAGGCTCGTCTGGGAATCTCTTGGCGAGTAAAGTTCATTATTTTAGGCTTTCGAGTAGAGCTCTTAAATGGAGGTTTTAAACATTAATTATGTTTACTGTAAATCACATGGATTCATTCACAAACTGAGGATGGAAAGACAAGTGAACATAAAACCAATCCCATTTGATCAACAAAATGTAACCTTTCTAGACGGAGGATAGATCTAAAACCAATTTATTTGACAACTTTATCGGGAAGGGAAAGAGCGAAGAACCCTCACAAAGCAATTGATAACATTTGACATCGAAACTTAAGCAGCACCATACAGACAAAGGTAATAATTGTTGCTCTTAAAAGCAACAAATCCTTAAAAAGTTCTAAGTGCTGAATTACATTAAGATATTACTGGGTCTAAAAGATATGGCAAAAAGAATGAAAACTTGAACAAAAGGATAGAACTGAAGGTAAGGGGGAGAAGAAAACATCTGGTTGAGTACGGATTAATAAAAAAAAGTCAATATCAAATTCCATTACATTACTAATAGCCAACCAAAAAGTAGAATGAACGGGCAAAAACAAAATTAGACCGGCCAACAGAGTCTAGCTCCCAGGCCTTGTTTGATGCAGAGGCAACGGTGATTGACAAAACAAAGCAAGGCTCTCAATAGCTCCTCCAGCTTTCCATACAATGCCTTTGGATGCAACTCTTAAAGCAACAACGAGAAAAAAGTATTTTTCTGTAGCACAGAAAGAGCAACCGCTACATAAACATCCGAGAAATGCCAACACTTAAATATTCCCAAAACTTTCAACTGCCAGAGGAAAAAATGAGGTGAAAAAAGCGAATTCCCAACAAAGAATTAGATTCAATGTTCGATAAATAATTAAAGACAAAATTTTGGCTAATGCATGCAAATATTAGCTTCATCATTTGGTAAAGCAGCAGACAACTTATAATTAAGGGTGATGCAGCAGGCAACCAATGAATCTTTCCTTTTTTTTCAGTAAGAGCTCATCATAGAGTGGATAATTCTGAAATAAGTAATCCAGAAACTAGAAACATGAAATCGCATATTTATGGATGGCTTGGATGACCGCTTTCAAAAGAATCTCTTTTCCGGGCTACTAATAATTATTGCTCCTTCCACCCCTGTATGCGGAGCCAAACTCTATCCTTGATAGCTGTAAAAATATCCCTCTAATGGTTCAAAGTCAGTGGTATCAATCGCGCGGTTGAGCTAATGACTATTCTACATCAGTCGTGGTAGTATCAGATTGGCATCGAACAATAATTTGCCCAAACAATAAACATACAAGGTGGAATAAGAAATTAACTAGCAACAAATAAGGCTTATAATTTTATTTTATATTTGTATATAGGCCGACACGGTGTATCGGTATCGGATCGAAGAAGATGTTTTAGATATGACTCGCCAAGTTGACGTGAACTCAATCGAGTCGTTGATGGTTAATTCCTTAAAGCTCATGATTGTCGTCCCTCAGCTACAATCTGTATTCCTTTGAGTTTATTGTTGTTATCTTGATGCCTCCTGAATCAAACAAGAGAAAAGATCTGCACACAATAGAAAGAGATACGGAGACAAAGGGTTACCCTGACAAATATCCCTAGTTAGAATCATGGTTTAAAGTTGTGGTTGCGGTGATGATAGCGGATCGTATCGTTCCACATCGGTTTTGGTGTATCCGTCGCGTATCGATTGATATACCAATTTTGCTATTAAAAAATTATTGAAAAAATACAAAACAATATTTGCCTTTTGACATAATAATACAAAAAATACTTACCTTTTGACAAATAAGAATTGTTTCACCAATTTATTCTAATTTGATGTAATTTATAATTACTCCTTTAATAACGCAGGAGCAATTTAGTGTAACTTGGTGTAATTTATAATAAATTAAATTTTTTTTCACTATTAACCTTCTATAACTTCCGTTAATTAATCACTACAAATAACTTAAACTCCCAACCTCCATTTAAATAACTATTATCTTTTAATTTTATTTATTAATTTTTTTTACGGTAAATTCCGTACATGTAGGGTGTGTCTTTATCCCTAGTTAGAATAATTTACACTAATTTGTTTGGGTTATATTAAATCAAAACTTCTTATTATTTTTTGGTAATAAAGTATTCGAAGTAGTAATGTAATGTGGAGATATATGTATATTGTCACATTTCATGAGTATAATAGTTTATTTTGTTAGCAATTGCGTTGTAGGTGAAAAATTAAGGCCTTGGATTTTATAGAAAAAAATGGACCTAAAAATAAAAAGCTTTCCATGCCCAATATTTGTATTATTAGGGCCCAAATCCATACTGATTTACATTTGTCTAGGGTTCACATAGGTTTCCAACAGAAACACCTCTTCCTACCTTCTCAATTTTCACCACTCAACTTTCTATTCACTGCTTGACTTTCTGCTCCCCGTCCCAAGTCCCAACTCTTCCTCGGACCTTCTTATCTCTTAGGTTTTTTGCTCCCAAACTCTCTCTTGAAGCCACAAAACTCTTTGAATGATGTATTTTCACACTGAAGTAGAATTGATTGTGTTGGAAGGCTAATTATCTTGGAGTTTGAAAGCAAGTTTTCTAGACGATGGATCCGTCTGTCATCAGAAAACAAGTTTTTAGATTTGACTGAGTCGCCCGAGTCAACTCAGAGTGACTCGGACGATTCTCTCAGATTTATTGACTCCTTGAGTCAAATCACCATGGATCGCCTGAGTCCGTACAAGTTGCCATCGATTCTAGTGTCTTTGGTACATCCAGGTACGAACTCGGAGTGGCTTCCTCTATTCCGATTACGACTCGGTCAAGTCAACTCTGGCTCGGCCTAGTCTTTGAACTATGGTTAGAACCATGTTACCAAATTGGCTTCCATTCATCAAGAAAGAATAAGAAACAGAGCTCACACATAATTTAAACGTATCTGCTAAATTATCCAAAAAGTCTAATTTTAATAAAACTTTAAAAAGGAAAGTTCAGTGAACCCTATTTTATGCTTTGTTCATACCCAATTTAAGTGACATAAAACCCTCCTGTTATTGCCTGACGTCTTAGTCTCAATGAAATAGTTAACCTCATAGGCTATAAGAACATTATTGGTTATAAGACGACCAGGAATAAAAGTGGACTGACACTCATAAGCAACCGTAGGGATAACTGAAGATTCTATTGGCAAGTGCCGTAGACGCTATTTTATACAACATTCCACAAGCTTATAGGGCAGAATTGAGACAGCTCTAGGGTTGACACACGTAGAAATAAGAATGATTACCATAAATTTTAACTACTTATCAAAGATACCATAATTTAGAAAGGAAAAGACAAAATTACTCACATAATGTTAGATAATGTACCCGAACTTCTTAAAGAAAACAGGACTTACATTGTCGCTACTCAAGAATTAAGTAGAGTATCGTTCTTACGAGAAAGAGTGAATGAATTAACAAATAATCACAACAAAACTATAAACTTTACTTGAGTAATCGAAAGAGAATAAATTAACTAATTAAGCTAAATTAAAGACAACAACAATTGAGAGTATGCACAAACAGAAGCATAAATAAAGACAAGAAACAAGAAATTAACTAAATATCCTAAAGAATTGATTTCACCTAACTAACATAACCTTAAAACTTAACTCAAACATGTATAAATCAAGATGCACATAAGATGGTAAAGTTCCCTAAATTGTACTATATTTTCTCAAGTCAATAACTATTCCAATTAGATTCATTTTCGAATAAGTCTTTTTTAGAACTCATCTAGGCAAATAGAATCAGAACATCAGGATCTTTGGAACCCGTTACTGTTAGTACTCTTTCGATCTACTATACGGATCACACATTTTATTCATATGATCAATCTTCCAATGTAAGCATAAACAACTCATGGTGTGAATTTTCTTCGAGTAATATTTAAATATAAATTCCTAGATATGATTGCACAACAAGTCATATATAAAAAAAGTATTACGAACAATAACATATATTCTTATATACAAACAATATGAAAAGATTAAATTTTTATTCAAGTGAAGTACTCATAAAGTATGTAGTTGGACTACTTCAACCTCTAATACAAAACTAAGACATGAAAAAAAGAAAAAGAAAGAAAACGCTAGAAGCCATTGCGAGTTGAAGAAAAAAATCGTTACTTGGAGCCTCTTGACGGATGAGCATGTAGTCTTCTTGACAATCCTCCAATATCATTTACAGTTGTAAGCTAATCTATTGTACTCCTACACCTACAATATGGTACTATCTACTCTAATCTAACCTACTACATATTAAAATAGATCCTTAAGGATCCTATTTCTAGTTACAAGATGTCTTGGTGTAAAGGTAGGGTTTTGGACTGAATTAAGTCCATATAGACCCACAACAGGATTCGGGCATAGTCCTCATCATGAGTTGTCTCGTTCAGATACTTAACGTAACACCGTGATGCTTCAGTTGGCCTTCACAAAAATGCCGAAACACTCTTTTTTTAATATATTTTGGAATGCCACGGCTTTGCGACCCTCGACTAACTTCTTCAGTTTTAACTCTGTTCCACCTTGTGTATCTTTTTCGTTTCAATTCATCAATCCAACTTCAATCCTACAAAATAAAAAACAACACATAAAAACCACAAAAACAAAAACATGAAAGCATGCACATAAATACTAAAAATTGTTCAAAATGTAGACCGAAATGAATGCAAATTAACTCTATTTATAGAGTTATTAGTGATCTCTCTCCTTATTCTGGCCGTTTACTTTCGAAGGAGCAGATAATGGGAGTAAACTTTTCGATGAGTTCAGCCTCAAGTTGCTTTGTCGTTGATAGCATTGCTTGCATGGGATTCAATTTAGCAAAGTCATGTAGAACATCTAAAGAAAGTTGGAGGTGTTTTTGATTGGTAATGTCTAGTGATATTCGGTGGCATCCGGTCCTACATTGCTACACCACAACGTACAACACGTACCACGTTTGTCATTTTATGAAATGATTCACTTAATTTACTTCATTATTAAAAACAACCTGTATCATTTCGAATGCAAGTGAACCTTGCAAGTCTCGATCTGGCTTCATAGAAAAAAAAAGTGCTTGAGAATTGAGATTCGACAGAAAAACAGTCCAACTGTTTCAAAAGTTGGTATTTCAAACTTTCAAAATATTTATGAAATATTAGTTATTATGTGTAATCTATCCAGATTTAAGTTACTTCTGAGTTTGGCTAGAATTAGTATTCGTGTTATTCTATTTCAATTTCGAAAAGAATAGGTTGGGTGAAATTGAATGGAATCAAGTACTCAAGCTACCTAGTGGTGATGTTTTTGCTTCATCTTCAAAATGATAAACAGTACTGTCAAATTACACTAACCGTTTATACACGTCAGAGGTAATAGCTACTACATGATGACCTTTATGTTGTTCGTTCCATCTTCAAATACATACAGAGAAATGTCTCCTATATCAATGGTCACAAAACACATTGAGAAATGTCTCCTCGCTTAATAGTCATAAAACACAAAATACAGTCATACAGTGAAAATATACAGGTATTTCAAGCTTTTCAAGGCTTTCTTTGCTTGTGTTGAGGCAGTATACTTTCTTAAAATTTCTTTCGACTTCTTTCCATTTATACATCTGCATCCCATACTTTTTCCCAAAAAGAATATTTTGTGTGAGCTTTGGATAAATGCAACTCTATAAACCAAATATGTAGAAGACTGGAAATACTCACCTGTTGGCCAGTTATTATGCACAGTTTATCCACACTAAAACATTGTAATATTTACCATTCGTGGGCAAGAAAAGAAACATAAATAAATACATAAAAAGAAAAGCTTCATAAAGCAACTTGATAAATGCACTTCTAGATCTCAAAGAAGTGATCGAGTAATCCAGCCCTGTTGACTACAGAGTAATCCAGCCCTGGTGACGAGTATACAAGATAGAAAAATACCAAGTAGCAACTGTAACTTAACTTCCAAATTTACTTATTCTGAGAAGTCAATTAAATTTGTTTGGGGACAAATGATGGTTTCCAGTCCAACCATTGTTAACTTCCAAAGCAAACTCATGGCAGCAAATATGACTTCAAAGAAAGTTTCGGACATCCAAAGACTTCACATCAGGCACCTCTTCATCCTTGAATTCCTCCCTGAAAAATAGAAACATAAGGTAGGGTTAAGAAGTCACAATAGTAGTTGTAAAAGAAGAATCTAATTCGATGGAATCCTTCCTCTCTTTTTTTTTTTTTTTGGGGGGGGGGGTTTCGGGGGAGAATTGTTAGAAAATGGAATCAGATATGCCAAAACTTGCCGCCCTGTTAGATTGGGAAAGCCAAGTAAAAATACATTGGTTTTTTGGTTTGATCCGTGCAAAGACACACCTGCTATGTACTTAACAGTCCAACTAACATCAAACAGCTTCAGCAGCATGCTCTTTCTCAATAATCTAGTGATCTACTTCAAGCTACTTCTAAACAATTACATAGATTTTTTGGCCATTGGGTCCATAATCCTCAATGGTTACTGAAATTATATATCATAAAACATGAACTTACTACAAAGAAGTTAATATAGTCTGTCAACATCATATATAATCAGTCATCAGCAAATTGTTCAATTTCCTGAGTATAGGTGTATGTCAATAGATAACTTTCGTTTTTACATGCATAATTAATTTTGTTTATTTAACAAGATTATAATACATCAGAGGTCAATAAGAGAGTTTCTGTGTACTGTTTTTTCCTCCTATCCCATCATAGGAAACAAGAAATTAATAAAACACAATCCCCGAACAATCTATCTCAAATATCCAAAATTTACATTAAAGCAACAACAGAGTTATCAAAATGTTTTCTACATTAAAGAGCTACAGGGTTCTCACAACAAAATCAGACGAATAAGCTATGGGACATATACATCAAAATGGTCAAGTGCATATACCTCTTCTTTTGAGTTTCCATTGCCTCGAGTACATCCTTTTTAAGCTCCTCCAGTTGGGCTTTTGCAATTTTTAGTTCTAGCTGTTCCTCATACTTTGGTAAATCCTCCTTCCGAATTCCAAGCCTGAACAAGTAAGCATTAACATGCACTTCAGATCTCTTTGCGTAAAACACACTATCACATATTAGAGTCTCTTTTTTCATAAAATTCTTTAAAACAAAATTCTAAGAAACTTCAACAAGACTCTTTAGGAATATAATTTCAATAGTCAATGCCCATGGGCAAGCCAAGATGCACATGCAATCAGGTTGATGGTAATTCCGGATGACATATCATCATTCATGCAGTTACACATGAAAGAAAGTTGGAAAAGTGATTTGCCTACATCTTCCAGCATTTCAATTTAAGTTTGAAGCAAAAGAGAAGTTAGCATCACTTCCATAAGGGCCAACAGCCTGCTGAACTTCAGTTATGATGGGGCTGTATTGACAAGGTTTTGCTTCGGTTTGTGCACCTTTCAGATTCACAAACAGAGGGATATATAAAGTTCATTCCTATTGTGAGTGATAATGGTTGCAAATGAAAGAAAAACTCAGTTATTTGGATAGGAAATACCCACTTTTGATTGATCTTGTCAAATTCAGCTGTAGTAAGAAGAGCCATTCCATTTTTGTCATTTCGCAATAGAGGTTTCTTGATTTCCTTTTCGACTTTTTCCAATGCATCCATCATCATTGCTTCCGCACCAAGTTCATCAGGGAGGCCTCTCCTGAAGAAAAATTAGAAAAACAGTTATTCCTACTACTAATACACCATTACATCATTGTTCAACTAAGCAGAGGTGTGTTCTTGTGGATGAGTACATTGTGGATCAAGGCATGATCTTAATCCTGAAGGTTGTGGCAGTGCAAGCAAGTCTTAGATACTAAATAGACATTTCCTGCATGTTGGTCACAATATGAATCCAGTAACCAAATATGCACAGAAGCTTATAACTTGCTAACATGATGTTTGCATTGAACCCATCGGATAACAAATTTGACCTTTTTAACTTTTCCTTCTGAAAATATTACCTTGCAAACTTATTTATCCCTTGAGATATTATGGCTGACACAGTATGAAATCACGTCAACTTACAGTAGCTGCTCTCTCTCTGGGGAAATAAAGATTGTAGAAACTCAAGGTGCTCTGTTATCCTAAAGCGGATCTGAAATTCTTATACACGTTTAGTTTGAGTATCCAGCCTGTATTTTATTTTCAGCAAATGTCTTTTTCCCATTTTCTTCTGAGGTCTTATAGGCTATTCACCTTGCAAGGAAATGACTATATGAAAGGGCAGAAGACTAAAAACACAATATGGTAGCACGCATGCACAAATGGAAGTGAGCAATAGCTTAAACAAAGTGCTGACCGCTCCAAAAATTTAAGTTTTGATTGATAGGACATACAATTTATTTAAGTTGTCACAGATGTCAAATTGCAACAGAAAAGCATGCAGCTTAGATTGCGAATAAACATGCTAAAGTGAAAACTAAACAATTTTTTCATCAGATGAAGTAAAAAGAATATTAGATGAGAAAGTTTACTATTCGAAATCCTGTATCAACAACATCATGTTGAGTTATTTATAATGTTAAAATGCAAATCAGTAAGTAATGCTCATTTGACATCACTTAAGTGCATAACAGACTCTTAAAATGTATGAGATACAAATTAAAATTTAAAAGTATAATCATGAATACAACTTTTTAGCTATTTAACAAGAATCACATCTTTGGTTTTGAGCGTAAGAATATAACTGTATGCCTATCAAACTAATCCTCTAAAATACTTTCAAAACTGCACAAGGCTATCTGTATAATTCATGGAGTAATAACCCGAAAAAAAAAAAAGGATCTTGTCAATTAAATAAATTTTACTTTCCAAAATACTGTAAAATCGTATATTTCAAGGCTCACAATAACATGCACCCCTCCATGAAAAGATGATGCCACTTGGTCAAATTTGTTGTGCAAGTATGATTGCCTTCTAGGGTTTTCCAAGTTTCCAAGTCCAAATTATCTCATATTGGTACTAATCAATCTCATTTAGATGCTTATTATGCTGAGCCGGTAACACGTGGCCCTCAAATGCATCTACATATCACTAGGATCATGATGTAGAATCAGACTATTACGAGGTGGTTAGTAGATCCAAAACAGCAGCTGAGGAAAGGAAGTTTCAAAAACATGCCTTTTGAGGGATTATGGGCAGAGTGGACATTTAGTTGGTGGAAAATGGAAGAGGAGCATACTTTATTCTTATCTCCTTCAATGTCAGTAGATATGTTCGAGCATCAGGAATATCTCGAGTCTTTGTCTGAATGGTGTACTGAATTCTCTGGGACTCCGAGAAGAGATTTGCCCTGAAAAAAATTACACATTAATACTACTGTAGTGACCAGAATTCAATTATGTAATAGACAACTAATGAAGGATGCGAGGCACCCTCATTTGTTACAAACAACCAACCTCGGTAAGGTTAAGTGAAAGCTGGTCAATAGAACGCAATGAACATAACTCACTCAGTATTGGATCAAGTACAGATTATTATTAGAGGGGGGGAAAACATCTACTACCATAAGTCTTACTATCAAATGCACCTGAGTTATGCGTTACTTTATTTTCAGTACTTAGGCCTAAACAGAGCCTGCAAGAGCTTATTACTTTAAACTGTCCAAAGCCAACTTAGAACTTCCTCATTCTTTCATAATGTTAGCTTCAATGGACAAGAATTAGTAGCTTGCCGTTGAACCGTGAAAGGGATACTAGCTTCTGAAGAAACTATTCAGATGCATACCTTTAGCAGCATTTACCAGTTCATTGTTAATATTGTCCGAAAAGTACTTAAATTGCTTGAGCCTTCAATAAATTTTTTGAATTATTTACTCCCATATCTTCAAACCCAATGTCCACATTTCTATTTGCTCCAAAATTGTGTGCAATGTTTTAAACTATAAACATTCCCTCCTGTTTAGTTCAATGATAATTAGTAATCTTGCCCCAGTAAACTACCTTCAAGTTTAAGGCCTCAGATGTTCTCTCAATTTACTGCTACATGCACTCATTAATACATTGCTGGATCTCACCTAGAATTTCCTACCAAGTCGAAAATTTGGATCTCCAGTTAGCATTCTTGCAGGAGAGGGTATAATATATGCCCTTTCCTATTTCTAGAGTATAAATAAAAATTGTTTGGAAATATAAAAAGAAGTAATTGGTAGAGGACACCCAGCAACTCTACTTATTTCTTTTGGGAGAGAGTGAACACGAGAACAAGAAAGAATGATCGTGCAACAAATTATTCCACCAGAAATTTAATAAAACTAGGTTCCTCCCGTCCATACAAAATGGTAACCTGCACTTACCTACAGAAGATGAATTACCATCTACAAATAAAGTAGCCCAAATAATCGTTTCACAAAGGGAAGAGTGATGGGATGTTTTTCGAAGAAAATACCACTTACTTCTCTCTGACAGTCTTCATAACCTTGGCATATTGCGTAACTGCTGCAGGATCATCAGGGTCGATGGTGATCTTTTCCTTCTTAACAATCCCCAATGCCGTCTCAAATTTGTTCTTAACCTCCAAGAAAATGCTTTTCAACATCTCTTTCACCTCAAATACATGAAATAAGTTAGAAACTTCAAGAGACCTGGACCATGGACAATAATGTCTTAAAGTAATTACAATTTAACACAGCATACATAGTAGACCAGATAAGAATTAATGCTGAACTTTATACAAACTTAGAAAATTACTCGAAGCCAAAACATGGTTGCCACATCAATGTATGAAATCACCCAGTTAATATAACTGTTAAATAATAAAACTCCAAACTTTCACAATAACAGAAGAAAAACCCCCTTTATTTGGTTCCACTAATAAGTAAAATCTAAAAATATTATTGGTAGCACAATGCAACAAGTAGACCAACAATGCTAAGAGTTAATATCTGTCACCGTAATTAGACACCGAGATTGACCACTTACAAGCCAATACAAGAGCAGTACTTATACCTTTTCTTCTAACACGATCAGTTATAAATCAGTATATATCTAATTCTGGTGACATGAAGTCTTAGTGAGTTTCACACTCTATCAAATCAAGAGAAAAAGAATAACAATGAAAGGAAAGAAATAAGTGTTTTTAACAAACATAACTAACCATCTCCCTTGAGAGCTGGGGGAGCAGCACCTTTGGCATCTTTAGCAAAAGAACGAACCGATACATTGTGCTCAGGCCTCAAAACGATCTGACCAGCGTGGAGCTATATAAACATAAAGAAATCTAGGATTCAGAAACCGTGAAAAGACCCTTTGGCTTGTAAAAAAATCCTAATAACAAATTATGCATCAACAGACAGAAAATCAATTAACAATTTAAAATTACAAGGATGATGGAATACTACTCTATCTTTTACCCTAATTCAGCTTCATTAAAAAATGCAATCTCCTTTCCTTCATTCCCCATTTCGAAAGAGACGCTAGTAAAAATTTCAATTACTATATCGTTTCACT
The DNA here is from genome assembly GCA_025175665.1 of Cinchona pubescens. Lineage (NCBI taxonomy): Eukaryota > Viridiplantae > Streptophyta > Magnoliopsida > Gentianales > Rubiaceae > Cinchona > Cinchona pubescens. The sequence goes on along the minus strand of JANKKI010000027.1, from coordinate 1,771,965 downwards.
TTCCTCACTATACATGATGAACTCCGGATAACAAATAATCTTTCCCTTTCAAACTTTTTACTGCATTTTCTACCGTTGCGAAAAAAAAAAAATTTTTCCGGGTCATTTCCCAGAATTCACCATTATTCTTATACATTTCATGAAAAGACATATTTCAGTGCAAAGCAACTTCGTTAAGCAATTTATTCCAGATCCATATAGTATTATCCTCGAGCCCTAAAAAATGAACCCCATTTCTAAAACTATCAATAATAACAATATTATTTCCCTTACCACATATAAACCTACACAAGATCAAACAATTTTTTCCAAAACAAGTAATTTCTCCAATAAATATAAGCCCTAATAACAGTACATTAAGTTCAAGAACTGCAAAAAAAAAAAAAATTTAAAAAAAAAAGAACTAAAAATGTTAAAATAGAGAAGTCAACATCATTTCTTCTCACATTTCATAATCATTTCTACATTTCGTTCACTTCCAAACCCTAATGCTCGAAAAGTATCATTTTTGTCCTTCAAATTGATAAAAGTACTAAAAAACAACAAATCCAAAAACAAAAAACAGAAAAAAAAAAAGGGTAGGAGATAAAAAAGAGCGAAGTAATGGTAGTATACCGGTTTGGATTTCGAAAGCATGCGGGAAGCAAAAGCCATTGATGATCAAATTCTTCAGGGAATTTTCGTCGTCGTCGGTGATTTTAGGGTTTCTCTGAATTTCTTTTTCCGCCGTCGGGCGGATGCGGTATAGAAATGGCGGAGTTTTGACAATAGTGACGGAGTTTTGAGAGCTTCAAGGTGAATATGCGTAATTCTGTACTGTTGTGTATACGTGGCAATCATTTTACTAACCTCAAATCTCCACCGTTGAATCCACCTCTATAGTATCATTATTTCTTGAACATTTTATTTGACGAAAAAAAAAAAAACTTTTATTTGAGTTAATTACAGTAAACCATTACTTTAATTACCCCCGTCAGCTTTATTTTGTAGCACATACCCCCCCCCCCTCCCCCCGCATACGCCCATGTTTTTACATCTTATTTCCATTCTTAGTTTTTTTTTTTAACAATTTTTTTTTTCCCTCAGTATTTTTCTTTTTAATGTTGCCCCACCTTTTTGGCGTTGTCGACAATGATGTCGTCTACGTTATGTTCCTAGATTCCCAAATTAAAAGTATTTTTTTTTAGTTTAAACATTTTTCAATTTTTACAAGAATGTTAATCACATAAAGTTGAAGGGGAGTAAATGATAAACCTGGATTGAATGGTGGTATAGTTGACATCACTTTTGAGGACGACATAAATTAGAAGGATAACTATTAAAAAATATAGGAAAAACATTAAAGAAGAGGAAAACAAGAAAAATATAGGAAGGTACTTTTATCCAACAGGGGTTAAATGTTACAAGAAAACAACAAAATATAGGAGGGTACTTTTATCCAACAAGGGGTTAAATGTTACAAAATAAAACTAATAGAGGCAAAATGATACGCTAGGTAAATTACAAGGTGATTTGTTGTAATTAATCTTTATTATTTTGGTGATGGCATTAATGAAAGCCAATTTTTGGTTGTTAAATTCCGAATTTTATCAAAAAACTCAAACTAAAATAAAATCAAAGGTTTTTTCAATCAGATTAATTTTGTTTATATATATTTATTCAACCAAATTATACAGAGATGGAGAAGGGTGGAAATTATGAATTAGCCAATTAGGGAGGGGAGAAAGAAAGTGAAGCCAATTAGAGTTTAGGATCAAGGAAAAAGTGTTAATAATTGTACTATTTGTTAATTTGCTCAACGGAATATCTAAATTATCAAATCGTTTATAGTTTTGGTTGATGATTTGTTTATGAAAAATAAAAACCAAACTAAACTATATAACCAATACATGAGTTTGGTTTTATAATGGTTTAATCCAAAATTAATTAACTAAAAATTGCAAACCAAATTAAATCAATTCGTCATTTTTTTATTAAATCAAATTGTGACCACCCTTAGTGAAGGGCATATTAATAAAGCTATGCAACAAGTCACAACAATTGCACGAGATACTACACAATGATAAACTAATATTCGATGATTATTGTACAATTTTATTTAGAGTACTTGCAATTTGGCAACCTTACCTTGTCCCAATTTATAAGTTGGAGTTTAGTCCATGGTATTTTAGTTAGGGTTATAAATTTAATAATTTAATAGTCTTGAGGTTTGTTTGTAAATATCTTCTCCTATATAATGACTATTTTAGGATTTGACTTGAGAAAAGGAGATTGCATTTTACTAATGAAGCTGTCTTAGGGTACACATGATAGATGTAGTATATTTCTGTCTCTATACACATCTAGATGTGTATAAGACACGTATAGTAGGATTTTTTTGACAAATAGACAATTCAAAAATAAATAAAATATGTACAACACATGAGAATTTGTCCATTATTTTGATGAATCATGGATGAACTTAGAACCTGTCTCTTATACACATCTAGCTCCTCCTAAATTTACTAACTTGACTCATTCTCCATGTACTCATTATATTCATCTTTCAAGGGCTGTCTCTTATACACATCTAGATGTGTATTCCATAAGAAATGAGAGAATTTATAATAAGGACCAAAACCTGTCTCTTATACACATCTACTACCGAACGACAGCTTTCAGGATTTCTATCCGCTCTTTACCTGCAAAATAATTCAAAAAAATTTGAATGCTCTCCTTTCTTTTACAAGTTGTGACTTATTATAAATGGGATACAAATTGCCTCTATTAGTTTTATTTTGTAACATTTAACCCCTTGTTGGATCTGTCTCTTATACACATCTAGATGTGTATAAGAGACAGAGGTATGCTTGAAGAGCACACGGAATTCAAGATAGATTATCTTTGAAGGGTGTTCAAGGCATATGGTCTTAAAGATCTTAGGTACATTGCAAATTGCACACAACCACATGTTAATTGACTTGAATATAATCTGTCTCTTATACACATCTAGATGTGTATAAGAGACAGGTTGTGAGTCTTGTGATGATTCATGTGATAAATGATTCAACATCATCATCATCATTATCACATGAATCATCACAAGAATCACAACTAGAGGTTACCTCATTATCGCCAAGTGCCAGCCATTTGAGTCCCAATCATCCTAGTGATTTGGAAGTTGTTGAGTGAGGCTTCCTTGATTGATGAAGTTTTAAATGCTGCTTCTTTTCCCTTTGCCTTTTATAAATTCTGTCTCTTATACACATCTAGATGTGTATATTCTTATTTGTTCTATAAGCTTAAATTGATTGATTGATCTATTGTATTCTTCTATGGCAATGGATTTAGGTTCTCATTCCTTAGGTAAAGCATTCAAATTTTTTCTATTCTTTTCACCCAAGGAATATTCTTTACCAAAACCTTCCAAATCCTTTACCATATCATAGACACTAAAATACATCTTGTTAATGTTCTCATGAGAACATAAAATAGCATTTATTTTTAAATGCTAAAGCAATTAATATCTGTCTCTTATACACATCTTTAACAATCTGTCTTAGCTTCAAGGACCTTCACAAATATATATGTATGTACAAATATATATACATATTTATACATATATATATATATGCTGTCTCTTATACACGTCTAGATGTGTATAAGAGACAGGTGTAAGAGTTCTTCTGCCCTCTTAAAGCATTATTGGTTGCCATAAATTTTTACTCAAAAGCGGTTAAGCTCAATATATGAGACCAAGCTCTGATACCAATTGTTGGCCCCAAAGCAATAACCTAAGAGGGGGGGGGGTGAATTAGGTTGTATCTAAAACAAACCTTTTTATGTACTTAATAGAAATTCAAACTTTATGCATCAAATGAATACAATAGATATTCAACAATTTAAGCTTAAAGAACAAATAAGAATATTGAGATTAAGATAATCAAACCAAACTCCCAAGCTTCTCAAGCTTGGAGCTTTCAACTACAAAGAGCTTCTTACAAGCGCAACTACCAAGTTCACAACTTGAAGTTCAACCACTAAAAGTCTCTTCAAAGTAGGTGAGACAATAACCTCTTGTACACAAATGAGGATCACTCTTGCTCACACTAATTTCCTTTAGTTGAGCCAAGAGTTTTACACTCACAACCTCCCTTTGTTACAATTGTTATCTCTCCACTCTTACACTTGAAGAACTTTTACACTTCTAAACTAGTGTGTTCACAGAAGTTGAATGTATTCGAGCTCAGCTTCGGAACCACCTTGCTTTCTCCTCAAATAGCACAAGAAGATTTGTAATCAATGTAGAAGTCTCTCCTTGTTAATTCAGACCTAGAGGTATTTATAGTTGCCAAAAATCTGCTTCCAATAACTTCCCAACGGCTATTTTCTATGTACTGGAAAACTAGCCGTTGGACCTTTCGGACGGCCGATGCAGCAAGAGTGCGTCCGAACAAACTAGCCGTTGGACCGTTCGGACGGCCGTTGCTAAACCTTGCGTCCGACACTGCGTCCGTTCTCTGTAGAGGGTATTCGTTCGGACGTCCGAGGATGCGTCCGAACATGCGTCCGATCGAAGCAAAGTCTTCTGGAAATATGATCGGACGCTGTTCTTCGTCCGAGACTTGCTTCAAATTCTTTGTGTTGGATGATTACCATCGTCCGAAGCTCTGTCACTCGGACAGTCATTTGCGTCCGTGAAGTCTTGTGGTTGTTTTGTTCGGACGATCATTTGCGTCCGAACCTACCTGTTTTTCTGCATACTTGTTATCAAACCATTAGTATGATTTGGTCATCATCAAAATATGATTAACATAACTGGGGTTCAACATAATGAAAACAATTGTAAATCGTGGTCTCCATATTTGTATAAGCAGAAAGGAGACCGGCGTTCTGAAGTCAAAATCAACACTTTGACTGAGTTCAAAACTTTGAAATTACCCTAAAACTACACTTATCAACATATAATAGTAGGAGTAGTATAGTTTAGTTAGATAGGATTGAGTAATCTTGTCAAGAACTTTTTTTTCCCATCTTTCATTCTATCTTTAATTTTAGCTTAATCTTTGGCTGTAAAAACTCAACCTTTTGATCTTAATTTATTGGACCTTCTTTCTTCTACATATTGATATCTATTTTACTTGTTTTCATCTAAGTTCTTTTGCATTTCATTAGTAGACTAATTTTCCTATTTTCGTGAATTAGTGTAATCTTGCATTTTAGTTATTAATCTTGCCTTTGATCTTGTATGTTATTCATTTCTAAGCATTAGCTAGTAGTGGGTTTTCTTCATCTATAGTCCTAGATCTTGTATTTCATTACTTTCTAAAAATATTAAAAATTGTAGAACATTCATATGTACCTAAGATAAATAGATCTGTTTAGGGTAAATTCCTTCATTTTTCAATCATTTTTCCAATCATGGCATAGTAGTATTTAATTGCTTATTTTGGATAGTTAATATAGTTTGTCCTTTATATTATTTAATGCTTTATTTTCTTAGTTAGTGGACCTTTTTATTATTCCAATGAAGAATAGAGTAATTTAGTTCCTTTTAGCTTTAGTTCACTACTTGCTAGTTTTAAACTATTGTTCAGTGTAGGTTGCTCATCCAACTACTTGTCTTTAATTAAATTGCATCCTTAAATGATAGAGTATTTTAGTGATAATTGTAGTCTAATTGTCATTACTTATTACTTATCTTTAATTGTTCAATTATACTTAGATTAATTAGAACTTCTATTATTTATAGCATGCCTTGTTATTGCTTTGTTAATGATAAGCTAGTTGCTCTTGTTGATTAGTCTCCTACTCGTTGTTAGTATTTTAATTACTACTAGGACTGCATCTTCTTTTTTTGTAGTTTAGTTAGCATAAAGACCCCATTTAAACTAGTAATTACCCTTCAATCCTCGAAGGAATGATACCCTTTTGTCGCTAGCTTACAAAACTATCACGTATACTTGTGGGTGTGTGGGTGTTGGTTTGTTTGTTACTTAGGGATAATTAAGCTTGTTTGTTTGATTTTCACAATTTCTAACCAACTCCTACATATAATATGAACAAGTTTTTGACGTTATTGCTGGGAATTGAAAAGGGCAATGTTGATATTAGTTAATAACCGGATTGTGCTAAATTATACATCTTTTTATTGTATAACAATTATTAGTATTAATTACTTGGTTGCTTAGTTGTGTAATTTTCCTTGGTATTTGATTCTTGTGTTTTATGATGTGTAGTGCATGTTTGTAAGGAGAACATCTCTTTGCCCATTGGATTTGGAACTTGAAGTACTTTAGCTCAAATTTGAAGGGATAAGTGATCACATCAAACCAAAGACAAGGAAGAAATGGCACATTTACATTAAAATGTCCAAGATAACAATGAAAATGATGATCAAGAAGAAGGAATTGGGAATAATGGTCTTGGAGGCAATGGTAATGGTAATGGTAATGGAAGGAATAGACAACTTAGGGAGATGCCATGCCTACTTTTGATGGGACCAATTCTAGTATTACAAGAGTACTGGTGGTGGTGAATGCATGAGCAACTTTGAAATCCAACCAACCCTAATTCAAATACTCCAAACCCATGCAATGTTTGGGGGAGAACCAAATGAAGATCCCTATGGTCATTTGAGGAACATTGATGAACTTCTTGATATTTTAAATTCAATGGAGTTCCTTTGGATGCCATGAGGATGAAATGTTTTCCTTTCTCTTTGAGGGACAAAGCTAAGGCATGGTTGCCAAGCTCTGATTCGAGTACATTCAACATATGGGAACAACTAGCTCAAGAATTCTTGATGAGATTCTTCCTTCCTGCGAAGGCGTTGAAGGACATCCTTGTTTAACAAGACTTGGTAAAAGGCGTTGAAGGGAAAGGATGAGAAGCCAACAAGCATGAAGGATGGGGAGTGGGAAAGTTGGAATCGATGTGCATAAATTCGATTTGACTCTTTGTTACAGACACAACGGGATTTTGGATTATCTCCAAAAGTTTGTGCTGAAATCGAGGAGAAGGACTGGGCCCTTTTACTTCATACCTCGGGATGTATCCCTGATTTCTATGTGTGGCGACATCCTCGTTATATGAGAAAGATACTTTGGAACTCAGAATGTGTAGTCATTTGATATCTCAAAATAGAGCAAACTACGGTGAGATACAAGAAGCTGTATTAATTGTGAGGAGAGAATCGAAAAGGGATGATACTTGAAGGTGAATCTAAGGTAGGTGATTCAAGGGTTAAGGAAAAGGGTGAAGTCCAATGTTGATTTTTGACATAATAAATCAGGTGGAAATGTTCTCACAATCTCTAAAAGTTTGGATGCTCCTTCCTTGTTGAATTTTAGATTCTGGTTGTGTTTTACATGCTTTCACCTGGTTAGAATATTTTGATACGCTTCAAGTAAAGAAGACAAGATTTTGTCCTTCAGCAACGGGTATGTATTTGAAGTCACAAGTATTGGAGTAGTAAAAATCAAAATATTAAATAGAGTGGTTCATTTTTGGGTGGTGCGGCATGTCCCAAAAATACGAAAGAATCTAATTTTCTTATCATAGCTGAGCTAGTTAGACTCCAAGGATATGAAGTTTTAGTTAGAGGTGGAAATGTGAACACCACACATGGTTGAACAGTCATGTTGAAAGAGAAGAAGTATTGTGATGTATACCATTTGGTTACCTCAATGGGTTGGGAGTTGAGGGATCCAAGATTGCTTCCAAATTGCAAATTGTGGTGAGAAGGAAAATCCTGCTAAAAGAGAGAGTAAATTGAGACCCTTTCTGCGAATCGACTAGAGGTTGGACTCGGTTAGTTACACATGTTTATTTTTCAGTTGAATCAATTGGATACAAGATTGTAATGATTCGGTGTGTGTATCTAGTCACCACAATTGGTGGTGGAAAACAAATGGTTATATTTTTGGTTGGTTTGCGTTTGCTAAAAAAAAATATTCGCCAAGGTGGAGATTTGTTAGAAAATTGGCTAATTTTCTTTTAGGTAATTTCTTTTGTATAGGGAGTAAGTAGGTTCTAATAATTTACTTACTTGGAGTAGTTTCCAGAGATACAGTAATTTCCTATCTATATAGGGTCTAGGTTGTAAGACAAGTTATTTTCTATTATTACCTGGAGTGGTGACCAAGTAAAGTTTCTTATAAATAGGTGGATTGACTAACTACAAAGACACAACACAAGAGGGAAAAATATAAGTTAGGAACCTTGTAGTCCTATACTTGTGGTAAGAGTGTGTTTCTGGGTAAGAGAGGTTATACAAGGGTTGGGTTTGGAATTCAAGTTGTATTCTTGTATGAGTATTTTCTCACATAATAAAGAATAAGTTTTCTCTCCATGGACGTAGGCTTCGTAATTGAGCTGAACTACGTTAATCTTGTGTGTCACTCATATTTCATGTTGTGGCTTGTTTTTATTAAATTGTTGTATTATTGATTTCTCATTAGTTGTGTTTATTCCGTGTTTGATCCCAATAAATGGCATTTTTTCCCTAATGACACCCAAGGATTCTAGAGAGTTGTTAACTACAATGGCTTCCAATAATCATCAGTAAACTCCTTAGAACGGGATTGTTCAAAGGAAAGGAGAGGGAATGCATGAGGTGGATCCCCTAAATGCTATTCTTGCTCAACACCAAGCTTTGCAAGCTCAATTATTCACTGTTGCAAAGTCCTTGAGTAACCTAAATGTTTATGCGGTGAATGCTATGTCAAATCATAATCTTAGAGCTTGTGAATCTTATGGAAGAAATCGTATGGGAGGTCAATGCTACATGGATAAGACATCAAACTATGAGTGAGTTCTCTATGTCAACCAATCTCCCCAACCAAGACCTCAAAATAATCCCTATTCAAACACCTACAATCCCGGGTAGTGCAACCATCAAAACTTTTCTTGGAGTGGAAACCAATTCCAACAACAACAATCTCATCATTCTCAAGCACAATATCCTCACCAAAGGCCACCATTTAACCCAAACCACCTATACCAAAATCAACCACAATCTCAACATGGTGAATCAAAGCATCTCAACTTTCCAACCACATCAAAATTTCCACCATAACAACCCATATCAACAATCAATCCAAACTCAATTCCAAGACTTGCTCATGAAAAATCAAGACATGCTCATGCAATTCATGAAGAATCAAGAATCGTCCTTCAAGAATTTGGAGAACCATATGGTGCAAATTGCAAGACATCTATCTAAGAGACTACTTGGTTACCTACCAAGTGACACAATCCCAAATCTCAGAGAACCAAATCATAGGGAGCATGTAAAGGTAATCACTCTTTGATGTGAGACAGAGTTGATGGATAAGCCCTAAGGGATAACTAAAAAAATTGATGAAAATGAGGAAGAGACTCCTAAGGGGAGTAACATGGTAGTTGGAGAAAGTTCCAAGGAAATTGACAAGGAGAGTAAGGAATATCCAACGGAAGAGGTCACGAAATATGATGAGTCCAGAAAGTATATAATCCCCACTAGAAGATCACAAGAGGACAAGGATCCTCCTATGTTGCTGAAAAATGACATAAGATCCCATTTTCTCAAAATCTCAAGGCTTATTCTCGGCAGGATGAGAAACAAAAGAAATTCAAGAGATTTCTAGAAATGTTCAAGAAAATTGAGACCAATATCTCTTTCATAAAGCCTTGGAGAATATGCCGAGCTATGCAAAGTTTAGGAAGAAAATGTTAAACAATAAAAGAAAGCTCATGGAAGATGAAATCTTATGCTTCAATGAAAGGTGTAGTGAAATCATTTAAAAACACCTTCCACCTAAGTTGAAGGATTTGGGATCATTTTCAATTTCTTGTGAGATCAGTGGAACACATTTGGGGAGGGCCTTGTGTGATCTAGGGGCATCAATCAATCGTATGCTTTATTCTTTCTTCAAGAAAGTCATTGGAGAAAGATTGAAACTAACTAATATCACTCTTCAATTAGATGATAGAAGCCTCAAGCAACTGGTAGGAATCGTTGAGGATGTTATTGTGAAAGTTGAGAAAGTTTATTTACTGATCGATTTCATTGTACTTGATATGGATGAGGATGTCGAAATGCCATTGATTTTAATAGAGAGACCATTTTCAGCCACTAGGAGGGCATTAATTGACGTCCAAGAAGGTATGCTTCAACTAAGAGTCAATGAGGATATAGTGCCTTTCAACGTGTTTGATTTTTTGAAATTTTTATCTTCATATGATGATGTAAAGAAAATTGAATTGATTGACGGTATTGTTGATAAATTTTATAGGGACAACCCTGGTGGTATCCACAAGAATATAGCACAAATGCAAGAAAAAGATGAAGTAAAGCATGAATGTAGCAATCAAGTAAGCTTGGACCTACAAGTAGAGATAAGGTGAAAGAAGAGGACAATTCCACAGAGGAAAAAGGTAAAGGGGGTCTCCGATCAACGAATCCCCCAAGGTTGAGTTGAAACCTCTTCAATTCACTTACAATATGCATTTCTTGGTGATGATCATACTTATCAAGTCATTGTTAGTGCTTTGCTTTCTAGTGATGAATAGAATAAATTGCTTTGTGTTTTGAAAAAGCATCGCAATGTGATTACTTGGCAGTATTGCCGACTTGAAGTCTTGCCTTTTGTGTGCACAAGATCCTCCTAAATGACAACTTCAAGCCTTGTAGACAACCTCAACATAGGTTAAATCCTACCCTACGTGGAAGTTGTGAGGAAGGAAGTTCTTAAACTCTTTGATGCCGGCATTATTTTCCCCATAAGTGATAGTGAGTGGTTAAGCCCAACTCAAGTAGTTCCAAAGAAAGGTGGATATTAGTTGTTGAAAATGAGAAGAGTGAATTGATCCCTTCTAGAATAGTCACCGGGTTGCGAATATGCATAGATTTTCGAAAACTCAATGAGGCCACTAGGAAGGATCATTTTGCATTACCATTTATTGACCAAATGCTAGAGCATTTGTTGGGACATGCACTTCATTATTTCTTGGATGAATATTGGGGTTATTTCCAAATAGTCATAGCCCCTGAGGACTAAGAATAAACAACCTTTACCTGTCCCTATGGTGCCTTTGTCTATCGACAGATGCCCTTCGCTTGTGTATTGGTCTAAAAAGCACTTTTCAACAATGCATGATTGCTATTTTCATGATATGCTTGAAGAATTCATTGAGATTTTTGTGGATAATTTTAGTGTGTTCATTGATTCATTTGATTCTTGCTTGAAAAATTTGACTTGTGTGCTTGTTAGATGTGAAGAGACCAATTTGTACTTAAATTGGGAAAAATATCATTTCATGGTCAATGAAGGAATTGTTCTAGGTCATAGGGCATTGAGGTAGATAAAGCAAAAGTGGAAATCATTGAAAAATTGCCACCACCTAATAATGTGAAAGGTGTTAGGATTTTCTTAGGTCATTTCGGTTTTACCAGCAATTTATTAGGAAATTTTCTATGATTTCTAGACCTTTATGTGCTCTCTTGCAAAAAGTGTACCTTTTATGTTTGATGACGATTATTAGCTTGCCTTTAATCAGTTGAAATATGCTTTGATCACCGCCCCGGTAATAGTTGCTCTTAATTGGGATTTATTCTTTAAACTTATGTGCAATGCAAGTGACTATGTCATTGGGGCAATTTTGTACCAAAAAGTAGATAAAATTTTTCATGTAGTGTATTATGCTAGTCGCACCCTTTATGGTGCACAAATTCACTACTCCACTACTGAAAAAGAACTCCTTGCAGTGGATTTTGTATTTGATAAATTTTGATCATATGTGATTGGGAGCAAGGTGATCGTTCATACTGATCATTAAGTGTGACACCCCAACTGTACCCCAATTCAATTATCTAGTCGAACGCCTGTCTAACTCTTGTTAGGGCTCAAGTACACTTATAAATAAGATTCAAACTTATATCTCCAATAAACAACAAATGCACCACAAATTTATATACACAAATTACAACTTAAATAAATGCTACACAACAACTCTTACTCTCACACTCACACCAAATCTTCCACTGTAAACTCATGGTTTAGTGATTTTCTCTTCATCCGGGTGCCCTCAAACTTCCCAAAGACACAAGGCGCTAAACCTCAAACTCTTATACGAATAGCTCATCTTGCAAAATATTTAATATCGTGGAGTGAGCAAAACACAACTCAATAAGTAGTACTCGTACTCTCTTACCGAATTGAGCATGTTACCATATATACATTTTATTCACAAATCTGTGCAATTATCAATACACGCAACAAAGAGGAATAATTCGATAGGCATATACAGAGCAAGTGGTCATAAGTCGAGCAAACATTCTATTAATCAAATATCAGATCAATCATAGCAATCAGTAACACTTAGTCACTTGAGATCTAGAGGTGACTCCAACGAACACTAGAGGTGACTCTTGCCCATTCTTTAGCATAGCACTTAGTTTCGAACAATACTTAGTTCTCGCACTCCTTTATGTATCGTCATACCATCAATTAAATCATCAATCAAACAATCACTCCAATCATATAATTCATTGAATTTCACGAAAGACCACTTAGAAAATACTTGTACAAAGAAGTCAAATATAAACCATGCTCAATTCGATTTATAAACTAAATAAACAAGTTGGTCACAAATATTTAACTTTTCAAATATATTTACAAAAAATATAAGAGAATACGAGAACCACTTACTTGATCAAATCCGAACGTTGGATCTTAGAAAAGGCACCCTGAACTGTCGATTTGTCTACACCTAAACATATACCAATTTGGGTTCAAATATATTTCAAAAATGGAATTATCCACTTATGTTCCTCAATCCATTAAAACTGCTCCTCTCAAAAATCATATAAAACCAATAATCATCCTTGCATTCAAAGAAAATCAAGTCATATATGTATATAGTTTTAGGCCAATAAATAATAAGAAACTTTTTCCTTACACAAGTACATGAATATGGTAAGTACTATACATAGTAGAGTTATATTTACATAGTTCTTTATAATCAATACTACTATCTAATCTTGGTATACGAAATAAGAATAATACACGAGCCTAGTTTAATAAAATTTAGAAAACATTTGAAACTTACCTCAATTGAAGCTTACTGATTCCATCTACAACGCTCTCTCATCTCTCTTTCTCATGAAATGACAAAACGTAGAGAATGAAAAGGAAAAGATTTCAATGGGAGGCGAAGTGTATTTATAAGGAGTTTAGGTTTTACAATTTGTGACAATTGGCAAGCCTTCCATTACACTTGTCACACACCATTGATGCATTCATTGGCTTTGAGAATTTTTTTTCCCTAAAAATCAAGAATTACATTTTAAGGATCAAACTCTTAGCTAATTGTATTTGGGACCTCAAAATTTGAGTTCGTCACAGTCAGCCCTCAAATAATTTTTTGCTAAAAGTGATGCAAAGCCAAGACTAATTCGTTGGATTCTACTCTTGTAGGAGTTTGATTGGGAAATCGTTGACAAGAAAGGTAGAGAACACACCATGGCTTATCATCTTTCACGTTTAGAAAGCCCAACGGTTTGAGTGGGAGAAAAGGTGCTGATTAGAGAGCAATTTTTGGAGGAAAAACTCATTGTGGTTTAAGGGAATTCACCATGGTATGCGGACGTTGTCGACTTTACTTTGGGTTACTAAGCTGATACCTCCAAACATGGACTTAAATAGGAAGAAAAAGTTCTTATGGGATATGAAATACTACATGTGGGAATATCCATATTTGTATAGAAGATGCAAGGACCAAGTAATCTGGAAATATGTGCCAGAAGAGAGAGTTCTAAGTGTGTTGTTTCATTGTCACTCCTCGCCAGTCGGAGGTTATCATGGGTCTCAATGTACTGCCGCCAAGGTGTTGCAATGCAGTTTGTATTGGCGGATCTTGTTTTAGGATGTTTGGGAGTTTTTCATCCAATGTAATGAGTGTCAAAGTTGGGAAACATCAAAAGGAAGGATGAAATGCCGTTGAACAATATTTTGGTCTGTGAGATATTTGATGTGTGGGGCATATACTTCATGGGACCATTTTCACCTTTCCACAACAACAAAGTCATCCTTGTGATGGTAGACTACGTGTCAAAGTAGGTTGAAGCTGTAGCTCTTTCCACTAATGATGCGAGGTTGGTGGTGAACTTTGTGAAGAAAAACATCTTGATGTAAGATTTGGAGTCCCTAAGTGATCTTAAGCAATGGTGGGACACACTTCAAGAGTGCTTTGTTTGAATCAATTCTTTCCAAGTATGGAGTCATTCACTAGGTCTCACTAGCCTACCACCCTTAAACATCCAGTCAAGTTAAAATGTCTAATCGAGAGTTTAAGAGAATATTAGAAAAGACCATCAATTCGTCAAGAATGGATTGATCCAAGAATCTTGATGATGCTCTATGGGCATACAGGATACTTTCAAGACACCTATAGGCATGTCCGCCTATAGGATGGTCTACGGCAAGACATGTCATCTCCAGTGGAGATTGAACATAAGACTTATTGGGCTATCAAGAGCCTGAATATTGATTTGAGATAGGCGGGAAATAAAAGGTTTCTTGACTTAAATGAACTTAATGAATTCCAGAGAGGCTTATGAGAGTTCTAGGCTTTATAAGGAAAGGATGAAGGTTTGGCATGATAAACACATTTCAAGGAAGAATTTCAAGGTGAGACCCCTAGTGACCTAGTCTTTTTGTACAATTTAAGGCTAAGATTGTTTCTTGAGAAGCTTAAGTCGCGATGGAATGGGTCTTATGAAGTAGTGCAAGTATTTCCTTTTGGAGTGGTAGAGCTAAAAGAAAGTGAAGGGAACATCAAGGTCAACGCACTGTCTCAAACTCTACTATGGAGGGGTGATCGAAGAAGGGCAGGAAACCTTCCAATTTACTGCAACTTGATCAATCATGGCCATAGTCAAGCTAGTGACTATAAATGAGAATTTCTTGAAAGGCAACCGAAGTTTCTTCTACCATCAGTTGCTTGTGTTTTCTTAAATTAGGTTTAGGTAGATTTAATTAAAGTAATTTTTGTGATTAAGTTTGAGTTTTGTTATAATTGATTTTGGTTGAAATAGTGTTAGAATCATGTTTATGTGTTTGCAGGTGAAAGGGGTGCCCAGGAAAGAATGGTGTGAAAATTTGAAAATTTTCTTTATAAGTGAGCGTTTCAACTTTTACAAGATTGTGGTTTGTAGAACCCCAACTCTTTGGAAATTAAACCTCAATTCTAAATTGCAGTCAGCTAGCAATTTGTGTGAAGAAATTTTTCTAAGGTAGACTACGGTTTATCATTTGGAAGAGGAAAATAAGAAACCGCGGTCTATTGGTATTTTTATAAAATTTTTCTGTCTTTTCGACCGCGGTTTTCCACTTTTTAAACCACAGTTTGAGGTCAACTTTGCTCTCTGGAAAGTAAACCGTGGTCTACTAAGCACTTAATTGAAAAAGTTTTCTAAGTTTTCTAGACCGCTGTTTGCCAATTTTTTATACCATGGCTTGAAACCCTATGATTTCTCTAGAAAGTAAATCACGGTTAGAAATTTCCCCTACCCTTCTCCCCTCTATCACCTACAAAAACTCATATTTTTCTTAAAAATTTCATCCATCACCTTCCAAGGCATCACAAAGCAAGGAGTGACAAGATTTTTGGTGGGGAGCATCAACAAGAAGACATCTACTCTTAACTAACCGTTCACTGGTAACTTCATTTGAATCCAATTTTTTCAAGCTTTACTGGTAGAAAATCTTGAATCTTGGTGCATAGTTGTGGATTGGACTACTTGTGAATGTTGGGATTTAATTGGATATATTATTGAGAGTTGGTTTGTTTGAATTGTTGACATCATTTGTGGGTTTAATTTGTTCACATTAATTGAATTAAATGGCTTATGATAGAGGAAAGGGGAAGGCTGTGGTAATAGCTCCAGCCGGTAAAAAGAGAAAAACTAGACCCGGGTCTTATGTCTAAGAGTGGGGGTAGTGAGGTATATGACGAGAACACCTTTGTGAATCTTAAAGCTGCAAAAACCTCTAATAAGTGTATTAAGGTTAGTATCATTCGTGATAGGGCTTTTGATACATTCAAAAGATGGGATAAATATGAGGGTATTCGAATGGAAATTGATAAGCAGTTGAATGAGAGATCTTGGGTCAAATTAATGAGTCGGTACAAAAGGGGTACATGAACTTAGTCAGGAATTCCATTCAGTAAAGTAATTTGAGTGGAATGGATACTAGTAATGATAAAGTTTTTATTAAGGGAAAGTAGGTAGATATTAGTGCCAGGAAGATAAATTCAGTTCTGTGTACACCAAGGCATAACAACACAGTTTATGCAAATTTGATATATCCATAACAAGGGGAATTGGGTAATACTAAGGTGTGGGCTAGACTTTGTGGAGGAAAGCCTAAATGGGAGTACAACATGACACAAACTAGAATCAGAGGTCTTACTAAGGAGCACATGTAGTTACTCACCAAAATTTGGTTATACTATGTTTGTTGCCGAATCATGGGTACCTCTACAGTGAGTATGGTGCAGATAGACAAGGCATGCTTTGTGGATGTAATATACTGGAAAGTTGAGCATAGATCTCGAGAAAATTATTTACCTGGAATTCTTGAGAATTTTCTGATTTGCTAAACTAGTTTTTGCTCTTCCTAGTCTGGTTACTAAACTATGTTTAGATGCAGGTGTCGAAGTCTATCCTGGAGAAGATTTGAGACATCCACCTGAAGAATCCTTTCAATAGGGCTTATGTACGAAACATGGTGAATGAGTACTAGAGACATCATCCGGGCTGAGAAGCAAGTTCTAGATCACAAGCTGCTCAAGTTCCTTCTCTATAATCATAATTTCTCAACATGCCGTGTGATTTTGTTTACAATTTTCCCCAAACAGACATCGAGCAACAAGAGCTCCAGGCATACTGGAGTTATAGTTAGATGGCCCTCCACAACAACATGATTTTATTTGGTCAAGCTATCCAAGCTACCACTCTTGATAGTTGGATTTACCCGAGCCACCACCTAGCTGGCTCTTTGAACTACCACATGGTTAGGTGTACTTCTATCCATATGGTGAAGCTCAACACCAAGGAAGCAGCGAGAGAGTAGGTAATGTAGAAGGAGAAAGAGATGCTGACGACAGTAACCGGGAAGATTCTGATGATGGCATGTTTGACATCACTGAACTAGAGGAAGAGGATGAGGAGAACGAGAAAGATGAACCTTTCGATTGAACTCTACCACAATTGCCCCATTTATTCAGCTTATTTGGAAAGAGAGGTACATTATCATAACTATTTCTTTTACTTTCTTATTTTACTTGATTGTTGGATATTTCATAGTTTTTATTTAGTTTGAATAATGCTTTTTGTTGAGGGGTTGTAGTTGGATGCTAGATTGGTTGACCCCTCGACATAGTTGGTAGTTTTAAAAGGGTAATCGTTGGATCATTTTGGTACGGTTAACCCTTAGTTTATTATTTATGGAATTGTAGTATGGACGCCTTGTCAGCTTAGTCCAACTTTGGTTTATGATTATGTTATTATTTCTATGCTTTATTTTCTTTTCTTGTGCTCAATGATGAGCGGTTGGATGAGGGGTACTCATCAATTTTAATATGATGGAAAATGTGGTAGTATTCTATGTATAATCATGCTCGATTTGTGTGATTGGGATTGTTTGAAACGCCTTAGTAAATTTGTTGCATTACTTGTGCAAAAATGGCCTTTAAACTTTATAAACTGTACTAATTATCTATCACTTGATTCAAAATGCTTTTCATTGGTTAGTTTAGTTGTTATGTTTTATTTTGATTGCAAGTATTGTGTGATAGCCTTATTCATTCCTTAGTTGAAATGATCTAAATATGATGAAGTTTTTGGAATTTGGTAGATAGTGTAGAGTGAAATGATCTAAGCCTCTTTGGCCGTTTGCATAAGTCGCATGATTGGATGTTTTGTGGGTTATTGAGATTTAGTCTAAGATATTAGTCTAGGTGTGTCAATCTCCTGGTTATTTCATAGCTGGATTTTGGAAATGAACTAGGATTTTCCTTGGATTGTTTGTGCTAAAAAGCCTAACTAAGAGTTATTCTAACCTTAATGTCCCTATTTGAGCCTTAAAACCTTATTTTTTTGACAACCACACAATTAAACCATGTGTCCTTATTGCATTACCATCTTGTCACCCATTTACCTTAGTCAGAATTTGATCTAAGTGTAGAAGTGAAAAGTGTGTATAAAGTGGAGCGAATCATGTCTTTTGTTTATGTGATCGAAAATTAAATTGTTATTGATTACATTCGGTGTAAATTTTCCTTATGCAAGTAAACATAATAAAGTTGAGATATTTTGCCATATATTTGTTCTAAAAAAAATTTGTTTATTTTATTTCTGCAATATTGTTTATGCCCTATGTAATAAAAGAGAATAAAAAAGATCTCCTTAAATATTAGTGTAGCATTTTAATGATTGAAATGATATTTGGTTTTTGCGTGTGTGAGAACTTTTGTTGAAGGGTTCCGGTCTAAATGTTTGTGATACCGACTAAGGTGAATACGAGTCACTTATATCCAAATTTATATCATTCCATCAACCTAGCCTACATTACAAGCCTACAACTCCTATGAGATTCTTAATCTGGACCATAATAGAGCTTAGAGCTTTATGGAGTAAAACACCACCTTGCTTAATGTTTTTAGCTAAATCTCATGATGTCCATAAAATCCTTGTCACTTGCATTCTAATCTACTTCTTAAAATAAGTCTTAGTGATCTTTCTACACTTGAAACCGATTTTTAAATTTTTTTTCCTTGTTTATGTTTGTTTCATCTTAGAATCAAATAGGCATTCTCTCAATACATCATTAATCAATGTGAGCCATACATTTGATCTAGTTTCTTACTTTTTCGTATTATCAAGTATGTGAACATGTTTAGTTTATTAAGTTAAATCACCATTTGTACATGTTGAATGTTTCTTAATTTCCATTGGCATTTCGCTTACAATCGCATTGGTTGTGTGTTTTTAGTTCTATTTTCTCTTGTTTTGCTCGGGACTAGCAAAACGCTAGGTTTGGGAGAGTAACTCTATTACATAGAGTTATTTTACCTTCAATTCCATGCAATTTTGACTATTTTAGTCCCATTTGGTTTAGTTTATATACTTTTGGTTAGATTTTAGATTTATTCATGTTTATAAGAGAATTACATATATATTTGGATTTTTGGTAGAATTATGCACAAACTTGGACATAATTGCTATATAGTATGATATGTGTATCTTAATTTATAAAGGATGGTGTGTATTTGCAAGTAATTTAAATTTTTGGAAGCTATTTGAAGAATAGAAGAAGTTAAGGATTGGAATGCAATTAATTGAATCATTCAAAGCCAGTCAACTGCTTCAATACAGTAGTTTAGATTTACAAGCATTGGGGAGCAAAAACGCGGTTTCCATCCCTTTATATGCAGAGTGCATAGACAGTGGTCTAACATACATGCATAGAAATTTGTAAATCGCGGTTTCCAAGCTAGAACAAAAACAATTGTAAACATCAGTCTCCATATTTGCACAGGCAAAAAGGAAACCGCGGTTCTGAAGTCAAAATCAGCACTTTAACTTAGTTCAAAACTTTGAAATTACCCTAAAACTACACCAACCAGCACATAGTAGTAGGTGTCATATAGTTTAGTTAGATAGGATAAAGACTAGTCTTGTCAAGAACTCTTTTTCCACCTTTCATTCCATCCTTAATAATTATCATTTAGCTTAATCCTTGGTAGTAAAAACTCAAACTTTTGATCTTAATTTGTAGGGCTTCTTTCTTCTACATATTGATATCCATTTTACTTGTTTTCATCTAAGTTCTCTTGCATTTCATTAGTAGACTAGTTTCCCAATTTTCATGAATGAGTGTAATCTTGTATTTTAGTTATTAATCTCACCTTTGATCTTGTATGTTCTTCATTTCTAACCATTAACTAGTAGTGGGTTTTCATTCAACATCATTTCCTTAGCCCAAATCTCCATCTATAGTTCTAGATCTTGCATTTTATTACTTTCCAAAAATAGCAAAAAAATTGTAGAACATATATGCATCTAGGTAGATAGATCCATTTAGGATAAATTCCTTCATATTTCAATCATTTTTCCAATCATTGCATAGTAGTATTTAATTGCTTATTTAGGATGGTACTTAATATAATTTGCCCCTTACGTTATATAATGTTTTCTTTTCTTAGTTAGAGGACCCTTTTATTATGGCAATCTAGTGAAGTAGAGTAATTTAATTCCTTTTTACCTTTAGTTGACTACTAGCTAGTTTTAAACTATTGTTTGGTGTACGTTGCTCATCCAACTAGTTGTCTTTAATTAAATTGCATCCTTAGATAGTAGAGTATTTTAGTAATAATTGTAGTCTACTTATTATTACTTATTACTCATCTTTAATTGTTCAATTATGCTTAGGTTAATTAGAACTTCTATTATTTCTAGCATTGCTTGTTATTGCTTTGTTAATGATAAACTAGTTGCACTTGTTGATTAGTCTCCTACTAGTTGTTAGTATTTTAATTCCTAGTAGGACCACATCTTCTTTTTTTATAGTCTAGTTAGCACAAGGACCCTACTTAGACTAGTAATCACCCTTCAATCCTCGAGGGAACGATTCCGTCTAGCCGCTAGCCTATAAACCTACCCGGTATACTTACGAGCGCGTGGGTGTTGGTTAGTTGTTGATCAAGGATAATTAAGTTTGTTCGATTGATTTTTTCTCAATTTAACCAACTCCTACGTATAACATGAACAAAGCGCCACCGTTGAACACGAATCCACCACTCTCTTGCTATTACTGATTGCACGCGATAGTGTATTTATTCGGAGTAGTTTCCATATTTTCTCAATTTCTTTCAAATGCTTGAAATTTGGAAAAAAAATGAGACATGATCTTGTTTTTCTACTCATGAGCTACCTTGCTTAAATTTTTAAAATTTTATAATTTATGATGACTTTTTAAAAGAGCAAAGTGCCAATTTGGTCATTAAATTATGCTCTAATTGTCATTTTAGTTTATAAATTTCTTTGCTTGCCGAAAGGGTCACTTAACTTTTAAAACTGCATCTAAGGGGTTACTCTGTAAATTTGAGCTGTTAAATCTCTGTTAGTTAATGCATGTGTATGTCACATGAGTTTCAATGGGGATAAAATTGTCCAACGACTCTTTGCCACACTTTACCATCAACATCTTCCTTCTGCATCTCCACTTTCCTCCTCCCTTAACTACTATAACCACCTTCCTGCCACTACCCAACCCCATCTCTACCATCCCTAACCCATCTTCCACCTTCACCCTCTTCCCCACTCCCCTCCCATCCCTTCCCCACCTCAACTTGTCACCTCCTATCCTTTTCCTACCCTATCCACTACCCCTAATAAACTTAGGCGGGATGGGGTAGGGGCGGGATGGAATGGGAGAAGGGATGGGGGTGGTAGGATGGGGTAAAAGAGGGTAGGGGTAACGAGTTAGGGTAGGGAAGGGATGGGGAGTGGCAGGATGGGGTGTTGGAGAGGGAGGAGTGGCGGTTGGGATAAGAAAGGGGCACAAATTGTAAATTTAATAAGTTAAAATTATTCAATTTTTTATCTGAAGTTTTTATTATTATTATTATATATATACATGTTATATATATATTCTTATAAGACAACAGTTATAATTTATACTTATTTTTTAACATCTAATTTTAACCCCAATGTTTTTTATTAATGTTAGTTCACTATAGTTGTTAATCTATGATCTTGCATTTCATTGGTAGACTAGTTTCCCAATTTTCATGAATCAGTGTAATCTTATATTTTAGTTGTTAATCTCACCTTTGATCTTGTATGTTCTTCATTTCTAAGCATTAACTAGTAGTGGGTTTTCATTCAACATCATTTCCTTAGCCTAAATCTCCATCTATAGTTCTGGATCTTGCATTTTATTACTTTCCAAAAATAGTGAAAAATTGTAGAACATTCATATGCATCTAGGTAAATTCCTTCATATTTAAATCATTTTTCACATAATTGCATAGTAGTATTTAATTGCTTATTTAGGATGGTACTTAATATAATTTGCCCCTCACATTATATAATGCTTTCTTTTATTATTTATAGGACCCTTTTATTATTCTAGTGAAGTAGAGTAATTTAATTCCTTTTTACCTTTAGTTGACTACTTGCTAATTTTAAACTATTGTTTAGTGTACGTTGCTCATCCAACTACTTGTCTTTAATTAAATTGCATCCTTAGATTATTAGTAGAGTATTTTAGTAATAATTGTATTCTAATTATTATTACTTATTACTCATCTTTAATTGTTCAATTATGCTTAGGTTAATTAGAACTTCTATTATTTCTAGCATTGCTTGTTATAGCTTTGTTAAGGATAAACTAGTTGCTCTTGTTGATTAGTCTCCTACTAGTTGTTAGTATTTTAATTCCTAGTAGGACCACATCTTCTTTTTTTATAGTCTAGTTAGCACAAGGACCCTACTTAGACTAGTAATCACCCTTCAATCCTTGAGGGAACGATTCCGTCTCGCTCCTAGCCTATAAACCTACCCGGTATACTTACGAGCGCGTGGGTGTTGGTTAGTTGTTGATCAAGGATAATTAAGTTTGTTCGATTGATTTTCTCAATTTAACCAACTCCTACGTATAACATGAACAAAGCGCCACCGTTGAACACGAACCCACCACTCTCTTGCTATTACTGATTGCACGCGATAGTGTATTTATTCGGAGTAGTTTCCATATTGTTTTCTCAATTTCTTTCAAATGCTTGAAATTTGGAAAAAAAATGAGACATTATCTAGTTTTTCTACTCATGAGCTACCCTGCTTAAATTTTTAAAATTTTATAATTTATGATGACTTTTTAAAAGAGCAAAGTGCCAATTTGGTCATTAAATTATGCTCCAATTGTCATTTTAGTTTCTAAATTTCTTTGGTGGCCGAAAGGGTCACTTAACTTTTAAAACTGCATCTAAGGGGTTACTCTGTTAATTTGAGCTGTTAAATCTCTATTAGTTAATGCATGTGCATGTCACATGAGTTTCAATGGGGATAAAATTGTCCAACGACTCTTTGCCACACTTTATCATCAACATCTTCCTTCCGTATCTCCGCTTTCCTCCTCCCTTAACAACTATAACCACCTTCTTGCCACCACCCAACCCCATCTCTACCATCCCTAACCCATCCTCCATCTCTACCCTTTTCCCCACGCCCCTCCCATCCTTTCCCCACCTCAAGTTGTCACTTAGGTTAGTTCCTATCCCTTTCCTACCCTATCCACTAACCCTAATAAACTTAGGTGGGATGAGGTAGGGGCTGGATGGGATGGGAGAAGGGATCGGGTTTGGCGGGATGGGTAAAAGAGGGTAGGGGTGGCGAATTGGGGTAGGAAAGGGATGGGGGGTGGCAGGAGGGGGTACTGGAGAGTGAGGAGTGGTGGGTGGGATAAGATAGGGGCACAAATTGTAAATTTAGTAAATTAAAATTATTCAATTTTTTTTTCTGAAATTTTTATTTTTTTATTTTATATATATTCTAATAAGACAGCAGTTATAATTTATACTTATTTTTTATCATCTAATTTTAACCCCAATGTTTTTTATTAATGTTAGTTCAGTATAGTTGTTAATATCTTGCATTTCATTAGTAGACTAGTTTCCCAATTTTCATGAATTAGTGTAATCTTGTAATTTAGTTGTTAATCTCACCTTTGATCTTGTATGTTCTTCATTTATAAGCATTAACTAGTAGTGGGTTTTCATTCAATGTACACACATCATTTCCTTAGCCTAAATCTCCATCTATAGTTCTAGATCTTGCATTTTATTACTTTCCAAAAATAGTAAAAAATTGTAGAACATTCAAATGCATCTAGGTAGATCGATCCATTTAGGATAAATTCCTTCATATTTCAATCATTTTTCCAATCATTGCATAGTAGTATTTAATTGCTTATTTAGGATGGTACTTAATATAATTTGCCCCTTACATTGTATAATGCTTTCTTTTCTTAGTTAGAGGACCCTTTTATTATTCTAGTGAAGTAGAGTAATTTAATTCCTTTTTACCTCTAGTTGACTACTTACTAGTTTTAAACTATTGTTTGGTGTACGTTGCTCATCCAACTAGTTGTCTTTAATTAATTTGCATCCTTGGATAGTAGACTATTTTAGTAATAATTGTAGTCTAATTATTATTACTTATTACTCATCTTTAGTTGTTCAATTATGCTTAGATTAATTAGAACTTCTGTTATTTCTAGCATTGCTTGTTATTTAGCTTTGTTAATGACAAACTAGTTTCTCTTGTTGATTAGTCTCCTACAAGTTATTAGTATTTTAATTGCCAGTAGGACTACATCTTCTTTTTTTTATAGTCTAGTTAGCACAAGGACCCTATTTAGATTAGTAATCACCCTTCAATCCTCGACGGAATGATTCCTTCTCGCCGCTAGCCTATAAACCTACCCCGAATACTTATAAATATAATTGGGTGTTGGTTAGTTGTTGTTCAGGGATAATTAAGTTTGTTCGATTGACAAGTACCCACCACTCTCTTGCAATTACTAATTGCACGCGATAGTGTATTTATTCATAGTAGTTTGCATATTTTCTCAATTTCTTTCAAATGCTTGAAATTTGGAATAAATGGGATATGATCTTGTTTTTCTACTCATGAGCTACCCTACTTAAATTTTTAAAATTTTATAATTTATGATGATTTTTTATTAGTGCAAAGTGCCTATTTGGTCATTAAATTGTGCTCCAATTATCATTTTAGTTACTAGCTCATGATAAACTTCTTTGGTGGCCGAAAAGGTCACTTAACTTTTAAAATTGCATCTAAGGGGTTACTCTGTTAATTTGAGCTGTTAAATCTCTGTTAGTTAATGCATGTGTATGTCACATGAGTTTCAATGGAGATAAAATTGTCCAATGACTCTTTGCCGCACTTTACCATCAACATCTTCCATCCGCATCACTACTTTCCTACTCCCTTAATAACTATAACCACCTTCCTACCACCACCCAACCCCATCTCTACCATCCCTAACCCATCCTCTGTTTCTACCCTCTTCCCCACGCCCTTCCCATCCCTCTCCCACCCCAACTTGTCACCCCTTATCCCTTTCCTACCTTATCCACTGCCCCTAATAAACTTAGGCAGGATGGGTTAGGGGCTGGATGGGATGGGAGAAGGGATAGGGTGTGGCGGAATGGGGTAAAAGAGGGATAGGGGTGACGAATTGGAGTAGGGAAGGGATGGGGAGTGGCAGGATAGGGTGTTGGCGAGGGAGGAGTGCCGCGGGTGGTATAAGAGAGGGGCATAAATTGTAAATTTAGTAAATTAAAATTATTCAATTTTTTATCTGAAGTTATATGTATATATATATTCTAATAAGACCACAGTTATTATTTATACTTGTTTTTTATCATGTAATTTTAGCCCTAAATTTTTTTATTAATATTAGTTCACTATAGTTGGATAAAAATGCCACAAATAAGATGCATGTGAATTGCATATGCGTTTACTAGCAGAGTTTTAACACCTTAAATTGGCAAGTGACCCCTTAGATCCAGTTTTAAAAGTTGAGTGACCTTTTCGGCTACTGAAGAAGTTTAGCGACTAAAATGACAACCGAAATATAGTTTAGTAACCAAATAAGTGCTTTGCTCTTTTTAAAAAGTGGTTCAAGTTTGTTTCTTTTATTCAACTTTAGGAATTGAAGTATATGGCTACTTTTTATGCTCAATGACTCTTATTAACTTCAATGATTTAGAAATGTTTTTAATATGAAAATCCAGCATTCGTATGTATACTGTTTTGCTCTTTTATGTGTATGAAATGTAAACATGTGGCTCCTTATGAAATGCTATGAAATGTTGGGATATGAATAATAATTATGATATGAAACAAAATGTTCATCGCTCACAACCATCTATGATCTATGTGGAAGAAAATTTAGGATGCTCAAAATGGGGCTTTGACCCAATTAGTTTTTTCCTGCCCTACTTTTGTGGCCCAATCATCAGCATTCCAAATGCTTGAATACAGCTTCATTAACATAATTAACAGAATAGGAAGTGGTTTTGCCGACTTTTTTTCATCATCGTCATGAGCTTCTCATGTGCTTTTTGTTTGTGTTTTATTGTCTATTTTCTTTTTTAATCTGTGTTTCTTGCCTATTTGAACAAGCGAACAAAAGATGTGGACAAACAAAAATGTTAACCATTGGACCCTTTTATAAAATTGTGGATATTCACATTGTTACTGTATGCTCGTATGGATTATGTAAAAAGAAGAAATTTGATTGAGACATGCCAGAAGGCAAGTTCAAAGCTTTGACAGGTGGTCAGGGCATTCAACTGAAATTCCTTTTATGCCACATTTTAGGGATAAAAGTTACACCTACCAATTTTAAGGCCAAGACTAATAGAGGGTTAAATTTGTAATTTAATTTTACCGCCTATTTTAAATTTGTCAGTTCCCAACTGACTCTTGTTTTGGTGATCAACACGTTGCCTCTATCTATTGATATAGTAGATTAGGTTTTTCTCTCTCTCTTGACAACTAAGAAACCCAAATAGTACTACTTTGGTTGCTTTGTTATGTTTCATGTTTGTATATTATTCTTCTTTCTCTGTTGTTAGGCATTTTGATCTTTCAATTTCAATTTTCCTAAATTGCGGGTTAAAGTTGGTAGTTCTTGTGCTTGTTTTGCTAGCTTACCTATTTCCACCATTAGTATTTTCTCTCCGTATGTTTATGGCAATACTCTAGATATTTTTTAACCTATTTTCTTTTCTTTCTATTATTATGATCTACTTCGTATGTATCTATTACTTTTCATGATATGGATAATTTGTGTATATGCCTAATGTAACTCTCTCTCTTTTATTTTATTTTCTTTTTTTTTCCTCTCTAGATGCTCGAGCAAATAAAATGTAAGAAATCTTTTTTAGTTTTGTCTTAGAAATTAGAGTTATCTCATTGATCATTTACAAGTTTTATTCCATTACCATTAATGGATCAGAATTAGATTTTATCACCGCATAATGTTCCCTCTAAATTCTTTTTGTCGATCGGAATCAATATTTAACTCTGTGTATATCTTTTATCTGAATTTTCTAGAATCGATTTTGTTAGATCTTTAATAAAGTGAGGAAAATTTGTTTAACCTTTGACTCTTTATTGTTAGACCAACAAATAAGCATATTCCAAGGCTATACTTTTGAGGTTTGTTCCCCTTTATTATGTGTTTAATGCTCACTTCTTTTATCTGAGTTGTAAACCAGTAGAAAAGAACAACGGTTATCTTATTATGGTTTGGTAAAATTCAATCTATGTTCTCTTCTAATAATACAGATATCATCTTCATTTTTACGGCCAACGAAAATATTGATGAGATATATGTACCAATTACATATATTCCCTAAAAGTTCTTGTCACTTTGTTTTGTTTTCATTTTCATTTCTTTTTGCCTTTTTTGGGGAATGATTTGTGAAAGAGAGAACATTTAGGGGTAGTTTTCAGTTGATTACCATTTGATTAGTGTGATAGCTAGATATTCCTCATAGGACGAAGATTGTACAAAATTGATTTTGGAAGTTCAGGGTAAATCTTTCGTTTGGAGAACATGATTGAAAATAAGTCATCTCATCATAAGAAGATGACACATAGACATTTCTTTTGTGAAATTTGATCAAGTATCATTCTTTTTCGGTCATGTGATGCATGACACAATTACTAGGTAAGTAAAGTAGTTATAGAAATGCTAGAACTGTGATAAGTTCATAATTTGGTTATTCTTAGTTTTTGTAGGGTTACAGTGAAAAAGAGTTGAAAAGGATGCAAAACCAGTCGATGAAAGGAAATGCCAAGAACGAAACATGCACAAATACGAAGTCATTCCAGACACTATTTTGTATTTCAAGAATAACATTTGATCCGAAGTCCAATTGAGGTGATTTAAGAAGCATTGGAAAGTTAAGACGTAGAGCTGAAACTTTCATGTTTTGAGTTTTCCCAAATAATGCAAGAATCAAGGTGAAAATCGAAGCCGAAGGTGGAGCACAATTGAGGAAGTCAGCGCACATGCGCTGGAGCTGGCCTGCGCATGTGCGCTGAGTCCAGAAGCTTAAATGCTAGAAATAGCTCGCGTGTACATGCACGCTAGGATCTCCAGGCATGTGCATGGAGGACAGAATCGGCTGAAACTTAATGCCTAATGCGCGCAAAGGAGCCTACGCATGTGCGCAGAGGCCAGTAGCAAAACGTGTTTTTGCGTCTTTGAGGGATTTCTTCGGCCGGTTGGACTTTTTTTCACCCGATTTCATGTTCTTATCAGTAGGCATTATTTGTAATCCTAAATAGCTCTTTATAAATACCCCAAGTAGGGTGAGAAAAAGGGATCGACACTTTTATTTTCATGTTGACTAGGGTTTTAACAGAAAATTTTCCTGTTTATTCTTTCATGGCATTTTGTGCCTAAACTCTTTTCTTGGTAGAGGAAATTGAAGCCATGGTCAATTCTACAAAGTTGTGAGACTTCTTTGTGCTTAAATTATTCACTTTTATCTCAAGTATTGATTATTTTTCTGCAATTAAAATTATGATTATTCTTTTTAGCTTATTATTGCTGCAGAATATTAAGTTATTGGAATTAATCTACAACTAGATTGTTTTAACCGCGTGTGCTTAATTCAATTTGTGAAGCAACTAAGTTTGATAATGACTGGAATTGTGTTATTGGATTTAGGGAATTTAATCATCTAATTAGCATAATCGCGTGTTTATGTTTAATTAGCCTAATTGTTCTTGTTGATCTTAAGGCTTCTATTAAATTAATCTTTGGGCGCGTGTCTGGGTTAAATTAGAATTAATAGTTAGGGTTAATTGGATCGCGTGTTAAAATTTAACCAACCTTAGAAAGAAATAAGAATCAACTTTGAATTGGTATCCGTTCGGGTTAATTCTTCAATTAGTGCTTGATATAAATTGAATTATCTTGTGTGTCAATGATCGACTAGTGAAATTGCCATGGTGGATATGACCAAAACCAAGATCTTTCTTAATTGAATTCTCTTCAATTATTTTATTGTTTTAGTTTTGGTTAAAAAGCATTCTAAACCCCCCTTGTTCCTATTTAGCCCGAAAATAATCCCAATAATCCCTGGGACGAACTCAACTCATCACTACTACATTAGAGTTGTAAATTTTGTGTGCCTACAACGGCATTGCAACTCGATCGAAGCATATTATTTGCACACCAAACTGAAAGAATTGATAATGTAAATATTTGTTTGAAGCAATGCATAGAAATGTAGTAAGTTAAATTAAAAAAGAAAAGAAACATTAGAAGCTTTTACGATAAATTATGAAACTAGTTTCAATGATAGTAAATGTAATTGTGCTGAGTAATATTTATGGCTATTATGTTATCTTATTAAAGTTGTATTGAGAAAATTATTAACAGTTGTTATTGGATAGAATTTGTTGCAGTTAACAGAGCCTAAAAGTTTCTGAGATGCAAGAATTTTAGGTGGAGTTCCAATGTACCTAAAGACAGTAAAGACTTTTCTTTTAGATAATCTTCTGCTAATTTTTCCAAAGTATATATGTAAATAAGTGTAAATTTGAACTAAATATTAATTTTTTTCTGTGTTTTTGATGATTTTAATTAGGATCTTTCGAATCAACTATGAATTGAAGGAAATTGGGATTTTAGGTCAAACCCGAGATATACTAATTTCAGTAAAATCTAAATCTTTTGATTAATCGGTGGTTACTCAGATTAGCTTTAATCAGCTAGCTTAATTAAGATCATTTTGTTGTGTGGAAGATATATTGTTGCTATTCTGATTTTCTTCATCTAGGAGAATACCTTACTAATGAATGATGTTATTTGTTTTTTCTTTATTTCATTTTGCATAATAGAGCAAGAATTTAACAGAGTAGGTTTGCATTCTCCGACTGATGCTCCAAACATTCTTGGATAACATGTCAATAATGAAGATTAAATAGATCATATTAGAAATTGAATATTGTTTTTGGATTTCCCGATTTTCTTTGGTTTCTTTGTGGTTTTAGGGGCTCTTTGTTGGCGGAATAGAGTTATAAATTCAACACCAATTCATTAGTTTTTGTCTGGAGTTATAGATGATCTTTTGTTGCCTTAAATAATAGTGTAAATAGGGCTAAATATAGATTTTTGTAACATCTTTTCAAGTTTTGCATGGAATTGAAATAAATATCTCAGTTGAAATGAATGAGATCAAGGTATTCTATTGATTAGCTTTTCCAGTTACTAAACATTCTCATTTGTGCATCTCTAAACTAACAAAAAATGAAATGTTCAAGAAATTTATTTTTTAACATTTTCTTATTATTTGCATGTATATCAAAAGTACATCTTCGTTGATACAGATCTGTTGCATCATGGATGATCAACTATATTTTTTGTGGAGTTCAAGAGAAGACGATAACAGTTTCACTTTGGAATTCTTTTTTAGGAAAAATCCGATCTTTCTAATTATGGGATTTCAAATATTAGGAAGCTCACCTCCTCTAGAGACCATGTACATATTCTCTCAAATGTGTCATTGTGTTTGTTTTTCTTTAGACAACACAGTATTCCTCTTCAATGTTTCAACAACTATCAGGCCAAAAACTCATTTACTCCATGAATTATGTTTCTAAGTTGTAATATATTTATGAAAACTTCTATTTACATAAGATATTTCTACAAATCAGCAAATGGGTGCCTTCTAGTTGGTTGATTGAATGGGAATTTTACTTCCTAATTCTTTGCTATTTTTAAACACCCTCATAGGGATATCATCAACAGAGAACTTGCATCCAGAGCAACAAATACTTAAGAAAAAAAAAATGCCTCAATCAATGTGAATTCATCTGTCGAATAAGGGAGTTTACATATTGTATACTGCTACCAACCCGAATAGTTGGTCTTGGACGTGCAGTAAGTAGGACTGTCAATTTGGTTAGACTGGCCTAAACTCAGTCCATTTGGACCAAAAAATAGTGGGCTTAGTCTCAAGTAACTTAAGTCAAGTTGAGTTTGGATCCAAAAATTTGGCCCAATTTCATAGTAAGCTGAACTTGAGCCACACCAAGCCCAACCCACATAAGGCTCGCCCCAAAAAATGTGTATATATAGTTGTTTTTGTAAGAATATGTAACATCAAATATACTGTGCATTGAATATTTATTATATAATGGTTTCTTTTTATAATTTTTTTTTATACATTAGGTGATATTGGTCAAATAAAGTTATATATGTTTTAAATATATAAAATTTTCTTACTTTTTTGGGGAAGATGTGAGTTTGGACCAATCCGATTTTAGCCTGAAATTCACTTAATTTTGTGAATTAAGCGTGAGCCTGATAAATGTGAGCTTGGACTGTATTTCAACGCGAGATTTGTTATTTTAATTGGACATATTAAAACCGGACTCACAAGATCCGATTGACAATGCCCTAGCGACAAGATCAAAATTAGTAACCAATATGCACTAGTTGGTTTTGGGCCGTGTTAGCTGGATTATTAACATAATAGACTAAATGGCTAAGAGATTTACGAAAAAGTTTGGTAGTTGATAGTCTTAGTTGTCCACCCTTATAAGGGTTAAGGGTAATTTTGTAATTTTGACCATTAGCGCTCATGGGTTGAGGGATAGATATTTTCCCTTTCCCCAATTTTATGCCACTACTCCACCTTTGATTCTCTCTTTCTTCCCTTCTTCTATGCCACTTCTACTCTTCCATTCTCTCTTCTCCTCTTATTCTTTTATTTTTCTTCTAATATCTAATCCTATCCCCTCCATTCTTTCTCATCCCATTTGATTGTAGATCTCATTCCCTTCCTTTCTTATCATTTGTCTCTCTTATTTTAGTAGGATTTTTGTAATATTCTTATTGTTTACTCAAGTTTTTTCTACAGGAATTTGTTGTGCGAATCAAGCTTCCGATTGCTAGGTTAATATTATTATCATTTTTTTTCCGTTAATCTTTTTTATGTGTTGTTAAATTATTTGTATATTTATATTTTTTTTAGTATGACCAAGCCAAAGCATCTAGAAGGTAAGACATTTTTCCTTTTGTATTATATAAATCAAACATATTTTTGCTTCATATCTTTTTCTATTTCCTTTTTGTCCTCGGCTGAAGAGAAATGAATTATTAGTTTTGTATTTTGCTTGTCTTTGTTTGTTATATTTTTTTTTCCTTAGCTGAATGTAGAACCAATGAAAAAAATGTTTAAATGACAAAACAAAGCAAATATTGAAATATATATACACACACACACATACATATATGTGTATATGTATGCATGTTTATTTCATTTGCTCCACCTTTGCCAATGGAGAAAGATTTATTTTGGGTTCATGAATTTTTGCTCTCTCTTTTTAGATTTTGAAATATGATGAACTAATCATGTTTGGTCTCTTTTTACTCCCAAGACCTGCACAGTTATATGAATATTAAAAGTAATACTTTTTGGTTTAGACATATATCCCACTAAATTTAGCATGTTCTAGTTGATCGAAGGTGAAAGAATTATCACCCATTTATTTGCTTCTAAACTTTTCTTACCTTTGTACAACAAGAAAAAAATCTTTCTGTGATAGGTTTTCCACAAAAATATGAAGTTGGTAGTTGAAAATCTTATTGTGGTTTTCAAAGATTTTTAAAAGATCTCCTAGTGGTGTTAATATCAGCGACCAGAAATTGTGTTTAGGTGTTCACTCCACTACTCTTAAATTCTAATGGTGAAATTGTAGAATAAAAAAGTTCTCTTTTCATATAATATTTTAAACTAGAATTTCTAAAGATGCGAAGATCCCTTTGTCTTGAACTCCCTTTTCATGTTTGGATGTGGTATGTGAACAATTGATCTATCAACAAGCCAGAGTGTCGCTTATGAATTGATGCCATTAAAGCATGTATACACAAATTTGATTTTGCAGGTCTTCATGGATGGCCTTTTTAGGTTTTCGAAGAGACCCCAAGAGACTGTACAAGCTTGCACGAGTTGGAAAAATTAAAGAATTTTTCTGAAAGAGTTGTTGAAGTCAATGATAATTAGCCTAGAGGATGATTTTTCCATTCTAATTTTGATTTTTTCTTTGCAGGAGAATACAACTTATTTAATTTAAAGTTGAGAATACAACTTAGTTTCTGCCATGGTAGTGTTTTTTCTTTTTCCCACTTTTTTTTATGCATAAATTTTTTTCTTTTTTATTGATTCCAAGGCTAAAACCTTGAGGATTAATCTCCCATCCCATATTATGAGCAAGAAAATCTTATGGAAAGGTACAATAAATAAATAGAAAGTCTTAATAGTTATTGGCTGAATTTTTTCATTGTTCTGTGGATTTTGCTTGGTTGTGATTTTTTCCTCTTTTTTGTATTTTGAATATTTGCTTCTTAAGGTAGGTTTTAATTGGCCTTAGTTTCATTTGTCGTTATCACAATGAATAAATTCAATATTCATTAGACACGATAACTATTGAGGCATCAAATGATTTTATTCAAATGAGGATAAAAAATTCCCTTTATTTGTTGCTAAAGTTTTTTTATCCTGTGAACAAAATGTTAAAACATATTTATATTTTTTGAATTTTTCCACAATATGGAAAAAAGTGATTGACCATGGAATGAAGTTGAAAATTTTCCTTTTCATGTTATGTGATTTTGTTACATCAACTTGAAATGTTAATGTTTTTCCCTTCTTTTTACATGCTGATTTTTTGCCATTTTTTTGTTATTTTTTGGGTTAATAAAAAGACTGGTGATTGAGTTGGTTATATTTTTGGTGGGGATAGTGAAACTAAGATACATGATCATAACTTTTCTTTCCACGTTTTCTTTATTGAGTTTTGTTATTAAATTTCAATTTTTTTTTGTTTTCTTGAAACTTTTTTTTGTCTTTATGATCATTAATAGAAGCTAATGAAACTTTTGATGTTATGTGGCCTTTGTTATATCAACTTGAAATACTGTTTTTTTCCTGCTGATTTTTTTCCTTTTTTCCCCTTTTTTTGGGGTTATTTTTTGGGTTGAAAAAGAAAATTATTGGTAATTGTGTTGGTTATCTTTTTGGAAGGGATAATGAAACTAAGGAACATGATTATAGCATTTTCTTTCCATGTTTTTATGGACATTTTGATATTAATTTTTCAATTTTTGTTATTTTCTTGAGACTTTTTTGTATCTTTATGATGATTTATAAAAGTGTTAAACCTTAATTGTGGAATATATTTGACTATTATGTATATTTGTTCCTATTCTTGTTCTTGGTTGCTTATAATTTGCTAATAATAGCATATTTTTTTAAGATAAAAACTGTTTTGAAGTGTTTGGACTTGAGCCTTGATCTTTTATTTTTGTTTATTCTAAATTAAAAAATGACTAACTTTTTAGAAGTTGTTACCCTTTTGTCATTCTAAAAATAGCTTTTGACTTTTCAAAATAGAGCTAATGCTTCAGTGTTCTTCATTGTAACAATGAATAGACTTTTCTCTACTGTTTGATTTCTGCATAATCAGTTTGTAATATCTTTGAGGTAGATTCTCTTGCAAATACTTATTTGGTTAGGTTTTGATTTTGTGACCTTGCTTTTGGACATTATCAAGTAGACAAACTCCTTTCTTAAACTCACTGCAAATATTTTATATTAATGCTACTAATAAAAAGTACTTGTGCAGTTCTTTAAGACATTTGATTTGTCATAGGTGAGAAGGTCTTGGCAGTTTATAATGTGAGAAATTTTTCTTCCTACTACTATGTTTTCTTTTTGCGATTCAAGAATTGTCTCCTGAAAGTAATTATGTAGATGTTTTGTTGGCAGATGGAGTAAGAAAATAGACATTCTAGTCTTTCAAGCTTGCCAATGACAATATTCAGAGACGAAGCATGAAAAAGTGAAGCATGTTGGTTAATTGTAGTAAGAAAATAGACAGTTCAATCTGTGGCTACGTTTTATAGCTTTGGAACTCTAAGAACTTTTATATGTTTCAACAACTTGTACTATTATATGAAAACATATTTATCACTAGGCACAATGGGCCTTAAATATAAATGCCTATCATGCATAGCATGCAGGACTATCAAATTCACTTGATCTTGTGTCTTGCAGGCACATCGAATTGGCTTATTTGTTCAAACTGCACATTTGATATTCAGATTCTGGCATTCAAATGGCATAGTACATTTGTGCATGTTAAAGTTTTTTGTGCAAAATGTATTAATGAAATTGCAAGTTCTTTGTGTTTGCACCTTTATTGAATCCTCAATTAACATTAGTTGTAATTGGTATAGGTTCTACCTACTTCGTTCACTATCATTTGTGGGCACAACTGGGCATGTGTCTATCGTGCATTGCGCGATATAGGACTCCTAGTATTTACTAACTGTGCACACATATTCAAACAATCTTTGGCCCTTATAGTGTGCATAGGATTCCATCATTGATCTAATGTAATATATTATTGAGATGATATGAAATGAATGAATGCAAAAAGAATTTTAATAAATAAAAGCTACATGCGTGTGCATATTTGTTTTGGACACAATTATTCAAATACTTATATTTTTACCTAATTACCTACCAAATGCTTTTGTAAAATGTTTTGTTGATACTGAAATTTGCTCAACGCTAAATTCAAATGTAATTCAGTCCAATACTTAGGTAAGGATCCTGCACGTAGTACCTACATCTAGAACACCTAAGAAAACTACTTTGGCTATAAGGGTAAAACTACCAAAATACCCTAGCGAACATGGTTCCAGACCCATGTGTATATTTTTAGTGGCGTATTATTTTGCCATCATTACTTGTCCTAGATTCTCAAGTCGAATATTTTTGGGTTGAGAGATAATTTTTTGACATTGTTACCGCACTCCGACTAGGGGTGGCAATTTCTCACATGACACGATTGATGTCCTAAAACCTTGGTTTTGATGATGATAAATTTAATCTAACAATCTTAACTTGAGCTAGTCATGTCATGTGCGGGAATTCTAGTTTATTTGTTCTTAGCAGAGTTTTTGGACGAAGTACATCATCCGAATAACACTATGTCTCTCGGATGCACAAGCTCGTCCGAACGAGATTATCACAGAACGCAATGCACCATCTGAACGATCAAGCAGAAAGCAAGATTTTGGAGCACCTACAACGGATGCACAAGCTCGTCCGAACAAATTTATCTCGGACATAATTCACCGTCCGAAAGATCAAGGCAGAGGCAAGATTTTGGGACACCTACAATGGACACATCTAACTGTCCAAACAAAATTATATTGGACGAGGTTAACTGTCCTAAAGAAACGCATCACTAGTTCACCAAATCTTTCGGACACACTACATCATCCAATGACTGAACTCATCAACAAACCTGGTTAGGATGAAGGAACAGATGCAAGCTCGATCGTCCAAACGGATCCTCAACTCCCTGATATTTCAGATCGGATGCTCAATAATAACCTCAGACGTCTGAAACCCTTAACGGTTCTAGTTTTTCAGCATTTATTATCTAACCATTAGGAGGTGGTTGGGAGATGATTTATTGCACCTATAAATACCAACCCGTTTGTTCTATGTTTCATTAACTTACACATTGAATACAAGCAAATAGAGAGGCAATTTGATTGCAAATTAGCTCTTTAATGATATTGTATTAGTGTGTACTTAAGAGTGCTATTAAAAAATATTGAGTAGAGTGATAATCTTGTACAAAAGTGAGGTTTTGTGTAAAATCCTTGGCTCCACTAAAGAGAAGTAGTGTGAGCAAGGGTGATCCTATTTTGTGTACACTTGAGATTATTGGCTTACCAAATTTGAAGTAGCATCTTAGTGGATTACTACTCCAAACTAGCTAGCTTGGATGTGCTATTTGTTTAATAGATCTCTCTTAATTTATTCTATTCATTTTATACTTAATTGCTTATATTTTTATCATTTTATTTGTCAAGTGCAAGAAATTTGAATTGAGCATTATTTGCAAGTTAATTTTAACTAAACGTAATTCACTACCCTCTTAGGTTGTTTTGGGACCAACAATTGGTATTAGAGCATTGGTCTCTTTATTTTGCTTAAATTATATTTGAGTAAAGATCCCTTATGGCAACCAATAATACTCTATTCTTTGAAGGTCAATCTATCACTAGACCCCCTATGTTTAATGGGGTAAACTTTATTAGTTGGAAAGATAAAATGAAAATCATTTTTGCAATCTATTGATATTGACTTGTGGTATGTGGTAAATGAAGGTCCTTTCGAAGCCACCATTGTTGATGATCATACAAATAGAAGAAGAGAAAAAATAAGGGATGAGCTCATTCCTCAAGACAAGGCAAATTTGACCTTAAATGCAAAAGCCATGAATGTACTGTACAATGCCTTGGATGCTAAAGAATCAACTCGTGTCAAAGGATACGTTTCAGTCAAAGAAATTTGGGACAAATTGAAAGAAATTCGTGAAGGAAGAGATGATGTTAGAGAACAAAAGAAATCTATACTTGTTTGCTAAGTATGAATCCTTCAAGATGGAGCCACATGAAAACATTGGTAAAATGTATTGTAGATTCAATGATATCATCAAGTATCTTGAAGCCTTGGGGAAGGAATATTCCTTGGGTGAAAAGAATAGAAAAATCTTGAATGCTCTCTCCAAAGAATAGGAGGCAAAGTTTATTGCTATAGAGGAAGCAAAGAACTTAAATTCCATACCCATTAAGTCATTGATAAATTCTCTCACTTCATATGAATTGAAACTCAAAGCCAAAGTGGTAGATGATGAGGAAGCAAGACCAAAATGAAGCATAGCCTTGAAGACCTCTCAAGAAGAAGATGAAAGTTGCTCTATCAATTTAGAAGATAAAGATCTTGATGAAGGAGATCTTGCACTCATCACTAAAGGATTCCTCAAACATTATATCAACAAACGGAGAATGAGAAAAGGAGGAGAAAGCAACTCAAATAATTTCAAAGGGAAGACCAAGCTAAAAATTAAGAAGCAAAATCAAAAGAAAAATGTTTTGAATGTGGTCAACCCAGACACATTTCAAATGAGTGTCCCTCCAAGCAAGAAAAAGGAAGGAAGAAAGTCTCGCTTCAATAACATTCAAATCACTTGGGATGATTGCAACTCTAAATGAGAAGTTGAAGAAGAGATGGAATCGGCACAAATGGCCTTTATGGCCATTGGTGATAATGAGGTAATGAAAATGATGATAATGATCTTGAAGCCTTCATTTTAAAATTGCATGATAGCTTAAAGGAATCATATGATAGAAATAAGGAGTTAGTCAAAAAATCAAATGCTTTATTGAATGCTAACTCTAAACTTGTGAATGAAAACAATAGGCTATCACAAGAAAACGTTGAGTTGAAGAAAATAATGCATGTGAAAACAAGGATCAAGGAAGAACAAGCCTCCTTGAAGAAAAGATTGGATGATTTGAATGTTCTCTTGCATAGATAAAAGGAAAATATTGTTGATATTAAAAAGAATAGAAATGTATTGATCAACCAAGTCAAGAACTTTGTCACTTTTATAAGGGATGATTTATGTTTTGTAAAATCAAAATATTCTCTATATGGAAATAAGAATATTATTTGCAACTATTGCCAACAATATGGACATGTGAAAAATAATTTCTATGTCAAAAGAAATGAAAAACTTGGAATGAATACCGTATGGATTTGTAGTCATTTTACTAACTCTTATGGACCCAAGAAAATATGGGTACCAAAAGTTATCACTTAATTTCTTGTGTAGGTAATGGACATCACCAAAAATGCCAAATGATTCATAGATAGTGGGTGCTCAAGACATATGACGGGTGAGGCATCTCTCTTCATCAAACTCTTATCAAAAAATGGTGGAAAGGTGACTTTTGGGATAACATGAAAGCAAAATCAATTGGCATTGGTGATGTAGGTAAAAATGGCGAGACTTTAATTAAAAATGTGCTCCGAATTGACAATTTAAATTACAATCTCTTAAGAGTGAGCCAACTTTGTGACAAAAATCTATAACTGTATTCTTCACCAAGCATGAATGTTTAATTCTTGATAAGAATTTTTTTGTTTTATTTAAAGGCGTTGACACAATGATGTTTATGTGATTTATTTTGATAACTTTTGTAAGAGCAATGTAAAATGTCTATTCGCCTCCATAGATGATCCTTGACTTTGGCATAGAAGGCTTTGTCATTTCAACATGGATTTAATTGAAAATCTTCCTAAAAAGGAGTTGGTAAGAGGTTTGCCAAAGCTAAAGTTTGTTAAAAACAAAATTTGTGATGCATGCCAATTTGGTAAACAAGTCAAAGTTTCATTTAAACCAAAAAATTGTGTGTCTACATCCAAACCTTTAGAATTATTGCATTTGGACTTGTTTGGTCCAACTCAACATGCTAGTCTTGGTGGTAGTAAATATGATTTTGTAATTGTTGATGACTATTCTAGGTATACTTGGGTACTATTCATTGTTCACAAAAATGAAGCCTTTGAAAATTTGGTAACATTTGAATAATTGTTTACGTTTGAAAAGTGATAATGGAGTTGAATTTAAATTTGGAGGTTTTCCCGAATTTTGTGATCACAACGGTATTTCGCATGAATTTTCGGTTGTTAGAGTACCTCAACAAATTGGTGTTGTTGAAAGAAAAAATAGAACATTTCAAGAGGCAGCTAGAACCATGATTAGTGAGTGTGATTTACCAAATATTTTGAGCCGAAGCCGTTAACACGGCTTGTTATGTTATGAATCGAGTTCTTTTGAGACCCATTTTGAACAAAACTTCTTATGAACTCTTGTTTTGCAAAAAACCTGTTGTGAGCTATTTCAAAGTTTTTGGTTGTAAATGCTTTATTTTAAAAATCAAAGAAAATCTAGGAAAATTTGACAAGAAATCGGAAGAAGGAATTCTCTTAGGATATTATAGTGACAAGAAAGTATACCGAGTATACAATAGAAGAACTCTTTTAATTAAAGAAGTTGTGCATGTTACGTTTGATGAGGCTAATGATATTATTTCGAAGAACATGTTTGTGAAGATGAAGATGTAGTTATACAAAAAGAACTTGAGAAGCTCGTTATACATGAAGAACATCAAGAGACCAGGAAAAGCAATGAGGACGACACTCATTACTTGGATGAAAAAGGAGAAAAGAACGAAGATTCTCCAAAAGATCTTTCAATAGCACAGAGATTTGTCTCAAGCCACCCTCAAGAGTTGATCATACGTGATCTGTCTGATAGGGTAAAAACTCGTTTTCATAAACTTTTGAATAATAATTGTGCCTTACTTTCTTACATTGAACCTAAATGTGTGGATGATGCATTAAATGACGAATCTTGGGTTTTTACTATGTAAGAGGAACTTAGTCAATTCGAGAAAAACAATGTATGGACCTTGGTTGAAAGACCCTTAACTTATTCTGTGATAGGAACTAAATGGATTTTCAGAAATAAATTAAATGATAAAGGTGAGATTATTAGAAATAAAGCTAGACTTGCTGCAAAGGGGTATGCTCAAGAAGAAGGGCATTGACTTTGATGAAACCTTTGCACCTGTTACTCGTTTAGAATCTATTCATATGTTTCTTGCATATGCATGCTTTAACAATTTCAAATTATTTCAAATGGACGTCAAAAGTGCATTTTTAAATGGTTTCATTGATCAAGAAGTTTTTGTTGAACAACCCCCTGGTTTTGAAAATAAAAATTTTCCAAATCATGTTTTCAAACTTTCAAAAGCCTTATATGGATTGAAACAACCTCCCAGAGCTTAGTATGAAAAGCTAAGTGGCTTTTTGATTGAAAATGGTTTTAAAAGAGGTGTTGTTGATACCACTCTCTTCACCAAAAACTAATCTTAATGGTTTGTTGATTGTTCAAATTTATGTTGATGATATTTTTTTTGGAGCAACTAATGAAAGCTTGTGCAAGGAATGCTCATGTTTAATGCAAAAGGAATTTGAAATAAGTATGATGGGTGAAATACAATTCTTCGTTGGACTTCAAGTTCACCAAACAAAAGAAGGAACATCCAGATTACACAAATCAAATACACAAAGGAGCTACTCGAGTGCTTTGGGTTGGAAGATTACAAACAAGTCGGAACACCAATGTGAACTTCAACCGAACTTGACAAATATGATGGAAGTAAGAGTGTTGATGAAAAAAACTATAGAGGTATGATCAGAAGCCTACTTTATTTGATAGATAGCAGACCGGATATTATGTTTGTTGTTTGTCTGTGTGCTAGATTTCAATCTTGTCCTAGAGAATTACATTTAATTGTGGTAAAAAAAAATTTTTTAGATACTTAAAAGGGACGATGGATTTTGGCCTTTGGTATCCTAAATCCATTAATTTTGATTTAATTAGTTATTCCGATGCTGACTTTGCAGGTTGTAAAATTGATAGGGAAAGTACTAGTGGTATGTGTCACTTTTTGGGTAATTTCTTGGTGTCTTGGTTTAGCAAGAAGCAAAATTCTATTTCCTTATCTACGGCGGAAGCCGAATATATTGCTGCTGGAAATTGTTGTGCTCAAGCTTCTTTGGATGAATCATTCTTTAAAAGATTTTGGTGCTATTTTTGATTGTGTGCCTATAAGATGCGATAATACTACAATCCTGTCTTGCATTCGAGAACCAAACACATTGATGTCAAGCATCATTTTATTAGAGATCTTGTGTGCAAAAAGGAAATTTGTATTGAATTTGTGTGTACAAAAGATCAACTAACTAATATTTTTACTAAACTTTTGCCTTTAGATCGTTTTGAGTTACTTAGAACTCGTTTGGGCATTATTGATTTCAAAACTGTATGAATTATTCATTCAGATGAAAATATGGGTCCTAAGGTGTCCACTCTTTCGGACGAATATGAATGTCCGAACCCTTCTCTTTTTCCTCAGACGCTTCCAATCGTTCGAACTTCACCTCTTACTCTTCAATCTCTTTAGGAATTCTTATGGACGATTATCACCGTCTGACATTCTTTCGGATGCACAGCATAGCATATTGGCCATCAGTTCCTCTGCCATCGGGCGGACGATCCGGATGTATACCAATCGTTCGGACGTCCGAACGATTCCGAACGATTGTTCTACTCGTTTAAATCCCTTCATTTTCTCCTTATTGAACGCACCCTTCTCACCAAACCCTAGCTCTGGTATATTTAAGAGTCCCACTTCCAATTCCTTCAACTCGTCCATTTTCCTCTAAAATTGCTCAAGAAATCTCTCTTCCCAACTCCTCATGCATCTCAATTAAACCTCTTTTCACCATTTTAACATCACATTTTTTAGAATTTTCTTAAAAATCACTTACTCTTACTTTTTCTCTTCTCTACCTTCCTCTTCTAATCAAAATGGTACGATCACATGGAGGATCTTCAACAGTCACCAGAGGGAAGAAATCAAAAGGAAAAGCTCTAGTGTATGGTCAAACATCATCAAATCCTCAATCCACCTCCAATCCCACTCTGCCAAAATTCATTGATGCCAAGGCTTCAGATAGGTACACTTCCCTTCTTAGCAAATCCATAATTGTTCAATGTCCTATTTCACACTAAAGTCTATTTGATGAATTGAATTGACCTCTTATTAAGGCATGCTTTGAAAAACTAAATTGGGAAAATTTATTTCACTTGGATTTACCTGTCTATCATGATATGGTGTTGTAATTCACCGCTAATTTTCGGAAGGGTTCAACAATTCGAACCTTAGTCTCTCGTGTGAATAATGTTAACCTTGAAATTTCCTCCAATGACATTAAATGAATCTTTGAGTGTGAAGTTCCTTTTCCTGATGAAATTTCTTATTTTTTCTCATTGGACAAATGGCCTACTATAGATATTCGTTTGATATAGAAGAGGTCAAACAAATTTTCAATGTCAATTTTAAACAGGTTTCGGAAGCGAAAACTACTCTTCTTAGTCCTGAGCTCAACATTTTATACTGTTTAGTTACCAATTTGCTACTGCCTACTAATGGGCATCACATTGAGCCAAGCAAAATGCTAATGTACTTATTTTATTGTGTCTTTAAAGGCATCCAACTTGATTTTGGTTATCTATATTCTTTTGCTCCTTATGGGAGTTCTTTTGACTGATACTCTTAGGAACATTCCTTTTCAAAAATTTTTAACCAAAGTTTTCGATCACTTTGACATCCTATTTTCTGGCAAAATACAATATTCTATTTATTTCAACAAAGCTTATATTGAACGAAAGGGTTTGCATTTTTTTAATGATCAATGGTTTACAAAGGTTGCATATAAACTTGAAAAGTCCAAAACACATGCTTCCACTTCCGGTCTTGCACTACCTCACTCTCTTCCTTCTCAACCCTCATTTTCCATACCTTTCTTATCCCATGATCCCCACATTCCATCTTCAGAAGTCTCACTTTCCCATCTATGCACACTTATTACCTCTCTGAGAAATCAAATGAGCTTATTTCAAAGCTGCACCCTTCGAAAGTTAAAGAGGCTACAGACAAAGCAAACTATCCTTCAAGAAGTGCTTAGTCTGGGAATGCCTGCCTCAACTCAGGTTCAAATTTCCAATTCTGACAGCGATGACAACGAGATCACAGTTCATTGAAGATGGTGATCATTCTAATCCTGATCCCGAAGACCGCGAGGATCCAATTGGTGCAACCAATCCTGATAAATCCACTTCTCCTAGTGTTAATGTTGATGATGACGAAGACATTGATGACACATTCACCTATATCATGCAATGCCGTGATCCTCAAGACTTGAGTGAACAAGACAGTGAGGCTACGAAGGATGATGCACCGGCCAAAAATTGTCTACGTGAGGAACACTCCAAGGAGAAGAATGATTCAGCTTCCACCCCTTAGTTTCTCCTTCATTCCTTGTGATTGCTGTCCTTAGACATTTGTTGCACTTGCTTATAGTTGACTACTTGTTGAACTTGGTTGTAATTCCTGTGATTGTTCACTATTCTGGTTTTTTGTTTTATGACTTTTTTCACCTTTATTATGGCTTGCATAAGGGGGATCATCCTCTTAGGGGGAGCTTATTTTGCTTTGATGATGCCAAAAGGGGGAGAAAGATAACTAATAATTGAGTGTTTATAAGTTCTCTAACTGTGTGATCATGGTTGTTCGATTTGCCTCGTGATTTGTCATAATCGAAAAGAGGGAGATTAATGTCCTAAAACCTTGGTTTTGATGGTGACAAATGTAATCTAACAATCTTAACTTGAACTGTGCAGGAATTCTAGTTTATTTATTCTTAGCAGAGTTTTTCGACGAAGTACATCGTTCGAACAACACTTTGTCTCTCAAACGCACAAGCTCGTCCCAACGAGATTACCACGGACGCAATGCACCGTCTGAACAGATCAGGCAGAAAGCAAGATTTTGGAGCACCTACAACAGACGACAAGCTCATCTGAATGAATTTATCTCGGACGCAATTCACCTTTCGAAAGATCAGGGCAGAGGCAAGATTTTGAGGCACCTACAACGGACGCATCTAACTGTCCGAAGAAAATTATATCGGACTAGGCTAACTGTCCGAAAGAAAAGCATCCCTGGTTA
Source organism: Cinchona pubescens (assembly GCA_025175665.1). Classification (NCBI taxonomy): domain Eukaryota; kingdom Viridiplantae; phylum Streptophyta; class Magnoliopsida; order Gentianales; family Rubiaceae; genus Cinchona; species Cinchona pubescens. The sequence goes on along the minus strand of JANKKI010000027.1, from coordinate 1,727,302 downwards.
AGCACCAAACCTTTCAGACATACTACGCTGTCCGATGACTGAAATCATCCTAACATACCTGGTTCGGACGAAGGAAAGGTCGCAAGCTCGCCATCCGAACGGCATCCTCAACTCCCTAATATTTCAGATTGGACTTTCAATAATAACCTTGGACGTCAGAAACCCATAACGGCAAGTTTTTTCAACATTTATTATCTAGTCGTTATGAGATGGTTAGGAACTGATTTATTGCACCTATAAATACCAACCCTTCTGTATTATGTTTCATTAACTTACATATTGAATACAAGAAAATAGAAAGGCAATTTGAGTGCAAATTAGCTCTTTAGTGATATTGTATTAGTGTTTACTTAAGAGTGCTATTCAAAAATATTGACTGGAGTGATAATCCTGTACAAAAGTGAGGTTTTGTGTAAAATCCTTGGCTCAACTAAAGAGAAGTAGTGTGAGCAAGGGTGATCCTACTTTGTGTATACTTGGATTGGCTCACCAAATTTGAAGGAGCATCTTAGTGGATTACTACTTGAAGCTAGCTGGCTTGAATGTGCTGTTTGTTTTTAGGTAATCTCTCTCTTAATTTATGCTATTCATTTTATACTTAGTTGCTTATATTTTTATCATCTTATTTGTCAAGTGCAAGAAATTTGAATTGAGCATTATTTCCATGTTAATTTTAAGAAACCTAATTCACCCCCTCTTAGGTTGCTTTGGGACTAACAATGAGAACATGATAAGAACACGACTTGAAATTAATAAGTATAAACATGACCCAGAAGTAATCGGGTCGTTATCGTGTCAACCTGTTAATGACACAAAACTTAATGAGTCATGTCTTGTCAACTCGCGGGTTGACACGTTAACTTGTCAAAGATATCATGTAACCCAATATAGGTGATATGACCCGTTCAACCCATTTGACCGGTTAATTGTTTAATCATTCTTAACTAATAGTTAGGGTGGTTTGGTAATTAATTACAACTTTATACATATTTTAAAGATTAAATATAAAAATTGTTCATATAAATTCCATGAACTTATTGGGCTAGAGGATTTAAAATAGGTTAAATAAGGTTAGTGGGCTCGTTTCAGATTATTGGGTTAGCAGGTTATTTATAGGTTTATCGTGTCATCCGGGTTAAGGTTATCGCAATTTGTTATATTAATGTAACACAACACAAAATGAATGGTTAACTGGTCGTGTTCAAGTTTAGGTATTTTGACAGGACACGATAACGACACAACACGACACGACTCATGACTCGTTGCCACCCCTAACTCTGTCCCAAGCCGTAAAATTAAATAGATCCATTTTCAAAACTTAAAAAATTATATCATTGGGGCAAACAAATTCAGGTTGAAGAGGGTTGCCAATTGATACTACCAATCACTTGAGAGGGTAGTATCACTTAGACGAGAAGTACCACTTAGGGAGGAGGAATTACTTGGAAGAGGGTCACCACTTAAAAAGGTCGTACCACTTAGAAGGGGGTCACTGTGATGCCCCGTTTCACATTGAAAGTGGGAGGGAATATTGTATTATTTGTAATAACTTGGCTTTTGGACTGCGAACATTCAGAATCATTACTTAGCTTAAATATTTTGAATTCGTTGTTTCCGTTCAAAAGTTATTAGACTAGTCCAAATTAGGTGTGTTACAGTTGGTACAGTGCGAACCTCATGTGGTCTCTGCACGAGGTGAAACTAGACCAGTGGTATTGGGCTGTACTATACAGTATATGTGATATGTTATTGGGCCCTAACTTGAGATTTGAGAGGACGCAAAGCCTAAAGGAGAGGTAAATATGATGTCCTGTCTCATATCAGAAGTGGGAGAGAATATTGTATTATTTATAACAATTTGGATTCTAGGCTACTAACAACTTGGTTTAATCATTTTGAACTCGTTATTTTTACTCAAAAGTTATTGGGCCAGCCTAACCCCATAGTGTTACAAGTACCATTGAGAGGGTGGTACCACTTGGATGAAAGCAGGAGTGGAGTCAAGACTTTGTAGCAGGGCAGTATACATACATACATATATATATTATATTGTATGTGTGTATATAGAATAAATAATAGTTTTCAAATAAAGAACTAATAAACGATACTCTTTCAAACAAAAATATACTTAGTCTTATACTCTTTCAAACTTTACAAAACTCCTCGACAAGTACTCATATTCTGAAAGCATTACAAAATTAGCTCATTATCAGTGATGTAAAAATTATCCTTTTTAATATAAGTACCAAGCAATCATTCATCAACGATTTTCCATTCTATTTCGCAGCCAGCTTTTCATAATCTTCATAGAAAAAAATGCCCTTTCCATGGTTGTTGTAGCTATGGGTTAAACAAGATCAAGTTTTGCAAGTAAATACACATACATAAGATCTCTTTTTGTTTGAATGAACTCCATTGCAAGTCTTCCAATCCCTTTCAAATTTGCAAAGTCTTCACTGGAGTGAATGTTAGTGATGTAATTTATCAAGCTGATTTTCTAGTGCCATCATCCAAAGTGAACAAAATTCAGATGGATAGAGTTGAGCAAAGCGAAACAACTTAAGTTTGTCAGAAGTAGAGAAAAGGTTATCTAGATTAAGAAATTCCATAAAAAGAAGTAATTTAGTGGCTGCCTGTGTGAAATGGTCATTAAGCTCTTGAAGTTGCATGTCTGTAATCATAAAATAAATCTACTCTGTACTGATGCAAAACTTCAATATCATTTCGATAGCAAATGTAATAACTTCATCCAATAAAACTTCCCATCCCTCATCTCTCATCAACTGTAATCGTTCTTTGGAGATTCTAACTTGAATCATGCCATTAAAGACAATAGCATGGTCAATGTTAAATAAACTACTCATAATTTTAATAAGAAAAATTCTAGAAAACAAAATTGATGAAATAAATGAATTAGTTTGGAAATTCTAACTTGAGTCAAGCATCAACAATATCTTCATTTTTTCTCTACAAAACTTGTGAGAGTTCATTTTTTATACATAAAATATTCTTCATTAGGTGTTATGCAAAAGCAAAATTAAACGTTTTAACAAAATCCAAAAGTCCAGCAGCTTTAGATTTTTGCTCCGTAGTAGAACTCCATATTCTATTATGTACTCTAAAATATCAAGAACTACTAAAAAAAAAATTCACAATCAAACTTATCAGTGTACCATGATGTGAACTTCAACGAGTATCACCAGCTTTTTTTAGTATAGTTTCTTGGTTCAAGCCACGACTACTAAAAATTTCTCCATTTCCAAGTGTTTCTCTAATTTCAGTCATATGTTTCTCTCGAAGGATGTCATGCCTTAAACATGATTGCCCAACAACTTTAACTAGAATAGCAATCAGAAGCAACTTGAATGGGATTTTTTGCGATAGCAACAATGGTAAGTTGGAGATGATGAGCAAAGCAATGAACATAAAAAGCAAGATGATTATCTTTCAAAATCAAAGACTATTAAACTCTCCTCATATATTACTTGCACTATCATAGCCTTGTCCTCTATCCTAGACATGCTTAATCCAAATTTTAGAAGTATTCACTGCTACCTTGAGTGACGAAGCATAAGTATCATTAACATGAATAATCCCAAGAAAGGATCGTTCAATAATCATGCCCTTAGAGTTTACATAACGTAAAGCAATAGCCATTTGTTTTTTATTTGAAATGTCACGTGACTCATCAACCATAATGGAAAAATATTCGTCTCCGAGTTCATTGATAATTGACTAGTTGTCTAATGAGCAGCAGTGTTCAAAATATCTTTTCGAATATATAGGGAAGTTAATTGATTATTCTCCAGAGCAAGAGACAGAAACCACACTCCTTATTTCTTTATTATGGTTCGCAAGGAACTTTAAAAGTTCAAAAAAATTACCTTGATTAACAAAATTTTTAGATTTGTCGTGCTGTCAAAAAGATAAGCCCTAAGTAAGAAACATCAAATATAGTCAATAGAAGCAGTTGTTTTGATCCTATAAATGTTTTGTGTTTGCTCCGATTGCCTAGAGAGCAATTTCAATGTGTTGACTTTGTTTCATCAAGTTATCACATTTTTCCCAAAGCTGTTTATGGGCATTATTTGCTTCCCGATATGTTTAGTCTCATGAATCTTTCTTTTTTATTCCAATTTCTAAACCCAGTGGTAGTGAATGAATCTCCACCTCATTGCTTTTCAAAATCAAAACCAAATAAGTAGCAATACAAACAAAATGCAGCATCTTTGCTTATGCTATATTTTAACCAATTATATTCTTTAAACCAGGAAAAAACAAAATTTGGTGAAATTTTTTCATTTTTTTGTGGAAAATCGTAATTATTAGGTTGATAAGGACTTTTTTGCAAGTACGCACTTTTTATTTTGTCTCAGTCATTAGGATCATAGTTTGAAATTTTTATTCTCAAACCTGGATCCGATTGAAGATCATCCAAATTAATCTCTACTTGAAACTTCTTTGAGGTATGTTGTGAACTTTCTTGAGGGTTTGTTTCTCTTTGAGATCTTTCTTCATGTACTATTGATTTTCTTGTAACAAATTTATCCATTTCTATTTGAACAAATAAATTCAAGGAATTCTAGTTATACTATTATAAGTAAACATGTTAAAAAACTTGATCTGTCTATAGGATAAATAATAAAAAGTGGATTTTAATTTCAATGACAATAGAAGAACAAAAAAATTAAAATAATATTAGACAGTAAATTAAATAAATAAACTTAAAAGGTAAAAAATTAAAGACTAATCTTTCATGTCTTACCTTTTATGTACTGATAATGTTCATTGGGGAGTGGAAAATTTGTGCTTAAAGTGTTTGACTAGAGTTTTAGAAACCAAGAAAATATTGTTGCAAATGGAAACAAAGGGGAAATTTGTTTACTTTTTGGCTAATGGCGTCTTCTCTGCTGTTTCTAAGTCAAAGATAAAAAAATGAGAAGGGATACAATGGACAGAATACCGGTACTATTATTTGTTAATAATAGAAGATGATGCTCAAGAAGTCAAGTTCCAATATAATACTTAAATTTTGGTAAAAGTGATTGTTCTCTCTCCAACTTTTCCTTTTAATAATATTTAATCTCCTAATTTCTAGTAGCATTATCAATATAGGAAAGTGAGATGTGGGCTCATATGACTGTTTAACAACTTCCTTCTTTTTAGGTGCAAGTGGTTTATATCTATTACAACTTACTTTTTTGCCCCTACTATTATTGTTTGCGTAGGTGCAAATCAATGGCATCCAATGTAAAACAAATTCTGTATCAAATGGACTTTTTTGTATTTTAGGGGAGGCAATTGCCCACCCTACCAAAGACGTGGCTCTGCTAGTGGATGAGAGGTACCAATTGAGTAGAACATGCCACCTAAGTAGCGAGTACTACTTGAGTAAGTAAGGTAAGGTGAGGTGGGAAAAGGTAAGGATTTGGCCAAAAAAATGGATGGCATGAGTCTTGACATTTTTCAAATGCTCATTTGTGCTCCGGAGGAGTTGATTGTACCCTGCAAGGCATAAGCAGGGTGCTGTACTCTGGAAGGTATGAGCAAGGTGTGACTCTAGACGATGCTAGATCCTAAAAGATACAACTTTTGACCCTTAGAATGGTATGATCTCAATGGATATTAGCATGAGTCAACATCGGATGGGGTGAGCAAGTCTTGTACCCCAAGGGCGTGAGTATAGAGCATTCTTGGAAAGGTGAGTAAGGTGTAACTCTAGAGGGTATTATTAGGGCACCTCAAAGGGTGTGAGCAAGTATTATACTTTAAAGGATGTGAGTAAAGAGCAAACCCTGAATAGTACGAGTAAGGCATGGCCCTGGAGATAGAGTACCGTTTTTGGACATAGTTAGAGTACGTAATTTGGGTTAAGGTGGAGAAATATTTTATTCAGAGGTGGTTCATTTTTTAGGTAGATACATAGTATATTTTTCACTCGAAAGTGGGGTACTTAAGCTGCATGGAGGCAAAAAACTTTATTTGTCCAAAATTGGAGTGCATTTTTTGGGTAGAGTCGAACTATATTTTTCACTTAGAAGTAGAATACTTAATTTACCAGGAGACAAAGTACTTAATTTTCTCAGAGGTGAAGTAAATTTTTCACCTAGAGGCAGTACTTAATTTAACCTAGAGGCAAAGAATTTTATTTCATCCGGGAACATAGTACTTTATTTGTCTGGAGGCAGAATACATTTTTTTTGGACCGAGATGGAGTACATTTTTCACTCAGAGGTGGAGTACTTAATTTACCTGGAAGGGAGGTACTTAAATTGTTCAGAATCGGAGTACTTTATTTGCCAGAGACGGAGTACATTTTTTACCTGGAGGTAGAGAACTTAATTTGTTTGGAAGTAGAGCACTTAAGTTGTCTAGAGGCGAAGTACTTAATTTTCCTGAAGGCGGAGTATATTTTTCACCTGGAGGTGATGAGATGCTTGTTCATTTCCTTTGTCTTGGTTGTTCTAGTGGGTGTTGTGTGAGGTATATGCTATATATCACGATAGCTTTTTATTCACTTCCCACAAACAGTACTGTTGAATGTTTGATGCTGAAATTTAGTCAGTACTTAGGTAAGGATCTCGCATGTAGTAGCTACATCCGGAATACCTAAAAAAATAGTATTGGGCTATATTTTTGAACTTTTAGGGTAGGTTCCGATATCCAAATCAGTATTTAGACCAAAAAGAATAATTCATAGAGAGTTCAGAATTTAAGATTACGAGAATGAAAAAGTGAATGTCTTGAATTAGACATACAATGTCGAGATTTATACTTGTAGTTGATGGGTCGGGTCGATCACGGGTTTTAAGTATTTATTTGATCCATTTAAACTTATTTTGGCTATAACAATAAAATTACCAAAATGTCCTAACAAACATGGATCCATAATCACGTATACATACATATATATATATATATATATATATATATTTAATAAACCATTATTTTGACATTATCAGTTTTTATTGTATTATGTATATTAAAATGCTTTGCTAGACAATACTTTGACTACTTAATTATAGAGTGACACTATAGCTCATTAGCTCACAATTTTATTTGACTTTTTTGTGTATATCAGGAATAAGTAAATGGGTTCTACGGTGTGTCACGGATTTCAATTGAAAGTATAGTTCCAATCACCTCATTATACACAAAAGTGGGCTATGACATTCAGCGCAGCACGTGACGAAATGTATATATTTATTAGAACCATACAAATAATACTAAAATTCTTGGATCATGGAAATTTAAATTAGGAAGGCATATTGGACATAACTTTTGTATTTTAGATGTCAATTGAGGACAATTAGATTTAGATGGTCATTCAGAAATTGAGATAGTAAGATAGCAAATTAACCGGGTTATAGTGATCCATTTTACCTTTTGATATTTATTCGCCTTATTGATGTTATTTAATGGTTAGATTCTTGTGTTTTGGTTACAATGACATTCATTTATGGAGTCCAATATTTTTAACCTTGAATAAACTGTTAAGGCCTGTAAAATGGTACGTTTAGGACTATTCTTTCTTTGTTTTCTTCTCTCTCTCTTCCTTTTCTTTGTTTACATTTGATTTAACTGAATCAAAATGATATGAAAGGAAGCAGGATTGCTTCAAGTGATTTGTGTAGAGAAATCTAATCTCAACGAATTGTCAAGGCTCAAAATTTTAATCATTTAGTTTGTTGTCAAAATTTGAATCTACTTAAACTACTTATCTAGCACTTATTTAAGAACATCATTTTTAACAATTCAATTTCAAAATTTCTAGACTAGGATTAATCTTGTGTATATATATAATTTTTATTTTGTTACATGTCTTGTATATAAGGCATAATGTACTTCACCTTGAATTAAAAAAAAAAATTATTTTTTATTTTTGATTTTGTTGTTGGGAGATTCTACAATCCCCTCCAGGGTACTATACCCTTAGTTCAATATTTACTGTTAGATATATAGGAGAATTTTGGACTCTTGGATTACATTAGGTGTGACTAACTTATTTTAAAAAATTTCACGCACAAACTTTTCCTTTTAGAGAGGGAACTTGTAAAATTTTAAGGATTGAGTTTCTTTTCATCATACTTATCTTTTACAAAATTCCTCCTCAACCTTAACTACTACTATTTTACCTTATATATTAATATATTTCATTATTTATATTCCTACCATTTTTTTTTATTCATGACAGAAAATTACATTTTTTATTTTCATTTTTCTTAATTTCATATTTAAGATTTTGCATTGATGAAATAATTTTTTATTTTGTTTTGTTTTATGTAAACTAACTATGAAAATTATTGTGCTATTTTTAATTTTCATACAAAATTCTATGATTAATAATATTTTTTATTTTTTATTTTTGTTCAATTAATTAAAAAAAATGAGAAGTAGTACCTTTTATGATATTTGACGATACTATTTTTATTTCCAATAGTGCTTCTTTCATAATTTATAAATACTATCCAATTGACTTATTTGTTTTCATAAGTGGTGAAATTTGAACAACATTTTATTAATTTACTAGTGAAACTCATCTTTTATAGTAAATTTTTTATCAATCAAAATGTTTTTAACCTTAATTAAAATTAAAATTCAAAATATTATATTTATTAATAAAGGGAGAGTATCATTTGGTCTAGTGGTCTTTCCATTTCTTTTTAAAATTGGCCTATACAAAAGTATTAAAGTCTGTAAGAAAATACACATAATTGTATGTAACTATTATACAATTACTCTATATTTTTATTTGGTAAAATTTTCCATATTTATATTATAATGTTATTATATATAAAAATATTATTTTTACATATTATTTTAATTTTTATTAGTTGCACAAAGTAGATTGTGCCTTAAGCATTAGGTTAGATAATGAAGTAGCATATATATATTATTTAAATGATTGTACTATACTAAAATATAGATAGTGCTAGTACTTCATTATATAAACATACTACGTCTATATTATTTATTACATTTTTACACATTATTAGCAAGCATAATAGATAACTTATAAGTTGATTTTTTTCTTCTGTTTCTTTGTTTGTTCCGCTTTTGTGTACAATTTTGCATTGATAACCAAACAATATTTGATAGTACTATTTTTGTTTTTCAAAGTATTTTTTAATTTAATATTTGATAGTACTATTTTTGTTTGTCGAAATACTTTTTAATTTAACATTTAACTAATTTATAGTTCAATTACAATAACGTATTCACTTTTGAAATGTTATGAAGTTTAAATAATAATTTATACTACTGTTACCATGAAATTTGACTTCTATAAATATTTCATAATCTTTCATATAATTAAATAGGATGACATTTTTAAATACTATTCAAAAAAAAAAAAAAGGGAAAGCATAATAAGTTATTTTAAATAGTACTATACTAATACTTTGATTGTATGTTTCTGTGCACTTTATTGTACTATTTATTATCTGTTACAGTTTTGTTGATAATGTTACATTTAATAAAATCTAATAAAAATTTTCTCATTTCTTGTTTGTGAAATTGTCTATATTCATCTATGCTTCAATTTTTTTAATTAAGTTGATATAATAAACTTATAATATTTTTTTTACTATACAAGAGAATGGTATTTAGATACCTAATAGTACTTCTTTTTATATTCCTTAATACTATCAAAATATTTTTCTTCACAAAAAATTAATAATGCAATATAAGTTTTATTAAAGTAATCCAAAAGTTATTTTGATATGATACAGATAATCTATCAATATTATTAATTTAATGTCTAATAAATTATCGGATGGATTTCTCATAAGATTTAGAATTAATTAAGTTGATATAATGGAGTCAATAGTACCTTTTATTATACGAAAGAATACTATTTACATATCTCATAGTAATTTCTTCCCTATTCTCTAATACTATTGTATTATTTGTTTCATCACCAACCATCCTAGTATCTCTTTCATTACAAAAATTGATTTGGTTTCAGTATAAATAATATAACGTTAAATTTAATTTAATTAAAAATTTTTGGGATCTTTCATTAGAGATAGTACATTGTATATAGTAATACTATGTTGATATTTTGATAGTAGGTTTCTTTACTTTACATAGTACAATTTTATTAGTTGTTACTATTTTAGTTGATAGTTTCTCGCGATTAATGATTTGTAATGTAATTGTATCCATCTTTTATTTTTTGTTTGTTAATGTCTAATTATGCATTGACTTTGGTCTTAAGCAATTTGATACAGTCAAACTGGTAGTAATTTTTATTTTACAAGAGAATACTATTTAGGTATCTCATAATACTTTATTTCATATTTCATAGTACTATCGAATTATTTTTTGCATCGCAAAATTACTATCCAAATATCTATTTTATAACAAAAATATATTTTTTGATGATATAGATTATGTAATAGTATGTATAATACTACTTTAGATAAGGAATAGTTCATTTTACTTATTTTGGACAATAGTATATTGATATTTTAACAACAAGTTTCTTTGCCTTATAGTACTATTTTATTATTTATTAGTATAATTTCACTTCAAGTTTTGTAAATAATTCACATCGTTGATTTGATTTTAAACTAGGTTTTTTCTTTTAAAAAATGTACAAAATAGAAAAAAATAAGATTACCTGAGCAGGTTTACAAGCAAATGATAGAATTGTCAACGTGTAACAATCCTTATCATTGTTTAATGAGGTATCAACTACTCATCGGATAGCTGTTTAAGGGAATGATTCCCTCAAAAATACTAAAGAGACCATAGAATTTCCCACCAAAGTTAATCAGTAAGCTCTAAAAAAGAAAGGTAACAATTTTAACATGCCATTTATTCTATCTCTTTCTCTCTTAGATACTATGGCAATTGCATAACCTTCAACTTTGAAGAAACACCATTTTCTAACCCTACAACTCTAAATATTAGAAATTTTATTCCATTCATTGAATTCAAACAATTATCTATTATACAATACTCAAGTTTTAGTCATATATGTACATATATGTGTACGTGTGTGTTTATATATATATATATTTATATATATATTTATATATATATAGTATAGTAAAGGGGGTGTTTATTGAGAAGCTCTAATACATCGACACGTGGTATATTAAATGTGCATGTGTGTACATATATGTGTGCGTGCGTGTGTGTGTGTGTGTATATATATATATATATAGTATAGCAAAGGGAGTGTTTATTGAGAAGTTCTAATACATCAACACGTGGCATTGCATATTAAATGTGTAGGAATCTGAATAGTAAATTGTAAAAGTAAAAAATAATTACTTAATTAATAATTGTAATTTAAATTAACTATATAAATTTTATCTTAACTACTTTTATTTTTTCGAAATCCTTTATTTTAGGCAACATAATTCCTATAATTAATTTTTTCCGAAAAGAGTTACAAAACTAATAATCTATTATGGATTATTATATGAGGATCGGTTATTAAAAATACATGTGTCTAGCCCTTAGGTAGAGATCAATTTAATGTAAACAAGTAATAAAAAATCTTACAAAACCACTACACTCTACCTCACTTCTGCAAGTATACGGAGTTGGTAGTATTATAGGATGAGTGAGTATCGTTCCCACAAGGATTATTGGAAGACAATTACCAAGTTTTACGGGTATTTGTATAGTTAAGAAAGATCAAGCAATGGATGGTGAAATTACTCTACTTAAAATCGTAATTCAATGCAAGCAATTAAAACCTAATTTTAAGCTAGATTATCTACTAAAGCAAGTAAGTGAACTAAATAATTACAAAATTGAGAAACTACTTAATCTCTTCTAGTAAAAGCAAGTAAAGAAAGTAATTAATTCTAATTTAAACTAATTGAAATAGAACTATTTTAAAAAGCAAGTAAATTAACCCAATAAAAGCATTATAAATTAACCCAATAAAAGCAGTATAAAAAGACATTGCAAAGCTAGAAATTACCAATTCTAAACTAGAAATAGATAAGAGTTAAACTTGAAATGGTTTATTTTGGATTTTTGGTAAAAATAAAGAAAGCCCACTAAAAATTATCTAGAACTTAATGCAAGAAATGGAGAATTCTTAACTAAAAAAGCAAGAATTTAACAAAAATCCTAATTTTTCTAAGAAATTAATTTGCAAGCAAAGAAATTTTTAATAATTTAAACTAGAAACCATCTAAAAATTATATTTAGACAAGCTAAAGATTAACCCACTGCAAATATCTAATCAAAATTTACATTTGCTAAGAATAATATGAAAAGTAGATCTAAGTGACAATTAAATCGAAATTTCTATTAAAGAAGAAGTTTGAGATTCAAGATATCCTAAACTATCCTAACACTTACTAACTATCTAATTCTAATCCTACTTATCTATACAATTTTTTTTTTAAAAAGTAGCTTAAATAGTACAACATTACACAAGGCAAAAACCAGCAGTTGTTTGCTGGAAAAGTACAAATTACCCTCACAACTTAACCACAAGCAAGTCGAGATTGCGATATGGAGATTTTGAGATCGCGATCTTGACTCTAATACATTTAGAGCAACTTCACGAGTCGAGATCACGATATGGGATTTTGATATCGCGATCTCGACTCGCTAAACATTAAAGTGATTTTCCTGAGTCCAGATCGCGATATGGAGAATTCCAGATTGTGAATTGGACTCTGTTCCTAGCAATTCTTCTATTATTTAATAATTGCAATTCGGTCCTCTGAACTTTGTCCATTCCAGCTTCCAACCTCTGATTTTTAACATCTGCACAATTTCATGAAAACTTATCATATTTAATAAGAACAAAAATATAAACACATATGAAAGAAATTAACTTAAACTTTCAATTAACTACCTAAAGTTCGGGATTTAAGCTATCAAAATGTCACAATTTAGAGGAAAATAACTCTAGTTTACTAGAGTTATCACAATCCCAAACTTAGCGTTTTGCTAGTCCTGAGCAAAACAAAAATTAAAGGAAACCTACTAACACATAAACACATAAACACCACGAAAATTGATGAGACACTTGATGAATCATGGATGTATTTATAACAATTAAGAAATCTTTCAAGAAACGTTCAATGTTGTATGATATGTGAAGTATTTACGTGAGTCAATCCAAAATGGCAATTTTGTTCTACAAAGAAGCACACGTTCATTCACTATACAAGATTTCACATCACTAAGAATTACTATTCTCAAAAAGAGTTATCAAAGATTTTAGTTCTATTTATTTAAAACATCATTGCTTCTCAAATCACAAATATAATGAAGTTAGTCAATTATCTAGACTAGGCATCATGAAAATAGAAGTTCATGTAGGAATCAACTTAAATACAAATGTCACACATTTTGGGAATAGACCTCTAACAAGGAATAAGTAATATGAGCTCTATGATAAGTATTACAAACATTTACTCTTTAACTTATTGGTATACTAAAACGCAATTCCTAATGGCTTAATTTGGAGAAACAACATGGGTACATGTCGGAATCCCGTACTCGCCTTATTACTACTGTAATGGCTTATTTCGAAGAAACAACATGGGTACATGTCGGAATCCCGTACTCGCCTTATCCTACATTTTTTAAAAAATTTTTTTTGACAATCGGTCCTAAACCAAGGAAAAGGAGTGAAATGTACCTAAATTTAATCTTGAATATCAATTATTCACAAGTTAGAAGAACATTCCCTATGCAAACATACAAATGTCCTAAAATTCCTTCTACTTCATTTAACTCATTTCTTTCCAAAAGATAGATCAATCTAACAAAATAATATGAGTGATTTGATCAGAAACAACATTTCAAATAAAATTTCCTAAATTTTTAGCACTTTTTTTTTGAAAAATAGTGATGCCAAGTTTATGAAAGCTTTATGTTGCAAACAAATTACTCACTCACACAGAAACCGTAGAATGACTCAATCAAATATTTCAATCATAGATTATTGAATGTCAAAATTCATCATCATTGAGTAATCGATTGACCACATTTCCATCCATTATGCATCAAGTGACATCAACTTACACAAAACAACTGATCCCAAAACAAATAAATAAATAAAAATAAATACCCCCCAAACTTGTCATTTATTCAAATGATGAGTACACATCCTACCGCTCACCCAAAATTCAACATGATGAGATATTTAAAAATAACAAAAACTATTAAAACTATGACATAATTTCAAACTAAAATTTAAAATTGAGCAAAAATGCCAAGAGTATTAAACGTGCGATGCATCTCACCAATTAAACTCTATAAAAATGTGCCATTGCTCAATATCTAATTCAATCCATCAACAAATGCAAAAATGGCATCAGCTTAGGGCCCTTAGCCATGCTACTCTTATTTGCCAATGATCATGACCAAAGCTACACCAAGTATCTAGCAAAGAAATTCTACAAAGATTCAATCCATGAAGCATCAAAATAATTATCTACTTGGCATCAGCTTGAGGCCATTAGCCAAATTACTAAAAAGGAAAATTAAACTACTCCAAATGATGGTTGAATTGATTTTGAATGGAAGAAAATGAAAAAAAAATATATATATATATATATATATATTTAAAGAGAAGAATATTGGTAAATTTTGAGAAAAGAAGAAGAAAAGCTGCACAAGTAAACGTTCCAGCAAATTAAGATCGCGATCTGGCCTGATCTCGAGGTCACGATCTCAATTTGGTATCATAATCTGGAAGGAGTTGAGATCACGATCTTGACTCAGTGCAAAGTTTGTCTTTGCAGAAGTTTGGAGTTGATATTGCGATCTCAATTTTGATGAGATTGCAATATCAAACCCAATGTTGAAAATGCCCTCCAGAAGTTTGAGTTTGAGATTGCGATATCGAACTCAATTTCTGTAAAGTGTAATTTTTACACTTAGCCAAAATTGCTCAATTCTTCATCACTTTTCACCATTTGTAAGGACAACTTATAAACACAAAAGTAATAAGTTACGATGACAAATTCACTCATTCCTTGGCACCATTTATTCAACTAAATAAGACTTAGATTTTTAACCAAAATTCTAACCTAATTCAACTAATTTACTCAAAATCAAACTAATGAAAAATCACACCAAAAAGAACACAATAATAATTAAATCAAAGGTTTGGGTTGCCTACCAAGAAGCGCTCTTTTATAGTCACTAGCTTGACTATGGCACATATTCATTCTTTCACAAGTTGGACGATCTCTCGTCCGCCTTCAATGATTCCTCCAAGGTACGGTTTGAGCCGATGACCATTAACCTTGAAAACTCCCTTTTTCCCTTTTATTTCCACCTTTACTCCATGAGCAAAAGTTTGAACCACTTCAAAGGGGCCATTCCGCTGTGACTTGAGTTTTCCTGGGAATAACTTGAGCTGTAAATTGTAAAGTAACACCAAATTACCAACTTTAAATTCCTTCCTTACGATGAGCTTGTCATGCCATGCCTTAGTTTGCTCCTTATAGATCAAAGAATTTTCAAATGCTTCCCTCCAGAATTCATCCAACTTATTCAAATCAAGCATAATTTTTTTATACGCCTCCTTCAAATCAAAGTTCAAGTACTTTATTGCCCAATATGCTCTATGCTCAATTTTCACTGGCAAGTGACAAGCTTTTCCATACACAATACAATATGGGGACATAACAATGGGTGTTTTAAATGCCGTATGATAAGCCCACAATGTGTCATCTAGTTTCAATGCCCAATCTTTCCTAGCATTATTCACCGTCTTTTCTAAGATCCTTTTCAATTCTAGGTTTGACACCTCCACTTGACTCGATGTTTGGGGATGATAAGCTAAGCTAAAGCAACCTTGTGTTTCACCCCATATTTTGTCATTAATGCTTCAAATTATGAATTCTTGAAATGAGATCCCCCATGACTAATGATAGCCCGAAGAACTCCAAACCGAGAGAAGATGTTCCTGCGAAGGAATTTAGTGACCACCTTGGCTTCATTGGTTGGGGTGGCAATTGCTTCAACCTACTTCGACACATAGTCCACCGCAACCAAAATGTACTTATTGGAATATGAAATCAAAAAAGGTCCCATAAAATCAATTCCCCATGCATCAAATACATCCAACTCAACAATGCCATAAAGGGGCATTTCATTTTTCCTTGAAATATTTGCCATCCTTTGACATTCATCACACTTGAGTACAAATTCCCGGGAATCGTTGAACATAGTTGGCCAGTACAAACCACTTTGAAGAACCTTGAAAGCGGTTCGTTGAGCTCTATGGTGCCCTCCAACCGGGGATGAATGACAATGTCTCAACACTTCGGTAATTTCACATTCCGGGGCACATCTCTCCTAAGGACTTGATCATTGCACCTTCGAAACAAATATGGCTCTTCCCAAAAGTAATGCTTAAGTTCTGCAAAGAATTCCTTTTCTCATTGACATTTAGCATCTTTACTACTATCCTTGCCACAAGATAATTCACAATGTCTGCATACCATAGACTCACTTCCTTTACCTCAAATAATTTCTCAATTGATGATTCTTCATTGATGGCTCTTTCTTCATGATTGACAAGTCTACATGCTTCAATTCTCGACAAATAATTGGCTATCATGTTTTCCATATCCTTCTTGTCCACTACCTCCTAATCAAATTCCTGCAATAAAAGTATCCATCTGAATGAACATGGCTTGGCATCTTCTTGTTTAGAAAACAAATACTTTAAAGCAGAGTGATCGGTATGAATATTTACCTTTGATCCAATCAAGTATGATCTAAATTTATCAAATGCAAAAACTATAGCAAGTAGTTCCTTCTCCGTTGTAGAATAATTAAGTTGTGCATCATTTAATAGAAGGTTCTACTTGCATAGTAAATGACATTCAACATCTTATTCACCTTTTGACATAAAACGGCACCTATTGCATAGTAGCAACATCACACATAAGCTCAAATGGAAGAGACCAATTTGGTGCTACGATGACCGGTGCAATCACAAGAGCATGTTTTAACTCATTGAATGCTTCCGAACAAGAATAATCAAAATGAAAAGGACAATCTTTTTGAAGTAATAAGCACAAAGGTCTAGCGATATGTGAAAAATTCCTAATGAATCCTCTATAAAAGCCCGCATGACTTAAGAAACTTCTTACCCCGTTAACACTGATTGGAGGAGGCAATTTTTCAATCACCTCCACCTTTGCCCTATCAACTTCTACCCCTTTTGATGAAACTTTGTGACCCAAAATAATTCCTTCCGTTACCATGAAATGACACTTTTTCCTATTGAGAACCAAATTAGTTTCTACACACCTTTTCAACACATTGGACAAATTTGCAAGACAATAATCAAATGAGATGGACACCAAATATACTAAAATCATCCATGAAGATCTCTAAGCTCTTCTCAACCATGTCATGAAAGATGGCAAACATACAATATTGAAATGTGCTTGGAGCATTATAAAACCCAAAGGACTTCTCATCTATGCAAAGGTACCAAATGGGCATGTAAAAGTTGTTTTGTC
This sequence comes from Cinchona pubescens, assembly GCA_025175665.1. Lineage (NCBI taxonomy): Eukaryota > Viridiplantae > Streptophyta > Magnoliopsida > Gentianales > Rubiaceae > Cinchona > Cinchona pubescens. The sequence goes on along the minus strand of JANKKI010000027.1, from coordinate 1,709,825 downwards.
TTGATCTTCCGGACAAATGACAATTTAGAGATAACCGGAATAACCATCAAGGAAACAATAATATGCAAAACTGGTTAACCTCTCAAGCACTTGATCAATAAAAAGTAAAGGAAAATGATCATTTCGGTGGCCTCATTCAACTTGTGAAAATCAATGCACATTTTCCAACCCGTAACCAATCTAGAGGAGATGAGCTCATTGGTTTCACTTATGATTACGGTAATACCACCCTTCTTTGGAATGACTTGAGTGGGACTAACCTGCTCACTATCGCTAATTGGGTAAATAATACCAACTTTCAAAAGTTTGAGAATTTCCTTCCTCACAACCTTTTGGTTTAAAGCAAGATTCAATCTCCTTTGAGGTTGCCTTATTGATTTATTTCCATCATTCAACAAGATTTTATGCATGCATATGGAAGGGCTAATTCCCTTAATGTCATCAATGGAACAAGCAATGGCATCTTTATGCATATTAAGCACCACAATCAAACTTTCAAGTTGCTCACTTGTCAAAGATGCATTCAAAATCACCGGGTATGTGTCATTTTCACCAAGATATGCATACATTAAGTGAACAGGAAGAGGTTTAAGTTCCAACTTGGGGGGTTTATTGGTCGGAGACCCCTCCCTCCCCTTTTACCTTTTTCTTGATTCTCCTCATCCTCCTTTTGCAACAAGGTCTCATCCTCCAAATGATTCACAGTCCTCATCCTTTCTTCATCATCTTGATTTAGCGCATTTGACTCCAAGACCTCTTCCTCCATTCAGAAATTCTCCATTGCATTCCTACAACAATCATCAATTAAGTCATCTACCACATTAATATTCATAACATCTTGGCAAAAATTGAAGAAAGATTTAATGAACTAAAACCATTAAATGTAACAATTTCATCATTTATTTGGAATTTCAAATTTCCTTCTTGAACATCAATAAGTGCACGACCAGTAGCAAGAAAGGGTCTCCCAAGAATGATTGGCATCTCTTCATCCTTTTCCATTTCAAGTACAATGAAATCGGCCGGCAGGTAGAGTTTGTCAATTTTCACAATCACGTCTTCAATGATCCCCTTTGGAAATTTTATGCTCCGGTCCGCAAGTTGCAATGAGATACTTGTCGACTTCAATTGTCCTCCATTTAACTTCTTGAATACCGTAAAAGGCATGAGATTTATCAAAACTCCCAAATCACACAATGTTCTCCCAAATTGTAAACCCCCAATCTCACAAAGGTATGGAAAATAAACTGCTGTCCTTGAGCTTTGGTGGCAATCTTTTTGTAAGGAATGCACTACAATTCTCCGTTAAGTATAAGATTTCATCTCCATGCAATTTCTTTTTGAAGTTAATTAGAGGACTTGTTTCATGAATTTAGCATAGGTGGGCTTGTTCTCAAGTGCCTCTATGAATGAAATGTTGATTTCAAGCTTTTTCAAAATTTCAAGTAACTTCTTGAACTTCTTTGATTTTTCTTCATCCTTTAGCCTTTGAGGAAAGGGCACATTTATATGTTTCGGCTCATGATGCTTCGGATCCTTGCCTTCATTACTTGGTGAGTTGGGCTTAATAGACTCATTCATCATTTTGTCTTGCCCTTTTGAAGACTCTTATTTTTCTTCCTCTTCATCCTCAATTCCTTCTTTTTCTCCACTTTTCAACAAATTTTTCCCAACCCTTTCTTCCAACTCTTTACCACTCCCAAGAGAGATGACCTTGCATTGTTCCTTGGGATTTGGACTAGTATCACTTGGGAGCAACCCTAAAGGTCTCTCATTATTCATCCTCGCCAATTGGCTCAATTGAATTTCCAAATTTCTCGTAGATGCCTTTAAGTTCTCATAATCCCTCTTATGTGTCCTCATTTTTCCTATCCAACTCTTTTCTCAAGTACTCGGCCATTCTTTCCCAACCATCTTCTCCCATATTCTTTCTTGAGGTGTAGAATACATAGGTTGGGAGGAATTTGCATACTGAAAATGAGGCCTTGGTGGTTGGTTTTGAAATGAAAAATTAGGAAAAGATTGATATGAGTTGGGTTGGAAGTTCCTTTGATGTGGTGGTTGATAAGGTCTAGGTAAGGAACTTGAGGCTTGAGTGTGTTGGACATTTTGAGGAGGGGGATTTGGTTGGTAAGGAGGATTGGGTTGATTGTTGGTGTTGCTCCCTGAAAAATTAGGATGATTCCTCCAAGAAGGATTATATGTGTTCCCATAAGCTCCGGATAGGTTCCTTGGAAATGATGATTGATTAGACACATAATTGAGTTGTTCATTTGACCCACAAGGCATCTCATATTGTCCATTAGCATGACCGCCTCCACAAAAATCACATACCATGCTTGGTTGGGTTAGAGAAGACATGCCAGACATGACATTTACACTACTTGGTTTCCCCAAGTTCTCCAACATCTTTGCAACGTTATTCATCACACTCATGACCACACTTTGTTGTGCCAAAAGAGCATCTTGCATGTTCAAATTCAACACTCCACTATTGGCATTGTCTTGATTAGCTTTGTGTGGAGTCACCGGTGAGGTTCATCGGTCCGTGATAATAGTGATTGTATGCCATCCTATTGAGCAACTCTTGAGCTTCCTCCGGAGTCTTATATGAGATGGATCCATCGGCAGAGGCATCCACTATGGATTTGATCTCCTGAGTCAAACCATTATAGAAAGTTTGGATTTGAAGCGACAAAGGAATCGCGTGATGAGGACATTTCCCTAGCAACTCCTGGAACCGCTCCCAAGCTTCTCCTAAGCTTTCACCAACGTCCTGCTTAAAGGAGGTGATTTTATTTCTCAATTTGGCAGTTCTTGCAGGTGGAAAGTGCTTTGCCAAAAACTCTTGAGCAAGTTGATTCCAACTAAGCAAAGTAGTAGTAAACGTTCCTTGGGCATGGTATTGTAACCATGACTTTGCCCTATCCCGGAGAGAGAAAGGAAACACCCTCATTCCCACACAATCTAGGTATACTCCATTGAACATGAACGTGTCCAAAACTTCTTCAAAATTCATGAGGTGTGTATAGCGATCTTTGTTGGGACTACCCCTGAACATGGCACGAGCTTGGAGCATTTGGATCAAGGTGGGCTTAATTTCAAAGTTGTTAGCTTAGTTCGTTCCATCAAAATTCGGCAAGGCATATTCCCTTAATGGCCTTCTATTCCCATTCATGCCATTTCCATCCCCAGAGCCACCTATCCCATTATTTCCAACAACCTATTTTTCTTCATTTTCCATGTTCAAATTCCTTTGATGAGCATTAGCATTTGCCATTTCTATCATTTCTTGCTCTTGTTGTACCCTTCTCAATTTCCGAATTTCCCTCAGCTCTCTTTCCTTTTCCTTATCCAAGCAAATGAATGGCCCTTGATCTACATGATCGTACCATGCACTACAACATAACCAAGGCAAATAGTCAATTGAAATTCCAAGCCAATTCCACAACATATCCAACAAACATAAAAAAACACAAAATTAACAACTAAATTAAACTAAAGTGCTTAATCTACACAACCCGTATAGCGCTTGATATTGCCCAAAATCAAGGACAATCCCCTGCAACGGTGCCATAAACTCATCTAGCCCTTAGGTAGAGATCAATTTAAAGCAAACAAGTAATAAGAAACCTCACAAAACCACTACACTCTACCTCACTTCTACAAATATACAGAGTTGGTAGTAGTATAAGATGAGTGGGTATAGTTCCCACAAGGATTGTTCGAAGGCAATTACCAAGTTTTACGGGTATTTGTGTAGTTAAGCAAGATCAAACAATGGATGGTGAAATTACTCTACTCACAATCAAAATTCAATGCAAACAATTAGAATCTAATTTTATGCTAGATTATCTACTAAAGCAAGTAAGTGAACTAAATAATTACGAAATTGAGAAACAACTTAATCTATTCTAGTAAAAGCAAGTAAAGAAAGCAATTAATTCTAATTTAAACTAATTGAAATAGAACTAAAATTAAAGAGCAAGTAAATTAACCCAATAAAAACACTATAAAAAGACATTGCAAAGCTAGAAATTACCAATTCTAAACTAGAAATTGAAAGAGTTAAATTTGAAATCAAAATATTTTTGGATTTTTGGTAAAAATAAAGAAATCCCACTAAAAATTATCTAGAACTTAATGCAAGAAATGGAGAATTCTTAAGTAAAAAGCAAGAATTTAACAAAAACCCTAATTTTTTTAAGAACCCTAATTTGCAAGCAAAGAAATTTTTAATAATTTAAACTAGAAAGTAAGTAAAAATTATATCTACTTGAAACTAAAGATTAACCCACTTATATTATCTAATCAAAATTTAAACTTGCAAAGAAATGAAAAGTAGATCTAAGAAACAATTAAAGAGAAATTTCTATTAAAGAAGAAGTTCGGTAGATTCAAGATATCCTAAACTATCCTATCACTTACTAACTATCTAATTCTAATCCTACTTACCTATACAAACTTTTCTAAAAAAGTAGCTTAAATAGTATAACATTACACAAGGCAAAAACCAGCAGTTGTTTGCTAGAAAAGTACAAAATTACCCTCACAACTTAACCACCAGCGAGTCAAGATCGCGATATGGAGATTTTGAGATCGCAATCTCGACTCTAATACATTTAGAGCAATTTCCCGAGTCGAGATCGTGTTATGGGATTTGGAGATCGTGATCTCGACTCGCTAAACATCAAAGTGATTTTTCCAAGTCTAGATCGCGATATGAAGAATTCTATATCATGATCTGCACTCTCTTCCTGACAATCCTTCTATTCTTTAATAATTGCAATTCAGTCCTCTGAGCTTTGTTCATCCTAGCTTCCAAGCTTTGATTTTTAACCTGCACAATATTAACGCAATTAAGCAATTAATTAATCAAAAAATTTCATAAAAACTTAGATCATATTTAATAAGAACAAAAATATAAACAGATATGAATGAAATTAACTTAAACTTTCAATTAACTACCTAAAGTTCGGGATTGAAGCTATCAAAATGCCACAATTTAGAGGAAAATAACTCTAGTTTACTAGAGTTATCAACATGTCAAATACTATAAAATTATGTTGTTTATAATAAGTTAGAAAATAATTATTTATTTACTTGAAAAAAAGTTAGGTGTATAATATTTAAAGGATTATTCATATACATTGAAAGAAAAGTAACATAATCACGTGACCCAATTATATCATGGTATATTTTTATCAAGAAATTGATTAGATAAAAATTATAAATTTAGTCCTAAATTATTTTCAAAATCTCATGGAGATCCCTCAAATCATTTTTTAAATTTTTTCGTCCTCAACTATTTTTTAAACCCGCATATTTCACCTATTTTTTTCGTAAATTTTTTTGTTTCTCTAGTATCAACGTAAAAAATGATATTTATCACCAATTTTTTGTCACAATGACCAAATATCACCACTTATGTGGAATGCTAAGTTAAAATTATGATATGTCACTTTTTATTAACATCACTAAGTCAACCATTATATTTTCTTGCTTCCCCTAATTAATCCTCTCCAACCACTCAAAAAGCTCCCACACCCTTACCCAAATAAATACCCTCTCCCCTTCATCAACATCAAATATAATTTCATTATTCCGCATTTCTCACTTCCCTCTCTTGGTTTGCGACAGATTTAGCCCAAATATCCATCTCATGAATTTAATTTTTTGGTGATGTTTTTATAGAATTTCTTATTGTGTGATTTGATTAAAAAAAAATGGATCTCAAACTAAGAAATGTCAACAAGATCGGGGTCCCTTATTATCTGTGTGTGAATGCATAAACATAAACTAATTTTTGGATCTTTAACGAATGAATATGGGTTTTCATTTTTCTTTTAATCATTTTGTTTTTATTTCATTTTTCTCTTTGAGTTGTAACTAAAAGATGTATTCATTGGATACTATGGCAAGTAGAAGCTTGCATAACCTTCAACTTTGAAGAAACACCATTTTCTAACCATACAACTCTAAATATTAGATATTTTGTTCCATTCATTGACTTCAAACAATTATCTAATTTATAATACTCAAGTTTTAGTCAGATATGTACATATATGTGTGTATATATATATATATAAAAACTAGAAAGTAAGTAAAAATTATATCTACTTGAAACTAAAGATTAACCCACAACAATTATTTAATCAAAATTTAAACTTGCAAAGAAATGAAAAGTAGATCTAAGAAACAATTAAAGAGAATTTCTATTAAAGAAGAAGTTCGAGATTCAAGATATCCTAAACTATCCTAACGCTTACTAGCTATCTAATTCTAATCCTTCTTACCTATACAAATTTTTCTAAAAAAGTAGCTTAAATAGTATAACATTACACAAGGCAAAAACCAGCAGTTGTTTGCTGGAAAAGTACAAAATTACCCTCACAACTTAACCACCAGCGAGTCAAGATCGCAATATGGAGCATTTTGAGATCGCGATCTCGACTCTAATACATTTAGAGCAATTTCCCGAGTCGAGATCGCGTTATGGGATTCGCTAAACATTAGAGTGATTTTCCCTAGTCTAGATCGCGATATGGAGAATTTTGGATCACGATCTGGACTCTCTTCCTAGCAATCCTTCTATTCTTTAATAATTGCAATTCGGTCCTCTGAGGTTTGTCCATCCCAACTTCCAACCTCTGATTTTTAACCTGCACAATACTAACGCAATCAAGCAATTAATTAATCTAAAAATTTCATAAAAATTTATCATATTTAATAAGAGCAAAAATATAAACAGATATGCAAGAAATTAACTTAAACTTTCAATTACCTACCTAAAGTTCAAGATAGAAGCTATTAAAATGCTACAATTTAGAGGAAAAAACTCTAGTTTACTTCCCCAAACTGCAAACGGTGGTCTATGCCTTGTCTGAACACTACGTTGATGTTTCGTTTGAGGAGGACTACTGCTGCTTCATTAGTCCATTTATTACCAAGCCGGCGGCGATCTTGCCGAACCAGTAGCCGAGGCCGATAAAGTCAAAGCGGAAGCGGAAGCGGAAGCGGAAGCGGAAGAAGAAGACAGAAAAAAGGACCCTACTTTTGGCTGTTAATATCTTATTGAACCTTACTGCGTTTCTTGTAAGCGGTACATAATATTATTATTATTATTATTATTATTCCTCGCCCTCGCCCTCGCCCTTAAATATTTATTTATCTGTGCTTATCCTTGGTAATTAATTAGCTCAGCTGGCTTTTCTTGTCCTTGGTAATTAATTAGCTCAGCTGGCTTTTCTTGTAAACTGATTATAGGAAAAACTTAAATGATTCCATACACATTAATTTCTAGTACTCACCCAATCCTTATATAATTGTCACAATTTGATTGTTTTTGGTCAATCAAACAAGTTTCTAAAGTCCAATATTATAGATAATTCTTTATTTTTTTTAAAAATTTTAAGTTTTCATGTATTAATATTGAATATAACATTTTACTCTTTTTTTTTCAAACAATTTCATTAAAAACGAAATAAATTTATATGAATTTTTCATTACAAATTTGATTTGTTTGACTTGAAAAGTCAAACTGTGACAATGTTGTTAAAATGGATGGAGTCTAAATTATGCAAGGTCATGGCAATTAGGAATACTTCAATTCTAAGGGTAGATACTGAAGTTTTTTAAGCTAAAATTGTATTTAACTACTGGACCTTCTGTTCTATTATGCATAATTCTATTCTACTTTTAGGATTTTATGTAGGAAATATGTAATAATAGTAGTTGAAGAAAGAAAACATAGAAAGACTAAATGGTTGGTCGACTGCAGAGGTTATTTGGTTGGTTTAAGTATCTAAATTTATTTTATTATTACATTCATTAAATATTTTAGTATTATCATAACTTCAAATAACTTTCACTATGTTTTATCATATATTTTTCGTCTATTTTCACAGACATTGGTATTATTGTCCCGTTTCACATGATAGACATACCTAATAAATTAGGTATTTGGTTGGGATAGATTCACTTTTTATTTGAACTGCTAATCTAGTTCTACTTTTATGAAACAACATATTGAACTCCCCTTACGATTTTGTAATAACACAAACCTCTATTCTAGTTTGTTGTACACAATCATGGAAATGCATGTTATGTTTGTGTAAATGAACATATACATTTATGTATACTGACCGGTTGCTCTTCCTTTGGGTTGTTTGTGCTTCAGGTGTGTGTTGATGTCTTAGTTTGGCTGCCTTTGATCTTTGTGAGAAATATGTCTCCCTCTTCTCGTGCATTTATAGAGATCCTCGTGAGAGTAGAAAATTAATCTGCAAATCAATCAAAGATTTAATCCGTAAATTAATCTCTCTTGAACTTCCTATGCTGGTAAGTATATTTGTCCTGTGGTTAGTAGCAAATATTCACTTCGTACAATCTATTTTGTCATTTTTTTTGGTCAAACACATTTATTTTGTTTATTTTGTAACCAATAAAGATTGTGTTTGTATATATATATATACATTGAATTTTGATTTTTAATGAAATTTCTTTAACAAATATGAAATTTAAATCAAATACCATTACATATAAATTTTAAATTTTAAAAAGTTAAAATAAATCTACACAATATTTGACAAAATAACTTGTGTCATTTTAATTATTTGAGTTTACAGTATTAATGACGATAATTTGTGATTTTTGACCTACTTTAGATAGTTCAGGCTTGTTTGCTAGCTCACAGATCACTTATGATGAACGGTTGCGCAAGTTCACAAAGAAAAGATCATAGCTCTGTCTAGAGTGGACTTTCGTTGCTCACCTGCCCTTATAATTGTCAAAGACATCTTCACAACCTTATCATAGTGCGTGCTAGACTTTTAATTTTTTTAAGTTGTCGTAAATGTTATTGTTACATTTGTATGTTGTTAGTTAGTTATACTAGTCATCGTAGACAGCGCAGGCAGTGCTCTGTATTAAAAAATATCTAAACAAAAACTGTAATAATATTATGCGAAAATTATTAATAACAAATCTTTATTTTTATAATTTCATTTACTAAATTTATTTATATTTTCAATCTTATCCATTCATTTTTCTGTTTAAGGTAGGTTTTACAATAATATAACTATTATTATACATATTTTATCATTATATTATATTATTAATTAATTTAAAATAATTTAATTTTTATTTACTACAATTACTTGTTAAGTATTTATTATAATTGTTATAAGTATTTTTAACTCATATTTATACAATTAAATATGTAAAATGTTAAAAAATTATATCCAAAAGTATTTTCATTTTATCAATTAAATATCGAAAAATTGTAAAAAAAAATAAATTTCTTTATGTAAAATATTTTTTAAAAAAAATACTTTTAATCCAACCAAACGGACCCTTAATGCATTATGTAAATTCTTACTGCTCGATTGTTCTCACCATCTGCATCCATCTTGTTTCCAATCAGTACAGAGGGGAATGTTCCGGGGTTCGTTGTGTCTAAACGCCTGGAGTTTTATACTGTGAAAGTTTCAAGTATTAAAACCAAGCCTGCAAGCTTAAAACAATTAACTATGTGAAGTATGGTCATATCTTGAATGCCCTTTAATCTGATAAGGATGCTCCGTATTGGTGAGAATCTGAGTTGAAATGCTACCGTAGACACCTAAAATTAATACCTTTCAATAATACTGTAGTAGTGGTTGATGGAATACTAAATTGACTTTAATATCATGACAACCAACGTTATCATAACCCGAATCCTTCATATTTAATCATCAAGAATATAAATTAAATATTAGATGTGAAAGTGTACCTGAATTCATAAGAATTGATGAGATTCTTGAATATCTGGATGTGATTCTTGACTCTACGGATTTGATTTTTGAATATTGTGATTATTGATCTTCCAAATTACTATGTATGTATTTTAGAATTTGGGAACCATAACCTATATATATATATATATATATATATATATATATATATTTTCCTTATTCCCCAAGGTATTTGCCCATCATAAAATAGGAAATAAGATTTTAGGGTATCTACACATAAAAGCCCATACTAATTAAATGACTTAAATCCATTTATCTTAAACTATAATAGATCACTTTATATTGGGCCAATTAATTATGATAGTATATATTACACAATTAATATGTATGTGAATGTCCAAAACCTAACATTCTCTCACTTGGACTACATATATATTATTGTATAAAACCTTATGAGCTCAAAACCTTTAGCCATCATGACCATACTCATCCCCGAACAATCTCGTCCATTAATCATATCAATATAGGATCAAGGCGATTGTCATTACATTAATTGTAACTAAACACATTCTTGGTCACATACATTAACATAACCAAATGACATAGATCAAGTATAGATGTGTAGTATAGAAAGTACATGTAATGTGATCTTAAATAAGTCTATTTTCAATTGGTCCAATTTTATTCTTTATAGAGATCAAACTAAAAATGAAGTCAGAGTAAAACATAAACTAATTTTAATAACACTATTTCTAAAACTGAATTCTTTATTTCTGTAGAAAATATTCATAAATATAAGATGTGTCTTAAAATTTAAAATTATATAAACTGAATACAAACTCCCACTAATCCTGAATATCCTCAAAAGACATAACACCCATATGAGCAGTGTGCTCATGAAAGACCTTAAGTGGTAATCCTATAGCAAGCGGATCTGCAATCATGGAGTTCGTGCCAATATACTCTATAGACACCTAACCACTTTGAACTCTTTCTTTAATAACTAGGAACTTGATGTCTATGTATTTAGATTTTGCTGAACTCCTATTATTGTTAGAATATAATACTGCTGATTTATTGTCACAAAATAACTTAAGAGATCTTCCAATACCATCCACAATTCGCAGTCCCGTGACAAAATTTTGCAACCATATTCCTTGATTGGATGCCTCATAACAAACTATAAATTCAGCTGCCATGGTGGAAGGAGCTAAGTGTTTGTTTAACACTTTTCCAAGAGATATCGGCAGCTCCACCAACAAGCAAATAAATATAGTCTGAAGTGAATTTATGACTGTCCTAGCATCCAGCAAAATTAGAGTTGGAATACCCAATGATCTCTAATTCATTCGATTTTCTATATGTGAGCATGTAATATTTTGTTCTCTGAAGATACCGCATGACTCTTTTGGCTGATATACAATGAACCATACTCGGATTGCTTAAATATCTGCCTAACATCCCAACAATATACGCAATATCTGGACGCATACAAAGTTGAGCATACATCAAACTTCCAACTGCTGAAGCGTAGGTAATCTTGTGCATTTCCTTATTTTCAAAATCATTCTTAGGGTACTGAGCGAGACATAATTTGTCTCCGTTTGCAACAGAGGTATATCCTGGTTTGCTATCTTGCATGCCAAATCTCTTAAGTACCTTTGCTATCTTGCATGTCAAATCTCTTAAGTACCTTCTCGATATAGTTCTTTTGTGATAATCCAAGAATACCCAGAGAGCAATCTTGATGATATGAGTATTTGAATCCCTAATACAAAAGAGGAGTCCCTAAGATCTTTCATCTCAAATTTCTGTGATAAAAATCTCTTGGTTTCGTGCAATAAGCATATATCATTACTGGCATGCAGTATGTCATCGATATATAAAACTAGAAAAATGTACTTACTCCCACTAAACTTGTGGTATATACAATCATCAACCAAATTCATCTTGTGAAACCCAAGCCCGTTTTCTTTTGTTAATATTTAAGGACAATAATTGATAGCAGTCTTTTAAACCCATAAGTTATTAGATTGGATTACTATGTAATTAAATATTACAAAAGGACTAGTTGATAAATATTAAAAATTATGAATTACTATATATATCTACATTAAACAAATATATGACAGATTATATTATGATTTAGGGTTAAAGCCGTTCAAAGTAGAAAGGAGGAAAAAAAGAAGAAGAGAGAGATCGTGCATGAGTGGGAGGAGAAAGCATAAACAAAAGTTGATTTTGACGACTTGCGTCGGAGATAATAATCGCAGCATCCTCTCTGTGAGTTTCTTTTGTAATCTTTATAAGGGTAATAGTATAAATGGCGTAAGACTTGTTGTAGAATTAAACTAATGGCTACTGCATGCAAGATTTAGCAAATAAAGAAGTATATAGATGGATTCCTTGGGCAGTGGTCTGCATATGCTTTCTTTTAAATAAGGACATGAAATTATTAAACATATGTAGTGTAAAAGTTACAAAAAGCCACGGATAGCATTATGTCCAGGACTTGGGAATTGAAGGTAATGATCGGGATGATACGGCATATGGATAAACACTAAATAGGCAGTGCAATATCAATTGGAATGGCCATGCTTATTAGATTGAAAGAGTACAAATCAGTTTGTATTGACGGGATCCGGATTCAAAGTATTACACAACTAGTTTAGTTATTACTGATGAAGATTTAGAATTCGGTTTAAGATTTGGTTTTAGTCAAATTAAGTAGTTTATGTACTAAGTTATTTATTTAAAATTTTGATATATAATATGCAATTTAAGGTCCTAGACGGTGTATTAATTTTATTACGAGAAGTATTTTGGTTATATGATGGGTGAACGATTATAACATTCGGATTGTTTACATTAAGCCCTCGTGTTTCAAATTATTAGGAGGTAAGTGGTTCTAACCTCTTTCATATTTTAAAATTATTTTTTTTATAAAAGTTGTGTTTTTTAAAAATATTATGTTACGTACGAAATTCGGATTGAGTATGGTTAATTTAATGTTTCATGATATGAATTTAGTAAGTGGCACTTTGACCAAATACGATGATTCTGTGATGTATGATTTCTTATTTCGATATGAAAAATAATTTGGCTCTTAAACTAACTTTGGTGACGTTGGTGGGAACTAGTTCCTAATTCTCCACCCAGCGGAGAATAGCTAGCCTATGTTTGACTCCACCCAGCGGAGGGTAGCTGGCCTATGTTTGGCCCTTGTCTAACGGGTATAATAGTTAGCACTGGATATCCAGGTTACCGATTAAACCTTAGGAAACATATCCTTGAGCCCAATGTTATGAATATATACGATGGATACGTATTGTTATTATTTGGTTTTGATTTATCTTATGGATATGAAACGTTCGTTTTTATTTGCCACTTGCCTATAAGTAAATATTTTGTAATTGTGATTTTTATAAAATTGCACTTATATATGTATATGCATGCTCTAATGTGGTTTGTAAAAATTATATTTATATAACGTACTCAATTCGGTGGAAAAAGGACATGAACTACTTACTGGGCATCGTGTTTGTGCTTACCCCATTATTTATAATTGTTTTGCAGATAGAGTCGAAAATTTGGAGTAAGAAGGGAAATAAATTTAGTCTTTGGAAGTAGCGACTCTTCATTGGCTTGACATGGACCTAGCTATTAGAATTGAATTTTTAGGGCGCTTGTGCCGAAACAGTTTATTTGATTTAAGCTTGTTTAGAAAATATTATAGTACTCAAGATTTTTAATTTTCCTTATTCGAAATTAATGGTTATTTTAGATTGCTCATGATATTGATGCCTTGTATCTTGGGGTTGTAGCCTAAGGTGCAGCGTGTTACGATCCCGAATTTGGGGCGTGACACATCTCAAAACCAAACGAGATGATAATTTGATGAAATTTGTAATACCATTGACAAGAAGCTTGTTTGAACCCATAGATGGATTTCTTTAATTTACAAACCATATTCTTTGCACTTTGAATACAAAGTTTTCCAGTTGCATCATATAAATGGTCTCATTAACGTTACCATTGAGAAACGTAGTTTTTACATCCATCTGATGTAACTCAATGTCAAAATGTGTCACTAAAGCCATTATTATCCTAAAAAAGTCTTTCGATGATATTAGAGAGAAAGTCTCTTTATAATCAATGCCTTCCTTTTGAGTAAAACCCTTTGCGACAAGACGTGCCTTATATCTCGCCACATTACCCTTCGAATCTCTTTTGGTTTTAAATATCCATTTGCAACCAATAGGTTTTGTACCTTCGGATAGTGTGACGAGGTCCTAAACGTCATTGTCTTTCCAGGATTTAATTTCTTCATTCATAGCATCAATCCATTTGCGAGAATTAACACTATCCATGGCTTGATGAAAGTTGATTGGATCATCTTCCACTAATCCAATGCTATCCTTATGTTTTTGGATGTTTCTCAAACCTTATTTTGATGATGACATAAGCACTAAACTCTGAAAACAAACTGTGCAGGTCTGTTATCTTTTCAGCTAGAAATAGGTCCTTCAGACGCAGTACACCGTCCGAACTATGCTACTTTTCTCGGACGAACAAGAGTGTCCGAACTAACAGGCAGAAAGCAAACTTCTTCATGCACCTGCAACGGACGCACAGGCGCGTCCGAGGAAATATGCCTAGGACATATATTACTGTTCGATTGATAAGAATCAAGAATCCTAAACTCCTCAACGAATGCATACAACTGTCTGAACAAAGCTTGCTTCGGCGAACAAGACGGTCTGAAACCCAATCCAGACGATGAAGAGAACGCATGCACAGATGCTATATCTGAACGACATGCTTCACACAACCATACTGAGATCGGGCGCTGTGTCGGATGCACCATTTTTATCTCGGACATTCGAAACCCTTAACGGCTAGTTTTTGTACATTTATTATTGAGCCACTGGGAATTAGTTACAACCAGAATTTATTACTTGTATAAATATCTCCACTATTATTTTGTAAGGGGCATCTAATACATTGAATATAAGCCTTAAAAAAGAGCAATTTGAGTGCAAATTAGCCACAGTGCTATATTGTATTAGTGTGTAGCTTAGAGTGTAATTCAAAATATTGAGTAGAGTGATAATCTTGTACTAAAGTGAGGTTAAGAGTGAAATCCTTGACTCAACTAAAGTGAATTAGTGTGAGCCAGGATTGTCCTATTTTGTGTACATTAGAAGATTATTGACTCACTAATTTTGTGAAGCATTCTAGTGGATTAACACTTTAAGCTTGATAGCTTGGAAGTGTTGCTTTTTTAATTTCTCTCTTTACCTTTTATATTTCAACGGCCTAAGTTTTATTGTCTTCATATCCATTTATCCATTTGATAGTTTAAAAGATTTTATTGGTAACTATTTTGCTACATAATTTTTAAGAAACCTAATTCAGCCCCCTCTTAGGTTGCTTTGGGGCCAATAATTGGTATCAGAGCTTGGTTTCATTTTATTGCTTAAATTGCTTTTGACAAAATATCTATTATGGCAACCAACAATGTTATATTTTTTTAGGGTCAATCCATCACTAGGCCCCTTATGTTTAATGGGGCAAATTTTATTAGTTGGAGAGATAGAATGAAAATGTTTTAATAATCTATTGATATTGACCTATGATATGTTGTAAATGAAGGTCCCTTTGAAGCTACCATCATTGATGATCATACAAATAGAAGAATAGAAAAGACAAGGGATGCGCTCACTCCACAAGACAAGGCAAACTTGACTTTAAATGCGAAAGCTATGAATGTGCTATACAATGCCTTGGATGCTAATGAATCAACTTGTATCAAGGGATGCGTTGATTCACTAAAAAAATTTGGGATAAATTGAAGGAAATCCATGAAGGGAGCGATGATGTTCGAGAGCAAAAGAAATCCTTACTTGTTGCCAAGTATGAGTCCTTCAAGATGGAACCACATGAAAATATTGACAAAATATATTGTAGGTTCAATGACATCATTAAAGATCTTGAAGCCTTGGGTAAGGAGTATTCTTTGGGTGAAAAGAATAAAAAAATCTTGAATTCTCTATTCAAAGAATGGGAGGCCAAAACAATCGCTATAGTGTAGGCTAAGAATTTAAATTCCATGCCTATTGAATCTCTAATTCACTCTCTTACATCCTATGAATTAAAGCTAAAGGCTAAAGTAGTGGATGATGAAGAAGCAAGACCAAAGAGGAGCATTGCATTAAAGACTTCTCAATAAGAATATGAAAATGCTTCCATCAACCTAGAAGATGAAAATCTTGATGAAAGAGATCTTGCACTCATCACCAAAGGATTTCTCAAAAACTACATCAACAAAATCACGGAGAATGAGAAGAGGTGGAGCAATCAACTTAATAACTTCAAAGGAAAGACCAAGATAGAAATAAAAAAGAAAAATGAAAAGTGCTTTGAATGCGGTTAACCTAGTCACATTGCAAATGAATGTCCTTCTTAAAAGAAAAAGGAAGGAAGAAAGTCCCGCTTCAACAACTTTCAAATCACATGGGATGATTGCAATTACGAAGGAGAAGTTGAAGAGGAAATGGAGTCGGTACAAATGGCCTTTATGGCCATTGGAGACGATGAAGTAAATTATAACTATGACTCTAATGATAAAAATGATGATAATGATCTTGAAGCTTTCATTTTAAAATTGCATGATAGCTTAAAGGAATCATATGCTAGAAATAAGGAGTTAGTAAAGAAATCAAATGTTTTATTGAATGCTAACTCTAAACTTGTGAATGAAAATAATAGGTTATCACAAGAAAATAGTGACTTGAAGAAAAAATGCATGTGAAGAACAAGCCTCCTTGAAGAAAAGAGATTGGATGATTTGAATGTTCTCTTCACTAGAAAAAGGGAAAATGTTGCTGATTTGAAAAGAAATAGAAATGTATTGATCAACAAAAATTTTGTCATATTTAGAAGGGATGACTTATGTATATTTAGAAGGGATGACTTATGTTTTGTAAAATCAAAATTCTCTTTATATGAAAATAAAAATATTATTTGTATGTATTGCCAACAACATGGACATGTCAAGAATATGTGCTATGTCAAGAAAAATGAGAAATTTGGAATAAAAGCCGTATGGATTAATAGCAATTTTACTAATTCTAATGGACCCAAGAAAATATGGGTACCAAAAGTTATCAATTGATTTATTGTGTAGGTACTAAACATCACCAACAATGCTAAGTAGTTCATAGATAGTGGAAGCTCAGGACACATGACGGGTGATGCTTTTCTCTTCACAAACCTCAAATCCAAAAATAATGGAAAAGTAACATTTGGGGATAACAATAAAGCAAAATCAATCGGCTTATTGGTGATGTAGGTAAAAATGGTGAAACCTTGATTAAGAATGTGATTCTTGTTGATAATTTGAACTACAATTTATTGAGCGTAAATCAACTTTGTGATAAAAATTTATATGTGTTATTCACCAAGCGTGAATGTCTTATTCTTGATAAAAATTATATTGTTTTATTCAAGGGTGTGAGGCACAATGATGTTTATGTGATTCACCTTGACAAAATTAGTAATAGCAATGTAAATGTCTTACCGCTTCCATAGATGATCATTGGCTTTGGCATAGAAAACTTTGTCAATTTAATATAGATTTAATTGAAAAACTTGCTAAGAAGGATATGGTAAGTGGTTTGCCAAAACTAAAGTTTTTGAGGAATAAAATTTGTGATGCATGCCAATTTGGTAAACAAGTTAAAGTTTCCTTTAAACCAAAGAATTGTGTGTCTACTTCTAAATCTTTAGAATTATTCCACTTAGACTTGTTTGGACCAACTCAACATGCTAGTCTTGGTGGACAGTAGTAAATATGCTTTTGCGATTGTGGATGACTATTCTAGGTATACTTGGCTATTATATCTTGTTCACAAAAAATGAAACTTTTGAAAAATTTGTAAAATTGTTTTCTAAAATTCAAAATTTGTTGAATTTGAAGATCACTTGATTAAGAAGTGACAATGGTACCGAATTTAAATTTGGAAGCTTTCCCAAATTTTGTGATCACAACGGTATTTCACATGAATTTTCGGTTGTTAGACTTCCTCAACAAAATGGTGTTGTTGAAAGGAAAAATAAAACACTTCAAGAAACTGCTAGAACTATGTTTAGTAAATGTAATTTACCACAATATTTTTGGGCCTAACCCGTTAACACGGCTTGTTATGTCATGAATCGAGTTTTGTTGAGATCTATTTTAAACAAAAAATCCTTATGAACTCTTGTTTTGTAAAAAATCCGTTGTGAGCTATTTTAAAGCTTTTGGTTGTAAATGTTTTATTTTAAAAATCAAAGAAAATCTTGGTAAAAGTTTGACAAAAAATCGGATAAAAAATTTTTTCTAGGATATTCTAGTGATAAGAAAGCGTACCGAGTATACAATAGAAGAATGCTCTTGATTGAAGAAGTAGTACATGTTACATTTGATGAAGCTAATGATGTTATCTCAAAGAATATATGTGAAGATGAAGATGAAGGTATTCAAAAGGAGCTTGAGAAACTCACTATCTATGAAGATCATCAAGAGATCACATCAAGCAATGATGTCAACAACCATCAAGTAGATGAAAAAGAAGAAAAGAACGAGGATATTCCAAAAGTTCTTCCAAAAGCATGGAAATTTGTCTCTAGTCACCCTCAAGATTTGATCATAGGTGATCTATCCGATGGATTAAAAACTCGATCTTATAAACCTTTGAATAGTAATTGTGCATTATTTTCTCACATTGAACCTAAACATGTAGATGATGCATTAAATGATGAATCTTGGGTCATTGCCATGTAAGAGGAACTTAGTCAATTTGAGAAAAATAAACATCTGTATGGACCTTAGTTAAAAGACCATCAATTCATCCTGTAATTGGAACAAAATGGGTTTTTAGAAACAAATTAAATGATAAAGGTGAAATCATAAGGAACAAAGCTAGACTTGTTGCAAAAGGATATGCTCAAGAAGAAGGTATTGACTTTGATGAAACTTTTGCACCCGTTGCTAGATTAGAATCCATTCGCATGTTTCTCGCATATGCATGTTTTAATGTTTTCAAATCATTTCAAATGGATGTCAAAAGTGCCTTTTTAAATGTTTTTATTGACCTCCCGATTTTGAAAATAAATTTTTTTTAAATCATGTTTTCAAACTCTCTAAAGCCTTATATGGTTTGAAACAAACTCTAAGAGTTTGGTATGAAAGACTAAGTGGATTTTTGATTTAAATTGGATTTAAAAGAGGTGTCATTGACACCACTCTCTTTACCAAAACAAATTCCAATAGTTTGTTAATTTTTCAAATTTACGTTGATGATATTATTTTTGGTGCAACTATTTTTAGATGAAAGCTTGTGCAATGATTTCTCACAGTTGATGCAAAAAGAGTTTGAAATGAGTACGATGGGAAAGTTACAATTTTTCCTTGGACTTCAAGTTCACCAAACAAACGAAGGGACGTTTATTACACAAATCAAGTACACAAATGAGCTACTCAAACGATTCAGAATGGAAGATTGCAAACAAGTTGGTACACCTATGTGCACCTCAATTAAACTTGATAAAGATGAAGATGGTAATAGTGTTGATGAAAAATACAATAGAGGTATGATCGGAAGCCTATTTTATTTAACGGCTAGTAGACCAGATATTATGTTTGCTGTTTGTTTATGTGCTAGATTTCAATCTTGCTCTAAAGAATCACACTTAATGGCTGTAAAAAGGATTTTTAGATACTTGAAGGGTACAATGGATTTTGGTATGTGGTACCCAAAATCCTCTAGCTTGATTTAATTAGTTATTCTGATGATGACTTTGTTGGGTGTAAAATTGATAGAAAAAGTACTAGTGGTATGTGTCATCTCTTGGGTAATTGTCTTGTGTCTTGGTTTAGCAAAAAACAAAATTCTATTTCTTTTTCTATTGCTAAAGCCGAATACATTGCTGCTGAAAATTGTTGTGCCCAACTTCTGTGGATGAACCATACTTTAAAAGATTTTGGCGCTGTTTTCGATTGTGTACCTATGAGGTGTGACAACACTAGTGCAATTAATCTCATATAAAATTCTGTAATGCACTCTAGAACCAAAGACATTAATGTTAAACACCATTTTATTAGAGATCTAGTTTGCAAAAAGGAAATATGTGTTGAATATGTGTCTACATTATATCAACTGGCTGACATTTTTACTAAACTCTTGGCTTTAGATCGTTTTGAATCTCTCAGAAATCGTTTGGGGATTTTAAAGTTCACATCGGCATAAACTCTTAGTTCGGACGCACATGCTCGTCCGAACAACACTCTCTGTCGAATGCCCCACTCGTCCTAAAAACCTCCTCTCTGCCTCAGACGCTTATGATCATCGTCCGAATTCTCCTCACTTTCTTCATTTTCCCACTGGAATCCTACCGGATGCTCATCATCGTCCGAGAAAATATCGGACGCACTAGCTTTGAGTTTCAGTAGTCCGTTCATCAATTTTCGAACGCACAATCAAACGCATACAAATTGCTCGGACGTCTGAACGATCACTCTGCTCACTTAAAACTGTTCACTTTTTCCCTTTCAAACTCACCCAAATCCCCAAACCCTGCTCTGGCAAAAAGTCTTCCCCCTCAAAATTCTTAAAATTTCTTCCTTCTCTTGCCATATTGTTTGAGGAATCTTTATTCCCAAATAGTTCATTACCCTTATTGCCCTCCATTTCACTAATCTATCATCAAATTTCTTCAAATCTCCACCACCTTCCCAAAAATTACATTTTTTTCTTTTATATATACTTATAGACATCATAATGATTCGATCTCATGGAGGCTCTTCAATAGCAACTCGTGGACGTAAATCAAAAGGGAAAGCTCCAGTGCAAGGGGAATCATCAGCTAATCCTCAAGTTTCAATAAATCCATCTCTACCAAAATTCATAGATACCAAGGTATCTGAACGGTATACATCTCTCTTTAGCAAATCTATCATTGTTCAAAGACCTATTTCCCAAGGTCTTTTTGATTAATTTAATCTTTCAATTGTCAAATCTTGTTTTTAAAAACAAAATTAGGGTCACCTAGTTCACATTGACTTTCCTGTTTATCATGAAATGGTACTCCAATTCATAGCCAACCTTAGAATAGGCCCCACTGTTCTCACACTAGTTTCTCTGTGAACAACACAAATCTTGAAATTTCTTCCAACATCATAAATACCATTTTTGAATGTAAAGTCTCATCCCCGAATGAATTTTCTTATTTCTTTTCTTTGGATAAATGGCCCGCTTTGGACACTTATTTTGATATTGACGAGGTCGGAGAAATTTGTAATATCAATTTTAAACAGGTCTCGAAAGCCAAGATTACCTTGCTCACTCCTGAAATGAACATCTTTATACACTCTTGTCACAAATTTATTGTTAACAACTGACGAGCATCGCACCGAACCCGAAAAAATACAGCTTTACTTATTTTACTGCATTTTCAAAGGGATTTCACTCAATTTTGGGTACCTTTTTAGTTCCTTGTGGGAACTATTTCTAACCAATACTCGCCAAAACATTTCCTTCAACAAATTTCTCACAAATTTTTTTGATTATTTTAACGTACCTTTCACCGGAAAAAACCATTTCCCTTCCTACTTCAACAAAGCCTCTATTGAGCGAAAGGGCTTACGTTTTCTTAATGATCAATGGTTAACTAAAGCTGCTTATGATATTTAAAGATCAAAATTCAAGCCTTTACCTCTGGTCTGGTACTTGCCCATTCCCCTCCTTCTCAAACACCTCCACCACTCCATGATCCTCGCCTTTCTTCCTCTGAACCTTCCTTTCACACATTTATAGCCTTCTCAGTTCCTTGAGCACTCAAGTGAGTTCCTTCCAACGTCACACTAACAAGTCGCAAGTTAAAGTGTCTTGAAACTCGTCAGATGATCCTACAAGAGGCACTCAGTTTGGGCATGTCTGCTTCATCTCAAGTTCAATTTGCAAATATTCAATCGCAGTACACCCTTGACCTTCTACCGAAAGTGATGACAATGACAATGCTGAAGAAGAGGATGATCGTGAACAACCCTCTGCTGAAGGTGTTGCTGATGATGATGAGGGCGAGACGAGGACATTGATGATACATTTGATTTTATCATGCAACGACGCGACGCAATGATGACGATAGTGAAGCTACTGGCAATGATTCACCTACCAAAAAGTGCAAGATCGAAAAACGCTCTAAGAAGAAAAATGACTCGACTTAGATTCTCTGTTCCTCCTTGAATCATTAATCTGTATTTCAATATTACTATTATGTATTACTTTTATTTTGGTTTTGGAATTGCATACACATCTAACATGATATTATTATCATGTAATGGTCTAATTTGATGTTGTTCATTAAATCATGTTGGTTTAAGAAACTAGTTTAGTGCACTTTCTCAAAGAGAGCTTATTTTGATCTGTCAAAAGGGGGAGTAGGAGTATGTAAAATTATGGGTTGTGCTATTAATTATATCTGTTAAGTTTTGATATACATGATTAGATATGTTTGGTTATTCAATGACTGATTGTCATCATCAAAAAGGGGAACATTGATGTTTTTCCAAACCTTATTTTTATGATGACATAAGCACTAAACTCTAAAAATAAGCTGTGCAAGTCTGCTATCTTTTAGACTGGAAACAGGTCCTTCGGACGTAGTACACCATCCTAACTATGCTATTTGTCTCGGACTAACAGGAGTGTCCGAACTAATAGGAGATCCCGACATGATGTACTATGGGAAGATTCCACGCTCTTCTAGAAATTTTGTAAAAGGTCCTGGACGTTGTTCACTTGATCTGTCATATTTTCCATAGTATTCACCACCACGGTCAGATTTGACAGCCTCAATTCTTTTACCTAGTTGGTTTTCAACTTCAGCTTTAAAAGCCTTGGAACATGTGCAATGACTAAGACTTCTGATGAATTAGATAAAGGTAGCCATAATGAGAAAAATTGTCTATGAATGTAATAAAATATTGTTAACCATTCCAAGAACCGGTACAAAATGGCCCGCAAATGTCCATATATATTACTTCTAAGACGTCCGAAGATCTATTGGCACCTAATTTCTTTATATTTGTTTGTTTCCCCTTAATACACTCAGCGCAGATTTGAAAGTCTGACAAATTAAAGGGATCAAGAATTCTATCTGACACAAGTCTTTCAATTCTTTGTTTAAATATATGACCTAAATGCTTATGCCATGAAGCAGAATTCTCATTGATTAATTTGCGTTTAGTACTACGTGAACTTATATGTAAGGTTTCATTATATGAAGCAATAGTTTTGATTAAATAAAGGTTATCATGAGAAGACAAAAAACCAGTACCAATAATATTTGAATTCAGAAAAAACTAAACTGACTATTTCTAAATGAACAAAAGTAACTGAATTTGTCCTCATAATAGAAATAGAAAAATTATTGACTAGAAAATTGTACAACATATGTCTCTTATACAAATCTAGATAATGGTATTTGTAATAATAACATAAAAGTTCCGGTGCTTCAACTTTAACTGGTTTTCACATCACCCACATAGATGAATCGTTCAGCATCATTCGACTTTCGGCAATTCAGGCAACCCTGCATGGGCACACTTATGTGAGTAGCAGCACACGGAATCTATCCACCAAGTGTGTCTAGGTATGTGAACCTAAATTAACCTCAGAACAAACCAAAACTGAAGCATACTGTTCTTTGCACATCAAGCATGATACCTGGTACAGTCCTTTTTCAGGTGTCCAGAATTCTTACAAAAGTAACAACCAAATTCCTCAGCTTGTTTCTTTTGAAGTGAACCACCCACAGCTTCTTTATCCTTTATCCTTTTCTTATTTTTGTCCTTAAAGTTACTTACCAAGTGAGCACTTTCAATCTTTTCTTGCTTCAATCTTTCCTCTTCTTGCACACAATGAGAAATGAGCTCATTTAGAAACTATTTATCCTTTTGACAGTTATAACTGACCTTAAATTGACTGAATTGTGCAAGAAGAGAGATCAAAACTAAATGTATGAGCAAGTCCTCAGACAGATTCGCTATTTTTTTGAACCGTACCCGGTCCATATATTTTGGGTACCCGGTTAAAGTGGGTCGGGTTCCAGGGATACCCGACCCTATGACCAAAAAAAAAAAAAAACATTTCTTTCAAATGTTAGTTCATTCCAACAACAGCAATAGTAAAACTTTTAATTCTGTTCCAGAAGCAGCAACAAATTCCCATTCACTACTTAACAACTATAAACAATTAACAACAGAGAGTACCTATGCAATTTACTAACTTAACAACCACAAACTATTAGGATTAAACTTTAAAACACAAGTCTAGTAGTCCATCCAATATCCATTACAGTTCACAAGAAGAAGTCTACAAGATCAACATGCATGTAGCCAAATACAAGTCCATTGCAAGTCCATTACAGTCCACTATTTGTCCTTGCAAACTAAAAAAAAAAGAGGAATACAGTGCCAAATTTAAAGCTTTCAAATACATATTGTCATATTCCAACAACAAACAATACAAGAACATAAAATTACAAGTAAAGAGTAGATTCTTGTGTTCTTTAGTCTTCAATATTGACCACGGGATGCTATAATTAAGTTTGACAGTTCTACAAGTTTTTCAAAAATATAATTAGGAATTAATAGTATCAATTAAAAAAAATCACACATCAAATAAAAAATATATAATAAGAATGGGAGTACCAGATTCTATTGCTTCAAGTTCTTGTAGGAGTTCTTCCAAATAAAGAGGTTCATGGCTTGTACGAAGCCAATCTTGAACACAAATAAGAGCTTCCACCATCCTAGGAGTCAAAGAGAAAATAATTTAAAGATTCTTTTAGACAAAAAATTATAAATCAGTCACACATATGAAATTACGAACATAAAAAAAAATTTTGTTGTGACGTTGGAAGGAAATCACTTACATCAAGACATACATTTTTCTATATTTTATTTACACAAACGTAAATTAATTGCAACTAGATATTATTACAAGAGAAAATAATTTAAAGATTCTTTTAGACAAAAAATTATAAATCAGTCACAAATACGAAATTACGAACATAAAAAAATAAAATAAAAAAAATCTACTCATGAACATAAAAAAAAAAAAATTTGACTTGTGAACACAAAAAAAAAAAAAAAAAAAAAATGTACTTATAAGAGACAAATAAAATTATACTTATGAACAAAAAAAAAAAATTACATATGAACATATATATATATATATATATATATTAGTTACAAATAAATCAATAATATATAAACATATGATATTGATTTAATTCAGCAAAAAAAAAAAACTTACTCTGATTCTTAGCAAGTAGTCACGCGCAGGTAGAAGCAACCAACAGATCTCAGAAGCAAGCAGAAGAGTGATTTTTGATGAGTGATGAGTGAGATCTGAGAGTGAGAGTGAGAAAAAGATGAAAGGAAAGAAAAGGCCAAAAAGCTACTGACGCCAAGGGTGAAAGAATAGGAAAGAAAATAATTAGCTGCTCCGCCTCCAGTGCTCCATCCATACTTAGTTTAGTTAGTATAGTTATTAGTTTTACTTTTAGGGTTTCATGTTTAATGAAATTACATAAATATCCCCAATCGTGGACCGGTTCGGGTACCCGCCGGTTCATAGAAACATGAACCGGTACCCGAACCTATTATATATGGACCGGGTCATTACCCGAACCGTTTAATTAAATCCGGATCGGGTACCCATCTTTTCGGTTCGGAATGGACCGGTTCCACCGGTTTTTCAGATCGGTGGATTTTTTTGAACACCCCTAACAATTAATATGTATGTGAATATCCAAAACCCAACAGTGGTGAGTCACAGTGGTTGAAAGTCCCACAGATAACGGAGTCTTATTCACGTGCTAATTGTAAAAGAGAGTTTCTGAATGCTTTTAAACTAAAAACAAAAACAATAAAGTAATTTAAAGAGAACTCAATTAAGAAGAATCCTAATTTTGGTCATATCCACCATGGAAATTCTACCAGTTGATTGACACACAAGATAATTCAATTTCCATATCAAGCATTAATTGAAGAATTAACCCAAATGCTAATTCTAAGTTAATTCTTATTTCTTTCTAAAGTTGGATAATTTTTAATACGCAATCCAATTAGCCCTAACTATTAATTTAATCCAGACGCGCGCCAAAAATTAATTAATAGAATTAAAATTAACAAGAACAATTAGGCTAATTAAACACAAACATGCGCGGTTATGCCAATTAGTTGATTATTTTTCCTAAATTCAATAACACTAATCGAGCAACTATCAAATTTAGTTGCTTCACAGATTGAATTAAAGGACGTCGTTAAAACAGTTTACCTGTAGATTAATTCTCATAACCTAATTATTCTGTAGCAATAACAAGTTAAAAAGAACAATCATAAAATTAATTGTAGAAAAATAATCAATACTTGCTATAAAATTGAATATGTTTAAGAACAGAAAGTCTCACAACATCGTAGAATTGACCATGGCTGTTATGTTAAGTGCCATGAAAGAATAAAAAAGAATTTTCTCTACTGAAAACCCTAACTAAACGTGAAAATAAAAGTGTCCTTTCTTCTAATTACCCTACTTAGGGTATTTATATTGAGTATTAGACTTACAATCAAGATCTACTGATAAGAACGTGAAATCGGCTGAAAAAAAGTCCAACCGGGCAAACAAATTTGCCAAAAATCAAAAAATACGCAACACTACTATTTTAGGTGCACATACGCTGCCTGTTTTGGGAACATGTGTGCCCTAGGCAGAGTTGGAACTTTCTCGTTTGGTCACAACGCACATGCGCTGCACCAACCCAGGGCATGTCTGCTGGATTATCATTTTCAAATTCAATTTTGATCCTGATACAGACCGAATTGGCAAAATCTAAAACACAAAAGTTGTAGCTCTATATCTTAGATTTCCAAAACATCTTGAATCACCTCAATTGGAGCTCAGATAAGGAAGTTATGCTCAATCTACTCGTCGTATGTCAGAATCGCTAGACTTTCCTCGTTATGTACATCTAGATGTGTATGCAGATTTTGAACAAGATGACTATAGAATCCTATAGAACTCAAAACATGAAAGTTGTATAAATCTTCAATATCTTTCCAGATCATCCAAAATTATTGCAATCAGAGCTTGGACTCGAAAGTTATGCTTGAAATACAGAATTGCATCCAAAATGGCTTAATACTCATGCATGTCCGCCCTTAGCATTTTCTTTCATCTTTTCCATCATTTATAGCTCTTTGTCATTTAACCCTATTTGATGTTAAAAATAAACAAATTAAACTCAATAATAACTCAAATCTTACTTACAACACATAAAAATGTGGTAAATGACACATAAAATATAGCATAATTATGAACTTATGAAATTACCCCACACTTAGTCTTTGATCGTCCTCGATCAAACATAAAATTAAAACACTTAAGCACAACAAAATTCCACTCAATATATTCCTTCAAATATCCACAACACAAAATTTATGCAGATGTGAAATTAATGATGTGTCCGAACACAAAATTTATACAGATGTGAAATTAATGATGCCCAATCGAGTTTTGAGAGATATAAAACGATCCTAAGCCAAAGGTTTAGTAAAAATATCAGCAAGTTGATCTTTTGTAGACACATATTCAACACAAAATTCCTTCTTGCAAACAAGATGTCTAATGAAATGCTGCTTGACATCGATATGTTTGGTTCTAGAATACATGACAGGATTTTTTGTGAGATTAATTGCACTAGTGTTGTCACATCTAATAGGCACACAATCAAATATTACACCGAAGTCTTTTAAAGTATGTTTCATCCACAAAAGTTGAGCACAACAGTTTCCAGCAGCAATGTATTCGGCTTCTGCCGTAGAAAGTGAAATAGAATTTTGCTTTTTGCTAAACCAAGACACTAGACAGTTACCCAAGAAATGACACATACCACTAGTACTTTTTTTTATCAATTTTACAACCAGTAAAGTCAGCATCAGAACAACTAATTAAATCAAAAGTGGATGTTATTTTGGATACCAAAGACCAAATTCATTGTACCTTTTAGGTATCTGAAAATTCTTTTTACAGCAATTAAGTGTGACTCTTTAGGACAAGATTGAAATCTAGCACATAGACAACAGCAAACATAATATCTTATACTGTTAGCTGCTAAGTAAAGTAGGCTTCCGATCATACCTCTATAGTATTTTTCATCAACACTATTACCTTCTTCATCTTTGTCAAGTTTAGTTGATGCATATTGGTGTCCTGACCTATTTGTAGTCTTCCATTCCAAATCGCTTGAGTAGCTCCTTTATGTATTTGATTTGTGTGATGAACGTTCCTTCCTTTATTTGGTGAACTTGGAGTCCGAGAAAAAATTGTAATTCTCCCATTATACTCATTTCAAATTTTTTTTGCATCAAGTACAAAAATTCCTTGCACAAACTTTCATTAGTTGCTCCAAAGATAATATCATCAACATAAATTTCAACAATTAGCAAACCATTAAAATCAGTTTTGGTTTGAAGAGAGTGGTATCAACAACACCTCTTTTGAAATCATTTTCAATGAAAAAACCATTTAGCCTTTCATACCAAGCTCTAGGAGCTTGTTTCAATCCATACAAAGCTTTAGAAAGTTTGAAAACATGATTTGGAAAATTTTTGTTTTCAAAACCAGGAGGTTGTTCAACGAAAACTTCTTGATCAATAAAACCATTTAAAAATGCACTGTTAACACATTTTGTTGGAATAATTTGAATTCTTTAATATGCTGTGCATATGCAAAAACATGCGAATAGATTCTAAACGAGCAACGGGTGCAAAGATTTCATCAAAATCAATACCTTCTTCTTGAGCATAACCTTTTGCAACAATTCTAGCTTTGTTCCTAATAATTTCACCTTTATCATTTAAATTATTTCTAAAGCCCATTTTGTTCCGATTACGGGTTGAGTTGATGGTCTTTCAACTAAAATCCATACATTATTTTTCTCAAATTGGCTAACTTCATCTTGCATAGAAAAGACCCAACAGATTCATCATTTAATGCATCATCCACATATTTAGGTTCAATATGAGAAAGTAATGCATAATTACCGTTCAAAGGTTTATGAGATCGAGTTTTTTATCCCATCGGACGGATCACCTATGATCAAATCTTGAGGGTGACTAGAAACAAATTTTCATGCTTTAGGAAGATCTTTTGGAGTATTTCGTCCTTTTCTCCTTCTTCACCCAAGTGATTTGTATTGTCCACATGGTTTGGAGAGATCCCTTGATGCTGTTCATGAATAGTGAGCTTTGTATCAAGCTCCTTTTGAATACCTTGATTTTCATCTTCACACACATTCTTTGAAATAATATCATTAGTTTCATCGAATGTAACATGCACACTTTCTTCAATCAAAAGTGTTCGTCTATTGTATATACTCGGTATGCTTTCTTGTCACTAGAATATCCAAGAAAAATTCCTTCATCCGATTTTTTATCAATTTTTTCAAGATTTTCTTTGATTTTTAAAATGAAATATTTACAACCAAAAACTTTGAAATAGCTCACAATGGATTTTTTACAAAATAAGAGTTCATAAGGTGTTTTATTTAAAATAGGCCTTACCAAAACTCGATTCGTAACATAACAAGCAGTATTAACAGCTTTGGCCCAAGAATATTTTGGTAAGTTACATTTACGAATCATAGTTCTAGCGGCCTCTTGAAGTATTTTTTTTTTTTCTTTCAACAACACCATTTTGTTGAGACTCTTGAATGACTAAAAATTCATGTGAAATACTGTTGTAATCACAAAACTCAGGAAAACCTCCAAATTTAAATTCGGTTCCATTATCATTTCTCAAACGGATGATTTTTAAATTCAACAAATTTTGAATTTTGGAAAACAATTTCACAAAATTTTCAAAAGTTTCATTTTTGTGAACAAGAAATAGTATCCAAGTATACCTAAAATAATCATCAACAATCACAAATGCATATTTATTACCACCGAGACTAGCACATTGAGTTGGATCAAACAAGTCTAAATGCAATATGCATTTTGTAGGGGTTTAGAAGTAGACACACAATTTTCGATTTAAAAGGCACTTAAACTTGTTTCCCAAATTGACATGCATGACAAATTTTGTTTTTTAAAAACTTCAATTTTGGTAAGGCTCTTACCAATTCCTTCTCAACAAGATTTTTAATTAGATCCATGTTGAAATGACAAAGCCTTCTATGCCAAAGCCAATGATCATCTATAGAAGCGGCTAGGGATTTTACATTGCTACTACCAATAATGTCAAGATAGATTACATAAACAACATTTTGTCTTGTGCCTTTAAATAAGACAACATAATTTTTATCAAGAATTAGACATTCATGTTTGGTAAATAACACATATAGATTCTTATCACATAGTTGACTCACACTTAATAAATTGTAATTCAAATTATCAACAAGAAGCACATTTTTAATCAAGGTCTCACCATTTTTACCTACATCACCAATGCCGATTGATTTTTCTTTCATGTTATCCCCAAATGTTACTTTTCCACTGAATTTTTGGATTTGAGGTTTGTGAAGATAGATGCATCACCAGACATATGTCTTAAGCACCCACTATCTACGAACCATTTTACATCCTTGGTGATAGTCATTTTCTACACAAGAAATTAATTGATAACTTTTGGTGCCCATATTTTCTTCGGTCCATAAGAGATAGTAAAATGACAAGAAACCCATATAGAATTCATACCAAGTTTTTCATTTCTCTTGACATAGCAATTATTTTTCACATGACCATGTTGTGGACAATAATTGCAAATAACATTTTTATTTCCATAGAAGGATGATTTTGAATTTACAAAGTATAAACCATTCTTTCTAAAGGTGACAAAATTCTTGTTGATCAATACATTTCTATTCCTTTTCAAATCAACAATATTTTTTCTTTTTTATGCCAAAGAATATTCAACTCATCCAATCTTTTTTTCAAGGAAGCTTGTTCTTCTTTGATCCTTGTTTTTACATGCATTCTTTTCTTCAAATAACTGTTTTCTTGTGATAACCTATTATTTTCATTCACAAGTTTAGAGTGAGCATTCAATAAGGCATTTGATTTCTTTACTAACTCCTTATTTCTAGCATATGATTCCTTTAAGCTATCATGCAATTTTAAAATGAAGGCTTCAAGATCATTGTCATAATTTTCATCATTGGAATCATAATTAGAAGTTATCTCATTATCACCAATGGCTATAAATGCCATTTGTGCCAACTCCATTTCTTCTTCAACTTCTCCTTCGGAGTTGCAATCATCCCATGTGATTTGGAAATTGTTGAAGCGAGGCTTTCTTCCTTCCTTTTTCTTCTTAGAAGGACACTCATTTGCAAAGTGATTGGTTGATGTTTTATTCAAAAAATTTTCCTTTTGCTTTTTTATTTCTAGCTTGGTTTTTCCTTTAAAATTATTTGAGTTGATTGCTCCACCTCTTCTCATTCTCCGTTTGTTGATGTAGTGTTTGACAAATCCTTTGGTGATGAGTGCAAGATCTCCTTCATCATCAGATCTTCATCTTCCAGGTTGATGGAAGCATTTTCATCTTCTTCTTGAGAAGTCTTTAATGCAATGCTTCTTTTTGGTCTTGGTTCTTCATCATCCACCACTTTAGTCTTTAGCTTCAACTCATTGGATGTAAGAGAGTTAATTAGAGATTCAATAGGCATGGAATTTAAATTCTTGGCCTCCTCTATAGCGATAGTTATAGCCTCCTATTCTTTGGATAGAGCATTCAAGATATTTCTATTCTTTTCTCCCAAAGAATATTTCTTACCCAAGATTTCAAGATCCTTAATGATGTCATTGAACCTACAATACATTTTGTCAATATTTTTATGTTGTTCCATCTTAAAGTACTCA
Source organism: Cinchona pubescens (assembly GCA_025175665.1). Classification (NCBI taxonomy): domain Eukaryota; kingdom Viridiplantae; phylum Streptophyta; class Magnoliopsida; order Gentianales; family Rubiaceae; genus Cinchona; species Cinchona pubescens. Next base: position 1,678,121 of record JANKKI010000027.1, on the reverse strand, counting down.
TACTTGGCAACAAGTAAGGATTTCTTTTGCTCTCGAACATCATCGCTCCCTTCATAAATCTCTTTCAATTTGTCCCAGATTTCTTTAGCGGAAGCACATCCTTTGACACGAGTTGATTCATTTGCATCCAAGGCGTTGTATAGCACATTCTCTGATAGCTTTCACGTTTAAGTTCAAGTTTGCCTTGTCTTGTGGAGTGAGCTCATCCCTTGTCTTTTCTCTTCTTCTATTTGTATGATCATCAATGATGGTAGCTTCAAAAGGACCTTCATTTACAACAAACCATAAGTCATTATCAATAGATTGTAGAAATATTTTCATTCTATCTTTCCAACTAATAAAATTTACCCCACTAAATATAAGAGATCTTGTTATAGATTGATCCTAAAAAAATAATGCATTATTGGTTGCCATGATCTTTTCTCAATATAAGAGACCAAGCTCTGATACCAATTGTTGGCCCCAAGGCAACCTAATAGGGGGGTTGAAGATGGTTTCTTAAAAATTTCTTTGCAAAGTATGAATTTTTAAAACTTTATGCACTAATAAGTAAATTGATAGAGATAAAAGCAATTAAGCTTATGAAGTATAAAAAAGATAAAGAAAGAGATTAAACAAGTAACACTTTCAAGCTACGAAACTTGAAGTAATAATTTACTAGTGAATGCTTCACAACCTTGGTGAGCCAATAATCTTCTATTGTATACAAAGTAGGACAATCCTTGCTCACACTAATTCCTTTTAGTTGAGCCAAGAATTTTACTCTCAACCTTACTTTTGTACAAGATTATCACTGCACTCAATAATTTTGAAAAGCACTCTAAAGTACACACTAATACAATATTGCTCAACAGACAATTTGCACTCAAATTGCTTTGTTTCTTGCTTGTATTCAATGTGCAAAGTTTGTTCTTCAATATGAACAGAGTTGATATTTATAGGTGCAATAAATTGGGTTGTAACAACCTTCTAATGGTTCAATAATAAATGCTCAAAAATTTGCCGTTACAAGTTTCGGATGTCCGATATATTATTGTGCGTCCGACCCAGCGTTCGATCTTAAATAAGTAAATAGTGCATGCCGTTTGGACGGTCGAGCTTGCGTCCGTTTCCTCGTTCGAACAAGTGTATGTGAAGATTTCATACTTCGGATGGTGTGTCTAAGCGTCCGAATGGTTTAATGCTTTATTAGGGAATTTTTCCTTTCAGACAAACTTCTTCGTCTGATATAAACTTCTTTCAGACTGTTGGATGCTTTCGTTGTATTGTTTGAAATCCTTGATTCTGCCTCACTTTTTCGAACGGAAAAATGTGTCCAAGAGATATCCCTTCGGACGAGCCTGTGCGTCCGTTGAAGCTACTTTGAAAACTTGTCCTCTGTCTATCCGTTCAGACAGTAAATTGCGTATACGTTCTAATCTTTATAAGTGATCCTGTTCGTCCAAAAAAATTAGTACAGTTCGGATGGTGAACTGCTTCCGAAAACTCTATTTCCAGCAGACAGAATATCATACCTGCACAGCTTAATTTAAGGTGTGAATGCATATGTAATCATCAAAATAAGGTTTGTGGATCATCATTACATTTTGGCCATACAGGAACACCTTTGTCTTTATTGCTGCTGCTTCTCTTCTCGCTTGGGATAGCCTATTTTTCAGCTCTGGTCTCCTTCTCCTTGGCCTATATGTTTGAGGAACATTAATACATTCAAGAACTATGTTGCGTTGCACTTCAACCTCTTTGCCACTCCTCAACATAATTGCACTCACGTTCTACTTGGAGTTGATGATTGTTTGAGATGGCAACTTTCTGGAATTTTGCAATTCCAACCGGCTAATCGCGGTCCCCATTAGTCCTATTTGGTGTTGTAACTGCTGAATACTGGCCTTGGTATCCTGTTGGAATTGCATAGTATTAGAAGTTAAAGCATTTGACATTTCCTCTAAAGACTTATTAGACTGATTATTCAGATTACCTTATTGTCTTTGAACAAATAGGGGCCTATATGGATGGAAATTCTGTCGATTTTGTTGAGCTTGATGTTGTGCTGGATTCCCATATCTCAAATTAGGAAGATTTCTCCATCCAGAATTATACGTGTTAAAGTAGGGATCATAATTTGTTCATGGTTGCCCTGGAAATCCTCTTGCCGCATTTACTTGCTCATGGGGCTCCTCTTGTAATATAGGACACATATGTCTGTTGAATGTCCCTCGTTTGAGCAAATGTTGCAGGGTTGTGCTGTCTATGCTGTTCTTGAACCAATTGTCATACAAAAGAAGTCAGATTAACCATTTGTTGTTCTAAAAATGAAACATTTATCTCGTTCACACATTTGAGAGGTTGATCACGTCGTGTCCTGAATTTTTGAGAGCACGCATCCATATTCGACATAAGCTCAAGCAGCATCTATGGTCAAATTATCCAACGCCCCTCCACTTGCGGCGTCGACCATATTACTCTCATTGGGCAAGAAACCTTCATAAAAATATTGGATTAATAAGGAGTCATTTATCTGATTATGTGGACAGCTTGCACACAATTTCTTGAAGTGCTCCCAGTACTCATACAAGGACTCGTCATTGAACTATCTTATGCCACAAATATCTTTTCGAATATTCACAGTTAGAGAGGCTGGAAAATACTTAGCCAAGAATAGTCTGTTTATCTGCTCCCATGTTGTAATACTACCTGAAGGTATACAAATCGAACAACCAATTCTTCGCTTCATCATTAAGCGAGAACGGGAATGCTTTCAATTCAATCTGCTCCTCTGACACTCCAGTGGGTCTCATACTTGTGCAAACTACATGGAATTTCTTAAGATGCTTGTTTGGATCTTCACCTGGCAATCCATGAATAGAACGTAATAGATGGATTAAACCAGATTTTAATTCAAATGTGACATTTGTATCTAATTCAGGATATTTAATGCATAAAGGTTGATAGTTTAAAGTGGGCGCTGTTAATTCTCCCAAAGTTCGTTGTGCCATGTTCATCTCTTCTTGTTGTTTCTTATCACCTAGAAAGATAAAATTAAACAACTGTCCTTCCCCTAACTGTCTCTCTCTTAACTCTTTCCTAATTTGAGTAATGTTCTCTGTATTTCTGGATCAAATTGAAATTCAACTTGACTAGCAGATCACGTAATTGGCATACACAATTAGCAGAAGAATAATAATAAAATAAAATAAAATAAAAACTGAAATTAAATAGCACCAAAATAATTCAAATCGTTCCCCGGCAACGGTGCCAAAATTTTGGTGAGAATGCTATTGAATTGTTGTCGTAGGCACCCAAAATTAACAACTCTCAATAATAATGTATTAGTGGTGAGTCAATTTTGTCCTACAGAGAACGGAGTTTATTCTTGTGCTAAATGAAAAAGGGCATTTTTGAATGCCTTTAAACTAAAAACAAAAAAATAAAGTAATTTAAAGAGAACTCAATTAAGAAGAATCTTGGTTTTGGTCATATCCACCATAGAAATTCTACTAGTCGATCATTGACACACAAGATAATTCAATTTTCATATCAAGCACTAATTGAAGAATTAACCCAAATTCCAATTCAAAGTTAATTCTTATATCTTTCTAAAGTTGGCTAATTTTTAACACGCGATCCAATTAGCCCTAACTATTCATTTAATCTAGACACGCACCAAAGATTAATTAATCGAAGCATTAAAATCAACAAGAACAATTAGGCTAATTAAACACATATCAAAAAAGTAAGGTTATGCGAATTAATTGATTGTTTTTCCTAAATTCAATAACACTAATCGAGTAACTATCAAATTCAGTTGTTTCACAGATTGAATTAAGCACACGCGATTAAAACAGTCTAGCTGTAAATTAATTCTCATAACTTAATTTTCTGCAGCAATAACAAGTTAAAATGAACAATCATAAAATTAATTGCAGAAAAATAATCAATACTTGCTATAAAATTGAATATGTTCAAGAACAGAAAGTCTCACAACATCGTAGAATTGACCATGGCTTCAAATCTCTCGACCAAGAAAAAAGGTTTAGGCACTAAGTGCCATAAAAGAATAAAGAAGAATTTTCTCTACTGAAAACCCTAACTAAACGTGAAAATAAAAGTATCCTCTCTTCTAATCACCCTACTTAGCGTATTTTTATTGAGTATTAGAGTTACAATCAAGATCTACGGATTAGAACGTGAAATCAGCTGAAAAAGAGCCCAACCGGGCGAACAAATCTGCCAAAAATCAAAAAATAATACGCAACACTGCTGTTTCGAGTGCACATGCGCTGCCTGTTTTGGGCACATGTGCGCCCTACGTAGAGTTGGAACTTCCTCCTCAGGTCACAACGCACATGCACTAACCCAGGGCATGTGCGCTGGATCATCATTTTCGGCTTTAATTTTGACCCTGATGCAAATCAAATTTGGAAAAATTCAGAACATAAAAGTTGTAGCTCTATGTCTTATCTTTCCAATAAATTTTGAATTACCTCAATTGGAACTTAGATAAGCAAGTTATACTCAATCTACCAAAGTGTGTCAGAATCGCTCCTTGCTGGTGTACATTTTTCAAATTTGCAATTTCGAACAAGATGACTACAGAATCCTGTAAAACTCAAAACATTAAAGTTGTAGAAATCTTGAATGGATTTTCAGAACATCAAAAATCATCACAATCGGAGGTTGGATTCAAAAGTTATGCTTGAAATACAAAACAGCATGCAAAATGACTTCATACTCATGCATGTCCGCCCTTAGCCCAACGATTTTCTTTCATCTTTTCCATTATTTTCAACTCCTTTTCAATTTAACCCTATGAAAACTAAGAATAACCAAATTAAACTAAATAATAACTCAAATTTTTCTTACAACACATAAAAATGTGGTAAATGACACATAAAATATAATAGAATTATGAACTTACGACTTATCGACCCAGATGAAGGACTAAAATGTCTATAAAGATTATTTTTAGTTACTTCATTGAAATCAATCTATAATCAAATGATTTTCATTTTGATATATCTGATTCAGATGTGTAATAATCATAACTTGTAAGAAAGATATAACCCATCTAGGAATTAAGGAGAATAAGATCTATGACTGAGCGTAATAGCGTAACATGATTCATATAATCAACCTTATTTATTGGGATTAAGGCTTGATTTATTTGTTTATATGTAATAATCATGACTACTATGGATACTATGATTTTGAACCATCTAAAGCAAACCAAATGCACAGAACTTCTAATATTATGCATGAAAATTTAAAGGTACATCACTCAATTGACTCATGTGAATGCTTGAACAATTAAATTAAGGCTTAATTACAGTTTGCTTTCTGTAAATAGGGTCAGTTACAAATTATCCCCTATAATAATTTTATTTACAAATTATTATAGTAATTTTATTTATAAATTATCCCTAAACTTTAACGAATTAAATTTTCATTCCAAAAAATAGTGAAATGTCATGATTGCCCAACTTTTTGTTGCATTTTGACACCCTAAATTGGGATGATTACACTGTGGAACTGATTGTATTTGTTAAGTAACTTGTCATTAAAAAATAATGGTAGTTAATTTTTCTATCCAACCTTATTATGAAACGTTTTTTACACTTCATTATTGAGTGCAAAAACTATTTTTCCTTTTTTTTTTTTCTTGTTATAATTTTATCATTCTACTACTTTTTCATCTCTCTCCCTTTCTCTTATATTTTATATAATTAGAATAACTTTTTTAGTTTATTACAATAACTCTATTTTATTTACATCATTTTTATGACATATTTATTATATGCATTTGATAATAACATAGTCAATCAATATTATCAAATTTTAGTAAAATTTTGTTCTTTTAGAAGTGGATTATGCGAGTAATTGATTTTTATGATTTTTTTGGGCTAAAATTCTTCTATTAAGATATGAAAAGGAAATAACTAAATTTATTTTTCTAACTTTTAATTTGTTGCAAATATTTCTCTTTTTTAGATAGTATGAGTGAGGGGATATCAACTTAAGTTTATATAAAATATATATTGATTATATTTCAAAATAACATATTTACTCAAATAATATATTTTTTAAACATAAAGTGACGAATTAATTATTAATAATACAAACATAAAGTAATAAATTCACTAAAATAATGTGACAATGTGAATAAATACTTATTTTAGATATAAAGTAACTTAACAAGAATGTGATGGCATGTCATAAAATGATAGAAACTAAAAATAATAAAATAGCAAATTAATTCAAGTACTCAATAATAAAGGATAACAAAAAAATTTTATAACAAGGTTGGATAAAAATGAACTACCATTAGTTTGAACATCTATTATTTATAAGATAAAATTATTTAGGATTCAAAGTCCAACTCACCCTAATTTCGGGTGGAAATGTGCAACTAAAAATTTAAGGGCAATTAAGACATTTTACCATTTTTTGGGATGGAAAATTAACCTATTAAGCCTTGGGGGCAATTTGTAGGTAAAATTAATACAGGAGGTAATTTGCAGTAAACCCCTATTTATAGGGGCAAATTGTAATTAAGCCTTAAATTAAGAGATTTTCTTGGAGGGATCAAGAAATAAAATAAAATATTCAAAAGTCACCAAAGAAGGAAAAAAAAGTTACCTTTTATACACCATCGATGTAGAAAATTTTTTATATCATTGGATGTGGATGCATGCCACATATAAAAAAATTGACATTTGAAATTCAAATAATGCACACATGACGTACATCTGCACCCGATGATGTAATAAATTTTTGACATTGACAATATATAAAAGATTAATTAAAAATAATAATTTCTTGTTTAGTAGTAGATACTACAATCATACATGATGTCTTGAATTCATATTCTATCACCCATAAATTTAGTGTAAATTTTTTAATTGATCATGATATCATAAAAGATGCGGGACTGAGTTCACTAATGCTGTGAACTGCCGTGCAAGAAAGAATGTGCCCAAATTACTGGGAACAATTTCATCATTCCCTTGTTTGAGAAATTCTTCATACCAATGCTTAAGGGTTTCAAAATATCTAACTAGATTCACATCAAACACGACAGCGCAACAATCCGCTCCCCTGTAAAATGCAGTAGCAAGGCTATGAAATCTTTTCTGCCCTGCAATATCCCATATTTGTTCATTTGATTATTTGATCAATTATGGATCGTGCATCCCACGAATCAACCTTGTATTGTTTTCTTTGCTGAAAAATATGGTTTTGTTGGTTGTTTCCGACAATAGCTACTTTATTATTATTATTTATTATTGTTTAATTTCATTATTTGAAGTAATTAAATATTACGTACAAGTACGTGCGTAACTACTCCGACAAGGGTTAAAATGCATTAGCAACCCAAATGGGGAAATAATTCTCCCGTTCCAAGTTCCGACATCAAATCTAAGGACTTTAGCAATTTGAACATTATTTTTGTAATATTATTTGAAAAAGCTCCATAACAACTCTTTTGATATGATATATGTTGGATAAAAAGTTGACAAGAAAACGTGTATAAAATAATTGTAAAATATTAATTAAAAAATAATTTTAAAAAAAAAGTCCAAACAGAGCACCTATGAAACATTGTACTTAATAGGATAGAGCCTTCCAAAGAGTAGTTGTATTGTAACTTATTCTAAAAAGGTTTGCACGGTTACCATGTTTTCCGCTAGTAAGATTTTTTTTTTTTTTTTTTATTTCCCATTTAACAAGAGGGTAGGTTGCTCTCTTGGCAAGGCTGGTCACCGACAAATGTTTAAGCGACTTTCACAGTAATTTTTACAAATCACCCACTAATATAAAATTGAGAGTAACAAAAATCGAATTTAAAAACTTTCATTTAGTTTGATTACCTTACTTATCGTATGAATTAATTTCATTAGCTTCTGGCTTGTAAGCTTCATGAGATATTGAAGTCAATATCTCTTGTTGAGCCCAGTTGGTACGAAACTTATTTGAGATTTAAACCCAAATACCAATTGAAGTCTAGTTTGAAGTAACTTAAGCTTCCCAAGTCGTATATGCTTAAGTAGTTGAAATGGACTGGACATTTTGGCCAATTCCACAAATTGAATGGCAATTGATCCTAATCAGCTCTAAGCTCTAGCTCGATTCACTTTAATCGGCAAAGTTACTTCTCATTTGGACGTTCACCGACTTTGGCAAACAAAAAAGAAATTGATAAGTGGAGATATTTTTTTTGTTCTATATTTAGTCAAGATACATAGCAGCCAAAGACATTTCTCGGCTCTTTCTCAACACTCACATCATTAAAATGCGTGACAGTGAATTTTTATGCTTTCACAGACCGTTTTGGCAGGATGCAGAGTGTTTTTATTTTATTTTATTTTTATTTTATTTTAAAATCCACCTCTCCTTCTACCCTAATAACTCAAACTTATAACCAATAAACAATAAGAAAAATATTTTACTACCTAAATTACACTTCGTTGTCAGGATATAGTTAGTACCTTCAATGTTGCAGATTTTAGTTTGCAAATTATTCCTTTTCTTTTAATGTTTATGTTTTTGTGCTTAATTAACTTTAGTTATTTATATTAAAATCTATCATTGCTTAAAAAGTATAAGGATAAATTTGTCAAAATAAATAGAAACAAAGAATGGAGATTTTTTTTTTTTTTTTTTTTTTTTTTTTGGTTTTGTATTTCCTTTGATTTTGTAGAAGAGTTCACCGACTTGTTGAAATATCTCTAAACAGGTTATTATACTCTAAGGTTACTTGCAAATTGGTCATTGACCTATTACTAATATGTGCTTTATTTCTCTAAACTATCCATTGTAACATTTTATTACCTTATACTATCAATTTCTTGTGTTCGAATAAATAGAATAAATAGACTACAATGACCCTGAAAATAAATGTATTAATGTACATTCACTTCAACCATTGTTGAAATAGGACTGTAGAGATGGAATGGAATGGTGGAAAGAAGACGACAAAGAGAGGGAATAAAGGGGAAATGTTTGGAGGCTAGACAGAAAACAATGTGTAGAAGTGTAGGAGAATAATATGCGTGTCAAGCCTAAGAAGCACACACTCTAATATGTATAGAAGTAACAACAATGACTAAATTATCCCATATACACATTAGGTATTTTTCAACCCGGCAATTCGAATGGAGTGCAACCACATGAAAATTGTTTTGAAAATACAAAATTTTAGATGAAATAAACTCTTAGTGAAAATATTTGTGACTTGTTCAGAATTAGAAACATAACGAACAACCACATCTCCAAATGCCACATTTTTTTTTAACAAAATGAAAATTAATTTCAATGTGTTTGGTGCGTGCATGAAAAATGGATTGAACAACAAGGTAAGTTGCACTAATATTGTCACAATAGACGTGTAAGTATGATGAGAAAGGGGAAATTGAAGAGTGCGAAAAAGAGATTGGAGCCAACAATAGCATAAGCAACTAAATGATACTCAGATTCAATATTAGAACATGAAACAGTAGGTTATTTCTTAGAACTCCAGGATATTAGATTAGACCCAAAGTAAAAAACATAACTAGTCATAGAATGACGAGTATCAGGACAACCAGCCCAGTCGGTATCGGCATAAGCATTAAGAGATATAGAAGAAGATGAAGAAAGTGTGAGACCAAATTTAAGGGTTCCCTTACGATAACGAAGAATATGTTTAACAGCTTGAAAATGAGAAGATTGAGAAGTGTGTACGAATTGACTAACTATACTAATAGCATAAACTATATCTGGACGTGTAAAAATGAGATCACGGGGACAGGTGAATCATCGCTTTTGGGCATAGTAGCAACCCTCTACCATCTATCCCATTGCGTTCCATCATCTCGTATTGTATTGTACCGTATCAGACCAGATAGATCTAGAAAGTTAATGTAACTAATTATATATTTCTGTTTTATGGATAGGGATCCTTATTCATTCTTAGATTCCCATCACTTTCCATTCGTTTGGTGAGAAATAAACGGGAATATCGAAAATTCAAGTGGTTGAAGCTGAAGTAGCTACTTTCGAAGTAACAGAAAGAAAAGCAACGACTGGAGTGGGAGAGTTAGAGTTAAAAAGAGGATTCCTCACTTCTTTCTCTCATTCAAAACTGGGCATGAGACTTTCATCTCACACGGTTCCTAAGTGATAAAAACAAGCAAAGAGGAGCGGGGTGGCGGTCGTACAAGCAAAAGCGATGAAAAGGGGAAAGGCCCCTTGTGGAAATTCCATTTTATATACAATTAATATCTTCTCAAGTGGTGAAAGGAATAGTCAAATCTTATAATTTACGATCAATTCATTCACTATTTCTACCCTTTCTTAGAGAATAAATTTTCAGAAGAGGTGCGGTGGGAAAGTCAGGCTATAAAAAGAAGATAGAGATGGGAAAGCAAAGGACATTGATTATTTCATTTCTGAGCTAGGGTAAAGCTCTTTGTCGGTGAGAGTGCCATCAAATGGAAAGAGAATCTATCTAAATTCTCCTTTTGTCTTCATGGTAGATGTATTCACTCTATCAATAACTGAGTCGGATCTGGTGTATAATAAGGAATTTGCCTTTTCTATTGTTTCCTACGGATTGGATCAAAAACAATTGTTGAATGAGGTATTCAACTCTAGGGATGAATCGAAAAACTAAGTGCACCAAGCATACGAAGATAAGAAGTAGAATTAGAAAGAAAGTTATCTTGATGGAGAGATAACTGGGAATTAGAGGAAATTGGGGGGATACTGGCTTACAGTCATGCATATGAAACTGGTGAAGAATAGAGATAGCATATCGAGTTTGAGTTAAGAGTGGATAGGAAGATTGCCAATGAGCAACTGCCTTCAACACAGAAAATATAGTCACCAAGGTCTTTTGTATCAAAAGTATGAGACATAGTGGCGATAAAAGCTTGAAGATGTGAGAGATTATTGTTAGTTAGGATAATATCATCGACATAGAGTCATAGGACAAGAATATTGGAGACAGATACTTGGACAAACATAGATGTGTCACCTAGGCTGGACGAGAAACCTTTGGCCAAAAGATACCAACTAAACCATTGTAACTAGGCACGAGGAGTTTTCTTTAAACCATATATAGAATGCTAGAGTTTGTTTCATAAACACACCTTTAGAAAGGTAACCATGCAAAAATACATTTTTTGGCATGTAGCTAATGAATTGGCCGATTAAAAGGACAATTATAAAAAGAACAAGACGAATAGTAATGGGCTTAACAGTAGGACTAAAAGTCACAGTGTAGTCAATATTCGCTTGTTGTTTGTACGCTTGGGCCATTAATCGAGCATTAAATCATTCAATAGAGCAATCAAATTGTTATTTGATTTCTCTTATAGATCCACTTACAGCCTACAATATGATTGTGAGGAGGAGGCACTAAGATCCAAGTATGATTCACAAGAAGAGCATTAAACTCATTTGCTATAGTAGCTTGCCAACGAGGATCTTTGACTGCTTGAATAAAAGGAATTAAGTTCTAAAGGATTGGCTAAGATTGAAGAAGAGTTAGATTTGAAATTGAGAGATAAAATGGTCTTAGGTTTTTGAATTCTAACTAACCTTAAGATGAGTTACGATTGGATGGTTAGATGGAGGTGGACAGGAGAGGGATTAACAATAGAAGCTGAGTAGTATCGGAAGATGATGTGGAAGGCACTACATGGGCAGTAGAATCATATGACAAATCTGAACAATGATAGAAGTATGACCAGGGATACAAGAAGACAAATATGGTGACGAGAGAGTTAGAGTAGAAGTAGACATAGGAGGGTCCCAATCACGACAAACTAAAGGAAGATGTGGTGAGCACAGGTTGAGAGGAAACCGAAAAAGGATCGAAAGGAGAAGATGAAAAATTAGGGGCTGACAATATTGTGGAAGAACACCTATGGGAAAGTAATATTGGGAAAATAATGTCTCATTAAAGACTACATGACGGCAAATATAAGCTTGATTAGTTTGAGGTTTAAAACACCGATAACCAATACAAATTAAGAGCATAACCTAAAAAGACACAAATATGTGGCCAAGGTCTAACTTATGTAGCTTTAGGTTTATGATGGAGATGACACTCACAGCCAAAAGGTCGAAGGAGACTATTGTTGGGTAGTTAATTGAAAAGACATTGATAAGAGGATAAACCATATAATACTGGTGTAGAAAGACGATTAATAAGAAAAATAGAGTCAAGTTAGGTTTTGACACAAAATGTAGGAGGAAAATGCTCATATAATAACAATATGGAGGAAGTTTCAATAAGATTGTGATTCTTACGTTCAACAACCTCATTTTGCTGTGGTGTACAAGGACAAGAAAGAGGGAGTGTAATGCCATGGTAATTTCAAAAATTACTGGAATGGTGCATTATCATATTCATGACCACCATTACTTTGAAAACTTTTAATTTTCTTAGAGAAATAATTCTCAATAATATTTCCAAAGTGCAAAAATTCATAACAACCTCAAACTTATTATGCATAGGATACACGCAGGAAAAAAATGACTTAAATCATCAATAAATAAAACATAATATCGAAAACCAGAATTGGATAATACTGAAGAAGACCAAACATTCGAATATTAAAATAACTAGGTTCAACACTTTTATAACCAACATCTTGGAATGATAAATTCTTAGATTTAGCTAACTAACGAGTAGAAAAAATATTTTATTTAAAACATGAACTGCACTGCTGAACTAAATATGAGAAAGAGACTTTGAGTGAAGATGACCGAAATGAGAATGATAGACATCTGCACCAATTGCACAAGCAACTGATGTGGACAACTTAAGGAGATACATAATTCGAGGATAAAGGATAGATATCACCACGAGATTTAATAGACATCAAAGTAGATTTTTTCTCGTCAAATTTTCATTCAGAAAAATGGGTGGAATCAAATTAACAGAATAGCTGTTATCATAACACTAGCAATGAAGGGAAAGAAGCTTATGAGTAAGATGAGGCACATGAAGAACATTTTTTAAGGTGCAACAAACGACTTGGCGCATGTAAGTAAGAGTGACCAGTGTGGCTATAGATAAGTATGTACCATCACCAACCATAATTTTGTTAAAGGTATGATAAGAGGCAAGTGAAGAGAGATTACCATCATGAGGTGTCATGTGAGCTAACGTGCAACTGTTTGGATACCAAGTTGAATCAGAAGGCTCTGTGAAAGTCATAATATTGAATGACTTCAAGAGATCATTGCGTGAACCACATGAGGAGTCGCATGGCCAATCATAGTGCAAAGTTGACAAATAACATCATTAGAAGATACATGAAGAAGTGAAACTGGAGGAGATCCAAGTAGACCCACGGCTAATGTCGAAGAAGGAATCTGAGTTGCTGGGATAACCCACGATTTTGATGACTAGGATAGAACACAGAAAAATTTCTAAAAATATGCTTGTTTTCAAAATTGTTCTTTTTTTATGCCTATTCCAAAATAGAATTCCGGACCAATGAAACTCGCATTCAGAGAATGCGAGGTCAATTTGACTGACCTCGCATTCCCGGTGGGTGGCGGTGGTTGTGTTGGTTGTAGTGGTGGTGGTGGTGGTGGTGGTGGTGGAATGGAGGTGGTGATTATTGTAGAGGGAAGGAAAAATAGATGGTGGTGGGGAGGAGGAGGAGGAGGAGGAAGGAGGACTCCTTCCTCGGACGAGGAGAAGAAGGAGAAGGAATGAGGAGGACGAGGAGGAGGAGTAGGAGGAGGAATTTTTTTTTTTTTGTATTTGGGGATTTATCTTCTGCGAGGCCTTCTGGCCTCGCAGAAGATAAAGGTCTTCTTGACCTCGCATTCCTGGAATGCGAGGTCAAGGAGAAATTTTTTTTTTTTTTTTTTTTTAAATTTTTTTTTTCTGGAACTCTGTCGCATTCGGTGTCCGGAATTGTATTTTGTAATAGGCATAAAAAAAGTACAATTTTGAAAACAAGCATATTTTTAGAAATTTTCCATAGAACACATTAGAATTTGAAGTTGCCAAAGAACCAGAACAATTTGCTGGACAAGTGTACCAGAGAAATGAACTAGGATACCCGGGACTAAATGCGCAAACAGGAGTAGAACTACCTTGATTCGAGAGAGAAAAACCACGGCCATTGCCTTGAACACAGCTCCCCCACCATGACCACTACTGCTACGACCACCTCAACCCCAACGACGATTGGAGCTATATGAAATGGAAACAAAGGCTGTTGTAGATTTGGCGGACGGCAAGTGCAATTGTTGAAGCCGTTGTTCTTGTTGCAAGAATCTGTTGCGAAGATCAATGAAAGAATAGAGACCATTATTTGCAGTAACAGCTGCTATAAAAGAATCATATTCAGTTGGAAGACCGGCCAAAGCATAAATCATAAGGTCTTTTGCTGAAATTGGATGAACTAATTTTGGCTAAGGAATCTGCAATTTGCTTCAAATTTCGGAGATAAGAATCTATAGGTTGAGTACCTTTCTTCAATGTTTGACTTTTGGAGTTTTCAGTGGAACTCTTTTGCTGTCGATAGCTCCAAAAATTGCCGCTCAAGCGTGACCCATGTTGGGTTTTGGACATTCACATACATATTAATTGTGTAATATATGCTATCATAATTAATTGGCCCAATATAAAGTGATCTATTATAATTTAAGATAAATGAGCCTAAGTCATCTAATTAGTATGGGCTTTTATGTGTAGATACCCTAAAATCTTATTTCCTGTTTTATGATGGGCAAAACCTAAGGGAATAAGGAAAGTATATCTATATATATATATATAGGTTATGGTCCCCAAATTCTATGTTGTGTTACTTTTCTTGACATCCCATCATCAGAAAAGTGAGAACCCTATTCTCTAAAATACATACATAGTAATTTGGAAGAACAATAACCACAATATTCAATAAATCAAATCCGTAGGCTCAAGAATCACATCTGGATATTAAAGAATAACATAAATTCTTATGGATTCAGGTACGCTTTCGATTTTAGGATTTAATTTATATTTTTTATGATTAAACATGAAGGATCCGGATTATGATAACGTTGGTTATCATGATATTAAAGTTAATTTGGTATTCTAACAAGTGGTATCAGAGCATCTTCATGTTGAATCATTGAGAAATCAGTTTTTCTATTAATTGAGTTATGATTTGATTTCATATGGATTTAGTTCTTGAATTCAATAAATTTTTTATGTGATTTAATTTGTTGTATTTAAGAACAATTGTGGTTATATTAAGGATAACAGATTCCTTATGGGAATCAATTTGGTTTATTAAAAAAAAAAACAAAAAGGATAGAATCGGCCAGGAACTTTTTGTTCATGGCCATATGGATTAGTTCATGACAAATAAGGTCATGAACCTCTTGGTAAGGCCCTCGGTAAGGCCATGACGAATCGTTTCGGTCTTAAGTTATTTTTCTTTTTTTTTTTTTTTAAAAAAATCTTTAGAAAAATAATTATATTCAAATTTTGGTTAATTAATTAAGAATGTCTAATATTTAAAAATATATTGATTGACACAACATGCTATTAAAAAATTCCCTCTTGTGTAGGTCAATTTATATTTAAATATTAAGATTATTGTGTATTTGTAATTCATGTGGATATTTATCGACTCAAAAGAAGGTTAATATTTGGCAGAATTATATATACACCTGTAGTAATAAATATGTGACAATTATTTGGTATTCCATGCGAATAATAAGTCAGTCCAAAGATAGACTTATTATTTGACAGGATTTATTATCAATATTTGATTACTACACCAAGAGTAACACTTACAAGTTAATATTTCTGTCCAAAAACTAAATATTAATGTTGTTCTAGGTATCTTATGATGGGCCCTACCATTATTTGAATTTAATTTATTATTTAAGATTTGGAATTTATGTGAATATATTATTTTGTTCTATTTTCAGTAAATGTACATCTGTTTCTATGATATCTGCTAATATCAATTCCATCACTATGTTAAATGGAACCAATTTTAAAGAATGGAAAGAGAACGTAATGATCGTTCTTGGTTGCATGGATCTAGACCTTGCACTAAGGATTGAACAACCCACTCCTCTTACAGATAATAGTTTCGTAGAAGAAAAAAAGGACTATGAGAAGTTGGATCGTTCAAATCGCATGAGTCTTATGATTATGCAACGTGCAATTCTGAAAACATTCAGGGGCGATGTGCCCGAAAAGACAACTGCCAAAGAGTTCCTTATAGAAATTGAAAAGCGTTTTGTAAAAAACGATAAGGTAGAAACAAGTACAATTCTATCGAACTTAATTTCAATGAGGTATAAAGGAAAATGAAATATAAGAGAGTACATCTTAGAGATGTCTCATCTTGTTTCAAAACTTAAGGCACTAAAGTTAGAGTTGTCTGAGGACTTGCTCGTACATTTGGTTTTGATTTCTCTTCCTGCACAATTCAGCCAGATTTATTTAAGGTCAGTAGAACTGTTAAAAGGATAAATGGTCTCTAAATGAGCTCATTTCCCATTATTTGCAAGCAGAGGAAAGATTGAAGCGAGAAAAGATCGAAACTACCCACTTGGTAAGTACCTTTAAGGACAAAAATAAGAAAAGAAAAAAGGATAAAGAAGTTGCGGGTGGTCCACTTCAAAAGAAACAACAAAAGAAACAAACTGAGAAATTTGGTTGTTACTTTTGTAAGAATTCTGGATATCTGAAAAGGACTGTACCAAATATCACGCTTGGCGTGCAAAAAAAGGTACGCTTCTCGTTTTGGTTTGTTCTGAGGTTAATTTAGCTTCAGTACCTAGACACACTTGGTGGACAGATTTCGGTGCTACTACTCACTAAGTGTGTCCGTGCAGGGTTGCCTGAATTGAAAGCTGAATGATGCTGAAAGATTCATCTATGTGGGTGATGGCAAACCAGTTAAAGTTGAAGCAAGCTGGGTATTTTAGGTTATTATTAAAAACTGGTTATTATTTCGCATGGATTTGAAAGAGACATGTATTGTACCGTTTTTTAGACGAAATTTGGTTTCTATTTCTGTTTTGGACAAATCCGGTTACTTTTGTTCATTTAGAAATAGTCAATTTAGCCTTTTTCTGAATTCAAATATTATTGGTACTAATTTTTTATCTTCTCATGATAACCTTTATTTAATCGAAACTCTTGCTTCATATAATGAAACCTTGCATATAAGTTCACGTGGTACTAAACACAAATTAATCAATGAGAATTCTGCTTCACTTTGGCATAAGCGTTTAGGTCATATATCTAAATAAAGAATTGAAAGACTTGTGTCAGATGGAATTCTTGATTCCCTTAATTTGTCAGACTTTCAAATATGCGTTGAGTGTATTAAGGGAAAACAAACAAATATAAAGAGATTAGGTGCCAGTAGATCTTCGGACGTCTAAGAAGTAATACATACGGACATTTATGGGCCATTTCCTACTACTTCTTGGAATGGTCAACAATATTTTACCACATTCATTTCATAGACGATTTTTCTCGTTATGGCTACCTTTATCTAATTCATGAGAAGTCTAAGTCATTGGACATGTTCAAGGCTTTTAAAGCTGAATTTGAAAATCAACTTTGTAAAAGAATTAAGACTGTCGATCTGACTGTGGTGGTGAATACTATGGCAAATATAACGAATCAGGTGAAAAACGTCCATGACCTTTTGGTAAATTCCTGGAAGAGTGTAGAATCGTCCCACAGTACACCATGCCGGGATCTCCTAACATGAATGGTGTTGCTGAGAGACGAAACAGAGCTTTAAAGGATATGGTGAGAAGTATGATTAGTCATACAACTTTACCGAATTCACTCTGGGGAGAGGCATTAAAGACTGCAGCTTATATCCTTAATAGAGTTCCAACTAAGGTAATGACCAAAACTCCCTATGAACTATGGACTGGTAAAATGCCTAGCATAAGGCAATTACATATTTGGGGTAATCCAACTGAGGTAGGGCCTTATAGGCCAAATGAAAAGAAATTGAAGATTCGAAAACGGTCAGCACCTATTTTGTTGGTTACTCTGAACGATCTCGGAGGTACAAATTTTATGATCCCACATCCAGATCCTTCTTTGAGACGGGAAATGCCCAATTCTTTGAGGATATTGAGTTTGGGGAGAGAGATAAAGTTAGAGACTTTGTCTTTGAAGAGAAATTTATTTCCCTTCCTACGATTGTTATTGACAATGATCGGCCTTCTATTTCTGACATTGTTCAAGAAGCAATACCAGTACCACAAGACAATGTTGAAAATCTTTCCCATCAAGAACAACATGAACAAACTCAACAATCTCAAGAACAAATGCCATTAAGGAGATCCATTAGAGAATGGAGAAGTGGGTTTCGGATGATTACATCGTATTTCTCCAAGAACATGGGAATGGCATTGGATTGGTGGAAGATGATCCAATCAACTTTCATCAAGCCATGCATAGAGCAAATTCTCACAAATGGATTGATGCTATAAATGAGAAAATTAAATCCATGAAAAGACAACAACGTTTGGGAACTCGTCACACTACCCGAAGGTACGAAACCTATTGGTTACAAATGGATATTTAAAACCAAAAGGGATTCGAAGGAAAATGTAGAGAGATATAAGGCTTGTCTTGTCGCAAAGGGTTTTACTCAAAAGGAAGGCATTGATTATAAAGATCTTTCTCTCCAATATCATCGAAAGACTCTTTCAGGATAATAATGGCTTTAGTGGCACACTTTGACCTTGAGTTACATCAGATGGATGTAAAGATTGTATTTCTCAATGGTAACATTGATGAGACTATTTATATGATACAACCAAAAAACTTTGTGTCCAAAAATGCAAAGAATATGGTCTGTAAATTAAAGAAATCCATCTATGGGTTTAAGCAAGTTTCTCGTCAATGGTATCACAAATTTTATCAAATTATCATCTCGTTTGGTTTTGAGATGAATTTGGTTGATGATTGTATATACCACAAGTTTAGTGGGAGTAAGTACATTTTTTTGGTTTTATATGACAGTATCATTACGTCGATGACATACTACTTGCGAATACTGATATAGGCTTATTGCACGAAACCAAGAGATTTCTATCACAGAAATTTGAGATGAAAGATCTTGGGGACGCCTTTTTTGTATTAGGTATTCAAATACATCGAGATCGCTCTCGGAGTATTCTTGGATTATCGCAAAAGAATTATATCGAGAAGGTACTTAAGAAATTTGGCATGCAAGATAGCAAACCAGGAGATACCCCTGTTGCTAAGAGAGACAAATTCTGTCTCGCTTAATGCCCTAAGAATGATTTTGAAAATAAGGAAAGGCAAAAGATTCCCTATGCTTCGGCAATAGGAAGTCTGATGTATGCTCAAATTTGTACGCGTCCAGATATTGCGTATATTGTTGGGATGTTAGGCAGATATTTAAGTAATCCGAGTATGATTCATTGGATAGCAGACAAAAGAGTCATGCGGTATCTTCAGAGAACAAAACATTACATGCTCACATATAGGAGATCGGATAAATTAGAGATCATTGATTGGTATTCTGACTCTGATTTTGTTGGATGTCAAGACAATCATAAATCCACTTCGGGCTATATTTATTTGCTTGCTAGTGGAGCTATCTCTTGGAAAAGTGTTAAACAAACACTCATAACGCCTTCCACCATGGCAGTTGAATTTATAGCATGTTATGAGACATCCAATCATGAAATATGGTTGCAAAATTTTGTCACAGGGCTGCAAATTGTAGATGGTATTGAAAGACCACTTAAGTTATTTTGTGACAATAAATCAGCAGTATTATATTCTAACAATAATAGGAGTTTAACGAAATCTAAACACATAGACATCAAGTCCCTAGTTTGTTAAAGAAAGAGTTCAGAGTGGTCAGGTGTCTATAGAGTATATTGGCACGAACTCCATGATTGCGGATCCGCTTACTAAAGAATTACCACCTAAGGTCTTTCATGAGCGCACTGCTCATATGGGTGTTATGTCTTTTGAGGATATTCAGGATTAGTGAGAGTTTGTATTCAGTTTATATCTGACTTAAATCTTTCAAGACACATCATATGTTTATGAATATTTTCTGCAGAAATAAAGAATTCAGTTTTATAAATAAAATGTTCAGTTTAAATTTCACTCTGACTTCAATTTCAGTTTGATCTCTATAAAGAATAAAGTTTGACCAGTTGGAAATAGGCATGTTTAAGATCACATTGCATGTAATTTTCATGCTACATATCTATACTTGATCTATGTCATTTGGTTGTGTTGATGTACGTGACCAAGAATGGGTTTAGTTACGATTAATGTAATGAAAATCGTCTTGATCCTATATTGACATGATTAATGGATGAGATTGTTCGGAGATGACTATGGTCGTGATAGCTAAAGGTTTTGAGCTCATAAAGTTTTATACAATAATATATATGTAGCCCAAGTGGGAGAATGTTGGGTTTTGGACATTCAGATACATATTAATTGTGTATGCTATCATAATTAATTGGCCCAATATAAAGTGATCTATTATAATTTAAGATAAATGAGCCTAAGAGTCATCTAATTAGTATGGGCTTTAATGTGTAGATACCCTAAAATCTTATTTCCTGTTTTATGATGGGCAAAACCTAAGGGAATAAGGAAAGTATATCTATATATATATAGGTTATGGTCCCCAAATTTACTGTGTACTTTTCTTGACATCCCATCATCAGAAAAGTGAGAACCCTATTCTCTAAAATACATACATAGTAATTTGGAAGATCAATAACCACGATATTCAAGAATCAAATCAGTAGGCTCAAGAATCATATCCGAATATTAAAGAATCACATAAATTCTTATGGATTCAGGTACGCTTTCGCTTTTAGTATTTAATTTATATTATTGATGATTAAACATCAAGGATCCGGATTATGATAACGTTGGTTGTCATGATATTAAAGTTAATTTGGTATTTCAACAAACTTCCCAAGAAGTGAGAATATCATGAACATCTTGAAAGATTTCTTTAGCAAGTGTTGCATTAATCCAAGAACGAAGACATTGATTGGTCTTTATCCAAGCCCATGTATGAGGGAATAACCACAAAATCTCTCCTTGAATCCGAGATGGATTGAGCGGGACACAGTAAATTGCCGTCGATGTAATCGAGAAGATCATGGCTAATAAGGACTCGGAAGAATTGAGGTTTCCACAAGAGATAGTTTTAAGAGTCTAGTTTAATAGAGACCAAGTGGGTGATGTCAGGGGCCATGACCATGGTGTAGGAGATAAGGGCAGTAATGTTGATGAGATTGATGAGATAGGAGAGAAATAGAGGGGTAAGGTGCTGAACTTGGTGATGACGAAGAGGGAATGATCGGTTGGTGGCAATTGAGATGAGAACATCTGCTGAGAAAAAAAAAAGGATGATGGAAACATTGGGAAAGAAGGCATGGGCGATAGGGAAGAAAATGGGGAGAAGGCATGTGATGTAGGAAGATTACTTAGACTGATGATGTTGCTGCTTATCCGCTGCTGCTCGTGTTTATTGTTGATGTGCTGCCACTATTATTGTGAGAAATCAAAGCAACGGCAAGCTGCTGGTGTTGGAATAACATGCGAAATCAGGAATTAAGAGAGGTGATTTTCTTCTTCGTTAAACCTTTGATATCATGCAAAAAAATACTATGTGTCAACCCTAGGATACACACTCTCACATATATATAGAAGTAACAACAGTACAATGACTAAATTATCTAATATACATATTAGGTATCTTACACAATGGATTGGTGGTAGACTGGTTTCAGCCACTAATTTTGGTTTGACCTTTTCAACTAGAGCTCTGAGGGCTTTTGGTTTTAAACATTTTATAAATTTAAATAAAAAGTATATTTAAAATTATAATAAATAAATTAAAATAAAATAAAAAATACAATCTAATTAGAACTTGTAACTGAACAAATGATCAACTTAGTTTAACCAATTAAACCAATTGATTTGGTTTGGGTTTCGAAAAGTGTACACCAAAAAAGGTGTGGGATAACGCAAGGCAAAGGCACTCAAATCCTTGCATATTTTTTGTCAAGAAAAAGTAACTTTATCACTGAATGTTCACTTGATTAGCTAAATCCGGATAGCAATTTGTGTTGGTTCTACACCAAAAATAATGATTAAATAAAAATTATTTTCTCAAATAATTTAAATGAAAAAAAGCAACAAAAATTCTTATATCAACAGCACACTCTGTAACCTGGAGTCCTGCATAGAGGGTCTTCAATATTGTAGACAAAGTAATACAAGAAAATTGACTCAAAAACAAATTTCATACGAGCTCCATTGTCAAATTTGGAATTTCATCTCCTGATTTGGAGGGGTTCTTTCAATTCTACTTTTAGTGAACTCCTTATTCCTCCTGGATGGGTGATTTGCTGGCGAAAATTGTCTTTGGCAATCAAAGTAGCAAGCCTTCCTATCACGTCTCAACTTGAAGACTTTGACCTCTCTATGTACGTAGGACACACGAAAAGGCCTGTTGTAATCCATCCGAACAATGTTCACATCTAAGGTAATGATTTACCACCTATAAGAGGCTATAACCCTCATTCAAAATGTCTTTGTAGTGAAGACAGCCTACACAGGTACTCCTTGGTATCACAATCGTCACAACTCTTCTATCAACGATCCCAACTTCTTTAGATTTTTGAGTTAGGAATAAGAAACATGTAAGGTGTCTACATACAGATTCTAGGCGGAAGGATGTGTGAAGTGAGCATAACCGGCCATCATAATTTTTTTTCCAGATTTACTGAATGAGAAAAATCCATCTGCCATAGTTAGGAGTGTCAATAGATTGTGTTGTATCGTTATTGTGTCATGTCGTTATTGTGTTCACGCCAAAAATGTTTAATCCAGACATGACCCAATAAACATTCATGTCTTATTGTGTTGTGTCATGTCATAACGCATTTTTTATCGACTTGGCACGATATGATCCATTTAATCCATTAAAATTTTTACAATAACATTATGATAGTTACTTAATTTACCTGAAAGATGTGATAACTTATAATTAATCCGTTGACCGATTCATCCTAAATGTGACACAATATGCCACACTCAACCTTATTAACCCACTAGCCAATTTAAATAACATTAACTCGACCTGTTTAAATAATATCATAGCATTTGGATATATAATCAAACAAATTTGTTAGATAATTAAACAAGGATTAAGAAAAATATAAAAAGAATAAAAAAAGTTCAAATCAAAATACTACATTGTCATAAAAATCCATACTGATTTATACTATATAATCTTGACCGCACTAGTGCACTGTGCCACTGTCATGGAAACAAGCTACTATTATCAATATACACCAAACTGATTTGAGTCCAAATTGTATACAAAATCACAGCAAACATGCTTCAATTACAGTCAAGACTACTATAAAATAGCAGTGCCTTCCGTTACATCCATTCTCATGGAAAACACAGAAGTCAGCACTACATCCATTCCATTCACAATGTAAATGTCAGCAGCATATTCTTGTATTATGGTCCTCCTTGCCATCCAAGTTCCACTCTCTATAGCTAGTCTTTTTTTGGTAATAAAGACAGCCTGAAATACATAATTTAATTCTTATGAATCAATCTAGAAGTAGTAACTGCTCTAATATTGTTTACAAAAGCAGTAACAGCAAAGGGAGGCGGCTCTGTGTACAGCAAGAAACTTTGTTGTTCTGTGGCTCCATGCTTTGCTAGTGTATCAGCAACAAAATTAGCATCCCTAAAAATGTGAAGAACTTCCACACGATTCAGCTGCATCATCATTGCTCTGTAGTCACAAATGATAGGTGATAGCAAATGAGGTTCATTGTCAATTGATTTTACAGCATCAACAAGAATCTGTGAGTCACTTTCCACATTAATTGTGTACAACCTTTGTTGATTGCTACTTGCAGTCCATCTCTTAATGCCCAAGCGTAAGTCGTGTTGTTAGAGGAGATCCCAATCTTTCTACTAAAACTAATAAGCCAATCTCCAAAATGGTTTCTGATTATTCCACAGCTCCAGCAAGCCCAGGATTACTTAGGGAGGAATCTATCAATGTTAAGTTTAAATAAGGGAGGGGTAGGAGTTTTCCAAGAAATGAAACACTCAGAAAATTTAAGGCAACTATGGTTGTACGGCCCAATGAAGAAGAATTCAAAAGCTTTGGCAATACAAAAGGATTTGGGGTCCTTAGGTCGAGAGGAAGGATCAAAAGTATGTTTATTCCTATCAAACCAAAGGCCCCAACATATGAAAGGAAAGAGGGTGAGCCAAGGTAAACCAAAACCCGAATTAGTTGTTAGAGTACAACCAAACCTCAGCCAATCATCATAGTTTAAAGTAAAGGAAGAGGAAGGAAAGTTATAACTAGCCCAAAGGGATGAAGCTTTGGGGCAGCTTCTCAAAATGTGCTCACTATCCTCAATAGGAGCACGACAAAAAAGACAAGAACTATCACTCATAATATTTCTTTTGTGGAGTAAAGATTTTGAGGCTAGTCTATCTTGCAAAGCTAGCCAGAGCAAATGTTTCACTTTGAAAGAGACCTTAAGTATGTTTCCAAATCCATTTGTGAGAAAAAGAATTATGGGGCACAATAGAGCTAAGACTGTGGGCAAAGGAGTAGGCCTCTTTTGAGTCGAAGAGACCAGAAAAAGATGTGCCCGAACAAAGGACATCATTATCAGGATTGAGCCATTGCAAAGGGACAATAGCAATTAAATCTATAAGACTAGAGGGTAGATCAAATGATAGAAGATGGAATTGAAGGTTGAGGGACCTGCGATAACTTGATTGATGGTGATCAAGTGTTCATTAGGGGCAAGGGGACCACAAATGAGATTTCTAATGGTTCCAACACAAAGCCACTTATCATTCCAAAAATTAACAAAATTCCCTCTTTTGACTCGCCATTTAAGGCCATGATTAAAGAGCTTTAAACCGCTCTTAAGGGTAGCCTTATTGGAGGAGCCAAGACCACTCTTAATGTGATACATACTCTCAGTTCTAGAAGGATCAAAAACAAGATATTTAGACCTTAGGGTACAAGACCAAATTGAGTTGTCATTATTTATAGTTCTCCAAATGAGTTTGGCTAGAGCTGTCTTATTAGCAAGTCTAGTGTTTCTAATACCCTGTCCACCCTGATCCTTAGGACAAGTAACTTTCTCCCTACCAAAAAGACTCAGTTTATTAGAGGTAGTATTACTATCCCAAACGAAAATTATGTTAAGTTTATCAAGATCATCACAAAGAGAAAGAGGTAAAGCAGTACACTGCATATAATAAGCAGGGATAACAGCTGCCACCTGTTGCACTATAGCTTTCCTACCAGCAAAAGAGATCAAGTTTGTTTGCCATCCTGCAAGTTTTTTATGAACTTTCTCCAGGACAAACTGAAAAAGACTCCTCCTAGTCCTAGATGTGATAGGGAAACCAAGATACAGACCAAGATCTTTAGCCTCAGCAGTGTTCAAGGAGTTACAAATAGAAGAGATAGTATCCTTGGTAGAGTTCTTAGAGAAAAAAATTATTGATTTATCAAAGTTAATAGTCAAAAATTGGAAGTAGAAGAAAAATCATGAATGATGGTCTTAATAATGTCGATAGATTTGTCAGTATTTTTAGAGAAAAGGATAATGTCATCAACAAAAATGCAATGAGATAAGGAAGGACCTCCATTGCAGATTTTAATAGCATCCCAGTAGTTGTTCACACATGCATTATGAATTTTCATAGACAAATAATCCATGCAAAGGATAAAAATATAGGGTGAGATGGGATCTTCTTGCCTAATGCCTCTAGACGATAGAATCCAATCAGTCATGGTGCCATTGTGAAGAATAGACAGCCTAGAAGAAGTAATGCATGCCATGATAATGTTAATAAGCTTCGGGGGAAAATCAAAATGAACAAGGGTGTCATGAATGAAGGACCATTCCAATTTATCAAAGGCATTTTCCATGTCCATTAATAGCACAAGCACTATTCTTACCTTTGAACCTCTTGAGTTTGAATAAGGTTTCTTGGACTAAGATCACATTATCTGTGCCTCTTCTGCTAGCATGAATGAAACTGGTTTGAAACGGAGAAATCCAACTCTTCATAATTGGTATGATTTTGTTAACCAAGACTTTAGAAAGAACCTTGTAGATAGAATTGCAAAGACTAATAGGCCTAAAGTTTTTAATAGTCTGAGGAGAATTAGACTTAGGGATAAGAGAGATAACAGTATCGTTCACAAGATCTCCAATAGACTCAAAAGTGAAAACATCTTGGACAAAAGAAATAATAGAATGAGAAATAGTATTCCAAAATTTTTGCGGGAAAGCAAAATGGAGACCATCAGGTCCAGGTGCTTTGAAAGTTTTAAAAGAAAAGCATGAATTTTTAATATCAACAGCAGTAGGAGTAGCTTCAAGGCAGAGCTTATCTGTTTGATCTAGGGATCTTTCGCAATCATAAGTAGAAGATAATCTGTTAGAGAAAATTTTAGAAGTTGAAAAAAGTTGCACAAAGTAAGAGCGAATGTGATTTTTCAAATCCTTTTCATTCGAAATCCAAAGACCAGACATCATTTCTTAAAGAAAGAATTTTATTATGTTTTCTCCTGAGAGCAATAGAAGTTTTGAGAAACTTAGTGTTAACATCATCCCACAAAATATGATCAGTATGGGCCTTCAGGAACCAAAGATCCTTTTCTTGTTGGAAAATTACATTATACTCTTCAATAAGAAAGTCTTGGAGCTGAGAAAGAAACTAAGAATGATGGACAGCAAGAGATTTTTGAATACCAAGAAGTCTGTTGGAAATCTTTCTTTTTTTTATGGAAAATATTATCAAAGCAACTTTTGCTCCAGGTTTTGACATGCTCCATGAAAACAATAACACTATCGAGAACTTTTTGCAATGATCATCCCAATCACAGTCCATAAGATTTTTAAAATCATTATGATCCAGCCAAAATTTTTCAAGTCTGAAGAGTTTAGTACCAGAGGAAGAGAAAGAATTGGTGGAAACAAGGATAGGTCTATGGTCAGATCTCGATGAACAGAAGCATCCTTAAAAAGGTCACATCTAGTTACCCAATTAGAGTTGCAAAGAGCTCTATCCAATCTTTCATGTATAACAAGACCATCTCTACGCTTACATCACCAAGTAAACTTAGGGCCAAAGAAACCAAGATCCATAAGTTGACAATAATGAATAAAATCATTGAAAATGGAAATTCTTTTTTTATTGACAAGATTACCTCCCATTTTTTTAGAGCCATTAAGAACTTCATTGAAATCACCAACAAGAAGCCAAGGAAGAGGACAATTACTGGCTACATTCCTAAGGTGATCCCAGCAGTGCATTCTAGTATGAAAATTAGGTGAAGCATAAATGGCAGAAAGAAGCCAAGGGGAACCATTAGGATGTACCTGAATTACTGCTTGAATTGATTGATCAGGTTTATCAACAATGTCTACTTTAACCTCAGTTTCATTCTAGAGAATCTATATGCCTCCTTTGAAGCCTTGGGCATCCACAATTTCAGCATGAGAAAAGAGGAGTTTCGAGCAAGCCTCATTAGCATTACTTCCAGCATAGAAAGCTTAGTTTTAGTAAGTATCACAATTCTAGGTTTGTGTATGTTGATGTACTCAAGCAGGTGTTGTCTGAAGTTGGAGCTTCCAGCTCCTCCAACATTCCACATGAATATCTTCATTAGAGATGTCATTTCTTGAGAAACCATGTTCTGTGACATCTGGCTGCAAAGCAGGTTGGTGTCATCACTTTTCTTATCCTTGGAAAGCAGGTCAATGCATATTGCATTGATAAGTTTGTGACGTCTGGAGTTGTCCTTATCCACAGTCTGCATCCTATTACTTCTGGTTTTGGATGAATAAGCATGATTTTGTATTGTGATCCTAGCAAGCGTTGAGTTAGTAGAGAGGCAGAAAGACCCCTTTCTAGTGTGTCTATTCTTGGGAGGATGGTAAACTTTGCTTTTTGAGCCGGCAATTTCTCCTGCTTTACAATTTTGCTGCTCAGTTGAGGAGTCCATGAGTTTCTGGTTCTCAGAATCTTTAGGAGAGGGTGTGATGATGAAGCAAGTTGGGATTGTCTTGAAAGATTTCCATGGTGAAGGTCAGTGATTCCTGCTTGCTCCACAAGTGGAGCATTCCCATGATCAGCTCCTCTTCCATTAGCTGGGGGTTGGGAGTTGGGACTCTTAAGGGAGCTATTAAAAGAGAGATCGAAGCTAGGTAGTACCATTGAAGCCTGTTCATTGATGTTTGGAGGGGATTCAACTCATTTGCCGCATGGCTTTGGTGCCTTGGAAAGTTGGAAGAAACAGTTGGGTTGTTCATTGTTACTATCGAAGCAAGCGGAGGTGTGTTTTAGGCTAATTGTCCTATTCTTCTTAGGACAATTTGGTGAATCAACTTTTGAGGGTGGGACTGGGATAGAGTTACCCAGAGGGTAAAAATTCTGAGAGCTCACGTGTCTTAGAAGAAGAGCCAATTTCAAAATTTTGAAAATTGGAGTTCTGACCCAGTAGGTCGCCAGTCACATGCTTATTTTCTTTATCTTTCTGTCTCCATTCCTTTTTCTTGGTAGTGAATTGACCTGATTTTTCTGAGTTGTAGGATAGTCAAGTTCAGAAAACTTATTATGGAGTTTGAGTTGACTAGACTGAACTTGTTTTCCTTTGGTCTGCTTTGAATGAGAGGAGACTATCATCCACAGGCCAAAGCTGTCATTGGGGGCTTTCAAAGTATGGGAAGGATTGACAATAGTTGCTGGAGGTGATTGTTCATCCTGCTGTTGATTTGAAGCTACACAATTACCTTTAGTATGTCCAAACATACCATAAACAAAACATAAGGAGATATCTGCATATTGGATATCTTGGAGATGTTTTCCGAGTCGGACTAATGGCCTTAAAGGCTTGCTGAGATCCAGTTGGATACAAAGACATGCATATCTTCCTCTTTCAGAGTTTGCAGTTCTTGCATCTATCTTCAAAATAGTGCCCAGAGAGTTACCAATTTGCATGAGAATATCCTGATGATAGTATTCTAAAGGTAAACTTGGAAGTCTAATCCAAATAGGGCTGTTTTAGATAATGAAACTTTTTGGGGAAGGAAATCTGGCTCCCATAACCTAATGGAAATATAGTGATCATTCAAGAACCATGGGCCTCCTGAAATAACCTTGATAAAATCTTGTTCCTCTGCAAACCTAACAACAAAGAAGTCTTTACCAAGATCAATAATGGAAATCTTTCCATTTGGGTTCCAAATTTCTCTAATGTTGAAGTCAAAATACTTGTAGCCTAATGTTTTTCCAATGACATTGGCTATCATTGTATGAATAAAAGGCTGTCTAATTCTAGCAGGATCAGACTTAGAAATTTTTACGGTAGGGAAAGAGTCAGAATCTTTTGCGGGTTCACAATGTTCTTCTGCAAAAGAGTGAAGGATAGCATCTTGAATATCAAAGGTACAAAGAGATTTAGAATGAATAAGCTTATCTTTGTAGGAGATGACTTGAGCTATATCAGAAAGGGGTTTGACCTTCTGATACTTTACTGAAGATCATCAAGTTATTCAGATAGTCTTGGGAGAGTCTTCGGAAGATTCCATCCCAGCAATCTCCTTATGGTGTTCTTCAGTAGTCTTGGGAGAGTCTTGTGAATGATTTGAAATCTAGCCAACCATTTGATTGATCGGTCATTTAATCATTGGAATGATGGATTTGATGATGATGATGGATTGTTATGGTGAATGATGTTGATGTATGATTATGGGGTTTATAAACTTGCTTTGGAGAATAAAAGAATAGGAGAAGAAGAGAACAAAAACAATAAAGGGGGATGTATTTAGTTTGATCGAGAGCGAAGTAGGAAAGTAGTGCTTTTGGAGCTCTTTCTATAGCTAGTCTTTACTTCTCCAATCTACATAAATCTACTAAATACATCTAACCACAAATTAAGTAATAAAGTTATACAATATCTAATTAACAACAAAATCACCATACCAGAGTGATAGCCTCTTTAATTCATCAAAAAGAAAAATGATCCACAAAAGGTGTGCAATAGCCTTCATACACTTCAATCAATGACTAAAAATTTCATTTTTATTAGGTAAATCAAAAAATCCACAAATAATTTCAGATACAAGAAAAAAAACTAGGTTTAACCCTAAAAGTATCAATAAGAGAAAATCAACATGATGCATGTCTAAAATGATAAAATCACCGTACTAGGTTTAAGAAGTGAAGATTGGTAGTGGATCTTGACGAAGTCAATCTAGAGAGAAGAGAGGGCAATTAGAAAAAGATAAGGGTTGAAGAATTTTTTGGTAATCGGAAACGAGCCATGTGAAGATCAATTGCCAAAGGAGGTTCTGTGTGTTGGTTCACAATATGGAAGGAGGAGAATGGTAGTGAATCTAAATGGATTTTGTTCTTTAGAAGATCAATTGGCTTTCGAAGAAGAAGAACAACGACAGTGGTCTTTTTCCTTTTCTAGAAAATGTGAAGAAGAAATAAGAGCAGTGATAGTTACTTGTTTAGTTGCTTTATTACAGATTAGGGTTGGCAAATAATGTAAAGATGTGTGTATTGCATCAAATTTTCATAAATGCCATAGTTAGTTAACGGATCGTGTCGGGTTATGCGATATCCTAATGGATTAAATAGGCCATGTCGGGTTATCAGATATATTAATAGGTTATCAATTCAAACCGTGGGTTGACATGACAGGATCCATTTAACTACGGGTTATTAATAGGTCGGCCTTATAGCATTCCAATTAAATTAGAGTTGTGTTTAGACCTGTTACTTTCTCGTCGTGTTGTCAGACCGTATAGTCTTAGGCAAACAATAAGGGTCTCCCTCACATAATATTGATGTGTGCTATCAAAATATATATTTCTATGCCTTTGCATTTGAAGGGTGACATATCAATCCTTCTTCTGTTTCATGTTTTTTATGTCAAGTCATATTTGAAGCCATCACTTGGGATGTAAATATAATTCTTGCAGTCTGTGTCAACGGAAGACAATAATTGATTGTACAACCTAAATTTTATATTAGGACCCTTCCTATCTTTGTATCTTGGTTGAAAGGAGTGACAGAACCTATACTCATATTTTCCTTAAGCGTCATTCCAGTACACATGAATCAATTGACACATACATCTATCCTAACTAGAAGGCTTAAATTGCAGACTTACTTCTTTATATCGTAGAAATTGTTCGACTGAATTGAAGCAACCCTTAAACATATTATTCTCAGATTTATTATTTAGAATTCTCAAAGTAGCCAATAATTGAGATCAATTCTAACAACCTATCCATAGTTGTTCATCCAAAGCCTTGAGAACATTCCAAAACCAATCACAGAGAGCATCTTCATTTTAGACCAAGAATTGCTTCTTGGTACGATGATAAATGTTTGATACTGGCTTGCTCAAACGTATGATCACAACCAATGCTCTACTAGCCAATGAAGAATAATATTTTGCCTAGTAACATTGAACACTATCCTCTAAGGGGGATTTAACTGATCACGATCACCAAATGCTGGATGAGTGATTTCTTTTTCCTTTTTGAAACATGCAAATGTAATTTTCACGCACTAGCACACATGACTTCTCACAAAAATGTATGAATCAACAACATAACATTTAGAAATAGAAACTTGAGCTTTTTATTTATAACTTGCACAATTTTGACTGTTATCATAAACAAAATCCACATGCAATTATTCCACCAATAAAGTGCTGACAACCCACTAAACTTTCACAAATTATTGACTTTATCCAGCAAACTTTTTTGTTGGCCAAATTAGTCACTCAACCTCCAAAATCATTAATTAAACCATTTCGTATATTTCAGGTATTAAAGTGGTTCTACTTATGTGCAAAACTTTAGCTATATGTGGGATTTTCAAGGTATTAAAAGATCCAAAAGATAATATGTTTGTTTAGCGAGTCAAAGTAGTAGCTCATCAAAACTTTAGAGGGCTAAAGTGAAAATTTCAAAATTTTATCTTCTTCTACCCTACTCTTTCCCTCCATCCCAATTCATTCACTCCACTCCCTTCGCTGCCTCTGCCATTTCTTCTCGCTGTAGCCTTTAGCCTTCTCGTTTGACCTCTTGCCCCATAATCGCCCACCTACCAATTCTTGTGACTTCTTCCACCAAATTCCTAATAAAACTCAAATTCTCTCTTTTTTGGAACCTTAATCTCCTTCTTTTTCAATGGAAATCTCCTTTAATCTCCGATGTATTTACTACAATCATCTCAACCCAAGGCTTAATTTTAGGGATTTCAAACCTCAAATTTAGTTCCAATCCCTTATTGGAACATTTGGACAGACTAATACACATCTTCGCAATACTTCTTTCCATTCGATGCATTAATACCACTCTCACTATTTTAACTATTATCTCTGTAGTTGGACAGTGTCAAAACCTTAGTGGAGTAAAATCCACCACTATTAGCAATGTCTCTGCTATAGTCCATTCTTAAATGATAGTAAAACGCATGATCTGGTTTTGAGATTTAACAGTTAAAATATACAATATATAAACACACCAAGTATAGGCTTTATTTGTAGAAGTTCTAATATCTTATTTCCCTAAAGACTCCTGGCTACTTATGATGGGCAAAACTGGAAAAAGAAAAGTGTGTAAAAATATAATAGCTTATGACCCCCAACTTATACATAAGTTACTTCTGTGACATCTCATAATCAAGAAAGTGAGAACCCTTTTTTCTAAAATTCATACGTATTAATTTGGAAGGGAAAAAACCACAAGACTCAAAGATCATATTCAATTCCATGGACTTTGGTATATATGCTTCCACAACTAGTTTATTCTTCCTGATGATTCAATATGAAAGATCCATATTATGATAACAATATGATTATTGTTATAAAATTACTATTAAGAACTAGTAGTATTACATTCTATAGAAAGAAATATAATGTAAAGTAGAGATAAAGAAATTCTCACTTTTTTTTTTTTTTGGTATTTCACTCCATTCACCTAAACCTCTATTTATAAGCTTAAGGTTCACCCATTTTCATAACATTATTTGGACATTACATGAGCATATGTAGGTTACATGAGTTACATAGGGTAGTGAGAGTTACATAGAGTAATGTAGAAGATCTGGGGTGAATCATGGGGATAATAGGAGTTACAAGCATTGCTGTGTAGATCATGAGGTAGATCATGGAGAACATGGGCCGAAATCCACTAAATGATTCATAACACTCCTTTTTGGATGTCCATTTTCAAGAAAAATGCCTCATTACAACCTTACTAGGAAAAAAACCCAATGGGATAAAAACCTAGTGAAGGAAAAAGAATACATTTTCCCAAATATGACACTACCTCATTAAAAACCTTACTAGAAAAAACCCAATGGGAAAAAAAAATTGGTTAAGGAAAAGAGTACATACAGTGTATAATTACTCCCCCCCTTGAGCACATCATTTGACATCTTTCAGTTGGCGCATTCCAATCTTATGAACCAACTTTTCAAATGTTAAAGTCGGTAGTGACTTTGTGAATAAATCTACTAGATTGTCACTTGAGCAAATTTGTTGAACACTAATCTCACCATTCTTCTGAAGATCATGAGGGAAAATGAATTTTCGTGAACTAAATGTGTTTCATTTTATCGCCTTTGATGTATCTTTCCTTTAGTTGAGCAACGCATGCAGCATTAGCCTCAAACAAGGTGGTGGGGACTCCCTTGTCCAAATGCAAACCACATGTTCCTCGAACATGATGGATTACAGATCTTAACCAAAACCACTCTCGACTTGCTTCAAGAATTGCTAGTATCTCAGCATGATTAGAAGACGTGGCAGTTATGGCTTGTTTCATTGAACACCAAGAAATAGCAGTACCACTACATGTGAACACATAACCCGTTTGTGACTGGACATTATGCGGATCAGATAAATATCCAGCATTTGCATAACCTATAAAATCAGACTTGAGTGATTTATAATAAAGACCCATATCTGTCGTACCTTGAAGGTAACGACATACATGTTTAACACCATTCTAATGCCTTCGTGTAGGTGAAGAACTATACCTTGCTAATAAATTTATGGCAAATGATATATCAAGGCGTGTATGACTAGCAAGATACATTAGTCTCATCACTTCGCCCTAATAGCACTAAGATATGGTTCTTCTAGACCAAGTAGTTCTTCATCATTTTCATGAGGTCGGAAAGGATCTTTACTCACATAAAGTGATCTTACAACTATAGGTGTGCTCAACGGGTGTGCTTTATCCATATAAAATCGTTTAAACACTTTAGAAGTATAAGCCAACTGGTGCAAAAAGATGCCGTTATCAAAATGCTCAATTTGTAAACCAAGACAAAATTTTGTCTTTCCAAGATATTTCATTTCAAATTCTTGCTTCAAATAATCAGCAGCTTTTTGAAGCTCTTCAGGAGTTCCAAAAAGATTTAAATCATCAACATAAACAGCAATAATGACAAATTCTGAAGCAGATCTCTTAATAAAAATGAATGGATATACAAGATCATTTTGATAGCCTTCTTTTAATAAATATTCACTAAGCCGATTGTATCACATACATCCAGCTTGTTTTAAGCCAAAAAGAGATCTACATAACTTAATCAAGTTAAGATCTCGAGAATGTTATGATCATGCCCTTCTGGTAATTTAAATCCTTCAGGGAGTTTCATATAAATGTCATTATCGAGTGAGCCATATAAATAGGCCGTAACAACATCCATGAGACGCATTTCAAGTTTTTCACATGATGCCAGACAAAGTAAATATCGAAAAGTTGTTATATCCACCACATGAGAATATGTCTCATCATAATCAATACCAGGTTTTTAGGAAAAACCTTGTGCAACAAGATGTGCTTTATATCGTACAATTTCATTTTCCTCATTTCTCTTCCATACAAAAACCCATTTATATCCTACGGCTTGCACATTTTCAAGTGTGCGCATTACTGGTCCAAAAACTTTTCTTTTAGACAATCAATTCAATTCGGCTTGAATTGCCTCTTTTCATTTTGGCCAATCATATCTAAGTTTACATTTATTTACAAACCTAGGTTCAAAATTCTCTTTATTATCCATAATAGTATTTGTCGCTACATATGCAAAAGTATTATCGATGTTTATTTTATTGTCAATACCACCTCTTTCCGATCATGACATAATTTATTGAGATCTCAAGATTATCACTATTTTCAGGTATCTGAATCTCTTCTAAAAATTTATCGTCAGTCATGTCTGGGGACTCTTCAGGAGTCTTTAGTTCTTCATTTTGACCATCTTGATTATTTGCTCCTTTTCTTTTACGAGAAATTTTATCCTTGGAACCGATTGGTCTACCACGTTTCAGACATGCTTTAAACTTATTAGCAGTGGTCGTCTGTCCTTCAGGAACATCAATTCTAATAGGAGCATTTACAGCCGGTACATGAAATTTAGTAACTCTCTTTGAGTCAGTAAAAATGTCTGATAATTGATTTGCTAAATTGCAAATGAATTATCTTTTGAACTTCCAATTCACATTCTTTTGTACGAGAATCAAAATTGGACAATGATAATTCATTCCAACCAATTTCCTTAGACGGCTTTATCTTCTCTCTCCCTAATGTTGGGAAAACTAATTCATCAAAAT
The DNA here is from genome assembly GCA_025175665.1 of Cinchona pubescens. Taxonomy (NCBI): domain Eukaryota; kingdom Viridiplantae; phylum Streptophyta; class Magnoliopsida; order Gentianales; family Rubiaceae; genus Cinchona; species Cinchona pubescens. The sequence continues at coordinate 1,642,392 of JANKKI010000027.1, read as the reverse complement.
GACAATCAGCAAATCGAGCTGTAAATAAATCTCCAGTCATTGGCTCAAGATATTTAATTATGGATGGAGATTCATACCCAACATATATACCCAATCTCCTTTGTGGTCCCATCTTAGTGCGTTGTGGTGGAGCAATAGGAACATACACCGCACTTCCAAAAACTCTTAGATAGGAAATATGTGGTTCTTGACCATAAACCAATTTTAATGGGGAGACCTCATGATAATTTGTTGGTCTTATGCGAATTAATGCTGCCGCATGCAAAATAGCATGTCCCCAAGCAGAAACTAGGAGTTTTGTCCTCATAAGTAATAGCCTAACAATTAATTGCAGACGCTTTATAAATGATTCTGCCAGACCGTTTTGTGTATGAACATAAGTTACAGGATGTTCAACACTTATCCCAACAAACATAAAATAATCATTAAAGGTCTGTGAAGTGAATTCACTAGCATTGTCAAGATGAATTGTATTCATGGGATAATTAGGAAAATGAGCGCACAACCGAATTAACTCTCCTACACAATCTCGCAAAGGCCAGGTTACGAGTTGATAATAAGCATACATGTGACCATCTCGTCGATGCATCAATCAAAATCATAAAATATCGGAATAGTCCGCAAGATGGGTGAATAGGCCCACAAATATCCCCATGTATGCATTACAAGAATACAAGAGCTTCAGTTTTAACTTTTAATGGTGACGGCCTAATGATCAACTTGCCTTGATAACAAGCAGCACATGAGAATTCATTAGATCGTAATACTTTTTGACCTATTAAAGAGTGACTACATGAATTCTTAACAATTCTTCACATCATTATAGGACTGGGATGACCCAACCGGTTATGCCAAATAATAAATTTATCATGATTTGTAAACTTTTGATTTATAGTTACATACTATTCAACTACACTAATATGTGTATAGTATAATCCGGAGGAATAAGAAAGTAATTTTTCTAACACAACTTTATTTCCAAAAACAATACTTGTAATATATAAGTATTCAATGTTGCCTTCACAATGTGTAGGCTCAATTTGATTAGGAGAATAGCTTTAAAACTCAATAAGGTCCTTTGAGACTTTGAAGAAAATAATGCATCATTTATGCAAAATTTTGTTCCTCCAGGTAAAGTTATAGTTGCTCTTCCGGAACCTTCAATCAATTTGGTACTACTAGATATAGTACTAACATAAGTTTCTTTCATTAGTAAATTAGAAAAATATTTCTTATCTTTGAGTATGGAGTGTGTTGTTGCACTGTCTGCCAGACATAATTCTTTGTTATGGATAATTGAAACGTCCATATTCTTCATAAAGAGTAAAAAAAAAAATCCAAATAAGATGTTTTTTTCTTCTTAAGTACAATATTTATAAGAAACATTGAAAAAAAAATGAAATCAGCAAGAAATATTTTATTTAAAAAAAACATCAAATGGAAATTTATTACATTAGAGTAGTTAACTAAAATAACCTATTCTTAGACATTTCCTTCTCTAAACAAGTGACTAGTATCACCTTCAGGGTGATTGACAAAGATAGAGAATCAGCAACATCCAAAGAAGTAAAATCAGTAAAGTCATTGCCACCAAGACCATGGTCAACATCATTACTAATAAAATTAGTCTCTATCTTTTTCTTTTTATTCTTTAATGATTCTTGATAGAGATCAACAAGATGTTTTGGCGTACGACAGGTACAAGACCAATGGCCTTTCATGCCACATCAATAGCACTCATTATCTACGTTCTTTTTATTTTGGTCTCCATCTTTCTTATCACTATTCTTCCATTTCTGGTGGTGAGTTGTATATTTGGCATGACCACCGCGATTATTAAAACGGTTTTGACCACGTCCTCGGCCATGACCACAGCCTCGATTTTGTCTATTATTAGATTGCATGGCTGTCGCATTTGCTTCAGGAAATGGAGCAGCACCAGTTGGAAGGGTTTCATGATTTTTCAACAAAATCTCATTATTTTGTTCAGCAATAAGGAGACAAAAAATCAGCTCAGAATATTTCTTAAAACCCTTTTCACGATATTGGTGTCTGCAGGAGCACATTAGATGCGTGAAAAGTAGAGAATGTTTTCTCCAATGAATCCTCATCAGTTACTTTTTCTCCACATAATTTCAATTGAGAACTAATTCAAAAAATTGTTGAATTATATTCACTTACAGTTTTGAAATCTTGCAAACGCAAATGCATCCAATTATAACAAGCTTTTGGAAGAATAACCCTCTTTTGGTGTTCATACCACTCCTTCAAACTAGTCCAAGATGAAGGGATCTTTTACCGTTAGGTACTCATTTTTCAGCCCTTCATCAATATGGTGACAAAGAAAGATCATTGCTTTGGCCTTATCTTGATTTGTGGCTTTACTTCCTTCTTTGATAGTTTCTTCAAGACCATTTGCATCTAGATGAATTTCAACATCTAGTGCCCATGGTAAGTAATTCTTTCCAGTGATATCAAGGCCACAAACTCAAGTTTTGCAAGGTTAGCCATAATAATAATTGAAATAAAAAAAATAAAAATAAAAACTTACCCAACAAGTTACCTAATAGAATTGTTAAGAATTCCCAGTAGAAGTTTGAGAAATTGGCTTAGAGAATCGTGCTGATAAGTGTTATAAAATTACTATTAAGAACCAGTAGTATTATGTTCTAATACTTAAACTAGAAAGTAGTGATAGAAAGCAATATAATATAAAGTAGAGATAAAGAAATTCTCGCATTTTTTTTTCTGTATTTCATTCCATTCACCTAAACCTTTATTTATAGGTTTAAGGTTCACCCATTTTCATAACATTACATGAGCATATTTGGACATTACATGAGTATATGTAGGTTACATGAGTTACATAAGGCAGTGGGAGTTTCATAGAATAATGTAGAAGATCATGGGGTGAATCATGGGAATAATGGGAGTTACAAGAATTGATGTGTAGATCATGAGGTAGATCATGGAGAACATAGGTGGACATCCACTAAATAATTCATAACAATTATTATGAAAAGTTTATTATAATCCAACATGTATATGCTTATATTACTTATCCTTGGGTGTGAATGCCCCACTTAATGACTTATGGAAATGTGCATTAATTAACGATTATGGGAGTTAATTGATCAATTTGAGCATTAAAAAAATAAATAAGTGAGCAAATTTATATCTCGTGAAAATGACCATTTCACATCTTACTCTTATTCTATCTTGAATATTTAATTATACCCAATTCCAGTGCTTCCTCCGTCCCATTTTATTTGGCATGGTCAATGTTGCACACAGTTTAAGAATAGTTGATATTCGACCAACTAGTAGAATAGTTTTTCCATTATTGTCCCTCAATTAAAATTCAAAATTTGTTAGTTAATAATTGATTTTTAAAATTTAAAATAGTTTATGAGAGTAATTAATGTTAAAACATGACATTAATGCTCTTTTTTTGGAATTTGCATGAAGGGTGAATTAGGCAAATTAACATTTATTTATTTGCTATTTTAAAGAGTGACAAATAATTTGGAACAAACTAAAATAAAAAAAAAATGACAAATAAAATGGGACGGAGGGAACCGTACTATATTGTATATCTTCTTGATACATAATGAATAATGTGATTCATAATAGACCGAGAGATCCTCGGATTATGTATCAAGTCCATTTTCGTATTCTAATATGGAAAAAACTTACATAAATCCGGTCTTTGACCTCACCTGTAGATCCTGCAGTCAAGATTAAATCTTATAAAATCTTGCTTACATCAGCTTATGTCATAGATTCCATAATATTTAATCCACACCACAAGCTCTACAAGTGAAGTCAAAAATCAGATCTATCTAAATCTTTCCCTTCTAATATACCTTCCAGTTGAGACTAAGAACATGTAGAGAAGACCCTAAGTCAGCGAAATGACGTCATTGGAGCTTGTCACATCCCCGTAGCTGGCCAGCCACATGGCCAATATAAAGCACTTTCATTGTATTCCTCCAGGAATGTGTCTACGAAGCTGCAAAAACAAGCTAGGAAAAATCATAGCAAGCGCAGCAGAGACTACTAGTCAGCATGCCAAGTCTTTAAACAAGACTTTTTCTAGTCTAAAACCATAGTATCTCATTTCTGTTCTCAACTCAAAAAATGGACGGTTCTCTTCGTATGTTTCCTAACCCTAACCCTACTGGAGTAATTATGTCTGATATTACACAACATATTGATCATCATCATCATACTTCTTCAACAGATCAGTTTCAACTCTTTGATTATGATATGATGATTCAAGATGATTATAGCTTTGATCAGGATGCTCATTTATCATCACAAAATTGGTTCAGCTCCCATCAGAATATTTCCAACAATATCAGGAATATTGAATCCAAGAATCCAATTTCAACATCTGCTAGCAGCGACATGCAAGTCATCCGATCACTCTTTATGTTATTCTATTTCAAATTTTTTTTTAGTTCTTCATTTTGAAAGCAACAAAGGGCTTTCAAAATAAAATAAAGATGTTAGTGAATGGTTTCTGAAGATGTGAATTTTTTATGTAACATTTGCAGAAAAAGAAAAAGTGGAGCGATGAAGAAAAACCCGGTGGATTTGATGGGTCTTAGGGTTGCATTTAGAACTAAATCAAAGCTGGACATCATGGATGACGGATACAAATGGAGAAAGTATGGGAAAAAGATGGTTAAAAACAGCCCAAATCCTAGGTAAATCTACTAGAAATACATTGAATTATGCTTTTATCGAGAAATGCAGTTGTGGTCCATGCTTTTTTGTTAAATAGTTGCACACTTGCAAGTTATGGCTATGGTTATCTACTGGTTTATAATAGAAAAGATTTCATTGAATTTAAACTAAAAAGAAAAGGGAAAATGATTAGTCCTTCAACTATTTCATTAAAACCAAAATAGTCCGCCAACTTTAATTTTAGTTAGATTAGTCCCTGAACTAATATTTATATCTAGTTTGATCTCCAAATGGTGGGTCTACCCAAAATATAAATTTTTTAATTTTGACCGTTGTTGACTAGGGAGATAACCGTTAAATTATCTGATCCTATGATTTTTGTTTTCTAAAGATCACCTCATTAGTTCTCCAACTGTGGATTTCATTAAAACTAAAATGGTGTCCCAACTTTTATTTTAGCAGGATTAGTCCTTGAACTAAATATTTGTATTCAGTTTAATCCCTAAATGGCGTTTTCACCCAAAATATAAAGTTTTTAATTTTAATCAGTGTTGACTAGGGACATATTCGTCAAATCATCTAATCCTAGAACCATTAGAAACAGAAACACGGAGGAGTTTGATCATAATAATATGATAGCTTTTACAAATAACAAGTAACTTCTATCTTATCTTCAATTCCAAAATCGATCTATGCAATTTCTTCTAAAAGATAGTTATATAATTGCCATTGAACTCATACTGCCAAAACTGGGAGGAGGAGGAGGAAATTGAGTAACGTTTTGCTAGAAAATTATTGGTTACAGATTAGATTTCAAAGACATCGTTGATATGAACATATTTCAAAAGGAATAAATGGAGATTGTAGAGAAAAGTCCGACTATTGGAGATGGATGAGATGGGAAGTAGGAGGAACATAACGAGTGATAATAGTTGTGATAGAATGGTGAGATGAGCAAGAAGGGGGGAGAGAGTGATGGGAAAGAAGGAGATGGTGGCAGCAATGACAGAGGGGATGAGATTGGGAGGGGTAGAAATTAGTGATGGTTTCGGCGAAGGGGTGAGGGCAGCGAGAAAAGAGAGATGGGAGATGGGGAAGGAGGAGATGGTCGTGGCAGATAGAGGAGAACAGGAAAGCTTCATTGGTAGGGGATGAAGGGGTAGCATTGGTGGTGCATTAGTGTAGGAAAAAAGATAAGGACGAGTTTAGAGTTTTGGTTTAAATAAAATGAAATTATTGAAAAAAAATGAATATAGCATGACGATATGTTTCGATTGCACATTAGTAACGAAACAAAATTTCAAACACTTAACCTCTAGACCATCATAAATCCATGTAATATATTTGCCTTTTTATTATAAAATTTAAAACTTTTTTAAAAATAAAAATTATAGGACTAGATGATTCGACATTTATACCCCTATTCAACAAGCTGGTTAAAAATTAAAAAATTCATGTTTTGAGGGGAGTTGCTATATTAGGGATCAAATTGGATACAAATATTTAGTTCAGGGATTATTCTAACTACAATTAACGTTGGAGGACTATTTTAGTTTTAATACAAAATTTAGAGGACTAATGAGATGATTTTTAATAAACAAAAATCATATGACTAGATGATTTGACAGTTATGCCCCTAGTCAACATTTATCAAAATTCAAAAAGTTTATGTTTTGGGTGAAGTCTCCATTTAGGGATCAGATTGGATATAAATATTTTGTTTAGGGATTAATTCGGCTAAAATTAAAGTTGGGATACTATTTTGGTTTTAATAAAATAGTTGGAGGACTAATGAGGTAATTTTTTCAAAAGAAAAATAACATAGATACTATATCTAATTAAGATGATTGAATCTCCTAAATGGTTTTGTAAGAAAGTAAAATATAAAGAAAAACTAGCAAAAGAAAATTAAAGGATTATATGTGTGTGTACGTGTTAAATTAATAATGGCTAACGGTCATACCCTTTAGCCCCTTCTTTTTTTCTTTTTTTTTTGGGTTCTTCTTGAGACTATAAGTTTGGGAACACTATTGCTTCAGCAGTAAGATCAGTGGAGATTTTAGTCAACGGCTTTATCTCTTATACTTGTAGAAATATTTTTTGGTCTAAAGTTTTCTCTTAGACTCTTACTGATTAAAGTTGTGCTAGAACTTGTGCTTGCTATATTACTCTCTTTTTATACCACTCTTTTTTAAACAATCCTACCATTTTATTATCCAATTAAATGTTTTTCAGAAGCATATATGTTTTGCCATACTTGCCAAATACAACCTCAACAAATTTAATAACTATTGAAAGTGTAGTTTGCGTACATGTGCCCAAAATTTATTACAATCTCACAATCAAGTATTGCCTAAGTTGGTCAGAGTTCCCTATATTAAGTGCAAAAGAGATCAATGATCACCAGTTTCCTCCCATGTGGTAAAATAAGACACATTAATAATATGAAATATTTAAAGTTACTGTAAAATACCCATTTCTCTAATTAAGTATATCTCAACGTTTGTTTTTTTAAAAAAACATTTGTAACAATAGATGCAATATTTCAATTTGTTACAAAATAAATTATGCATGTACATGGTTTGCTTCCATATTTTAATTACAAAAATATCAGCAGAGATTTTTTTTTGTTTAAAAAGCTTGACTTATTTGTGTCATTCCCCTTTTGGTGTAGAGCATGGGATTAGTAACCTAATTCTTCTTTTTTCTATTATTATTAAAAACTCTTATTACGTTATGCAAAATCGAATTTATGATTAATAAGTCATACGAGAAACGTATTACCACATAAAATGCACTTTTTGTGTGGAGTATTCATGACTTATGAAGATAGTACACCTAGTTTAAATCATTGATTCTTAATCGCTTTTATAGGTCCTCCTACTTCTCCTATGAAGCAATTAACCATGGTAAATGAGTTTGCTTTTACTAACTTCATGTTGCATTGCATGCATGCATATGAAAGGAATATTGCAAATAAAACTAGGGAGCATTGCATATATACACCGTCAAAAATTAACAAAATTTTTATTGTTGCACTTAAAAATATTGTTATACATCTTGTTGAATTTATTGCATATACGAAAATATTACTTTAATTGCAGTCTTAAAAAAAGAACTAAAATGAGATAAATTCGAGAGTTTAGAGTACAAAGTGTCCAAATATAAAGTTTGGGGTGCAAAATAAGAATCGAGTATAAATTGAGGTGTGTCAAATAGAATTAGTCCTTATGGATATGTGGAGAAGGAACTAATGTGAATCAATGTTAATATTACTCATAAATGTTGTTTGGTGGAACGTTATAAGAATAAAAATATTAAAAAATATACAATTTCATTTTTCATTTTTAGCTTGAGTTTCAAATAGCTTAATTTATTAGATAATGAAACCCATGTTAGTTCAAACTAAGGAGATGTTTAGTTTATGGATATGAGAGGGGGAATAGGAATCAAAGTTAATTAATGATATTCAAAGATGTTATTTGGTTGAGTACTATGAGAATCATTCTATGGGAATGAAATTGTTAGAAAATACTTACTTTCATTCCCTACTTGTGATATGAGTTTCAAATTAACTAACTCATTAACACAATGAAACCCATTCCTATTTCAAACCAAATAAGTAAGGGGAAATGATATAAACCCATACCAATAGTGAGGTTTATAATTCCCATTTTAATTCCGATTCCCGATTATGAACCAAATACCTCCTAAATAAATGGTAGGAAATGACACCCATTCCGATTTCAATTTTAGAACGTGAACCAATCATCTCCTAAAAAAGCAACAGCCAATGACGTATAGGGAATGACGTCATAGGGCCTAGTTATCCACAAGGATTGAGTGACTGCTATCCATTCCCGTAAAGTTTGTCTATTCTTATGCAAATTGGCAGACAAATCCCCGCGAAAAGTTCACAAGTAGGGAAAGTGAATGTCGATTTCTTGATGTTTGTTTGCTTTCATATCTGCACTAGGCGCCCAGGGAATCGAACCCCGTGTGGTCACCAGCCTAAGCTGTAGGCAACTATTTACCCGATCATTTATGACCCCGTTAACAGGTTTAAAAATTTAAGTTCATAAAAATAAAAAATATTTAGATAGATTTAATTTTTAACTCTATTTATTGATTTTGTGATGTGAATTAAATTTTATAAAATTTATAACATCAATTAAGGTAAGTAAAATTTTATAAAATTTAATTTTGACTACAAAATTTGTGAAACTAAAAATCGAATCTACTTAAAGATTTTTTCATAAAAATGAGTAAGAGTTCAGCATTTCTCGTCAAATTATTTGGCTTCCAAGAGATAAATGTAGTGGTAGTTTGCATTTTGAATCTTGTGTCTCACTATATCTGTCAATTTCTTAATGTTTGTCACTTATGTTTTACTTTTATAAGTATTATTGTATCAAAATATACATGACAGACATATAAAATGTCAGTTGGAACAATGTGTTGAAAAAGAAAAGTGCTTCACTAATGTGGTTTCACAAAGTAATTTATTGAGACATTCCGACGTTATTCATGTTTCAGCAAAATCATTGGCCAATAGTGTTTGGATTTCAAATGTTATAAAAATGTTGCATTAAACAACTCATCATTAATTCTTTTGTTTAAAGGTACAACTATGGAATATCTTATGATATCAATCTGGCTTATTTTTTTCATTAAAGAATAACGTTTCGTGTGGCCTGTAACGTGATAGAATCCCAAAAATTTTTGTATTATACTATTTTAAATGAAATATTTAGAACTTCTTGGACTAATTGTCTTGACACTTATCCTTATTCAATAACTGTTGGGAAAATGGGAATAACGGAAGCGTGTAATTATTCACATTTTTTTTTCCATCAATTAAATAAATTATAGGACAGACCCAAACAGTATGTAAATCAACAAATAAATTCAACAAATACCGAACATATAAAATTTTTACGTGAAAAATGTCTTACATGTGAAGAGTAAAACCCACATGATATAAGTGTTCAGAAATATTTCACTATCAACAGATCAATGAATACAGTAAAACGAGTCTCTAGTAAATACCTAGAATTCAAACACGCCTCTACTCACTACCAAAAGTGAAATAAAAATAAGTAGTAGCACAAAACAACCCAAATCACGGGTATAAAAGTCCAACTAATAGACAAGAGAAAATAATAATCTGATCGTACATAATGTAGCTCACATTATCGAGAATACTAAACCAAATTCTCACTACAAACGTAGTAAAATTCACCATGAGATCAAAATACGAACCTGCTGATTTTCTCCCTAAAACTGAAGCGCCACTATTGCCTTAGAAAGAATTATTTATCTTTAATAATTCTCACACTCACATGGCTAACTAACCAAGCCTTTTATTCTATTTATAGGACTTGGTCACATGCCATAACTTACTAAAACAAGACGCGGTCTTTTCCTTCTTGTTTATGGATTGTTTTGTTTTCTTATATGATTTAAATTTTTAGGTCAATGTTGAGTTTCATAAACTTATTTATTGGGTTTCTTTTGTGGGCTTTCTCAGTATTTTTTCTCCCCAACAGTAGTATTAGAGTGGGCTCTCTCATAGTTTTTCTCCCTAATAATGGTATTAGACTTCTTATTATGATCTTGGATTACTCATTTGTAAGTGACCGGTGACTTCTTGTTGTTTGACCAATAAATATTCTCTTCTTAGGGTTGGGTCATAATCGTTCATTTCCTATTATCAAGCCATAGAGTTAAAAAGAGTTAGCCAGTAGACCATGGGCCAGGGATTTGGCTAGGGGTTCGGTTTATTCACAACGGGAGTGAAATTCAAGAAGAGTGAATCCACGAGTTGGTTGATGAAGAATTTGAGCTTGCGTTGAATATTAAGGTGGGCTTGAGATAGAAGCTTAGTTTCAATGTGGGAGTATGCCCATAAAGGGGGAGATTGTTGGGTTAAGGATAGATTTAAATTTGTTCTACATTAGTTTGAGAGAGGAATAAAGACTACTTAAGATGTAGGTTACATTGGACCGAAAATCTATTGGTTTAATTTTTAGGTCAATGTTGGGTTCTAACTTATTTATTGGACCTCTTTTAGCAAACTCTTTCATAGTTTTTTTGGCACATGATCTTCTTTCTCATACTCTGTGTCACTCTTTTCACACTCTTTGTCACACTCTTTAATGAATAGTTAAAATTAAGTGGCGTAATTTTGACAATTTATAAGATGCTGTTATAAGAATTGACACAAAATATGAGACAAAGATCCTTAACCATTTTTCCCCCAACAATAATTGCATTGATTAACCTTTGTGTGCCTGATTTCATTTAAGATTAACACCCTGAACATCCAATATATTGCTAAACCTTCAATTGGAGGATTTGACTTATAAGTTGTGTTTGGATAGAGAAATTTAGATGGATTTAAATTTAAAAGTTAAATTCATCATATGTTATCTAAACAAATTAATTGATTTAGTTAAAATTTTGAAATTCATCAACTAATGATTGTGATTTTAATAGTTACATAGATAACATACTGTCTCTTATGAATTTTAAATGCACCCAAATTTCATGTCATTCTAAATCTATCAAATTCATTCATTTTTAATTTTTCTTACAATTCAAATCCACCAAATGCAACCATAAGGTTATTTTCTGCTGTGAACCATATATGATCCACCTGCATCAAGGATATTCATCAACCTTTAGAATGAGCGCATGCTAAGCTTTGTGTGATCAGATGATCAGACAGTGTGAAAGGAGAATATGGTGGTGAACCACAGTAAGTTAAAGTTAAGTATTCATAGACGAGAGGGAAAGCCAAAGTGGGGGGCTGTAGTTGAAGGGACAAGCGAAGTCTTTGTTTTGGATTAAATTCACTTTATAACCCCAAAGTTATACATACTCAATTCTCATTTTGTATTCCAATTTTAAGCTTAAACAAATTGCATCTCCTGCTCTAAAATTCATCCAACTATTTTTAACACAATTATTGAAATTGATTGATGTTTGGTTTCATTTACTACGCACTTGTTTAGAGAAGTTGGATCATATTAGTAAAGATAGTTAAGACTAATTCAATTTTCACCCTTGACTTCTACCCTATGCTAATTTGGCCACCTCAATTTTGGTCCAACTTTTAATAGTGTCAAGAAATTGGACGAATATGTCACTTTAAGTGCGTAATGTAAATGTTTGAAAGATTCGTTAATTTTGATATTGAAGTGGAACAAATAGGAAAATTGGTAGTGCGATGTGCCTAAAATTAAAATTTTTGATGCAAATTGATCAATAAGTAAATTAAGGATGCAAAGTGAAATTAATCCTTTTGTTTTTTGGGGAATGTGTAGTTATTTATTTATTTATTTATTTTTCCTGGAAAATTTCAAATTGGGAAAGCAAAGATGCTGAAATTAATTAAAGCAATTAAAGTATGACCTCTCTCATCAATGCTGAAACCCATTATCCTTCATAAACAAGGATGTGTACCCCCTTTTTTATGGGTCCCGTGTTGATTTTCTTTTAGATTATTGGCTCATTCTCAACGGTGGTTTTTTTTTTTTTTTTTTATAAATTGTTCATAAACTTTTTGAAATTGAAAAATTTTTTTTTTTTAAAGAATTTGTGGACAAAATTTGAAAAATTATTTTTGATTTTCATTTTCAAATAAGTTAAAAGCTATTTTTAAAAGTTACTCTCCACTTGTTTTTTTGAAAGTATTTTTTTTAATTTTAAAAAATAACTTATAACTTTTCATAAGTAGTTGATAGCTAGCTATATATTGTTTCGTCGCATATATGACATGTTACTGAGAGGTGAATAATAGTGTTTAAGCGTTATATTAAATCATGCTTTTGAATTATCTTTGGGTCAAGAAAAGATTTAATTCTAGGGACAAGGATATTCACTTTTTAGGGGGTAAATGGAGACCTCTAAGCGAGTGACACTACACTAATTATTTAAATTAAGGGCCAGATTTTATCCACATAATTATTTTATTATTTCTAACACTCAAAACTCCGTAGTTTCAATTGTTATTTTAGTTATATAACAAATTTAATTTATGAGAGAATAAGTAAAAAATAAATACTTAAAAAAATGTAATGAAATTATAATATTATATTACTCTAATTTAATGACCTACTAAAATTGTTATTATAAATTTTTATTTGTTAGAGGAACTCAATTACGTGTATTTTTTAATTAAATAGTATGAATTTTAATAAAATAATTTGATTTTTAAATTTAATTAATTATCAAGGAGAAGAAAACAAAAATTACTTAATTTTGTCATAAAAATTTATAGAAATGATGATTTGGCAAATATTTCACCTTTGATTATACACTTAGATGATGTGTCAATTAACTAGAGGGGTAGATTGAGTATCCTCCATTTACCCCTAAATGGAGAGATAAAATTAGTAAAATAGTGATGTGAATAAAATCTTACCTTTAATTTAAGTAAATAATGAGGTGTCACTCATTTATAGGGATAAATGAATGATCTCTCATTTACCCCTACACGAAAAGGATCCTTGTCCTAATTCTAGGACCATATTATGCTTATTCTAATAAATTAGTAAGGGTTTGCACATCTGATACAATCTGGTATGTGTTATGATCCAATATTTTCCTTTTCTGCTTATAGAATCATTTTACTTTCTAACCTGTCTCTGTTCCAGAATTATTTTCTTGAAATTTCAACAGCCTTTTGATACTATTTACTCCATTCAAGATCTTGTGGCTTTTGTGTTTTAAAAAAAAAAAAAATCAAGATCTTGTGTTTATTTATATGATTGTTATTTTTTAGAAACCCACTTGTCTTTGGTTAATTTTCTCAAAGAAGCATACAATTCTTACAACTAGATACTGATAATGATAATCTTGCAATTTGATTCATGCGAAGTTCAGCCACATTCAATGAATGGACACGAACGTGGTCTTCCTTGATTCCTCAAGAGGGATAGTGTTGAGAAATCTATTTGTGGGGCGTAGATGACTTTCACGAAAAGTCGTCTCATTCATGCTTCGGCTCTTTTCTCAGTAATCATATCAACATGGGAAGTCCACTTCTGGGTCCGTTTGGAAGGAATGGAAACGTTTTCTGAGAAAAGTTTTCTCTTCGCACTAATCATGAACAGTTTTTTTGAATTTTTTGTAGTTGGAAACAACTTACAGGATATTTAACATAAATTATTTTTTGAATAATTCAATATTGATACTAAATTTTTATTAAAAATATTAAACCTCAATTGCCTTATTTTTTGAAAAGCAAAGGGGTAAACTTAAAAATAAAGATAAAATAAAAACCTCAACTACTTACTTTTATAATTTCAGTTAATAAACTTTTTTTTTTCTATTCTTGTGCATTAAAGTTCTCTTCATTGTAGGTCCAACAATCACATAACTATTTTATATGCATATATATATTTTTCCATTATATTATCTTACAACTTATTTTTGAACAAAACTAATATTTTGTTAAATATCAATTACATTCAAGTTTTTTTTTTATTTATTTATTTAAACCACCTGAAAAGATGGGGGATGGACACCCATTTTATTGATACTTTTATGTATTTATTATATTTGTTATAAGCACTCTTTACTCAATAATAATAATATCAAACACAAACAATACATATGTAAAAATCGTATCTCAAAAATTTTCACCTTGTCATCATAACATTAGTAAATTGTAATAAGATTTTAATATAAAATATTTTGTAAGAAAAATATTTTATAAAAAAAAAAAACATTTACAGCCAACAAAGTAGACAGTCCCTCAAAGATCTAGTGAAATCCTATTATTATCTCATATATTGTAGTATGTTTAGTACTTCCTCCTTTTCAATTTTATTGTCACCAAGGATTGATACGATTTTTTTTAAAAAATCAATTTTATTTTGTATGTTTTAAAGTGATCCTTCATTATTGAGATAAGGCAAGTAAAAAAGTTGTAGTTTAGTATTTAATAAAGGTAGAATTATAATATAATATTGATAAAGTAATAATTTTTGGGAAAGTGATATTATTTTTAAAACATTTCCAAATGCTAAGTGTGACAATATAAATAAGATATAAAAATACATATTTTTTATAGTCGCACCCTCATGCACTAAAATATAATAAAGAGATGGAATCATCCTAATTTCTTTCAAAGATGTGCCTATATGAGAAAAGAAAAGCAATTAACCAACTTACATTAGGTAAGTTAGCCACCAACCATTTTACTTGGGTGTGAGGTTTGGAGTTCAAATTCTCTTGCATTTTTAGGATAGATGTTAGATTTTCTATCCCTTAGTCTAGTTGAGCAACCACTTCCCATTAGATTAGATTGATAGGAATAAGTTAGATTGTTGTTAATTGAAAAAAAAAAAAAAAAAAAGGAAAGGAAAGCAATTAAAGAAACTTAAAGCGTACACAAAAGGCAACAAAGGCCCCCTCTTCTATTTCTCTTATTCTCATTTGTTTTCTCCTTAGTTTTTCCCTAAATTCTCTTACATAGCCTCAACCACTTAGCCATAACAGTTACTCCAGTCTGCAGTTCCTGTTGTCCTGAAGCATCAATTTTTATGGCTAAACTAGCTCAATTGCTTCAATTTTATCGTTATTATTGTTCTTATTTGTTCTGTTATTTTTAGAGAATTAGACTATTGTTTCACATAATTATTTCAGTTGATTTAACAATGAATTAATATGTAATTTGTTATTGTATTAACTTGTAAAATAAGTTGAATTTTACTTGGTCATTTTTCTTAATAATCTGTTGACGGTTGCTTAATTTCCCCAATAAGCTTGTTATTTGTTGGTTATGAACTTCTGAATTTTGGACTTCAGTTAATTTTCTACATAAGTATTAATTCGAGCCTGTCTAATTAAGATCTCTTTTTACGTTTTTTAATCTGGACTAATTTTTAAAATGTGGAATTCAGCTAGTGTTACTATATATGAAGGGAGAAGAGAGAGCTTGTTGTCTGTCATTTTTTTTTATTTTCTATTTATATCCTTATTTCGTTCTTATTTTTCAATCATACCATTATTACATGTGTGTAATTCCCTATAATTTCTTTTCACTCTCCACTACTAATATTATTTTTTAATATTTGCTATAATTATTTTAGTAGCATTTTCACTGTCATTTATTTTTTAAAAATATGTGAAATTTTTTTTAAAAGAATATTACATATCCATAGGGCGTGCCTTTCCCCACAAATATTAATTAAGGCTTAGTTTGCCAGTTTAGGAGAGATAATAAAGGAATAGAAAGTTTAAGTTAGGAGAGAAAAGAAAAGAAGAGAAGGGATTCTAATATTCTTCTATGTTGTTTGGAAGTTTGGGAAGAAAATGAATGAAATTACAAGTTTATCCTTTCAGCTATATTGTTTTGTTTTAGTGGATAAAAATGGCATTACAAAAAATTTTACAGAATAATTTCAACTTTCCTTCCATTTCTCTCCAAGGGAAAACTTTTTGCGAAATATGTACTTAGATAGATTTAGTTTTTGACCCCATTTGTATACTCTGTGATGTAGACTAAATATTATGGTATAAATGACATCATGTAAGCAAAACTTTATAAGATTCAATTCTGATCACAAATCTACAAGTGGGATTTATTGGGTCTAAAACCGAATCTGTATAAATATTTTTTAAATTTTTTAACTTTTTAATCCCTCTATTTCCTTCTAAATCTATTCTTTTCTTCCCACTTAAAACTCCCAAAAAAAAAAAAAAAAAAAACGTGACACTTTTCCTTCCTTTCTCTTCTTTTCTTTCAAATCCAACTCCCAAACAAAGCCTATAACTGTCTCCCACTAACAAACATTTCTAAATCCACCACTGCAACCGAACCCTAAATTTAACTGCGTCATGTTGCCAAAATTTTGAACAAGCAGTTTTGTCACTTGCTAATGATGCTTCAAAACGACAGGTACATGCCCGTGTAGTTCTAGCAAAATAAATGTGGGGAATTGATTGTAGCCAAAGGGGTTTTAGCACTTTTCTTCGTTGGTTAGACCTTGGGATTTTTGTGCTTTTACCCTTAGAATGATGGTTGCTTTATACTCCAACACTATTATTCAAAATATTATTTAGAATATTAATAGAATAATTACTATAACAATCTGTTTTGAATGTAATGTATGTGACATAAAAATGTGATTGAAAAAAAAATGTACTATGTAATGATTGCAAAATAGTAGTCGAAGAATACTGAAAAATGTTTTTGTTTAAAAAGACTTATCGGGTATTGGTTCATTTATTGAAATCGGAATCGAAATTGGAATCATACATGAATACTAGGTATGAGTTTTGTACAATAGAATCATTCAAATAATTGGTACTTGGCAAACATTTATGGATTTGGGTATCATATTAAAAAATTATTATTATTGTTATTGTTGTTGTTGTCGTCGTCGTCGTCGTTGTTGTTATTATTGTCGTCGTTGTTGTTGTTGTTGTTGTTGTTATTATTATTATTATTTAAAAAAAAATTCTTCCTTAGTTTGTTCTTTCAAACTTCCATTGGAGTGGATAAGGGAAGGAGGAAAAATGAGGAGGGAGGGCTGTGGCGGTGAAGAGGAGGGCTGTGGGGGTGAGATAGGGTGGGGAGATCTTTCCGGTTTTGGGGGATTCCCCTCCTAAGGGGAGAGGAGGGGGAAGAGGAAGGAGGATTTGGAGAAGGGTCGGGGGAAGGAGGAAGAATTAATGGGGAAGGGGAGAAGGAATAAGGGAAGAAATAAGAGACATTTGTTTTTTTTTTTAATTTTGGAATTAAATTTGGAAATCACTAAAATCTTCCAATTTAGTTGGATATTAAAAGTTGCTAGATTATTGGATTTTATTCCAAAATTCTAATACTCGTATCCATTAACCAAGCAACAACTATAGGAATGAATCTTATTCCTGATTTCCATACCTTCTTACCAAGCACTTCCTTATTTTTTGGGTTTTCAACTAGATTCTGTTATTTCAAATCAATGCATAAAAAGGAGCAACTTCTAAAATAGTTAGTAGTTGTTCAATATTTATCATAAACTTTGTCTGCATAAACTCGTAATTAGAAGGTCTCGTAGGATCTTATATGGATGTTTAGCTTCATCAGTGACAAAGCAACAAGGTAACAACAGAAACCTTTTATTCATGCCAATAATACTAGTTTAGATTTGTTTTCTTTTTCTTTTTCACTATGTATAACAATTAGTTACTTGTCACAAAAATTTATAAATGCTAGTAGATTCTGATAGAAGACTGACTATTGAACAGGAATTACTTTAAATGTTCAAGTGGAGGATGCAAGGTTAAGAAGAGGGTAGAAAGAGATAGAGATGACTCAGCTTACGTGATAACAACATATGATGGGGTGCACAACCATGAAAGTCCTAATTGTATGGTCTACCAAATGCCTTCCATAGTCCCTATAGATGGATGGACTTTGGAAGATTCCTTTACTCCGTCCTCTTCTTCATAGTTTGTGTTTTCATATTATCTTCTGGCAGCTAGGAGCATGCAAGACTGTACACATGCACAAGTTTGAGAGATAAGTTATATAATTGGGAAATTCTACAGTCCCTTTTAGGGAATCATTCTCTCTGTTGGTTTATGTACTAAAGGCAACAGTGTTGGAATTAGAAATTATACTTATTGCCAATGTTAAATGAACCCAGAAGAGAATGATTCTAAAGGGTCACACACTAAGAGTAAGCATTGGGTTAAGTTAATTGTTGACTAAGTTCGTTGAATAAGAATTTGTCAACTATTCAATCTAGATGTGTATAAGAGACAGGTACATTGGATTTACTGGATTGTCCAGTTAAATAGTAATTATAATAATTCGTAAGGAA
The DNA here is from genome assembly GCA_025175665.1 of Cinchona pubescens. Taxonomy (NCBI): domain Eukaryota; kingdom Viridiplantae; phylum Streptophyta; class Magnoliopsida; order Gentianales; family Rubiaceae; genus Cinchona; species Cinchona pubescens. The sequence continues at coordinate 1,623,877 of JANKKI010000027.1, read as the reverse complement.
CTATATCTGGTTACTATCATACGCGTTTATATACCTAATACGTGTGATAGAAGAATTCTAATCAAAGAGGAGTTCTTTGAATTTAGGTTAACCGCTATATATAGAATATGATTCTTTAGGGTTTGAAGTGTCTGACATGCGACTCATTAGTAACACACAGTCGGACGAAAAACCCTACGAAATAGTTCCGAAACACTGCTCTAGCAAGGGTTTACTAACTATTTTAGAAGTTGCTCCTTTTTATGCATTGATTTGAAACTGTCTCTTATACACATCTCAGTTGTTCATGGCAGCTTTGCCATGTTCTTCGAGTAGTTCGTGGTTGCCATAGCCATCTTGTGTATAAGAGACAGGGTCTGGGAAAGAAAGGTTCAGATCGCAACCAGGGTTTTGCTATCGAGCATCAAAGGTATATATATCTAAACCCTAGACGATTTAATCGGAACGCATGGATCCTCTTATAGGGATTTCCGGTGTTTTTCCGCTGCGTTATTTTTATATTATGGCTAGGAAATCCCAACACTCTCGTGCTTTAAGAGCTTGTATAGTACAACATTATGTGATTTAAAAACTTGTACTGTACAAGTTCTTAAAGCCAAGGGAATGGTTCCCTTAACGGAATTGTAGAATTTCCTTATATAATTAGATAATTAGTGACATGAAAATGTGGCACTGTCTTACTTTGCTAATTGATCAGATTGTTCGATATTTGATAACTAAGCTTAGTGAGGGCCAAGAAAGAGAGGTTGTTTGTGACGCCTTTTGCAGTTCAAATTGTTAAATATGAAAAGTTAATTTTGATTACATTTCTTTACAATAAAACTCTGGTGTACATGCTTGTTAATTTTTTCTCAATATATTCAGTGTAGTTCACAGAACAAGTACACGAGAATTGATGTAAAACTCTAATTATATTGGTAAATCCTTGACACAAAATACAAATTCTATGGATTCTACTAAGAGATTCACCATGTAGAACTCACAAAATTTATGTCTTATTGGCTCATGTATCTTGATCCATGTTAGTTTTTTTTTTTTTTTAATTTCTATTGCAATTAGAATAGCATGATGGGAGGAATAAATTGGCATATATACAGTTCAACTTTGGAAAACCATGTACTATGTTTGAAGAAATTTTAAAAATTTTAATTTTATTACATAATTGTGCCCCCAAAATTTATTAATTATTTCTTTTCCTTTATCTCGACCTCGCCAAAATTTAAAATTCTTAAATTATACAATTGAAAAGGATGGTATATATAAATTTATACTTTACGATGAAATGCCTATGGAATTTGTACTTTAGTGGTGATGAAACACCTATAAAGAAGTCGTTACCCCCTAACATCAGGATCCTGACTCTACCTCTACATATATACAAGAGTTTTTGCACTAATTAGAACATGATTTTTTATTTCATAAACAGGAAGAGTAGGAATGCTACTTGATATATTTGTTTGACAAGTAAATTAATATCGAACTGAATTGTATTTTAGTTCAAAATTTTATTTTCTAAGTAGCCAAAAGTGGGGCGTATGTTCTTTGGTAAAAAAGAAAATCTATCATTTTCAACTATTACCTTATGCTTTTAAAATCCTTGCTTGACCCTTTTTTTTTTGGGCAAAATACAGAGAACCCCGTTGTGGTTTGTCAAACGTATACTTTACCTACCTGTAGTTTCATAATATACATTTAATGGAGTGTGCTTTGTTGTAATTTGCAAAACAAACGGAATGAGCCTCCTGTGACGGAATGTGTGACTTATGCATGTGTATGTGGTTTGGTGTTGGTTCAACCATAAAAAGAAGACATGAAATGAACTTTTTAACCCCATATTTTTTTTTACGAAACACCGAATTCTTTCGATGGCTTCCATTGCTGCAAAATTGGGTGGGAAATTAGGGCAGGAATCCAATTGAAGCTTACAGGTAAACGCTGTAATTTAAGATTCAATTCCTCATTTTGTCTTTTTCGTTAAAGTTGGTCCTCTCAACTGACAAATTCCAGAAATGAAAATTGAGGGAATATTTTTAACCACAATCTGATGTCAATGTCAAGCAATGGAGGAGGAAGAAGACAAGATTTGAGATTCTCATATGTGTTGTTTGATTGTCGAAGGAAGGCATCCCTAAACATTGTAGATTCTGATAAGCATACAAGGGGAATGCTTTATTTTGTTTGTGAAAGAAGAGATTGTGAATTTTGGAGATGGTGTCACCCAATCAAAGATGCTATGCTAGTAAGAGAGTTCAACATTGAGAGCCATGGACAAAGTCGCCCAATCGATAGAAATTGCACAATTTTTGAATTTGTAATATCAAGGGTCCAACTCATGGAAGGAAACTATGCAAACATGAAGTTCTTGATAGGTATGTATACTATTGATTTCTTTGGTTTCACTAATAATAACATGCTTGAAATGATGAGTTCTTTAATATAATGTAGGGTTAAAACTTTTACTATCAATGAAGTTCATTTTCATTTGCTATTTTCAGTGATATTGAGCTTGTTGTTTAACAGATTAGGCATAGTTCAATTTCTTTAACAAACTTGTAACATCTAATAACATGGAATAAACTATGAACATAACATTAACCATCACATAAGACCTAAACACCTAAATTTGTAGGCTCCATAATATCAACCATCACATAACATCCTAGAACATGAATTCAATTCAAATAAGACCAAGACACCCAACTTGTAGGTTCCGTAACATCACAATCCTACTACATCTAAACCTAATAAATAGCTTAGTCAAGGATAAAATAGTACACTAGAACATGTTCAGAACTAGAACAGTAGAAAAATAGGCAAAGTAGGTTCAATAAACAACCTGCATCCAAAAAATTGTCAATAGACAATAACCTAATATCTATTGCGAGTCCTCTAAGTGGTCTTCTAAACTCTAGCCCTCATAGGAGCACTTGATTGTGATCTTGGTTTAGGGATAAGTTTAGCAACACTTGCAACAGTTAGTTATGAATATAAAGGCCTTGATAGTGCTTGTTGTGATGATGCAGAAGCTACTTGATGTACTTGCTATTTTGCTGTAGAAGTTGCTTGATGTGCTTGCTGGGCTGATGCTTGGGTTGCTTGCTGTGCTTACTATGCTGTTGTAGAAGTTGCTTGATGTGCTTGTTGTGCTACTACAGAAGTTACTTCCTATGAATTTTGAGGTTATTATTGCTGTAGAAGTTCTTGTGTAGCAGTAGTAAACTGAGATTGTGGTTCTTATTGTCTAGTTCTTGCCTCTTGTGTAGGTGCCTATGACATTAGATACCAAGGAATGGGAATAATTAATCATATTAAAAGGGTTTTGAAGTAAAATTTGAATTAAGTGTAAAACTAAATCAAACCTTGTAGAATTTAGAATTAGGATGAATACTCATTGGTGCAGCCTCTTGAATTGTGACCCTTTCTGAAACATTTTTGACAAATTACAAGCAAGCCTTTCCTGGTTGATACTTGACCTTTTGGAGGTTCATCTGCACTTCTTCTGCTCATTTTTTTGGGTTAGCCAGGTTGCCTCCTCAACAATTTCAGATTGATAGGCTCCTCATTATTTTCCACCTAACGTATTTCACTTGGCATTGCATGGATCATATGTGCATATGATCTTAGATAGGCATCCTTTGTATAATACTCATCCACATAGTCTTCCGCCTTTTTCTTCGTATCCACTTGTATTGCTGCTATAGCATGGGGACAAGGAATAGAGGTCAACTAGGAGAGTCCACAAGTACACGTGCAATCATCTAAGTTCACTACCACCTGCCCCATAGAAGTATCTATTTCAAATTGCTTTTGGCCAGCCCAGATAGCAACACATCCTCTACTCAGTTTCTTGTTCTTTTCAATCTTTGCTTGTATATTAGGACAAATATTCTAAGTCCTTGAAACTTTTCCATACCAGTCCTCTTTATTTGGATCCTTTGAATTAATCTTCTCCTTATCAACTCAAACATTGTAATAATTACTTTATCCTTGGCTACTAGAATGTAATTGTTAAAAAATTCATTAAGGTTGTTAACAAGTATATCACTGTTGCTGCTATCCCCAATGATCTTCACCAAAGATGGGGACGAAGTTTCTTGAGCCAAGCAATAGTATTGGCATCGAGCTTTCCCATCTCACTCATTTCAGCTTTCCAATCACAACTTATAGCTTACTAGAACATGTCCTTCAACTCCTTACCCTTGTACTTTTGACTTAATGTTTTGGTACAAATTCCTTATACAGAATCTATGTTCAGATTCAGGAAAAGGATTGTTCAATACATGAACCAATCCTTTCTGCCTAGCTGATATGAAAGTATATGGAATGCCGCCTCTATGAGTACCAACATCACTAATCAAGAACTCTAGGAACCACTTCCATGAGTCATAACACTCAACTCTACTTCAACAACTGCAAATGCTAATGGAAACATGTTCTCGTTAGCATCCCTTCCCATGGAAATTAGGAGTTGTCCATCAAATGGACTCTTTAGAAACATCCATCTAAACCTATTATAGTTCTGCAAATATATAGGAAGCCTTGCTTGCAGCATACAAACACTAATAGAACCTTTGAAATGTACCTGTGGAATTTTCAGATGGCTTGTTAAGTGCAATTTTAATTGTACTTCTAGGATTTATTCCCCTCATATTCATTGGCAGATTTACAATGTGGGCACTGGGGGCACGACCCCCCTACCAAAAATGTGTATATTACATATTTTATCGTGTCTATTTTTTAAAGTATTTAGTTTTATGCTCCAATTAACTATGAAAATTTTGTTTTGCCCCTCACTAATTAATAAAATATTGATTTATTTATTAAAGTGTTCATTCTTATCTACTAAATAGCTATCTATTATTTTAACTATTTTTTTTCCTTTCTCATCCATTATTAGATTATTACTTCAAATTTTGTAATCCTTATCATTACTTTCTTTTAAAAATTCCATCATCTTCTATATTTTCATCAAAATTTCCTAGTAAAATTATCTAAAAAAATTGAATTTAGCTAACTCTATCTTCATCTCCCTTCAAAAAACAAAATTTTACCTTTTTATTCAACTCCATTATTTCAAATTTACACTGTTTAGCGTTATCTCGCCATTCAAAATTATATAACTTCTTATATTACTAGTGCTTCCACTAAAAATCAGTTCTGGCTCTGCCACTGCTCACAATTGCAGTATATGACCACAGATTGTGGTACTGTGCCATATCAACCCAATTAAGAACATCTTTTGCTTTCCGTTTTGCCCTATATACTTGTAGGATGCTCCTATTAGCCATTAGTTCTCTTATGTGTATTTTATCTTTTTTAAAGGAAAATATTTAGGTAAATTCGATTTTTGACTCCCACTTGTAAACCTTATGATCAGGATTAAATCTCATGAAATTTTGCTTACATCAACTTGTTGATGTTATAAATTTCATAAGATTTACTCCACACCACAAGATTTACAAGTGAGGTCAAAAATCGGATTTATCTAAATACTTTTTTTTTTTAAGAGTTAACACTTTATTAAACACCTGTATTTTTTTATTTATTTTTTTTTTTTTTGGGGCGCGGATCCAGTTGACGATAAATCAAAAGACCAAAAAAAAAATTTGGGTTCTGATATGATCGTCAAGTGAGATCCACATGTTATATCTTGGTCCAACAATGAATTTGATTCATAGCCCCATGGCCACATGCCTTTAGACTCGTACTCTTGAATCTACAATATCAAACCGAAACGAATGAGCTCATAAAAAAGGATATTATGATGGTGACAAAAATAGTGAACTTGTATTAGCCACAAGTTTGGGTTGTGTTGTTGCCAAAGAGACACTAGTTAGGCTTCGGCCTATTAACGAATTAGGCACAAATCCAATAACTAAAATAGTCAAATAACTCACGAAGCCCAGATAAATTACAAGGCTTGCTAGGGCTCCCTCCCTCTACTATTCCATATAAACAAAACTTCTCTCTCCAGAACTCACTCTCCCTACAAATACTTATTGGGAAAATGACCAAATACATCTTTCAGATTTTAATAATTTTTTTCATCCTTAACATTTTAAATACTATAAATTCATCACTCATATTTTTATATTGTATCATTTCATCTTTCACATTTATGAAATATCTTTTTTTCCCCATCTCTCACATCTAAACCAATGCAAATTTATCCATCATATTTTCAAAACATACCAATCTCATCCAACACTAAACTTGAGTAAATTTATGGCTGGTAATCGTAATTTGATTTCTTATCTAAGAATTGGTTGAAAAAGCTTGCAAACCCTAAGAACATGCTTATATTATTTAATTACAATTATAACTAAATTTTAAAATTCCAAAGTAATATTTTTTATTTTTGGGTCAGCAAATTTGGCATTTTTTTTGTTGATTTCTTTACTTAATTAGGTCTTTTAAATATCTACAGACTCCAAGATATAGATTTATAGTTTAGATTTTGTTAAGAATTCATACATGAAAGGGGATTTGATCACTTTTTTGATGAATCTAAGATGTTTTGACACTTTTTTTTTTTTTTTTGTAACAATAATTTTACATTGAAAAGGCATCAAATTTTAATTTCATATTGAGACAAAATTGGTATAGTTTAAAAATATGAGAGATGAAATTGGTACATTTTAAAATGGTAAGAGCAAAAAACCCTTTGTAGTATCTCGAATAGGCACTTTACTCCTTGTGGTTATCAAATGTGCATTGAACCTGTTGTCCTTTATTTTTTTTTATTTTTTTTTTGCAAAATAGAAAGAAATTGTCAAAATTAACACCATCTTGTAAAAATGTCGCGTATGTCCCTAATGAAGTGTTTGACAAGTCTTAGGGTCAAATTGAAAATTAAAAATGGGGTTTAAAGTTTTTAGGTCAAATTAAAATTAAAAAAAATGTCAAATTGAAAATTAAAAAAGCCCTAATCTTCCCTTTCCCTTCCCCTCCCCTGCCATCCATATGCCACAACAGCTACACCATCGCCTCTAGCTACCACTACCTTCTCCATCACTATCACCACTCATTTTTTCTTCTTCCCAGCTTTCTCTGTCTCCGCTATCCTGTCATGAAGTTAAGTTATGCAGGACTTCATGGGTATTTTTTGAATAGATAGGAAAGTTAGTTTTATAAGAAGAAAAGGAGATAGAGAAAAATTGGAAGAAAATGTGTAGTTTTGCTTTAATTTAGGGATTAAAACACAATCGTTTAATTATTAGTTGGTCACGAGGTTGGGGGCAGCACTTGCTTCATACGATATTGGTTGTTTAATTATTAGCAGTTCACGAGGTTGGAGTGCAAGATTGGAGGGCAACACTTGCTTCATACAATGTCATTTTGATACTACTTGCTAACACAATCTGTTAAGGACTGGGACGCATGGCAAATAGCTAATGGATCAGTTGGGATTGGAAGCTTGTGTTCTCTATTTATTCGCTTTCTACAAATTTTTGGTCTTTCAGTTTAGAAACTTGTAATCATTTGCTGAGATTTATCTTGCTACTCAAGTTGAGTTTCTCTCTCTTGTTCCTTCACCATTTTTGTTATCCTCTTCCTCTATCCGTGTAATTCCCTCTCTCTTAATTTCAGTTTTAATGGAGTTTAATGGATAAATGAAATAAGAAATTTTAAGTCCTCACGTTCTTTCATCTAATTTTTGTTAATTTGTTGAATTAATTCCATCAATTTAGAAGGCTTTGTCGTGAAAGGTCAGAAGTAGACATCAAACCATGGAAAAGAGTTCCAAAAGGATGGACAAAGAGGTAATAGAACTACGTGGGCTGGTGAAAGGGTTTTAAACAAGTCTGATGTAGTTGATAATTCTTTAAGGATCATGGAAAATAGACAAGAATCAGTTGAGAAGATGGTGAAAGAACTCAATAAAAAATATGATCATGTTGTGGGATATATGATCAGTCATTAATTAATCTGAGCAAGGAAAAGGGTTTGGAAGATGTAGTCATTGTTGATCTAGATCTAGAAACCAAAACATAAGTTTTGCTAGAAGTGGAAATGGTGATAGTTCATGCGCAAAAATCAAGGAAGAATTGACCTTAGGATGGATGGAAGATTTGGATCCAGGCTGCGTAAGATGGGCTTTCCCCAACTTGGAAGTGAAGGTCCGAGAGAATGGATGAGGAAAGCTAATAGGTATTTTCATATTCATGTAATTGAGAATTGATCAGGAAATTCATATTACTGAGATGTCTTGAAAGGAAGGGCACATGTTCGGTATCAAAGATTTACTGGAGGAAGATTAAATGTGTCATGGGAGAAATTCACTACCTATATCTGTATCAAGTTTGGGATGGATTGAGGAATTCAGCAAGGTTATGCAAACTGATTCAGTGGAGGAGTACCAAGAAAGGTTTGAAAATCTCAAATTGTTATGCCATTTTTACCTTCCATGAATGAATCCTATTATATTTCATTATTTATGAGTGATTTAAAAGAGGAGATTAAAACTATGGTGAAATTAGTGAAACCTAAAACCCTGGTTGAGACTATGAAGGCTGTAAAAGTACAAGAGAAAACCATCATTATCATTAATTTACACAGAACTAATACACTAGCCAACGCCGGAAAAAATTACTTTTCTAAAACCAAATTTCAAACCAAAACAGAAATATCATCACCATCAATCTTCCAAAAATCCTTCTCGAAAAACCAAACAAAGCATAACCATAACCAAAAACCTTTCACCAAATTACCCAACAACTTCAGAAAAATTTCTCCCCAAGAATTTGTTGAGAAAAAATGAGAAGGCATTGTGTTATAAATGTGATGAATAAGAGGAATGAAAAGCTTTTGCCCTGGGTATAGCTCGGCTGCTGCATGATTTAATAGACAAACTTTTCCGTATCTTCATCACAAGCCATTGTGGACTTTTCTACATTAATAGGATTAGGACTACAATTTAAGCCAGCTGTGTTGAGAGTTTCACGAAATGCATTTTGAGAATTGATTGTTCCTTGAAGTGCTCGTGTAACAATCCTTGCATGTATCACTTTGATTTGGCTCACATGCTTGATCATTCACATGTTGTCGATTCGAGTACCATGGTTCTTCACCATGGTGAACCCAATTTATGTAAGATAGCAAAAAAACTTTAATGATAACATGGCCGTACACATCCTGCATTTTGTGTCGTACTGAATTTCTGGATCTTGTACATGGACAAAATATTGTAGTGCTAGCCATCTTTCTGGTATTTGCCAATACAGAATTTGATTAAGGCACATTGTGCAACGTTCATTATTTGGTCGATTTTCGATATTGATCCAAGACTTATCTGTCATAAAGTCTATAGGCTTTGCAAAAAATAAATGTTATGCACGTAAGTTACAGTTTACAATCATTTAAAAAAAATTACTGAGTTATAACAAAAAATTTATTAATTGATAACATTATGCCAATGCTATGCTATAGATTTATGGCAGTCCACTTTCATTTTGCTTAAGATTAAAGCAGAATTCAATTAGTTTTCTATATATATATATAAACATATATATATATATTATTTTCATATATCTCAACATATATCATATAAATTATGTGTATAGTTGTTTGGTTATTGTTGATTCTCTTAATGAAAATTTAAACAAATAATATTAAAGAAGGTTTTCTTTTCATAATTATCCTAATCAACTTCCATGCACTCTCAAATATACGAGGTGAGTTTGTATGTAGGAAGAGTAAGAATCGTTCCCACGAGAACTATAGAAAAAAGTACTAGATTCACAAGCCTATTTACTAGTTAGAAGAAATTATCAAGAGTTTTTGACTAAATTTAAACTAAGTTTAATCATGAGAAATTATAATAAAGACAAGAATGCAAATTATTAATCCTACGAAAAGCAATTAAATATAATTGACTAAAACCCTAAATCAATCTACTCTACTTGAAAGAATTTAATCAAGAACAAGAATTTAAATTAATCTTCTTTATAAAAGCAATTAAAAATGATGGAATAAAACCCTAACTACTCAAATACGGAAGAATAAAGAATCTAATGCAATAAGACAAGAACGATCATTAAAGAACAAGAAACAAAAATTGAATTACATAAAAGTGAATCAAACTCAGTAATTGTAGCAAAAATCAATGTTAATGATTGTTGAATCTTTACTCCTTGACAAGAGAATAAAATTCTAGTTTGAACACTTGAGAAAATCTACCCTACATCTAAATAATTATTCTAAGTATTGAAAACTAAAAACTAATCATGATTGATGATAGATTCTTTTTTCCTCCCCTTCTCTTAGTGTATTAATAGGTAAAATTTGGGTTTTATGTCTCCGGGATGATAAGTACACGAATTCTCACGTAAATAGGCCCTATGGGAAAACTTTTCTTGCAAAATAAGCAAACTTATGAGACCTTTCTGACGATACATGCTTGGGCACTACATATTGGTAATGCTTGGGCACCACTTCCAGAACCAAAGATCGGAGCTACTGGTCTTCACGCCTAGGCGTTACAAATTGGTCGCGCTTGGGTGAGCCCCTGGCAACACCTGTTCCAAATTCCTCCTTGATTTTGATCATCATTTAAGCCAATTTGGGAAAAACTCAAGGCGTAAAAGTAGTAGTCCTATGTCTTAGCTTTCTAAAATATTTTGAATCACCCAAATTGGACCTCGGATAAGAAAGTTATGCTCAATCTACCAAACTGTGTCCAAATCATTCCTTGTAGGTGCACATAAATTCCAATTTTGTGATCCATTTTACCTTTTTCTTCACTCAAACTCTAAAAAATTCAAAATAAATCATTTTATCTCATAATTATTCGATTATTGCTTATACATCACTAAAAATGAGGTAAACGATACATAAAATATACGATATTTTTGAGTTTATAAACTACCCCATACTTAGTTTTTGATCGTTCTAGAGTTAATCATAGAAATAAATCACAAACATGCTCAATACGTCTCATCAATTATCCACATGAATAACCAAGAACCAAACCATCATAAAGAAACTAGTCAAATGATAAAAACCCTTATACTTCTAATGAATTCCAGTGTAGGTGTATGCATAGCCATATAAAAATAACTCTTAAGATACTCAGATCAAATCATGCAAATGCCTTCGAATTTTTTTAAACACTCCATAACTTACTCTTCTTACATTCTCCACTAATGTAGACAACTGATTCGACTTAAATTAGGTAGGACTTTTAGATGGTAATATAAGGTTAAGGGCTTGGCTAACAAAGAAGGGGAAAAAGATAAACAAATGAGAAAAAGAGATTTAAATTAATGTATGCCTTATTAACATAAAACTTCTTTTTGAACATTAAAACACCCATCCTTCAAATAAGTAACCCCACACTTAATTGACCAAACACCCATAAATTTTTTGTGCAATAAGCAAAATAAACTCCCACATTTTCAATTTCAACCCTATTCGCCAACACTTTGTAAAAATATCTCCCCTACTCTTTTTTTTTCTTCTTTTGAAAACGGGTACCAGTAATAGGCACTACCCGCAAAAAATATCTATCCAAATACCATTGATAGGCACTATTTGCTAACACTCCAATGCATGTTCCAGTGATGAGCACCACCTGCAATGGTCAACACAAAAATTCCTTTATTTTTTTAACACCCTTACACCTTAAACTGTACACCATTCATTCTGACACTCTCATATAACTACCTTCCATCCTTATATCCCCTTAACAATTAATGTGGCATTAAAACTCTTAAGGGACATTTAGGATAACTCAAATAGATAGATAAAAAATAATGAGTTAGAAAAAAACAAAACGAATGGTGCTTCTATCCATTCAAAACAAATTAAGGCTCAAGTAGGGTTCTAGTTATAAATTTTACAATAGGGTTGGCTTTAAAGGCTCAAACGTCCAAAGAAATGCCTACCCTCATCTTTAAAGAAAATCAAATTATCTAAAATTTCTTCTCAAAACTGTAATAAAGTAAGTGTCTGGAGTGCACTGTAAGTGAATCTACACAATTATCTCTTAGTGCCAAAAAGCTACAACACTGTAGGGCTATAGTGCTACTCAAAAATTAGAAATCATGCTAGGAAAATATTAATACCGACTACCCTACTTGTGACAATTTTGCTAAAAAATTATCAAGCAGAAAATCAAAGGAACATGATAAACAATTGTTGAAGAAAATTTTCAAAAATTTAAAAAGCTCTCAAATCGAAAGCTAAACTACAAACATGAAAGAAAATATTGAATAAAATGAACAAATAAACCATCAAACAAACAGAAATTAAGAAAACTTCCTACCTTACACTTTGTGTATAGTAGTGCTCTCAATGCAAAAAAAAAATAAAAAAAAATAAATAAATAAAGAGAAAGGGAAAAAGGGAAGCTTCTCTGTCAAGGAAGAATGTTTGGTACCGTTTATGTTGAATTAAATACCCTCGAGTTGAAGTGGAAAATATCAACTACTAAAACAAAAACAAAACATCAAAACCCTTAGGATATTAAGAAAAACAATTTAACCAAGAAACAAACAAAAACATAAGAAATAAAATTAAGAAAAAACATAGGTTGCCATAGCTACCAAGTAGCGCCCTTGTTTATAATTTTTGGCTCGACTATTGCACTCCCACTGATGGGAATCATGCTAGGGTGGTTGGCCATCCCTTCCTTTAGGCCTCCATGGGAAAAGTTTAATCCCACTCTTCTTAACTATCATTTCTTGATTACCAGCTTTGTCTTGAAGAAATCCACATTTCCATGTAGTCACCATAGCCAATGTCCTCAGTAGCACGTCCAATTATTTTTCGAATAATTTCCTCTTGTTTTTGTGCTCATTAAAATTTTGGACGTCACAAACTTTTCGATACTTTGCACAACTTTCTTGATCCATTTTCACTGCACACACATCATCGGGTGGTTTTGATTCTTCATTTGACTTGTCAATAGAAGGATTAAGTGAATGATTAGTACATTTTTCTTCAAAAATAGAAAAATTATCATTATAATAAAAAATATCAATTTTAACCAAATTATTTTCAATTTGTAAAATAAACTTCCCTTTATTAACATCTATCAATGCATTTCATGGGGTTAATAAAAATGGCCTCCCAAGAATCAATGGTATTTCATTGCCATTGCTGATGTCCAATACCAAGAAATCAACGGGAAACACTAACTTCTCTACTTGCACAAGCACGTCTTCCAAAAAGCCATATGGTTTCCTTTCAGTCAAATCCGCTAATTGGAGTGTAATGCTAATCGGTTTAGCATTGGTGATTCCTAACTTATCATAAATGGATTTCATCATAATGTTGATACTAGCCCCTAAATCACAAAGTGAATGATGCATTGTTGTTCTTCCAATATTCACCGGTATGGAGAAGTTACCAGGATCTTTGAGTTTAGGGGATAAATCTCTGTTGAAAAATTGCACTACACTTGGCATCGAGATATATTTTCTCACCATCATCCTATTTCCGCTTCCTTGCTAATAAATCCTTTATAAATCGTGCGTAGTTGGACATTTTGGTGAGCACATCAACCAAAGGATGTTGACATTAACCTTTTTGAACATATTGATGAATTCTTGTTGAAATTGCTTGTCTTTTTCCTCATTTCTGGAATTATTGAGCCTTTGATGGAATGTAATCTTTACAAAAGGATGCAAATTCAAAGGCTCCACTATGAGCTTCTTCTTCACCTCCTTGTTTTCATCTACTTTTGTCATCTTGTCATCATCACAACCAACTTCATTCTTCTCCTTAATCACCTTAGAGTTCATTTTCTCTTCTTCTTCACCATTCTCTTGTTTTTCATTCAGCACAACCAACTTTTTTTCCACTCCTTATGGAGATATCATTGCAGTGCTCATTTGGGTTTGGGATTGTATCACTCAGTAGTGCTCCAACCAATCTCTCATTGCTTGGTCGGGCTATTTGTCCCAATTGTAGCAAAAGTTCCTCATGGTAGCCTGCAAATTTTCTTACTCCCTTTGCAATCTCTCACAAATCCCTTCTCATATTATCATTGTTGGGTGTATCATGATTCACATATGCGAGATAATTTGAATTTTGAGAAGGTGGTTGATGTTTTGGTATCAGTTGTTTTGAAAAGGTAAAAAATTCTGGGTCTACTTTTGATGAGGTGGTTGGTATGGTTTAGATGAGATGGTTGATTAGACAAATTTTGTTGAGGTGCATTTGATTGAAATGATGGATTTTGGACATTTGTTTGATTTAACTAAGAAAAGTTGGGATAGTTTCACCAAGATGAGTTATGTGTTTCTATAATTAGTGGGTTGATTTCTTGTGGTGGGATTTTGATTAGAAATCAATTGAATCTGCTTACCTTGCACCACTGAAGTATCACAAAAACCATATTGGTGATTTCCTCCGCAGAAATCACAACTCAAGATCCCTTGGAATGTCGAACCAATGGAGTTCACTGAATTTCTTCCCATATTTTCTACAACTTTTGTCAAATTTGTAATGGCATTTATCATTATATTCTGCAGAGATATGAAAGTGTCATAGCTAGACATACTTCCTTGTTAGACGTTGGCTTGATTCACTTGTTGTTGTCCACTACGGGTGTTACTCACTCCATGATAATATTGAGTGGATGCCATTCTTTCCAGCAACTCTTGTGCTTCCTTCGAAATCTTGTAGGGGAAAGACCTCCCGCACTAGCATCAACTATCAATCTTGTTTTCGGAAATTGTCTGTTATAGAAGGTTTGGACTTGTAACTGTAGTGGTATAGCATGGTGCGGACACTTCGTCAACAGTTCCTTGAAACGATCCCACGCCTCGCCTAAACTCTCTCTATTGATTTGTTTGAATGATATGATCTCGTTTTAGAACTTAGTAGTCCTAGCCGGTAGAAAGTGAATGGTTAGGAACTCTTGAGCGAGTTGGTCCCATGTTGTAAAAGTACCTAGTCTCTATGACTGCAGCCACGACCTTGCTCTATTATTTAAAAAAAAAAAGAGAATGCTCTTATCCGAATACAATTGGGGTGAACTCTATTATATCGAAATGTATCAATGACCTTCTCGAATTTGATCAAGTGCTCATCGGGATCTTCATTTGGTCATCTCTCTAAACATCACACGTGTGTGGAACATTTGCATCAATGCAGGCTTAATTTCAAAATTATTCATTTGCACGGGCAGCCAAACAATGCTAGAACTCGCCCCCTTAAAATTAGGTATGGCATAATCTTTAAAATGTCAGGGGTTAGCATTAGCATTAACCTGGTTGCCATTGTTGCTTGTAACCTTCTCTTGTTCATTCACAGGGCGGTTTGGATTCTCCATTAGATTGTTGCTTTGATTTGAGTCGTGTCATCCGTGGTTTCTACTTATAGTCTGTTCAATTTTCAAGCCAATCGGATGAAGTGGTTGATTGGACAAACGAGTATCTACCATAAACTATAAGAAAAGAAAACCAAAAATCAATCATCGAAGACAAAAATCCTAACAAAATGAGAGAACAAGAAATAATTATATATAAATAACAAAAGAAATAAAAAGTCTAATCTAGTAAGACTCACTATACCTAATATTGTTACCAAACAAAAATAGTCCTTGGCAACGGCGCCAAAAAACATGTTCGGTGAAATATTGATTAGATTTTTGAAAACAATGAACAAGTAATAAAAGAAAACCTTAATTAGTCTAATCAACTCCCATACACTCGCAAGTATACGAGGTAGTTTGTACATAGAATGAGTAAAGATAATTTCCACGAGAACTATCAGAACAAGTACTAGGTTCACAAGCCTATTTACTAGTTAGACGAAATAATCAAGAGTTTTTTACTAAAGTTCAACTAAATTTAATCACGAGAAATTAAAATAAAGACAAGAATGTAAACTATTAATTATACAGAAAGCAATTAAATATAATTGACTAAAATCCTAAATCAATCTACTCTACTTGCAAGAATTTAATCAAGAACAAGAATTTAAATTAATCTACTATATAAAAGCAATTGAAAATGATGAAATAAAACCCTAACTACTGAAATACGGAAGCAATCAATAATCTAGACGCAATAAGACAAGAGGGATAATTAAAGCACAACAACGCAGTGAAAACTAAAACAATCATTGAATTGCATAAAAATAAATAACTCAATAATTTCAATGAAATCAATGTAGATGATCGTCGAATCTTGACTCCTTGACAAGAAAATAAAATTCTAGTTTGAACACTTGAGAAAAGCTAACCTACATCTAAATTATTATTCTAACTATTGAAAACTAAAAACTAATGATGGCTGATGATAGATTCTTTTTTCCTCCTCTTCTCTTGGTGTATTTATAAGTAAAATTTAGGTTTTGGGCTCTGGAATGATAAGTACATGAATTCCCACGTAAACGGGCCTACGGGAAAACTTTTCTTGCAAAATAAGCAAACTTATGAGACCTCTCCGGTGATGCACGCTTGGGCAATGCATATTGGTGACGCCTGGGTACCACTTCTAGAACCAATGATCGGAGCTACTGGTCTTCACACCTAGACGCTGCAAATTGGTCATGCATGGGCACGTCTGGCAACACCTGTTCCAATTTTCTCCTCGATTTTGACCATGACGCGTGCCAAATTTTATAAAAAAAAAAAATCAAAACATGAAAGTTGTAGCCCTATGCCTTAGCTTTTCAAGCATCTTGAATCACCACAATTGGAGCTCGGATAAGAAAGTTATGCTCAATCTGCCAAACTGTATGCAAATCAGTCCTCGCCAATTCACATAAATTCCGATTTTGCACTCCTCCTATTTGTGATCAATTTTAACTCTTTCTTCACTCAAACCATACAAAAATTAAAATAAACCATTTTAGCTCATAATTACTCAATTCTTGCTTATACATCACTAAAAACAAGGTAAACGATACATAAAATATACGATATTTTTGAGAGCTTATCACTAGTCTATAAAAAATATCATACATTTTAGGATCTTAATTGTTAATAGCATAAGAATACAACCACATGGCTAATTGAATAACAAATAAACATAGAACTACTTAAACATCATTCAAAAGGAAGTATTCTATAGAAGCAAGTGAATATGACATAAATCATGAAACATAACATACCAATGCAATTGGGTACTGTTAAAACTTATTGAATAATTAATATTCTAAACTTATGGTATGATAACTCATCGAAAGTAATAAAGATAAGTTTGTCTAGAAAGGAAGTATCATTAGTTGGAGTAGTTAAGAAAGCTGCTAAATTGTGAAGCCACTACAAAAAAACCTAGCCACCAATTTGGAAAGAAAAGAAGCAAAAGAAAAAAGATAAACAAATAAGTGAATAAAGCATAAAATATTAAATAAAATAGTTAGTAGTAGTTCATAGATCTATATAAAAAGTGAAGGTTTATTGTATTCGACATATCAATTTTTATATGAAATAAATTTTAACTGCAAGAAGAAAGTTCAGAACTATTCAATAAAAATAGAACAGAGGATGCAAATATCTAACTATTTCACAAAAATAAAGAAAGAGTTATTGTATCTCCTTCCCCTATGGCACAACTTGGAAATATCATAGACTTGGAAGAAATAGGAACTTTTTTCATCGAATAATATTTACACTTATCCATAACAATATTTCCATATCTTATTAAATGACTAGGGAAAAAGTACAATTCATTCCGCAATAACACATATTTATATGTCATGCTACTCTCCAAGGTATACATTTTGCAGAAAAAATGTTCATGTGATAACGTTATAAATATTGTATATTTTATGTATCATTTACCTCGTTTTTGGTGATATATAAGTAATAATTGAGTAATTATAGGCTAAAATGGTTTATTTTGAATTTTGTAGGGTTTCAATGAAAAAAGAGTTGAAATTGATCACAAAAGTAGAGGAAAATTGCAAAATTGGAATTTGTTCACCGCGAGGAGCAATTTGGATACAGTTTGGTAGATTGAGAATAACTTTCTTGTCTAAGATCTAATTGGGGTGATTCAAGATATTTTGAAAATCTAAAACATAAAGCTACAACTTTTATGTTTTGAGTTTTTCTAAATTTGGCCTGCATCATGGTCAATTATATTTAATTGCTTTACGTTGAGTTCGAATTTTACATTCTTGCCTTTATTTTAATTTCTTCGTGATTAAATTTAGTTTAAGTTTAGTTAAAAAATCTTCATTATTTCGTCTAACTAATAAATAGGCTTGTGAACCTAATTATTCCAATAGTTTTCGTGGGAATAATCCTTACTCATCCTATATACAAACTCACCTCGTATACTTGCGAGTGTGTGGGAGTTGATTAGGATAATTAAGATTTTTTATTATTACTTGTTCATTATTTTCAAAAACCTAATCAATATTTCACCGAACATCATGTAAGACGATCTTATTAATGAAAAGGAAGAATATTTAAAAAACTTGCAACATATGTTGTGAAATCCATAACACGTAATTGAATAGCTGTTCAAAATAAACTACTCCTGCAAAATTATAAGCAAAAACTAATGTGCACAATACAATATAAATAAAAGAAAATACAGTAAAGAAGATAGGAAAACTAAATCAACAAATACGCATCAGTGTTGCAAAGAAAAGGGTTTTCTATAATTCCTATTTGGTTAGGAAATTAAGTGAATTAGTTCAGCTTATATTCTACTATTATAAGCATTTTTTGGGCAGCCTTAAGTGAGCTGCACTTGTTGTTATGTTTATTGTAAAACAGCAAAAAATGTGTTGCCCGATTGTTTGATTCTCTAAATTACTACTAAGGACAAAGGAAAATGAGAATCTCATTATTTCCTTGCTCGAATCTCTATCCTCCTAGTTCATTGATTGAAGTAATTTCTCTATCCTTCATCTCAAATGAAAACATAAGCTAATACATGTGATCAAATTATGATAGATGTCTATGCTTATCATATTGTGACATGAGATTAAGGTGCATATTCGGCATTTATCTCAACCGCACAGAAATTTGTATTTTGGTCTTGATCAATTATTAGACATGCTTAAGATCTAGTCTTGGACCAATAAGAACACCTCATTTGTAATAGGGGCTCACTCAATCGGAAAACATGTCCATCCTATTTTTCAAATATGTGGGCTTCTTATTGAAATAGCTTAGGCATGCATAATAGTTAGTTTTGATGACCAAAATAAAATTATCCATCAATCACACTTTCAACCATAAAATACAGGAGTTTCAAAAGTTTTCTACCAATGAGCCTTAAAAAAAAATTACATTTTAAACTTTATTCTTCTCATTATACTCATAATTATAGTGGATCATGTTTCTATCTCTAGATTAATTTTTGTGATTGGTATTACCACATTAACTTATGATATACTGATTTAGTTTCCTCTCTTTTAAGCCAACTTAGTATCTCTAAATCTAGATTGCTACTTTACATAAAACTTGAACTTGACTACTAAAATTCTCAATATAAATACAACTTGATTTTGATACATGATTGTCCTATTCAGTCAACGGACTACAGTGGTAATAAATGTTATTCAAATTGAAGTGCCTAATTTCAAAGTAATCAGTCAAATTTATAAGGAATCACAGTACAATCACAACCAAAATTTGGTGATGACCTTTTATATTATAGCAAAGTATCTTTTGAATATTACTGGTTCTATGTGTTTAAATTATTCAAATTTTATGTTTAGTAAACGCTAAGCAACTATTCTTAAAAACATAATTTTTTATTTCCCATTATCTGTCTCGCCTTGGTTTGAATAATTAACAAAATAGTACTTTACGGCTTGATATATAAAACATGCCACTACAAGAAAATAGAATTTTAGTCACCATGCCAAGTCGTCACAAAAAGTTAAGAAGTCGTCATTAAAATACTTTAGAGACGACGATTCAGTTCGTCACTGTGCGTGGCTAAAGGCTCGATGCTAAAGCCATATAGTGACGACAATTCAAAATCGTGACTGAATGAGTGTTTTTAGAGACGACAAATATTCGTCACAAAATAGTGACGAGTATACATAGTCACAAAAGGCACTTAAAAATGGTAACTAAATATGGCACGTTGTCACTCAATGCTATATTTTATGACGACATTTTGTGACGACCAAATGACGTCACTAAGTATGTACTCGGTCAACGAATTTGGTGACAATATTTTGTGACAACTCGTGACATGTTGGTTCGACGGTGGAGTTACTAAATAAACATTCGGTTAATATAATTAGTTACGACATTTGTGATGACAGGAGAGGAGTGACTAAATATGTGTTCAGTCAATACATTTAGTGATGACTAAAAGTAGTCACTAAATATGTGTTTGATCAACACATTTAGTGACGACTTTCTAAACTTTTTTTTGACAAGTGAAGTTGGTCACAAGTTTTTCAGACCTATAAGCAATTTTCCTTGGAAATTTAATTACTAACAATGCCAAAACCAAAAAAACACATTGACATTTTACAAAAATCCAATTGTAAAACTAAACTTATAACCTGCAAAATAGGATTTCGTTGTCATAATCACAGCCCAACAACATAATGACAGTCCAACAGCATAAAAGAGTGCCAAATAACTATAATAGTCAAGTATTTATAAGCTCCAACACCTACTAGATTACAATATCCATGTCTTCAAATATAACTAACATAAATTCAGCAGTACAAAAGAGCCAAACAAGGCCTGCAATGCTATCAAAAGCATGGGCAAGAAAAAGTTACACTTCTTCCCAAATAAGCTTGCTTGTCGGTGAGTTTCACTGCAAGATGAATCACAAGGAAAAAAGAAAATACGTTAATTAACAAATTTATTAGGTCGATTAAAGTATGATAACTAAACTTATTAAACAAATACCAAATTCAATAAACATTTGTTGAATAAGTTAAACATAAGGTTCAGACACCTATTTTTGTCCTTTAAGTTCTCCCCTATTTTCCTTTTAATTTGACTCTTAGTTTTCTTTTTAATTTCCCTTTTAATTTCTTTTTAACCTGCTTTTTGATTTTCTCTTAATTTATCCTTTAATTCTCTCTTAATTTGTCTTATGGTGTTTAATTATTATGTGTTTTATGCAATTTTGAAATACAAAGACTGAGTTTTAATATTATTAAGTCTTTAATTTTTTTTTTTTTAAAAAAAATTAATTTAAAAAAAAAAATCAGCGTGTGAACAATATTAAAACTGTTCACGCGCCGAACAAGTCAGGTTTTCATTTTCAACCCCGACAAACGAATTTCAAGTTTGCATTTGTCATCCTCGATAAATGAATTTCGGGTTCCCATTTCCATTTCTATTAACCTGATAAACGAATTTCAGGTTTGCATTTCTGCATCACCCGATAAACGAATTTTGGGTTCTCATTTTTATCTCCATTAACCTGATAAACGAATTTCAGGTTTATATTTTCACCCGATAAACGAATTTCGGGTTCTCATTTCCATCTTCATTAACCTGATAAACGAATTTCAGGTTTGAATTTTAACCTGATAAACGAATTTCGGGTTCTCATTTCCATTTTCATAACCTGATAAACGAATTTCGGGTTTGCATTTTCATTCCCGATAAACGAATTTCGAGTTTCCATTCTATTAACCTGTTCTATTAACCTGATAAACGAATTTCAGGTTTGCTTTTCTATATCAACCGATAAACAAACTTCGGCTTTCATTTCAATTTTGCATTACCCGACAAACTCACCGTTCGTGTTTTGCATTTCACTCTTGTTACCTCGATGACACAAAGTCGGGTTTACATTTTAATTTATATGTCTTTACCCCGATGACATAAAGTCGGGTTTTCATTCGTATTTACATACCCTTGCCTTGATGATACAAAGTCGGGCTTTTAATTCACATTGCTTGTTGAGTTTCATTACCAGTGGCGTTTGCATGTTATGTCAAGTTAGTTTTCTTTGTCATTCACAGCTACGTTTCATTCTAAATCCCTGTACTCCCGATAAACACAGATCGGGATTTCATTCTTGTTTTCAAGTTTCATTTATGTCTCTTATGGTTCATTTCACTGGGAGTCTTTTTATTCATTTCTTTCCCCCAATGAAGACTTTTCCGCTCTGGATGAATAGATAGACCTAATCTCCCCGGTGTGTTTGTCAATATGGTAAATTTCCTCTTTCATGACCTCATGAGCTTAATGTTGACATGTGGCAAATTTTTTTGCATGATTGGAATCATCCAGTCATGCGGTGTCTACAATCATTTGCCTAGAGTTTCTTCGATCCTCTTAGACACTCTGGCAAAGAGGGGCAAGCTGTAGACACCTATTTTTGTCTTTTAAGTTCTCCCCTATTTTTCTTTTAATTTGACTCTCAGTTTTCTTTTTAATTTCCCTTTTAATTTCTTTTTAACCTGCTTTTTTATTTTCTCTTAATTTATCCTTTAATTCTCTCTTAATTTGTCTTATGGTGTTTAATTATTATGTGTTTTATGCATTTTTGAAATACAAAGAATGAGTTTTAATATTATTAAGTTTTTAGATTTTTCAAAAACAAAAAACAAAAAAAAAATTAATTTTAAAAATAAAAAATAAAAAAAAATCAGCGCGTGAACAGTACCGTGCGTACTATTCACGCGCCGAACAGTCGACAGAGCTGTTTTGGCCACATTTTTCTCTGTGTTTTTTCACCCATTCTCACCAAATTTCAGATGCCCCATACTCCCAACATGACAAGGAATGGTATTTGACTATTTTTACACTCAATCCACCTCTTTAAAGAGAGAAAAAACAAAAAAATCAGTCTAAAGTGGAGGGGACGACATTTCTGCAGAAAAGAAAAGAGAGAAATTTTCTAAGTCTGGAAAATTTTCCAGACAGCCAACTTTGAGCAAAAATTCCAAACGATCTAAAAGTAATTAGACTAAACTCAAAGAAGCAAAGTTGTAGAGAGTACCTGGAACTACAACTTATCATTGTAAAGGTCAAGAAAAATCATTCATTTTGAGAGTCAAAAACGTGGTAGAATCAGGCTGGTGGCCAAGAAAATCTGCAGAAAAAAAAAGAGATTTTCCAAGTCTGTAAAATTTTCCAGACAGCCAACTTTGAGCAAAAATTTCGAACGATCGAAGAGGAATTAGACTAAACTCAAAGAAGAAAAGTTGTAGATAGTACCTAGATATACAACTTCTCTTTGTAAATATCAACTAAAATCATTCATTTTGAGGGTCAAAAACGTGGTAGAATCAGGCTGGTGGCCAAGAAAATCTGCAGAAAAAAAGATTTTATAAAGTTTTATAAAATTTTCCAGACAGCCAACTTTGAGCGAAAATTCCAAACGATAGAGGAGGAATTAGGCTAAACTCAAAGAATAAAAGTTGTAGAGGGTACCTGCTACTACAATTTCTCTTTGTAAAGATCAAGAAAAATCGTTCATCTGGTGGGTGAAAAACGTGGTGGAAGAAGGCCAATTCATCAACCGGAAGCTTGGAGGTGCCGAAAGCAAATTCGGCTCAAACGCACTCCAAGCCGAGGATAACCAATTACGCCGCATTCCTGAGGCTGAGGTGAGTTAAATGAGCTTTTGAATCGATTGTTTTGGTGACAAAATGCTTATCTTACTATTTTTGCATTATTTATGACTTAATTTTCATTTTTTTTATTATTTTTTTTAATTTCTTCTAAGTTACATTGAAACTGACAATAACCACCAAACTTTAATTTGATTTTTTTTTGACATTTTAATATGTTTAATTACCCTTTGATTGTAAAATTACCGTTTTGCCCTTATGAGTATTAAATTGTTAAATAACCTCTGATTTTGCACATATTTTTTGATTAGTTTATTTTGTGATGATTTTTGCTTTATATAATATTTATGATTTTTCTTACTTGTTATATGATGTGAATTTACTCTTTTGTCCTCAAATTTTGTTTAATTGAACGACTGGACATTAAATATTTGAATTAAATAATTTAGTCAAATTAATAAAGAAATCAATAATATAAAATCGGGCTAGAAGTAAACTTTGGCGTGCATGAAAAACGACTGTTTTGCCCCTTGGGAGTTAAAGGGCACTACAAGCTAAATGTGTGCAACTTTAAATTGGATCTCGGGCTAAATTTACCTGTCAATGTTTTTATTTACCATTTATTTTCATTTTCTCATTAATATGTATATATTTTTATTACTTTTAAACTATCTTAAGCACACGTACGCTACAAAGTCGGCAATAATGAATACTAAAATTGAAAAGGGAAACGTGATAAAATCATGCAACCGGTCCAACGCCGTGTAAAGTGGGTGGCCGAGGGAAATTCAAATCTATCCCAAACCTTCCCATTTTACAGCAGAATTCCCGAACTCATGTTTTTTGAATTACGTGGACCAGGAGTCAATCTAGACTAGGGTTTATTTTTTTCTTTAAATTTTGATGTATATTTGTGTCCCGGCGCACCAACACACCTAGTGGCGACTCCAATCCTGTGTTCCCTAGCTTAGATTATTTTTGTACAATTCATAGTCGCATTTAAAGCCCCGTTATGTAATAGTAAATAGGTGATTCATTTAAATTGGTAATAGTAAGTAGGTAATTTATGTTTGTAATAGTAAATAAGACTTTTGCATTTAATCACCTATTTCACGAGCACCACATTGGCGACGGTGCCGGTCCAAAAAGGTGCCGGCCAGACCGCGGGTTGTGGGGGGGTGCGACATAAGGAAAACAAAAATGATAGGCAACCAAGACAGATAAGGAACTTCTTTTTATGAGACAGACAAAAATAAGCCTAATTTTTCTTCGATTGTCTAGTATACTTACAAGTATAATGACAAGCACATAATGCTGAAAAGATATGTTGAATTACGGTTACTTTATCTAGCTATGGAAGAAAAGATTAAGGGGTGAAACAAAAACCAAATAACAAGCAAGAATTCCAGTAAAGCTAATATATATATACACACACACACATATACACAGGAGCTGAGAGAATAAATAAAGCATATCCTAGCCACTAAATTAAGCAAGATTCCTGACAGCAAAAAGCACAAAAAAACCCCAAAAACCACAACCAAATAACAGGCACGAATTCCAGTAAGGTTAATATATACACACACACAAACACATACATACATAAATACATACAGGAGTTGAGAGAGCATAAATAAAGCACACCCTAGCTACTAAATTAAGCAAGACTCTTGACAACACAAAAGCACAAAGAAACCACCCAAAAACCACTTTTGACAAGCCATGTTATGAAGCAAGCAAAATAAAAGAGTAGGTCATAATAGGATGGAAATTAGCAAATACCCTCAAAAGATTCTTAAGTTTCCTAAACTAAAAGCTCAATGAACACTTTTGGACTTAAGAAATACCCGAAAGGAGGAATTGATTGATCAAGTGCTCATGTAGACTGCTAGAGACGTCATACGTTTGGTGTTCTTCTTCTTCAACACCGAACTTCACCGGTTTATTGACAAAATTCAATTTTTGAGGTAAAGATCTCTTCTTGACCCTTTGGATCACTTACTAACAATAAAGTTTTGTAAATTTTTAAATATCTGCTGACATTAATTATCTCATCCTTCAAAATTAAGATTCATAAACTATGCAAGAACGCAAGTATTAGTAATGTCTTGGTAATTAATCAACTATACACATCATATGTAATTTGTGATAACTAATTGTTAGTATATTTATAATATTTATCTCATATTGTATAATTCTTATTCTAAACAAGGATAATCTTAATAGTACATTTAGTTTGCTAGGATTATTCTCAATAATCCACCATATTTATTTATTTATTACAATACAAATAATAATAAACAACACTATGCATGGATAGATTGAATTGAAACCAAGACTCTCTCGATCAAATTAATTGATAATTATCCATACTTAAAGAAATTATGTTCTTGGCAAGTCACCACATATCAAAATAATGAAATTATTTGTATTATTTGAAAATTGAAGACAAGAACGTATTTTCTATTATAAAAAATCCATCCATATTATAACAGTAAAATTATTAGATGTAAGCACATATAAAAGTAGTCAAATCTCTTATAAAATATATAAGTCATCCTAGTTTGACCCTGGGTCAGTAATCATGAAAAAAAATTAATATTATTTTAAAATGATGAGAAATGCCTGATATGCCATGGGAAAGGATGATTTCGTACAAATAATATTTTGCACCTGTCATTTAACATATTTCCAATAATATAATCCATTAATATAATTATTTATAGAAATCCATCTTGTTTGAGTTAACTCTCCCAATGTTCATAAATCAATTTAAATTTACTAATCAAATTGATTTAACTCATAAACTGTATCATATCTTTTTGTCTGTACAACATGTGATCACAAATTATTTGCATCTAAAACATGAACTTTTCCCAAATAAAATGATTGATTTTCAAGTCAAGAATTTCACCTAATCTACGGTTTACACATATCACGAAACACAATATCTTTTATTACCACAATATATCCGTAATAATAAATTTTCTTCGATTATTCTCAATAATCCAGAATTCACACTCTCAACATTCACACCTAATTGCTAATCGCGTTTTCCCTTTCGACTGGTCATTTGTCCTTCTTAGTATCTCGCATTTTACCTACGGTGTCTCAATTTCTCAATGACTTCTTAATACCACAGAATGCGATTGTAAATGCTGCCAATCCCCCAGGATTTGAGTATTTTAGGGGGGGAATTCTTTTATAATAAGGAGCCTGATGGATGGTTTGATAATGAAACTGAATACACCCATTCGGAATTAATTGTTGGTCTTAGTTTTTAACCACTTCCCAGTGAGTAATATTACGTTTAATAGAATTTGCTTGAGATCAAATACTAATAAGACATAAACATTCAAGTCTATCATTCACATTTGAAATCAAACTTCCAACAAACATAAAGACCAAGTATAACTTATAGTGGTCTAAATAAATGATCCATCTACAATGGAGAAAAAATATTTTTCTTCTTGTGGAGAAACCAAGTGTGTGACACATGGAAACGACTGACATGAAAGATTTTTTTTACCAATATGAGAGACCGGCTGGAAGACAATTGAACAAGGGCATGGAATTGGAAGATAATTTTGTTGTAGGGTCCGCTGAAATTTAATCCGAACATGCTATTATAAACTTTAGTTTTTATTTTTTTAAGGAATATGATTGTACACATGATACAACAAAGACTCTAGTCCTGTTGGAAGTAAAGGATACCCTTGTATTTTATGATTTTCTCCTAAGCTTGCGTGGAAAAGTGTAATTAAGTGACTAATCCTTCTTCAGCGTCACTAGGTTTTTCAATACCGGAGAAGCTATGTGGTAGGAAAATACCCAACATGCATTTGCTAATATAATTTTTTATAACAGGGATTGGTTGTTGGAATTAAGCAATGCCAAACTTAATGCTGCTCTTTGAAAATGGTTGGTAATAAACATGGGTTCTAGGTTGGTGTTAATGGCTAAAAACGTCGGACGTAACTGTGAAAAATAAAGAATGCAATAAATGAAACTAACAACCAATAGTCAATGCATTTTAAGGTTCTGTTAATTATCTTATAGTTATAATGCAAAGATTTAGATCTAAAGACATAATGCAAGCATAACTACGCAAACAAGAGTGAAGGGAAATTGAAGTTGAGGAGCACCAATTTCTACCGCATGATTAAATATCGACGAACACACAAGTTTTACCAGTATAGTTTGTGTTATAACTTTCAAAATGTTTATTTTATGTACTTTTTACAACACATACCTTATGTTATCTACAATATGCTAGGGAAAATACAATAAACTGTTATGTATGAGTAGAAAATGGTGCGTCGAAATACTGGAAAAAATGTAATAGTTGAATGATATTGGTGATCATTACTAAATGAAAGAAGGTTGTTTTTTTTAAAGCAATATGCATAACAATATGTTTAGTATATGAGTAGGCCTGTGGATTAAGGGCACATAAAGGTAGAAAATGAATATCATGAGTGATACATGTACTTGACATTGTAGATCAAAAAGGGAAAATAAATTTACGGCATTAGTCTTCGAAGGATTGTGTCTAAGGCGTTACTGGAGATTAGAAATTATTGTAAAATGTTTTGTTAAGTGAATCAATAAATGCAGCAACAAAGAATAGTGTACGTGAAGGTGGCATGGATAAAATGCATATTTTTTAGTAATATGTAGTGAACGTGTTGTTTTTGAATACATTGAATATATTTGTAATTACATATTTTGATAAGTTCATAATTGTACTATATTTTATATGTCAAATACCACGCATTTATGTGTTGTAAGCAAGATTTGAGTTATTATTGAGTTTAATTGTCTTGGTTATTCTCAGTTTTTGTAGGGTTACAGTGAAAAAGAGTAGAAAAGGATGAAAAACGATGAAAGAAGGTGTTTAGTACGAGACATGCACAAGTACGAAGTCATTCCAGACACTGTTTTATATTTCAAGCATAACTTTTGATCTTGAGCTCCGATTGAGGTGATTCAAGATGCATTGGGAAGCTAAGCGATAGATCTAAAACTTTTGTGTATACTCTTTTTTAAATAACAGAAGCATCAAGGTAAAAATTTAAGCCGAAGGTAGAGCACAATTGAGCAAGCCAGCGCACATGCGCTGGAGCTGTGCAGCGCATGTGCGCTGCGTCCAGAAGCTTCAATTCCAGAAGCAGCTCACACGCACATGCATGCTAGGATCTCTGCGCATGTGCACAGTGTACAAAACATGCCTGGAACTTACTGCCTCGCGCGCACTTGCTCGCTAGGACCTCAGGGCATGTGCACGGAGAGCAGCAGTAACGTGTTTTTGAGTTTTGTGATAGATTTCTATGTAAAAACACGTCGGCCGGTTGGATTCTTTTTCACACGATTTCACGTAATTATTTTTAGGCATTATTTGTAACCCTAAATACTCATTATAAATACCCCAAGTAGGGTGAGAAAAAGAGATCGACACTTTTTTTTTTCTTGTTGGCTAGGGTTTTTAGCAATAGAAATTCCTCTTTATTCTTTTATGGCACTTTGTGCCTAAAACCTTTTCTTGGTAGAGGGATTTGAAGCCATGGTTAATTCTACAAAGTTGTGAGACTTCTTATGCTTGAATTATTCACTTTTATCTCAAGTACTGATTATTTTTCTGCAATTAATTTTATTATTGTTCTTTTCAGCTTATTATTGCTGCAGAATATTAAGTTATTAGAATTAATCTACTGTTAGATTGTTTTAACCGTGTGTGCTTAATTCAATATGCGAACCAACTAAATTTGATAATTACTGGATTTGTGTTATTGAATTTAGGAAAATTAATCATCTAATTGGCATAACCGCGTGTGTTTATGTTTAATATTAGTGTAATTGTTCTTGTTGATCTTAAAGCTTCTATTAATTGATCTTTGGTGCGTGTCTGGGTTAAATTAATAGTTAGGGTTAATTGGATCGCGTGTTGAAAATTAACCAACTTTAGAAAGAAATAAGAATCAACTTTGAATTGGTATCCGTTCGGGTTAATTCTTCAATTAGTGATTGATATAAATTGAATTATCTTGTGTGTCAATGATCGACTAGTGAAATTGCCATGGTGGATATGACAAAAACGAAGATCTTTCTTAATTGAATTATCTTCAATTATTTTATTATTTTAGTTTTAGTTAAAAAGCATTCCAAACCCTCCCTTGTTCCATTAGCACAAAAATAACCCCCATTCTCTGTGGGATGAACTCGACTCACCACCACTATATTAGAGTTGTTAATTTTGGGTGCTTACGACGGCATTGCAACTCGACAATAGCATATCACATTGCAATCACACCAAAGTTTTGGTGCCGTTTCCGGGGAACGATTTGAATTATTTTTGTGCTATTTATTTTAGTTTTTCTTTTTCTTTCTTTTTATTATTATTCTACCACTAATTGTGTATGCCTGTGACCCGGTCTGTTGGACAAGTTAAATTTCAATTTGATCCGAAATAGAGAACTTTACACAGATTGGAAAAAAAGATACGAGAACGACAATTAGGGGAAGAAAATTTGTTTAATTATATCTTTGCAGGTGAACAGGAACAGGAAGAGTCTAACATGGCGCAATGCACTTTGAGAGAATTAGCCGCGCACACTTTGAACCAACAACCCTTATGCATTACTTATCCAGATTTAGATGCTAATGTTACATTTGAATTGAAATCTGGACTAATCCATTTATTACCTTCTTTTCATGGATTGCCAGGTGAAGATCCAAACAAGCATCTTAAGGAGTTCCATGTGGTTTGCACAAGTATGAGACCCACCGGGGTGTCAGAGAAGCATGTCAAATTAAAAGCATTTCCGTTCTCACTCAAGGATGAGGCAAAGGATTGGCTGCTATTCGAATTTGCCTTCGGGTAGTATCACAACTTGGGAGCAAATGAATAGGCTACTCTTGGCTAAGTACTTTCCAGCTTCTCGTACTGCAAATATTCGCAAGGAAATTTGTAGAATAAGGCAGTTCAATGAAGAATTTTTGTACGAGTATTGGGCTTCAAGAAATTGTGTGCAAGATGTCCGCACCATCAGATAAGTGACTCCTTACTCATTCAATATTTTTATGAAGAGTTGTTGCCCAATGAAAGGAACATGGTCGACGTCGCAAGTGGTGGGGCTTTAGACAATTTGACCAGTGACGCTGCTCGTGAGCTTATATCGAATATGGCCGCTCGCTCTCAAAAGTTTGGGACACAACGTGATCAACCTCTCAAGCGTGTAAATGAGGTAAATGTTTCTTCATTAGAACAACAAATGGCTAGTTTAACCTCTTTTGTTCTACAGTTAGCTTCAGGTATTGCACCGACTGCACAACTATGTGGTATTTGCTCAATTGAGGGACACTCAACAGATGGGATGTGTCCCACATTACAAGATGAAGGTCAAGAGCAAATAAACACAGTCAGAGGATTCCTAGGGCAGCCACGAAAAATTTATGATCTCTACTCAAACACTTACAATCCTGGATGGAGGGATCATCCTAACTTGAGATATGGAACCAAGCCCAAAATCTGTCTCAACAAAATCGGCAGAACTTCCAACAATACAGGCCGCCATTCGCTCAGAGACAACAAGCAAATTTGAATAATCAATCTAGTAAGTCTATAGAGGAACGACTGAGTATTCTAACCGATAAAACTATTCAATTTCAGCAGGACACCAAAGCCAGTATTCAGTAGTTGCAGCAGTAGATGGGACAAATGGCCACTGCGATTAGTAGGTTGGAAACGCAAAGCTTCGGGAAGTTGCCGTCTCAAACTATTATCAACCCCAAGGAGAATGTGAGCGCAATTACATTGAGGAGTGGTAAAGAGGTTGATGTGTGCGAAAAATAGTTCCTGAACATATGGAGGCTGAGAATCTTGAATGAAGAAGACCACAGTCGAAAAAAAGGTTGAACCATGTGAGAAGAAAAGCAGCGGCAGTGAAGATAAAAGTGTTCCTGTATGGACCGAAGATAAGCCCAAACCCCCATTCCCCGAGGCATTGAAAGAGTTTTCAAAGAAGGATACTGACAAAGAGCTATACGAGACTTTTCGTAAGTGCGAGGTAAATATTCCCTTATTAGATGCTATTAAACAAATACCTTGCTATTCTAAGTTTTTGAAGGAGTTGTGTTCCCATAAAAGAAAGAAAAAAGAGAAGAAAGTTAGAAAGGTAGAGGTGGGAAGAAATGTATCGTCAATAATTCAAAAATCCCTACCCGAAAAGCGCAAGGACCCAGGTATGTTCTCTGTTCCTTGCAAGATAGGCAATACATACTTGGAAAAGGCCATGCTGGATTTAGGTGCATCTATTAATGTAATGCCATATTCTGTGTATGATGCATTGAAAATCGAACCATTAAGCAAAACTGGTATTGTAATTCAGTTGGCTGATATTCAAGATCTTTGGCCTATCCTAAGGGAATCATAGAGGATATTCCAGTTCAAGTGGGAAGTCTAGTTTTTCCTGCTGATTTTTATGTGTTAGAAATGGAACAAGGTGATTCTAATGCTCATATTTTGTTAGGAAGACCATTTCTAGCTACTTCCCAAATTAAGATAGATGTTCTTAAATGCAATCTTAGTATGGAATTTGCAGATAAAATTGTTAACTTTAGCATTTATGATGATGTTGATCCATCTGACCATACTAAACTTGTTTCTGTAATTGATGTGTGTAAGCCTCCAATACAGGAAATTCATGAGCATACGAATAATCAGGAGGTGGACACTAACCATGAGGAAAATCTCAAGGAAAAGAACAACGACTTGTTGCAACAAACAAGTAATGAAAGTCCTAATGCTTTTCCACTTTCTAACAAGAAATTGAAATTATCTGTTGTGCAGGGAACAATTTCAGATTATAATTGCCTTCCTGGTCATCTTAAGTACATATTTTTAAAGGAAATCATAAGGAGAGGGTGATAATCTCAAGTCAATTTAGCAAGTCGCAAGAAGAGCAACTTGTTCGGGTCCTACAAGAGCAATGGAGAATGAATCCATCATTTTTGAGAATAGTGAAGCGGAAGATTCTTGGACTCCTCCACATTGGAGTAACTTGATTGATTGGTAAAAGAACATCAATTCGAGCCAACGACAGTAAACAAAGGCGCTGCATGGGAGGCAACCCATGTCCATATCAATTTTATTCTGTTATTTAATTTTTGCAACTTTATTTTTACTTATTTTCAAGGATTCAGATTTTAGTTTTGTTGTTAATTGGGAAATCAATTGCATTAAGAGGCTTAAATGATAAAAGAGATCTTTGATAGGGTTATATCTTATAAGGGTATTAACAAAATTAAATTAAATTATTATTTTGCCTTCAGCACACATGCGCGCTCCAGGTTCCGCGTATGTGCTCTGAACCACCCTTTTTAAAATTGGCCCTCTACCTCACGCGCACATGAGCATCTCAAACCTCCGCACATGTGCGCGAAGTCGATAAACCATCAGAGTCTCTGCCTCGTGCGCACATGCACTCTGAAGAAGCTGCGCACGTGTGCGCAAGGAGATAAAAGAGAGGAACCGTTCCTTATTCCCTCATTCTTCACATTCCTCTTCTATTTCAACTTCCTCTCAAAACCCCAAAATCGCCCACTTTTAGATCATTAAAAACCACCCCAATTCCATCAATTTTACACCCAAATTTCTTCTTTTTTCAAGAACAATCAAATCAAGGTATGAATTTCTCTTTCTTTTTACAATTTTTTTTATGGGTTTCAATTAATTTTCTAGAATATCTAGAGTCTTTTTATGCTTTGAATTGATGTAATCTCCTAGATATTGATCTTAAAACATAAATTTGGTGTGATTTTTGTGGGGATTTTGATTGAGGATGGATTGCATGTTCATAATATATCCACAATTTTCCGCTTTCTTTATGCAATTATGCCCCAATGACTAAAAATGTTCAAACGATTTTATACAAGGCATTGATGCATGAATTTAATCCCTAGGCCATTGATTATGCCATGTGAATTCTATCTAATTGGTTTTCATGCATAGAAATGTTCATACATTACATATAAGTCTTAGTTTTAGACATTATTTTGTTTGAATTTTCATGTATAATCTAAGGCTTATGTTTTGGGGGAATGGCCTTTATGTAAGTGTGGGGTGTTGTTTGTTTTTTTGGGAGTTATGATACTTGTTTATGTTTTATAGGAATGGGAAGAGCAGCCAAGAAAACAGCCACAGGCAAGGGTACCGGAGAATCTTCATCATCCGGGACTACACAATCAAGGATTGGTGGCTGTTTACGTTTCTTAATGGCGGCTGCCAATAAAAGTATGATGATGATATCTCTAAGCAGGCTGTAATAAAGGAAAGAGGTATTCAAGTTCCGTAAGCAGGAGTGTCAGAAATAAAGTTAACTATTTGCAATCGTGGATGGGAGCTTCTCACTTCAACTCCCATCGATGTCGTCCTTCCGGTATGAGGGTGCGTGAATTCTATTCTAACTTTGATCGTTGTAGCTCCACCAGGGTCTATGTATGGGGAAAGGAAGTGGATATCTCTGCCACCGAAATCAATAGAATTTTGAAGGTCAATCGTGTTCGCAACGATAAATGGCCTAACACCCGTAATGCCAATATACAGCTTCAACAAATCTCCACTGTTCTGTGTGACGGGGATGTGAATTGGACCTTTACGGCGGATGGCAGGGCGGCTCGGCATTTCCACGTGAATAAACTTAAGCCAGCATGATTTGTTTGGTTTAAATTCATTTGTAGCCGCCTTCTACCGGTAAACCATCTTACCCATGTCACTATGGAACGGGCTAAATTGCTATTTTGTATTGCTACTGGGAAAGCCATTGATGTGGGTCAGCTCATTTATCAACAAATTTGTTACTCCGCTACTAGTCGGCTACCAGGATTGTGGTTTCCCCATCTGATTACGACACTATGCTTGGAAAGTGGGGTGCCGATTGAGCCTTCTGAGGATAAGAAAAATTGAGGCCAAGCCAGATGATTGCAATGGAAGGTCTATGAGGTCCGGTTAAACATACTAGAGCCTAAGCTTCTACATCACAAGTGGAGGAAGCCGATGATTCGGATGACGAGCCAGTACCTGCTCCTCCACAGTCTCAGGAGGACCTTCTACATCAGATCTTGGCTGAACAACAGCGGATGAGCCACCGTTTTGATTCATTTATGCACTATCAGTTTACGTGGCAACAGACAATGGAGGCTAGTCAGATGGCCAGAGATCGGGGCGAGGACCCTTCAACATTACCACCCTTTCCACCTTTTCCGCAGGATTTGGGGCCCCATGCTCCTTGAGTTCTTATGCCCTATATATTGGGCCGTTTTCGTTGCTAGTTATTGAATTGATTTCCTAGACAATTCGAGAAGTTATTTTATTCGACATTTATTTTCGTTGGTTAGGTTTTATTTTAGTTAGTTAACTTACTTTTCGTTAGGTTTCTTTTCGTTATTTTGGTTATGATATTCCCTTAAGGGAGTAAGTCCTTTGATTATTGTAGGATTATTTTCTACCATATTTTTGTTTTTCTTAATATCTCAAGGGAATTATTTATTTGTTTTGTTTTGTTTTGTTAGTGTTATCCAACTTTCTTTCGCGACAAAGGGTTATTTATAGCCGATACTGTTTCAAACGCGAATTAAATCCAGAGAAGCTTTTCTTATTCCCATTTTATGCTTTTATTTTTGCATTGAGGACAATGCCTAGTTTTAAGTGTGGGGTTGCGCGCATGTGCGCGCGAGGCAGTAAGTTCCAGGCGTGTTTTGTATGCTGCACACATGCACAGAGATCCTAGCGCGCATATGCCCGCGAGCTGCTTCTGGAATTGAAGCTTCTGGACGCAGCTCACATACGCTGCACAGCTCCAACGCATGTGCGCTGGCTTCCTCAATTGTGCTCTACCTTCGGCTTTGATTTTCACCTTGATGCTTCAGTTATTTGAAAAAGTGTTAATCACGAAAGTTGTAGTGTAATCTATCCCTTAGTTTCCCAATCCATCTTGAATCACCTCAATCACAACTTAGGATCAAAAGTTATGATTGAAATACAAAACAGTGTCTGGAATGACTTCGTACTTGTGCATGTCTAGTACTAAACATTTTCTTTCGTCGTTTTGCATTCTTTTCAACTCTTTTTCACTGTAACCCTACAAAAACTGAGAATAACCAAATTAAGCTAAATAATAACTCAAATCTTGCTTACAACACATAAACGCGTGGCATTTGACATATAAAATATAGTACAATTATGAACTTATATTTGTAAACATTCAATGATATTTTTTATATGGAAAAACACAAATAATTTCATGGAATATAATGCCAATGGATTTGATTGAGCCCCAACCTGCCTTCAAACCAAGGAACCGCAAATTATCAGTGTTTATGAAGAAGATATTAATGACCATGCAAACCCTAATGATAGGTAGACTTCGTGCATAGATGATTTGGATTATGATGAAGTCATGAACATGATGAGGCATTTGAATCAATTGAAGATGTTGAGTTCTTCTATCTGTTATATGTCAGAGCCATAGGGTTTGGGATTAGGAAAAGTGATATAAACTACTATGAGGGTGGTGAAGCAAGATATAGAAAATGGTACTACTATAATCAGGGTGAAAGGGATGAGCATTTGGCTAAATTTAGACAATAGGAAATGGTAAACAAAGGTAATTACTATGGTGAATTGCAAAGAATGCTTTCAAATAAACAATGATATTAGTTTGGCAAAATTTGTTGTCACAAAGTTTTCAAGAGAGCACAACCACCCTTTAGCGACACCTTTAGTAGTGCATTTCTTGAGGTCGCACATAAGTGTTTTAGATGCTGATTACACTCAAGTGCATGCATCTCATCGAGTAGGTACAAGGATAAGCCAGATAATTAAATTATTTATGTTGCAAGCTGGGGGTTATGACAAAATAAATTTTTAGAAAAAATATTTGAATAATAGGATGCAAATGGAAAGTATTAGGGAAGTTATATCGAACGGGGATGCCAGAGGAGCATTAGCTTACATGCCAAACAAAAAGGACATGAGATGGAACTTTTATTATAAGTATACTACTAATTCAGAAAGCAGAATAACAAGGTTGTTTTGGGCTAATACCCAATCTATCTTATACTATAATTGTTTTGGTGATATATTATGTTTGCTTATGCAACTATATAACCAATGATTATAAATGGCCCTTGGTTGTATTATGCGAAGTTAATAATCAATTTTCCACAAACATATTTTCTTACACTTTTTTGGCAAGGAAACGAGAGGATTCATACGACTGGGTACTAAGAATTTGTTAGAGGCGAATGATGGTAAGAAGCCATTTTCTATTGTGACGAACACTAATCGCGCTATAAGAAGGGTTATTACGCAAGTTTTATTGGATGCGAGGCACAGGATATCTTCTTGGCACCTTGTGCGAAAGGTAAACACCAATCTTGGCAAACAATTACGGAGGGCTTTAGTGCATGCATGTATAACGACTAGTCTCATCACACCCAAAAGGTTTGAGTAAGAATAGTTCAAACCGGTGCAGGAATATGGATAAGAAACAACGATTGGGTGCAAACCACCCACGATAGGCAGGAGTTATGGGCAGTTTCATTCCTAGAAGGCATTTTTTTGTTGGGATGAAGAACGTGCAGAGATGTTAGAAAATGAATGATATTCTGAAAATTCACTTTACTAGAAAATCGAAGTTATTAGAATTTGTTAGGGCATTTGACTTGATGATTGTTGCACAAAGACACAAAAAAAAAAAAAAGAAATTGACTGCAAAAACTGAGAATATAAGTTTGCTATTAGCCACTGAAATCTCATGGTTAGAGGAGCATGCCATTGAGGTATACAAAGGGAAAATATTTCTCATCGTAATAAATGAGATGAAAATGTAGGGTTGTGCAACATGTATGATCATTTAGTTGATGGAATTAAGAAAATGCACTTTGTTGAACATGTTAATACAAGACTAGGTGGTGAGTGTAGCAAACAAACAATCTGATGGGGAACTTAAATGCTCATGCATGTAGATTGAGAGTCTTTTGTTAGCATTTAGCCACATGTTTGAAGTCATGTTGCTCGGGCAACTGCAAAGAATTCCAAAAGCATATATAATGAAAAAGGTGGACCAGGAAGAAATGATATGAAGCGGTACCAGTTGTAGAAAATATTTGTGATTGGGCAACTGAGATGGCAAGATACAGGACTGTGGTCGATAATTGCAAAACAATGTGCTATTATGCCTCAAAATGCAGTAATGGTTGCTAGCGATTGAAAGACGTCATTCACAAAGAAACACCCTTGTTGAAGAATATGTGGGAACAAAATGCATCAACAGGATACCAATCGATTGGCAACTAGATAGTTCATGGTATTCATGATCTAGAGAGAATGAGAGCTACGGAGAGACAACAGAAGACAACCAAAGAAAAAGTAGCCACACAACCAATACAAAAATTGTGGGTAAGATGTTATTGTTTTTTGTTATACAAAAATTGTTTTCTCGTACTGTTTAATAAAAAATAAAATTATATGCTAGACTATGTGATGGACACAACCTTAGGACATGTAGAGTACCTTCTTGCAACATGGGATTTGATTAATTAGTTGGTAGTGGTAATTTCCACTATAGCCAAGGCGAGTCTGAAGAACATTCACATGAAGCTTAGGAATTGGCATAAGTTATGGTTTTAGAAATCCAGTAATGGATCCTTCATCCTCATCAAGCCAAAGAAGTATGCATTAGAATTGTCACGATACAAAATTTGTTAGTTATGATATAATTTAACATACTAGTTTTGTTCAATTCATGTAATAAGGCATGTTTTGAGGCTATAATATCAACTTTTTGCTACCGTAGTAATTTGGTGTAGTGGTTTGGAGCAACAACTATAGAAATCACAATAGATTGAGCCAAAGTATGAACATGCAAGATACTTCTTGGGAGGTAATTTGATCTTTCCCATATTAACCAGTTTGGCTTCTTGGGGTTTAGGGTGCAAATAATTATATATTGCCAGTTATTGTGACAAGCAGGGATTTTATTTCGACAGCATGCATGGCATGAACAATGATGGACATCATAACTGGTTCCTTTGGTAACTCTTCGCTAAAGAGTACACAGTATTTGTGTGATGAATGACAAAGACTATGTAATAGGCATTTATACTCTCATTCAATGTTTCAACTTGAGATTATAATCCCTAATCGAGGTAAAAGCAAGGTCTTCATTTCACTTGTCTAGTTTTTGAAGACGACTAGAATGGTTTAAATATTTTTTTGAACAAGTAATGGTTAAAGATATGCACAGACAATTTGGTAACGATTTGATTTTCATTCTGTTAGGGCTAATATGATTGAGTTGTTTTTATTTTGGATTCTATTTCATGTTGCCCAGTCCTGTGGGTGTACTTACTTATGGTCTATTTTTTATTGTTTTGGTATAGGTAGTGTACTAAATCCATGTTCCATGCATATAGCCCACCATTGGAAATCCCATAAAAATGTATGGGCATCAAAACATACCAATAATTGGGATTTATGAACATGAAATACAGTAGCATTATTCTAAAGGGTAAAATGCAGTAAACCCCCTAAACTAAAGGTGAGTAACATATTGCCCCCATAAACACTACAAGAAAATTGCAAATTTCATGCGGATTTTTGCTGCGGATTTTTTCCCTAGGAATTATATACGGATTTTACTGCAAATTTTAGTTTTCACGGTTTGGGATTAAAATTTTGCTACAGATTAAAAAATCCGCATCAAAATCCGCAGATAACAGTCCCTCAATAAAGCGGGAACGTATTATTTACAAAAATCGAAGGAAAAATTAAGGACAATAGCAAATTTGCTGCGGAATATATTTCCGCAGGAAATTTGCTGCGGAATTAAATTTCCTCAGCAAACTTGCTGCGGAATTAAATGTCCGCAGCATACTTGCTGCGGAATTAATTTTCCTCAGCAAGTGTGCTGCGGAATTTAAAGTTAATTTCCGCAGCAAATTTGCTGCAGAAATTCCTACGGAAATAATAATTCCGCAGGAAAATTCAATTTACAGTGCAGAAAACCCAGCATATTTTGGACAGATCTAATCGGGAAAAAATTACTTTTCCTCTCCATTTCCTGCACCACCAGCCACCATTCACCCTCCACCTTCCTTCCAACTACCATCCATTATTTCCAAACCTAAATTTCATCCCTTCTTCCTCATTTCTTTCTCTCCTCAAGCAATTTTTCTCCATCCTTCCTCTTGAAGAAGCCGCGTGAACTTGGTGTTCATCTTGGATTCGATTTGTCCAGCCACCATCTCCTCTAGCTGCAACCGTGCACATCCTCAACCATTTCCAAGGTGATTGATTGATCTACCATTTCAATTTTTGTTCTTTTATCTATTTTTTTTTTTTCAGCTGTAGAAGACAGGTGGAGAATGACAGGTATGATTTTTGCTATTATATTTTTGTAGTTTTATTTTTATTTTTATTTTTATTTTTATTTTTATTTTGTTTGTTATCGTATAGATTTTTGCTATGTTATTTTGATTTTTTTTATCCCTAATTTCTGTAGAATTTTTGCTATAATTTTTGCATTTTTATTTTTATTTTTATTTTTATTTATTTTTTATTTTTTTTATTTTGTTTGGTATCGTATAGATTTTTGTTGTGTTCTTATACATTTTTTTTTCAACTGTTTGTTATCCATAATTTGTCGAGGATTTTTGCTATGTTATTTTCAATTTATTTCATATAATGACAATATTTAACACCTATACTATCATATACTAAATTTTTACTATAATAAGCAAGTGGAAAATTTTGATGAAATTATATTCTTATATTTGTCTAGAAATTAATTGTTTAACAAGAGACTAAGTAAGTCATTAGTTTGGTTAGGCAAAATAATCGTTTTTTGCATTTCTCTACAAGGACATTTCTTATACACATCTAGATGTGTATGGAGGGTTTGGTGGGTTTATAAATTTTGCTTGTCAACAACCAAAATATTTAATCGAGGAGTTATTAGATGTGTGCTGTGAAGTGCATAAATGAGCTACACCATGTCCCTGATATGGTGAATGTTCATGTGTCTGAGGAAAGGTTATACACATCTAGATACTGGTATAAGAGATCAGATCGGGGAACCTGCAGCATCATAAACCATGCCCTGATAGCTATTGACATGTTTCACCGATGGAAGGGGTCATTTTCACATGTATTCGGGCAAGCGAGTGGGCCTTCTACTGGCCGTTATGAACATGTCAATAGCTATCAGGGCATGGTTTATGATGCTGCAGGTTTAGGATCTAGTCAAGAAGGTGAACAAAATGTAGAGGAACCTCCAAATATAGATTCTGCTAGGTTCTATGAGATGTTGAATCTAGCTCAAGAACCATTATGGCCTGGATGTGAGACGCATTCAGTGTTGTTTGTCATTTGTGAGGATGATTCGCCTGAGTTTAAAATCTGATTACAATATGTCCCATGGATGTTTTGATGGCATGGCACAACTAATGAATGAAGTTTTCCTTCGTCAAATAAGATTCCTTCTGATTTTTATAGGGCAAAAAAACTAGTAGCAGGATTGGGTCTTACGAGCAAAAAATTTGATTGCTGCATTAATGGATGCATGCTGTATTGGAAGCATGATAGGGACTTGATGGAATGTAAGTTTTGCTATGAACCTCGTTATAAAGAGCGTAGAAGTCGTAAACATAATTGCAAAGAGGTGGCACGTAAAAAGATGCATTATTTGCCTCTCATTCCACGACTTCAACGCTTATATGCTTCAGAGACCACTACAAGGCATATGAGGTGGCACCAGGAAAATCGAAGGGAGGAAGGTGTATTATGTCACCCGTCTGATAGAGCGGCATGGAAGCATTTTGATCGCACTTATCCTGAATTTGCTTCTGAGCCTCGAAATATTAGACTTGGGTTGTGTTCTGATGGGTTTACTGTCCCTTTAGCCAATCTGCAACACCTTACTCTTGCTGGCCCGTAATTGTTACTCCGTATAATGTTTCGCCTGAACTGTGCATGACTTTCCCTTTCATGTGTCATAATCGTGCAGTTTGTAGCCATGAAATCCTCAATCATTGCATTAAAATGTATTTACAAGTCTCATAGATGAGTTGCAACAATTGTGGAACGATGGGGTCAGGACTTATGATGCATATAAAAAATAGAATTTCGTAATGCGTGCCTCATTGATGTGGACAATTGGAGACTTCCCCATGCATATGGCATGTTAGCAGGATGGAGTACGGCTGGAAAACTGGCATGCCCTAAGTCTGTCTCTTATACACATCTAGATGTGTATAAGAGACAGCTATCAGTTAATTCTGGGTAGGTAACAAACTTTCTCCAATAGTCTGAACCCTGATCATACTTCGGAGAAGGAATACAAATGACTTCTTAAGAGGAAAGAAAGAACGTTCTATTCCTCCTCCGAGGTTGAATGGGGACCAACTATGGGAGGGCAAAGTTTGTTACCTACCCAGAATAACTGATAGTGGTCAGCAGGTTCGCTTTGCTGGATACACATCTTTTCAATGTGCAAGACAAAAAGAAGCATATTTTGGGACCTGCCTTATGAGGTTATTTAACCTCATATTGTATAATCCTCTTAAAACACATCTAGATATCTCATAAGATGGAATTGTTTTCCATACTGTTATGGACAACAAATCAAAAACCAAGGACAACGTAAAATCAAGACTGGACTTGCCAATTTATGCTCGTCGTCCGGAGTTGCATTTGGAACAGCTTGCCACTGGGAGCTTGAGGAAGCCTAAAGCCAAATTTTGTTTAACTCGAACCCAAAGGGATGATGTCTCCTATAGGTACTGTACCTGTCTCTTATACACATCTAGATGTGTATAAGAACAGGTGCTAGATGTGTGATATAAGATTAGAGTGGGGATTAACAAGTTTTTTGATATGAAACGTCATCTTAGCCAAGTGGTAATGCAGTGTCTTCTTCCAATGGCATTGTGTGCACTTCCTGATGGGATATTGAATCCAATTATAGAATTGAGCCAATTCTTTAGGGATTTGTGTGCAACAGTTTTGCGGGAAGATCACCTACTAAGAATGGAACAAAACATTCCTATCATATTATGCAAACTTGAACGCATCTTTCCACCATCATATTTTGACTCAATGGAGCACTTGCCAATTCATTTACCATATGAAGCAAGTATAGGTGGCCCTGTCCAATATCGATGGATGTATCCGTTTGAAAGGTAACCAACCACTTATTAATTTATTGTCAGATTTGAAAACCATTCTTCAAACAAATTTGCTCACGATTATAAGAATTTTTTTGAAATGTAGGTTTCTCAACAAGATTAAAAAGACTGTGAAGAACAAAGCTCATGTAGAAGGGTCTATATTTGAAGCATATTTAGCTCAAGAAATAGCTTACTTTAGTTCACATTACTTTGAGCCACATGTACTCTATAGTAGACATAGAGTTCAGCGCAATGACGATGGTGTTGTCAATGAGCTGAAAGGCAATCAACCCTTTCAATCTTCAATTTTCCTGGGCGTACAGCTGGTAAGGGCACAACTCGATGGCTAAGTGATAAAGAATTACAAGCTGCCCACTTACATGTTCTATTATATGATATATGATAGGCCATGACTGAAGGTAGAGAAACGTACAACAGTGGAGTGTGTGTTAGGGGCACAGGACAAGGCTCAGGTTGCAATGACTATTACGGTGTCCTCAAAGAGATTCTTGAATTGGAGTGGCCAGGACAACCAATAAAGAATCTAATATTATTCAACTGTGAGTGGTTTGATACATCTCCGCTTGGTGTGAAAGTTCATGACAAGTATGGAATTATTGAGGTGAAGAAAAATCGAAAATACGCAAAGTTTGACCTATTTATTTTTGCTGCAATGGCAACACAAGTTTATTACTGCCCTTATCCTGGAAAAGAAATTGGCAAAAGTGATTGGTGGGTGGTTATTAAAAATAAGCCAAACGCATTGTGGATCCAAACCCATCAGCTGTCTCTTATACAGGCTATCTAGATGTGTATAAGAGACATCTTGATCTGTACCCAATCGACCAACTGCACGATCTTCCTGAACATGATGGTGAAGAAGTTGATTTAGGTTCCCTAGGAGGCAGTTAAGGGAAGAGGAAGAGGAAGAGGAAGAGGAAGAGGAAGAGGAAGAGGAAGACGAAGAGGAAGAGGAAGAGGAAGAGGAAGAGGAAGAGGAAGAGGAAGAGGAAGACGAAGAGGAAGAGGAAGAGGAAGACGAAGAGGAAGAGGAAGACGGAGAGGAAGAGCAAGACGAAGAGGAAGAGGAAGGCGAAGGCGAAGGCGAAGGCGACGAATAGTAGATCCATAAGTATCCTAATAGTTATATAAGAAGAATAATTTTTGTACAAGAATAATTATTTTTTGCATTTATATTCTTTTATGGTTTGAATGAGGGATTTGTTCATGTTATTTTTCCAATATTGCTTACATTGGTGCCATGTGAATTTGTCTTGCATATTCATGTAATTTTTCAAGAATCCTTATATTATTGCTATGTGATTTTGTATTTGAATTAATCAATATCTTACTTGGTTTCATTGGATGTTGTAGATGGAACATGCAGGAGATCAAGGAGGAGTGATTTGCCATACTCCCAAGCATCACAAACTCAACAAACAAATACCCACATTCCTGAGTTAATCCCCATTGCTAACCTTCGTGTCATGTGTCTTGCTAGTCCATCCACATCTCAACAAAATCCT
The DNA here is from genome assembly GCA_025175665.1 of Cinchona pubescens. Classification (NCBI taxonomy): domain Eukaryota; kingdom Viridiplantae; phylum Streptophyta; class Magnoliopsida; order Gentianales; family Rubiaceae; genus Cinchona; species Cinchona pubescens. Next base: position 1,579,700 of record JANKKI010000027.1, on the reverse strand, counting down.
CAAGCTCAACAAATCCATCAACCTCTCATTCATCAAGCTCAGAGCAATCCCTTATTCGTATCCTCTCCGGCTGGTGGCCTTCATACAGCTTGTTGTTCTTCTAGATGCCGTTGAGATGTGGATGGACTATTGATTTGGATAGAGCCCGATGGAGATTAGTTAATATTATTCATAATAAATATAAAATTGTGATTTAATTGCTTACCCTAAGATAACGTGTTGTATTAATCTTGTTTGCTTGCAAACTAGGTTTTGCTTCACAAACCAGCAATTGAGGTGGATACGACTAGCAAGACACATGACACCAAGTTTGAAGATGAGGCTGGCACAGATGCTACAAAAAGTCCGAAAAGATGGTAGAAAACCATCTTGGATGGGGGATAGTGCATGGGCAAATCTGAATAAATATTGGCAGTCCCAAGAGTTCAAACAAAAATCAGACCAAAATAAGAAGAACCGAGATTCCAATGCAGGTGCATCACTTCATTGATGCCTTTTTATACCACACAGAGTGCATTTCAAGAAAATGGTAATACTAATTAATTTCTTGTACTTTTAATACTTCATTATATTACAATGCCTTTGTTATTGATGACTTGAAAATAAATATTTATTTCTAATATTTACAGAAGGCTTTGAGGGGTGCACTATCCCCCACTGTCTCTTATACACATCTATATGTGTATCTCAATAACATAAGCAGCATTGGAAATATAATGAAGACTTTATGACTTACATAAGACAGCTATAAGGCCAGATGTGTATATCGAGACAGGATATAATTGATGAATCCTGTCTCTTATACACATCTAGATGTGTATAAGACAACAGTTGTCATAGAGAACTTTGAGAAGAAAAAGGCTGAAATATCTTCTCAAAGTACTTGTTGAGAATGATAATATGTCTTCGATGGTTCTCAACACTCACAACATCTGCCATCTGATTTGGATATTTGGTATGACGCCGTAGGAGGAAAAAAGAAAGGCAGAGTTTCTGGGCTTGGTTCTTTAGGTAGGACCATGATGGGTTATTCGTCAAGACCTTCACACCCATACGACCTACCTGAGGATGTTAATGAGCTTGATTCTTTGAGCACAGTCCACTTCCTTAGTGCAGAACTACAAGCCCAAGTAGAAAGGGAGAGATTGGAAAAGGAAGAAATGAAGAAAGAGCAAGCTTCACTACAAGCCCAACTGTCTGAAACGAGAAGCCAGTTGAATATTTTGATGGAGCGATTGGTCGATCTGGGATCTTCTCTCAATCATTCCCCACCCCTTGATGCAGATGGTAGCTCGGATGATTAGATTGTATTTGGTTGTTTATTTAGATAACTAAATGCTATATATGTATTGTATTTGAATTTGTTTCGTCGAATTGTTTTTTGAGATGAAATTGCTCGAATATGACATGATGATCACTGCGAATTGTTTTTTGTGATGAAATTGCTGGAATGTGGCATGATGGTACAGGGGGATGAAAAAACCAAACAATTCTAACAAAAATTTTCTGTGAAAATTATTTGGGGATTTTGCTGCGGAAAATATATGGGGATTTTGCTAGGGATTTTGCTGTGAAAATTATATGGGGAATTTGCTGGGGATATTTGCTAGGGATTTTCCTACGGAAATTATATAGGGATTTTGCTGCGGAAATTATATGGGGAATTTGCTAGGGATTTTTGCTAGGGATTTTGCTGCGGAAATTTACACAGGGATAATTTCCGCAGCAATATCCCCATCAAAAACCCTTGCACCTGACGAAATTTTTGCACATCTAGATGTGTATAAGAGACAGAAATAGCATTCGCAGACAAATTCCCCATCAAATTTTCTGCGGATTTTATAATCCGCAGCAAATTATTATCCACGGCCTTTTACCCGCGGATTATTTTTGGCACCAAAATCCGCAGAAAGTCTTGTTTGCTGCGGATTTTTCATTATAATCCGCAGCAAAATCCGCATGAAAACATCAATTTTCTTGTAGTGAAACTTTTGATTGAATAAATTACGCTCTTAAACCCTTTTAACCCCTAGTCGAGCCTAATTATTGAGCTGAGTAAAGATGAAAGCAATGGATTGACTTGACCTGTTGAATTTGACTCAAAGTTAATTAAGTAATCGACTTATCGACTCGACTTTTTATAAATCAATTTTCAAGTCAAATTATCAGACGAATAATTTGAGCACTTTATAATTTTTTAATAACTAAATATACTAATAACTGATAATATTCTTACTTCTTAATACTTAAATATCTTTTCATGTATAACTGTGAGTTATTAATGTAATACATCACAATGTGTAGAATTTATGTACATATATATTTATATAAGTATACAACCTATTAATGTAATGCATTTGTTTCAATGACTAATTAAATGTATTACTAATTTAATTTTAATTTATATAGAGAATATAATTAAGAACTAAGTAATTATATACTATTATTGAAAAATCTACATATGTATACATACATGTTGTGATGTTCGTATAAAGTCTAAAGTCAAGTAATATCTATATATGTAGACATAAATGTATTTTGCTTGTATTAATTACGAATTTATATACTTTGATTTAATGTCTATTTTAATTATGTCATATTTTGAATTTGTGGAGTGATATTACGTAATATCTTGCATTTGTGGTAACTCACAATGATATTATATCATATTTTTAATTTGGAATTTGACTCGTTTGACTTGTTCGACTTACCGAACGAATAAGTTAAATTAAAATGACTTGATTTTAATTGATTTTGGATATATATGACTTCACTTTGAGTTTTGGAATAATTACATTGGTTTTCTTTTCTTTTTAAAAAGAGAATCTATAGTGGATCTTCATCTACCCCTATAGTGACTTGAACCCATGATCTTGGTCATAGAGAAAGTGTACTCTTACTATTTGAGTTACACCTCATTGTCTAGAATATTTAAATTTGTTTTATATAGCTTAGTGACCAAATTATAGTAATTACCACAGGTCTATGACCGATGCTAATCATGAAATTTACTAAGGGTTAAATTCAAGCATATAATAATTTCCACAGGTCTATGACCGATGCTGATCATGAAATTTACTAAGGGTTAAATTCAAGCGTAATCCAATCAAGTGCTCATGTAAAAAAGTTGTGCATTACACTTATGTCTGGAACAACTGTAATGATTTGGCAAAATGGAAAACGGGACTTTGTCCTACAAGGTAGGCTCTAAAACTTTGGTCAGTACTTAGACCAAAGAGTATAATTCAATAAGAATACAGTGCTTGTGTAATTAGTAAAGCAGTTAATGATTCTAACCCGCCATTTTGATATTAGGAAATTAGATCGATTCATAGGTTGAACATTTATTATTTGAGCCGTTCACTAAACTCGGTTTCTAAAAAATTCATAGTAGACTGGGGTCCAGAGTCACGCGTAATATTTTTATCAAGAAATGTTATTTTGGCATCATCAACTGGGGATGTATTTCTATGTCATCTCTACCATTCTAATCATGTTTAGAGCTAGTCAGCATGACTATTAGGGACTAAAGTGCTAGTGACTTTAAATGTTAAGAAGTCAAGTAAAATTAGCGCAAATTTGAGAAGTACAAATTTAGTCTCGTAATAACTTAAACATAACTCCTACTTAACACGGCTATCAATTAATGGTAATTTAGTAGTAATTAAAACATTGGTATTTGTGAATACGATATGAATTATCATGTGAATAAAAGTAAGTCTACTAAAATGATGTTATTGGAAAAATACTTGGCCCCCTACTAAACTACCAAAAGTTTGGCTTCCAAAAATTGCCTACAAATATAAAATACAAGCAAGAATGACTGAAATTTCAAAATAGGCCCCAAATTAAATGCAGGATTCACAAAAATTTTCTTTGGCACCTTTGGTTGGGAAAGTCAGGCTATATAATTAATACATTGTCTAAGCATTTATTTTATAGCTATTGTGTAGTGGAACCTTCGACATATTTTGACTTCCAGGTTTTTATTTATTGAGAACTAAGTGGGTATTTCAATTTTGTGTATACAGAATTTCTTTGGGTTCATATATTCACTATTCTTTTAACATGAATTCTATATGCTATTTTGTGAAAGGCAAGAAGCCATGCATACCACAAAAAGGATAATCTGGATAAGAGGCAGAAGATATGTTCGGACGAGGAACGACTCTTCTAGAATCCAAAAAAAAAGTTGAAGTACTAACGAAGTGTTTTGGAATTATGTGGAGTTGTGTGAATGTGAGGAGAACGTCATTGGCCTAGGTTATGTTGTCTCCAAAATGGACCTGTTCACTCAAATAAGGAAAACCAACATAGAGATAACTTTTTTCGTAGAAGTTGCAAAGCATAAGAAGTAGATATAGAATTCAATTCAAAGTATTATTCATAATGAACCAAAGCTAAAAAAGTTTTAAGTTTTTCAAGATAAGCTGAATGCTAAAGTGTAACTTCTCCAGGCATGGATAACTTTCCATGTTCCCAGGAAACAACAGTTCCAAACTGTTTCTGCTTGACGGATGAATAAAAATTGTCTTTTTGATGTAAATCATTTGAATAACATCTCTACCCGCTAATTGTTTTGTTGCGAACATAAGATTTAATGAAAAGTTCTTGTCGGTAAAATGATTAAATTAAGAATTAATTGTAACACCAATTGTACAACAAAGTAGTATGTCATTGCTACTCAAGCATGAAGGTTGTTAAGTATAATAGGAAATCGTCAGTGTCCAAATAAGAATAATCACTAATTTTTGGATCCGAAAACTGTAAAGGATCTTCATCTGTTTCATTTATCTTTTGGCCTTATGTGGGAACCAGTGGAGCAGTAACATTCCAGTCTAATATCCATCTAGAGAATATGATTCTTGAGCATCTTCTTCATAATTTTTCTATTTCTTGAACACTCGAGAGCGCATTTTATTTAATGAATCACGCCTTTTTCAAAGCATTACTATTCTTGAGTGCTGGTTCGGTCCAAATATATATATATATTTTAAACAAGACAAATAAGGGGTGTGAACTAGAGGCCCTTGCCATATATCTTCTCCCGAAATTGACTATAATAGTGTCATTTATTGTACCTTGAATCTTGGGATGGGCAAGGTATGCCAGGCTGAATACACTTCTGACTTCACACGCCTTTGGAACAATTTTTCTATTTTGGTACTTTCTACAACCACAGAATAATCAGGTTTGTTGCTGTAGAAACTTCACTAGAGAAAATGTGACTAGTGATGCCTACAATTGTTAACATTAATACGAGCACTATTCATTGGTCTCTTGACCCCAAACCAAGCCCTGTGTGTTGGATCTTTGTACCTCGAAATAACTATTTTACTTGGGCGTGTAACTTTTTCTGTTTCATTCAACTTTGAATTCATCTTATCCTTGGTGGTCTATGGGGGATATATGGATGAAGAAGGTGTAGCGGACATGTTCTAGAACATGTGAATAGTTAAGCCTGTGGTTGTGTTGAGAACTGTTGGGATGTCTATCTTGCTTATGGAACCGCATGTGAATAAATGTATTGCAGATCCTCTCATGTCGATTGGTCATTTGAAGCTTTTGAAGTTTCCATGTGGACAATCAATGAATACATTGGACAATAGAGTCGAACTGTTGACCATCTTCCAAAAGTACTAATATTGTAATAAACCTTGTTGGTTCCATTTGTCCTGTGGTTAAACCATTGTATTTACTCCATCACACAAATTGGTTTGTCATCATGCATTTCCAATTCATCAATTAATCGACTTTACAAAATCAGAATTGTAAGTGTGCAAGTGTATTAGTTGAACATCTCATTAATAATTAACCAGTTATCATATCGCAATTGCCAACAGATGCATTTATGGGTCTCATTAAGTGACTTTTTATGCCTACCCGTAATTGCAAAAAAAAAAACATTAAATAATGCTAACAAGTTTTGCAACTCCTGAAGGGATGCTGGAACTCTTTTCATTCAATTTAAAAACACAAATAAAGATACATGAATAACCTTAAAAAGACCCACAAAACAATGATCCATCTACATTGAAGCCCATAACCCAGATTCAGACATATTTTAATCCCTCACTTTATAGATGACTAATGTTTTGAAAAGAATATGACCAACATTACAATATCTATGGTATAACAAATTTTTTTGCGCAAACTTGCTTCCACAATTTCGATCTGCTGACGCATGTAAATCATGAACCTCAGCTCAGAGTTGTTGCGTTTCTCTTCCGTATCTCAATTTGGAACTCATTAACTATACTTGCATACAGATGAACACTATCTCATACGGTGCCAAGGCCATTGCCGTAGTCCTCACACCAGCCAAGCCATGGAATGCATCTCTAACAGTTGAACCCAAAAAATTGTGTTTGGTTACGGTTCGGTATAAACAAATCAAAGAACTAACTTTAGTCATTCTATGTACTTACCTTTTTCTGTGGGTAGACATAGTAGTGCCTAGCTCGGTTTGCTTTGGATAACTCTGTCTTGTGTATAAGGCACTTTCCAATTTTGTACTATCAAAGCCTATCTGGATATGTAACAAATGATGTGGAGGAAGAGACTGAGCTGTCTTCCATTTTCTTCACATTCAAAAGTAAGGAGACATCGAAGCATTGGGAATTTAGTGTTCCCTACCCCTTAAATGTACATCATCACATACCAAGTGTGGGTGATACATTACTTGTATATATATAAACACGATTAGAATCAATTCAAATCTAATGTTACACATTTGAAATGTAATGGTCCCATTACATTTGGTTTGTTAAATGGTCTGTCATTTTTGGGCCATTAAACTATACACGAACACCTTGTTATGACGCAAGTCTAACACAGGTTTGTTTAGGTTATTTTAAATACACTGTGAAATGAACCAAAACCCATGGCGCTAAGTGGACCTATGTGAGTTACATTGTCAATCCGACACAGACTTGAAAAACAACAATCTATTGTTGAGTCCAAATATTTAAGTTTGTGCCCAAAAATTATACACGAGCCCATACAAAAATCAAACCATCCATACTAAACAGTGTAAAACTGATTCATATCAACAACCCAAGTTCATTTTATCATCCACTTCTACAAATATTACAGTTATGCAAGAATGTAGCTGCTTCCTTAAAATTGTTTACAAAAACACAACATTAATCCAATTTCAATGTACTCTATGATTCAACAGTCTCAAAATGCAAAATTTTTTGCACCAAACAGCTAACACATACTAAACAAGCCCAAAGATACATCACAAGCATCATTCAAATATTTTCTGTACATCGACACCTGGTATGACACACTTTGTCTTTGTATGTGGAGGCGAATCCAGGAATTAAATTTTGAGGGGTCAAAAACTAAATATACATATCCTTAGGGAGAGAGATTTATGATTTTTGAAAAAATTTAAGAAGCAAAGTCCAATTTTTAGGGGTGTTATTGAAAATTTTTAAAAAAATATAAAGAAAAATAATATATTTTCGAGATTCTTGAGAATAAAACTACTAAACACGTACATGTTTTTTATATTCTCTAAAATTTTTAAAGGAAAAAGTCTAATTTTGATAATAGTGTAATAATAATTTAAAAATTTTAAGGGAAGAAAAACATAATTTTAAACATATTGGGAGTGGTTGCCCCTCGACACCCTATGATCCGTTCCTGATTACATGCACATGTAAACAACTCAATTGCCTTGTTTTTCCTAGCCAGTAAGGGTTTGTCATTCTCGTCAGTAAGGGTTTATCATTCTAGATAGTGTGGAAGGGTCTAGTGAGAGCACACCTTATTATCGAAAGATATGCTAGATGGTCCTTGGGGAATGGTAACTCTTATAAGTTTTTTCTTTGATTTGTGGGTAGGATCTCAACCTTCATCTTCTAGAGGAGATTCCTTCAGAAGGAGTTACTTTAATGGTAGCTGTGTTCTTCGACAAAGAGAGTAGGTCTTGGAGATTGGATAAATTAAAATCTTTGTTACCTAAGAATATAGTGGATAAAGTGTTGAGTGTTCCTATTCCTCTTACTGAGCAGGAGGACACAATGTTATGGAGTCCTAACTCGAGTGGAGAGTCGTCGATCAAGAATGTTTATAATACTCTCAGGGATGAGGAGTTTTCACAGACTGGGCCTCATCCCCTATGGATGAACATCTAGAAGGCGAACCTATCTCCTAAAGTAAAAACATTTCTTTGGCTAGGAGTTTTCACAGACTCGGCCTCATTTCTTTGGCTAGAATGGAATGATTTAGGAAAATTATACACTTTCCTTGGATCACTCCGATGTAAGTCAAATTTTGAACTCCAGGAATAAATGTAGAAAATTTAAGTGTTTTCGATAGTCAAAAACTTAGAACCATAACTAACGAATTGTATTTATGGAGTTATTATATCAGCGGCCTTGAATTTTTAAGTTGGTGTTACTTTACTTCCCAATCCCAAAATATAATTAATTAAACTTTAGCAGCAACAGATGTTATGGATGATACACATTGTAGAGTAATAATTTTTATTTTGCTTAGCAATAATTGAATATGTTTATTAGTTGTTGAATTAATACAAACCTTTTATTTGGAGTGCGAGTTCATTTTTCATAATATAGGGGCTGAGTCATCATTTTCAGAAAAATAAACTATCTTTCAAATGGAGATTGTTATTAGTTTTGAAAAAATTACTAGACATGTTAGTTGTTTCAGATTAAAATAAAAATTTTCAAAATGACTATGTAATCAAATCTAGACTTCATCTTAAATATGAAGTAAAATTGGAAACAAGCACAGATCATAAAGTGCCAAATGTTTTAAGCATCAAATGTACAGAATTATATTGAAATTTGTCCTACTAAAACAGCAATTCATCTGAAATTGGATATAAGAAAGAAAAGGGAAAAGTAATTGGAAAAACTTACATAAACCCCGTTTACATCAGCTTATATCATAAATTTCATAACATTTAATCCACACCACAAAGTTTACAAATAGAGTCAAAAACCATGTCTATTTAAGTCTTTCCCAAAGTAATTAATCATATTCATCAACCACGAAAAGTTACTAGTTACTAACTTACTATATCTGACAGATACTACATAATAAGAAAGATTCCGTCCATTGTATCTTGTGATATGTATCATCACCCTGATATATATACAAATATTAATACGTCCATTTATGCACTGATAATTAAAAAAAAAATTTATTGTTACATCAAAACTGAAAAGTGCATGAATATTTTATTTCATAAAATAAAAAGATACCACAAAAAGCACTAGTTGTCAATGTGATTATGCATATTTTCTCCAAGCAGAAAGTAAATATTTTTCTCATCCTTCAAGACATTGTAAAAAAGCAAATTAACTACAATTACGGCAACTTCATGAGCAACGAAAGGAATATAAATTTGGGTCACGTCCTTTGAAATGAAAGGAGGAGATATACAAAGATCACTTTACATATCCATTATTGTTAGGTGCAAAGAATTTACAAAACATTAGTTTTAAGGTGTAATCAATAAACATTTTCCTTGTAGAACAACATCATTATTCTTATCTACCGAAAAAAATTTATTATCCTTCTTTTCAAATTTTCATTTCTATCTGAAATCCATAAGGACTTATAAATTTCTCGACCATAGATAGAATTAAAGATCCATTGGAGCAAGAAAGTATATTGGAAAGTTCATCCAATTTGTAAGAATACCAGCTATCCAACAGCAAAACTATTAAGTTTTTTGTCTTTCCAAGTTCTTATACATGTATACTTCATGAAACATCTTCATATTATCATATTCTGCTTACTCCGCCGAACTTATTTTTAATATATCAACTGTTGTGATAGGGGATTCTGCACTAGCCAAGAATTTTTCAAAAAACTAATGCAAAAATGATGATTGTCTTTGTAGCTGGGGATTTTACGAAAACCTTATTGCATAATCAAGAGGAGCAATCAGCAAAATTCAGGTATTCATCAAACTTCTTGCATAGCATTTTTTTTTTTTTTTTGAGCAAAAAGGGCTAGCATTATCACTACGCTATGCTCTTCCTTGTCTTCTCTCGTACCGAAATTCAACCGATGATTAAAAAATATATATTTTTATTAGCAGCGGCTTACTCTCTTGTTAATAGAATCCTTCCCTCAAGTCTTCAGTACTGCAAATATTACTCCTCCCTATGTTGCTAGCTTGAGGATGGATTAAAGCGTTAATAAATTAATTGATTTTTTTTTTTTTTTGGCACTGCAACACTTATTGCACCAAGTCTAATTTTTTTAATTAATTTTTTTTTTTTTTTTTTTGCATAACACACATATTTTAAATTGTAGTACAATACTATTAATTGAAAACAAAAATCACGAGCTAATGATTTAAAAAATTATTATATGTGTAAAATTTTAAATTAAGAGTGAGTGAGTAACAATGAAGGGGGTATTTTAATAGGAAAATGATTTATAAAGTTACAAATCTATACTATATTATATATGTGAGTTGTTTCTCATATTTTTTGTGATATCTAAAATACTCACCCTTAACGAAATACGATTCCCACTAAGAAACATAACCAATTTTGTTTCTACTTTTTTGTGATATCTAAAATATTCGTCTTTAATGAAATACAAATACTGATAGGCAAATATAATTAAATTATATTCAGTTACCTATATTTAAGAATATCACCACCTATTTTTTGGTCATACCTAATATACCCTTAATTAAACAATTTCATGCCTAACAAGTTATTAATGAACGTTTTTTTGGTAAGTCATCTTCAATGAAATATAATAGACTTATCTAAAAATACTTTCTTATTTAATATGATAAACTAATCTATTTTTATAATTTATATTATTACTATATATTTATTATATTTATATTTCAAATTAATATAACAAAATTCTTTAGGTTTATGTAAAATTTTGGAATAAATGTAATAAAATGGTAGAAAATTTTTGTTGCACGTGCAACAAATTTTATTCATTATGTTTTACTTTTTTTTTTTTTTTGCTTTGAATTCAACAAAAACTATTTTTAATATCAAAATTTTTCTCAACTTAAAAGTCATAAAATTAATAATCATTAACAATAAAAAAATTCATAATCTTAATTGAGATAAAAGAATTTTTTAATTTTATCTCTTTATTATTATTATTTAAAAAAAAACCATCTTATCCCTTAGTAATTCGAAGGTATGAGCAATAAGTCATAAGAAAGCATCTTACCACCTAAACTGTATTTCGTAGAATATTAATTACTATATATCCTTACACTTAACAATACCATTTTGTATAATATTATTTTACAGTAACTATTGATGAGGTAGAGAAAATGTTCAATTCATGATACAATGAAGTCCCAAATATTGTAAACTAATCATTTTAACACATAAGAATTAATTCTACGCATAATTTATGGAGTGACAACGTAGAAAAGTATTTAGTTAAGTAAATAATATAATTAAAAACAACACATGCTATGCATATAAATCATACTATTAGACACTCTAGATAGTTGCCAGTATATATTAAATTTGCATGTCAAATTTAGAAACTACAATGCCAGCTATTACATTATTTGATAAAACAATAAAGATAAGGTAGAATATTGGTATAGAGTAATTATTGAAGAGGTAGAAAAACTCGTTCAACCCATGATACGATGAATGCCCCAAATATTATAAAATAATCATATAAATACATAAGAATTCTATGCATAATTTATGGAGTGATGACACAGAAAAATACTTAGTTAAGTAATTAATACAATTAATAACAACAAATTCTATGCAAATAAATGATACTATTAGATATTGTAAATAGTTAATGGTATATATTGAATTTACAGTCAAATTTAAAAACTACAATACCAGTTGTTACACTATTTGATAAAACAACAAAGAAATATGATTAGAGCAAGTATTGATGAGGTAAAAAAATTTCAATCCATGGTACTTTATATATCCTAAATATTTTTAAAAAATCAAGATCTAAAAGTATATTACATATAAATTATAGGTATGACAATATATAACAAATAAGTAGGCAAGTAATGTGAAAACAACATAATTTATGCAAATAAAATGATAATATTAAATAGTCTAAATTAATTGCAGATATAAATTAAGTTTGCATGTTAATTTATCAACAAAGTACAACACATTCCTTACACTATTTAACAAAATAATAAAGATGTATATTACTAAATGTCTTGGTAACCAAAACAAGAAGTTGATCAAAAGAATATGCACACAAAAAAAAATACAAAAAAAAATTCAAAAATTTTTATTAGCTTTTCATTTTCTTTTCATACTTAATAAATAGAAATTTAATTTCACAATAAATATAATTAAAATATAATTTTTGAACTAACCACATTCGATGCATCCAAGATGTCCTCAAGTGAATGTTATCATAAAATAAAGAAACATGAAAAAATATCAATATATTCTCTACATCCATATATATTTTACATAATATGTTAAAAATTTAATTGTGACCAAAATTATATAAAAATTATGTGTTATATTAGATATATACATGTTTTTCACAAGAGTTGCGTGTATTTTAGAATAAGATGAAGGATTTTTTTACAAGAAGAAATAGTTAAAAGAATAGTTTTATTTTTTATTTTTTAAATATGCTCAAGAAAAAGTAAATTCGCATAATGTAAAAGTAAGTGACATTACAATGTGAAAAAACAAATTCATTTCTATTATCAAAGAAGACTGGTTTTAGAGCGGTTAGGAAAGAAATAAAAGGATAAAAGAAAATAAAAAAGGATAAAATCATTTCTTTATTCACCATCTATATTGATCGATATCTATGAATATAGTCTTATAGGGTTGAATGAAAAACTAATGTTCTATGCTAACAAAATGACAAAAATTATAAAATTAAGACTTTAGTGGAGTCTTTGATAAAATAGATAGATGAGTTAATTGGTAAATGTAATTTTGGAAATGATTTCAGTTGTTTTCCTTTTCTTAATTGATATTCATATTTAACTTAAAATGAGTTGTGCCTAATTGGTCTTTGGCTAAAGTTAGAAATATTTGATGCAAAAATTAAGTATTGATAAATCACCAACTCAAATAGATACTAGATGAACCACACGTTATTTAAATTGTAAGTTTTCATATGTACAGTAAAAAGACCTTTTTAGTGGTGAACCGTATAAAAGACACAATGCTTATTCTAATATGTTGGTGATGATTTTAAATGTTTAACAATATAAAGGAAGGAACAAAAGTGTTAGTAATGATAAACTTTAAAAAGCTAAAATTTAACTAATCATTTTCATAATCATGGTATATATATGTTACTTACGATAACGTAACTAATTTGCATTATTCTCATTAAATTTAAACAAATTTTCTATTTTATAAGAATAACGTATGCTACTCATCTTATTATTCTTATTTTACTTTTCTTTTGTAAACGTCTAAGTGGTAATTTTTGATATTAAAGAACACTTAATACTAATATTAACGTCTAAACAATGATATAAAATATAAAACAAGATGGACGGACACCACAATTCAAAATGTTTTAAGAGATGTTTGTGTAAATACAACAAAATAAGAGAAAAGTTAGTTGAATTAACTCTATGATGAAACTGTGGAATAACTTGTAATATAATTGTCGTAAGTGTCACTTATAAATATATTTTCATATTATACTTCTTTATACAGTGATCTTAACGAACTAACAATTGAGTATACTCCAAATCTATAGATATTTTAATCCGAAAGTTTATAACATATCTTGCATATACATAACAATTTAAACGTTGGTTGGGATTTATGTGTACTTCAAAGAATTCACACTGTTATGTACATAGCTTTTGCCACACTTTTAACCAAAATTTTATTTTAAATAATAATGGTTGGATATCTTATATGAAAAAATTTTATAAACGCATTTAGCATAACTTTTGTATAGAATTTTATGATTTCATAAGTCAAATGACCTTTATGATTAAAATCTTAGTTAATCTAATAATTAACATCACCTTTATTTCTCTAATTTATTTTCTTTTCTTCTAACGGTTTATTCAAGTAAGTTTAATAATTGTGAATTAGATAATAAGACTTTTTTGTTGTTTTAAAATTCTGTTTTCCCTATATAGTAATCTAATTAATCAAGCATTTATTTTTCTTACAGAATGATTATGTATAATAATTTAAATTGTGATTAATAATTTAATTGTTGGTCATCACATATCATAGCAAGTAAGTTAAACTTTTGGTCCTACAAATGTGTTAGTAGTGTTAATGGCTCATTTATCTTATTTAATAAAGCTATCCAATTACTTTATCCAATTAACTTTATCCACTTAATCATGTCTTTATTTTTCCTGCTATCTATAATTATTTTGTAAAAAAGAATAAAATATTTTTCTTTATGAAAATGTCATTAATCATGCATTTATTTTATTTACAAAAAGTTGTATTTTAAGACCAATATATATTAAGTGAATTTTATGACTAACAATTTAATTAATTGGTTATCAATAATCATTGCAAATAAGTTAAACCATTAGTCTTTCAAATATATTTGCATTAACAGTTCATTTTTCTTTTTTAATTATAGAATTTAAATATGAGACGTTGTTCTAATAAAATAGAAAATTTGTTTAATTTTTTAGACGAAAATAATTTTATTTTATTGTTGTACTAAATAGCATATATGGATGATTATTAAGAAAAATAAAAGAAAAAAAATTAAAAAAGGAACTGTGAAAATAATTACAGAATAAAAAAACAAAGATATTAAATATATATTTAAGGTATATACAGTTTTTACATATACAATTCAAAATATGAATTTATAGATTTAGTAGTCATTGTCATCATTTCACAATCATTCATTTATTTTCTAAAAAAATAAAAATTTCAACAATTTGAAAACGTTATAACGCACGTGATTTTTTCTAATTAAAAACTATTTGTCAAAACCAAAATCACAGTAAATCACCAATCAAACAAAACCTATTAAATCGAGTTTGAGTCGAACACTTTACCTTATGAACTATTTTATTGCTCAAACTCTTTTATTGCCTGTTAGTTTTGTTGGTTAAAAGAATTTCATTTGGAATTCAATTGGAAATTGAAATCGGTTAAGAATTTTCGGATTTATTTTCAAATTTTGATCAAATCCAATTGAACGATTGGTTAACTAATGTTGACCCCTAATCCGCAGTGATGGTACCTAAGCCTTTTCAGGTTATCCGATTGAACTTTTTACTCATCTTATTTAGCTGAAATCAAGTAATAACTTAATGAGGAGCCAAAAATCCAGAAAAAAAAAAAAGGAAAAGAAAAATGCAAGAATCGCGAGGATCCAATCTACAATGGGAAAACAAACTGTCAATGCGAATCATTTTCCCCAACAAATCCCACTTATTAGGGATATGAACGTTTGACGAATAATTAATTAATTTTTTTTTTTTTTTACGTATGCAAAATAAAGCAAATACTATCAATTTTTATGTATTTCTGGATAGTTTCCCTTTCCTTTCCGTTGTACTTATCAAAACAAACTACTGGTATTAAGGGTTTCTGATTTCTGAATTCCTTTTATTTGTCTCCTTGTAGACTACTGAAACACACAAGACAAATCTAACTCAATTTTTCAGAAAGCAGCAATATATTTATGGTACAGTTTCATGTTGTATCCTCCTATTTATTCTAATTATTTGTGTAGTTTTGAGTTCAGACGAATGATGCTGTGCTGCGTTCTATTTCTGATTTACGTATTTGCTTTCTCAGCTCATTTTTTATGGTAATACTTTTCTTAATTTTGTATGCCCAGTATATGGTAAATGTCACTTTTTGGTAGTTTCCATGGATTTCATTATAGACCTGAAATTATCATCTGGGAAATTATCCTGGATTATGTTAGAGATTACCATACCACTTGTGGCACATGCAAAAACGGTTTTAAAAAAAAAAAATCTAGTTTTACCATACCACTTGTGGCACATTTTTTTATTATTATTATTCTTTTTATGTTTCTTTTTAAATATTGTTACAGTGAACTTTATTCTGCATTTTCTTCTAACATCCAAGTTGAATTACTTAGATATGAATTCATGTATCTCCTGTATTTGTTGAAATTTAATTAATTGAAGCTAAAACTGCATGTTCCAATTTTGCAGAAAATAGGGAATGAGTTGCTAGTCTATAACAATTTAGAAAAAATTGGGTACCATAATTCTAAAATAATCAAATCAAGATTGCCAGTACTATTGATTTGCCCTGGGTATTCTAGTGAAGCCACTTGTACATTCATCTAGTAGTATATGATGATTGGTAGCAAATTTAAATGTTCAGGTTTGAATATAACCACGTCAACACCAATTGGCACAATTGTAAATGATACAATAAATAAATTCAACATTCTAGTGTTCAATTTTATTTAATTATCTTAGCGAGTTTATAATTTTGTTCAAATTTGTCTTGTTTATCTTTCAAATTGAATTTGAATAAGTTTCTATCGAGTTAAACTCGAATTAAGTTCAAGTAACTTGAAATTTTTACATATAAATTTAAAAATTTTAATTTACCGAGTTGAGCTCAAGTCAAAAATAATAAATTAGCGAATGCTAAATCTTCTTCAAATTTATTTTAATTATTGATGAATCAAACCTAAACGAACTTTTATCGTATCGAATCGAATTCAATTCGAGTATCGACTAATTTTATTCACTTCAACCATATTATGATGGAGGTCACACTTAAATGGTTTAAAGTGAGCACCTTTTTTTCTTTTGAATTTTTTTTTTGGTCAAAAAATTTGGTTGCCTGCTAACCTACTTTTTTTTTTTTTAATCCAAAATGAAGTGCATACGAGATTAGTATGAAACAATAACTGGATTTAAAAGATCCAATATTTATTGAGAAAGAACTGTATTTCCTTATCATATCTGTTAGTAGACTTCAAAGTCAAATAGGTGCACCTCCAAATTACACGTTGACAAACAAGACATTGCAATTTGCAACAAGTACTAGAGAGCATGCATCAGCCAAATATTTGTATTAGTACGTGGTAAGTTGATTAAATACAAGTGATGCAATGCATGGTTAGCAAGCCAACTTTGTTGCTTATCCTTACGTAGCATCCATTTCTTTCGTTTCTTGTTGGGATTCTTGAAAGAGACAAGCAAATTTAATTTGAATAATCAATGAGGATGTTAGTAGCTAGGCAGCAAAGGCTGCTGGCGGGATACATACAAAAAAAATTGTTAGTAAACTTACAAACTTCATTAGAAACTCATTGAATATACAAGATTTGGTGGTAGTTCATTGTTGCCGCTATTTAATTCTTTAAATACTTTGCTTAATATACACATGAAATTGCCCTGGTTATTTTTGTGTCATTTTTTACAGGTTAATATCTTGAAGCTATAAACAAAATGTACTTCACCTTAACCTCTCACTCCACATCTCAAATGACTCTGAAGGGGGCATTGGGATACTTTGAGATCATATTGGCATTCCTTTGCTTTTTCTATTTATGGGCTTTAAGAAATAATGGTAATAAATGGCTTCCATGGAACTGGCCGTTTATCGGTATGCTGCCTGGCCTTCTTCGTTATGCCCGGCGGCTTCATGACGGTTGCACTGAAACTGCAAGAATAGCTGGAGGAACTTACCTATTTAAAGGTCCTTGGTTCTTCAACATGGATATGCTTCTCACTGTTGATCCAGCAAATATTCACCACATTATGAGTGGGAATTTTCCGAATTTCCCCAAAGGGCCCAAGTTTAAAGAGATGTTTGATGTTTTGGGAGATGGGATATTCAATTCAGACATGGATTTATGGAAGAGCCAAAGGAAAACCACTAGATTCTTGATTAACCATCAAAGGTTTCACCAGTTTTTGGTGAAAACTAATAAGTCGTGATAAAGTCGAAAAAGGGCTTATCCCAGTTCTTGATCATTTATGCTCAACAGGCCAAGTGGTGGACTTACAAGATTTGTTCCAGAGATTCACATTTGATACAACTTGCAAGTTGGTTACAGGTTATGATCCTGGATGTGTATCCATCACATTCCCTAATGTTCCATTCGCGAGAGCATTGGATACAGCTGAAGAAGCGATAATAGTTCGACATCTGGTGCCCGAAATCATATGGAAGTTACAAAGGCTTCTAAATATTGGACAAGAAAAGAAATATAGTGAAGCTTGGAAAACCTTGGATCGTGTTATTGGTGAGTACATCTCGAGGAAAAGAGAAGAATTGAGAAAATCTTCAAGATCGGTAAATGATCAAGATGGTGTCGATTTGCTAACATCATACATCACTGAAGGAAACAACATGGAATTGCCTATTGATGATGCTTTCTTGAGGGACACCACATTGAATCTTATGATTGCTGGGAGAGACACCACTAGTTACAGCTCTTACATGGTTTTTTTGGCTTCTTTCGGAGAATCCCATTGTTGAAATGAAGATCAGGGAGGAATTGAGGTCAATTATCCCTTCAGAAGAAGCTGAAAAACAGCAATTTTTCGATGTTCAAGACTTGAACAAGTTAGTTTACTTGCACGGAGCGTTGTGTGAATCACTGAGGCTTTATCCACCTGTTCCTTTCCAGCATAAAGAGCCACTTGAGCCAGACATTCTTCCAAGTGGCCACCGCGTTCATCCGAAAATGAAGATCACTTTTTCTTTATATGCAATGGGAAGAATGGCATCAATTTGGGGGAAGGATTGCATGGTAATGAAGCCCGAGAGATGGATTTCGGAGCGTGGAACGATTAAACATGAGCCGTCGTACAAGTTCTTGGCTTTCAATGCCGGCCCAAGGACTTGTCTAGGAAAAGAAGTGGCTTTCACTCAATTAAAGGCAGTTGCTGCATCTGTAATCCACAATTACCAAGTTCAAGTGGTTCAAGGGACAAGAAATTATCCCTAATGTGTCTGTCATTCTCTATATTAAACATGGCCTAAAGGTCAAGGTTTGCAAAAGGTGGGCCTAAGGACATGGAAAGATTTTGTCTATTCTAGCTTACAAATCCACCAGTGTTTTGCAGTATTTCTCAGTTTTGTGTCATGTGTGAAGCTATCAAAGTTTTAGGAAATAATATAAATGTTTTTCTGTACCCTTTTGTTTAACAAAATGCAATCCAAATATTTATATCCTCTTCCTTTTTTGTGTGTAATTTGCCTTGAATAGTAGTGCCAATTGTTATATTTATTAGATGCTTCACTAGCTTTAGTATATAATACAAGGTTTTAAGATAAGTCATAATACAAGATTCCGTCTGATCAAGTATTGATTTTTCGCATTGAATAATGATACCTCTTTTACTAATTAACTAGGCAACTTGGATATGGAATTTATGTATAACGACCAATGAAGCAAGGTTCCTCACACCAAAATTTTAAGATAGTCATAATATATCCAAGGCAAGAGGAAATTCCGTCCGACTTCGTACTGATTCTGCATATTGAATAATTATACCTCTTTTACTATTAACTTAGCAACTTCGAATACGGAATTTATGTATAACGTCCAACGAAGCAAGGTTCCTCCACACCCTCGGGTGGATGTAGGTGGATTCGTAGGCAAAAAATTATACAGAGCACATATACGATTTTAACTATCCTGTGTGGTGTTAAACTTCATTAAATAATTAACATTAGCTCATTTACAATATAGTATAAAGAGTGTTTGGTAGTGTGTGTGTATATATATATATATATATATATATATAAATTTTTTTTTTTTGTCTTGCTTTTTAGCAATTAAAGTGAACTTTGAGGCTTTTTTGGTTTAGCCTATTACCCATTGGTTATCCAACTCTATCTTCCCTTGGTCATTTCTCTTTTTCCTTTCTCATCAATCACCGACAACTCTTCTCTTCTCCTTTCTCATCTATTCTCAAAAAATCTTCTTGTTCCCCTCTCTCTCCTCTTTAAAGTTACTTCTTCTCTTCTCCCCTCCTCATTTACTATAAATTTATAAGAATCTATTAACTGATTATAACTGAATTTCTTCTCCTCTCTTATCCTATTTCAAATCTCCTCTTTCTCCGAATGATTTTCTCTTTTTTTGTGGTTTTTTAAATTTTTATTTTGTGAGTTTCTGATTTATATATTTTTTTGTAGGTCAATACAACTTATTTAATTTAAATGTAAGAGTCTACCATGGTATTTTTTTTTTTCTTTCTTTTTCCCTCTTGTTTATGCCTAATTTTTTCCCCTTTATTAATGATTTGAAGACCAAAGGTTGAAGATCCATTAGCAAATTTGATTAATCTCCTCCTCCCATATTGAGCAAGAAGATCTGCTACAAAGGGACAATAAATAAACAGTAAGTCTCAATAGGGTTTAGTTGAACTTTTTCATTATTTTGTAAATTTTGCTTGTTGTGATATATTTTTTTAATGGTAGTGCTACAAATCTCACTTGATGGTTATACTGTTATTTTTAGTTGAGGAATTCATATTTCCCTTGAACTCACGGTCAAAGGGGCAGTGATGGAGAAATAACAAGAAGCAGGAGTATTTGTTTTCCCTTCTACTCCCGTTTTCAATATCTCCTTATTTTTCAATTTTTTTTCTTGTCTTTTTTTTTTTTTTTTTTAACTCTTTTGTGGTTTAAATTTTCGGATTTTTTTTTCAAAATTAAAATTTCTGATTTACTCCTACATTTTTTGGGATGTTGTAGGAGAAACATTTTCTTATATTAGTTGTGTTTAGAAATTTTCAGTATTTTTAGATGTTTATTTTTTATTTATTCATCTTCAACATTTTTTTAAAAAATAACTTGGTTTTTTAGATGTTTATTCTTACCAGTATGAATATTTATGTAAAATAGCAACTTGTTTTTTTTTTTCTTTGACATTAAATGCATGTAAATATAAAGTTGGTAAAAGAAAAGTGTCGGTCTGTTTTTTTTCTTCATATTTGTTTTTGAAATTTTTTGTCCCCTTTTGAACAAACAAACTTTCAAAACCTCAAGTAAATTTTTTTTTGCATGATTTTTTTAAAAATATGAAAAATAAAAGCAACATTGGTCTGTTATAGGATTTTTTTTCGTTTTGAGAGATTGCCTTGTGTGTGGGTTTGATTGAAAGTTATAGCTTTGTGGGTTTGATTGAAAGTTATAGCTTTCTATTTTTTTATGCCTACTCATACTGCTAAAATTGCATGTCAAATCTTGAAAGATTGACTAGAATAGGTCAACAGCCAATTGAAAAATAATTAAGTTCCAATAGTAGTCTATGGCTATATTTTTTCCTTTTTATTCTCTTCTTTATGAATCATGACTTAAAAATTCTTCTTACTTTGATTTTTTTAGCTATCTGATTTTTGCATAATAATTACTGGAACTGATAGCTTGCTTCTTTAGTTAAATGCCTTAAAGCATTTTTTTTCTCGTATATTTGAATATGTCTTATGTAGTTAGTTGTTGATGATCTATTTTAAATAATTCTTTTTGCTCTAAATTGATCTAACAGGTGATTAGAGTGAAAAATTATAGGGATCCGGTTGTGTGTTGATTGAAAGCCTTGGAGGCTAAGTAGTTGACGGAAAGCCTGACTAAATTTTCAACCAAATAACAGGAATTTCCAGTGAGATTCTTTTCATTTCTTTGGTTGTTAATGATTCCAATTTGTTGGTTAGCTGTTAATAATTTCAATTTGTATTTTAGGTGGTTATAATGATCTTGAACTACCAAACTAAGATCTTTGGGATTGAAAATAGCAAACACGAAAAATGAAATGAGTTTCTGGTTCAATTTCAATTTGCATATTTTACTATATCGTATACGGATTATAAATTTATGCTTTAGCTATGATGAAGTTTAGTTGTGTGTCAGAATGGGGGACATTATCCCGTATCTTGTCGCAGCAACTCTATTGGCATTTTGGACTGAGGTTCCCCCCGCTAATGCAACTAAGTTGCAGCCATAACGGTGTTGTCCCCCTTGCCTGAATTTAAGCTACTTTGAATATTTATTTGATAAATGCCAAATTCTATTTTCTTTCTCATTTTTCCCGTCTTCTTACTAATTATATAGATATTGTATTTATTTGTTTGATTCTTTAAGTGGACGAAACTCTGATTAATTTGCATGCTAAGTTACTGGAATAAGGTTGAAGAAAGCTAGTAATTTGAATATCCTTCTTATTATAAATTTAGTTTTCCATCTGCTTAAGTTTCATTAAATGTTGTTTTATTCCGCGACTAACTATGTTAATCTCCTATTCTGTCCAAGATGAGAAAGTGCTAACCCAATATTAAACTTTTGTAATGATTCATCACATAATCCCTTTTATAAAAACTTTTATACATTTTTTAAGGTACTTGGTGGCATGAGAAGAATGATAACGTTACTTAGGAAACTTTATTACTTGACCAAGATGATGTGTGTTTCATTATATTAGGCTTTAAGTATCGGTGTAATTGTGTTGTAAGTAAAAATACTAATTGGAGTAGCACTAATTATTGTCTAGAAGTATATTATGTGTTGCTTTCTACATAGATGTTAGTTTTTTTGGATTATTGTTTTATGGAATTTGATGTTTTTTCTTCTTTTAAAATTCTCTTTGAAATTCAAGTTTAATGAGAAATAGTTTGTGGATAAAATAAGCATTGGAAATTCTAATAAATTTCTTCCTTCATTGTCTATCAGATTATCTTTTTTCCTTTTGTTGTGTCTATTTTCTTATTTTTCTCTTAATAGTTGTATACCTAATTTCATTGATTTCTTTCTCAACCAAGTACAATATTATCTATTTTTATTGTTTCATAATTTCTTTTGTCTCCATTTTTTTTAAGACAAATTGAGAAAGGATAAACTTCAAAAATACTATTAAACAAGTACTATTAAGTAATTTCATAACTAGAGTATGCTTTAATGCCATTTCAAGCATTATTTTTTACTTTTCCCTGAATATTAGATTTATTGTTACTACTTCTTTGTTTGACTAGTTTTTATTATAAAGATTAGTATTTGTGTTATCGATTATATTTTTAAGATATACCAATTCGACCAAAAGTTGAATTTCAAATTATGACTGAATTTCTTAAGAAACAAAAAGAAAGGAAAAGAAGTACTTTACTTCTATTGTAAATTAATGTCCTATGGTCGAATGGTGGTATATTGATTCAAATGTGAGATTCTTTTATTTACTTTGTCTTGTTTTTTGCCAAGTGTTGTAAAACTTTTATATTTATCAATTTATTTTTGGCCTTCTGTTCCATAGTCAATGTTAAAATGTGGTGTGAAGCAATCTATACATCTATCTGTATGATTCGTTGACTATAATGGCATATGATGCATAAGGCCATTTTAACCTATTTCCTTTGGTTTTTCCTCTTTTGTTTATTCAGCTAGCATTCATGTTTGGGAAAAATAGTGGGTCGGGCGATGTTGTTTAAGTATGATGATGGCTCAATATTATGATTGTGGGGAATACGGTAGTTGGCTAATTTTTGAGGTAGTTGACAGTTGAGAATTTTTGAAGGCAAGCTATCTGTTGTGTAGTCAGTTTTATGTTATGTCTTTGGGTTATTTTGCTATTAATCTTTTCTAACTTCACCAAGTTTTATATCTATTACACAACTTATAGGAATTTTGAAGTTATATAGGTTTCCGCTCAACACTGTGCTATAGGAATTGGAGAGGTTTTTGACCTACTAGTCAATGTGTGCGACTCTTATGTTCCAATTGTTAAAGCATATATGTATGTCATCTACGAGGTAGAATGAAAGGCTACAAGGCGAGTTGTGATGAACTTAATAGGACATTTTTTATGTTGGTAACCTTGTTACTCTATCACAATTGTTAACTTGGTAATATTTGTTACTATTACTTTGTTGAATAATGTAAAGATAGTTTAAGTTGCTGTTTTTAAATTTAATATTTAATTTTTATTCTCTAATATGTATATGGCTTGTGATTTTACATATTTTAATCATTCTTGCTTTTACTTTATCGTATAACCACATTAGTATATTCATGGTTTTCATTGGCATAAATGTGCAAGGCAAGTTTTAGTTGGTAACACTTAGTTTTCATGTTATAACAAAGAGTAAATTCAATATTCATATGACATTATAACTATTGAGACATTAGATGATTTTATTGAGACATTAGATGATTTTATTTAACAATAAGTTAGTGATTGCAATATTAAAACATTACACTAATTTATCTTTACATAAATAATTTGGGCATAAATGTCATCACGCAGAGTGCAATTTGTCACCTAATATATTGAAAAAAAATTATCAAGTTTAACATATACCACACAATTTTTAGTGAGACCGCTGACGGGACATGCCTGCTTTCTCATTGGCCTCGTATGTAACTAACTATTTATAAATAGTGATTTTTTTTCCAATTAGGATTTTCAATTTGCGCCCTTTAATTATCATCGAATTGAGATTTTCATCCTTACCTATTATTTATTGTATGTATGTGCGTTATACTATAAATTTATAGCATATTATTCAAATCAATCAATTAAATTTTGTAGTTTATTTTGAATGAAATGACATCTGTAGTGTGATCTAGATATATAATATCTATATCTATAATCTATCTATAATATATATAAAAGTATCAATAGATTTAGTGTTTTTGACATTTTTTATTCCTAAAGTGCCTCTTAAGTTTGTCCTTCAATCATCATAAAATGAGGGGTACTTAAGAAATTTGAAAGTCAAACAATTAAGTTAAAATGATACTAATTAAATCAATGAAAATGAATACTAACTAAATCAAAGAATATGAATAACCATTACTCAATTTTTCCTTAAGCAAATGTAGTGAGAATTCAACTATCATAAAATGAAGGGTATTAGGGAATCTGAAAAGCCAACAATTAAGTAAAAATTAATACTAATTAAATCAGTGAAACAAAGGATAACTTAATCAGTGAATATGAATGACCATTTCCCAATTTTCCCATAAGCAAACTAAGTACATCAAATGCTAAAAAAATAGCCACAATACCATAGAGAATGTTCCTCATTACTTTCTTCATCATAAATAACCACATCATTAGGTTAAAAATGAGGATGATAATATACTATTAAGTCAATTCTCACAATTTACAATCTCAAGCAGACCAAGAAGAAGGAAAAACAAGTAAATAATGTTCATTCTATTGCAACATTACATTTATTTGGCTTTAACTAACCTTTTTATCTTAATTAGTTAATTACCAAATTTTTGGTGGAGCGTGCTATTCTCAAATTTTATTAATAATATAAAAATAAAATGCAAGGAAGAGGACATAAATCAAAACCTTTTGTGCATATGAAGGATTTCAAAGACAGACCTTTAAAACCCTAGAGCAAAATGGAAAACTAGCTTATAATTCTAATACTTTTACAACCATTCCTATCCAAATAAGCTAGAGACTTAGCAATAGACGGGAAGCTATTTAGGACATAAAACTTATTGCAAAGATCAAAACTACAAAGATTAGCTAAACAGTTTGCAACCTTATTAGTTTCTCGAAAGATGCAAAAAAGTGAACTTCATAGACTACAACAAAGCTAAACAATGCTGAATGATTCAGATAAATCCTCCAATGAACATTCGCAGATTTGACGAAGATATTAGCCAGTACTTGTGAATCTAACTCAATCACAATATTCTGGAGACCACGTGTCTTGCGTAACCGAATTCCCTCAATCAATGCCAAGTTTTCTGCATATAGGCTAAAATCCTAACCTCTTATTATTTGGTTTTTGACATTTTTATTTCGAAAATAACCTTGCAATAGTGATTATTTATTATAGTAGAGCATGCATATAAATGAAATTAGTATTACTATTTAAAAAATTCAAAAGTCTAACAATTAAGTTAAAATGAATACTAATTAAGTAAATGAAAATGAATACTAACTAAATCAAAGAATATGAATAACCATTATCCAATTTTTCTTTAAGCAAATGTAATGGCAATTCAAGCATCATAAAATGAAGGGTATTAGGGAATTTGAAAGGCCAACAATTAAGTAAAAATTAATACTAATTGAATTTGTGAAAATAAATACTAACTTAATTAGTGAATATGTCATAATGCATATTCTCCAATTTTCCCTTGAGTAAATTCAGTACATCAAATAGCCACAATACCGTAAGGAATGTTCCTTATCACTTTCTTTATCATAAACAATCACATTATCAGGTTAAAGATAATACACTATAATCCAGTTCGTATAATTTACAGTCTCAAGGAATCACTGGCCATGGCAAAGGAAAAACTGTTAAATAATGTTCCTTTTATTATTTGGTTTTTGACATTTTTAATCCAAAAATAAACTTACAATAGTGATTAGTTATTATACTGTAGTATGTATATAAATGAAATTAATACTTCTCTTTAATAAGAGGTGGGATATAATTAAAAGTATAAGTACTTCTATCCCACTGATATAACAAGAAATATAACAAGAAACTTGATACATATTATTTTTTCCTACTGAAATCACTCGAAATATTATTTAATTAGAAATTTTATTTAACCATATAATTAAATTTAAAATTTGAGAATATGAGTTTGTAAGCAACACTCAAGTAACTCAATCAAATGCCAATTAAAAGAGCTGTTACGAATTAAATAGTATTGTTAAGATTCAAGACTAAAATTGTAATCGTCCATAACATGGTTACACGATTCTTCAATTATTTTGGACTATTTTATGCATTGAAAATGTTTGTTAGTTTCTTTTAACCAATCATAGGTTATGGCATCTTTTGAATTTAGGTCAATTTTCTTAACAACTTAATAGAGATGGCCAAATAAAAATTTATGATTTGTCCACATGAAAATAGCTCAGTTGTTATAAAATTAAGAGAAATATATTGAGTAAATACAAATGTATAAACTGACCAAAGAAAACCAAGACATATTTGTGAAATCATGAAGATATTTAAGATGGTATGATGGGTTTTGGTAGCAAAGAGATTGGATTCAAGAAGAGAGTAATATTTAAGGGATATTAATATATTTTACATGTCTTTCTTTGACATGACAAATTATTTTGACAAATTTTTGTTTTCATGCATAAGTTTTTTGTACTGAAAAATAAAGATATAATCACCAGAACAAAAAAAATGAGAAATTAAAGGAGTTGATATAAAATCATAATATAAGAATCATAAAAATAAATTAATTATGTATAAAGTGAAATAGATTTATAATGAACTAAAATTAACTCATTATAATAATGAACTTAATATTTTTTTTTAAAGAAAAAAAAAACACAAAAACATAAACTCACCACTTTAGCTTTTTTGCACTACATATAACATCTGATTTTCTTAAGCTAAAATCTAGGAAAAAATTATAAACTAAAGGTCTTAGGTGCCTAATGAAGCATTCAAAATTTTCCAAAATTCTCTATTTTTGTATATTTTTTAAAGAGTACAAAGAAATATGTGTGTACATAATATATGAGAAAATACAAAAACACTTGTGCTGTATTTGGATCGATGAATTGGGTGAATGACTTGAAATCCATTAATTTGCTTGTGGAATTTTAGGGTTAAAATCAATATCAATTTCAAATCCATCTAAATAGTTTTCTTTTCAAAATTAGAGCTAGCCTTACAGCCTTTTGTGCTAAAATGATTGAAGTAACAAATTATTGTTCTTTTATGAATCTCATGGTTGTGATATAGGAAAATTTGATCTAGTAAGCCATATTATATAGTAAAATTAATTAAAATCATAGATATACATATGTGAAGCAATCAATACAAACAAATTTTACAATATGAAGAATATAGATATAAGAACTGTTTAAGTAATATTATATAAAAAAATTATTAAAATATACATTTGAAAGTAAAAGTACAAGGGAAATACTACTTTTTGACCTACATGAATTTTCCAGATAATAAAAATAACAAAATTTTCTTCTTTTTTTTTTTTCTAATGTTCAAACTTTTTTCAAAGACATTGATTTTTTACATTTTTATATAATTCTAACTTGGTCAATGTTTTCTAAGATTCAATATCAATTTAAAAATATTAATCAAATATCATAATAACAGAATTGAGGGTGTACTAAATAAAAATAACTCTTCAAAGATGAGTAAATAAATTTTTTTCGAGAGTATAAGAGAGTAAAAAAATATATTTAGTTAAAGTACAAAATACAGCACAATGCAGGAATGGTCCTCAAACTATTAGGTTATTGCATTTAAGGTCACTAAATAATTTATTTTACAAATTTGGTCACTGAACTATCTTAAATGTGTGTTTGAAGCCAATCAATCTACAAATTTGGTTACTAAACTACATTAAATATGTGTCTTAGTCACCATGGAAATAAAATGAGTGACACTAGATGCATACTTAATATAATTCAGTGACTAAATTTAAAAAATAAATAGTTCAATGACCTTATATGCAACATCCTAATAGTTCAGTGACTATTGATGCATTTTACTCTAATATAATATGTGAGTCGAACCCCATAACTTAAATTTTTATTCCACAAATATTACCTGAACAGAATTATGTGAGTTTTTTTTTTTTTTAATGTGTTATGTGCCTATTTTAGAAAACAGAAGTTACATTATAATATATATGAAAAGTTAAACAAAATATTAAAGAAAAAAAAGGTTAATCCTTGATTGCAATGTAGGTTTATCCGTAGTTCTATAAGCATTTTCCTCTCAGATCATGACTATTATATCCTTCTTAGTTTTCTTACACTACGTAAACATAAAGGAAAGATGAAGTAGTGTGGGATGAATGAGATCCCTGTATTGATTCGGGCAGGCAAGACCTGCTGTCCAATGCTTTATGTGATTAATCTAAATTGATATAATCTATCAAATTATTAATACAAGTTGTACCGATTATGAACTCTAATTGTTGAATGAAAATAATAATTAATTAACGATACGAATTCTCAAATAAAATTAAATTTATGAAAATAAATAATTTATCATATACATATGGTTTCTCATCACAACACATGCAAAGCACGTGTGCAGTTCTTAGTTTTAGTAAAAAGATGCAAACTACAGGTATAAAAGTCCTTCCATTCAAAAATAATATAAAACTTTATTAATTTTCAGTTGATTTGAACAATATACTATGTAAATTGATAGTATAACATATTAAAGTACTAAAATTAATAATTTAATGGCCAAAGTGAAAATTGTGATGGTTCAAGGGTGCATATTGCAGTTAATCCTTTCTATTTGACAACTTTCACTAAACCTTGAGTGGCTCTCTCTCATGTAAATTTTCTCTTACATACATTAGGGCTGTTAAAAAATGTATGAATTGAGAAATAGGTGAAACTAATCCATTTTGAACTTAAAACAAGGGTAATGGAACTCATTACCATTGGTCCAGATAGCAAATTGGGTATATAAGTCACCAATTCAAGTAAGATTCACACTTTTTTGGCATGTTTCCAAATCAATCCATATACAAGTTCATTTTTGCGATACATATTATATATATATATACACACACATATCCTTTTCAAGATGTTAATGTTGAAACTAGGAAAAAAATTACAAGTCCAGTTACACACAATCTAGAACCCGTTTTAGTGGTTATACTTTTGACCGATGACCCTATCAATATAGATAGGGATATGATTCAGTTTTTTCTTAAATAGGTAAAACATGTTCGATACTTTAATGGCTCCCAGACTGATTATTCGATCCATGAACACCCCTAATATATATAGTCTTTTGGCTGCTTGCCCTTTAGAACATGTAGACTTTGATAATGATCTCGCATTCATATTGTATCAATCATAGTTATTAAACTCAACCTGTGAAGGAATTCGGTGAGGAAGGTAGATCAACGAGTTACTTATTTAACTAATGATTTACTGATTCAATTGGTGGGTCACAAATATACATTAATTAATTAATATGTTGTTCGGTGTACTATTGACTAGGCAATTCAATTCACAAAGAAGTTAATAAATAAATCTTAATGACCCTAATCAATACTTACACACGCTCTCAAGGATACGAGGTAAGTTTGTAGATTGGGTGAGCAAGGATCGTTCTCAGGAGGACTATTGGTTAATTACTAGGGTTTACAAACCTACGAACTAGTTAGACAAATCAATTGCAAGATTTTTGTTCTATCCTAACTAAATCAAGTTGAACTACTAGGAAACTGAAAGCAATTCTCAAAAACAATTAAGCCGAGGGAAAACAAGAAAGTAAAACTAGAAAAAGCAATAAAATTCTCCAAAAGCAAAGTTAAATTAATGAACTAGAAAATAAACGCAGCTAGATTAAAATAAAACTATGAAATTGCAGGAAAAACTAGAATTAAATTGAATTTAAATCAAGAAACCAAACTCAATAGCATAGCTCATAACAAGAAATTGATGTTCTTGAAGTCTTGAGAAAAATTGAAACCCTAGCTATGAATTTTTTTTTTTTGATTTTCTATTCTAATCCTAATCTAACTAATAGCAGCTATGTTATGCCCAACTCCCCTCTTAACGGGATACTTATAGGGCTTACATCACAATTTTAGACCCCTAAAATGATTACAATATGTTAACTTTTGATAAGGAGTCCAACTATGTGGAGAAAACTTATGAAACAAGTAATTCACATAAGTTGCAGCTCATGCTGGCGTGCACACATGCACAGGATTTCCTTGCACATGTGAACAACTTCCAGTAGCAACAGCTTTTTTTCCTCGGCCTGTGCACATGCACAGGATTTTCTTGCGCATGTGCACAAATTCCTGATTGTTATTTTCAATTTCAATCTCAATTTTCACCTTAATGCTACAGGAATTTGAAAACCTCAAAACATGAAGGTTGTATCCCTCTCTCTTATCTTTCCAAAACATCTTGAATCACCTCCATTGGAGCTTGGACAAGAAAGTTATGCTTGAAATATCAAATAGTGTCCAAATTCGCTCCCTACCGGCGTACGTTTTGCATTCTTTTGATTTTTCGCCAACTTTTTGATCATTTTGGCTCTTTTTTCATTCAAAACTTACACAAACTAAAAATAAAACAATTAAACTAATAATTAACTAAATTATTGCGCAAATTACATGGAAACGGAGGTAAACAACACACGAAATATGCTACATTTTTGAGCTTATCAAATACCCCACACTTAACTTTTGATTGTCCTCAAGCAAAAATAGAATAAAAATAGATAAGCTCATCACAAACACACCCAACATATCTCAATAATTATCCACATGAATAACTAAGAACTATGTGATCATCAGAAGTAATTTAAGAACTCCAGAGTTTAGATGCTAATAAAAACCTACACATGAAATCCAGTGTGTGTGTGTGAATACAGACATTTAATAGAAACTTAGGTTTAGGGACACTTAGATTAAATTATGCAAACTAATGTACACATCTAGCTTAATTTAAATCAGGTAAAACTTTTAAACTTGTAACATTAGGTTAGGGTATTGGCCAGTCAAGAAAGGGAAAAAGAAATCATAAGACAAAGAACCCCATACTTAATCAACAAACACCCATGACAAATTTCATACAACAAACAAAAAGTCTTCCTTTTTTCAATTTCAACCCAATATGCCAACCTTTTTCCAGACATTTATCTATCAATTTTTTTCTCGATCCCAATATGGGTACAAGTGATAGGCACTATCCAGCCACAAACACCAATGCAGGTATCAGTGATAAACAATACCTGCAAATACAGGTACCAGTGATAGGCACTACCTGTATCACAACAAAGCAGGTACAGTGATAGGCACTACCTGCACTTGTTAAAAATTTTCTTCTTAATTCAATTTTTTTTTTCAGTACCCCTTCTTTGCCCCATTAATGTACACCACTCACCCACACAATTCACCACTCTCATTTAACTACCTTTCACCTTTATATCCCTAAATAAATATGTGCAATAAAGCTCTTAAGGGACAGTTAGGTTAGAAAAATTCAAGAAAATATTAGGAGAAAAGTTCAAGAAAATATTAGGCTAATAAAGGTAGGTAAAATGAGTTTTAACGAAAGAAAATGAATGGTATTTCTCTCCATTCATTACTAATTAAGGCTCAAATACGGTACTAGGGATAAAATTCAATAAAGGTTAGCTTGAAAGACTCAAACGTCCAAAGAAGTGCTCTACCCTAATCTTTAAACCAAATTAAACTATCTAAAAAATATTTCGCTTCAAAAATGTAATAAAGCAAGTCATGGGATGCAATATAAGTGAGTTTACATAATTATTTCTAGTGTTAAAAATAAAATAATTTATAGCTATTAGTGATCAGAAATTGTTAGAAATCACGCAAAGAAAATATTAGCATTGACTACCCACTAATGACAGTTTAGCTCAAACATTATCACAAAGAAAATCAAAGAGACATACTAAAGGATTGCAATTTTTTTGAAAATTTCAAAAATGTCCCTTAATTAGCACAAAAATTTTCAAAACTTTTAAAAAACTCTCAGATCAAAAGAAAGGTCAATTAAAATATTAAAGAAAAAAATGAGCAAACTACACCAAACAAATATAAATCCAGATAACTTTCCATCCCACACTTAGAAACAAACATTGTCCACAATGTTAAGAAAATAAAAGCATAAAAAGAGAAAGGGAAAGATTCTTTGGCAATGTAGAACGGTTGGTGTCGTGTATCTCGTCAGAAATATCCTTAAGAATAGTTGAAGGATAAACTTGTCATAGTTCTAAAACAAAAACAAAGTTACACCCATAACGACATTGCGACAATAATATAATCCAAAAAAGATCGAAACATAATGCCTTGTAGGCATACGCAATTACAAAACAAAGAAAGTGAAAATGAAACAATAAAAAAAAAATGAAATCATCCTAAGGTAAATGACAAAGATCAATAAGTCTATATGGAAAAACAAATTCCTAAGTGGCATTTGCATAGGAAGGAATCAGGACTTGTCATCACAGGAAGCTAGCTCTTGTGGAAAAGGGGGACAAGGTGGAAAAGTCGAAGAATCCTCCCTTCCCTCCCTAGCTAGCTGTCGAGTCTCCATCATTTGCTACCATTGATGCTGATAATGAATAAACCTATCAAAACGGTGGCACAGTCATTGTTACTATGCTAAAATCTACTGAATCAACTCCTCTTCACTAAGTCTCGGTGGTAGTTCACTCATTGAGGCGAAAACACGAGCAGGGATCTAACAACTGGAGTTCTAGTCCCTCCCACCCTCTAATGCTATAGGCTTACCGATTTTCAACCTTTCTTTGGCTGGGTCGATTACAACACCAGTATCAAGACACAGCATAGTAATAAGATCTGGGAACCACAAGTTAGGTGGCTTGACAACTGTGGTATATCGAATTTGCTGGTTAATCAAGTGGCCCACATCAACCGGTTGACCAAAAGCAATAGCAAAGAGTAATTTGGCTCGCTTTAAACTGACATAAGTTAAATGACTCACCGAAAGGAGACGAGCGCAAATAAATTTAAACCAAACAGACCAAACCAGCTGAAACTTATTGGCATCGTAATTGTGGGCAACGTCCTCTGTACCCCTTGTCCATTCCACAGCTCCGGAGCAAACAGGATTCATAATGTCATTCAGCTCCATATTATTGTCGCGAATCATTAGCAATTATCAATGCGAACCCGGTTTACTCGCAGCAACCGATTAATTGTACTATTGGAGTATCTACTGATTTGCCTCGAACAAAAACTTCATATTTCACACATAGTGATGCATATGGGCATAAAATTCATGTACCACAAGAGCACGACTTTCTTTGGGGTAGAGACAAAAAAAGTTCAAGCCACGTGCCCTCACAATATCGTGAATTTTAGGAGCTCCAGCAGTAGGAATTGGTACACCCCTTCCTTTGATTACTGCCCTCTTTACAATATCAAACTCATATCTTTGATTTGGAATGGGTTCTTCCTCTTGCTCCGAATATTCTTGTTGCGCTGAGGAAGAGGCTCCATCAGTGGCTTTCGTTTGTGCGTCATACCTAAAAAAATGTACTGTTAGATGGACTACACGCAATTAACAAGCCACCCCATACTTATTTCATTGTCCACCCTCAAACTAAAAGGAAACTTAGTATTCACTATAGCAATTAATACATGGTAACACCAATACAAAGTTATACACAATTTAAACCAAAACACTCCTAAATCCCTTGTTAATTACAAAAATTGAATAGGGAGTAATCATATGATATATGAGAAGTCATATAATCAAATTCGTCCACAAACACCAAAGGATTTAACACTTTTACTCATTGAGACATTTCGTCGAACGTTTGGCGTGCTTGAACAATTAAAGAATTTTTCCATGTAAAAGATACACACAAGTACTCCCAATTCAACTAACCAGGAACAAAATTCACACATCTAACATCCAAGAACATAATTGAACAACAATAAACCCAATGAAAGTATGAAATTTAAAAAATTAAAAAAAAAAAAAAAAACTCCTTCAAGGCAATCTATTAACCCAACAAGAAGAAGTTGAAGGAATTAAATGAATATCATACCTTAGTGAAGTTTATGCTTGTAAAATTGAAGAAATTTTGATGTGGATTAATGAAAAGAAAAAAAAAATGAGTGAATTGAGGGTTGGGAGGATTTTGGAAATAGAGGGAAAGTTAGAAAGAATTATTGTAGGTTTGAATAGACAAAGGGTAACCCATCTGTCCCTTATAGTAGCTTCCTTGGCTTGCGCATGTGCGTGAGTCGGGTACAGCTAGGAGTTCAGCTCCGGGTCCGTAACTTGCACACATGAGTCTGTAACTTGGCACACTCGCAAGCCAAAGCTCATGCATGTGCACGAGTGGAGAAAATTTGTTTTTCTATTTTCTGGAAATTGCGCAAATGCACACCAATTGGTGTGCATGTGCGTAATTTAAGACCCTTAAGCAAGCAAAATTAATTCCCAACTACTTATACCGAACATAAAACTATGAAAACACATATTAACTTGTTTAAAATGCACCTTAGGATGATATGCACACAAATAACAACCATAAAAACCAAACATGCACAAACAAAATTAATAAAAGACATAAATTGCCTCTCGTGCAGTGCCCTTGTTTATAGTTTTAGGCTCTTAGGATCAAGCATTAGCAGGGTGAACGGTCTTCCGTTCCTTATGGATAATTTCGCCATACTAACACTTCACCCGGTGGCCATTCACTTTGAAATTTTCTTGACTCCCTTTTATTTCCATTGAGAATATAGGAATACTCGCACCACTTTAAATGGCTTTGGACCATCTTGACTTCAATTTTCTCGGGAATAACCGTAATCTTAAATTTTACAGTAAAGCCATGTCCAAGAATTTGAATTCTTTCCCAGAGATATGCTTGTCATGCCAATCTTTCGTTTTCACCTTGTAAAGTTTTGCATTGTCATAGCCTCTCGTTGAAATACATCCAATTTTTTCAAGTCGAGAAGCTTTTTCTCCCCAACTTCCTTTAGATCATAATTCAGACTTTTAATTGCCCAATATGCCTTGTGCTCGATTTCCACTAGAAGATGACAAGCCTTAATGTAAACCATGCAATAAGGAGACATTCCTATTAGAGTCTTGAAGGCTGTCCTAAATGCCATAGAGCGTCATCAAGCTTTTTGGACCAGTTCTTCCTTGAAGAGTTAACGATTTTCTCAAGAATGCGTTTCATCTCCCGATTTTACACTTCCATCTGCCCAGATGTTTGCGGGTGATATGCTAGGGCTTCTTGTGATTTACTTCACATTTGGACAAGAGCGGATTTGAAAAAGAATTTTTGAAGTGCAATCCTCCGTCATTTATGATTACTCGCGGAACACCAAACCGTGAGAAAATGTTCTTTCTCACAAAATTCACTACCACTCAAGCATCATTGGTTGGTAGCACCGCTACTTCCACCTACTTGGACATGTAATTCACCACTACAAGAATGAATCTATTATTGTGCAATGGTAGAAAAGGGCCCATGAAATCAATGCCTCACATATCAAAATTTTCACAAACTAAGATATTGTTCAAAGGCATTTCATCTCTTCTAGATGAGATACCAGCATGTTGACATTCATCATATTTTAGCACAAAGTCCCTTGCATCTCAGAATAATGTAGGCCAATAAAACGCACTCTGAAGGATTTTCGCTGCCGTTGTTTGAAAGCCAAGGCGCCCTTCTATCGGTGAAGAGTGACAGTGGTATAAGACACTTTAATTTTCCATTCTCGGAATGTACCTTTAAATCACTTGATCTTTGCATCGGCATTATAAACAGTTGGCCCATAATGATCATCCGAAATGTAGTATTTGATCTCTGAAAGGAACTTTTTCCACTGATTAGAATCCATAGTGGAGGGAATTACCTTGGCCACGAGGAAATTAACAAAATCCACATATCAAGGTGCACTACTGTCCACTCGCATCAGGTGTTCTTCCTAAAAAGTCTAATTGATTGGAACTTCCTCACCTAGTTCCATATTTGATTGATCTAGCCTCTATCGGTGGTCAACTACTGTGTTTTCAGCTTTCTTTTTATCCACCGCCTCCCAATTGAATTCCTGTAATAGTAAAATCCACCTTATTAGTCTAGACTTTGCATCATTCTTTGCCAATAGGTTCTTAAGGGCCACATGATCCGTATGAATAATCACCTTATTACCTACAAGATATGACCTAAACTTATCAAATGCAAATACTGTCGCTAGCAACTCTTTCTCAGTAGTGGAATAATTCAATTGAGCTTCATTCAGGATTCAATTAGCATAATAAATCATATACAAAACTTTAGATTATCTTTCTTTTGACACAGAACCGTCTGCAGGCATAGTTGATTGCATCACACATTAATTCAAAAGCTAAATTTCAATTCGGAGCAACTATGACTGGTGTAGTAATCAAAGCTATTTCCAATTTCTCGAAAGCAGACAAACATTCATCCTTAAAAAAAAAGACACATCTTTTTGCAACAAAGTACATAAAGGGTGAGAAATCAAAGAAAAATTTTTAATAAAACATTAGTAGAAACTAGCGTGACCTAAAAAACTCCTCACTCCTTTCATATTAGAAGGAGGAGGCAATTTTTCAAGGAGTTCAACTTTACATTTATCGACCTTTGTTGGCCCAAAAGCAACCTAAGAGGGGATGGTGAATTAGGTTGCTTAAAAACTAGTTGCCACTTTTGAACAATAAAAACTCAAGTAAGATGGATGCAATGTAATTAATGATCAAAGGAATAAATGCACAAGTAGGAATAAATAAAAGGCAAGTATTGAGATTTAGAAAGATCAAACCAAATTTCCCTCTTATAAGCTTCACAAGCTTGGAGTGCACTTTCACTACTTTGTGTCTCTTCAATATAGGTGAGACAATAATATTTTGTACACCAAGTAGGATCACTCTTGCTCACACTAATTATCTTTAGTTGAGTCAAGAGTTTTACACACAACCTCTCTTTTGTACAATAATTATCTCTCCACTCTTTACAATTGAAGATCACTCACTTTTACACTATAGTAATACAACACTATTAGAAGCCTATTTTCACTCAAATAGCCTTTGTAGATGCTTATATTCAATTTGGAAATTATATCTCATAAATTCAGATTGGTTGGTAATTATAAATGCAGTAAAGAGCTCCCAACTACCTCCCAACGGCTAAGTAATAAATGCTGAGAAACTAGCCGTTATAGGATTCGGACGTCCGAAGCCTTTTTTATGTGTGCGACAAAGCGTCTGACATCAGAAACACAAAGGTTGAAATCTCCGTTCGGACAGCCGAGGTTACTTTCATTCCTTCATCTGAAACTGATTCGGATTTGTTGAGTTAGATTGTTGAACAGTGTTGAGCGTCTGGAAGGTTTAATGTCTTACAAATATTGATCTGCCTTCAGACAATCAAATGTGTCCGATAAAATTTCTTTCGAACGATGTTGAGTGTGTGTTGTTAACTTCTCAGAATCCTTACTCTCTGCCTAATTGTTCGAACGATTTGCTACATCCGAGACATTCTGTTTGAACGAATTCCTGCATCCGATAAACTTGGTCCCGTTTGGACTTTTTTGTGCATTCGAAGCTCTTCCTTTTCGGACGATATACAACGTCCAAAAACCCTGTTATGTCAAGGACTGCAAAATTCCTACACAACCCATTTACAAACTATTAGGTTGTATTTATCATCATCAAAACCAATATTGTAGGTCAATAATCTCTCCATTTTTTATGATGACAAATCACAGGGCAAACAAATTATAGCTCAATCAATTAGTCCACAAACTTAATCAAAAAATCACAAACCACAACCACATTTTTCCCTCTTTTGGCATGTATTTACATCAAAACAAAACAAGTGAAAACTCTCCCTGAGATGATGCTCCTCCTTAATCGAACCACCAAGAAATAAGTGCAATCAAGAAAGTATAGAAAGCAAGTGAAAAACCAATATCAACCAAATATCATAGGAATATCAACAAGGTAGTAACTAAATGTTACATTAACAAGTTCAACCAAACAAGTTCAAACTAAACAAGTGCAATCAAATGTTACACAATCTAAGAGCTAGAATCTAAATCATTCTTCTTTTTTGAACACTCCTTGCGTTTTCACTTTTTGGTGGGCAAATTATCATCTGTAGCTTTACTGCCGTGCTCGCTGGCCTCTTGAGTATCACAGCGTTGCATGATATAATTGAATGTGTTGTTAACATCTTTATCATCACCAGCGTCGGCGTTTGGGGCAGTAGTGTTTTCAAGATTTGATGCACCAGCTGGATCTTTGTGGGCTTCTTGCTCAGGGATGAACTGTTTGGCATCTTTGTTTTCTTCATCGTTGATGTTGAGAGGTGGATTCAAATGTATATTGCGACTGAGTGTTGGTGAACTCCACTTCAGCAAAGGCAGACATGTCCAAACTTAATACTTCTTGAAGGATCATCTGTTTAGTTTCCAATCTCTTTAATTTCCTGAAGGTTCGGTGCTAAAATTTGACCATTTCATTGCCAAGATTAGTGACAAGGGTGCACAATTGTGAAAGAGAGGGTTTGGAAAAGTATATTTGTGAATGATGGGTCAGTGAAAGTATGGATGAAGAGGGTTGAGGAGGAATAGGATAAGGAAGTGCTTGTCTGGAACTCGAGACATGATCTTTTGATTTTTCAACTTCATATTTAACTTTAGTGAGCCATTTTTTATTAAAAAAATGCAATCTTTTTCTTTCAACAATGGCTTTATTGAAATATGGAGGTTATTATTTTTTTCCAGTAAATGGAATATCAAAATGATCAAAAACTTTTGTTAAACACTTTCAAAATGGGATGTTCTGCCTAGTATCAGTCAAGAACAATTCCCATGAGAAAGGAGCAAAACAAGTACCCAAAATCAAGTTTGATTCCTTTAAAAACATAATAAAACAAATAAAACTGCATTTTTCCAGGCTCAGTACGTGTTCATCAGTTGGTAAAAGCAAGTTCGTAACTAACGTATACAAAATATTGAGTTCAGAACTTAGAAATGTGGTTTTAGCTTCTGATACTTGTTTGAAATCAACATGAAATTTTTTTTTGAATTCCTCGACAAGATATCAAGTGTCAATATGAGACCATTCATATAGAGAAAAGAAGTATGAAATTTCATCAGGATTAGTAACATCACATTCAAAAATTGAGTTAATAACGTTGGAATTAAACTCAATGTTAATGTGATTCACATGAGAAACTAAGGTACGATTAGTTGAACCTTTGCGAAGATTCACGGTGAACTGAAAAATCATGAGATGATATACAGGTAAGTCAATATGAATTAAATTCCCCATTTTTGTTTTTCAAAACACTCCTTAATAAAAGATAAATTCAATTCATCAGAGATCGCATGCCTTGAGAAACAGGACGTTGCACAATAATAGATTTACTTAACAAAGATGTATATTTTTCAGATACTTTAGCATCAATGAATTTGGGCAAAGTGAGATTGGGAGTGGGTGGAGGATTGTCGATGTTTGTTCTTGTACTGGCACATTTCCCTTCGATTTCTTTCCTCGGGTGCTTGTTGAAGATCCCCCATGCGATCGAACCGTTTCAAAGTTAAGGTAAGGATGAGAGAGTTTGAAAATGAAAGTGAAGTGATTTCAAGAAATTGTGATGAAGGAGGTGTTAAAGAGGAAGACATGGATATAAGTAAGACTATTGAAGAGATAAGAAGAGGATTTGTTTGATGAATTTTGGAGAAAATGAGAAGAATTGAAGGAATTGAGAATTTTCCCCTATTTTGCCAGAGGTAGGGTTCGGTTAAGAAGGTGTGTTCGAAAGAGGAAAGTGAAAGGTTTTAACAGTGTAAAAT
Organism: Cinchona pubescens; assembly: GCA_025175665.1. Taxonomy (NCBI): domain Eukaryota; kingdom Viridiplantae; phylum Streptophyta; class Magnoliopsida; order Gentianales; family Rubiaceae; genus Cinchona; species Cinchona pubescens. The sequence continues at coordinate 1,539,456 of JANKKI010000027.1, read as the reverse complement.
AGTCATTCAGACATCTGAACGATTGGTATACATCAGAACTGTTGTCTTTGCAAGTCTGATCTCAAATGAACGGTGAATTTGTTGCCCAAGCGTCCGAAAAGTTGTCAGATGGTTGTGATTGTTCGGTAGATTTTCCAGAGAGTTTAGGGGTATAGATGGACAGTTCAAATGAAAGAGATCGTCCGATACCAAAAGGTCAAAAGCTAAATAGTTCGGACGGATACGTGTCCGACACCACAGAGAGCTTAGGACACACATTTGTGTCCGAAAACACAAAATTCACGTAGTTTTAAAATTAGTAATACCCAAACAAGTTCTAAGATATTCAAAATGATCCAAAGGTAAAGTTTTAGTAAAAATGTCAGCCAATTGATCTTTAGTGCAAACAAATTCAATACAAATTTCCTTTTTGCAAAAAAGATCTCTTATGAAATAATGCTTGACATCAATATGTTTTCTTCTAGAATCTTGAATTAGATTTTTTGTGAGATTAATTGCACCAATATTATCGCATCTAATGGGCACAGAATAAAAAATAACACCAAAATCTTTTAAAATGTGTTTCATCCAAAGAAGTTGAGCACAAAAATTACCCGCAGCAATATACTTGGCTTCCGCCATAGACAAAGAAATAGAACTTTGTTTCTTACTAAACCAAGACACCAAGCAATTACCCAAAAAATGACACATATCACTAGTACTTTTTCTATCAATTTTACAACTGGCAAAGTTGGCATCCACATAACTAATAAAATCAAAACTAGTGGATTTAAGATGCCATAAGCCATAGTCAATGTCCCTTTTAAGTATCTAAAATTCTTTTAAGTATCTAAAAATTCTTTTAATGCCAATTAGGTGTGATTCCTTAGGACAATATTGAAATCTAGCACATAAAAAAATGGCAAACGTAACACCCGGCCTACTAGCCATTTAATAAAATAAGTTTCCAATCATGCCTCTTTAGTGTTTTTCATCAACACTGTTACCTTCTTCATCTTTGTCAAGTTTGGTTGAGGTGCACATTAGCGTTCCAACTTGTTTGTAATCCTCCATTCCAAAAACATAGCGTTTGAGTAATTCTTTTGTGTACTTGATTTTGTGTGAAGAAGGTTCCCTTCTTGTTTGGTGAATTTGAAGTCCAAGGAAGAATTGTAACTCTCCCATCATACTCATTTCAAATTCCTTTTGTATCAAATATGAGAATTCCTTGCACAAACTTTCATTAATGGCTCCAAAAATGATATCATCAACATAAATTTGAACAACAAACAAATCATTATGACTATTTTTGGTGAAAAGAGTAGTATCAACTCCCCTTTTAAAGCCATTTTCAATCAAGAAACCACTTAATCTTTCATACCAAGCTCTAGGAGCTTGTTTCAAACCATACAAAGCCTTTGATAATTTAAAAACATGATTTGGAAAATCTTTGTTTTCAAAACCTGGAGGTTGTTCAACAAAAACTTCTTGATCAATAAACCTATTTAAAAAAGCACTTTTTCACATCCATTTGAAATAATTTGAAATTGTTAAAGCATGCATATGTAAGACACATACGAATAGATTCTAATATCAAGCAAAGGTGCGAAGGTCTCATCAAAGTCAATTCCTTCTTCTTCTGCATAACCTTTCGCAACTAATCTAGCTTTATTTCTAACTATTTCACCTTTATCATTTAGTTTATTCCTAAAAACCCATTTTGCTCCTATTACCAGATGATTTACTGGTCTTTCAACTAAAATCCACATATTGTTTTTATCGAATGGACTAAGTTCATCTTTCATGGCAAGAATCCAAGATTCATCTTTTAAAGCATCATCCACACATTTAGGTTCACTATAAGAAAGTAAGGCAGAATTACTATTCAAAGGTTTATGAGAGTGAGTTTTTACACCATCGGATGGATCTCCTATGATTAAATTTGTTGAATTTGAAATTGCTTTCCTTGGTCTCTTGATGTTCTTCTTGAATAGTGAGCTTTTCAAGTTTCTTTTGCACATCTACATCTTCATTTTCACAAACATCTTTTGAAATAATATCATTAGTTTTGTCAAATGTAACATTCACAATTTTCGTCAATCACAAGAGTTCTTCTATTGTATACTTGATATGCTTTCTTGTCACTAGAATATCCTAAGAAAATCCCTTCATCCAATTTCTTGTCAAGTTTTTCAAGATGCTCTTTAATTTTCAAAATATAACACTTACTTCCAAAAACTTTAAAATAACTCACAACGGATTTTTTTTACAAAACAAGAGTTCATAAAAATTTTGTTTAAAATAGGCCTTAAAAGAACTTGATTCATAACATAACAAGCCGTGTTAACGGCTTCGGCCAAAAATATTTTGGTAAATCACACTCATTTATCATGGTTTCTAGTGGCCTCTTGAAGTGTTCTATTTTTCTTTCAACAACACCGTTTTGTTGAGACACTCTAGCAACCGAAAATCCATGCAAGATACCATTCTGACCACAAAACTTGGGAAAACCACCGAATTTGAATTCGGATCCATTAGCACTTCTTAAATGACCAATATTCAATATTCAAATTCAACAAATTTTTGTACTTTGGAAAACAAACAAATGACTTTTACAAAATTTTCAAAGGATTCATTTTTTGTGAACAAGAAATAGTACCCAAGTATACCTAGAATAATCATTAACAAATACAAAAGCATACTTGCTACCACCAAGACTGGCATGTTGAGTTGGACCAAATAAATCCATATGTAATAATTCCAAAGGTTTAGAAGTAGACACACAATTCTTTGGTTTAAAAGAAACTTTAACTTGTTTACCAAATTAACATGCATCACAAATTTTGTTTTTCTCAAACTTTAATCTTGGCAAACCTCTTACCAATTCTTTCTTAGCAAGGTTATCAATCAAATCCATGTTGAAATAACAAAGCCTTCTATGCCAAAGACAAGGATCATCTTTAGAAGTGGTCAAACACTTTAAATTACCACTATCAATATTATCAAGATAAACCACATAAATATAATTATGCCTTCTACCTTTGAACAAAACAACAAAGTTCTTATCAAGAATTAAACATTCATGCTTACTAAAAAAAACATACAAATTTCTAACGCTCACATAATTGACTCACACTTAAAAGATTATAGTTCAAATTGTCAACCAAAAGCACATTTTTAATCAAAGTCTCACAATCTTCACCTACATCACCAATGCCAATTGATTTTGCTTTGATATTATCTCCAAAGGTCACCTTTCGACTATTTTTGGACTTGAGGTTGGTGAAATTAGATGCATTACCAGTCATGTGTGTTGAATACCCACTATCAATGAACCACTTAGCGTTCTTGGTGGTGTTCATTACCTACACAAAGAGTTAAGCGATTACTTTTGGTACCCTTATTTTCTTAGTCCATAAGAGTTAGTAAATTGACTTAAAATCCACATGGAATTCATTCCCAATTTTTCATTTCTCTTGACATAACAATTATTTTTCACATGTCCATGTTGTTAGCAATAATTTCAAATAATATTCTTAATGCCATATGAAGAAGATTTTGATTTTACAAAACATGAACCACATTTTCTAAAAGTGATAAAATTCTTGTTGATCAACGTATTTATATTTCTTCTCATATCAACAACTTTTTCCTTTTTGCTATGCAAGAGTACATCAAGATCATCCAATCTTTTCTTCAAGGAGGCTTGTTCTTCCTTGATCTTTGTTTTCACATGCAATCTTTTCTTCAAATCATCAATTTCTTGTGACAACCTATTATTTTCATTCATAAGTTTGGAGTTAGCATTCAATAAGGCATTATTTTTTCTAACTAACTCCTTATTTCTAGCATATGATTCCTTTAAACTATCATGCAATTTTATGATAAAAGCGCTTCAAGACCATCATTATCATCAATTGCATCACTTGAATCATAAGTAGTTGTTACCTCATCATCACCAATAGCCATAAAGGCCATTTGTGCCGATTTTGTCTCTTCTTCAACTTTTCCTTCGGAGTTGCAATCGTCCCATGTTATTTAAAAATTGTTGAAGCGGGGCTTCCTTCTTTCTTTTTTCTTCTTGGAAGGGCACTCATTTGCAAAATGCCCAAGTTGACAAAGAAGAATCATTCAAAGCATTTTTCATTTTGCTTCTTAATTTATAGCTTGGTCTTCCCTTTGAAATTATTAGAGTTGATTGCTCCTTTCTTCCTCATTCTCCTTTTGTTGATGTAATGTTTGAGAAGTCCTTTGGTGATGAGTGCAAGATCACCTTTATCAAGATCTTCATCTTCTAAATTGATGAAGCCACTTTCATCTTTTTCTTGGGAAGTCTTTAAGGCAATGACTCTTTTCGGTCTTGCTTCTTCATCATCCACAACTTTAGCCTTGATCTTCAATTCATAAGATGTAAGAGAGTTAATCAAAGATTCAATGTGCACGGAATTTAAATTCATTCCCTCCTTTATAGCAATAGACTTGGCTTCCCATTCTTTGGATAGAGTATTCAAGATTTTTCTATTCTTTTCACCCAAAAAATATTCCTTACCCAAAGCCTCAAGATCCTTAATGATGAGGTTCCATCTTGAAGAACCCATACTTGACAACAGGCAAAGATTTCTTTTGTTCCTCTCACATCATCACTACCTTCATGAATCTCTTTCAATTTGTCCCAAATCTTTTTAGCCAAAACACAACCTTTAACATGAGTAGACTCATTAGCATGTCAAGCATTATACAAAGCATTCATGGCTTTAGCATTCAAAGTCAAAATTGCCTTATCATGTGGGGTTAGTTCATCCCTTGTTTTTTCTATTCTTCTATTAGTGTGATCATCAACGATAGGCTTCAAAAGGACCTTCATTAACAACATACCATAAATCAATATCAATAGATTGAAAAAGGATTTTCATTCTTTCTTTCCAACTATTAAAATTCACCCATTAAACACAGGTGGTGTAGTGACAGATTGACCTTCAAGAAACAAAGCATTATTAGTTGCCATAGAGATCTTTACACAAATAAAATTTAAACAAAAGAAAGAAACCAAGCACAGATACCAATTGTTGGCCCAAAAGCAACCTAAGAGAGGGGTGAATTAGGTTTCTTAGAAACTAATTGCAGCTTTTGAACATAATAAAAACTCAAGTAAGATGGATGCGATGTAATTAATGATCAAAGGAATAAATGCACAAGTAGGAATAAATAAAAGCCAAGCATTAAGATTTACAAAGATCAAACCAAATTTCCAGGCTTCACAAGCTTGGAGTACACTTCCACTACTTTGTGCCTCTTCAATATAGGTAAGACAATCTTTTGTACACCAAGTAGGATCACTCTTGCTAACACTAATTATCTTCAGTTGAGCCAAGAGTTTTACACATAACCCCACTTTTGTACAATAATTATCTCTCCACTCTTTACAATTGAAAATCACTCACTTTTACACTTTACTAATACAACACTATTGAAAGCCTGTTTTCACTCAAAGGATTTTTGTAGATGCTTGTTTTCAATGTGGATGTTATATATCATAAATTCAGATTGGTTGGTATTTGTAGATGCAGTAAAAGAGCTTTCAACCACTTCCCAACTTCTACGCAATAAATGCTGAGAAACCAGTCATTATAGGATTCGCATGGAACGTCCAAAGCCTTTTTTATGCGTCCGACAAAACGTCCAATCATCAAAAATATAGAGGTTGAGATCTTTGTTCAGACGGCCAAGGGTGCATCCATTCCTTCATCTGAAATTGATTTTTTGTTGAGTTAGATCGTTGGACAGTGCTGAGCGTCCGAAAGGTTTAATGCTTTACAAATATTGATCTTCCTTTGGACGGTCATGTATCTGATAGAATTTCTTTCCAATGATATTGAGTGTCTATTGTCAACTCCTCAGATTATGTACTACGTCTGAGACTTTCTGTTCGGACGAATTCATACGTTTGAGAAACTTGGTGCTGTTCGGACTATCTTTTGCATCCAAAGCTCCTTCTTTTTGGACAATATACAACGTCCGAAAATCCTGTTATGTCAAAGACTTCAAAATTCCTGTACAACTCATTTACAAACTATTAGATTGTATTTGTTATCATCAAAACCAAGATTGTATGTCAACAACCTCAATGCCCTTACCTGAAAATTGGTGGACCCAGCACAATTCCTTCTTTAACCGTGAAATGACACTTTTTCCAGTTTAGTGCCCAGTTGGTAGACTCACATCTTTCCAAAGCAGAAGTAAGATTATCTAAGCAGGAATCAAAAGAATCACCAAAAATACTAAAATCATCCATGAAAATTTTAATAAATTTAACTATCATGTCATGGAAAATAGCAAACATCTAACTATGGAAAGTTCTAGGAGCATTGCACAATCCAAAAGGCATATGCCGGTAAGAAAGGTTCCATATGGACAAGTGAAAGTGGTTTTATCTTGATCATTAGGGGAAATGTCAATTTGAAAATACCCTGAATAACCATCAAGAAAGCAATAATATGCATGTCTAGATAAATGCTCAAGCATTTGATCAATAAATGGTAAAGGAAAATGATCTTTCCTAGCAGCTTCATTAAGTTTCCTATAGTCGATGCACATCCGCCACCCCGTCACTAATCTAGAGGGAAGTAATTCATTTTTTTCATTTAAAACTATCGTAATCCCCCCTTTCTTTGGAACTACTTGAGTTGGAGTTACCCATTCACTATCACTTATGGGGTAAATGACCTTGGTGTCTAGTAATTTTAAAACCTCCATTTTAACTACCTCTTCCAAGGTTGGATTTAACCTTCTTTGAGGTTGCTTGATTGGCTTGTAAGTATCACTAAGGAGTATTTTGTGCATGCATACCGAAGGGCTTATTCCTTTTATATTCTCAATGCTCCGTGCAATTATCCCACGATGCTTTTTAAGAACAAAAGTCAATTTACTTAATTCAATGTCTGAAAGTGAAGCACTCACAATGACAATATATGTATCATGTTCTCCAAGAAAGCTTAAGATGAGAAGGAAGTGCTTGGAGTTCAACCTTGGGGGGTTCGTTGGTTGGAGACCCCCTTTACCTTTACCATCCGATTTGCTTTTCTTCTTCTTTCATATCCTCCTTTTGTGTGTTTTCTTGTGCACTAGAGTTCATGACATCCTCGTGAAAGTCTTCCATGTCCAAGATTTGGTGTCATCTTCAACCGATTTCCTGTAAAAGTCCATAATTAAATCATCAATAATATCAACACTCATTACATCATCATATTCAGATAGAAATTTAAAGGAATCAAAAACATTAAATGACACAATATCATCATTGACTCTAAATTGTAAATTTCTAACTTGAACATCAATAATGGCTCGTCCAGTGTCCAAGAAAGGTCTTCCAAGAATTAATGGGGTCACCACATCTTCCTTCATATCGAGAACTATGAAGTCTGCAAGTAAGAAAACTTTACCTACTTTGACGATGAGGTCTTCAACCACTCCTACCGGTTGTCGCATATTTCGATCTGCCAATTGAAAAGTGACGTTTGTTGGTTTGAATACTCCTCCATTCAAGTTCTTAGAAGTGGAATAAGATATAAGGTTGATGGAGGCACCCAAATCACAAAGAGCTCTTTGAAATGTCACCCTTCCTATCTCACATAGAATGGAAAACGAGCCAGAATCCTTAAGGTTAGGGGAACCCATTAAATACTCTTTTGAATAATAGCACTGAATCCTTCATTTAAGCATAAAATCTTATCCCCATTAGCTTCCTCTTGCTCGATAAATTTACTTCATGAACTTGGCATATCTAGGCATTTTTTCAATTGCCTCAATAAAAGGAATGTTAATTTCGATATTTTTGAAAATTTCCAAAAATTTCTTGAATTTCTTTGTTTTCTCATCCTCGTTCATCTTCTGAGGGAAAGGAATACTTACCTGCTTACTTTGTATAGTAGAGAGGTTCTTTGTGTCAACTTTTTGGTTAAGATCCTTGGAAGATGAACCTTGATCAACACTACTCTTGGGTGTCTCTACCTTTTCCTTGGCCTCTTTCTTTTCCATGTTCCTTGTATCGTCCTCATTAACTTTCCTCAGTTCCACAGTTCTGCTACTCCCCAAAGTAACTGCCTATGCTTGTTCTCTTCCATGAGTGTTATTCCTTGGGTTAGGAATAGTGTCTCTGGGAAATGCCCTCACAGGTCCTTTGTTGCACCGTTTTACTGCACGAATTGTCCTATTTGCCTTTCCAAGTTCCTCGTGGTAGCCTAAAGATTCTCATACTCCCTCCACAAGTTATCAAAATCCCTCCTTAAATTATTCTCATTGGGTTGGTCATGATTTACTTCTGGAGGATGGTTTTAAAGTGGGGGTCTTGGTGGTGGAGGTTGGTATGAGGTATTCAGCTAAGACAAAAAATTCTAGAAATTTCTTAGATCAAGTGGCTGATATGGTCGAGAAGAGAATGCTTGATTGGAAAAATTAGATTGTGGCTATGATAGTTAGAAGGATGGATTTTGAACATTATTTTGATTTTTCTAGAAAAAATTTGGATGGTTGTTCCAAGACGGATTATATGGATTACCATATGAAACAGACAGATTCCTTGATCTTGAATTTTGATTGGCAATGAATTGGACTTGCTTACCTTGTAGCATAGGTATTTCACAATGGCCATTTTGATGGTTTCCTCCACAAAAATCACAAGTTAGAAATACTTGAGAAGTTAAGTCTAAATCTTTGGAGTTCACCGGACTTCTTTCCAAATTCTCCAGGGCCTTTTTCAGATTGGTCATCATATTCAACATCAAGCCTTGTTGAGCTAAGAAGGAATCATTAAGATTAATCATACCTCCTTGTTGGACATTGACTTGTTGAAATCGCAATTGTTGTCCAACCAAGGGAGTGATCGTGCTATGATAGTAATGCATTGATGTCATTCTCCCCAACAACTCTTGTGCTTCTACCAGAGTTTTAAGAGGGAAAGAACCTCCATTGCTTGCATCGACCATCAATCTCATCTCCAAAAACAATCCATTATCAAATGTCTGTACTTGTAGCCACAATGGAATGGTATGATATGGACACTTTTTGAGTAGTTCTTTGAAATGCTCCCATGCTTCACTTAGACTTTCCCCAGTAATTTGTCAGAATAATGTAATGTCATTGGCGAAACTTTGCGGTTCTTGATGGTGAAAAGTATTTGGCCAAAAATTCTTGAACTAGCTGATTCCATATCTCGTGAATGTACCTTACTGGAATGATTGCAACCAAGCCTTTGTCCAATCCCGCAGAGAAAATGGGAAAGCCCTCATTCGAATACAATCAGGGTGTATCCCGTTGTATTTGAAGGTATCAATGATTTCCTCAAAATTCATTAGATGAGCATAGGGATCCTCATTTGGCCTACCTCCGAACATAGCGTGAGTTTGGGGCATTTGAATCAAGGATGGTTTGATTTTGAAGTTGTTAGCCTGCACGGGTATTCGAGTAATGCTAGAAGGCACCCCTTCAAAATTTGGCAATGCATAATCTCTGAGGAGTCGGTGATTAGCATTGCCTCAATTACCATTATTACCTGCCACCCCTTCTTGATCCCCAATATTTCGATTAGGATTCTCCATTAAATTTTTCCCTCGACTAGATTCATGTAGTTTTCTACGGTTTCTGGATATAGTTTGTTCAATTTCCAAATCACTTAGAAGTAGTGGTTGGTTGGATGAAAGAGTATTTACCATACCATAAATTACAAGAAAAAACCAAAGTTTGAATATTAAAGCAGAAATCCGAAAGAAAAACTAAAAAGAACAAAAATAATTGCAAATAATTAAAGAAAATAAAAAAAGTCTAATCTAGTAAGGTTTGCTAAATCTAATATTGAGCCAAAAAAAATCCCCGACAATGGCACAAAAAACTTGTTTGGTGTAATATTGACTAGGCAATTCAATTCACAAACAAATTAATAAATAAGCCTTAATAACCATAATCAATACTTACACACGCTTGCAAAGATATGGGGTGAGTTTGTAGATTGGGTGAGTAAGGATCGTTCCCGCCAAGACCATTGGTCAATTAATAGGGTTTACAAACTTATGAACTAGTTAGACAAATCAATTGCAAGATTTTTGTTCTATCGTAACTAAATCAAGTTGAACTACTAGGAAACTAAAAGCAATTCTCAAAAGAAATTAAGGCTAGGGGAAACAAGAAAGTAAAACTAGAAAAAGCAATAAAATTCACCAGAAGCAAAGTTAAATTAATGAACTAGAAAATAAACGCAGTTAGATTAAAATAAAACTATGAAATTGCAGGAAAAACTAGAATTAAATTGAATTTAAATCAAGAAATCAAACTCAATAGCATAACCTGAAACAAGAAGTTGATGTGCTTGAAGTCTTGAGAAAAATAAAACCCTAGCTATGATTTCTTTTTTTTTTTGGATTTTCTATTCTAATCCTAATCTAACTAATAGCTGCTATGTTATGCTCAACTCCCCTCTTAACGAGGTATTTATATGGCTTACAGTAGGGTTTTAGACCCCTAAGATGATAAAATTACGTTAACTTTTGATAAGAAGTCCAATCGGGTGGAGAAAACTTTTGAAACAAGTAATTCAAGAAAGCTGCAGCTCGGCATGTGCACATGCACAGGATTTCCTTGGGAATGTTTGCAAATTCCAGTAGCAATAGCTCATTTTTCTTGGCCTGTGCACATGCACAGGATTTTCTTGCGCATGTGCGCAAATTCCTGATTGTCAGCTTGAACTATGTACTTCAATTTTGACCTCGATACTGCTAGAATTTGGAAAACCTCAAAACATGAAAGTTGTATCCCTCTCTTGTAACTTTCTAAAACATCTTGAATCACATCCATTGGAGCTTGGAAAAGAAATTTATGCTTGAAATACCAAACAGTGTCCAAATTTGCTCCCTGCCGCGCGTACATTTTGCATTCTTTTGATTTTTCCCCAACTTTTTGATCCTTTTGGCTCCTTCTTCATTCAAAACATACATAAACTAACAATTAAAAAAAATAATCTCATAATTAGCTCAATTAATGCTAAAATTACTTGGAAATGAAGGTAAACGACACATGAAATATGCTATATTTACGATCTTATCATATGTACAATAATTTTAAATTATTAGATAAAAAACATATGCTAAAAATATTTATAAAATATTTTTTTAAGAAAATAGACTAAAAAATTAGGATATGTTTGCTGTAAAATAGATTGAGTAACTAGCACTCAGCAAGGTTAGTATTTATATACAAAATATCGAAGAATTAATACACTTTACATTTACAAAAAGTAATTAATGACTAGGATTATTTCCTATGTAATACTTTTTCCTATTTCTAATATAACCTTAATATTCGTATGACATTAGACTTCCCTAGATTACACTTCCAATATAGTCAAATACAAAATTATGCACATGTTTAAACTATGTGGAAGTCTTCAACACTCCCCCTCAAGTTGGAGGGTATAAGTTGTATGCTCCAACCTTGCTACATATATACTGACTTCAAGGATTTCTAACAACCCTTGTATGGATGTATGGTAGTTAATCATTTGAGCTGGCCGACTTCATAATGATTTCTTTCAAGGTGACTTTTCCTCAAATAAAATGATAGTCGATCTCAATGTGTTTTGTCCTTTCATGAAAGACTGGATTGGAAGCTTTATGAAGAGTTGCTTGGTTATCACAACACAACCACATATGTTGAATGTCTCCAAGTCTTAATTCAAGAAGTAACTTTTTAACCCAAATAAGCTCTCACAAGTTGCGGCAACCGTGGATATATATTCAGCCTCTGCACTAGAGTGAGCAACAACATTCTGTTTCTTACTCTTCCAAGATATAAATTACAACCAACAAGAACACAATATCCTAAAGTGGATCGTCTATCAATAGGTGATCCTGCAAAATCTACATCAGAATAGCCTATCATTTGAGAGTATCCTTTATCTTCATAAAATAATCCTTGACTCGGTGTTATCTTTCTTAAGATATCTAAGAATTCAAACAACATGATCTGAATAATTAGTATATAGAGACTGGATTAATTGAGTTACAATTCCAACAAGAAAAGAAATGTGTTGTCTGGTAATAGTTAGATAAATAAGTTTACTAACTAGCCTCCAATACCTCTCAAGATGTTCAAAGTCCTCTCCCTGATTTGATAAGAGTTTTCTATTTGGGTGTATGGGCTTGTCAACAGGTCTACAATGCATTGTGCCAGTTTCTTCTAGTAAATCCACTGCATATTTCCTTTAGGAGATGAAGTAATAATCCCATTCCTTGACTGCGCAACCTCAATACCAAGAAAATATTTGAGCTTACCCCTTGGTTTGGAAATGGTTGAAAAAATGCTTCTTCAATTGAGTGATCTTTTCACTGTCATTTCCAACAATGATTATGTCATGTACACAGGCCTCCAAATAGACACAAATACCGAAAGAGTTGTGGCAATAGAAAACTAAATGGTTTCACTATGTTTCATTGCAAAATTCTAAATGATAGAATTTAATTTCCTAAACCAGACTCATAGAGACTGTTTAAGACTAGAGAGTGTCACAGTTTATAGACTAGTCCAGACTCTCCCTAATTAGCAAAGCTAGGAGGTTGCTCCATGTAAATTTCTTCTTAGACGTTGCCATGGAGAAATACATTCTTAATATCCAGTTGATATAGTGGCCAGTAACGTATAGCTACTGTAGCAAGAAGAAGATGGATTGAAGTAATTTTGGCCACCGGAGAAAAGGTATTCCCATAGTCAAGACATAAACACATCTATGTATATCCTTTGGCAACAACCTTAGAACCATCAGTCAATGTAATGAAATGAAGATTTTAGGAAAAGATAGAGAAGTGGATAAAGAACTGTTACCAACAATATGATTAGAGGCTCCTAAATCAATAATCAATGTATTTTGATAGTTGTCAAAATGAGAAATGCAAGCAATAGAATTGTAATTATGAGTTCTAATGGCATGAGAAGACTGTGCTTGTTTAGCGACCTTCCATGAAAGATATTCATGGTAATCTTCTTTTGAGGATATTACTTCAGGAGAATCCATTTGAGAAATATTAGCAACTGATCCATATTGAGAAACATGAGCTCTTTTTTCAAGGAATCCATGAAGAGAATAACAAGTTTCTTGAGTATGTCCTGGCTTCTTGCAGTAGGAATGCAAAGGACGACTGCTATGTTTGCCTTGTCCTTCATGGATTCCTTGACCTTCGCGTTGACAATGATGTACAGAGTTTAACACAATTGTAGATGCTTCAAATGTCATAGGAGTTAACTATATTAGAAGCTTTTTTTTTTTTTTTTTTTGTGGTGGAACCTGAAGAAGTTGAGTTACTAAATTCTCCATTGTTAGAACCGCTTTACCTGTTAGAATTTGATCGTGGACATGTTCAAAATCTGGGCACATACCTCTTAGGACTAATACCATAGACAGATTATCTAATTTGGTCATAATGCTTGGAAAGGAGTCAACTTGTAGGTTCATCTTCAACTCCTCGACTGTAACTTGGGCTTTAGTAATAAAGGTGGGCATATCATGATCAGGTTGCTTAAGTGTTGACAATTTTTGGGCTGGGTCATATAACCTTTGAATATCATTGGCAAAGACACTTAGCAACTTCTTCCAAAAGGTGTGACAAGTTTTAAAGGATTTGAAATTCATCAGAACAGTTGGCCCAACGGATTGCCATAACGAGGCATATAGTTGATAATCAAATTTTTCCCATAGACATTGATTTTCTTCAGGAATTGCACTAACAGATTTATCCAGATGTCTAATAGAATCCTTGACCAAGAAAGCTCAATAGATAATGACCAAGCAAAATATTTTTTTCCATTTAAATTTTCTGAGCTAATTGTGGGTGTGCTAGAGAAAGCATATTGAACAAGAACAAATGTTAATGAATTGTTGTCATTAATGAGGGCCCAAACTTTTCACCTCGATTATCCACTATGATTAAGTACTTCTGATGAAGAACTGAGGTAATATGACACGAACAGATGGCCTCTGTGTGACCAGATTGTAGAGGATAAGAAATGGTTTACAAAAGATCTACTAGACAAAAAAAAAAAGAAGATGAAGACAATGCTAGAGATCTCTCGGATTAGATTGTAGCTTGACTAGACGGATTTTAGAGATAAGATCGCACCCGCTATGATAGCAATTTGAGAAAATAGACTAAACAATTAGGATGTGTTTGCTGTAAAATTGCTTGAGCACCTAGCACTCAGCAAAGTTAATATTTACATATACCAAAAAATTAATACACCATACATTTACTAGAGATTAGTAAATAATGTTTAGGACTGTTTCCTATTTCTCATATAACATCAAATATTCCCTTGACTTCAAACTTCCCAAGATTACTCTTTGAATATAGTCAAATAAAAAATTATGCACATGTTTAAACCATGTGGAAGTCTTCAACAATATTTATCAAATTTTTAATTATTCATAATGAATATAGGATAATTAATTTCTCTAAAACTATAATAAAATAGAATAAAATAGTGATGTTTATGTTTATGTAGTATAATAACGTATAACAAGTATATAGAAAAATAATATTTTCAATAAATGGTTATTTTGTTATAATAGTCCTTTTTTTATAAAATTACGTCTATTTATTTAATTTCTTGTGATATATATACACACACATCTAATTTACAAATTTTACCAATATGAAGTTACGAGATAAATTAGAATTCGAAGATAAATTTTCTTTTACCAATATGATGTTATGGGAAACACTGTGCTATTACAATATTTTTATTATTTGGTAAATTATGTACTTTACAAAAATTTAAACTACATAATTTCTTATTATTTCAAAAATATTTAATTTTTATTTTGAAAAGTGAAGTTGTAATGTTATATATTATATACTTATGTTACATTTTATTTGAAAAAGGAAGGAGAAAAGAAAAGTAAAGAATTAAGTTTGAAGAGGTAATAAATCCAACAAACGAATGTTTCAAGCACCAAGCATGTAAGTCAATCATGGTGGTGCATAGTAGAGGTTTAAGTTTCCACAATTGAGATGTTGAGTTCAAGTCTTGGATATGCGGCTTTAACTTAATTTTGGAACCCTCTTGTTCTTTAAAATACAGGTCAGGTCGGGTTCTCGATTTTGTCAGTTTAACTGGTAGGTTGCATAGGTTTAATCGGTTAAACACTTAGTTGGTCTAACTAGAGATCCAGTTCGGTCTAGTGACTGATTTATCAGGTTAATCAGTTAAACTATTGAACCGGATCGAATTTAATAACTATGGCATCAATAAGGAATTGTGCGGTGTTTGAAAATTTTAAATCATAATTTGAGAAATTTAATTTCATGGCCTATCATAATATGACTCGATGTAATTCTATCAACTTTCATATATTGATTTTTTTTTGGCACCTACAGAATTTAATTGGTTACATAGCTAAATTCAAACTGATCATTTGCTATTAAACTGCCTACATTTTATCATCTATATCATAATATAGCAAAATAACATTTATCAAAAAGTCTCTCTTTTGCAAACGTAGACTGATTATTTTATATTAAAATTATTAATAAATCAATCCTAATTTGATAAGTACTTGGATTTGAATTCTCAAAATCTAACAAGAATATTCCCTACATTGATCAACCATGCATTTAACATCAATTACAAAGAAAAGAAGACTATATGTCACTATATATGTAATCATATATCAAACCTAGTTTAGGATCTTGTTTTTCAATAATTTTCACAACTTTTTCATTTGCAAGATTTTATCTATTCCTTCACGGGGATAAAAGAGAAAAGAGTTTTTTATGCTTATTTAGCAAGAATAGTTTGCTTTTATTTTCAATAGACATAATACATAGAAAACATGATAAATACATTTTCACTGCCCATCTTTTAGTGGATTAATTTCTTTTAACAAATCGAATCTAGAGCGACAGAAAGGTATGTTGGAAAACCAATGATATTACTTATAACAGTTGTTTAAATATAATTATATGTTATAAAGGTATGTTGGAAAACTAATGATATTATTTATAATCTTTGTTTAAATATAATTATATGTTATAAACGAAGCACAAACATATAAATACTTACTTGGTGAAGATGAATTCAATCAATACGAACCGATTGATATAGTTGTTGCCAAGAATTAAACCCTTGGTCCTTAAGGTGTAATTGCTCGTCATTTAGTGCAAACAGAATCTATACAATTGCCTCCCAAGATTTCAACAACTCTGTCCTTGTAGGTTGCACTACATAACACAGTCTACGAACTTGTGGAATATTACTCAACTTTCTCTCTACAAATTGATGATACGATTCTTAAAATTGTAGAGTAGGAGTAGAAGATCAAAGAAAGAAGGAAGAATGAAAGAAGACTATTGAACTTGAATGTGTAAAAATGTGTACTCCAACTCCTTAACAGCACACCTATTTATAGGATTTTTGAAACCAATGGATAGACACAATATTAATACATGAATGAACATTTATAATTCATGAATTAATACACATAATTCATGAACACAACAATAATGACACTAGATTGAATCTTCATAATTAATGAACACAACATTAATGATCTATGGATGTAAATCTATAATTCATGAATGTATTAATGAACACATCATTAATAAGTCTACAATTATGAATGTATACGACATTAATTACATATGAATGAATGATCATCTAATTAATATTAAACCTAGACCATGAACTCAAAATAATTTATTGAACAAATTAGTGTCATTTATGTTTGTCACTTTGAATTAATGCCTTGTTCATGTATAAGAAAGTAACTGATCAGACAGGGACATAAATTGGTACAAATTACTATTCAAACATAATGGAGATCAATTTTTTCATAAACTAATTCCAATATTCTCCTACATGAATAGAAATTGTCTGACCAGTACAAAAACTTAAAGAATTCATAGAGAGAATTGAACTGAAGATCACTATAACAGGAGAGGCAAATTTTGGTTTTGAACCTTCTCTAGTGAAATACTAGCGGATTACGCGGCTAATTAGTGAATATGATATCTTGAATTATTCAACCTTCAATGTAAATCAAGACAATAGTACTCACAGTTCTATTCCTAGATATTGCATTAGTTCTCACAGTTGTGTTCATGTTGGCCATAAATAACTCCTAGTTTCATGAATGCTTTAGACAAGTAAGACTTTTGAAATTCTTAGACAAAATGGCCACATTTCTCATTCATATAGGTAATCCCTCATTAAGAGCATGTTGCGTATACTCCACGTGGAAACAAGCTATAAGAATCATTAAGAGTTCAACTTATCCTTTTGTCGTTGTTCTAAGCTAGCACTCCCGTCATCATAGGAATAGGGAAGAAATAAATTTTCCTGAGTGGTACTAAGAGTGCAAGATGCCTTAGTTGTTTCTTTGAACCTAGATCTTGGGATCTCCAGTCAACTAGGTAAGATTACCATCATAAAACTCTTTTGACTTTTAAAGGCTTTAAGCCCATTCTTCTCGATGATTTAAATGCAAGCTGTCTCGTCAAACTTTGGTTAGCGGATCTGTAATATTTTCTTTTGACTTCACATAGTCGATGGAAATAATTCCATTCAAAAGAAAGTGATTAATGGTATTTTGCCTGATGTATATGTCTAGACTTACCATTATATATGCTACTTTGTGCCCTTCCAATTGCTGACTAACTGTCACAATAGACATAAATAGCTGGCACCAGTTTTGGCCAATATGGAATACCTTCTAAAAAATTTCAAAGCCACTCAGCTTCTTCTCTTGCTTTGTCAAGTGCAATAAACTTTGATTCTATGGTAGATCTTGTGATACACTCATCTGCTTAGAGGATTTTCAGGACCTGGTTGCACCACTGAGCGTAAAGACATATCCACTTGTAGATTTCGAGTCTTTAGTGTCAGATATCCAATTTGCATCAATATAGCCTTCCAATACTGCCAGACATCCAATATGATAAAGGCTGTAGTCTAAAGAGTACCTTGAATACTTGAGTACCCTTTTAATAGCTTTCCAATGATCCTTCCCAAGATTATTAAAAAACCTACTTACTAACAAAGTATACTATATCCGGTATTGTGTAATTCATAACATACATCAAATTATCAATGATTCGAGAATACTCCAATTGGTGTATCCCTTCTTATTTTTGGACAGATGTACACTCAAGTCATTAGTCTTTTAACAATGCTATCGTCACTGGTAGAAAAATTGTTAAGAAGTTTCTCAACATAATGAGATTGGGACAATATCAATCCTTCTGATGTCCTAGAAATTCCAATTCCCAATATGACATCCGCAATACCCAAGTCTTTCATGTCAAATCTTTTTAGTTAACATGATTTTTGTAGACTTGATCATATACTCATTGCTGCCAAAAATTAACAAATTGTCTATGTATAGGCATACAATGGCATAACCCTTATTAGTGTTCTTTACATAGACATACTTATCAACTTCTTTGATTTTGAATTCATTTGACAATATAACTTTGTCAATTTTTTCATGCCATTGTTTTGGAACTTGTTTCAAGCCATATAATGACTTAACAAACGCCTTGGGTTGTTGCATGTAAACCTTTTCATCAAGTTCACCATTTAGGAAAGCTATCTTTACATTTATTGGATGCATTTCCAGCTTATTAATAGTTGCAATTGTTATTAATGTTCATATGGATGTTATTCTTGATACAGGTGAGTATGTATCAAAGTTATCCACGCCTTCTTTTTGGTTATAACATTTAACAACAAGCCTTGCTTTGTATTTGTCAATAGTTCCATCAATTTTCATCTTCTTTTTGAAGATACATTTACAACCTAATGGTTTACAAGTTCTAGGAAGAAGATCCACTAGTTTCCATGTATGATTTAGCATGATGGACTCAATTTCACTATTGACTGCTTCCTTCCAATAAGAAACGTTAGGGCAAGACATAGCCTCGATGAAAGTTCGAGATTCATTTTCTAATAAGTTAGAGAATCTGGACCAAACGATTTCATTATTTTAGCCCTGTTGCTCCTTCTTGGTTCAAATTCATCAACTTCTGATTGTTGATTTCCATTTGAACTTTCCTCATTATTCTTTTGAGTGAACGAACATCTTGTGCCTCTTTAAAATGAAATACATTCTCAAAGCATATAGCATTCCTTGATTCCATAATGGTATTAGGATGAATATCCTCAATACCAGATTTATTTACAAGAAAGTGATATGCACTACTATTATGTGCATATCGAATAAATACACAGTCCACTGTTGTAGATCTTATCTTGTTCTTTTGAGCATCAAGGATTGCCACTTTTGCAATACATCCCACATTTTGCAATATTTGAAGGTACAGTCTCCTTCCTGTCCACAATTCATGGAGGTTCTTTTTTAACTTTTTGTGAGGGATTTTATTTAGTATATAGTTGGCAGTTAGAATTGCCTTCCTCCTCACAAGTTCTAAGGTGCTTCTGAACTTATTAACATGGCATTCATCATTTCTTTTAGAATTCGATTCTTGTGCTTAGCAATGCCATTTTGTTCAGGTGAATAAGGAGCAGTAATTTAGTGGATAATACCATGTTAGGAACAAATTTTACCAAATGGTTCCTCATATTCTTTACCTCTATCACTTATAATCACCTTTATTCTATGACTAAGTTGATTTTCAACTCAGTCTTGTAATGTTTAAACATTTCAAGAGTTTCATCTTTACTTTTAAGCAAATAGGTATAATAATACCTCGTGCAATCATCTATAAAAGTAATATAATACATATTACCACCTGTAATTTGCACATATTTAAAATTATTAACATCTGAGTGAATTAAATATAAAGGTTCACTATTTCTTTCAATAAGACTTGAATGGAAAGAAGTCTTTGTGAGTTTTGATTCTACACAAATTTCACACTTATTTATCAAAAACTATATTTGATAATAAATCTTGATTTATTAACTTTTGTATAAAATTGTAATTCACAAGTCCAAGTCTGCCATGCCATATATCATGACTCAAGGAAGTAAAAAAGATGCATTATCATTATTCTCATCCTTGGTTACAATGGTCATTACATTTAAATTAAAGAGGCCATTACAAAGATACTCCTTTCCTACAAACATACCATTCTTGGTAAGTAAAACTTTGTCACTTTCAAAGACCATTTTGAAACCATTTGTACTCAATAATGAGCCAGACAATAAATTCTTTCTAATGTCAGCTACATGAAATACATTATTGAGAGTGAGAAGCTTTCCATAAGTCATTTTCAAAATGACCTTTCCATTGCTAAGTACCTTGGAGATAGATGTATTTCCCATGAATAATTGTTCACCATCTATCTCATTGTAGATGGAAAACATCATTTACAGTATTCTCCGAACAAACATGTCTTGTGGCACCATTATCAACCTTTCATTCTCTAGGGTTGTTGACCAAGTTGACTTCGAGAAAACTGCAGCCACTTGGAAAGATTCAATTAGAACCATTCCATCTACATGAATATCATGTGCAAGTTGAAATTTTTTCAACTTGATTTACTGAAGTTTTTGGATTAACTATCTCAAAATCATGGAATTTGCCAACTATAAATTTCTTCAAGTCAGCATCTCCAACCTTAAATTTTTGAATCAAAACTTTACATAGTGCCTTAGTACTAAGTATGGACTTATACACATAATAAAGTAAATTATCTAAACCTTTCAAAATATTGATCTTGCACATAAACTCACTAGGAATCCATGTATTCACAGCAGCAATAACAACGAGATCGAATTCCTCACCCAAGAGTTTAGGTGTTGTTTCAATCTTGAACTTAGCCAACTCCAAAGTGGCCAAATAGACCAATAACTTTGATTGCTACTTCTTCAAATTACTCAATAACTCATTGAACTTCTTAGGCTTCTCGCCAAGCACCACCGAGAGTGTTGGTGAAATCCTCACCTCATAAGAGGTTGATGTCGTAGCATTTTCAATATTTGTCATACCAATATATTACGATTAAATATTAGTTATGAGTAGATTTTGATCAAGAGTAGATATAAGAGCAATCACTAATATTTTTTAAAAAAATAAGAATATTTGTTAACAATATGCAAATGATTATTAAAGAAAATAAATAATAAAAATTATGCCTTAAGATTGTTAAAAACCAATGATATTATTTGTAATCTTTGATTAAATATAATTATATGTTCTAAACAAAGAAAGAACATATAAATATTTACTTGGTGAAGATGAAAAATCAATATGAGAAATTGATATAGTTGTTTTCAACAATTAAACCCTTTGTGCTCAAGGCATAATTGCCCGTCACTTGATGCAAACGGATTCTAGACAATTGCCTCCAAAAATTTCAACATTTATACCCTTGTAAGTTGCATTACTTAACAAGATCTACGAACTTGTAGAATATTACTCAACTTTCTTTCTACGAAATACGATTCTTAAAGCTCGAGAGTTGGAGTAGAAGATCAAAGAAAAATGGAAGAATGAAAGAAGACTCTTGAACTTGAATGCGTAAAAATGTGTACTCCAACTCTTTAACAACACATCTATTTATAGTAATTTTGGAGGCAATTAATAGAGACAATATTAATATATAAATGAACACTCGTAGTTCATGAATACACATAATTCATAAATACAACATTGATAACATATGAATGAATCTTCATAATTAATGAACACTAAATTAATTATCTGTGGATGTAAATTCACAATTCATGAATGTATTAATGAACACATCATTAATAATTCCATAATTTATAGATGTATGCAACATTAATTACACATGGATGAATGATCATCCAATTGATGTTATACCTAGTACATGAATGCAAAACAATTCATTGAACAAATTAGTATCACTCATGTTTGCCCACTTTGAATTAATGTCTTATTCATATATAGAAAAGTAACTGATCAGATAGGGACTAAATTAATAAACAAATTACTATTCAAAGGTCATTGAGATAAATTTCTCATTCACCAATTCCAACATGGTAAATATTTGGTTTCATTTTGGAAAACTTCCCAACTACTACTAACTAACAAATCTTTCAGAACAATTGGCAAATCTATTTCTATTCTTTCGTATACATTTCCGTAAAGCAAAGCAATAGATGATTCCTATTTCATACACAAATAAATCACTACGCGGTTAATTTATTAACTAACCTAGTTCTAGGAAAAGTTTTTTCACAAAAGATAAGATCAAAAGAAAATGGAACGTCTAAAACACTTGGAAAAATATTTTCAATGAATTATTTCTATTAGTTACATGAGATTAGTTGAATTGCAGTCAATAGCCTCAAAAGTTTACCATGGGAAAGCTTAAATACGCACCCCAACTAGGCTAGCCCGACCAGCATATCTTGGACAAAAGTCGAGACCTAACCCATGTGACATATCTTGGAAAATTTGTAGAAATGGTTTAATAACCTTGTAGTATTAAGTTTTACATCGCATCTTTTAACGATATACAATTTTTCCATGACTTGGTCCAGAACTGTCAAGTAACACAACGAAATTTTTAACCATTGTGCTAAAACTCCTATTCATTGGCCAGAATATATAGTTAAATTATATAATTCAATCTACCATATCATGCATGCAACGTATGAACTAGACCTCCTAATAATTCACCAATTTTTTTAAGTGAAACTTGAATTAATGTTGGTAATACAAATTTATTAGTAAAATTAGATCGTAAAAGTTACTTAAAGAAGACAATAAGAATACATCATGTGCCTTATCATATAAGTAATCTACTTCTACAGGCGAAAATCAGTAAAATTCATATCTAACAATTGAATCTAGTACTCAAAATGTTGATTTGTAATTAGAGTATACTTAACGAAGTTCAGGAAATATTCCAATAAAGACGATATTTATGATAAACCTAA
The DNA here is from genome assembly GCA_025175665.1 of Cinchona pubescens. NCBI lineage: Eukaryota > Viridiplantae > Streptophyta > Magnoliopsida > Gentianales > Rubiaceae > Cinchona > Cinchona pubescens. The sequence continues at coordinate 1,516,572 of JANKKI010000027.1, read as the reverse complement.
AAATCATTAGAAAAATATTCAAAATAAAATAATTTATGAAATCACAAATTTAGGATTACTTGTTAAAAATCAATATACGTGGTAATATCATATCGAATTACCAACCTCTAATTTTGGATATTCAGTCAAATTTTGTTCTTCCTTTTCCAAATCTAGTGACACATCAGTATGTTTGTAACTTTGTCACTTTATATAGATGCATTTAGGGGATTGTTCAAAAGTCAATCATGTCGAACTACTGAGTTGAATTAAGCCAAAAAAATTGACTTGGCTTATTTGACTTTCTACTCGACTTTGACTCAAAGTCAATTAAGTAATCGACTACTCAATTCGAATGTGATCTTAGCTTCCAAGTCAAATTTTCGGTTTAACAATTCGAATAATGACATTTTTTTGATATTTTAGCGTATATTATACTAAGATATTAATGCATTTATGAACACAACATTTTAGTCATAATAGATTCCTAATTCTTAATAAATAAATGCAAGTATCTTAAGAATTGATAATACTCATAATTCTTAAAACTTAAATATCTTTTCTTTGCATAATTCTTGAAGTTATTAATGTAATACTTCACATTATGTACAATTAATGTATTTATATATTAATATAAGTATACAACTTATTAATGTAACACTTTCGTTTCAATAAGTAACTAAATATATTACTAATTTTCTTTTAATACATATAGACACTAGAGTTAAATAATTATAGATATTTTAATGCTCATTAAAATATCTATATGTCTATACATACATGTTTTGATATTCACTACAGTTAATAATTACATATACTTCAACACTTACTAAAAAATATTGTGATTGTTAGTTTCTATAACTTGGTTATTTATTTGGTTATATATTTTGCTTGTATTAGCTATGAACTTGTAATATCTAAACTAATTTTTATTTCTAGTATATCATATTTTAAATTTGTAGAATAATAGCATGTTATATTTTGAATTTGTGGAATGATGTACTAAATTTTGGTAAATTTGAATACAGAATTTATGGAATGATGTATTAAATTTTGAAATTAGACTATATATTGAAAGTGGAACTTTGTTCGACATATTCGACTTACTGACCAAATAAGTCGAAATAAACAGCTCAACTTAAATTGACTTTAGATTTATATGACTTAGACTTGAATTTGACATTGAGATTTTCAAGTTGAAAGTTAAATAAATTAAAAAGTTGAATATCCGTCGAATGAATACCCCTACAAGTATTCAAAAGTCAGTCAAGTCGAAAAAAATTAACTTGTCTGACTTTTGACTCGACTATAACTTAAAGTCAATTAAGTAACCCTAAACACTAAACGTTATAGGTGTTCAAAAATCAGTCAAGTCGAAAAAAAAATTTGACTTGGCATGACTTACTTGACTTTTGACTCGATTCTGACTCGAAGTCAATTAAGTATCGACTTCTTGACTCAATTTTAACTTTAACTTCCAAGTCAAATTATCGGTTGAATAAGTCAAAAATTAATATTTTTATATTATTTTAATATTTTAGACAACGAAGTGCAGTTTAGATAGGAGAGTCAATAGATGGTAGGTGGGAGGGAAGGGTTTTATTTATATTTTTTTAAAAAAGCCATATATTGTAATGCTATATTAATGTATGTTTATGCATAATAATTTAGTCTTAATATTCTTAATTCTTTATGATAATATTTTTAATTCAAAAAAAAAGTTCCTGATTATTAATACTTAAATATCTTCTTTTTTTTGTATAATTGTTAGAATTATTAATGTAATATTTCACATTATGTATAATTTATGTATCTTATACATTAATATAAGTCTACAACTTATTAATGTAACATTTTTGTTTCAATAACTAATTAAATGATTACTAATCTTCTTTTAATAACTATAGAGACTAGAGTTAAGTAATCTTATATACTTTAATACTTATTGAAATATCTATATATCTATATATCTATATAAACATGTTCTGATGTTCATAAAGAGATTAGAGTTAAGTAATTACACATACTTTAATAGTAGCGTAAAGAAAATGTTGTGATTGTTAGCTTTTGTAACTTGGTTATGTTCAGTTATGTATTTTACTTATATTAGTTATGAACTTATAATTTTTGAATTAATTTATATTTCTAGAATGTCAAATTTTGAATTTTCTGAATGATAATATGTAATGTTTTGAATTTGTGGAACGATATACTAAATTTTAGAATTAGAATATAAAATAAATGTGAATTTTTGTTTAACTTATTCTAATTATTTGACTTATACAACTTACTGACCGGATACATTAAATTTAAAAGACTTGACTTTAATTGACTTTGAATTTATATGAATTAACTTTAACTTTGAGATTTTCAAATCGAAAGTCAAACAAGTCAACTCAAATAAGTGAAAAAATCGAATACCAGTCGAATGAATACCCCTAGGTGCATTGTATCAAAAGCATTGATTACAGGATAAAGTCCAAATGAAAACATAAGATATGAGAAAATTCTTTACTCATGTAAGGGTATCATATCATTGTACTTGGATTGAATAGTTATTATGACGTCCCTGACCCGTACTTGTCAAGCACATACCATTCGCCGTATTCGTGAAACTATACTCCTACAAATACAAGGCATCAATCATATATCTATAACTTAAAATATAAAAATATATGATAGCGGAAAGTCTACTCATCAACAAAAATAAAAAAAGTACGGAACTTATTAATATGATAAATTCTAAAGTGCAAAATCACTAAATAAAGTCAACTCTATCAAAATCTACCACTAAACAATCTTTATAGTCTTTCTTCTCCGAGTGCATCTAAGTTTCATCCTTTAAGACGACATACTTGTACTTGGTGTCAGTACAAAAATATAAGGAATGGGGTGAGCAACAAGTCGCCCAATAAATTACCATATACTCTCTGCTGGATCATGCACTTACATATATATATATATATATATATATATATATGATATATATATATATATTTCACAATCATGTCATACTATCACATGCTCATGCTTTCAAGGAAATCATTTTTTCCAAACCATATTCTTTACATTCATAAAATTGTTATTGCATGCTTTAAATATTCAGTAATATATTATAATTATATACATGTCATTTTTCATTTGTAATTTTCATAATCATATGCATCAAGTAATCATAAAATCATGTTAAATCTTGCATTCACTTATCAGAAAAGGTTCAAAACTAACCATGCATTCATCGGCTACTGACTACTCAACCTAGTGATTGACCTTACTACAAAAGGTTGTCAAGAGATTTTCGGTTATCACCCTACGCTTTCTCTATTCGTTGTCATTGTCATTATCATTATCATTATCATTATTATAATCATGATCATTTTCATAATCATAATCATAATTAATTACAGAGTTCAAGATTATAATCCGTGTCGACTATCTCATGTTCGTTTAGAATCCTTGTTCATTAATGTTTTACCCGCACTTCACACGAATATCATACATATTCAAAATCATGCATGTATCACATTTTTTTATAACTTTAAAACCAAACAAGTCAAATTGATTAAGACCAAACAAGTCAACTAGACATACATGATCAAGATTTTCATAGCAAAAATAATCCTTTCCTAAAACACATTTTTCATAAAATGACTTTGGAATTCATGTGAGGTCATAAAGTAATTTCATGAAATATCAAAGTTTGTAAAACAATTTGGAAATTCAGAGGGTAAGCACCGCCTACCTCGAATGAGCTCGATAATCGTACTTAGTCTTGACGTTGATATTTTCTTATAAGAAATCATGATATTCTATCATCAATAAGCACTTAATAATCCCTCATTCCAATTCTATATAACTCTATGAATATTCCTAGGGACCATGATCGGTTTATCACTTTAAATGTTTTCAAGATTTATTAGTGTCATAAAAGTGCGAGAAGTACTTTTAGTTTGCTCAAAAATAATAACATCATCTTTTCAATTTGTCAAAACAATTTAATTAAGTCTTTACTAGCTTTAGTTAATTCTATTTATATCACAAAATAACTTTTGGTTTACTATTAAAAGTGTATAATTTCTTATAAACTTTAGGGTCATTTTTGGAACATTTAGAAAACTTTTGGGCTTTTCTATAACGATATAAAATAATGAGGGGCTCTATACAACTTTGCAAAAAACATTTGATGACTTTCTTATAATTTGTAAAATATTTTGAACCTTAATATAATTTCTTAAAAGTTTTTGAGCATTGGAGCAATTTTCAAAAACGTCTAGGGTTTGAAATATAATTTTCCGAGGTTCTAGACTTCCACTGACTCACAAAAAAATACTCTGGGTTAATCTATAATAATTAAGAGTATCCAGGGACCAAATTCGTACCATTTAAAACTTATCGGCCAAAGTATAAACTTTAAGAAATTTTGAGGAATTAAACTGTAATTATCTCAAAACTTTATTGCAGATCGCTAACTCTAATTATTTTTTTCTTTTTTTTTTCAAAAACAATTTATAATCCAATTCCCAGATTAATCAATCAACACAAAATTCATATAAGAACATATTTTAACCCACAAAAGCATACATTTTTTACCCAAAAAATATATACTCCTAATTTCAGATTATTTTGAATACGAAAAAAAACCCACAAAAATTACGTAGATAAATTCTATTATTAAATTGATATGGTCCCTAATAATTTACATAAACCCTAGCCTAAAAAAAATAATTTCAAAATTATATAATTACTAACAAAAAAAATAAGGAGAGAGCATACTTGTTTATTGAAAAAACCCTCTTCACCTCTCCTCTTGATTTTACTCCAAAAATATGCAGAAATCATTTAGCCCTAAAAGCCAATATTTATAAGCAATTTATTCCTAAAATTTTTCATAAAATATAGGCTAGTTTCCAAGATTCACAAGGATAATTGCTCTAGTATTATTTTCCTACTAAAACTCTAGTTTTAGAATCTCTCACTATTTTATTTTTCTACATTAATATTACTTCCATATTAAAAATTATAATTTTTCTTTACAAAAAATTGTGGGTATTATAGTTATACTGTACAACATCATGTGCTTTATGTGTATAACATGCTTGTACAATATAAATTTAAATCATAACAGTATGGTACCCTAATAGAACTATAGAATTCCTCTAAAATATTAGGATTGGGAGGGGGGAAGCAAGTTTGAAATGTCTTGAGGGCATCTTTATCGACTAATTCAAGACCAACTCTTCTTAAAATCTGGTTGGCATATAAACAGAAATCATACCCTTGGCTAAACGCCTAAGCCCATAGTCCAACACTAAGAAGAGAACATTATAGTCTAATGTCGAGAGGATACCTTCACTTGTAAATGAGTAACTGATGCGGTAACTAAAAGTTTTGATACCACTGTTAAAGAGAAAAAAAACATGAGAGAGTCTGTGAAAAGAGACCCATAGGCTTCGCCCTTTCGTGCAACCCGTCAACTAGTTAACCATAAACATATTTTGCCAACTCGAGATATTATAATACGCTGAATGATGAAAAAAAAAAAAAGGGAACTTTGATTAAAAAATCTCTAAATTCTTCTGTCATGAGGAATTGCCAAATCTAATACACAATTCTCTCTACAATTTTTACTCAAAGATTGAGTTTAGGTATTTGCCCATAATAGCCCACTCATATCGAACGCAAATAGTTAAGGGCATAATGTCTTGTTATTCTATTGAAGAGATTACTACGGATTTCCACCATATGGTACTGAATACATTTCAGGCAACTCTCCAATATTTTGAAGGAGATATCGACTGGTTCTTTTACTGGGAAATCCACACGGTCACGCTGTGTACCATTATCTGGTCGCCCATAGAAATGGAATGGTAGTCAGTTTCAAGAGGCTTGATATACATTCTCTTCTTGTTGTTTATTACTATTTTTATTTTTTTTTTTGGAACAAACTAGGTTGATAGCCATCAAACTATTTACTTATTCAACATAAGGTTACTCAATTATTTTTGTTGCAACCACAGTCACTAAATTATTAAAAATGTAGATTTAGGATCATTCTGTCCATTTGGACCTCCATGACAAGTGAATAGTTATTTTTTGAGAGGTAATTTCACTTGTCAAAGACTTCAGAAAAAGAAAACCTAGGAGTTTAAAACAAAAAATAAAAGAAGTTAGGGATTAAATGACAATTTTAAAAATTGTATCTTATTCTTCCTCATTTGCAAGAAGATACAATGGACTGGGGGAGGGGTGAGCCGTGATCTAGATTGTGGATATTTTAGGCTTCGAAATCAAGTTAGCCATCAAAAATCAAGTTTTGATGCTAACAAATAGTAATTAAAAGATGTTTGCTCTTGATTATAAGATACAGTAGCATGTTGGGATGATAATGCATAAATTTATGACCAAGTACAACAGCGGAAATGTTGTAGTAGATGAGATTCCCAAATCTATGTAATGCTCCCTCACAAAATTTATCCAAGAATTGGTACTTTATTTGGTGAAATGTCCATTGCCAATAGGCCCCAGCAACGGTGCTGACTTTTTATTTGACTTTTTATTTTCCGACTCTTTATGTAATTAACGAACAGTTCATATAGAATTACTTTCTTTCACATTGGGATAAAAAGATTGAGTAACATAACATGACTAGACCCCTTGCCTTGCTATTAATTAGAGAGAATTTTTTTCAATATATATCAAAAAAATATAATTTTAAATTATTTTTTTTCAAAATTACAATCGATCATAATATAATTTAGTGTATATATTTTCTATATACAAATTTTAAAAATAAATAAATTAATATTTTCTTTTGATTAAATATTTAAGTTTTTGTTTTAATTTTTATACATTTTACACTATCTAAAATTGCGTGCAAATTAAGTGATAAAACAATGTTGAATGTATTTGGCTTTAAAATATATTAATATAAATAAAATTACTGATATAATATAACAATTTTTAGAGATTTTAGTTATTTAAATATAAATGATCATTGGGAAAAATTAGAGAGAAAGGTAATGGAGAAATCCCAACCTAACATAACAATTTACTCCAGAAATTAGTAAATAGTAAGCTTCCAATTTTCACTTTAAAAAAAAAAAAAAAAAAAAAACCTTCCAATTCTTTTCAAAATTAATGAATAAGTGAAATCGTGCTCCGAAACAAAATAGATCAATCATAAATAATAAAAAAAAAAAATCTATTATAACATAATTGTAAAAGTAAAAAAAAAAAAGCAGTAGTAACAAATTTCAGTATATGACATTTAATTAGGAGCATTCAATATTGTTGGAATGCTTACTTCGGAAAGGTGCCCGTGTCTGTAAAAACTGCGATGTCCTAAAGAGGGTCGCTGCAGTCATTAATCCCTGCAAGCAACACATTGAGATACTTCAGAGCTCTTATTCAATTTGAAATTTAGTTGACAGCTAACATATATGGTGAAGGGCCTGAGTTGCATTTATGACAGCGAGGCAGATTTGCCTCATGTGAAATGAGATATTTTTCAGATGTATAACTTTTCAAGCAGCTGGTAATTTGTTTATTCTTCTTCTTATTCCTCCATCAGCCAAAAACGATAAATCCTTATCGGACTAAGGCCACGGACCCAAATTTTCTATGGTACGTATTTTATTTTGGCAATAAAAAGTTTAGAAAAATTTTACAGTCTTCTCGAATTATTTTATTAATTTTATAAATTTATATAATATAAATTTGTAAAATATATAATTTTATATTATATAAATCTTACAATACAATAAAATAATTTTATTATGAGATCATAGATAAAATTTGTGAGAATTGTAAGTTACACGTCACTAAAAGGTGCCAGCAACATATTTATGGCTACAAACTTACATTAGTACTTGCATTGGTTTTATAGGCCACCTATTGATAGAAGGTTGAGGGTAATATGAGAAAATGCGATTTTCGTTAGACCATCCATCTGATTCAAACCCCATTGGCATCATTTTCATTTTGCAACTCAAAGTTTTATTTTATATTTTTAAAAGTGTCATGTCCTTAAAATAATAAAAATTGATAGATGTTTCTTCATTTGGACAATAAATATTTTTTACTGTTCTCCAAATAGTAATATTTTGCAATTATTTTATTAGTATTTCAACAATGTAGAGCACTTGTAAACCAAATAGTCCAGGGTGTCAAATTCTTATTAATCAATAAAGTGATTGTAGGATTACTTTGTGTGGTAGGGTGCATGTGATTATTTTCGCCTTATGTTGTTTTGTTGTTTCCGTATCATATTGTCTAAGTTGTGGCCAAATCTAATTTGGATTAGGCCTTTTGAGTTAACCTACTCTTTTATATATATATATATATATATCATATATATATATATATATGAAAATTTTTGGACGAATTCGTTCTATATCACTATATCATAAATATTTTATTTTTGAATCAGTCACATCACCCAATTGGGTGATGTGACTGATTTAAAATTAGCAAATTCATACACTATTATATAGATATGATAAGAGAAAAATCTGTTCTATATATATATATATATTCTTATATATATATATATATATATATGTGTGTGTACTATTGCTGCTGCTGGCTGTGTGGAGCCAAGAAGAAATGAAAAAATAATAATAATCTTTGCTTCCCCAATTGTTGTGCATCTGCGTGCTTAGCATTCAATTGTTGTTGTTACCGTCCTTTGAGAAGTAACTAAAATTGTTTTGCTACCTAATTTTTTTATGCATAAGCTCCCTGGCATCGTTACTACTCCTATTTATTTCTTCTTTGGCTGCATTTGATTCGTTTCAATTTATTGTGGGTTAATTAATTGTTTTTGGTGGATTTTATATCCAACAAAGTGATATTAGAGTCTTGTAAGATCCTAGAGATTAAAAAAAAAATTATGGATAGTTCATACATCATTCTCCTGTTTTTATTTTTGATGAAAAATATTATTTTGAGACCTAACAAAGTCGGATGCAAAATTTCTTTATTTGTATTGGAGTTTGGCCTATTGTTAATGAAGGATTTGAACAACTCCAAGAAGACATCAAATTGATAGCCGAACCATCTATGGAGTTAGAGAAAAATAGACAATTAGATCATAAGACAAGCCATTACCTCAACACCAAAGTTTACTTGTATTTATTCAACAAAAATACGAGGCCTGGACAATTTTTGTGAATTCAAATCATGGTTCCACTGATATAAGAAAAATCACATTACAAGAGCTCAGAAGATAGTATAAAGATGTTATTAGTAGAATTAATGATCTTGCAAATGATATGAGAAGATGAATTCGAGGGTGAACTGGTGACTTATGAGATGTTCTTGAGTCAATAGACTATTGATACAGTTGAGGAGGCACTGCAAATCAAGGTGAATCAACCTAAAAAAAAAAAAAAAAAGAGATGACGAATCTGGCTGAAACAAATCAAAGTGGTCAAAATTTCTAAGATAGAAGACATTGTAGTAGAGACAATTTTCAAGATTGTGGTAGAAGTTATTTTAATTACCAGGAAAAAATAATAATGGTAATTTTAAGAGGGATCGACAGAATTATCAGTTGAATGTAATAATTTTTAAAAGATTGATAGACTTAAAATTAAATGCTATTGTTGTGGTAAAACTTGACGTTATCAAAATAAATGCTGCCATACTAAAATTGTGATGTGGCGAAGTGCATGCAAATGTAGTTGAAAATAATGGTGATAAATAAGAGACTGTTTTATTTTTCAATTTTGGGTCTAAAGAAAATTAAAAAAAAATGAATGGTTTATTGATTCTTACTGTAACAATAACATGTGGGGAAAAACGAAGTTATTTTCTAATATGGATAAATCTTTTAAATCTCTTGCGAAGTTTGAAAATAATAAAAAAGTGTCTGTTTTAGAAAAGGGTAAAATTTGTATTCTATTAAAAGATGGAGTTTTAGTTTTATATCTGATGTGTTTTAGTTGCCAAATTTATATTATAATTTGTTGAGTTTTGGGCAATTAAAGAGATATGATTTGATATTTAAACATGGAGTTGGTACTATCACTGATAATAAATTAGGACTAATTGCTAAAGTAAATATGAACCATAGTCGTTTGTGACCTTTTTCTCTAAACTGTAGTGATTTATCTTACTTTAGTTTTGTGACTTTTGATGATATTTGGCTGTGGCACTTGCATTCTTGGGCACTTAGATTTTGGGAGTTTGAAATTTCTTGTAAGAAAAAATTTGGTTGTTAGTGCCTTTTATTAATTTTCCTAACAAGTAACGTGAGTCTTGTATATTGGGAAAGAATCATAGAGATTTTTTTTCAAAAGGCAAGTCTTGGAGGGCAAAAAAACCATTGCAATTGATTCATTCAAATTTTTCTTCAGTGGTAGTTCTTTCCAATGGTGATAGTAAGTATTTTATCACATTTATTGATGATTTTTGCAGAAAAACTTAAGTGTAATTTTTGAAAAATAAATCTGATGCATGTAATGTGTTCAAGAAGTTCAAGTATTATGTGGAGAGGCAAAGTGGCTATTATATTAAAATTTTGAGAACTAATAAGGGTACTGAATTTCTAGTTTGTGATGATTTTTTGGAAAGACATGGCATTAAACATCAATTGATAATTGGGTACACTCCTCAATAAAATAGTGTGGTTGAGAAGAAAAATAGAACTGTGATAGATATGATGAGATCACAATATGATATATTCTAAAAATACTCCTAAAGATTTTTGGGTAGAAGTTGTCTCTTGTACTATTTATGTGTCAAACAGCTGTCCTACAAAATGTAATTATGGGCGAACTCCATATGAGATTTGGACTGGTAAGAAACCACGTACTTCTTATTTAAAAGTATTTGGTTATCTTACCTACGCCTATATTCCTGATATTTTGAGGAAGAAATTGAATGACAAGGCTAAAAAGTATATTTTTCTTAGCTACAATTATGAAACAAAGGGGTAAGTTGTTTAATCCTAATACAAGAAAAGTGATTATAAGTAGGGATATTACTTTTGATGAAAAGGGTGCTTGAGATTGGTCCAAAAAGGATCTCGAACCAGTATCAAGACCTCTATCAGTATTTCCAATAATCGAAGAAGGGAGTTTTATTGCATAGCTAAATCAGCTAGTTGTGCAATCTTTCCCAACAGAGTTATCCAATCGTCTATAAAAATAGTGTCAGTTGACTGTTTGTTTGTATGTAGATTATGTGATTTCAAATGATAATGATGTGTCTGATGATGATATTATTAATTTTGTATTGTTTGTAAATTGTAATCCAGTTACATTTGAAAAAGTTATCAAAGAAGATAATTGGGTTCAAGTAATGGATGAGGAGATACATACCATTGAGAAAAATAACACGTGGGAGTCGGCCACTCTTCCCCTAACAAAGAAGTCAATTGGAGTTAGGTGTACAAGACCAAAATTAAACAACTGGAGAGATAGATCGCTTCTAAGCGAGGTTAGTTGTCAAAGGTTACAAGCAGAATGTATGTATTTGATTATTTTGAGATATTTGCATTGGTTGCTAAACTTGACACTGTTAGAATGATTGTTTCACTTGCTACCAATAATTGTTGAAAATTTTATTAAATCGACATGAAATCTGCAATTTTGAATAGTGTTCCTGAAGAAAAGATTTATGTTAAACGGGCTGTAGATTATGTTAAAAGTAGTTAAGAAAATAAAGTGTACAGATTGAATGACAAGAAGACATTATATGGGTTGAAACAAACTTCGAGGGTTTAGTACATTCGTATATACTCTAATTTTCTTGATCATAGATTTTAAAGATGCCTATATGAGCATAATTTATACATCAAAATTTATTTTAGGTGAAGATGTTCTTATTGTATACTTGTATGTGGATGATTTGATTTTCATAGGTAACAATTCTAAATTAATTTCTAAATTTAGGAAAGTTATGATTAGCCATTTTGAGATGACATATTTGTGATTAACATCGTATTTTCTTGGTATTAAAGTTTGTTATTTGGATGGTGGTATTTTTATTTTTCAGAAAAATACACTAGTGATATTTTGAAAAGGTTTAAAATGAATACTGCAAATCAACAATGACCCCAATTGAATAAAATTTGAAATTGATAAAAGATGGTACTGGTGATTTTGTTGATACTACTTATTTTATGAGATTAGTTCGGAATTTCAGGTACTTGACTTCTACGAAACCTGACATTACTTTTGGAGTTGAGATAATGATTATCAGATTTATGGAGTCTGCACGCCAATCTCATTTGCAAGCCGGTAAGAGAATTTTGAGATACATTTGAGGTACATAGTATCATGGTATTTTTTATTCTTATACTGATGATTCTGACCTTGTTGGATATACATATAATAATTAGGTTGGTGACATGATTTAAAGAAAAAGTATTTCGGGTTATGTATTTTAATTGGGTAATGATGTATTTTTCTAGTCGTTAAAGAAGTAACAAATGGTAACTTTGTCTACAGGTGAAGCGAAGTACATAGCAGCAGCAAGTAGTGCTACTCACGTGTTATGGTCGAGAAGCATAGTTACTGCTCCTATTTATTTCTTCTTTGGCTGCGTTTGATTCGTTTTAATTTATTGTGGGTTAATTAATTATTTTTGATGGATTTTATATCCAACAAATAACCTTTTATCTTACATACATTGTATCAAAATATTTATTACAATATTTGTTTTAAATAATATTTCAAAGAATACCCGGATAAACAAAATAGAGTATTTTTCGGTCATTTTCACTATCAAATTGGGTTTTTGCGTGATTTGGGATGTTTTGATAATTTTACGGCTGCAAAAATGACTTCAGTAAAGCTCAAAGGGAAAAATAAAAATGGATGAGAACATCATGAGTGCTAAGGATTTTAGTCCAATTAAAATGACATGTTGGATTTATTTTCTCACCTTATCTTAGTCCATTTTCCTTATTTGATGGAATGCGCATAGGTCCCTTGCAATTCATAATTATGAAGGACCTCGGCTTGCGTCAAATATTATAAGCATTTAAAATAGTTATTACATGTAGATCGACCAGGTCATCAATAAAAAACATTTCGTGTATCAAAAAAATTGTGATTTTATTAAGCATACAGAATCTCTCAGGAAAAACACAAAGCAGTAACATTCGAAAGGTATTATAGTGAGATAATTTTGGTACATTTATATTAGGACTAATTCTATTTTGTACTATTAATTTATACTTAATTTTTACTTAACATTTTAATTTTAATTTCAAATACTTTATACCCTTAATGTTCAAATATATCACACTTCATGCCAATCTTTAATACCAATACTAAAATTTACAAAATCGTTATCTATGCACCCAAAGAATTATGACATCATTGTTGTACATCATGATAAATATAATGAACACACAAAAAAAAATTTATTAATTATGAAAACGATATTAAAATTTAGATTAAAGTTGAATATATTTAAAAGTTAAAAATATAAAATATCTAAAATTAAAATTTAAAATGCAAAGTGAAGATTTAATATGAATTTGAGACCGAAAAGTGAAATTAGTCATTTACCGTATATTTCCGCTTTGTGACATTGATGTAACTTATTTAATCTAGTATCTGCATGGAACACAATATATAGATGACTCTACCACGGCGGACAGCCGGACTGAAAATGTGCTACTATTCATTTTATAATCGAGTTGGCAAATTTAATTCATACACAGACAATCAAATTGAATGCAACCAAACGACCAATAGAAGGACAATAATATCACTAAAAATCGATAATCAATCAAATGGCAATACATCGAGTATGTAGCTCCTCGAAATTCGGGAAAACCTTATCAACAAAAATCTCTTCAATTTTCTTGAAAGGTTTATTATGAAAAACAAATTACTCACTTAAATTTGATGTTGATTCCGACATCAGGGTGTTCAAATCACATCTGGAACGGGAAATATATTCAAAAACAATTATGACACCAACAGTTAATGGCCAAGAGCTCCAGTGCCGTTGACCGAATCTGCCGAAACATTGTCCGATCATGATCATAGAGCAATGTATTTCACGTCCACCTCTTTGTAACCTTAACTTTGAGGCCATTTTTGATGTAGAGAATGACGGAAACATTAGGAATCACACGGTGCCCTTCAACCACTTCAACTTTGTAGTTATGAATAATAGCAGCAGCAACAGCTTTCATTTGGGTAAAAGCCACTTCTTTCCCTAAACAAGTTCTTGGTCCTGCATTAAAAGACCAATGCCAAGAACTTGTATGAAGGCTCATGTTTAACCCTACCCTTTTCAGAAATCCATCTCTATGGCTTGAACTCCTTGCAATCTTTTCCCCAAATAGACTTCATTCTCCCCATTGCATAAAGAGAAAATATCATTCATATTTGAATCAACAGTTTGTCCACTAGGAAGAATGTCTTCCTCAAGTGGAGTCTTATGCTGAAAAGGGACTGGTGGATATAACCTCAAAGTTTCACAAAAGGCTGCATGCAAATAAACTAGATTTTTTATTTCATCATACTTAAAAATCCTAAAATTTTCAGCTTCTATTGATGGTAATATAGAAGCTTCTAGCTCTTCTCTAATCTTGTTTTCCACTTCTGGATGAGTTGAAACAAGCCACATAAACCATGTGAGTGCTGAGCTAGTCGTGTCTCGACCTGCAATCATTAGATTAAGAACAGTATCCCTCAAGAATTTGTCATCAAATATCATTCCCATTGTCTCACCTTCTTTGACATATGATGGACAGAAGTTAAAAGGTCAAAACCATCATCTTTATTTTCTTCATATTTTTGGCCATTTTTTAATTCTTCCCTTTTCATTGAGATGTACTTGTTTACTGCATGATCCAGCGTTGCGTAAGCTTTACTCAATGTCTTCATTGGTCCAATGCCAATCCAACTTATAAACTTCAAAAATATTTCTGGCAAAAAATAACGCATAATAATTGCTTCCTCTACTTCATCCATTGCCTTCGCGAATTCGACAATAGGGAAATCGATGGCCAGGCATCCCGGATCGTATCCGGTGATGAATTTTGACGTTGTATCAAATGTTAACCTCTGGAACACGTCTTGCAAGTCGACAATTTCGCCATTTTCAGCAACGTGTTCGAGAACTGGGATCAATCCTCGCTCCACTTTATCCAAGTTGGTTTTCACCAAGAACTTTTGAAACCTTTCGTGATTAATTAACAATCTAGCAAGTTTTCTCTGATTCCTCCACCAATCGAAATCCGAGGTGAATATTCCATAAACCACCCAAAACGTCGAATATTCGCCTCATTTCGGGGCCTTTGGGATAGTTGGCGAAGTTGGCGCTCATTATATGGTGGATATCTTCGGGATCAACCGTCCCTTATACACATCTAGATCCATAAGAGACAGACCCCGAAAATAAAGGGGAGTTTGATTACATGTGTGGTACTCCCGATAAATGCTGGACTTAGGCATCGTGAAACCGATCGAAAGTGCAAAGCATGGCTGGAAGAATTCCGAAAAATGGAAAATTCCGGGGCAAACCCTTGCTATCTCTAAGAATCCAATTGTCTATAAAGATAAGAAGGGTTTTGATATAACTTCTAGTTGTAGAGGGCATCTTAACTAGAAATTTTCTTGCAAATTAAAGATAGTGCAAATGTTTCACGTAAAAAAAGAAATTGACTCAAGGACTATGCAATTTTGGAAATGGCTGAAGGAGAATGCAATTTGTAGACAAAGTTTTCACCGTCCATGTATGGAGGGACCAATTAATGCTCGCATAAATTTGAGTAAGAGACAAGTATAAATTTGTAATGGCATTGACAAGGTGTACAAAATGACTTTTATATTTAGTAGGTGTATTTTTTTTTTTAAATATTCGTAAAACATAAATTTTCAAAATAATGTAGACTTTATTTTACTGTACTTTATAATTCCAATAATGCCCTAATTCCACTTTCCACCTCTTGATTTATATTGATTCTCACTTTGTTATCTCGATTTCAATTTTTGGACACATTGCATCTCTAATTTTTAAGTGTCTTACTTTAGAATAATTTTTAATACCATTATCGAAATTAACAAATATTCTAACTATGTATACTGCGTACTTTAAGTGGAAATCCGTCAAACTTTGATTCTAAAATTTTACTAAATTAGGATTAATCTGAATTGGTGGTGTAGTGTGTCCAAATTTTGGAAATATGTCCAAAATTAGGAATGATGGTTGCAAAATGAGAATTACTCATAAGTTAGATGGTGCAAAATAAAATTACCCGACTACTTCTAGTAATATGATACACCAGGATGTAAACAGGTACATGGCATCCACAAACCTAGCATATATTAATTTTTATGGTGGTGTTAAAAATTAAACTAAAGTATGTGATAGAGGAAAGAGTTGAAGGCACAATGTTTTCAAAATTAAAATCGGATGTGGAAACTGAGAATTGAGAATTAAGTGAAGATTGACGATGCAAATGCAAAGCTGAGTTAATCCTTCCAACTAACATGTTTATTGAATCCACCGAACTTTTGCATGATATCCATAGTCAATATTAGTGACTGACAGCTTGACCGTCTCCACATTTATATTTCTCAGAAATGCCAGTTATGTGTGTTAAAATTGGTTGGTCTTTGAGAGTTAATAAAGGTCATCTGCAGAAATTCTACAAATTTATATCCCTATTGGACCAGTTGATTTTTACTGCTCATAGCAGGTTGTTCGTATGCAAATTCGCTGTGTCTTTTTCGATTATGGGTACTCTGTTATATATTGTAGTGTTGTACTTAATGTTACACTATAGACAGAATAAGACAATAATATAGGTGATATGTATATTCTTATTATGAATAAATATTAAATGGACAACACGTGTCAGCTTTTCATATTATGTAATTTAAAGTGCAAACACTAAATGTCTAACAAAGGATCCAAAGTCATCTTTTTCTTGGATGAAAATGCTAATAGTATTGTCGAGTGAAAATTCTACTATGAGTCTCAATCACACTAATTTAGGAGGCTCGAATCGAACATTACGTATTCCTTTAGGGTAAAATTTATATTGGTCATTAAGTAATTATTATGTGTCTTAGTAGTTATTCAAGAATCAATAGAAGGTTCCCATTTGAAAGAGTATGGCCCCTTTCTTTTTTGTAAAGTGGGCCTTCCAATTCATATGAATTCCTCCTATTGATTATTGAGCAATTACTAGGATGCCAGTAGTTATTTAATGACCCCCACAAACCATGCCATTCCTTTAGATTTTAAGATTTTTTTCTCCATGTGGACTTTCACTTTCTCATGAAGTAGCTTTCTACCGCAAACTAAGTGGGTATTGTATTATGTTGTGATTTTATGGAGATATGATAATAGAATAACCCATTGCTATAAGAAGAAAGGAAAGGGGGGAAGGGAAAGGGGGTGGAGACAGATAAGAGATTTATGCAACCCATATTTTAAGATATGAGAATATGTAATTGGTCATGTTTAGTTTTATATTTCATTAGATAAATCTGTTGAAAGCATTAAAAAATGCAAGCAAACAGAGACTGTAAGATCATAGAAAGCTCTACACCCGTTTTTCTTAAAATAAATGATTCATTCCTAGCTTTTTGGTGATGATGATCTGTAAAAGAATTTGGTGATTGATGATGCACTAGGTACAATGTAAAGAGAGTGTGAAATAAAGAGAGAGAAAGAGGTGTATGAATATAATCTATAGGCTTTATATTGTATATTTACTTATTTGTGTTGTTGCCTCTCATCTTATGTTTACATGTTGTTGTCTGGTATTTATAGGTAGAGATTCTTGACCTCATGGTTGGAACCTGCTCTAACCTTAATAGGATCAGATCCAGGGGGTCTGTTGATCGCAGATGTCTCATCATGCATATATGTACGTATACCTCTATATTACACAATTACCCTCTCAAGGGTTACAGGGCACGCATCACTTTCTATTGGGTGGATACTTCATGTATCATCTAGAGTCTTCTTGGTTGGATTTGCACCACGGTCAGGTTTAGCTAAATCCCCTGCTCTGCTCTATCCTATTCTTGATTTGAGTCATTTGGCTTTTTGGGAGATCTTCCTTGAAGTTGAACGATTCCTTGTCTGAACATCCTCTTTTGAATTCCCTACTACTTGAACTTTATTAAATTTGCATGAGTTTCCAAAGGGGAACCTCTTATCGACATCCTTCCTTTGCCTCGACTTCCTCATCTTACAAGAGTGTGCTTTGAGGCATTGCCGCCTCTAATTATGATTTTAATACTCGTTCCATTCTCCTTGGGTTAAAACCCAAACCCGATTACAAATATATAACCTAGGCTTATTTTGACTGGCCGGGCATTTTCATAGGCTTTTTCCTACATTTTAGTTACAGGATACTCCCTCCCAAAAAAGATAGAAAATTTCTTGAAATAAACTTTTCTTCCTTCCTCTCTATGGCATTGAATCTAACAAGGAATTTCAGCAAAACTGGTTTTGAAAATGTTGCTCGTCGCAAATTTTTCTTGGTGAGCAGTATTTATAGATCCAAGAGAAAAACAAGCATTCCCAGAGCAGTTGTTCCTTCCACAACTCTTACACCCTTGATTTTGCCAAAAATAAGTCAAGCGAGTACAACTGTTTGTAAATAGCATTCATCCTTAGTTGATCCTGCTGTGGTTTCTTCACAACCTATTTCATCTCAGGTGGCAATAATTTTTCCTCAAAAGAGAAAGAGTTCTCCATCGATTATCTTGTTAGATTCTGGGAAGTCAATCGACCTCTCCTCCTCAAAAGCCCCTACTACGGTGCCTTGGACCAAATCGCCAAGCCAGCCCAATCGACATTTAAGTTAAGTCTAATCAGTTCGGCCGGGCAAATTCATTGGTCTAGCAACCAATGATCCTATTCCTGAGAAGTATATTCCCAATTGGGTGATAACTACCCAAAGTCATTTGGACAATATGGACATCGTCCATAATTTTCTTCACCACTCTTTTCCTTTAAAGAGGTTGAGTATTTGAAGAATTGTTCCGATGATGACCTTTGTGCCCATGCAACTTTGGGTAGTGTCACTTCTACTTCAGCCATACATTTCTTGACTTGTTGCCTAGCTGAGGCCTAGAAAATTGCTACTTCTGTTATGGCGAGCATGTTCGAAATGATGGAGAACCTCCAAAAATGGGGTGTTGAAACCTTAACCACTTTCGAGAAAAAGATGAATATAAAGCGAGAGTCTGCTCTGAATGCTCGAAGGGAAGAGCTAGAAGGTTGTCATTCCTCCAAAGTGGAGAAGCTGAAGTAAACCTCTGCCCAAGCTTTCAAATATTTAGAAGTTGCTCATGCTGAGATCCAATCTTCTAAGTCTGAAGATCTGTCGAGAAGCTAAAGACTGAATTGGAGCTGCTGAGAGCCGAGTAGGCTATCTTGGAGAGTAGGCTGACTTTACAGGGTGTGAATGATTTTCTTTCATCCACTGCTCTGGCTAATGACTTAACAAATCTCTGTCGAGATCTACACACTTTCGGATTAATTGGACACAGTGAATTTGGTCAAAGAAGAGTTCCCTACTATCCCCCAAAATTTTTCAAAGAGTAAGTTGAATGACCCTTGGTTACCAAGGCATCCATGGAGCCCTTAGGATACCTTTTCAAAGCTAAGTGAATGGAGCAAAATGTTTTTCAAAGTGTACTGCCCAGTCGCCACTTGAAGCCGCTGAGTCTTCTGTCATAGAGTAAGGGCCAGCTCCTGAGGTAATTAGAATTTCTAATCTTCTTCTTTCTGTAGAATATTTTGATATGGATAGACTAATGGATTATAGTTTTGGTTTTCTTTATCAGGCTTTGGTTGGGACGCCTTCTCCATTTGGCGTTCTACCTCTTAATATTGGTTAGACTCCTCTAGCTAATCAGTAGCAGGACCAACTTGGAAGCGATTAGCATTAGGTGCCTGTGTAGCTTAGGGATTCATTGTACCAACCTCTTGCAATCATAATATACTTTTCCTTTTACAATCAATTTCTTTATTTATATTCTGATCATAACGATAGGGATTGAATTGCATCCCCCTTTAATAATTGTAATCATCTATCCTCATAGAGTTTATATTCTTTATACCTTGAGCTTGAATAAATATTTGTTGAGCAAAGACTTGTCCCAGTAAAATTGCCATAGCTCGTGGTTTTATTTGGTTACTAAGTGTTCGTCCGATGCAAACTTTTGTTTAGTTATTCATGTGTCTTTGTTGTCTAACCTTTTTCATTTGCTTCTGGCAAACTCTGGGTCAAGCACGAACGGTCTTTGATCTTCTGATATTTTTTCTTGATCTCTTGATCGTTCATCTTCTGTGAACTTTGGATCAATTATGAGTTACTCTTAATTTCTAAATCTAACCTCTTGTTGTTCGTCAGAACATAATGCAAACCTTGGTCATGAGTAATATTTTGATTGCTTCATCTAACTTCTTGCTGTTTGTCTTTTACGAACATCGGTCAAGAATAATATTTTCATTGCTTTGTCTGACCTCTTGTTGTTCATCTTCTGCAAACCTTGGGTCATGAATAATATTTTGATTGTTTCATCTGATCTCTTGTTGTTCGTCTTTTGCAAAGTCCGGGTCAAATGATTCAATAATTACTATCTTCTAACCTCTTGTTGTTCGTCTTCTGTGAACATCAGGTCAAATGTGAATATTTTTTGACTGCTTAACATTTATTCCAAATGCAAGCCTTAAATCGAGTGTGCATGAGAAAATCTATTGATCCTTCTTTCTAAACGGATTTTCACTTTTTGAGGAGTAATCTCCAAAATATCCTCCTGTATCTGTCATCCATTATTAGATTATCGCGATATCATTAATGCCAGTAGGTGAAACATCTTGGTAGTGGGATTCTCCACGTCCCGTCACTTAAATTCTTTCTAATATTCTGGCTATAAATAGCCCTGAGTTGTATTTTTTGAATCCATAGAATTTTCATGGCTAATAGAATTTGCATGGTTTGTCTCTCTGACTTTTTTGGCACAATAAGTCTTTCTCCGCTGGAATCAAGGATCCAACTTTTTCCAAAGTCGCGATTTTAGTTTGGATACTTGTTTCCAACGAGGATGGCCTTCTTGGATGCTTGACTCCAGGAGATAGTGAAACACTTCAAAAAGAGAAGTCAATTGATAGGGCTTCGGTGCACGTTCATTGGCTCTGAGCCATGATGGTTCTCTTTTCAATCTGGAGGCTCCAGAGATTATAGTGCTATAGGAGAGGAGATTTCACTTATGCAAAATCATCCGCTTACTTCCTTGTCTTACATAGTAATGGGCTAGTCTTGAATCAGCAACCAAGTTGGCCGAGGTAGTAGGCAGGTCTTCCCTCCATTCATCATTTTCGTATTTCTTTTTTTATCTCTTCTTTCTTTTCTTTGGTCTTTCCGTGCATTGGATCTTTTCATCTCTCTCTTTTGCTTTTTTCTTTTTTCTTTTTGGTCTTTGGCATGCACATGTTGCATTGCCTGGGACTTTTTCTTTTTTCCTTTCTCTCTTTGTTTCCTTTTTTTCGAGCCATCTTTAGTTGACTCTTCAAGATAAACCTTTGTTTACTGGAAGGCTTTCTGGCCATGGGACGAGCCTCTACAGATCAAACCTATGCTTACTGGAACGAATCTGAAGACTTGACATTCTATTGGAATAGCTTTAGAGAAGTTGTATCTTGTAATCAATATTATTATTCAACAAGATATCACTATTTTTTGTAATTTCTTTGTGCATCTTCTTTTTTTGTATATCTTTGAAATCAAATCGTTCAATGCGATCTGACTTCTTTATAATACTTAACATTATTACTTTTAAGAAGATAAAAGTACTAATATTCTCTTCATAGCATAACTGACCTGATCATGGGCCAAGTGTCATAGATTTTCTGACCTAGACATAGGCCAAATATTGTATATTTTCTGACCTGGACATAGGCCAACTTTTATGTTTGAAGATGTTCTGACCTAGACATAAGCCAAACATTGAATATTCTGCTTATGTGCTTCTTAAAAGCACTTAGGCGAATTGTGCTGGTTTTTGAAGAACTTTTGAAAGCACTTAGGCCAGTTCTCAACACGATATATTTCATTCTTTCTGTTTGGTTTTTCGAAGAACTCTTTAAAGAACTCAGGTGAATTCTCAACAAAATTTGTGTAAATTTTCCGTTTGGTTTTTGGGAACCTCTTAAGGCACTTTGGTGAATTCCAATCAAATTTATATATCTTTTTCTATTTAGTTTTTGGGAACCTCTTAGAGCATTTCGGCGAGTTCCAACCAAATCTTTATATCTTTTTTTGTTTGTTTTTTGGGACCTGTTAGGGCATTTCAGTGAGTTCCAATCAAATCTGTATATTTTTTTTGCTGTGGCCGATTTGATGCTTTGCCTTTTTACCATAGCCGAACTTTCTTCAGCTTAGCAAGAGTAGTAGTCTAACTTTTGGTCTGTTGATTGATGTAATTTTAGTTTTATTCATCATCAGGTCCACTCTAGATCTAATCAATGGTAGTTCTCGAACCCTCTTTGCTGGCTCGAATATGTTCTTTGATATTTGAAAAACTCTAAATTGATCTTGAAGTTATCATGATTAGGCCACAAAGAGTAGTTCCTTTGATATTCGTGTGCATTAAATGCCACGTCTTTTAACCTTTTTTCGGCGGTTACTTTTCTGCCCTTTGGAATTCCTGCACTTTGGAATTACAGCCTAAAGTGAGTAAGATATAAGGGTTGTGTCTGGCTAAATTGATGGTTTTACCCTCTTGTTCACTTGTTCGTTTCTTTTGTCTTTATACATTGCCTTTATTAGCAATAACTTAGCATTCGAAGGATTGATTTCTTTTTACCTTTTCTCTTCCGTATCGATATTCTGTTGCCTTTTTTCTAGTGGCTTTTGCATCAGGTGCCAAAGACTTGAAATCTCAGGCTGCTAGTTTTGAACATACTCTCGATGCTTCAGAACCTATAGAAGTATCTTCTTTCACAAAATTACCTCTTGTAGTGAGGAATTCTGTTGTTAAAAGTTTGGAGAGCCTTTTCCTTGAAGATTGTATTCAATATCTTCAAGATGCTTGTCGCGTCCCATTTTTCAGCAAAGAAAAATGAAATAATACAAATAATACAAAAAATAATAAATGGGTATAATAGTTGTTCAAAAATAGAGTCTAAAATGGGACATTAAAAAGTGACATTTTAAAGACTAAAAAATAATCTAGAATAGGATTTTTTGAAAATAAATATATAAACAAATAATAGAATCGCCACCTGGTATGTGAAATGCATCAGGACACTAACCAAACCTAAAAGAAGGGGAAAATTCTAAATGTTAAAGATTGCAAAAATGTTTAAGACTTTAAATACAAATAAATAAAAAAAGAACAAAATAAACAATAACACAACCCTGTACTATATGACTCCTAGCCTATGAAAACAAAAGAAAAATGATTCGGGAATCCTATTGAGGAAAAGAAATGCTAGACTAATTAAGGGGTAACAACTTAGGCATCCTTTCACCCTTAGTAAAACCGATTGCGAGATGTCATTCATATTTTTAAGAAATTAACCTTGATTTATAATAAGTGTGGATGGGATAAAACGAAAGAAAATAAACAGTGCGAAAGACATACATAAAAAGTGCGAGAAGCAGGGGAACTAGCTGTGCCAGCTTGAACTAACACAGGAGAGAAAATTTTCTATACTAGAATTGGACTAGTACAAAATATGAGAAAGATATATTAGTAAAGAATAAATATACTAGACAAGCCAATAAACATATAAATATATAAAGTACATAAACAAATAAAACATAATATTCTAACATATAAGTTCTAATGAAAGTAATAAACACATGCCATATAACTCTCTCTATTTATTTACATTAGCCTTAAGCCTTTTACAAAAAGTTTCCCCATCTCTGGGGTTAACACCTAGGTGTACCTACACGAGGCATTACCCCATGTAACTACTTTAAGAAAGTGGTAAGGGAATAATTAAGTAAAGCTGACTGGGAAATAAAACAAGTAGCAAATAAGAATGTATTTCACATAATAGACTTTAGAAATGTACTTCCTAGAGCACGAAAGTGTCTGTGGTTCTAGTCCTAACTAACACGAAGAGATAGGTTAAAAGGACCCCTACTCCTTCAACCCGGCACTAACAATGCTAAGAAAACAAAACTAAGTATATACATGACTTAGGCAGGCACAAGGATATTATCATTTAACAAAACCATTTAAACAACTAAAATTATGGCAATTTATCACAAAGGGAGCTAAAAGGTGGAATTTCAAGGCAATGGAACATAATTAAATCAAATTGAAGCATGAAGGAGTGAATTGTATCATGCCCAAGAAATTAAAGTATCAACATGCTCAAAAAGATAAAGAAGTCTAGTAACAAAACAACAATTATGAAGAAAAGAAGCTTAATTAACAACAAACCAAACTTATAAGGGCTTAATTGCAAGACCTTCAGAAGTTTAGGGGCCCACCGACATAACTTACAAAAGCTATAAGGACCAAATCAAAATTTTAGAAAGTTTTGAGGACAAAATGTAATTTTCAAAAGGTTTTGGAATCTAGGAACAATTAACTACATGGATTTGATTGAAAACTACTTAAAAAATTAAACTTTTTGGGGTGAATTAAAAAGTCTTAACACTGCTGGGTTAAATTACAAAAATGAGGGGAATATGGGGGGCTAGAGTGCAAAATTGAAACAATTTCTGCCATGTTTTCTGTTTTTTTTACCTCTTTTATATATATATTTCCCAAATCTTAACCAAAATCAACAAATTAATATATCAAATTGATCATCCCCTGGAGTAGAACGTGAATATAATAATATCTAATGAAGAAACAGTCAAAAATTTGGCAAACTAAGCAAAATGCTACGAAGACTAATCACGAGACCCATTTCATCATATCTTAACTTCATTTATTCAAGATTTTGAACCAATGTCTCCGTTATTCATTAAAGCAATTTCACGAACTTTGGAAATTCAGGACTTCTTTTCTCCAATTTTCAGGTAAATGTATTAATCAATGGACACGGTCATTCTATTAAATTTTAACGTTTAATTTGTATATTTCTCAGGAATTTTTTCTTAAGTTTTGGGTAAATTTTCCCCCTTTTTTAGGTTATTGCGTAAAAATTGTTGGAATCGAAGAAATTTCTATTCATTTCAATTTCTTTGTTATTTCTCAGTTCTAGTTTTGATTTTCAAGAAATTCACCATAAAATTCTCTTCATTTTCAGCTTGTTTTACTAAAAGTGAAGAAATTGGATTCACCAACAAAGACTCACTCCTCCAAGCACACGAAATTTTCTTTCCGTTGTTCAGTCCTCATCAATTGAAACCTCTGCTTTTGATTGTTTCTTGACATTACTGTGTAGATACTTCAGCTCCGACTCCAATTCTATCTCCCACTGCAACGGCACCAAAAATTTTGTAGTTGGAGAAGGTAATTGATTTGTGCTAATTGTCACTTCAAAAGTCCTAGATATTCTACCAAAGCTATGGAAATGCATAAATTATTTCTCTTTTTTCCTGCAATCCTTTTGGATTTATGAAAAATATACTTAAATGGAAGTAGTAAAAACATTTTTTTGTCTAGAAGTTAATTTAGCATAATTTTCTCACTTGATTTGTCCATGATGAATCTTTGCGAGCATCTGTGGTTTGAAAATCTTGAATAACAAAAATTAAGGAAATTCTAAATTATTTATGCTTAGTGACTTGAATTCCTTTATTATGTTGGATTTTGGACATTTTATTAATCGAGGAGTTTTAATTATGTGCTAACTGAATGATATTAATTTTGAAATTCTAGC
The DNA here is from genome assembly GCA_025175665.1 of Cinchona pubescens. Taxonomy (NCBI): domain Eukaryota; kingdom Viridiplantae; phylum Streptophyta; class Magnoliopsida; order Gentianales; family Rubiaceae; genus Cinchona; species Cinchona pubescens. Next base: position 1,490,799 of record JANKKI010000027.1, on the reverse strand, counting down.
TGTGAAAGTGAAGAAATCAGAATTCTAGTGCAGAACTATCTTATTTAAACCTTTTAAAAATTGCTCCTCAGCCTTATTCACATTGAATACAACTTACAGGCTATAGTCAACTAGTGTTTCTATCCATGAATTCAAGAACAGATAATGGTGTGAAGTTAATTTTGATGGTACTAAATACTTTGTACATCTTTCACCATTTGTACCTTAATTTGTTATTTTTCCTTTAAATAAATAGGGGCAGTACCTGTGCGGTAAGAAATAAATGATCTTTTTTTTTTTGTATGTTGATTGTTGTGTTTTACTAAGTTATCATTGTAATCTAGTGTTTCAAGTTTCAGTGCTAAGTAGTTTCCTCTTACTCAATCTCACTCTCGCAATTTGGAACCCGTCTCGGGGACCAAAAAAGATAAGAAAAAAATTAGGAGATCATGAGATAGAGAGTACAAAAAAGATAATGAGCCAAGGCTAGGTATTGAATTCATGTTTTATTTGCATTGATTAGTCTCTGGTTTTTTTCTTACCTTTTATCCGAAATGGTTCAACTTTTCTTTTCTTATTCTTCTATCTTAAATCAGTTTCTTACATTTTTTGTTTTTTTGAGAGCTTCAGATACCATTTCCCATTTCTTATTATATTCCGCTTTAATGAGGTCTAGGTGGGACATTCTCAGTTTTGGATTTACTTATTAGCATAAAAAGTTTTTGCCTTTGGTCTCCTAAAGTTGTGATGATTGCGACTGATTGCCGGATTTATGTGTCTACAAGTCCTTTCCTATTGAAAATGTCTAGGTCAATAACCATTTTTTGTTTGTTTGATCTCAGATTTTATAAAATCTGGGCATGATCAGTATGTTTATCATCATGTTAATGGGTAAAGCTCTAATTTTTTATGTTGCATTTAACTTTGAATTAGTCAACTTTGTTATTTAATATTTGATTTTCTTTTTTTGTTTTTTTTTTTTTGTGTTTCTTTTTGTGCTGAGCAAAGTCTGTGTGTAGTTGGGTTAGCTCCTTCTCACATGGCTTTTAAGGACAAAGGATGAATTATTACCGTTGATTTTAATGTTGGAAAAACTGATCAAAATGGGATTGACGTTAAGGAATGCACTGCAAGAAGGTAACTTTTATGCCTCATGAATTTAAAAGAAATTAATGTAGTTAAGTACTTAATGAGTTAGCAATTATGAACTGAATGGAGGTCGGTTGAATTTTATAATTTGATAAATTAGGTGATAATTCTTCAGAAAACTTTGTTGCTTTGTTTGAGTCATTCAATTCATTAGTGTAAGTCTTACATGAATAGTTTTATGGATCTTTACTTTAGTTGAGGTATGCTCTTGGACAATTATCACGTATTGTGGTTCTAAGGCTATAATATTGGCTGATGTGCTTATGTGCAGTGTAAAAGTAATGTTGGTAAGACATTTTTTAGCTTTTCCTCAATACACACGAATAATGCTGTAGATGATTGCATTCAGCCTTCCACTCTTCCTGTCCTAGACATCAAAACTCCTAGTCTTCATGGTATAATTCAGTTGGTGATCAAGGCGTTAACGGGAAATTAGCTAATTTCTACGTTGATTTTTTAGCATTTTTGAGAATAAAGTTGCAGAAAGGTGAAAGTCTAGAACATAACAGAATTCGTGGCAGGAGTTAATATGATGTTGAACACATGATGAATAGACTGAGATCTTTTGAAAGTTATTCTCCTTGCCATTATCTATAATTGTTATGAAGATTTGGTTCTTGTAATCTGCATTGCCTAGCCATTATCAGTATTTCTTCTTGAGCATTTGTGGAATATATGTGAGTAGTCTATCTACTTTCAGCACCCATTTTTTCCATTGATTTTCACTCAAAAATATCTGGTGCTTTTCCTAACAATTTAGCACTTTTCAATCAATAATTGATGTTCTCATTTCAATTTGACTAAGCCTTTTCTCTCTATACTATTTCAGTTAAACTATGTAGAGTTGTATTTTGAGTTACTTCATTTAGGATATCTTTGGGTATTTTATTTTCTAAGTTCAGGTGAAATGGAATTTGGACTTTGAAAACACCCAGTCTTTTTGTATGGCACAACTTAGCTAGCTGCAGTAGTCCTTCAGAAACTCTTTTGCGTTTTTATTAAAATGCATATACAAATCTAGATGAAATAAGTTTCAAAAGGGAAGATTGAGTGCACATAGCAAATCTAGATTGTTATTTGTGGTTGTTAGGCAAGTGGCTTGTCTGTGGATTAGTCATCTATTTTGCATAAAATATATGAACTGTTATGACTCTTATGCTTATATTTGTTATTAGGTGTGACCTTGTAATTTTTTGCTAAAAGTGACATAGCAACATGTGGTTTGCTTTTTAGTGCATGGTCAGTGATTTCTTCTCGTGTGCTGGGAGATGTTATCAAAGAAGGACAAACTATAGGCCATTTGGAATAGTTTGGCACTGAACTTCCTGTTAAAGTAAGCCTTCTGTTTGTGTATGCACATAGGTGCATTTATAAATTGTTGTTTAAATGGTGCTCTGCTTCTACAGTACTGGTTTGTGATCTTTAATTTCCCTTCCCCCCCTTTTCTTCCATTTCATGTCTATCCTGGGACAATGATCAAGATGTTAGATGCAGCTGGAGAAGTTCTGAAATTCCTTTGTAATGATGGGGGTATGATGTCATCGGCCCTTTTACATTCATATTGTATTTAACTTATATGTCTAATGTCATATTACCCCGCGTTGCAGGCAGTTTTGGGGTTTAAATTGGTGATGAGATGTTTATATAATCCTGACTAATCTAATAGGAAAGAAGCTTTTTGTCAAATACTTTTATATTTGGGAATCGGGCGGTCTATATACCATGCTGCCTCTTAAAGGTGTTGATTGTGGTTTATGATAATACTTAACCTAGTTGGAAACTTTGAATGTTAAAATTTGGTTTCAATTGGTCAAGCAGTAAGCCTGTAACTAGTTTCAAAGTAGCTATTCACATAAGCCTATGACTAGTTTCAAAGTAGCTATTCACATGATTGTTTATGCATCTTTAGGATTTGAGCAATGGACTATTGTTGTACTAGTTTTTTTTTTTTTTTTTCTATATTATTTTAGTGTATAAAGTAGTAATTGATTTATTCATGTGAACATTTCTATGGGGATAGCCATCCTTCTATATGATGTGGGCACTGCATGACTTCTTACAAAGAATACAGGCCAAAGAGCAACGCGAACGACACCTATTTGTTTGAACTTTGTCATATGAATTCTGGAGCCTCACATGTCATTCTACGTTATGCATCTTAGTGACTTTAGAGCTGTGTATCATATCATATTCTCAAGTATCTGTTTTTATCCCATTTTTTCTTTTAGATCATGGCAAGTGATTAAAGAATTGGACTTTGTCATTTTAAACCTATATGACTTTTGGGATGTGGAGACACTGTCAGGAATGTATCAATGAATGTCTTCTTGTATTCTTGATCATGCAGTTTCTTTTAGCTTGCTAATGGTTGTTTCTTTTTTAAATGTACAATCTGATATGCTTGATATCTATGTTTAACATTAGTGTTTTTTGCCAACAAAAATTTCTTTTCTTGATTAGTTGCTGTCAACTTGCCTCTTCTTATGATGTATAATACAATCGCAAGGTGGATTACTTGTTGCCTACATGGTAGGGGGCTCTCTACTAGCATGTAAGTAGTAGATGATCTCGCCAAATGTGATTTATTTGAAAGACAAGGCTTTGAACAAAGCCTTCTTCACTTCAAATAGGTATACAGAAATATGAACCTCATTTATGAAACTGAATTCTAGGAATATCTGGACTACTCTGATTCAGAAGCTGCACCAGCTTCATCACACTCTATATAATAGGTGGATAACAATTGTTCTTTTTTGGTTCTGGTTTAAATTTTATTTTTTCGAATTATACTAGATTTCATATGTGAGAATATGCTAGTTTTTGAACAAATGCCATATACATGTTGACATTGGGAGGTATACCTGTTTGATTGTGAAGGAACCATCTCCTAAAAGATTGGATAGAGGTACTCTTTAATATCTTTATACTCATGCAAGTCTCTTTTGCTACTTTTGAGCTGCCTTACCATGATATCCACAGCAGTAGACTCTAGGCACACTTGTGAATAAACTTTTTTCTTATGCTCCCAGTTATGCTACTCTTTCCTATCTTTATTGCCTATTGTCAAGTTTCTTATGTCATGTTGTACAAATGTCAATATTGTTGCTCTATTATTAGTTTTTGCTTTTTTGTTAGATTGATGCCATCTTATTTTGTATTGCTTGATTGATTATGAAAGACCTAGGGCCTATGGTAACGTACTAAATTCATGGGAAAGTTTGAAATTTTTTTGGTCATAATTCCATTTTAATGTGCTAAGTTAATTCCATTTTAATGTGCTAAGTTACAAATTTTTTTCTCTCCTTAGTATTAGAGAATGAATCAACAACCGAATTTGATGCTACCATTTCTTTTAGCAGGAGTGATGATGGTGAGAGTTGGTTTATTGAGCTCAATCTTGTTTAAGTGACAAATTTTTGGAATGTGGACAGGTCAAGACTACAAGTCCCAAGGAATATTTCTTACTACCAAACACATGTGATATTGAGCCAAAGTCAACAATTGATATTTTGGTTATTGTAAATCTAACTTGTGTCTGTGAAGGTTCTTCGGCAATTATCCCGACATGGTCTGGTAGTGTGGCAAAAGACAATTTACTACTCTCAAACTTCTCTCTATTACATGCTTTTTATTTATTTTTGTTATTTATCTTGAAGATTCAGGTTGTTGAAATCGTTGGTACTTTGTTGAAGTAAAAATGAATCCACGTACTATAATCAAACATGGATGAAGGTATTAGTTATGTTAGTTCAACATTTTTGAGATTTCAGGAATTTTGGACACTTGTATTTAAGAGTCATGTCACCTGTGTTATTCATGTGATGTGGAGATAACTTCAAATTGCAATGTCTGAATGGTGTGGTGCAGATTGGCTTGTTTAATTCTGATTTTCAATGCCTCTTAAATTAGGTGGTTCAAGCCTCTCAACATCTGCTTAGGTGGGGCCTTTAACTTAGGTGATTTTCAGTGAGCTTGTACATCTATACAACACTAGTTGGATATGCAATTTTTCCTGGACTTTATTCGGCTATGGCTGCTTTGACAAGAGTAAGTGTTCTGGAATTCTTGAGGAAGTAAAAATATTAAAGTGCTCAAGATGAGGATAACCAGTTGCATTAATGCGCGTGCTTCATGGTTATTAGAAGGAAAAAAGAATATATTAGAAGGAAAAGAGAGAACATTTGCAAAGAAGTGTTGTAGGAGATTTTAGACCTCCAAAAGAGCAGATCCTTCTTGAAAAATCAGCACGCATATTATGGACAACTTACTTGTGAAGATTTAAGAGTTTCAATTTATATTTTATTTCTTCTTTGAGGTTGCTAACTGCTCAAGTGAGTTTCATCTAGTAGGAGTGGAAGCTTGAGAATTATGTGATCTCTTACTCGCTAGGGTTCTCTATTTCAAATGATAAGGTATATTTATATTGTAGGAAAATCAAGACTAGATAGGGGAAACAAAATAATGGAGAATTTAGGGTAGAAAATTAATAGAAACCCAAGAAATGGAGATGAAAGTGATGATGATGCCATCAGCTTCAGCAGTACCAGTAGACGTCAACTTCGACAGTACATCACTCCTCCATACATCAGCACCCCTTCAAGTCCCGAACGCTTCGGCACTTTCTTCTTCTTCTCGTCTGCCCCAACAAGCCCAACCCGCATGTCCACCATCTACGCTGACTTTAATACTTCTAGGAGTCTCTTTTTGCAGTTCCATTCAATTGGGAAGAAAAGTTTGGAATTTTCAAATCTCAAGATGATCAGTACATAAGGATATTAATAAATTTCAATGGATAGTTGGGTTATTCTTTATCTGCTGATGAGCTTTTTGATGGTAAAAATCAAGCCTTTGATGCCACCTCCTCATTTTTTTCAGGTACTTATCATTCAAGCATCACCTTGAGAAGTGTTCATAGCATTTTTCTCATCATGACAAGTTATGACTAGTATATTTGTATTTGTACTATCGCAGGAGGATGAGATGTGGGGATATTTTTTAGAGACAAATTTGGAAGTTGTACTTTTGAAGTCAAGCGTGATAGATACTTGTTTAGTATATGAAGAAAAATATTAATTTAACTCCACAACAAATATACTATTTTCTTTATTTTTCTTAGTAGGATGATATGTTATAGAGACGCTTCACGGAGGCTATTTTGTAATTATGGCATTTTATGAATATTTTGTGCATCAATAAATTACTAATTTTGTTGAAATAATTATTTGCATTGCGCTTATTGAAGTAATTATATCGATATTCTACTGCAAAAAAAGTGTCGTAAATACATTTACCTGCAAAATATTTGCGGCATAGTAAAACTGTGTCGCAAATGTGTAGCAAAACATTTGCGGCGCACTGAAATTGTGTCACAAATGTGCCGCAAAAACTTTGCGACACAATAAAATTGTGCCACAAATACTTGTGGCACAACCTAACTAGCTGTTATTTTCTTTTGTGACGGCTGCATTAGCGACACAAAAATATTGTACTGCAATACTGCCACAAATGCCTTTTTGTGATAGTATTTTGACTTTTTACGACGCATTTCGTATGTCGCAAATAGACAATTTTGTTGTAGTACATCAACGTTAAACATGAGATCACATGAATAACGACAACAAATTTAAGACTAGAAATAAATACAATAAATAAATAAATAAAGAAGCCAAAGTACTAAACTTACATAATATTTAGAACAATACTTTGGATGGTAAGCACCGGCAATGAAGTGTATGTATGGGTGTGAGTGGATTGTGTTGAAAAAGGAAGTGAGGGAGTTTTTGGTTTGAGAGTAAAACAGCTAGGAAGTGTCAACGTATGTGTGCTTAAGAGAAAGAATGGAAAAATGGTTGAATTATTGGAGGGGAGTCTTGGCCAGGAATGGGAAAGTAATAAAAAAAGGAAGAAAAATAAAAAGACGGAGATGATGAGTTTGAGAGAGAGGGAGCTGTGTGAATTTGGGGAAAGAGGTGAAATAGGGGGTGTCACGCATTATGTTGGGGTGTTGGGAAGAGTAAAAAAATAAAAAAGGGATGGTGAGGTTAAATTTGATTGGACCTCTAAAATTGGAAGGTCCAATCCCTTTTTTCTTTCTTTCTTTTTTTTGTTATATTTTAATTATTATTATTATTATTTTTGAATTTTGAGAATTTAACTTGGACACGGTTCTCGAGAATTCGTTTTACAAAAAAATGTGGCTTGATTTTCATTCGATATTTTAATTTGTACCGATTTCTCGCAAATGAAAAAAAATTTTGAAATTTGCCAAAATATGCTAATAATCATTAAAAACAATACATAAAAATCTCTCTTATAAATTTTTAAACAAAGTGACAAATTTATTACTGTTTGAAAGTAGTGCGTTCGGGACCAACAAATATTTAAATTTGAAAATTGTCCCAACATAGATTCCAAAAGTTACCAAAATTTACCAATATGTTTAAAAACATTGGAGTGAATTTAGGAAGTTTAAAAATTCGAAAACAACACTTAACTGTGAAAAGATCGTTTTGCTATTACTTTTCAAAAAATTATTTTAAAATGATTGTTTCACCTAGAAAAAGTAATTTTTGTTAAATTGGGACTTTGTCTTGAAAAGCACAAAAAATTTAAAATTTTTTCTGAATTTGGCAATTAATGGTAAAAAGCACGTCAAAATTCAGTGTAACCTACTGCTTGCCTCTCTTTGTCGGAAGCTCTAAATGGTTCTAGACAAATACCGAATTTTGACCAAACTAGCTAGAAATTAGATACAAATTGACATTATCGGATAAGAACAGAAAACTATAGAGTCGATTTGGTGAATCTGAAGTTTTTGAGGTAGAGTAGAAGGAAATTTGAGTAGTAAGGGAGAATGTTGCCACTTGTGAAGGATTTCGTTATTGCAATTGCCATTGCCACCATCATTATCACTTCTTTTTCTATATGTTACATAAATGAAATACAAAACAAAGTGTATGTTAAGTTTCCATTCTTTTGACTCGGTCATTTCTGCATCATTCTATCTTTGGATCATCTCGTGGTCTTACTTTAACTTTTAAGAGCGGCAAGAATCTTTATCAGATGTCCACTTGAATCTTTGATAGTCCTTTTTTTTTTTTTATGCTAAGTGTTTGGAATGCCTTTGAATTTGATCACTTGGTATACTCCTCAGAATGTAGGCGTCGAATTCTTATTGCAGTCCTACTAGTAAAGACATAACACGAACTTGATCTCTTTTGTTTTTTTTGTTTTTTTTTTTTGTTTTTGAACACAGATGTTAGATTAAAAACATACAAAGATTAAGTACAAGAAACAAATAAAGAAGGCATAATCAGAATGACCAACAATTTTTTTTGTTTTTTCTTTCTTTTTTCAATGCAGATATTAGACTAAAAACATAAAAAGATCAAGTACAAGAAACAAATAAAGAAGACATACTTAAAATGACCAACAATTTATTTCATGACTAGGAGATGTAAACAGTAACACCAAGAGATATAATATGAACTAACATATAATGAAAGTGCTAAGAACAGTGACCAAGCTCTAATTGAGCTGCCTACATATCTCGCCTTGGGAATTAGGTCAGACATAGTTCAAACTGCGAACTACGATGAGAAGCCTGTAACTATGAACAAATCTTCCAAAATTGATTAATATGACTTCAAAAGCAAAAGGGTGACCGAGCTCAAAACGAGCTACGTACGTATAAGAATACCCCACCTTAGGAATCAAGTCAAACATAATTCATTACTTTAAACTAGGAATACTAATGCAGGCATTGAAATGATAATTTGGGATACTGTCTTTCTGATGGATGAAATAGGGATACTGTCCTCCCAATGAATGAAACAACAACAAGGACTATTGTCTTCTCTATGGATGAAACAATGACTAGGGATACTGTCCTCCTAATAGACAAATTTACAAGGGATACTATCCTCCTGGTGGACGAATTAACAAGGGATACATTCCTTGTGATGGACGAAATGACAACTTAGAAATTTAATATTCATATTGACGAACTGGAATTGAAATGACTTAAATAACTTGGAATACTATCCCCCCGATAGATGAATTAACAACCTAGAAATTTAAATATTCATATTGACAAACTAGAATTGAAACGACTTAAATAACTTGGGATACTGTCCTCCTGATAGACGACTTAACAAGGGCTGCTATCAATCCCATGGACGAAATAATAACTTAGAAAATTATGAACATTCAAATTGATGAACTGGAACATGAAATGACTTAGACAACTTGGGATACTATCCTCCCGATGGACGAAACAACAATTAGAGATACCGTCTTCCCGATGGACAAAATAACTTGGAACTTAAATGACATTGAAACTTAATCATTCAAATTGAAAGAATAGAATTGAAATGACTTTGAAACTGAAACAATTCTGAAGTTTAAATGTTCAACTTGAATGACTGGAATTAAAATGATTTTGAAATTTAGACAACTTGAATTTTAAACACTGAAATTGAATGACTAGAACTGAAATGACTTCGAAATTTAAACAACTTGAATTTTAAGTATTGAAATTGAATGACTGAAATTCAAATGAATTTGAAATTTAAATGTTCAAATCAACAAATTGGAACTTATGCCTCATCTTAGAAATCTAAACATCGAATTAATAAACTAGAACTGAAACAACATTGAAATTTAAACATTCAAATTGATAAATTGGAATTGAAATGACTTTCAAATTTAAATGCTCAAATTGAAATACTAGAATTGAAATGACTTCAGAATTGAAGCATCTTGAAATCCATAATTGCCACAGTATATTTGGGCATTTCTCTCGGTATAATTGGGGATAAATGTTAGCTCTAAGAATCGAGTGATAGCCATGATAGAATTGGGCATTTCCTTTGATATAATCAGGGATTGAAATGTCACGTCAGTGGAATTGGGTGTATTGCCTTGGTAAAATCGGGTAATAAATTTCTCAACTACAGTAAATTTGGGGAGATTACCACAGTAGAGTCGAGCAATGAAACTCTCAACCAGAGTAAAGTTGAGGAGATCGTCACAGTAGAATTGAGCATGAAATGTTCAACCACGATAAATTCGAAAATATGCACAATAGAATCAGGCATAAAAGTCTTAACCACGGTAAAGTTAGAGAGATACTGCAGTAGAATTAGGCATAAAAGATTCTCAACCATGGTACAATCAGAGAGATTGCCACTGTAGAATTAGGCATTGAAGATTGTCAACCACGATAAAGTCATAGAGATTGCCACTGTAGAATCGGGCATTGAAATGCTCAACTACGATAAAATTAAGGAGATTGCCACCGTAAAATTAGGTAGTGCCATAGTAGAATCAGGCAGTAGATTCTCAACCACGGTCAAATCGAGGAACATGCCACTGTAGAATCGTGTATTAAACTTCTCAACCACGGTAAAACTAAGGAGATTGTCACAGTAAAATCGGGCATTAAAATTCCCATCCACGGTAAAATTGGGGAGATTTGATTTTGCCTTGTGAAATTTGGGGGTATTACTGCAATAGAATTGGGCATTCAAATTCTTAACTAAGGTAAAATCAGAGAGATTATTACAATAGAATCGGGCATAAAACTCTCAAGCACAGTAAAATCAGGAAGATTATCACAGTAAAGTAAAGCATAAAACTCTCAGCAACGGCAAAAATTGAGGAGATGGCATGGTAGAATCGGGCTTAAAAGATTCTTAACCATGATAAAATTCAGGGAGATTACTACGGTAAAATCAGGCATAAAGATCTCAACCAAGGCAAAATTGGGGAGATCTGATTTTCGCCTCGGTAAAATCGAGCGGGGATTGAGTAACGATAAGATATTATAAGTTCTTTAATCTAGAAATTAAAGTTAAATGATATGGGGAGTTTTGAAAGTTGTTTAAAGGTAAAATAATTAAATAAACTAGAATTAAAGCAATTGAATGAAGAAATAGTCAAATGCTAATAAACTTTGATAAAGGATTAATCTCTACCGCTAGACAAGTCAAGTTAATTAATCTTAGAATTATCTCTTATTAACGGACGAAGTTATGAACTATAGGCAGTAAGAAGCTCTACTACCTTAATCTTTCCTTAGATCCTAGATAAGCAAAATAAGCTCTTCACTTAACCCTATTCGTTAAAAATTTATTTTAACAAAAGCATTAAGAATTGGAAAGATAGCGTGATCTAAGGAATAATTAACAAGGTAGAATTATTTAACTTATTCTACACTTCCTAATATGATTAAAAAAACCTGATTACAATCATCAATCATAATTCTGCTACCAAATAATTAGAACAAGAACAATTTTGGATTCAAGGTTCCAATTTAGCAAAACAAAACCATCAAGATTCAGTTAGTTGGCCGCCTAAACAAATCAAGAAAACGATTTTGCACATTAACTACAGAAAAGCTTAGAAAACTTCAATAGAGAATAAATAAGATAATCCATTGAAACAATAAATCACCAAGACATGTCTAGGGTTTTGAAATAACCCCTAACCAATTGAAAACCTATGCTAGCATGTTTTTGCAAGAAAACATGTAAAACTAGAAGAATATAAAAACCAGAAGTTCAAGGAATAAAGAAAACCCTAGTTTTAATGTGTTACTTCCATAGGCTACTTGTGGAAGTTGTTTTCCCTTCAAGAGGCTGCTTGATGTTTTCTTCTTCAATAGGCTAGTTTTTGGACGTTTTTCTAAGCCTTAGGGTCTCTTTTATAAGCCACAGCAAAGATCACTCTTAACCTAAGCAAAATCGGATTACTTGCTTTAGGTAAGTTTGGAGAATCCAAATCCAAGTAGGATTCAGGAAGAAACTAGCTGAACTTTGACTTGGCCTTTGCCTAGGCAAACAACCTCAAAATTTTGTGTTCTTTATCTTGTTTAAAGCTCTTGAAATCTACTTAATCTTCATGAAGACTATCTCTCCAGATTCGGACTCCAAAGATGTGATTTTCCCTATATACCCTCCAAAGGTCAAAACTGCCAAATTGTAAACTTGCTCTAAATAAGCCCACTTTTGCTTCAATTTCTCTCAATGCTCTAAAATGTACCTTCAATCATAAAATCAAGCATTAATAATCATTTTTAGGCATAGATTAAGATAAAATACTAAGTTACATAAAATAATATTATGTGATTTTGATCTCATCAATTGCCTATAAGGGTAAGATCATTCCAAAGACTTCAAAAGAAACAAAATCAAAATGCCCAAAGACAACAAAAGAGCCATCAAAAGAGACAAAAATAAAAAACTCATGGAGCATTCTTTTTGGTAACAATGGGTCTTTCATTGTAGTTGTTTAGGGTATAACCCGATGGGATTGGAGAAAAAACTGGAAGGTATAATAGTGGAGGATCATAAATGCCCTTTTCAATCATTCCAGTCAATTGATACCCTGAGAAAGTGGACTTTTTGAAGTGGTTCAAGTTTTTCCTCATGGAGCGGTGGAGATAAAAAGGAAAAAAGGGACGTTCAAGGTCAATGGTCACTGGCTCACACCCTGCTTGCAAGGAATTATTGATGAAGGGTAAGAAATCGTCCACTTTGTGCAAGAATGATCAATCAAGCTATACTCAAGCTAGTGACTATAAAAGAGCACTTTTTGGGAGGCAACCCAAGTTTTAATTTTGTTGGCTTTTGTTTTGTTTTTTTTGGTGTGATTTTTAGTTAACTTATATTTTGAGTGATTTGGTTTGAAGTAGGTTACAAATTTTGGTTAAAAATGTGTTTTTGAATTGAATAAAATCTCATAGTGCTAAAGATTGAGTGAAAATTGTCATCTAAACTTGTTATTTTGGTGTTTGCATTTTGTGCACGGACTTAAAGAAAGTTGGTGAAGACAGGAGAAATTTTGGCTAAGTGTCCAAAATACACTTTGCAGAAGTTCAGGTCCATGTCGCGACATCGACCCCAAACTTCTGGAGGATATTTTGGTCATTCAGGCCACATCGTGACATGGAAACTCCAAATCACGATATCAACCTCAAATTTCTACAAAGGCCAAAATTTCACCCCAAGTCAAAATTGCGAAATGGACTCTCCATGTCGCAACATCGAGGCACATGCAGGGCACTTGACTAGTCCAAATAGCGACATGGATTTCCCCATATCGCAACATGGAGACGCCTACAAGAAAATGAGATTAGGCCAAAGCACAAGGTGGAAAACTCCATGTCGCGACATCGATACAAACAGAATCAAAGTTTAAAAAGATCTCCTCTTCTTCTTGCTCATTTCTTCAATTTTTTGACACACAACGATTCGTGAAACCCTTTCCTTAACCCTTCAAATTCTTCCATTTTCCCCCATTAAAATCCTTTCCAAACATCATAATTCCCTAGCACAACACTTCTACATCATCTTTAGAGCATCAAAGACAGAGCGAATTGATGGATTTTTTTTGGAGAAATGCAACATCAAGGATGAATTTGCACATATCTTCTTGGGAAATTTTTGACACCAATCGGGTAGTATCCTTCTTAATTTTGTGGTCAAAATTTTGACAATTGTGGAAGACAATTTGTGGGTACATTTGAATCATTTTTATTTTGGAATTGTTGACACCAACAAATTTTTTATGCAAACTTTTTGGGCATGATTGTGGTATTGAGTTGATTAATTCTTTGAATTATTTGGACTGTGGGTTGGATTATTTGAATTATTGTTGAGAAATTGTGACATTTTGTTGATAAATTTGGTGGAATTTTGTCTTGGTTGTGAATTTGAAAATTATCGATGCATATATTTGTTGATATTGGTTGTTAAATAGCAATTTAACATATATATGCTATAAAATGACAAGAGGTATGTATGGGAGTGTCGAGAGGAGAGCAAGAATGAGTGGTATAGGAGTGAGTTCAAGAAAAAGAAAAGCCGGTGAATAGACGAGTAGAGAAGAGGAAGTAGGCCAGCCTAGTGGCAAAAATGAGCAAGTAGAACCTCAATTCTCTTGTGATCGAGCTCATCAATTGTTTAAAAATAATGAGAAACATGAGGTCATTAGGGAGAGGAATTTTGATCTATCCATGCATTGCGGAGTGTATAAAGAGGTGAGGAAGGCAATAGAGGTTCAGATTAGGGGAAGACATTGGGAAGGATTTAATATTTCAGTTGACCTTGGGTGCACTCAATTGGTGAAAGAATTTCATTATAATCTTTGTGATCATAAGGATGGTAAGGTGAGAGTTCGGGAGGTATGGGTTGATTTTAGTTCTGAAATGATTAATTCTTACTTTAAAATACCTCTTATTTCATCTGAGCAATATTTAGCACTTTGGAATGATAAGGGGCTCTAAAGATATGAATGTGATTAAAGATGCTATTTGTGATGTGAATGTGGATTGGGTTCGGAGCACTACAAGTAGTACTTAATTAAGATTTCCATGTCGTGGACTCTCACTTGTAGCAAAATTGTGGTTTTACTTTATCAGCTGTCAAATATGGGAGCTAATTCCTTGAGTTTTATTTAGAGGGACAATATATTATTAGTGTATACTTTCATGATAGGGATACCGGTAGATGTTGGCAAACTAATAAGACAGGGATTCTTAGAAAGTGGAAGGTTCAGAAGACCCACCTTTTATGCATCCAGTTTAATCCACCATTTATGTACTATTGCAGGGTGACTTATTGATCTGCGGAGCCTATGACAAATCCCAAGGGCAATATTAATCAGGAATATGTCTATAGGATGATTTGAGAGTATGAAAGCATTACCCCGAAGAAAGCCATGTACCACCACCACCACCTCAAAAAGCATCATATATCCCTCTGTAGCCCAAATATGTATGTAATGCCCTGGACAGTCAATAAAGAAGAGCGGAACGAGTTGTAGAGGTATTGAACCTATATCCAACTAGTAATGCATAACAATCTAGTAGTGATAGGAGAAGCCCTCACGACCACTTCACTTGATACATGGGTTCGTTCGTTGCCACCTCCATTTTGGCATTAGGCAATATTACATACCACCTATAGTTACAACAATCAAGAAGAAGCCCAACAAGCTGGTGAGACCGGGAGAGCTTAGGATGATGACCATGAAAAAGCTCAGCCCAGTGATGCAAAGGATGGTTGAGAGGAAATGAAATAGGAGAATTGAAGCAACCATCAGCAAGGATAGTGATGACTTAGGGCAAAAGATTAGAAGGACTTTTATGATGATTAACAATTTTTATTATTGTTCATGACTTAGCACTTTTAGTTTTAGTTTTTGTTATCTTTAGTTAGTTCACTTACAGATAGTTTGTTTTGAACTAGATTGGCTTATGGCCTTAAGCTAACATCGAGTAGATTTCTTTTTACGGCCAATTTGTGGATTAGGTCATTTTGAGGATTAATTTGTTGGATACTTGGTTTGGTTTTTGGTCATTTTCATTTATTGATGATAGTAGAGTGGCTAAGTGCCTTAAGCTGATTCCATGTTTGATTTTGTTGATGCTTTAACTTGGACATTGATCTTTCTAGAGCTCTATTGATTAAATACATGCATTAGTTAAGTGCCCTTAATACTTTCAATTGGTATTTTTTTAGATTAAAATTTTGTCATAGTTTACTTAGTTCTTGTTAAATTGTTGCTATGTTTTTATGTTGGAATTTTGTGTGTGTGGAAGGATGAGTTATCATCAATTTGAATAAAAGAGTCAAGTTTGGGGGTGTTCGTTTTTTGTTTTGTTTTGGGAGTGGTTATTTGATGTGTATTTGTGTGACTTGATGACTATTGGATGGAAAATAGATCAATTGAGTGCTCGATGATGATATTTGACTTAGAATATTATATGATTGAAGTATTTGATTAGGTCATTTCATGGATATAACTTGAGTGTGAGTGAATGGTTCTTTTACAACGTAAAGATTTCAAAAACTTGGTGTTACTATTTTTCAAAAAGAGATACTCAAATTTTGGAAAAAAAATTATTTGAAATATTGTTTTTGATCAAATCACTAAGAGTACCTTGTTAGTCGATTTATCATGTGGAAAAAAAGTAGGTTAAATGGAATAGAAGGGAGTTGGGACATTTTGTTGTTTGCATAGGGAATATTATTCTAATTGTGAGATAATTGGTATTTGATATCAATTTTAAGCACGTTTTACTCCTCTTCCTTGGCTTAGGGCCGTCAAAAAAACTTTTTGCAATTAGTAATAAGGCGAGTATGGGATCTAGCATGTAACTTTGCTATTTCTCTGAAATAAGCCACTAGAGTAGTATTAAAGCAAGTACAGGATTACAGCATGTACTCATATCGTTTCTCCGAATTAAGCCATTAGGAACTATGTTTAGAATACCAATAAGTTGAGGAGGAAATGTTTATAATACTTAACACTCATTGATATCATACTATTTATTCCTTATTAGATTAATGTTCCCAAATTGTGTGACATATGCATTTAGGTAGATTCCTAATGAACTTCTATTTTCATACGACCTTATCGGGATAGTTGACTAACTTTGTAATATTTGTGATTTGAGAAGAAATGATGTTTTGAATGAATAGAACTCAATTTTTGGGAATTTTTTTTTAGAATAGTTAATGTTTACTAATTTGAAGTCTTGTGTGGTAAAGGAGCACATTTTTCTTAGAAAATTCGGAAACTTGCATTGACTCGTTGAAATATTTCAAATATCACAAAGTAGTGGAGGTCGCTTGAGAGGTTCCTTCATTATTCTAAGTGCATCCACTGATAATCAAATATTGTGTCAATTTTGGTGGTGTCGTTTGTCTATTTGTTAATGAAGTTCTTTTGAATTTTTGTTTTGCTCGGGACTAGCAAAATGCTAAGTTTGGGGTGTGATAAGTCTAGTAAACTAGAGTTATTTTACTCTAAATGCAACATCATGGTATTTTGATCGTTTATATTCCAAATTTTGGCTATTAATTGAAGGTTTTAGTTAATTTTCGTATTATATGTTTACATTTTAGCTATTATTAAATATAATGAGTTTTTATTAGAATTTTAGTTAAATTGGTTACTTAATTGGTTTAATAGTATGCAGGTTTTAATTGGAGGTTGGAAGATGGAAAAATCAAAGTACGAGGGCCAAGATGCCAAATAAGAAGAATTGAAGATTTGTTGGAAGAAGTGTCCATGTCTCGACATGGATTTCTCAAAATCAATACATGGAGGCGGAACAAGATTAATACATTTTTAGGCCGTGTCGCAACTTCAAATTCTTCATGTCGCGACATGGAGGCTCCTTACAAGCAAATTAGGAATGGCATTTTGGTAATATTTCAGCACCCAACTCTTAATTTTTGGCTTGTGTAATACTCTAAATATTTAAGGTACAATAGATATGTGTTAGTACACAATAGATAGTGTACTTTGTAGTTTAAAAACTAAATTAGAATATATTAGAGTAGAATAGAATAACTTGACTCTCAAGTTTTAATACAAATCCTCTTTAATTCTCATTTAGTTCTAGCTTTTAATTTCTTGCAAGTTTAGATTTTTATTACATAGTTGTAGTGGGTTAATCCTTAGCTTCAAGTATATATAATTTTTACTTCCTTTCTAGTTTAAATTTTTGAGAATCTCTTTACTTCCATTTCAAGTTTTCTTAGAGTAATTAGGGTTCTTGTTAATTTAGTTCTTCCTAATTCAAACTTTTCAAATCTTTGCGTTAATTTCTAGTTAATTTTTAGTGGACTTTTTTTATTAGTATCAAAAATCCAAAAATACTTATATTTCAAGTTTATCTCTTTACAAATTCTAGATTAGAAATGGCATTTTCTTGTTTTATAAGGTTTCTTAGTGGTCTTTTTAGTTAGGTTAATCACTTACTCTTTAATTCTAATCGCATTTTAGTCAAATTAGAGTATAATTAAGTGCTTTTATTTACTTGCTAATAGACATTCATTAGAATAGGTTAATTAGTTTCTTAATTTCGTAGTTACTTAATTTTATTACTTGCCTTAGTCATATATAGTCTCATTTTGGTTTTAACTTGTTTAAATGCCTTATGGCTTTGATTAGATTAGGATCTTTCTACTCAATTTGATTCGCCTAACTATACACAGGTCTGTAAATCTCTAAAATTGTTTGCCAAACAATCTTTGAGGGAACGATACCCACTCATCCTATACTACTACCAACTCCGTATACTTGCGGAAGTGAGGTAGAGTGTAGTGATTTTGTGAGATTTTATTATTGCTTGTTCGCTTTAATTTGACCTCCGCCTAAGGGCTTGACAAAGGTTATTGAGATTGAGTGGAGTGGTTTTAGTGTCTCCTGAAGGGAAGTATTATCCTGCCATGGCCAAGTTGAAGTTTCCTTGTGCCAATAATATGGCTGAATATGTGGCCTCTGTTATGGGTTTGAAAGTGGAACTAGATATGAATATCAAGGACTTCGTAGTAATTGTTTTAGTGATTCAGATTTGTTGGTATATCAGACTTTAGGAAAGTGGGTGATTTGTAATGCAAAGATTATCCTTTACCATTGCAATTTACTCAGTTTGGTCAGGCAGTTCAGAACCTTGAACTTTACTCATATTTCACAAAGCCAAAATGTTTTCGCTGATGCACTGGCTACCTTTCTTCTATGATCAACCATCCAGAAGATGCCATGATTGAGCCTATTCCTATTCAAGTGCAGGAGAAGCCAGCACATTGTTTATGGATTGACAGAATTCTGATGGTCTTCCTTGATACCATGACGTCAAGAAGTATCTGAAAATTGGGCTTTATCCTCCTGGGGCGAATATAGTTGCCAAGAATTTTCTGCGTCAAATGTCAATGAGATTCTTTCTAAATGGAGAAGTACTATATAAAAGGTTAATTGATTTAGGATTGCTAAGATGTGTCGATGCCAAAGAAGCCTGATATATCATGCAAGAAGTACACAGTGGTGTTTATGGTCCTATTATAAATGGGCATTTGCTTGCAAAGAATATCACGAGAACAGGGCATTATTGGTCAACCATGGAACATGATTGCATTGACTTTATTTGAAAGTGTGCAAAGTGCCAAATACACGGGGATTTGATACATGCTTCGCCAATAGAGTTCCATAGTATGACTGCACCATGGCCATGTTCAGCCTGAGTAATGGATGTCATTGGTGCTATTGACCCCCCTGCATCGAATGGACATAGATTCATCTTGGTTGCCATTAAGTATTTCACCAAGTGGATTGAGGCAGAATCATACAAGCATGTAACCAATAAGGTGATAGCAGATTTCCTCTAAAAGAATATCATTTGCCAATTCAGCCTACCAGAGACCTTGGTCACAGACAGTGCCAAGAATTTGAATAATGAAATGGTAAATGGAATGGGTGAGCAGTTCCTGATAAAACATCAAAATTCTACCATTTACAAGTCTAAGATGAATGGAGCAATGGAGGCTGCCAATAAGAATTTGAAGAAAATCATTCGAAAGATCAGGTTGATACACATTGGGATTGGCATGAAAAGCTACCCTACACACTGTTAGCCTATAGAACTGCCGTCCAAACTCTAATGGTGCAACACCCTTGATAGCTATAGTAAACTAGAGTTATTTTACTCTAAATCATGGCATATTGTTAGTCTAAATTTAGAATTTTGGTTGTTGGTTGAGTGTTTTAGTTACTTTTCATATTTTGTGTTTACATTTTAACCATTAGTAAATATGATAAGTTTTTATTATAATTTTAGCTAATTAGTTACTTAATTAGTTTAATATTATGCAAGTTATAAATTGGAGGTTGGAAGTTGGAATGAACAAAGTACGAGGGCTAAAGTGAAAATTAAGAAGAACTGAACAGTTGTTGGAAACAAGGCCCATGTCGCAACATCGATTTCTTCATGTCACGACATGGAAGTAGAAAATGGTTAATATAATTGTAAGTCCATGTCATGACATCATTTTTCCATGTCGCGACATGGAAGAGCATTTTAGGAATTGAATTGTAATGGCATTTTTTGTAATATTTTAGCAACCAAATCCCAATTTTTGCTTGTGTAATATTCCAACTATTTAAGATACAATTAGTGTGTACTACTACACATATTAGTGTAGTTATTATTTTTTTCACAGAGTAATAGTGTAGAATAGGATAGATAGTTTGAACCTCAAGTTTTCTTTAGTTTAATAGAGAAGTTCTCCTTCATTTTAATTTAGATCTTGTTTTCAATCCTTTGCAAGTTTAAATTTTGATTTGATAGTTTTAGTGGACTAATCATTAGCTTTAAGTAGATATAATTTTTACTTGCTTTCTAGTTTAAATTCTTAAAAATCTCTTTGCTTCCATTTCAAGTTTTCTTAGAGTAATTAGGGTTCTTGTTAGTTAAGTGCTTTTTAGTTAAAAAAATTCAAATCCTTGCTTTAATTTATAGTTAATTTTTAGTGAGCTTTCTTTATTATTATCAAAATTCCAAAAAAAAAATATTTAGTTTTTAAGTTTTTCTCTTTACAAATTCTAGATTAGAAATGGCAATTTCTTGTTTTACATGCTTTCTTATTGTTCTCCTTAGTTAGGTTAGTTACTTGCTTTTTAATTCGAATCATATTTTAGTCAAATTAGTGTAGAATTAAGTTCTTTTATTTACTTGCTTTCATTAGAATAGGTTATTTAGTTTCTTAACTTCATAGTTGCTTAGTTCCATCTATTCGCATTAGTAGATAATTTAGTCTAAATTTAGATTTCAATTGCTTAATTTTAATTATGATTTTAATTAGTGTAGTTTCATCTCCCATATTTTATTTGCCTAACTATACAAAGATTCGTAAATTTCGGTACTTGCTTGCCAAACAATCTTCGTGAGAATGATCCCACTCATCCTATGCTACTATCAACTTCGTATAGTTGCAGAAGTGAGGTAGAGTGTAGCGATTTTGAGTGGTTATTTATTAATTGTTTGTTTTAATTGACCTCTACCTAATGGTTTGGAAAGTTTTTGACGCCATTGCTGGGCAACTGGATTGTCCTTGGTATTTGGCAATATTGAGCACTTTACAGGTTGTGTAGATTAGGAATTTTTAATTGTTTTAGTGTTAATTTTAGTTTTTCTTTATTGCATTTAATTGTTTATGTTTATGTTAGTGATTCTTCTTGTTGAATTGTCTTGGCACTTAAACTAATACTTGATTTGTCGTTTGTAGTGCATGGTAAGAAGGGACAAAGGACCTTTAATTTGCTTGGATAATGAAAAGGAAAAGGAATTAAGAGAAATCTGGCAGCAAAGAAGAGTTCAACAAGAGTTAGAAATAGTTGAAATGGCAACAATAATCAAAATCAAAGGAATTTGAGCAATGGGAATGATAAAGAAGAAGTCGCCGAAAATCAAATCAAGGAATTGGTGGTTTCGGAAATGGGAACTAGATGAACATGAATGGCCGCCCTTTGAAGGAGTATGCTATGCCTAATTTTGATGGGGCCAATTCAAGTATTGCAAGGATGCCCATGCAAGCAAATAATTTCTATTTCTATTAAGCTCGCACTAATTCAAATGTTAAAATCACACGCTCTCATGGAGATCTTACAATCATTTGATGAACTTTGAGAAGGTATTGAAGACATTCAAATTCAATGATGTACATCTGGATTGCATGGGGTTGCGAGTTTTTCCCTTCTCATTAAGGGATAGAGCAAAGGTGTGGCTTCAATCTCATGCTCAAGGCACTTTCACGGCTTGGAATCAACTAGCACAAGAGTTATTGGCAAAGAATTTCCCACCATCAAGTACCGCCAAATTGCATAATTAGATCACTTCTTTCAAACAAGATGTTGGTAGAGCCTAAGTGAGGTTTGGGAACGTTTCAAAGAGTTGTTGAGGAATGTCCCCACCATGCCATTCCATTGCGGTCACAAATTCAAACATTTTACAACAGTTTGGCACAAGAAACAAAGTCTATGGTTGATGCATCCACTGATGACTCCATTTCATTTAAAACTCCGAAAGAGGCCCAAGAGTCACTCAACTGAATGAGCTTCAAACTATTATTATCATGGGGCCATGACTCATCTAGTTGTTCAACAACAAGTCAACCAAACCACTACTCAACAAAGTTGCATGATGAATTTGAATCTTAATGATGTTTTCCAAGCCCAACAAAGTATGTTTATGAATGTCGTTAACCACTTTACAAGAGTGTTGGAGAATTTTGGGAAAACTAATACCGTAAATGCCATTGGATCTTGATTTCAAACGAACTTGGTTTGTGATTTTTTTGGCGGTGGACACTCCAATGGACAATGTGAGGTTCCTATGGGTGGAAATGAAAAAATCCAATATGTATCAAATCAATCTTCATCTTCAAGGAACTCACAAGGAGCTTATGGAAATACTCACAATGAGGAACCATCCCAACTTCTCTTGGAGCAACCCAAACAATCAACAAAATCTTCCGTACCAACAAAACCCTCCACCTCAAAACTTTCAAAATCAAGCCCCAAGTTCTTCTTCTAGGCCTCATCAACCCCCATACCAATTTCAGAAACTTCCAAGCCAACTTATATCAACCTCCATCCAACCCTCATTTTCAACAACAACAATCAAGGCCTCCATTCTAACCTTTAAATTTTTTCCAACCTATGTCTAATAACCAATTTGCTCCAAGAAAAAATGCATGTGAAGATGGTTGGAAAAGAGAGGCGGAGTACTTGAGGAGAGAATTGGAAAGAGAAAGGAGGGACAAAGAAGAGCAAATGAGAGATTATGAACATTTGAGAGCATCAACAAGGAATTTGGAGATACAAATAGGTCAATTAGCAAGGTTGAACAATGAAAGACCTATAGGGGTACTTTCGAGTCGTACTAATCCAAATCCAAAGGAGCAATGCAAAGCTATCACCCTTAGAAGTGGTAAGGCAGTAGAAAAAAAGGGTTGGAAGAGATTCATTGGAAAGTAAAGAAAAGGAAAAGGTTGAAGATGAAGAGGAAGTTAAAGAGGAATCTTCAATGGATCAAGGGAAAAGATAAATGAGCCTATCATACCTGTACAATATACAAAGTAAGGAAGGAGAGAAAACTACATGTCATGAGTCTAGGCAACTGAAATTACCATTCCCACAAAGGTTGAAGGAGGAGAAAAAGGTGAAGAATTTCAAAAAGTTTCTTGAAATATTCAAAATTAACATTTCCTTCATTGAGGCACTAGAGAACATGCCCCCTTATGCTAAATTCATGAATTAAGTCCTCACATCAAAAAGGAAATTCCATGGGAATAAAATTTTGTGTTTAACAAAAAACTCTAGTGCATTTCTCATAAAAAGGTTACCGCCTACGCTCAAGGACCTGGGGTCCGTGACCATACCCTGTGAAATTGGAGGTTTTGTAATTTAGGAAGGCTTTGTGTGATTTGGGGGATTCAACAAACCTCATGCTTTATGTTGTGTTCAAGAAATTAAATGGAGGAAATTTGAAGCCCACAAGTCTCTGGTTGCAACTTGCAGATCGTAGTATAAAGTTTCAAGGGGAATTATCAAGGATGCAATAGTTAAAATTGACACAAAATCTACCTTCCAGCTGATTTTATTGTTCTAGACATGGAATGAGGCCCTTCCTTGCAACCAGGCGTGCACTAATTGATGTTCAAGAAGAGAAGTTGGAATTTCGGATAAATGATGAAGTTGTTACATTCAATATTTTTAATTCATTAAAGCTTCCTTAAATTTATGATGATGTTATGAGTATGAATATAGTAGATGATCTAATTGATGATCTTTGTAGGTACGAGTTGCAGAATTCTTTCTTGGAAAATAGTATATTGACTTCAAATAAGCTTATTCAAGATGAAAAAGAAGGAGTAGAGAATTTGAATCAGTTGGAGAGTAATGTTTTATTCCATGAAGAAGAGGAAGACAAGGAAAAGGGTAAAGAGGGTCTCCAACCAATAAACCCCCCCAAGGTAGAACTTAAACCTCTTTCTACTCATTTGATGTATGAATATCTTGAAGAAAATGAGACATACCCGGTGATTGTGAATGCATTTTTAATGGGTATGCAACTTCTTCAGAAAGGTTGATTGTGGTACTTACAATTTATAAGGACGCCATTGCTTGGTCCATTGATGATAATAAGGGGATTAGCCCATCCATTTGTATGCATAAAATTTTGTTAAATGAAAGGAAAAAAATGGTAAGGCAATCTCAAAAGAGATTGAATCCTACATTGAAAAAGGTTGTGAGGAAGAAGGTTATCAAACTTTTAAAAGCCGGTATTATATACCCTATTAGCGATAGTGAGTGCTTTAGTCCCACTCAAGTCATTCCAAAAAATGGTAGATTTACCATGATAATAAGGGAAATCAATGAATTTCTCCCTTCTAGATTGGTCACGAGTTGGCGTATGTACATTGATTTTCGTAAATTGAATGAGACCACTAGCAAGGATCATTTTCCTTTGCCTTTTATTGATCAAATGCTTGAGAGATTGGCTGGTTTTGCATATTATTACTTTCTTGATGGGTATTCCGGTTATCTTCAAATTGTTATTTGCCCGGAAGATCAAGATAAAAGATCACTTTTACATGCCTATTTGGTACTTTTGCTTATAGGAGAATGCCTTTTAAACTTTGCAATGCTCTGAGCACACTTCAACGTTGCATGTTTTTGATTTTTCATGATATGGTTGAAAAGTGCATAGAGATCTTTATGGATGATTTTAATGTATTCGGTACCTCATTTGATGATTGTCTTGCAAATTTGACTAATGTGTTGAAAAGATGTGTTGAGACTAATTTGGTGCTTAATTGGGAAAAATGTCACTTTATGGTGTAAGAAGAAATTTTTTTAGGTCATAAAGTTTCATCAAGAGGCATAGAGGTTGATAGGACTAAAGTTTAGGTGATTGAAAGGTTACCCCTACTGTTATTATTAAAGGGTGAGAAGTATTCTTGGTCATGCGGGTTTCTATAGGAGATTCATTAGAAATTTGTCACAAATAGCTACACCTGTATGCTCTTAACATCAAAAAGATTGTATTTTTGACTTTGATGATTCTTGTTTGAAAGCATTTAATGAGTATTGATATGAAACATGCTCTTGTAATTACTCCTATCATTGTGGCAGCCAATTGGTCTCTTCTATTTGAACTTATGTGTGATACTAGTGACTATGAAATAGGTGTCATGTTGTGTCAAAAGGTGGATAAAATGTTGCATGTCATTTATTATGCAAGTAGAACCTTAAATGAAGCACAACTTAATTACTCTACTGCAAAAAAGGAATTACTTGCAATAGTTTTTGCATTTGACAAGTTTAGATCATATTTGATTGGGTCTAAAATAATTGTGAACACTGATTACTCTACATTAAAGTACTTATTCTCTAAACAAGATGCCAAACCACGTTTATTGAGATGGATACTTCTTTTGCAGGAGTTTGATTGGGTTGTTGTGGACAAAAAGGGTGTTGAAAATAGGTGGCAGACCATTAATCAAAGATTGAAGCATCTAGACTTGTCAATCATGAAGAAAGAGCCATCAATAATGAGTCATCCATTGAGAAATTGCTTGAAGTGACAGGAGCAAGCTCTGTGGTATGCAGACATTGTGAACTACCTCGTTGCAAGAGTGGTACCAAACATGCTCAATATCAATGATAAAAAGAAGTTCTTTACAGAAATCAAGTTTTACTTTTGGAAATAACCTTATCTATTCCGAAGATGCAATGATTGAGTTTTAAGGAGGTGTGTCCCAAAATATGAAGTTAATGAAATTTTGAATCATTATCATTCACCTTCTGTAGGAGGTCATCATGGGGCTCAACAAACGACTTTGAAAGTCCTTCAATATGGCTTCTATTGGCCAATTCTTTTCAAAGACTCTAGGAGTTTGTGCTTAATTGTGTTCAATGCCAAAGGGTAGGTAATATTTCAAGGAGACATGAGATATCTCTTCATGGAATTGTGGAATTGGAATTATTTGATACTTGGGACATTGATTTTATGGGGCCATTTCCTGCGTTATATTCCAACCAATTCATTTTGGTTGCGGTTGATTATGTGCCAAAATGGGTCGAAGCAATAGCCACCCCAAAGACTCACCAATGATGTTAGAGTGGTCACCAAATTTCTTCAAAAGAACATTTTTCTCAATTTGGAGTGCCTAGAACTCTTATTAGTGATGCGGGTACACATTTCAAGAATTCTTACTTTGAATCATTGATGGCAAAGTATGGGGTAAAGAATAAGATTGCATATGCCTACCACCCCCAAATATCAGGTCAAGTTGTGGTTTCAAATCAGGAAATGAAAAGAATTTTTGAGAAAACGGTGAATTGTGCTAGGAAATGTTGGCCCAAAAGGCAACCTAAGAAGGGGGTGAATTAGGTTGTATCTAAAACAAACATTTTTATGTGCTTAATAAAAATGCAAACTTTATGCACCAAATAAAAACTTAAGCACAAATGAATACAATAGATATTCAACAATTTAAGCTTAAAGAACAAATAAGAATATTGAGATTAAGAGAATCAAACCAAACTCCCAAGCTTCTCAAGTTTGGAGCTTACAACTACAAAGAGCTTCTTACAAGGCAACTACCAGTTCTTAAGTTCATAACTTGAAGTTTAGCCACTAAAAGTCTCTTCAAAGTAGGTGAGACAATAACCACTTGTACACAAATGAGGATCACTCTTGCTCACACTAATTTCCTTTAGTTGAGCCAAGAGTTTTACACTCACAACCTCCCTTTGTTACAATTGTTATCTCTCCACTCTTACACTTGAAGAACTTTACACTTCTAAGCTCTTTTCACAAAACTGCCTACACTATTACAACACTTGTACCCACTATTTCTCCAAAATAGCTCAAGAATTGCTTGTAATCAATGTAGAAGTCTCTACTATTTAATTCAGGATTAGGGGTATTTATAGTTGCCCAAAAACTGCTTCCAACAACTTTCCAACGGCTATTTTCTGTTTATTGGAAAACTAGCCGTTGGACGTTTCGGACAGCCGCTGCAAACTTCTGCGTCCAACGCTGCGTCCGTTCTCTGAGGGTATTCGTTTGGACGTCCGAGGATGCGTCCGAACATGCGTCCGATCGAAGCAAAGTCAGTCTTTCTGAAAATATGATCGGATGCTGTTCTTCGTCTGAGACAACTTCAACGATTCTTTGTGTCGGAAGATTACCATCGTTCGAACCTTTGTCTTTCAAACAGTCATTTGCGTCCGTGGAGTCTGCTGATTGTTTTGTTTGGATGATCATTTGCGTCCGAACCTACCTATTTTTTTGCACCCTTGTTTTCAAACCATTAGTGTGATTTGGTCATCATCAAAACATAACTGGGGGTTCAACAATCTCCCCCTTTTTGATGATGACAAATCAATTGGACAGTTCAAAAAAAAAAAAAACAACCATAAAATATGAAGTACAACACGAGAATTTGTCCATTATTTCTCCCCCTTTTGGCATTATCAAAACATAAGAAAAAAAAATGCAATGCAAGCTCCCCCTAAGTTTATTCTCTCCCTTGAAAGATGAATATAATGAGCACATGGAGAATGAGTCAATTTATGCAAAACAATTCATCCCTTCAAGAACATGTGTTCCATAAGAATGAGAGAATTCATGCAAATGAATTGTGATCAAAACAATTTTTGCTCATTCCTAACCAAAAAGCATCATCAAAACAATGAAGCAAGTGTGATGCAATTTCTTGCAAAATAATCCATTTAAAAAGGAGAATGAGAGAATTCATGCAAAGACTAATGCTCTGATACCAATTGTTGGCCCAAAAGGCAACCTAAGAAGGGGGTGAATTAGGTTGTATCTAAAACAAACATTTTATGTGCTTAATAAAAATGCAAACTTTATGCACCAAATAAAAACTTAAGCACAAATGAATACAATAGATATTCAACAATTTAAGCTTAAAGAACAAATAAGAATATTGAGATTAAGAGAATCAAACCAAACTCCCAAGCTTCTCAAGTTTGGAGCTTACAACTACAAAGAGCTTCTTACAAGGCAACTACCAAGTTCATAACTTGAAGTTTAGCCACTAAAAGTCTCTTCAAAGTAGGTGAGACAATAACCTCTTGTACACAAATGAGGATCACTCTTGCTCACACTAATTTCCTTAGATTTAGTTGAGCCAAGAGTTTTACACTCACAACCTCCCTTTGTTACAATTGTTATCTCTCCACTCTTACACTTGAAGAACTTTACACTTCTAAGCTCTTTTCACAAAACTGCCTACACTATTACAACACTTGTACCCACTATTTCTCCAAAATAGCTCAAGAATTGCTTGTAATCAATGTAGAAGTCTCTACTATTTAATTCAGGCTTAGGGGTATTTATAGTTGCCCAAAAACTGCTTCCAACAACTTTCCAATGGCTATTTTCTGTTTACTGGAAAACTAACCGTTGGATCTTTCGGACGGCCGCTGCAAACTTCTGCGTCCGACGCTGCGTCCGTTCTCTGAGGGTATTCGTTCGGACATCCGAGGATGCATCCAAACATGCGTCTGATCGAAGCAAAGTCTTCTGGAAATATGATCGGACGCTGTTCTTTGTTCGAGACAACTTCAAATTCTTTGTGTCGAACGATTACCATCGTCCAAAGCTTTGTCTTTCGAACAGTCATTTGAGCGTCCGTGGAGTCTACTGGTTGTTTTGTTCGGACGATCATTTGCTTCCGAACCTACCTATTTTTCGGCACACTTGTTTTCAAACCATTAGTGTGATTTGGTCATCATCAAAACATAGCTGGGGTTCAACAGGAAAGATTGGGCAATCAAGTTGGATGATGCATTATGGGCTTACCAGACGGCACTCAAAACTCCCATAGGCATGTCTCCATACCACATTGTCTATGGCAAGGCATGTCATTTACCGGTTGAACTTGATCATCGAGCATATTAGGCAATAAAGAGTTTAAATTTTGATATAAATGAGGCATGTGAAAAGAGACTTATTGATTTGAATGAATTAGATGAAGTTCAAAGAGAAACATATATAAATTCCTTGACCTATAAGGAAGGACTAAGGCATGGCATGACAAACTCATCTTAAAGAAAGAGTTCAAAATCGGTGATTTGGTTTTACTCTACAACTCAAGGCTCAAACTATTGCCGGAAAAACTCAAATCACATATTCTCGATGGTGTGGACTCTTTGAAGTAGTTCAAGCTTTTCCTGATTGAGTGGTGGAGATAAAAGGGAAAGAAAGGACGTTCAAAGTCAATGGTCACCGGCTCAAACCCTACTTGGCAGGAATTATTGAAGAAGGGTGAGAAATCTTCCAATTTGTGCAAGAATGATCAACCATGCCATAGTCAAGCTAGTGATTATAAAAGCCCACTTCTTGGGAGGCAACCCAAGCATTAATTTAGTTGTTTGTGTTTTCTTTTGATGTGATTTTTAGTTAGCTCACATTTTGAGTGATTTGATTTGATTTGAATTAGGTTATAAATTTGGTTGAAAATTTTTTATTTTTAATTGAATAAATAATGCTAAAAATATGTGTGGAAATGATGTTCTAATTGTGCTATTTTGATGTTTATAGGTGATGCATGGACTTGGAAGAAAATGGCGAAGATTGGAGAAAAATTAGCTTGCGTTAAAAATATCTTTTGCAGAAGAACAAGTTGATATCACGACATCGAAATTCTCCATGTCGCGACATCGACTAGGTCTAGGTTAAAAATGGTTCTATCTGTTTGATGCCTCAACACCAAACGTGAACTTCTGCAAGTTATGAAAATTTACCCTGAGTCCATGTCGCAACATCAAATTCTCGATGTCACGACATCGAGACACAAGGGGGTCACATGACAGGTCCATGTTGCGACATCGTTATTTTCGATGTTACGACATCGAAGTGCAAACAGGTTAGTAGATCAGGAAATGTCACAACATCAAAAATAATGATGTCCAACACCAAAATGAGCATAGGTGAATTTTAAAAGCTTCTTTCTTCTTCATCGTCTTTATTTCTTCCTAAGCCCCAAACCCTAACTATACATTCTTGACATACCCCATCAAATTTCTTGTTTCTTATCCAAATTTTACCTCAAAAACACCATAATCCATCGTCATCAATCACCCGAACCGGAATTCAAGCATCAAGAGAGTTGTTTTTCAGAGAAATTTGAAGCTTCCAAGGGGCAAAAAAATTTTTGTAATTTTTGGAGGATAATTTTGGCTAAAACGGGTAATATCTTCCAACTTTTATGTGCTCAAAACCGTAAGTATGGCATTGAAGGACTATTTGTGAATTAATTTTGAATTTTGGCCAAATTTTGTTGAAATTTGGGGAACAAAATTTTACATATTTGAGTTTGGTTTTTTGCATAGTATTGGTGAAAATTCGTGCATAATTGGTGGAGTTGATTTTATTTGTTTTATATCTAATTAATTGAAAGATGTATATTTGTTTAACTTGGGTTGATCGTGGTTAATTCTTGTATCAATTTTGTGGGCTGATTGCTGACTTGTTTGAGAGTTAAAATGACAAGGGGTGTATATGGTAGTGGAAGAAGGGCTTGAGCAAATATTAGAGAAGAAAACTCGAAAAAAAGAAAGACGGGGGAAGGAACTAGTAGAGATATTGAGATGGGTGAGCCTAGTGGGGGTAATGAGCGAGTGGTAGAACCCCAACATTCAAGTGGTAGTTTACTGTTTAATGAAAAGTATGAAGTCATAATAAAGAGCGCGTTTGACTTATCTATGCATTGGGGGAAATATGAGAGAGCTAGGAAGGAGATAGAAAATCAAATTAGAGCAAGGCATTGGGAAAGATTTGATTTGGCAATTGATCTTGGGTACACACAATTGGTAAAAGAGTTTCACTGTAACTTGTGTGACCCAGAGGATGGGAAAGTACGGGTAAGGGTGTATTAGTTGACTTTAGTTCGAATGTGATTAATGCTTACTTTGGAATACCCCTATTTCATTCGCCCAGTACTTGGAGTTTTATGCATAGTAAGGATAAGGACATGGATGCGATTAAAAATTTCCTTTGTGAAGTTGATGTATCTTGGAATCTTAGTGCTGTAAAAATAGTTGAATTGAAGTTTCCTAGGCATGGATTGTCACTTATGGAAAAACTGTGATTTTACTTTATCAGTTGCCGAATTTGGGGGTCTGACTTCGTAAATTATATTCAAAGGGACAAAGTGCTCTCACTAGTTTATGGGATCAGGACAAGGATGTCCCTAAATGCGGGAAGTGTGATTAGAGAAGGGTTTTTAGAAAGTGGGAGGTCCAGACAGCCTATCTCTTATGCCCCTAGTGTGATTACTCATCTCTGTACTATTGCAGGTGTTCCTATAGATCCTAGAGAATCAATGACCCATCCCCAAGGCAGAATCAACAAGGACTACATGTATAAGATAGTGAGAGAGTAAGCCTGACATCATCAGGGAGTGGGGTCATATCCCTATGCCAGTCCCAAGTTCGTCTTTGATCCCCTTGCCCCTTGGATATGCTTGTAATGCACCGATGACTGAAGACGAAAGAAATGAGGTTCAAGGGCTCTGGACCTTCAATCAGTTGGTGTTACATAACAATATGACACTCATCGGTGAGGCACTAAAGGTCACGACATTGAGTACATGGACCCAACCACTAGGCCCACCTGCCTGGCATTATGGTCCGCCTAAAGGACAGCATTACATGCCATCTATCAGTACACGTATCAAGGAGAGCATTAGCATGGTGGTGAGACCGGAGGAGCTCAAGATGAAGAACTTTAGGAGAGCCAGCAAAGAGGTATGGAGGAGGAAGAAGGCAGACCTGACATCATACCAGAGCAAGACTGAGGATAGTTGACGGGATAGCATATTTGCCTTTTGAGATTCATCAAACATTTCCACCACATTCAACCATTTCAGTTTTTTTAGTATATCTTGGCTATATTGTCAATTTTGTTAGTTTGGAGATACAGTTTTTAGATTGTGGTTTTTAGTTACTTTTAGATGGTTGATTAGATGTTCTAATAGTCTTAAGCTGATGCCAAGTATATTTCTTTTATTTATTCCTGGATGATATTATTTTGAGTCTTATGTGATGAAATGCTTGGTTGATGCATATGGTTCTTGGTTAATCTAATTGATAGGTTCTGATAATGGCTAAGGGCCTTAAGCTGATTCCATGTAGAACTTTATTAATGATTTGACATTGATGTTGATTTTTCTAATGCATGAGCAATTTAATAGAATACATGGCATGGTTTTTGTTTTCTAAGACCATTATTTGATTAAGTGGTTAGGTTAAGTCTTGCTTTATTTTAATTAAGTTCTAGTAATGACACTATATGTGTTTATGTTGATATTTTGCGTGAGTGGTAGGATGAGTTTACTCATCAATTCGAATAAAAGAGTTAAGTTTGGGGGTTTTCATTTATTGTTTCGGGAATGGTTATTGATGTGTATTTGTGTGACTTGATGAGTATTGGATGGAAAATTGATCAATTGAGTGCTCAATGATGATATTTTACTTAAAATATTATATGATTGAAATATTTGATTGGGTCATTTCATGGATTTAAATGTGTGGTATTATTATTTTTCAAAAAGAGGTACTAATATTTTAGAAAAATTTTACTTGAAATATTGTTTTTTATTAAATCACCAATATTGCCTTGTTAGTCGATTTATCTTTTGCAAAAAAATAGGTTAAATGGAATAGAAGGAAATTATGACCACTTTGTGTGTTTGTATAGGGAATGTTATCCTAATTTGTGAATAATTTGGTATTTGAGATTAATCTTAAGTAAGTTTTACTCCTCTTTCTTGGTTTAAGGCTGCCAAAAAAAAACTTTTTGCTGTTAGTAATAAGGCGAGTACAGGATTTCGGCATGTACCTATGTTGTTTCTTTGAAATAAGCCACTAGCATAGTAATAAGGCGAGTATGGGATTCCGGCATGTAACCATATTGTTTCTGTGAATTAAGCCATTAGGAATAACGTTTTAGTATACCAACAACTTGAGAAGGAAATGTTTGTAATACGTATCATTGATATCATACTATTTAGTCCATATTAGATTAATGTTCCCAAATTGTATGACACATGTCTTTTGGTAGATTCCTAATGAACTTCTATTTTCATGCAACCTTGTTGGGATAGTTCACCAACTTTGTAACATTTGTGATTTGAGAAGAAATGATGTTTTGAATGAATATAACTCAATTGTTGGGATCCTTTATATTTTATGATAATAGTCAATGCTTAGTTTTGAAGTCTTGTGTAGTAAATGACCTTCTTTTTTTTCTTAGACAAATTCGAAAACTTGGATTGACTCAGTAAAATATTTCAATTATCACATAGTATTGGAAGTCTTTTGAGAAATTTCCTAGTTGTTCTAAGTACATCCATTCATCAAGTGTTTAGTAAATTTTGGTGGTGTTGTTTTGTTTAATTGTTAGTTAGGTTCTTTTTAATTCTTGTTTTGCTCGAGACTAGCGAAATGATAAGTTTGGAGGTGTGATAACTCTAGTAAACTAGAGTTATTTTACTCTAAATCATAGCATTTTGTTACTCTAATTTCAAAATTTTGGTTGTTAGTTGAGTGTCTTAGTTAATTTTCATATTATGTGTTTACATTTTGACTATTAGTAAATATGATAAGTTTTTATTAGAATTTTAATTAAATTAGTTACTTAATTAATTTAATATTTTGCAGGTTATAAATTGGAGGTCGGAAGTTGGAATGAAACAAAGTATGAGCACCAAAGTGCAAATTAAGAAGAATTGAAGACTTGCTAGAAACAAGGTCCATGTCGTAACATTGATTTCTCTATGTCGCGACATGGAGGTAGAAGATGGTTAATATAATTGTAAGTCCACGTTGCGACATCATTTTTATCGTGTTGCAACATGGAAGCGCGTTTCAGCAAAATTGTAATGGCATTTTAGCAACTAGCTCTCAATTTTTGCTTGTGTAATATTCCAACTATTTAAGATTGAATTAGTGTGTACTAGTACACACATTAGGTAGCGTAGTTAGTATTTTTTTTCACATAGTAATAGTGTAAATTAGGATAGATAGTTTGGACCTCAAGTTTTCTATAGTTTAATAGAAAAGTTCTCTTTCATTTTAATTTATATCTTGTATTCAATCCTTTGCAAGTTTAAATTTTGATTAGATAATTTTAGTGGGTTAATCGTTAGATTTAAATAGATATAATTTTTACTTACTTTCTAGTTTAAATTCATGTGAAAATTTCTTTTCTTCCATTTCAAGTTTTCTTAGAGTAATTAGAGTTCTTGTTAATTTAGTGCTTTTCAGTTAAAAATTTTCAAATCCTTGCTTTTATTTCTAGTTAATTTTTAATGAGCTTTCTTTATTATTATAAAAAATGCAAAAAAAAAAAAAAAAAATAGATTCAAGTTTATCGCTTTATAAATTCTAGATTAGAAATGGCAATTTCTTGTTTTACATATTTTCTTAGTGTTCTCCT
The DNA here is from genome assembly GCA_025175665.1 of Cinchona pubescens. Taxonomy (NCBI): domain Eukaryota; kingdom Viridiplantae; phylum Streptophyta; class Magnoliopsida; order Gentianales; family Rubiaceae; genus Cinchona; species Cinchona pubescens. The sequence continues at coordinate 1,456,340 of JANKKI010000027.1, read as the reverse complement.
TAGTTAGGTTAGTTACTTGCTTTTTAATTTGAATCATAATTTAGTCAAATTAGAGTATAATTAAGTACTTTTATTTTCTTGCTTTCATTAGAATAGGTTAATTAGTTTCTCAATTTCATAGTTGCTTAGTTCCATCTATTTGCTTTAGTAGATAATTCAGACTAAATTTAGATTTCAATTGCTTAATTTGAATTATGGTTTTAATTAGTATAGTTTCATCTCACATTATTTGATTTGCCTAACTGTACAAAAATTCATAAATCACTCGGTATTTGCTTGCTGAACAATCTTCGTGGAAACGATCCCACTCATCTTATACTGCTACCAACTCCATATACTTGCAGAAGTGAGGTAGAGTGTAGTAATTTTGAGTGGTTATTTATTAATTATTTGTTTTAATTGACCTCTACCTAAAGACTTGACAACCCTATTCTCTTATGTGTGGAATGGAGGTGATCTTACCTACGAAAATGGAGATTCCACCCCTACATATTCTAGTGGAAGCAAAGCTGGAAGACGTAGAATGGGTTAAAGATAGACATGAGCAGTTAGCCCTTATTGATGCCAAGCAATTGAATGCTATTTGTCATGGACAATGCTACCAACACCGCATGGCTCGTGCCTATAATAAAAAGGTCAAGCCTAGACAGCTCAAGGTTGGAGATAAGGTCTTGAAGCGGATCTTGCTTGTTCAACAAGAGGCCGAAGGCAAATTTGCACCCAACTGGAAAGGACCGTTCATTATTAAAAAGGTACTACCTGGTGGAATGCATTCTCCTCACTAAAATAGACAGTCAGGTATTTCCAAAACCGATTTATGCTGACATGGTAAAACGGTTCTATATTTGACCTTGAGAATTTTGTTTTCGAAATGTTGCAAAGAATAGGCCATGGCTGGACTTTCTTTATTTTCCCTATACACACTTTTCCCCTAATTTTCCCCTTCGAGCCTTCAGAGAAAATTTTTCATTTGGCAACCCCCCTAAAGATTGCACCCCACATTTGGACAAAATTTTAAGAAGTCCCTAGTCGAAAGGGTTGATTAAGTCGTAGCAAAATTTCACCAATACTGGGGCAAATTTTATTTTTTTTAGTGGATTAGTAATATAATATATGCAAAAGCAAAAACAAAAAAAAAATAATAAACCAAAAAAAAAAAACTAAACTAAAATGAAACAAAAAAATAGAGAGAAGAAGAGAAATGAGAAAAGATTAGAGGTCTGTATTTTACAGTGGGGCAATTTTCATATTGAAAAGCGATCTCAAGTTACTTGAACCCTCATATAATGGGAAACTGCTTTCCCAGCCTTAACAATTCTTACATCCAAACCCGACCATGTTATAAAAGCCAAAATGTTACCGACCTCTATTCTTTGTAATAATTCGGAAGGAAAATTTGAGGGTCAGGTGGCATATGATGTTAACCAATCTATAAGGGCGCCTTTTCTTCTTAAAACAACAACAACAAAAAACAAGAAAAAAAAATCCAAAACAGAAAAAGAGAAGAAAAGAAAAGAAAAATCAGTAAAAACCCAAAAGGGCACTAAAATGGGAATCTAAGTGCAAGGGTCTATCTATTAGAATCAGCAAAGAGTTTGATGAATGCCAAAGGAATATCTGATACAGCTATTGACCACGGTTAGGTGTGATTTTCTACTCGTATTGATCGGTCAGTTGCAAATCAGAGACCAAGGAATGTGACATTAAAAGCATCTTGGGCATGGTCTGAGGAGTCAAAAACTCTATTTTATCCAAACAAAAAAAAATGGATATTGGTAAGAATATGCACTTTATTTAAACAATGTAAAGAAAATTTAGTTTCAGGCAACATTTATATCTGTCTTTGTTGCATACATGTTCTTATTTTTCCATCTATACCGTGACAACAATTTTTCAAAGAAAAATTTAAGATGCCACCGAAACAATCGCAATTGCTATTAGGAGATTTGCAGGTATAAGGCTATTATAGAAGACTCCAAAGCCATGTTTGATAAAAGGGGATAGGTTCTAAGGATATTTAGTGATTATGGCCGAAATTCTCTACAACGTGTTACCTAGTTGGATGCTATCACTGCACCATATAATTAAAATTCAAAAGGAGATGAATTCTCATGTTTATAAGGTTTGTGAGGGAATTGATGAAGGTGACTTATTCGTTGATCATTGCAGGACCAAGGTCACCCAGTTCGAACAATAGTCTTTTGTATACGGTAATGCCTTGCTCTTTCATTTTCACTATTTATGTTACTTGACACCTTTCTTTTTCAGGACCAGCCAAGTTAACACGTTGTTCGGTTAGATAAGTAATTGAAAATAGTTCTTCCTGTCAATATACATTCCATTGCAAATTCAACTCGATCCACTAGACTTGTAAAGTTTTAGTCTTATTAGTTGTTAGCCCGGGGCACTGAATTTTCAAAATGTATTTTCACCTAGCAAACCAAGCATTCAAATTATATTCATGTCTTTTCAATCACAATCTGGCAAGCCGAATCTTTAAGTGGCATCCATATCTTTTTTATCACAATCTGGCAACCCAGGCATTGAAAACTGCATTTCATATATTTTCAATCACAGCCTGGCAACCCAGGAATTCAAACTATATTCATGTCTTTTCAGTCACGGTCTGGCAACTTGAATCTTTAAGTTGCATCCATATGTTTCGATCACAGTCTGGCAACCCAGGCATTTAAACTGCATTTCATGTTTTTTCAATCATAGTCTAGCAACTTGAACATTTAACTTTCAGTCATTTCAATTTCAGTTCAGTAGCCTGAGCATTTAAGTGAATTGTCTGTTGAGAAGAAAGTATCCCAAGTTGTTTAAGTCATTGATTTCAATTCCAATCAATCAATCTGAATGTTTAACTTCTAAGTTTTAATTTCATCCATCAGGAGGACAATATCCCTACTGAATTGTTTGTCAGAAAGATAGTATCCCAAGTTGTCAATTCAGTCCAGCAGCCTAGGCATTTAAATTTCAGTCATTTTAGTTTCAGCTCAACAGCTTGAGTGTTTAAGTGAATTGTGCATTGGAAGGACAGTATCCCAAGTTGTTTAAGTTGTTTCAATTCCAGTTCGTTAATCTGAATATTTAAGTTTCCAAGTTGTTATTTTGTCCATTGGGAAGACAATATCCTTAGTTAATTCGTCTATCAGGAGGACAATATCCCAAGTTGTTTAAGGAATTTCAATTCCAGGTCATCAATGTGAATGTTTTATAAGTCGTTAATTCATCCTATTGGATGATAGTATCCCAAATTATCGTTTCAATGCTTGCATTAGTATTTCTAGTTTTGAGTGTGAACTAGTTTGACCTGATTTCCAAGGTGAGATGTGCAGACAATTTAATCAGAGCTCGGTCACCCTTTTTCTTATCCAGTCATTTTGTTTAATTTAAAAAAAAAATTGTTCAAAATTACTAGCTTCTCATTGCAGTTCATAGCATGAACCATGTTTGACCTGATTCCGAAGGTAGGATACGTAGGCAGTTCAATTAGAACCCAGTCACAATTTTAGCACTTTCATTATATGTTAGTCCATTGTATGTCTCTTGGTGTTACTATCCACGTCTCTTACTCCTTAAAAAAATGTTGGTCATTCTGAGTATGCCTTCTTTTTTTGTTTCTTGTTCTTAATCTTTCTATGTTTTTAGTCTCACATCTGTGTTGAAAAAAAAAAAAAAACAAGAAGAAGAAAAAAAGAGAAAGCAAGTTTGTGTTATGTCTTTCTATGCAGACACAATAGGAATCTTATGACTACATTATGAAGAGTATACAAACTGATCAAATTCAAAGGCATTGCGAACACTCTACACCAAAAACTAGACTGTCAAAGATTCAAGTGGACATCTGATAAAGAATCTTAACTCAATTTTTGCACCACTCAAAAGTAGAAGCAAGATCACGAGGTAGGCAAAAGATGAAATGATGTAGAAATGGTCAAGTCAAAAGCATGGAAGCATAGCATAGGCTTTGTTTTTGTATGTTTTCAGTTCTCATGTAAAAATAAGGTAGTGGTGGTGACGATGATCGCATTGACAATGGAATCCCCTACAAGTAGCCATGACTATGTCCCATTTCCCAAACTTCCTTCTCCCTCACCTTGAAACCTTTTGACCCACCCAATCGGCTCGATAGTTTTTCGTTTTTATCCGGTATGTCTATTCGTATCTATTTTTGGGTTTAATTTGGTCAAAATTTGGTGTTCTAAAATCTTTGATTAGAACCAGCTTCCGACAAAGAGAGACAAGTTGTCAATACCAAATTTTGACTCATTTTTTGCCGTTAAATACCAAATTGGGATACGTTTATTTTAATTTTTTATGTTTTTTGAGATAATGCCCCAATTTAACAAAATATGCATTCTTTGGGTAAGTAACCATTTTTTATCACTTTATGGGAATAGGGGCGAAATTGTCTTTTTAAGGTTCCTGAACTCAATTTCATGTTTTTAAACATTTTGGTAAATTTTGGTAACTTTTGGAATTATTTGGTACAATTTTAAAAGTTAAAATATTTTCAGGCCCAAACGTGCTTTTCCAACTGTAGCCTTTCAGGTGTCATTTTAAGTCAAAATGAAATTTTTGTGATGTTTATGTAGAATATTTTTGCAAACTTGTATTTTTATCGTTCTGTAGAAAATCGAGTAAATTATACTGTCATATACAAGTCAAACCCGATGTGTGTAATCTTGCCAAAACTTTTTCATTGAAAGGCATGCAAAAAATAAACGTCAAATCGACTCTTTTTTTTTATGAAAATACGTAATTTATTTTTATTATATTATTATTTTTTATATTATATTATTACCAACACTAGTGTATTATTATTAGGGAAAATCACCAAAATAGTCCCTCAACTTTTGCACTTTAGCCAGAAAGTCCCTCAACTTTGGACTTTTTAGCCAGAATAGTCCTTCAATTTTTTTTTTAGCCCGAATAGTCCTTTAACTTTTATTTTTTAGCCAAAAAAGTCCTTTTATGGTGTAGTCACCATAAATTTTTTTTTTATTTTTTTTTATTTTTATAAATTTCATATGAAAGGACTATTTTGGCTAAAAAATAAAAGTTAGAGGACCATTTTGTCTACAAAAAAAGTTGAGGGACTATTTTGACTAAAATAAAAAAATTTAAGGACTATTTCAGCGATTTTCCCTTATTATTATTACGTTAATACTACATAGTACTACTATTGCATACACTACTACTGCTCCTATGATTACTACTACTACTAATATACTACTACTTTCCCATTCCCCAATAACGGAAAAAAGATTTATGGACCAAGGTATACAGTTTTACTATACATTTTATATTCTATATTTTATCTACATTCATTAATTTGTAAATAAAATATTGTAATTTTTAATTTTTTAAAAAAAATTAGAAGATATGAATAAATGTTGACCACAAGACGAAACGTACTGAGATTGTACAGGTCCAAACACCCCCAACAACAATAATTCTACCCCCATTAATAACCCAATTCTCCCTAGCCGTGAACTACTACATTTTTTCTCTCAAAAACCAAGCTCCCCCCAATATCCCCCGCTCTTCGTCGGCAAACCCAATCAACCACCCCCCTCAATAATTCACTCTACACCCCAAGACCCCTCAATATTTCAATCACCACCCCCCACCACATTTTACCATAAAAACACCCCCTAATCTTCATGTTTCTACCACCACGCGGCCATCACCATCAACATCAAGCATCATAAACACATACCCACATGAACTGAAGGATTCAGAAAAGGGTATTTTGGCGTTCATTCTCACTGCCACTCGACCATTATCGTGGGTAATAATAAATTTTTTTTCTTTCCATTCTTATTGTTAATATTTGTTTCCTTCACTTTCAAAATAGTTTTGTGAGCTTTTGGGGCTGAGATGATGGTAAAACAGGTTAGTTGTTGTTGGTAAAAAGAAAATAATGTAAAGGGAAGGGTAGAGTTGATTCAAAGTGAACTAAAATGATTTATTTTTTGTCTTTGCTACATTTTGTTTGTCGAAATGCTTTCGACGATGATATGATACTCAGTTGAAGAATATGTTTGTTCTCTAGTTATGTTGATTTTTCTAGACTATAAATGATTTTGGCTATTGATAATAATTATGTTGAACCATTAATGAAGGCTTTTGCACTGATCATGAAATATATTCTCTCAAATCAGTTTGACTTTATTTCCTTGATTGTTCTTTCTGTTTTCCTATAATAAAATCATAATCTAAAGGAATTTTTCTTTGAACCTGGGGTATATTTGCACTCCGGTGGCTCGCCGTAAAGTTTTCCAACGGCCGGCTGCTTCGTGGCGACTATAGGAAATCACCAAGGTAGCCAGCTGCATGGTTTTGTTCCAATCACATGTGGTTTTGTTTTTAGTTAATGGGCTGATGTTGTTTGATCGTGGATAGTTTATTGTCTAGTCATGGGTTGATACAGTGCTATGGGTTTGTTCATGGATTGTTATATTTAATCTTGGGCTGATGTTTTATTTCTTCAATTATAGGCTGGTTTTGTTACTGATGGTGACTATTTGGGCTTGGACCTAGTGGACTGCTAATGGGTCTCTTATTTTGTTTAGGGCTAATAAGGCCTATGGAAAATGAATGAAGTAGTACGAATGTTTTTGTTGGGCAAATCAAACTTTGTTTGGACTTATTTAAAATAAATAAATAAAAAATTTTGGTTTGGACTTGCCAGGTTTTACTTGATTAATTTATATCCTCTTGGGCTTGGGTGGTTATTTGCATAGATAGTTAATTTTATTATGCGCATAATTAGTGTAAAAGCTTAGAAAAATATTTTTGACCCATTTATTTGGGTCATCTTTCCTAAGCCCCATTATTACTGTCCCTCTCCCAAATTGCACTTGTCCCCTGAACTTTTGAAAAAGTAACATTTTTGCCCCCAAACTTTCTAATAATTACATTTTGAACCTGATACTTTTGAAATTACACTTTCAGTCGTAAAATTTTTTTGACATTCCACTTTAGTACCTGAATTTTTCTAAAATGATAATTTAGTCCTCCTAACTTTTGTAAATTACTTTTATTGGTCCCTAAACTTAATTGACACGATAATTTTGATCCCAATAACTTTGTAGGTCATGGAATTGAGTGCCTATAAGTTTAAATTGTTGTCAATTAAGTTTTTTTTCTTCAAAATCATTGTTTTGCTACTAGACTTTTCTATTCATGAGCAAGTTGGTACTTTAATTGCTTGAAATGTTGCAGAACACTCCGTGATGTTTCAATATTGGTGTAATTAAGTCCTTTTTACTTTCAATTATCCCCATTTAGTTTCCTCTTTTGATGAATTGATATAATTTGGATATTTAAATTGCTTTTGTTAAATACCATTGTTTTTACTCAAATCATTCGATTGCTTAACTTTATTTTCCATAGAATTATTAGCGCCGAGGTAAGAGGGAGGAGGAACTTTTAACCTCCCATTTGTTCATGTTAGTTGAGATTAGAATTGCAAATACTTTTGTGCTTGAGGAGGTACATTTCTAAACTCTATTACGGGGAATACATGCTTTATTTGTTGCTTATTGTATTAGCTTTATCCTTTATTTGATGTTTATTTTATTTACTTTATTTAATTATCCAAGTATTTGCACAGGGTAATACCTTATGTAGGTATGCATGGCGTTGATCCCAGAAATGGGGCAACTTTTGGTTTTTTTTTTTGTAAAGGCTCAAGTCTATTGTAATAGATATGGTTATATGCTATGTATGTTTTGCTTTCACTAAGACTTATATGTTAGAATATTATGTTCTATTTGCTTATGTGTTTTGTGTGTTTATATGTTTATTAGTTTGTCTATATTCATTCTTTGTAAAATATCTTTTACTCATATTTTTCATTGTCTTATCCTAGTATAGAAAATTTTCCCTCCTGTGTTGGTCCAACATTGGCACAACGAGTCCCTTTACTTCCCGCACTTTTCTTATACATATATATGATTTTACTATTTATTTGACACAATTTTGTTCCATCCAAACTTAATATAAACTTGGGTTAATTTTTATAAACATGAATTAAATCTCGCAACCGATTTTACTGGGGATGGAAGGGTCCTAGATTACCTGTAGAGCCGTCTAGCCTTCCCTTTTCTCTATAGGACTCCTAAATCTATTTCTTTTATTTTCATAGACCAGGAGTCATCTAGTATAGTGTCTCTAATTAATTTATTTTACTTATTTATTTATTATAGTTTAAATGTTTTAAAACTCTTTTTGCAACCTTTAACCTTCAATATTTTCCCTTTCTTTTATGTTTAGGTTAGTGTCCTGATGCACTTCACACACCGGCTGACTACTCCATTATTTATTTATTTTCAAATAACCCTACTCTAGATTATTTTGGGTCTTCAAAAAGTCGCATTTCAAAGTCCCAATTTAGATCCTATTTTTGTATTATTATTATACCCATTTATTTATTTCTCTTTATTTCTATTAATTCATTCATAAGTTTTTCTCGCCGAAAAACGGGGTGCGACAATAGACTTAGATTAATGCTGGATTAAGGTTAGAATTAGATCTTGGCCGACTGATTCATCTAGTTGGTTGTTAGAATTCCATGGGCAGCTAATCAAGTTTGGTTAGTTTAAGTAGGAGGGATTTACACTTAGCTTAACTAACTTGATAAGACTTAATTGCAGAGGATCAGGATTAGGTTACATTTTGGAATCAATCTCTAATTTGCAACATAGGATCACTTGATTGATCCAATTAACCAAAATTCAGGAAATTGGCTAGCATAAACTCTAACCTCCCCTCCCCCTTTTTAATCATTTTTTAGTTTTAAATATAGTTTAGATAAAATCATTTCTTAATCAATCCTTCAAATAGCATTTCAACAAATAATCGATACTTGAAGACCATTCCTTGTGGGAACGATCACTATTCCCATTAGCTACTATTTGACACCGTATACTTGCAGGTTATCATCTAGGTAAAGTTAGTAGATTTAGGTGTTTATTAATAACTAGATGTTCATGTCTCATTATACGCAATAAGTTTTTGGCTCCGTTGCTAGGAAATGTTTGTCAATATTAATACAAATTGGTTAGAATACTAGTTTGAAGGTTATTCATCTTGTGTAGTTGTTTCACCTACTTGAAAACCCTAAAAGATTTTTCATATTTATGTATAGTTGTGTCCCTTATTTTCAAAATCCAAAAGAGATTTTACTCTTTGGTGGTATACTTATCTTACTTTGAAAAAATCTAAAAAGATTTTCATTAGATGGACACTTTGGACTAGTTAGTAGTCTAAACTTTCCTATCTTTTCTTAATTTTTGTTGTTTTAGTTCTTTTCCTTGTTTCATTGTTCTTAGTTAATTTTCTTCAAGAACATGCAAGGAATGGATTAAAATTGTTCATACCAAGGATATCATTACCCTTATGTTGGTGGAGGCATGACCAATGATCATGTTTCTTATAGTCGTTATTCTCCTCACCCCTTAAACTATAATATGGGATAAGGTACAACCATCCAAATCCTTATTATTGAAGCTTCAAAGTCAATTCAATCAACATCTACTTCAAGCTCAATGATAAGTGATTGTGAGTGAAAAGCTTAGTCAATAAATGGAAAAATTTTAGTCAAGAGGTGGCAAAGCTCACAATCGAGATGAAAAAATGCAATGAGAAAGCCAATCCTAGGTATCAATCCCCTCCACTTAAAGAAGAATTAGATGAGGCATAAATGGAGAGAAAATGGCCTACCTTAAGAAAGAAATCATATGCCAATTCGAGTTCCAAACCTACTATATGCATATCATAGTATCTCATTTGACCCAAATTGTAGACAAATTGGTAGGCAAAGCTCAAGGAACTTCCATTGAGATCCCAAGCCAATTGGAACATCAAGCCGTACCAACACCTATGGACCAAGTCAAGTTGGGGGGTCAACCAACATGAAAAGCCATTGAAGTTAATGGGTTGTGAAAGTACTAAAATCGGATGTGATAGACCTTTTAGATTTGAATATTCTCAACCACCGGGTTAATTAAGACTTGTATTGAAACATTAGTGATATATTATATGAATGAGTGTGAGATTGTCTCGGTTACCACAAAAGAGATACCATTTCATGAGAACATGGAAAAGAGCCGGTTAAAGGATAGGATCATGATGGATACATGTTAAAAGGGGTTAGAGACACATCTACTTATGCGAAAGTCCCACAAGTCCTTGGGAGCTTTGGCTGTGGAATTCAATGGAACAAACTTACAAAGGACTTCAACACTCTTGGAAAGCCTTCTTGGTGTTCATAGGGGAGTATTTCTTACCATTTCTCTTTAATTATGCTTTATTTCATTTACACGTTTTAGGCTAAGAACCCGGTAGGTTAATAACGACTTGTAGCCTTATGTTAGTTTAGGTTATCAATTGGTATTATGAATTGACTTTTGATTGTGCTTAAATAAATTTGGTTAGTTAATGATAACGGTGATTTCATTTTATGAGTTCTTGTGAATAATAGATGTCAAGTAGTAAGGTGTCCATTTGAACTTAGACTTGATTTTTTTATCTTGTTAGGGTATTACTGGTTTTTCATACATTATCTTTATTGAGTGTGTGAGTGATTTGATGGAGTCTCATGGATGTTTGGTTTAACATTGCTATTTTTCTTGGTTGATTGAAATCCTTTTTTATGTTAATTGTTGCAAGTGCTAAGTTGAGAAGATGAATTGGGCACAAATGTCCTTTGCTTTATTAAACCCCTTTACCTCCTAGTTATTATTATTTTAGATAGCTTTTCTTGTTTAGTTGAATCTCGTGAAGTCCCAATGATTCCTACTTAGATTTGTTATGTTGGTTGAAAGAAAGAGAGTAAATTCATTGAAGTGTCGTTCTAGTTAGATTCTGCATTTGGAGGAGTTAGTTGGATTTGCTTACTTACTTGGTAAAATTTTTATTGTATTTTGTTGGTGATTGCAACGACTAGAAATGAAAACAAGCTTTGAGTTGAAATTGAATGTTTGCTTGCATTATGTACATTCACTTGGACCATTGTTATCTGTCACATACATGAGCTTTTTGATTGTTCAAGCATGCTTAAAAGTCATTCATTTACTAGTATTATATTTATCTAGTTCATATGTTTATATGCTTCTAGTACTATTTTAAATTTTTGTGAATTGGTAAGTAGTTGGATGAGTTTTTAATTCATCATTGAATAATATGAAAAGTGCGGTGGTGTCTATTATCTTGTTCAATAGGAATGGTGTTGTTTTTGTTGTTTGTGAAAATTGAAATTGGGTGTTGAACATTGGCTACACCTCATGTGAAAAATGGGATTTAACCCTTGAAACTCTACAATGTTTTCAACAACTTCATGAAAATGTTTTTCCCAACTAGTTTTAACCTCAAATTTTACTTTTTCCGTAAGTGTTTTTCTAATGCCAAGTTCAATTAATTGTTGATATTGTTTAAACATTTCAAGATTTTTCAGAATTGATTTTGAGTAGAGAAAGAAATGACTTAAGCCATCATGATTTGGTCATATTACATAGACTTGCATTTTTTGATATTTCGTGGGTTTGTGAGGTTTGACTTGGTATATTGATTGGAGTAGTGTGAATCCCCCATTTTAGCCAAATAGCTAAATTTTGGAAATGATCTAGGCATTCTTTTGACTGTTTGGGCCGAAAAACCTATTTTGTTTTGATATTATCCCTAGTGTCCCCATCGAGCCTTATAGCTTAATTTCTTGGTCAACCACATAATTTAGCCAATTCAACTCTCTTATGTATCCTCTTTCAAAACCATTACCATAGTCATAGTTGATCTCTTTGAGCTCTTTAATACAGTGATTTATTGGGGAAAGAAGTCAAGAGTTCAATGTTATTTATATTTTCCTTTTTTTGTAGTTGTTATATTTTGTTATTGGTATGGTTGCAAAGAAAAACGAATGAAAGAAATTTTTAAAAAATTGGGAAAAAGGAAAAAAATGGAAAAAAAAAAAGCAAATAATTTCCAGTGTTATGTTCTTGTTCAATACGAAAAGAGAATGGTTTGCTTTGCCTTCAAAGTTAGTTCACTAAAAGTAACGTTTTTGCCTTTCAAGTGATTGGTTAAGTAATGTTGGTTTTTGAGACTTTATATATGAGATAGTAGTCCAAGAGCTTGTATTGAAATGACTAAGGTGATTTGAGTCACTTAAATCTAAATTTGTCCTACCCTATTATCTTAGCCTACATTACAAACTTGAAAAAATCATAAATGATCCTTAATCTAGGTTAGTAGATATTAGAGAGTTGGAAGTGAAACATTCCTTCGCTTGATGTCCTTTGCTAAATCTTGCGGTGCCAACAAATATCCTTGCATGTTCATTTGCATCAATTTGCCCTTCATAAAACAAGTCTTAATGATCTTTCTATACTTGAAGCAAATTTTTGAGAAACTTGACTTGTTGCTCTAGATCAACTTGCATTTGAATTGGTATTCATGAAGACTTCATTAGGTAAAACAATGTTTGTAACCAGAACTAATGTCCACCTTTGTAAATGGAAACGAGTAGATGAAAATGTTGAGTTTGTTGCGTTAAAATCCCATTTTCACTTTTAACAAGTGCACTAGAGTTCAACATTTCAATTTTGTTAGTAGCGTTATGTGTTTTGTGTTAATTGTTTTTGTTGTTCATTTTTTTTTCCTTATTTTGCACGGGACGAGCAAAAGGTTAAGTTTAGGGGTGTGATAACTCTAGGAAACAAGAGTTATATATACCCTAAATTTAACAATTTTTTTATTATTTTCAAGCATTCTTAGTATTTTAATGTGTATTTTTGTCTATTTTTTGCTTTTATATGTTAGAATATTTTAGTATGTGCTTTAGTACTTATTTAGGTGTTACATATCATATTTTATTAAGTTCTTGTGTTTGGAATTTGTGACTTGTCTTTAACCTAATTTCATTGGGAGTTAGGTTTTCGTTCGTCTTTGTTTGTCTTTCATTTTTGGTCTCTTTTGTGAGAATTTTATTTAAAGGTTTAGTAGTTATTTTAAGTATTTATTAAATCTATCATAAAGTTTTCCTATGTGTTAGGGTTCAGTAGGAAAAAACGATGTATCAATCGGACATCAGACTGGGATTTTAGAGGCAAAACGGCAAAATTACTCATAACTGTCAAGGCACCTCACCGTAAGCAAACTTTTGCTCATCAACAGCTAGCTCCATCTGGGAGGTGAGATTTTTTGCCATTTTGAACCCTTTTCAAGGGCAATTGTGTCCTTTCACCCCCAACCCCTAACCCTACTATAAAAACATCTTTTTGGACCTGAAATGAACCACCTCCACTATTGTTTTTCTTCTTCTTATTAGCCATTCTCCCTTTCTTTTCTATACATTTTCCTTTCATTGTAGTGTAACTTTCTTCCACAACTTGTAAGAGTTTAATTTATGTTTAATGTACTTCTTTTTTTTCTTAAATTTCATGCCCACTTAGTTTAAATGCTTTCATTTATTACTTGCTTAACTAGTTTTCTTTATTTTCATGCCTAGTTTAGATTCAACGCCTTTACTTGTTTTCATTTTACTTAAAATACATTAATTATTTATAGGTTAGTCTTAGTAAGCCAATTTCCAACAGGCAGAAGTTAATAGGTTGATTAGGTGGTAAAATAGACTTATTAGGCAACATTAATGGGTTTAAGGGTTAATTAGGGTAATTGATCACTCTGATCACTCGTTAATTTGGGTTAATTGAGAGGATATGAGAATTGAACCTCCATTATAGATTTAGATTAATGTTGGATTAGGGATAGAATTAGATCTTGGCAGATTGATTTACCTAGTGGATTGTTAGAATTTCATGGGTAGTTAATCATGTTTGATTAGCTTAAGTAGGAGGGATCTACATTTAGGTTAACTAAATTAATAGACTTAATTACTGAAAGATCAAGACAAGGTTACGTTTTGGAATCAACATCTAATTTGAAACATTGGATCACTTAATTGACCTAATTTATCAAAACTCGAGAAATTGGTTAGCATAAATTCTAACCCCCATTTTAATCATTTTTTAATTTTAAATATTTGAGTTTAGTTAAAATTATTTCTTACTCACACTATTCAAATAGCATTCCAAGCAAATAATCAGTACTTGAATACCATTCCTCATGGAAACGATCCCTACTTCTACAAGCTACTATTTGACACTGTATACTTGCAAATTGTTAGATGTTAAAGTTAGCAGATTAGGTATTTTTATTATAACTAAATGTTCATATCTCTTTAGACGTAACATCAGCAAGCTTACAATTCACTCCGTTGTGGGTGGTTTATTTGTAAAATGGATGAAAAAATTAAAACTTAACTTATTTGTGTAAAAAGTCAAAATATTTCTAAGTTGAGTGTCCCTTTACCGCAGAAACATCCTCTATCGAAAAGGAGAGATATGTTATACTCCCTCCATCCCATTTTATATGTCACTCTTTCTATTTTAGTTTGTCTCCAATTATTTGTCATTCCTTAAAATGACAAATATATAAAGGTCATTTTACCTAATTTATCCTTCATGGAAGTTTCAAAATAATTGTATCTAAAGTCATGTTTCATCATTAATTACTCTCACAAAGCATTGTAAAATTTGAAACTTCAAAATTAACTAACAAATTTTGAATTTGAATTGGGGGGATAATTATGGAAAAAGTATTTTACTAGTTGGTCATAGATCAACTTTGCTTAAACTATGTACAACTTTGACGATGGCAAATAAAATGTGATAGAGGGAATATATTAAAATACATAACTAAACTTGCTAAGTTTTAAAATGACTAAAATAATCCTTTGAATGAAAAAAATTCAGTCATTTAATGTAATATTTAATGGTTTCATTTTAACCCAAAATCACCAGAGGACGAATTATAGATTTACAAACTAGAAAGAGTTTCCTTGTAATTGACCTTTTTTTAAAGACAATCTAACTTACAGTTGATTCTCGAAAATCCCATTTGACAAATTTGATGCCAAGGTAAGTTGTAATGAAGAATCCATATAATAACCTTAGCCATAATAAAGAATATACTATAATGGGCTTACTCTTTTCTCACAATAGTTTTTAAAAAGTTTTTTATAATTCTTTTAAAATTGAAAATAACTTTTTTAAAAGAAGTTGTGAACAAATTTTGAATAAAAAAAATGTTCTTGCTTTTCCAGTTTAAATAGGCTAAAAGTACACATATTTTTCTAAAAGTAGTTTTCAATTTTAAAAAAACAGTTTATAATTTTTCATGAACAGTTAAGAACAAGGTGAATAGCCTAAGGCTAGGGATTGGTCAAAACAAGTTAAACAATTCATTACTCAAACCAAGCCGATCTAAAAAATCTTGAATCATATTCAAACAGTTTCCTATGTAGTAGTTAGCCACTTAACTAGCTAAACCAGTTCACATATATCATGTACCCAATCTTATAAATTAAAGCTATTTTTTAAAAGTAAATCAAACAAATTTCTTCCTGTTTTCACTTCCCACTCTTAACTCATATTTTTTTGTATATAAAACTTTCATATAAAATTATACTAGCTGACAACTCGTGCTATACACAAAAAAGTACATAACAGATATTCAATTTATATAAGCAAATAATATTAGTAGGTTGATATTTGAAACTTTAATTAACTAAATAAAGACATATAAAACTACGCAACTGAATTAGTAAGTTCTTCAATATTATAAACTTTTTTTTCAAAAAAAAAAGGAGAAAATTATATGCTATTAAAATTGTTATATTCTTGTCGCATTGAAACTGATTGTTAATTTTAATTTCTATGTACATTACTTAATCAGATATGTTATTTCTTTTATCTGACAATCTCTTAAAACTCTTTTTTTTTTTTTAATAAAATAGTTTCTAAAATATTACATAGTAAACTTAAAAAATAAAAAATTCTAGGTTGGACTATAACATCAAAATCTCAATAAGTACTTAATTACATCAAAATGACAGAAATAAAAATGACACATTTATATAGAATACAAATGAAATGTAATTTATTATCTAAATGAAAAAAATAAAATAAAACGCTTCTGACAATTGATTTACACATTAACATATAAAGCATACATGTAAAATGTATGATAGCATGAAAGTAAATAAAAATGTAGAGAAGAAAGTATTAAAATTAGTTTTTAACATAATACACCCTCACATAAAAATAATATCTATTAATATTAAATTGTTAGTTATTGATGAACATAATGTTGGAAGAATTTCTAAAGAAAAATTAATTTTAAACTTTGTTTCCGTTACACCCTCACATAAAAATAACATCTATTAATATTAAATTGTTAGTTATTGATGAACATAATGATGGAAGAACATCTAAAGAAAAAATAATTTTAAAACTTTGTTTCTGTTATGTGATAGAATAAATTATCAATTGTGAGAATAGCAAATTTAGTCTATCAAGTATTTTTAAAATCTTGTGAAGTTCCTCCAAAAAATATTTCAACTTTCCACCTCAATTATCTTTCTATCCCACAAAAGTTCCCCAAGTTTTGTTAACTTCAAGAAGGTCTCCAAGTTTTATTTAAACTTTTTTATTCCCAACTATTTTAATAATATCACAAAGGTCCCTCTTTCAGGGTTTTTTTCTCTCTCTATCAAGTTTAATTTAGGATCTTTATAAACTATAAAAATAATTGAGGGGCAAAAAAGTTTATAAATAATGGGGGATTCTATTTTTTAAAAAAAAAGAAAAACAAAACAAAAACCCATCATTCTCTCTATTCATCAGTAACTCGAACACATGAGTAATAAGTCATAGGGAAGCGTTTTACCATTTAAATTGCACTTCGTTTTCGGATTTCTAATGGTTTAAGAATAGCTAAGGGACAAAAAATATATATAAAAAAATAATTTGACGGATCTTCAAGAAATTTTGGAAATAGTTTTTCTCTTTTACTAAATTTGCAATTATTCCTCATAAATGTTTGGACTAATTACTCTTTACCCCTAAACTCATAATACAGTTGCACTTTACCCCTGAACCCAAATAATATACACTTTATCCTCCCTAAAATATTCTTTTATGTAACTAAATACAAAATAATGATGTGGATATTTGTTTTGACTAAAATACCTTCCAAAATTAGATTACTTTTCATTTATTC
Organism: Cinchona pubescens; assembly: GCA_025175665.1. Lineage (NCBI taxonomy): Eukaryota > Viridiplantae > Streptophyta > Magnoliopsida > Gentianales > Rubiaceae > Cinchona > Cinchona pubescens. The sequence continues at coordinate 1,439,207 of JANKKI010000027.1, read as the reverse complement.
CATTTTTAATGATTTTATTTATTCTTTTAAATTAGAAAGTTTGTAACTATAGGGGAACTTTATGAATTATCAAATTTTTCTTAATTAACTTATACATTATCTTCTTTATTTATAAAAATAAATATAGAAATGAGTATTTTTCAACAACTTTCTATTCCTTCATTTTTAGACAACTAAGACATATTAAATATAAAATTAGTAAGTAAAGTATCTTTTATTTAAATAACTTTGCATGGCAAAGATATTCTTTTATAAAATGTATTTAAATAAAATATATTTTTCATACTACTTTTACATTTCATATGCTTAGTTCTTTTAAAGAAAATGAATAGAAATAATTGTGAAATTCTCCTTCTTGGACTTGAATTTATACATAAAAATAATGTGTAGGTTTATTTAGAAAAATGTAAAAATCCATGAAGTTCTCTTATTGTCATTAAATTTAAAAAAAAAAGGAAAATATGAAATAATTATGAAAAAAACCAAAGGATTGAGTAACTTTGCCAACCAATTTTTGAAGGCATTTTTGTGAAAACAAATACCTAAATCACTATTTTATAATTATTTATATTATGAAATCTATTAGAGGAGTTAAAGTGTAATATTTGGGTTCAGGGGTAAGTTGCAGGTTCAGGTGGTAAAGTATAATTAAATCAAAATTTTTAATAAAAGTATTTACCATGATGTAATTAGGTTGCAAGGATGATATTATACATACATAATTAGGTTACTCCTATTTTAGTTTATTAGGAATAACCCTTTAAATACTATGTACCTCAGTGTTCCAAATAAACAAAATATTTATCCTTCTAACTTATTATAAACAATATAATAAAACGTTTTGCTTATGACCTATTGGTCACGAATTCAAATCATTGAGGGTAGGGAGAGAGGTAGGTTTAAAAACAGAGAAAAGATATATATCTTATATTTAACATGTATTGATAATAAGTGACATTTATATAATAATCCATATAAAATATTATTTTTATCTAGTTCTTTTGGGAAGAAATAATCAATTATAAGATATATATATATATAATGAGGATTTTGAACAAATAAAATAGTTTAAAATATTTAGATAATTTAATTTAATTGAAGACAGGTTGTTAAGTATTTCATTTTTACTTTACTATTTACTATGCAAATTTTTTGTATCTTTTTTTTTCCTTTTTTAGAACTACAAATTTTCTATATCTATAATACGTCACATGTCAATTTTTATACCTGCTCACTAAACACCCTTTTCCTATACTATATAGTATATATAGATATAGATATTTTCTTAAAATAAACTTGTCCTTAAACACTAATTCAAATAGAATAATCAATTTAAGACTTCCAGTCAATGAGGCCTTGGTCTAGTGGTAAAACAACTAAAGTTTAAGCTCCATAATTTAGAGGTTTGGGTTCTACTCTCAAAAGAGTGAGTTTTATGTTAGTATTTATCCCAATAATTATTTGTACATTAGTTATAATTTTGTTGAGTTCCTTCAAAAAAAAAATTTTTTTAAATATTTTTTGTTGAGTTGTATAATAATATTAATATTAATCACGTGAGTTACTTGTACTCTCCTAAAAAAAAATTGAAAACTTCCATATCTTATCTTTTTGAAAAAAAAGAAAGTAATCACTAAATGTCCCAATAAAAAATCAAATCCAACGTACTTTTTGAAGATGCAACAAAGAAAAATTGAATGCAACAAGAAAGCTGTCAACATATAAAATATTTTAAATGGTAGTTCCGCCCAAAATCAAAATGGTCATCCAACTATTTTACTAAAATCGAAATGGTCTCCCATCTTAAATTTTAGTCTAATTAATCCCATAACTAAATAGTTACATCTAATTTGTTTCTTAAATAGTGGTTCTGCCTAAAACATTAGTTTTTTCTAATTTTGACCGGCGTTGACTATGGGTAGAAGCGTCAAATCACATGGACCTGATACTTTAAGCGTAAAATCATCACCCAAATAGTCCTTCAACATTTTTATTAAAATCGAATTGGTCCCTCAACTAAAAATTTAGCCAATATAATCCCTTCTCTTGCAACCTCAAACCCCTCTACCCTAAACCATCCCACCCTAACCATTCGCCGCCACCGCCACTACCACTAGACCATTCGCTCTGTGAGTCCATAGCTCTATTTTAAAACTTCATCCTATCAGTGACAGTGAGTGTAAGATTAGGAAGAGGGGAGGCGATGATATGTATGTAGATCGATTTGGGCAACTACAATGTAATTTATGTCCTTAACATTGGGGTTTAAGACCAAATTGGTCCCAAACATTTCAAAGAAAACACATGTAGTTTTTTAACTATCTAATTAGAACAATTTGGAAGAATTTATGAGACTCCACTCAATTTGGATCGATATTCTGTCCAACTCCGCTTTGTTGATTTTTTCTTTTTTTTTTTGAGCTGGAGATTTTTTCTAAAGTGTTATGGTCTACTTTATGATGTCTTTGTTATAAAATTATGTATATTGTGCAATATTTTTCATTCTCAAAGATTTTGTTTGTATCCCAAACATATAAAAATATTGGTTCTGATTGGATAAGACTTAATTTTGCATTATTTGAAATATTTAGCAAGCTATTTGAGATATTATTTATAATAATCGTTTACCTTTAGAAATCATAAAATATCATTGGATAAAAAATAGTGCAAATAATTATTTTGAATAATCATACGGACAAGGATTTTTCACACTATTCTTGTCCAAGTGATTATTTCACTATTGCACAAGTTAATAGATGTATTTTTCACAACTTTTAGCTAAGACTTTTTTTAAGCTAAAATATTTTCTTTAAGCATTATGTTCTACTTAATGTTATATCTTTGTTAAACTTTTTAAGTATATTGTGCGTCATTTTTTGTTCTCAGAGATTTTATTTTTGTCCCAAAATATAAAAAAAGTATATGTGTTGTTTGGTTTAGATTTTTCCCATTATTTTGAAATCTTTTAGAATATTATTTGTGATATTGTTTAAATAATTTGTGACTTTTTGAAATAATGAAATAACCATGTGCATAGGTCTTAAATGGTAAAAATAGTTTTTTGGAAAAGCTGAGATAAGGATTATACACTATTCCTTGTCTCTATAAGTATTCACACTATTCCTTGTCCAAATTCTTATTTAATTGTTTCAAAAAGTTAACAATTACTTTAATTAATATCTCGAATGAAGTGGTAAAAATATCCCAAATATTGCAAAAAATATCTTGCTAAATGAACCAATTTTTTTTTTATATTTTGGGATAATAACCAATGGCAGAGCTAGAATTTTCCTTTAGTAGGGGAAAGTTTGTCTTAATAATTCTTTTCCCTTTTTCTTATACTACACCAACTAATGGAGGGTGTCGATTTCCCCCTTCCCCAGTAATTTTTTTTTACTATTTTCATAAATATATTGATAGAAAAGTAGTCAATTGTGCCAATTTCTTTTTTTTTTTTTTCCTTTCTTTTTCGAGTTTTGAATGTGCCACAAAATCATTTTACTTCGATTTTCATTTGAGCATTTTATCAAGCAAATTTTCGGCACAAATGTTAGTAAGTTCTCTCTCTTGCAAATTTGTTCATGACTTGACCCAAAAATTTTTACTACGTAAATTCGAACTAGATGCACTGATAACAACATATGATCGCACAAATATTTATCAAAGTAAAAATTAGAAGAGGTGAATAAATAAAATGGCAGAAATAGAGACAACTAGTCACATAATTCACATAGTCACAAGAAAGTATTGGAGTGGAATTAAATTTAAAAAACAAAAGGATAAATATGTAATTATAAAAAATCACATATTTCATCTTAGTAAACATTAGTAGGCACAGTGAAGGAAAACCCTTATCTTTCCAAATTGATAGGTAACAATATAAAAGGGGATGGCTGGAAGTCAGGATGGGCAACTACCCCTGTGTTCTTCACCATTGATAATAATGGGACTCCCCGAGAATGACGGATTATTCACGGTGCCTAAAACTTTTCAACAAAGATAATAACATAAAGTAGCTTAGACCATAATGCTTAAAATCTCAAACAATTTTTTTAGCTCAAATATATATATATATGTTTTTTGAAAAAAAAGTTAACTTAAGAAGTTGAACAGAATTCCTATCCAATTTAAGTGGATACCTGAAAATTGTCCCAAATAATTCTAAAACATATATTTGAAGGACCAAATTCAGTCTACACTCCAAACAATAGGGATTAAAATTGTATTTTTCATAACACCAAAGCCTAAAATCAAATTAATTTCATATGTATCTAAACAATATTCAAACTAATTCAAAATTTGATTTGAATATCCTGGTTGTGTCTGAATTGCAAACATTAGGTAGTATTTTCCAAATAATATTTGGTCAACTTTAAATTGCATTGGTCAGAAGTGTAGTATTCACCAAACAATATTTACACTATTAAAGTTTTCTCTTATTCATTATTTACACTGTGGATTATTTGTCTTACTCATTATTCATATTCTCCAATCTCTTTACTCCATTTCCTAAATCCTAAAACTATCCTAAGTTAAAAAATCCTAAACTAAGAAAACCCTTCCCAAATAAGGAAGAGGAAGACTGCCAAAACTATCCTAAACTATCTAACTTCTGCCCTAGACTAACACCTTCAAATGAGGTTTAAAAGGGGTATATATAGTGCTAGGGTTGAGGAGAATTGATGCAGCATTAGTCAGCCACAAATTGGACATTTATGCCCCTTGAGTATTTCGAATCGTGGTATGGATTTTTCCTTCTGCAGAATCCATTCTACAGTATCAACTATCATATTGCTCCTAGAAGTTTGAGACCGTGGTATCAAAATTTTTCTTTAGTGTTCCATACTGCGGTATCAACTAGATCCACTTCACTGTTTTGCAACGAAAATCTTTGTCCGATGTCCAAGTGATGTACCATTTTCTCTTACCGAACCCTAACACAGAAACATATATTAATGACTATAATAAACACTTAAAATAACTTTTAAACACTCAATTCAAATACTCACAAAAACCAAAAACCAAATATGAATAAAAATGAATGAAAACATCAACTCCTAACAAAGTTAGGATAAAGACAAGATACAAACTATTTGCTAAACACAAGAACATAATAAAATAAGATAATTAATACCTAATAAGCACTAAAACACATACAAGTATAAGAGTAAAAATAGACAAAACACACACTAAAGTACTAATAATGCTCAAAATTAGTACCAAAATCGATAAATTTAGGATACATATAACTCTAGTTTTCTAAAGTTGTCACACTCCTAAACGTCAAATTTTGGTCATCCCGAGTAAAATAAAGATAAAAAGAAAAAGAACAACAAAAACAACTAACACAAAAAGAAATTCAAAGCACAAGACACTAAACACAAAACACTTGACACCACCAAATTTACAAACTATAAGTCATGGAATCTAGATATGCTTTGGATCATTTGGAAAACCCCTAAAAATCAACAACGAACATATAAATTTGAAGCATTCAAAATGGTAATTCTAATAATTAATTTTCTTAAAATTATTTCAATTGCCAATAAAAACTTAAAACTGCCAACCATTTTCATCAATCATAATGGTTTTCACATGAAAATAACTAGTTTATGTAAAACATAATTTATTCCATTCAAAATAATCAAAAGTCAATCAAGAATTACCGAATAAACTACTTGTAAATGGAATAGTTAGCACTCTATCTAAGATGCTTATGTCGCACGAGGAAGCATTAATCTAATTTGGAGTAATTAATTGGACATTAAAAATGGATAGTATATAACATGTCATCCTTAACTTGTTGGCATATTTCGAAGACGTTGCTTCTATTTGCCTTATTTCTACTTCTCATGGCATACATTGAAGGCACGATATTTGTGTTGCCAATTCCTTTACTCGCCTTATTCCTAAGAGAAAACACGTTTTGAAACTTTTCGAATAACAAGCAACCTAAGCCAAAGAAGAGGAATGAAACGCACCCAAGATCATATATAGAATTAATCACCCATAAGACAGATCCAATACTCCCAAAGTTCAAAACACAAAAATGGTCTAATTCATCTCCAACCATTTAAACATTTTTCCAAAACAATAACATGGCTTGTATTAGTGCACATTGCAACAACAAATAGCACTAAACAAACTATTTCTAAAACCGATTAGCACAATATACTCTTTTTGAATCAAGAATAGTTAGTTTTTGAAACTAGTACTTGCAACAAAAACTATCAATTTTACTACTAAAAATCGAGTGACCAATTCAATACTACAAGTTATATGCTATTATTAGGTTCATATCATCTTTGAGTACCCAAAATGATCCTTTTTCTATCCAACTACTAAAACTTTTATTCACAAAAACACACCATCAAACTTTTCAATTTATTCAATAATGAGTTACAAACTCATCCTACCATTCATCCATGTTGCAAAAATTAAAAATACTACTAAAAAATATATTAAAAAATAACCAAACATAATATAATACTAGGAAATTACTTTCAACTACACTTGAACAACCAAACAGCCCATATAAATGATAGATAATATAATAACCAAGTGAATGTGAAAGCAGTCAATTAAGAAGAATTTGAACTTAAAGGCAATAATTCCACCTTTAATATGATCGTGGAATTCATCAATAATAAGTACAAAACTAAACAAGTTTAAGCATGAGCAATCTCAAGTTCAACATGTAAATGAAAATGTCATTTAAACACATGAGTCCTATAAGTTGTCTATCCTTATTCAACCAAGATTGTTACACTAAAGATGGGCATTTGGACTTTATGAGTACCGAACAATTTAAAGAAAAAAGAAAAGCACATATAAGTATATGCCCAACTCATCATCCCAAACTTGGTTTCACATATAATTGGGCTCGAAAACATTTAACAACAAAAACTACTCCCAATCCATATCAAGTGTTCACATGAATAGTTCAAAATAAGTTCAAATACTTAAACAAATCAGGTATATTATTAACTAGAATTTTCATAACCAAATGGTAAAAACTAAGTCCAAGTTCATCCGATAAACCACATATATCAATCACAATCACCACAAGTCCTACATTGCCATCAATATTGTCATCAACCATCAAATTTGTCCAACTAAATCAAAAATCATGTTACCAACATCAAAACATAACTAAATTAAGTACAAGAGTACAAGCTTTATACTACCCACCTTAAACTAAACTAGTAAAGTAAAATGAAACATAAATAAAGAAAAAGAAAAGAAAGACTCCCTTAACAATACCAAGAAGGCTTGCCACAAATGGTATAATCCTTGGTATACATGCACTATTGCTTGGCATATCTAAAATCCCCAAGAATTTGTTGAACTTTGGCATAAGTAGCTTGTACCTGCCTGGTTCCCTCTAAAAAGTATCATTCTTCTTCAACTCTTTGAGTCTCATCTTTCTTCATGAACACTCCAAATGATACCTCTATTGTAGTCATCGGGACAGATTCACACTCAATCTTAAGATAAGTCAATAATGTTTCCAAACAAGTGTTGAGTGACCCGGTTGTTGAAATTCAAGTTCAAGAGGTTTTCATAACCAATTTCTTATAAAATGTGCTATTATTTTTCTTCTTCTTGAATCGATTCTTTGTCAACAAGGATATTAGATCTACTTTATCTGGCATTTCTTTAGGTATTATGGTTATGAAATTAGAGCACTCTTGTGTTTCCTCATTCTTGCACATGGTCGATGACTCGACCTTTTCAACTCGCTACTTTAAGTACTCATTATATATCCTCTTCATTTGTTGGGAGTGTTGGAATCCATTGGTTTTCGCCATCTATTATTCTTTAAACCTTGGAAAATTGGTCTTGTAACCTCTTGGTGGATTTGTCTTGGGTCTCCAAGAATTTAGCTCGCTCTTCAAAGAGTTCAACTCGCTCTTCAAAGAGTTTAGCTCATTCTTCTCAAAATTTGGCTAAGTCTTCTTGGAGTATCATCAACATTTCCATGAATCTTGCCTCATTGACTTCTTGAGTTGGTTGGTGAAGGAATTGGGGCTCATTAGTTCATATGAAAACCCTTGAGGTGGATGGAATAGGTAAGGATTTTCTTGATATCTCTCATAGGAATATGGATAGGTCGGCCATCTCATTTGATAGTTCAAGGTGATAGTTAGAATAATCACAAGAAACATGCTCATTGGTCATACGTCCACAACTATAAGAATTATAATTTCCTTGGTATGAAGCATTCTAATTTATTCCTTGCATGTTCTTGAGTAACAACAACAAAAATTAAAAAAAAAAAATCTAAAACAACACAAACAAGAAAAGTATGAAAGTTTAGACTATTAATTAGTCCAAACTATCCATCAAGTTCAAATATTTTTGGCTTTTTTAAAATATTAAACACGACTAAAAAATAAAAATCTTTTTGGATTTTCAAATAGGTGAAACAACTATACAAGAAAATAAAGAACTTCAAATTAGTATTCCAACCAAATTATATAGATATTGCTGAAAACCATTCCCTGACAAAAGCACAAAAAATTTGATGTGTTTTACATTTAGTTCTACATTTATAAACAACATTCAACGTGTTAATACATGCTTGCTGCTTCTAAGGAGGATTCTACATCTATACTATATGGTCAATTTCTAACAATCATCTTTCGAAATTAGGTTATTAAACATTCCTTTTTCTAGTAAATTTGAACGAAATCCAATACACAACTTTTACTTTATTAGCTTATTTAGTCGTATGAGATTAAATTTTCATGATGATTGGTGGATGTGTAAGGAAGATTACTACACTATAGTCCTACTACCACAGGCTCCAAGTAGGAAGATAAGAAGGAATGAACAAACAAATTAGGCTAGGGATAGAAATATCAAAGGAGCTAGTTACTTAACTTTGAAATAGGTAGCATATCCCAGGTGCATGGTACTCAAAAAGATGATATGACCACGAGAATTTTAAACATGTTGAATAATAGTCATACACACCTTAACACCTTTTCCAACCAAATTAGTTGGAGCTTGGATGTGATTGAAGGTAAGATGGAGGCTTTCACTAGAAGAGTAGACACTTTCAAACATGGAAAGAGACTTCTTATGAATGATTCTCAAATGGAAAACTAAGGGAAAACAATCAGGTAGTGATACAATGGAGCACGATGTAATATTGGTAAAAATTCTAGTTTAGGAGTTGTTGTGGTTTGGTGTGGATAAAAATATGCAAACTGTCATGTTTTTGCTGGATATCTATTAGGTTATCATGTATGCATGTTTGTTTTTTTACTTAGGTTGTCATGTTCATGTTTTGTCCAAAACATTGTAAGGCTTTTGACCTACCCTAGTCACCTTAACGAGTTGTATTTAAAGTATGTTCTTATTTTACATTGGACGTGAATTGCTCTAGTTCATGATGGAATGACTTATCAACTAGCAGTACAAGTATGCTTGCATTGGTATGCTTTTTATGTTCATTGTTATGATCATTATATAATAAGATTGTCTCGTATATTGTTCATAAACCCGTGTTGTAGAGATTTTTTTATATGGGGAGTAGATGATTGCAAGTTTAACTTTGCCCTTACAATGTATTTGCAATGTCATGAAACAATGTAGGCCTTTCTATTTCAAAATTGTTAATATGAATGTGATTTTTTTTTTTGGCATAAACTTTGAAACATAAGGGGTAAGGGGATTTCTGATTAAGTAAACCAGAATGTGAATGAGATTTTGCAATTGAAGGCATTTTAGTAATCTCTTCATCTCAATTTTATTATCTCTCAAGACTCGAGAAGTGGGCACAATTTTATTGTGTGTATACCAAAGTAGTCCTAATCATTAAGATAAGAAAATCGAAAAAGTTGTAGTTTAAGTATTTAGTAAGGCTAAATTGGAATATGATATGACAAAATAATGACTTTTCTTAGAAAGGTGTGACATTTTTTTTTGTTTTTGAAACATTTCAAAACAATGAGTGCGACAATATAAATGGGGTAAAAAGAGTAATTTGTTGTGTACATTATAATCTATCTCGTATTACATTTACAGACCTTTGAGTTTATGGCTGCAATAGCTTCATGCCTTAGAAGCAATAAAAAACTAAAGGCAACAAAAAATTGATTGAGTGAGATATAATTGTCACAGTTCTTTATTGTTTTGGACCTTTGAAACATTGGTCAGTTTGAATCCAGTACGTACCAATATATGTCCAGGAAGTTAGCCTAGAGTTTTTCTTTTTACGTTTGGATGATTACAAACGAGCAAAGTTCCAAACTACATGTTGAAAAAACCAAGTATGCCTACATGGTTCGGAACGCCATTGTTCAGTAATAACCAAATATGTAATACTGAACAATGCCCAGCAAACTTAAAAATGGTTAGGCCAATTAACATCTTTTCCGATATGGTGCAACTAATATAACGGCTGCAACACAAACCAAAAAGTTGATCGTATAAAATATTCACAACTTCTAAATAAATTTTATAAAACTAAATGTCTATTGTTATCATATCTATATTATTGTGTATTCAAATGGTTTTTCAAATAATAATTATTTATTCTTTACTATCCGTATGAGTATTTCGAAATATTATTTTATATTTAAACATGTATTTCATTATTTCAAAAGTTAGCATTATTTGTAAAATCCCCGACGAAACTTTGACCAAATATTATTGGGCAAAAGGTCAAAAAACACGCATCCCTTGCTAAACTTTCACATATTACTGGCTTTAATCACTAATTTTTTTTTTTTGTGGCCAAAATGGTCATTGAACTTTTGAAATTATCGTTTAAAACCAATTCTATCCATTTAAAACATTAAATGAGATGTTATCCCAAAAATATGTGATGGGTATGATTTTTAAAGGGATAAAAATGTTAAAAACCACCTTAATCAATATCTCCACCTCTCCCCAAAACCCTAGCTGGACATCTTCTCCCCATTCCGCTTCCCTGCTGCTCTCCTCTCCCGTCTCCCCCTTCCCCTCCCCCTGCCTTCCTCATCCCCTTCCCCAACTCTCGTCTCCCCTTCTACTGCCACTAGCAAACACATCTTCCTCCTCAGATGGGACCACCATCCCTCATCTCTTTCTTCCTTGCGTCCTATGTGTTTAACATCTATCCCCTTCCACTGCTGCCACCACCACCACCACCACATTTTTTGCCTCCTCTACCATCTCCCATTTCCCTTCGCCCTCCCCTATTGTCCATTTCCGTCTCCCCATCTCTTGCCCTTCCCTCCCCCTACCTTTCTCCTTCCCTCCACCGCTTCCATGGACCCTTAAACAAAAAAAAAATTAATTTTTTTTTCATTCCCTTCCTTCAAATTTCTTCAGGTTATCAATTCTTAATTTTTCCTCAAGGAAGCTCATAAAACTTTTCTAACTTATTTTTATTTTTATTTAAAAAAAAAATTCAAAAGAAGCTAGAAAAATATTGGTATAGAAGAGGAAAAATCAGGTGTTGACAAGGGCAATAGTTTTGGACCAATTAGGTTTGTGATGAATGACAGGTGGAGAAGATGAACAATGTTTGGACATTTTTACACTTAAAAAACTCACATGCCATTCACATGTTGTAGTTAACGTGCAACTTAATGCCTTAAATAGATGGAATGAGTGTTAAAGATAATTATGGGAGTTGAGTGATTAATTTGCCTACAAAATAAGTTAAGTAAACAAAATTAATAAGTTGTGGAAGTTTAGTGACCTGTACGTCTTTTTACCCAGATGTCTAATATTATTTTCCATATAATGTCTTAGTACCTATTTGCTATTTCTTTTTACCCAATATTATTTTCCATATAATGTCTTAGTACCTATTTGCTATTTCTTTCATTGGACAGATTTTGTTTTTTTTTCCCTCTAACTATCCAAAAGAAAGAAAATTTTAAAAAAAATAAAATAAATAAGCAAAATCCAGAGAGCACGCCTGAAAAATTTTAGTTTTTTGTTAGTTTCTCGTCACACCGCCATTTCCTCCTCGCCACCGCTGTCAGCACCCCCAGCAACCCAGAGAGCACAGCTCCATCAGAGTCTCCAACCAAAACCCTTTATTCCCAGGTATCCTCCCTCACCATCCACATTAAAAACAAGGCCAGAAGCAGCTCCAAGAAGCTGTCCTACAATCAGCCCTATTTGTTTCCTTCAAGCCCTTTTCATCTAGTCAAGAATTATGGCAATCAAAATGCTGTAGTCCCCTATTACATCATGAAATTGTGCATAAACCTTTTTATTATAAATTGTTAAATATGTACAAAAAATGGTCGTTATAGTTTTATCTGCCAATTTTCTGTTGTCTTTTAAATACTTGATTGCCTATTGTTTTGATGGAAAGGTCTAATTTGTTTTAAATTGCTATTGTTGATTGGTTAGTGTAAATTGCGCTAAAATATGTCTGGAGATGAGGAAGAGAATGCTGCTGAGCTCAAGATTGGTGATGGTAATTATGCCTTTTTAATATACTTCTACGAATTGTTATTGCTGTTGTATTAGGTAACAGGTGGTGTCAGTTTAGTATTGATGAATAAGTATTTGCAATTATCAAATGGTTTCATGGTTTTGGCGAAGAATGGTTCGAATTGTTTGAATATTGATATTGTATTTAGTGATTGTTGTAGTGCTAAACGACTTGTTCCAGTTTTTTGATATTTTTCTTTGAAAATTCAGTTTTTTCATAAATTTTTCTTCTTCAAGTTAAAGATTTAGTTGGAGCCACATTTCTTGAACTAGTTTGAGATGTTAACTAAAGCTTCTTGATTTTGAATTTGTGATCTCTAGTACTGAAGATCTCCCTAGGAAAGTGTATTGTCCATAATACAAGATGTTTGCAGTCTACATTATTTGGGATGTGTCTGGAATATGAAGCAGATCAATAGAAAGGAAATTTACTCTTGAGCTTGTCTTTAACATGCAGTGTCAATTGAAGATGAAAAAATTGACATTTTCTGCTTGCATCATGATATTTTGAAGCTTGATGTTGTGTTAAACATCTTCTCAAAGCTTGACTAGTTTTGTTTCTTGCTTTGAGTAATAAAAGAATGTGTGTAAGCATGTAAAAAAAGTTAGCAAATCTATGATTCCAAGAGAGCTGGTGGGATGGGTATATCAAAGAGAAAATTTTTCAAGTTGCTTGGGGAAGCTTTGATGTCATGGTGATGAATAAACCAGGATCTTGATTTTTCTTCATCGAGAGAATCCATGATGTAGAGAGAAGTATTTAGTTGCATGCAGAGAAGCTGCAATCAATGTTGACCACTGAGGAGAGTAAGTGATTGAAGGCCATCGATATTCTAATGCTAGAGGAAAAAGTGGAACCCTCTTTGAGAAAAAGTTTTCGGCACTTGTTTTTGTAGTTCGACAATAAATTCCAAAGTTTTCAGTAGGAAGGGTTTCAGTGAAAATCAGGGATGCATTATGTTATGTGGACAGCTTGACTGACGAGTTGGACGAATTCAAGATGGGGCTTTTTATGTGTCAATGTCATTGAGGGAAAACTGGAAATAATTAAGCATATCTAAATGTTTGTTGAGCTGGAAATATTTCTTGACTTTTAGCGAACTGAGAGTGGTGATCGGCCAGAGAGACATATTCTAAAGCAGGGTGTGTCTCTGGATTTGCTGATAAGCTTTTCTGGATTGAAATTTATTGAGAGAGAAGATTCTTTCTGATATGTTAGTAGGTCAATATATAGATTTGAGTTTCAACTTTCAATGTCTAAAAAAAGATAATGTATTGGTGGTCTCAAAACGCTAAGAATTTTACCAAGAGTTGATTTAATAAAATATATATTGTTGCTTCATTAAAGTTTTAATTCTATTCAGGAAGGACATCTGTTTTTGACATGGTGCTTTCCTGCATGGCATGGTGGGCACACTGACAAACTAAATTTTGGTGAAACTGGTGATTTTCAATCATGATCCCAAGTTTTCATGGTTCAGCTTTTAAATTGTGACTTTTTCTTTTAGTGACTACATTTTAATATATAGTTGTTGTATCTTCACTGCACCTGAGCATGGCCTGCTGTTGTAACACTCAACTGTCTACTGTGTGTTGAATGCATGACCAAATTACCTTCTCTTTGATACGTATATTCAACTCAGAGAAGGAATGTCTGGAATATCCATAACATCTGCTTTCAGAAGGAAGTAAAAGGCAGCAGTAACATGTGTTTAATCCTTCCTACAATACAAGAATGTTTAAGTTCATTCTCAATAATTTGTTGGTTACACTTTGGAAATTCTGTAATTCTGCAAAGTATTTGTGTTCGTTGGTACTTTTGTATCCATTTCAGTATCCAAAAAATAGTTCCATGTTCAGTTGTTTTCTAGTTATAGCTCCAAGAAACCTTCTAAAAGTCATTTAGATAGAATGCGCCTTCATTTTCTTCCTTTTTTTTTTTTTTTTGGGTACATAAGTATTGAAGTGAACTGGTATATTTTGTCATTCGGCGATATTTTGCAGAATTTTTGAAGGCCAAGTGCTTGATGAATTGTGAAGTTTCTTTAATTCTTGAACATAAATATGAGCAGCTTCAGCAGATGTCTGAGGATGCAACGAATCATATGTCTCAGTAAGTATTACTCTAGAGACTCATTCTTTCATCCACCTTTTGCAACTGGACAAGTGATGAAATTGATCACTTCCTCTATGAAGAACTTGCATTTTTTGTGAGTTAATTTGTGTCTTTTCCATCTAATACTCAAAGTTGAGCCTTAGTGGAGCTCTAAATGGAGGACAAATTTGTGAAATTGAAATGTACAACTCCAGATTTCACAGTAGAAAAATAAGAATTAGAGAACACCTCATGACTGTTTTTCCTTGCTCGGTGATCATACAGCTTAACTAGATGAGAATTAGTGCAACTTCCATATTAGTGAAAGAACTTTTCTTTTGTTTTCTCTTTACATATCTGCACTTAAGTCATAATCATTTGTCACATAAGCTTTGAAAACCCGCCGCTTAACTTGTGTGGTCAGAAGTATATGCTCAACATGTGACTGACAGGAGAAGTGAACAGTATATTACCAACCCTTTCTCCAAGAAAGAGAGAAAAGAAGAAAAAATATTTCTTGTACTGCCTAGTTGCCCTAGTTTAGCTTATAGTACTTGAGATTTTACTAAATTAGCTAGATGCTTTCAGGCTTCCAGTAATTGCCCTTGTGAGTTCCCACAATTTACTTGATTTTTTTATGGGATCGAAAACAGTTTATATGGTCCATTCGACATGTAAATTTAATAAAAAATACACGTTCTTGGATGAAACCAACTATCTACCATGACAGTCTTTTGATGAATGTATTAGTGAACATATCTTGTGTTTCAATCTGTAGCTTTTCAACATTAAATGTCTAAATATATTATGGTTCTTATTCTTTTCAGAGTATTTGAGAAGTCGTTGCAGTATGTGAAGCGTTTCAGTCGCTACAAGAATCCTGATTCTGTTAGACAAGTGCGGGAGTATCCTAAAGCCATAATGCTCTCGCTATTTTTCTTTTGCCGTGTATATTCTCATGCATATAAAGATACATATCTTGTTACAAATCTGACAGATAATCAGTCATGCATATAAAGATACATATCTTGTTACGAATCTGACAGATAATCAGTTTCTCATACTGTGCGATTGGAGCCCATAATATGAGTAATTTTATTATAATCAGTTAGCTTTTACCAAGTTTAATAGAATACTAAAATCTACGTCTATGAACTTAGACCAGTATACTTCTCTTCGATACTGCTTCCCAAAATGGTATCAATTTGGGTTTTTCATGTCAGTCTGGAAGTCTTGGGCTATAGATTATGTATGTTGTTTATTTCAGGCCTATTTCTGGTGATCCACATCATCAAGTCATGGGTAGCTTTTGTTATGCTGGTGTCGAATTACCGATGGATTACCTTAAAGATAATTTCAGGTATTATATGCTGATCCATTTTGTTGATTCAGTGCTTAGCATATATTCTTGTGCATTTAGTAATAAATATCACAAAATGTTGTTATTTTGTAACCAGTTCATTATCTTTGTAATGGCTGTAGCAACTCCAAAAAGAAAATCAGGTTTCTCCATAAAATTTAGTAACTACTGACTTCTCCTTTTTATCTATGTCAATATTATATCTGGATTGCATTTCTATAGTGTAAAATTCTTTTGATATCTATTGTTAATTTGGCTGCTCGAAGAACATAAGATGATGTGCCTCCTTATATGTCTAATAGGAAGCAGCTAACTGTATATTCATTAGAATTTGTTATGTGATCTTAAAAAGTTGAGCCAAGTTTTGTCAATCTGTCACCTCCCTTAACCAAATATCAGAATTCTTAGCAGATACCAGCTGGCTGAATTTGAGGTAAGTATTCAGTATTTGTTATGTATCTCTGTTTCTGTATTGCAAAGAAACCGTGAAAACCATTATTTCCTTGTGTTTTGCAGCTTTGTGTTCTTGGTAATCTTTGCCCAGAAACAGTTGAGGAAGCTATTGCTATGGTCCCATCAATCAAGGTAGTTCTGTGCATCTCTAACCATGTCAAGTGGCCCCTTCATTGTTATGGTTAATTTGGTCAAAGGCTTTTTCAAAAGAATGTTTTATGCTTGAGGTTCAAAATATTTTATGTTACTATTGCTAGTCGTTTGAAAGTTTGTAGTTTTGCACATTATATCAAAAAGAAACAAGTGCATGGTGAAATTCAACATCACAAATCTTTTGCGTGTAACTAAGTTGTCTCTCTTAAAGGACAAACCTCTAGTGAAACCTTATGGTTACTTAATGCTGATGTTAACCAAATATCCCTGAAATAGTGATGACTGTTTACCCTTTCCTATTGCGTGATTTGCTAGTATGGTCATCTAAATTTGTAGATGCTCTGCTTAGCTTAGCTTAGCTCCCCCACCTCGTTTTGCATTACTTTTGAGATGCTGTTCAACTCTTTCATCTTTCTTTGATAACAGCTAATCTTTGATTATCTCACATTTTGCAGAACAGAGGTCGTGCCCTCGATGATGAGGCAATAGAGAAAATGTTGAATGATCTATCGCTGGTGAAGAAATTTGAGTAGTATTTTTCTACCCTATGTTGAGTAACACTGAAAGTGGTTGCTCAATCAAATGCTTCTTGTAAAAGTCTACATTGATTTTGGCTGCCAATGATGTGAAATTTCCCTACCAAGTTTCGGATCTTATTATGTCAGAATCTCATTTCCAAAGAATTGTTTTTATCTATAGAAGGCCATGGAGTTTGGAAAATATTTTTCTACATCATTGGATTTTTAGCAAGCTTGAGGAATATGTTCATGGTTGGATTTTTAGCAAGCTTGAGGAATATGTTCAAGGAAATATAATAGAATGCTTAGCTTCAGTTATTGATGTTCTCCAAGTCTTTTGAAAGGCTAGAGATGTGGTAACAAGCTTCTTAAGAATTCTTATACTACACAACACAATTATTGATGCAACTTCTGTATATCAAACATCTGCAATTAATTTTTTCCTGCCAATATACCTGAGCTGTGTAAATTTTGTTACAGTTTTGTCATATTTGTAATCTTTGTTATAGCATTAACGATTGCAAAACTTAACCAAAAGTAGAAATGACAATATGTTAAAGAGGCATGGGCTATAAATAGAATTTTCACTTTTGTTGCCCCTTCCTTCTCCTCTCCTTAATCTTCACTAGATGTTTAGTAAAAGCGACGACTGGAGACCATATACTAGTGAGTAGTGAACAACAATTTCTAGCCACAACCATCTCTTTTTAGGCTTGCCATATACTACCGAAAATACTCATCTTTCCTTTGCACAAATGATCCAAACCCATATCACAAGAGCCTTATTAAGCTGAAAATAACGTCTGTATATGAATCAAACCCATATCTTTCCTTGGCACAAATGATCCAAACCCGTACCGCCATCTCTTTGTGCGTGTACATATATACACACACAAATGGTTTGTTGCCGAGAAACTCGATTTCCTGAGGGAAGAAAATGCTTCCGTTACCTTCATTACAGAACTGCCTGTTTGACAGCATGAAAATGGAAGTTGGCAAACCATTCAGTTGACAGATTAAAATTTTGATATACTCTTAGAACTTGTTTTTTTTTCCAAACCACACCCCCCTTCCCCTCTCTCTGATCTTCACTAAATATCCTCTGTCATTCCAATGATTACGAATTACATGCCCTATTTCTACTTTAATTTTATATACACATGGTTAAAAGGTGCTATGCACCCTTTACTGGGTTTGTACAAAATATTGGTTTAAATCAGTTTATGAAAATAATTGAAGGTATCACTTCCATCTTTTAGCTGTGATTTTTCAATCCTTTAGACTTTTGTTTAGCAGCTTGAAATGACTGCATTTTCTGCTTCTTCCGAGCTTCCTTCTCTGCCTGTTAATCAAGAATAAGAAAGTAAAATACTTCAACATAGACGTATATAGATATCGCACTTCTACTACTTGTGACTACACTTATTGCATTACCTTCGACATCTTGGATTTGGCCTTCGCTTTTGGGGCCTTCTCCTCGAGTTCTGCCTCGCGTTCAAGCTCTCTCTCCCTTGCTTCAAGGTTCTTCTCTAAATAATACTGCAAATAAAAAAAGTTCATGTTGTTAGTTATAAAGAACACCCTATACTGGGAACGAATACAGAAAAAGGCCTACACATGAAATAACTTTCCCATGTTTATGTTCAAAACTTCAGGTTGATAGAGAACTTAATTCTC
Source organism: Cinchona pubescens (assembly GCA_025175665.1). Classification (NCBI taxonomy): domain Eukaryota; kingdom Viridiplantae; phylum Streptophyta; class Magnoliopsida; order Gentianales; family Rubiaceae; genus Cinchona; species Cinchona pubescens. Next base: position 1,420,504 of record JANKKI010000027.1, on the reverse strand, counting down.
CTTGAGGTACAATAAACAAGATTGCGATTGAATAATGTCCAAGCACATCAAGGTTTACAAGCTCTGATTAAACCCAAAAAATTTCAAGTCTCAGCCGGACTCGAAGTTCCAAGTCTTGTCCACATGTAAATATGAAGAAAGTAAAAAATGCAATAATGCAAATTCAATTCTAGAGTTGTGCATGGCCTTGAGAGAATCCATATGCCACAGTGTAATGCCTTTTATGTTTCTGAAGTGGTGTTTATATGGTTTGACCAAGTCAAAATAATGCCCGGTTAATCATACAATAAATAGGACGCAATTGCAGGGGTAGAGTTTCTGGTTTCCCGTCATAAATCAGTTATGAATATTATACTCCTAGTACAAGAGTAAAACTTACATTGTAATCTCCAACATAGTCCTGCAAATGCCCCACCTTCACTTCCAATACTCTGTTGACAATTTGCTTTATGAAGTATCGATCATGAGATACAGTGATAACAGTTCCCTTGTACTCATTTATTGCCTCCTAATGGAACAAATAATGTTTACATGGTCATGAAAATGGAACAGGTTTTTTTTCAATCATATGTATAGATGGAAAGCGAATCCTAAAAAGCTCGAACTGAGAAAACTTCAAACCTCGAGCATTTCTTTTGAAGGTATATCCAAATGATTTGTTGGTTCATCCAGGACAAGCAAGGTTGAAGGTTTCACCATAAACTTGCAAAAGGCAAGTCGAGCCTGTGGAGAGAACAAGGTCAGATGCTTAAGCTGCAGAACAGTAACTACAGAACCATTACTAGCTTCAGAGAAAGGGCAAATTGCTATAATGGACTTCAAAGATTTTATAGTGTCTCATTTTTTTTTCCTTAAACTTAAAATTGAGCAGTCTAATATCTTGTGTTTTATAAGCGTACTAGATAATCGTAGATCACATCCAATTTCACTGTCTGTAAAAGTCTGGGATTTATAAATAATACAATGAAACACTATGCGGATATACATCACTTTTTGGCCATCATAATAGGCTCACGTGAATTTTCACGCATAATGTAGAATGTAACAGAAAATATGTGAATTTTCATATGTTGGAGACTTATCTGACCAACATTCTGCGGACATGTGCATTACATATCTTCATGTGGTATTCAGCACAAAAGCTTTCATAATGAAAGTATTGTGTCAATGTACCAGATGTGTAGCAAAGTAAACTTTCATGGGTCCTAGCCAGAATCTAAATAAGTCTAAACAAACTACCATTGCAACAATGGCAACTACAACAACAACTATCAGATATTAAAATAGACTCTGGAAATATTCAACAAAAATCACACTTTTATCAATGACAATACATGTCAAGCACAAAATTGGGTGATTGCCATGGTATTACCTTCTCACCACCACTCAAGAATGAAACTTTCCTATCCAGCATATCAGCTTTGAAATTACAACGCCCAAGAAGTCCCTTAATATCATCAAGCCTCCAGTCCTCTGCAACTTCCGCCACTGTTTCGAGCACTGTTTTATCTAAATCAAGAGCCTCAGCCTAAAACAGAATAAAGATAGGATCTGTCTTTATATTAAGTAATAATCAAGCATTCTGAAATTCTAACCATCACTAAAACCAGGAATGCTGTGACATAACATGGTATTCTAAAGGTCAACAATAACAAGAGTGTCAAACCTGATTCTGCTCAAAATAGTTTGGCAATACATTGTGCTCCCCAAGCAACACTTCACCCCTATCTGGCTTCTGTAGGCCCATGATTAATTTAAGCAAAGTACTTTTCCCACATCCATTGGGACCAATAATTGCAATTTTCTCTCCGCTTTCGATAGTTAAATTTGCATTCTTGAAGAGAATCTGGTAAACATTTTGTTCACATGTTAAACTACTATTAAAAATAAACAGGGTACTAATACGCTTGGTGCTCCATGAAAAAATATTCTGGTAAACATTTTGTCCACATGTTAAACTTATATTAAAAATAAACAGGGTACTAATACGCTTGGTGCTCCATGAAAAAATATTCTAGATGTGGGAAATCAAAATCTCACATTATTTCCTTAGTCTATACAAATAAAACAACTATAAGAAGGAAACCTTGGTGCTGTTGATCAATTACGTTATCTCTTCTATACAAATAAAATAACCGTAAGAAGGCAACCTTGGTGCTGTTGATCAATTACCTTATCCTCATAGGCAAACTCCAGATTCTTTATTGTCACTACATCACGTCCACTTCTCCCGCGCTCAGGAAACCTGATCTTCATTTGCTTCCGAATAAAAGGTTTATCAACTTGTTCTCCGTCTTGAAGTTTCTCCAGCTTCTGTTATTGCAAAATACCCAACCAGGGGGGAGGAAATACGAATATACCAACAACCAAAATAAAAAAAATAAAAAAAAGAATGAGTAAAAGAAAGACAATTTGAAAAGATGAGTGGAAAATAATTGTAGTACTTGGTACAGAGAATAAAAGAACAGAATTAACCATATAACCTGTGCTTAAAATGAAGTAGTTAAACCAAATCTCACCAAAATAACTGGCATAGTCAATGAACTAACAACTTAAATGTGTATGTACACACACATAGTTATATAGACAAAGAGTACGTATCCATTGACTTCTATATGCATACTAGAATATAGTACCAGGATGTATATGCACATAAAATGTGTATCCAGTAAAAACGAGAAAAAGTCGCCCAAAGAAAAAGACAGTTTCAATTATTATAGTTAAACCACAATTTTTTGGAGATTAGAGTACAACATAAGTACTTTAAGAAACACAAACTACTTTATTCATGCTTAACTTTAAAGCATCATTATTATGTCACATCACATCTACAAAAAGCCAGTTTGCGTGATGCAAAAGCTCTTAGAGACAGAAGCAAATCATACTGGTTGCATAACTTCCATGAACAAATACTTATTTCTGTTTCTTATTTCTTTCTTTCAAACTTTTGATTTTTTTTTTTGGTTGGCGGGGGAGGGGGTTTGGTTTGTGAAGGCAGAGTATGGGAAAGATGGGAGGTAAGGGGAAGCATCTGTCCTGTCAAATACGACAGGAATCTTGCTTTTAGTCATTTAGATCAAAAAAAGCTTGAAGAAACTTCACGTGTTAAAATCTGTAACGTAATAATCAATCTATAACTAAAGTAATTAAATATCACTTCAGAAGATTTAAAAGAACTGGGACCTTCAAATGAAAGGAAAATAGGAATATAGACCCATCCATTGGGTTTCTCAACCAAACAAATTTATGTTACCTTTTCAGCAGTAGATGCACGGCCTGCATTTGCTCCAGCACTTAACCTGTTTATCAGGTCTTTTGTCTGCTCAATTTCCTTCTGTTGCTTCTCCCATGCTGCAAGCTGAGCTTCAATCCATGCTGCCCTTGCAATAACATAATCAGAGTAATTCCCGTCATATGTTTTGGATACACCCATATCTGTTTCCACAATTTTGGTACACAACTGGTCAAGGAAAGCCCTGTCATGAGATATGATGACCATTGGTACATCTTGCTTTTGGAGATACCCTTCAAGCCACTCAATTGTATCAAGATCAAGGTGATTTGTAGGTTCATCCAAAAGTAATAAATCTGGGTCCTGCAAATGTTTTCAAATGGAATCAGCAACCCTGAATACCATAATGTAAACACATAAAACAAATTTTTTTGGTCCTTTCCCTTCTCTTTTTCTCATGGGAGAGTGTGGAGAGAGGAACAAGTGCAATGCACAAATTACATTCAATCAAACCTAATCCCGTGCAGTACAAGGATACAAATTATGCAACTGTGAATTAGATAAGCAATTTCAGAAATTGAAACACTTACTAAAGCCATTGATACATCGCCACACCAGGCATCCACAATCAGATTCTTACTTAGCATGTTTATCAAGATTGCAATCAGGTAAGGATGTTAACCACCTTAAATGAAAATATATCCCAAGTATAACTTGGAATGTACCATTTAGTTATAATAAACATTTCTTGATTCACAAAATTCAACTAAATGCAATTTCAATATCATTCACACGCCAACATTCACCAGTAACTTGTAATTGTTGAGATTTCAATTCTTACAATTAAGAGTACCCACAACGGATAGATAAATACCACTATGTTAGACTACTCTAAAACAATGCAGCACTTACAAGTGGTTAGTTCTTGAATTCGCATAAGTCAATCTGATAGAATAAAATACAAAATAGCAGAGTGTAAACTACACGAAGAAATCAGCCTCATCAGGCAGCTAACAAAAGTTACAATAATGACACAATGAAATGTACAAACAACAATAATCAGCAATCAACAAAAATTTCAGTGAAACATACATTACAGATTGCTGTATACCTGTAGAAGAATCTTCCCAAGGGACATCCTCATCTGCCAGCCACTACTAAATGAAGCCACAAGCCTATCTGAATCCTCAGGAACAAAACCAAGTTCAGGAATTAACTTATTAATCTTAACATCAACCTCATCCAAGTCCACAGCCTGTGCTCTCCTCTGCAACAAATCAAACTCATCCAATAACCTTCCCATCAACTCCAAATCATCAACACTCTTCTCAATGGCCTTCTGCACTTTCTCTAACCTCTCCGCAACCTGCATTTCCTCTTTAAACGCACTCATAAACTCTTCCTTCACCGTTCTAGTCCTGTACCAAAACCTCGAATTCTTGGCTCAAAAATGCCATTTTCATATTAGCTTTGGCCTTAATCACATTCCCCGAATCAGGTTCTTCTAAACCAGATACAATCCTCAATTGGGTTGTTTTTCCCGCACCATTTACGCCTACTAACCCGACTTTTTCACCTTTTTTCACCTCCCAACTCACATCTTTCAAAACAGTAACACCCTTATACACATTCTAATGTTTTCCAGCCTTATCCCGGATGAAATGCTCGAAGAGCATTTCAGATACTAGACTGCTTATTTACACGCTTATGATCCAATTGGGTCTCCGAATTACCCGAAAAAAGGGACTCAATTTCATCTTTTACCTCGGTTTCCGCAGTTTCCACTGCCACAGCCTGAAATTTGGCCGAAATTCTGGGGTTTTTTCTACTAAAAGTTGCGGCCTTTAGGCTGTTGGTAGTGGTGGTGGTAGGGAGTATTGAGCGGTGAAAAGGGCGGAGACCGACGGCTCTCCGGGAGGTTCCAGTGAGGATTAGAAGTAGACTTGAGGTCGATAAGTTGGAGTTTTGAGGCTAAATCCATTGTTTTTGGATAGGGAGAAATTTGATGGTGTTTTGAAGGATAAAAGTATGTGTTGCGTCTGTTATGCGTTTCTCTCTGAAGGAACTCTGTCTGAGAACAGACCTTTGAAGAGAGAAAACCCCTCGCACAATTTTTTTTTTCTTTTTTACAATATTTTTGGCTAATTTTGTATGAGTTTTTTAGAGCCCATGAAAGGAGGGAGGGAGGGAGCTGATGAAGAGGAAAACAGCGGTTATCTTTGTTTCTGAGTGAAAGCAATGAGGATTTTCCTATAATTTTTTATTAAATGTCATTTTTTAACGTATGTCATCTAAAAAATTTTCTATACCAATAATAAATATAAAATTAACTCCTATAAATTTATAACCATTGAACACCATGGAAGAGCCATTTCAAAAAATTGTGACAATAATAAGAAGATTGGAAGTATGACAAGGAAGAATATGTAATTATTCCTTTTAACAAGTGTAATATTTGATAACTAAGAAAGTGTTACACAGAAAGTTTGATTCAATGTCAAATTAATTTAGCACTAGTAAGAAAATGGAAGAAAAAATATCAAGATGTGGACAATATTTTGAACTTTTGAGCTAGAGTGATTAATAGAAATGTCTATCATCATTTTAAAAATAGAAAAAAAGAAGAAGGCCAAAATAGAAAATTTTACACATTTTGTTACTTTTTATAATTGTATATGAAGTGAAACCAAGCAAAAATGTTATCATTCATCTCAGAATGCATGGTTAGTCAGCATGACTTTTTAGTTTTTACTGTGGGATTAGTACTGTGAGTTAGTTCAGCTAAAGATTTAAAGGTAATACTATATCAATGGGTACACTTGATGGTAGTGTAAATTGCCATGTAGGTTTAACATTTTTTCCTCCAAAATATTTCTTCCGTGTGCAACCCAAAAATTCTCAAAAATGATTTTAAACTTGGAAAATTTTACCAGGTTTTTATTTTTCCTCTGAAAGACCATGTTGGTTTCTCAAATGCAGATGCTTGTCTTTTAGTGAATTTTTGGAGTAATCTAATCTTGGTAAGTTTGTACCAGTTTACCAGAAGAGAGCATTAGCCTATTCTACCAATTAGAATTACAGTTTATCTTAAAGCATATGCTTATAGCAAAAGTTACACAGTGGAAAAAGGAAAAAGAAATTGTATCCAACTTTTTTCTCATTAATATTAGCTCCTTATGCATCTAAACAATTTGACTTGGATTAAACACAAATGTAAGTAGGACGTGGTTAAATGTGCAAGAAAAATAATCATAAACAAATGATTGGGGCCAGTAACATCTATTTATCAAGATAAAGTATACAAAAACTTTTATTAGTTAAAATTTGATCGACCATAATTACACCTTTATTGTTTAAATACTAAATTAAAATTTCAAAAATTATAGAGTTCCATTTAAATATTACCCTCGCAATTATTTGGAGATTTTTATCATTTTCAGGCATTTGCCTGCCACTTGACTAAATTTTTGTGGCTGAAGAAAGTAGACGTTGGAGCGAGAAGACTCCCAATAGATAACGCCACCCAATGGCAAATCATAGAATTGCAATTCTGTGGTGCATAGTCCCCTTGAAGAACAAAGAAATCCAAAGTAAAATATTCCTTCCTGTCATTTTGTGACACGTGTAACAGCATAGAAGAAAATTCCACAATAGACTTTTTCAACTGCTAGCTCCTCTGTAATGAATTCACAATCCTAGTGGGAATGGCCATTGGATTTTAGAGAATTGGGCTTTATATTTCAAATTGGACTAGGATACTCTCAGACTTCAAGAACCGTCCTGGCTGTTAAACAGATGGATAATGGCCTGTATTATTACTGGGTCCAAAGCATGTGGTCCTTGGCCCAACACCATGCAATTTCGCTGCAAAACCATTGTTTTAAGAGACTAAACGATATGTGGTAGAATAATTATTAGCGTCGACACTTAGGTACAAAGTATCGTATTTTACTATATATAACAGAAGGAAGATCTATATAAAGGAAGATCTCTATTTGGTATGGTGGTTTCTCTTTTCGAAATCCTAATTAGTTAATTTTAAATTTTAGAAAATAATCACCATCAAGTAAAAAAAAAAAAAAGAAAACAAAAAGAGGTTTAAAACTACCCAAATTTTGAATTACTTACAAAAATTATCTCTTAAATTTATTAAATTTTATTTTTCTAATTTAAGAATACTAAATTATTTAATTAAAGTTATATATATAATTTTTCTTTTAAATGACACACATAGAGTGTACCAAAATTTTTAATAAGAATAATTATTTGGGTCGATACTAGGTAACCACGCATAGTAAAGTTGTTTTACCATTAAACATTCTTACTACCGCTCAAAACAAAAATAATGTTCTAGTAATATATATTTCTTTTATTTTTGTTGAAGTAAGAGTTGTTTCATTATGCACCAAAAGGTCTTGTGGCTTGGAGAAGAACTTTGTTTGACATTTGAGGTTTAGACTACATGTTTTACTCCACTTTATTTTTTAATATTATTTGTTACGAGTCTTTTTTAGTCATATTTCTTATAAACTGTTTTTAGTGTTACTATAATGACTGTTATTGTAATTACGTGTTTAACGCTTATGCGTGTTAAATTCTGTTATGCTCTTATAATATTTACGTACTACATTAACCCAAAACTTGAATGCCATAAATTTTCTAGTGATATTTTTTGGATCAATAGTGTCCTTATTGGCTTTCTCGTGAAATTACAGTTGACTGGAAATAAGGCAGGCCCGTATATTATAAACAGGTAACTAGAAACGACAGGGTCCAAATTAAATTACGGCCCGATGTAGAAATAGTAGATGAAATAAAAAAAGAAGAAGATAGTTATAAAAGTGATACCCTGACTCAGCTCACGAGGCCAATGTGGTCCTTATATTACATGCTTGAACAATGCTGTCACTTAACTTACGTCAAAGTGAATCTCAAATAGTAAATTGGCTAAAACTAATGGTATAGAACACGTAAAAAGCACATGGACTCTAAGTCAATAAAAGGAGACAAAACCATGGTTAAATAACCCGGCCGACCCTAAACCCAAATTACTTTTTACCCCCCAAAAATCATATTTCTCCCGAAAAAAAAAAAAAAAACCTAGAAAAGAAAGCGAATCCTAATTTTCCTGCAATCAACTAATAATGACATCAATTACCTCATGTTTTTGTGGTCTAAAGTTTAAAATTATAACACCTTTGACTGATGATAATCTAGAAAGAAGGTTTTATATTTGTGAAAGTTTGCAGGTAATGTCTCTCTTCCATCTTTCACAATCTAGATTTTAATATTAGTGACTTTTTTGCTTATAGTAAAATATATGAGTTTTGGGAGTGGAAAGACCCAACTATTTGTCGAAAGTCGAAAGTCGAAAGTTATCATACTTGGATTGCTGGAAAAGTTGAATAATGCTCAAGAGGTGAAGTTGGATCAACAAGATGTAGAAATTAATAAGCTAATAAAGAAGAATAAATAAGTTATATGCAGTTGTTTTACTACTTATTATTGCTATTTTGTTGACTTTACTGGGGAGAGATAGGATTGAAATCATTATTGGGTGTGGAAGAAATGAAATTTAATGAAAGGTGCAACGGTAGAGGTTGATGGAGAAGCTTTGGGTTGCTAAGGATGAAATTTAGTGAAAGCCATTAGATATGTAAAATGTTTCCAGTAATCTGTAGAACTTGCAGTTGGATAAATGTTGGAGCAAATTTTGTTGTGTAAGACCAAAGGGATGTTGTATTCCTTTGGCATACTCTTGATGTAATGTTAAAGTTTATCATATTAATGTCTAAAATAATTGTTGTTAGTAGAAGCATTTGTAACAGCCAAATTCATTACAGTTGTCATAATTTTAGTTCATTACAACATGTCATATTTGCTGCAACAAAAGATGAATTGTTGGACAACACAAAACAAAATAATAGGGCTATTACAAATACGAAAGTAGCCCTCTTATAGTAAAAGAGATAATCTCAATGTAGCAATGGCATAATTGTCCAGTGCAACAAACAAACAAAACTTATTGACAACACACTATAATTGATTTTGTGTTGCAGAACAAATATGTTAAACACAATTTCAAAGTCTTCACTGCTTTCTCGCTCTTGAAGATGGCCTTGTTTTTGGTACTACAACAGAGGATGTCCTTGTTTTAACACTAGTAGCTGATGATGACTTTGTTGTTTTAATTGCACATTTAACCTTCCCTCCTCCATAGATTGATGGCTGCTTCTTGGTTGGTGACTTTTGAAGAGCTTGCTAATGCACACCAGAATTAGCTGAACTGGATACAAGCTTTTTTTGCTTTCTTTTAACCTACAAACAAGTGATGTGAGTTAGGCAACATTACAACGACTAGGGACACATGCAACCAATTTTTCACAATTAGCTACCATACACTCAACTTTTGTTTTGGTGTAGTGTTATTGTTGTTGAATATTTGATTGACCTGCACATTTCAAAAGGGGGCTTGACTGATGCATCTAGCTGAGATATAGTCTCAGAAGTAACCTGAATTGGGACTTCAATTGGGGCATTGACTTGGCCTTGAGAATTTCTCATTGCCTTGGTTGCTGCTTTTAGCTATATTTTCCTCAACTTTCCTCTTGTAACATCCTTTTTTGTTATGCCTTCTTCAATGCAGTACGAACACTTTAAGTGCACTCCAATTCTACTCGTATGATAAGCTCTTTTTTCATTTGCTTGTTGCAGTTCATCTATTGCCTTTCTTCTTATTGTTTTGGCCCATCAGCTTTTCTACCATACTTTGGAGGAACTAGACCAAGTTTCTTAGTATTTCGTCATATTTATTTGTCATTCCATGGAAAGATGGTATGCTCATAGAATCTCAAATAAGTTTCTACAGAATAGCATTCATCAATGTAGTTTTCTAGATCCTCCACCTTAGCCCGTATAGAAGCAATTGCATGCGGGCAAAGAATGCCAATGAGATCCCATGTTCTGCTAGTGCATGTGTGCTGTGCTACTAGTAGGTTTCAAAGTTGTCGTCATATGCTTGAAGTGGAATCAACTCTGTTGCCAGATCCATGTTTCCATTAAGTCTCTTCATGATTTTAAGACATATCTTGCCTTTTCACTTTTTCCTTGCTCTCTCCTATTTGTCAGCAACATTTACATCAAATATTTTTTCATTGCAGAAATATTTTAATAGAATAAATAAATTTTTGACATTTAAGGATGACTTATTGGGATTTATTTTAGGAGTTAAATCCTTTTAAATTTTCAAGACACTGAATTATGATGGTTTCAAATTTTATTATAAATCCTATGTCATTATATATTTTGGTTGTAAATTTTTATTTATTACATGGGTTATAATTCTCATTATTATAAAATAAAATACATTCATTATATGAGTTATAATTCTCAATAATATGAAACTGAATTGTAAAATATATTTGGATAAAATGTGATTTTAATTTTTAAACCTATAAATATAAAGTGTTGGTAGAAAAGTAGCAGATAACATTTTTCTAACAACTTTCTTAAAAATATTAATTTTCTAATTATTACTACTAAAAATTATATGGACAAAGTAAAGTATGTGAGAAAGTTCCTACATCCCTTGATTGTGCATATCTTGCTACATTCCTTGATTGTGCATATCAAAGGGAAGTAAACAATTTTGATTTGGGCTGTTGTATCTTGAAAGTGTGGCACTACAACCTAATACATCTGAGTGAAAAATTCATAGAGATACGAACCGTTTTAAAGAGAAAAAATACACGTCTCAACCTTATCGTACTTTTAGGTAGCAGATTGTTCATGCAAAATGATATTGAGTATTTTTATTTTCATGTGAAGTCAAGGCATGATTTATCTTGTTAATTTTTAAGTATAAATTTTTTAAGATGTTTATTGTGATTAACATACTATTTTTTTGGTGTAGAACCAATGCTCATTCACTCAAATATTGAAAAAATCTTCGTATCTCTTGTATCCAATATTTTGTAATGAATCTCTCACACAATATTGTTTAGCAATTTGTCACATTTGAAAAAAGTGCTGAAATGTGACATGCTCTATTTTGAAGGTCGTTTACTGACAAACCACCTTGCTGTATCTTCATCAATTGCAGCCATTTCTACCATCTTCTTCCTAAAAGCCTCATGAGTGCTTGCCTTAGTAATTGCCCATAGAGCATTTTTCAATGCCCTTCCTTTGTAACCAGCCAAATTCTAATTATTGTGTAAATGTCTAAGACAAAATATGTGGTTAGCATTAGACAAAACCATTTCAAATGCTTGGATAAGGCCCTTCTGTTTATTAGATATCATGGTCCACTCATAATCACATGTGATATTAAGATCAATTGTAACTAGTTGCAAAAATCGCACACAACAATCCATTATCTCATCCTCAACCATAGCACTAGCAAAATGAAAATAGACAATTATTTGGGTCTGCTCCCACAGCTGTGAATAAAATCCCACAAGAATTACTTTTTAGAAAATAATTATCTACACCAAAGATCAAGGGTCTACAACTAGCCATAAACCCATCATTTGAAGCGGCAAAACACACATATATCCTCTAGAATCTTGGCTGCATCTTGGGGCCAATTGATACCCATTTTGACATCTTTACTTCAATAGTAGAATCAAGATTTGACCTTTTCAATTTAGTAATGTAGTCCCATAGAGAATTTTATTGTTGTACGTTTGACCTTGGACAATCTACAAGGCGTTTCTCTTAGCCTTGTATGCTCGATTCTTTGTGAAGGAACATTTATTTTCCTTCATACATTTTTCCTAAATCTTCAGCATATTTCTGTGCTTCCTAACCAGATACAACCATCTTATTATGGTACATAAATCCACATGAATGCTTCGTCTTAAATCTCTTAATCTATTGGCAACCTTCATTGCCTTTCAATTTTTTCCCATATATGAACCACTTGTGGCTAGCTTTCTTGTATTTTGCTTAGTCCCCCCTTGTTATTTTTTGTTACCTTCATCATCATTTCCCTCTTTATGTTCATGGTCAGTTTTTTCATAGTCAATTTAAAGTCAAATTTTGAATTAAAAATTATACTAAGCTCTAGTGGTGGATTGGCCATGTCCTTTCAGGAATGAATACAATAGGTCTCTCAGCTAGTTCATTTTATCTGAACCATCCACACTATGAAAATTAATATTAGAATTAGAAGCCTGATAATCCTGTCCACTATCAACATCATTATTCTCATCTGCTATATTATCAGCTTGTTCCTCTCATTCTTCAAGAACTTTTTCCATTTCAATACCAAGCCACTCTATTCCCTTTCTACAGTAGCATCAAATAGATTTTTGTTTTCTTCTCTTCTTCTTCACCTTCTTCGTCTTCTAAATTAATCAGATCCTACAGGTGAAAACTCCTCTGCTTCTTTCTCGGATTCTTCATACTCATGGTCTTCATATTCAAATGGCAAATGATTTTCTTCTTTCCCTTCAATTTGGTCAGCCTTGACATATACCTCAACTTTCCTTATATATGCAGCAATACATATAGAAAGATCCTCTCAAACCACATTTTTATCAATACATATGTAGCAACCATTACAAACTCACCCTCATCTACCATATAGTACCTCTTGTAACAAAAAATTCCAACTCTGTCACACATTTAGTCTAGATTTTCTAAAGTCATCCCAAACCTGTCTACATAGTCAAACACATGTATATCACTCTCGACAAATCTTGTACTAGGTATGTATATCAGTTCTAGGTAGTAGTTGAACCTTGCAGTCACCAAACTACTATTTGGATCTGTCAACAAAGTAAAAAATAAAATTAATGACTCAGCATGTATTTAACAAGTTAATAACCACACAACATTATTTAATTGTAGACACTACAATATTCAAGAACCCACTAAAAGCCAAGACACTCTAGTTTATCAATAATCATTCTTGGATCACATAAATCACTGAAAGCTTTTAATTTTGGTATAAATAATTAGGCATGTACCCTGTATAGCAGACAAGGACCACGCAAATAAAAATCAATAAATCAAGGACTGTATACAATGAAAGCAAATCTAACCCTATCACAATGAAGTGCAAACTACCTAATGTGGTATCTTTCAACTTCATAAACAACTAATATCACACATATCCATTATAACTTACTATAAGTAGAAGAAGGCAGGTTTTTAATTTCCTTGATTCGAAGTGACATTTTAACACAAGTCCCCTTCTGGATGCAATTGATTCTTTAATAGGTTACTCAATCCTTCATTTATAGTCGCAATATTGAACTTTCACCACAATGGAATCTCGTTTTGGGAGGCAATTAGTGATTTGGGCAGAAAACTTTTAGGATTTCTTTTAGGGATGTTTTATTTTTTATTTTTTTATTTTTTTTCTGGGAGAAATCTGATTTTTGGGGGTAAAGAGAGATTTGGATTTTGAGCCAGCCGGATTATCTAACCATGGCTTTCTCTCTTCTGAGTGACTTAACGTCCATGTGTTTTGCATGTGTTTTAATTTGTTAGTTTTAGCTAATTTTCCATTTGAGGTCCTATATTAGGCTTAAAAAATGTAAGTGAAGTGACCACATTATTCAAGTGTGTAACTTAAGGGACTACAGACCTCCTAAGTAAAGTTAGGCTACCACTTTGGTATTAACCCTAAAAAAGAATCGTGACTTAATGCAATAGGTTTTTGTTCGCTCATCGATTAATTTTTTAATGACATAATATGCTTAAATTCAACAAATATGGCTGATGAACTTGTGACAGTGAATGAATTGTCAATCGAGATCAACTTTTTTTATTATCACATATTTTTTTTTGAGTAAAATAGTATACTAACTTTTACAATCTAAACAACAGATCAAAATCACATAAAACTATCCCCGTCCAACTTATTTATATACAACCCAAGGATCTCCAATGCACAATTTCTTTTATTTTTTGATCAAAGTCCCATGCTTAACTAGGTTCCAATTCATTCCAATATTTTCTATATTTCTTACATTCTCATAGTTTTCATACACTTTTGAAGTAATAGCTCAGCATTCAACAATCATGTTTACCTTATGGTAAGAATTTCTTCAATTGTAGGGTAAATTTCAGGAACCCGCTATGGTTTGGTTAAAATTAAGGTTTCCTCTTAATATTTGCAAACCTACTGCCCATCCCCTTATGGTTTAAGTTATAGGTAAACCATTCCATATCCGTTAAATGACCATTAGGAGGCTGAAAATTTGGATTGAAATGTTTGTTTTAGTGGTTTAAAACCTCTAATCAAGTTTAGTTATGCATTTTAATATAAATCACAATTCCTACTCCTCCTTTTATTAAAACTCAACCTCTTCCTCCGGAAACTAATGGTTTCTGGGCGGTATAGTCTTAGGCTTAAGGGTATTTTTGACTTTTCATACAAATCCGTTAGGTTTGTAACTTTCTATCTACTCTTAATAAAAATCCAAATCACAAGGGACGGATTGTAAATTTGCGACACATGGGATATTTGAACACTAATCAAAGAACAATGGTTCCTTATAATTTATCCACAATTGTATTATGTGGATTAGAGTTTTTTGTTTCCCTCTTTCGGGCCCATGATCACAAACACACCATCAGGCCGCTAGGGTTAAAAAAAAAATAAGGGCCCATTTCCTCTACTCTTAGAGGTGACCTAAAATAAAGGCAAGGGTTGAATAATTTCTTTTGCAAAAGGATTAAACCCCCCTGAACTTACACTCCAGTTGTAGTTTTCTCCCTCAACTTATTTAATGAGGAATTTACCTCCTTGTCCCTTTCTTCTTCATGCTTTGGACAAAATTACCTTTGCTATTTTAATAATTTTGTTTTTATTTTCTCTTCTTACCAATTTACTTATTTTCTCTCTCATATTTTTCCTTGTATCTTCTTACCCATTCTTTCTTGTTACTGCTAAACTATTATCTACTAATAATTGGTTAGTTAAAATGTCTATTTTTTTTTTACATGTGTATAAAAAATTTATAGAATAAATAAATTTTTAATGAAAGCAACATAATTTTAATAGTATAATATGGATTATGTGCATTTTACTAATGCTATAATTAACAAATAAACAAACTACAAAAAGATAAAATAATTTGTCAAAACTTTAAAATATATATTCTAAGTATGCAGAAATTTTTTTAAGTGCTATATCATTCAATGTCATATTCTAATTGAGTTTATCCTAACTCCAAAAATTCTTATATAAAGGCAGCTGTAAATTTTCTTACTATATTTGGCGATAATAAACCATAAATAAAAGGTTGTACACTTTTTTTCAATCTATAGTTTTATTTGTATACAAAATAATTATTTTAAAATTTTCTCTAGCCCAAAAATTTTATTTTTATTTGTTAATCTTATTATTAATAGTTAATTATAAACTTTACATTACAACATGTAAATTTATTATATTAAAGCATGATTAATCTATAAATTAAATTGCTTTAGACACATGTGAAAAGTTAGAACTTTAATGGATTAATTATTAAAAGTAAGGTAATTGTTTAATAGTAGTAAGAGAGAATAGTTAAAAAGAAGAAGAGAGAATAGTGAAAAAAACACAACATAAAGAAAATTAATAAAAGGGAAAAAGAAGAAAAAAAAGGAAAAATAAAAATAATTTAAATAATAGAGGTAATTTTCAGGGTTTTTTTTTTTTGCATTTAACCCTTTACAAAATCCCTAATTCGGTAATTCCTCATCTTGAGATGGGTAAATTTGCTAGTTCTGGTGGTGCTTTCATCTTGAAGGACACGGAGAAAACAGAAGGCCAAAGTTGAAAGAGGCGGGTGTTTGTTTGATAGAGTAGCAAATATAAATTTTTCAATCGTCGCTGATAATAGAGTTCCCGAGGGCCAAGGGCAAAGTGTTAGTATGAATCCTACTGACAAAAAAATTAGTTGAGCAGGAGGACAACAGGAATCTTCAATTGGTCAAGGACTTCAAATTGCTGGAGAAGAAGAAGCAAGATTGGTGAAAATAAAACCAAGGATGCTAAAATATTGATCAGGGTTAAGGAACTAAATGAAATTGCTACGCGCATCAACATTGCAAAGAAAGAGGAACTGCATTAGGAAACTTCAGAAGGATAATATCTCTCAGAAGAATGGTGCGAAAATGAAGAAGAGGTTCAAGAGGAAATTTGTTAGTACTACTCTCAGCTATTTAGTACTTCTGAGCCTAGTGATATGAGTGAGGTGCTAATCGGAATTCCATGTACAATCACAAGTCAAATGAAGGAACACCTCACAAGACCAATTAAGGAAAAAAAGGTTAAAGCAGCTGTGTTTTCAATGCATCCAAATAAGTTACCAGGACCTGGTGGTATGTCTCCTTTATTTTTTCAAAAATTCTGGCATATTATCCATTAGGATGTAGTAGAAGCAATAAGGAGTTTCTTCCATTCTGGCATCATGCTAAAAGCTATAAATGAAACCCTTATTACTTTAATCCCTAAAGTTGATAACCCCATTCATATGACTCAGTTCAGACCTATTAGTCTCTGTAATGTTTTATATAAAATCATTGAAAAAATCTTGGTCAACAGAATAAAAAATGTTTTAAACTACTGCATACACCCCACTCAAAATGCTTTTGTTCCTGGACATATTGTTGATAATATCATCATTGCTCATGAATGTTTGCATGTTTTGAAAAACAAAAGAACTGGAAAAAATGGTTTTATAGCCCTTAAATTGGACATGTGAAAAGCTTATGATGGTATAGAATGGAATTATCCAGCCCACATCATGTCTAAGATGAGTTTCTATCCCCTTTAGATTAAGTGGATTCTCGTGTGTGTGAGTACTGTTTCTTATTCTTTTAATATAAATGGGGAAAGGTGGGATATGTTAAACTCTCAAGAGGTATCAGGCAAGGGGATCCCTTATCCCTCTACTTTTTTGTTTTATGTGTTGAAGGACTTTCTAATATGTTAGACAGAGCAATTCAAAATAAACTTCTCACTAGTTTCAGGCTTAATAGAGGGAGCCCAATTGTTTCTCACTTATTTTTTGCTGATGATACCTTAATCTTTTGTAAGATAGATGGTAGGGATGCTAGAATAATTACAAACATTTTGAGGAGTTATGAAAGAGCTTCTGGACAGCAGATTGACAGCTGTCAACCTGAAAAAATTAGCAATGTTCTTAACTCTTAACACTTCCCAGGAGTACAGAAATCAAGTACTAGAGGAGCTTGAAAGTGTGAAGCAGGTTACTCAAAGCAAGTATTTGGGGCTCCCTATGGTGGTGGGCAAGTCAAAAAATCAGGAGTTTGGTTTCATAAGTGAAAAATTGAAAGAGAGACTTCAGGGGTGGAAAGGAAAATGCCTCAATAATGCTGGGAAAGAAACCTTGTTGAAGTTAGTAGCATCAGCCATGCTAGCTTACATTATGTCAATATTTTTGCTCTCTAAAAGACTATGCAAAGACATTTGTAAGCTAATGACTAGCTTCTGGTGGAACAGTGGAGGAAGGAGAACAGAATGCACTGGACGAGTATCTAGCCCTTAGATAGAGATCAATTTAAAGCAAACAAGTAATAAGAAACCTCACAAAACCACTACACTCTACCTTACTTCCGCACGTATACGGAATTGGTAGTAGTATAGGATGAGTGGGTATCGTAATCCCATAAGGATTGTTGGAAGGAAATTACCAAGTTTTACGGGTATTTGTATAATTAAGCAAGATCAGACAATGGATGGTGAAATTACTCTACTCAAAATCATAATTCAATGCAAGCAATTAAAATCTAATTTTAAGCTAGATTATCTACTAAAGCAAGTAAGTAAACTAAATAATTACAAAATTGAGAAACTACTTAATCTATTATAGTAAAAGCAAGTAAAGAAAGCAATTAATTCTAATCTAAACTAATTGAAATAGAACTAAAATTAAAGAGCAAGTAAATTAACCCAATAAAAACACTATAAAAAGACATTGCAAAGTTAGAAATTACCAATTCTAAACTAGAAATTGAAAGAGTTAAACTTGAAATCAAAGTATTTTTGGATTTTTGGTAAAAATAAAGAAAACCCACTAAAAATTATCTAGAACTTAATGCAAGAAATGGAGAATTCTTAACTAAAAAGTAAGAATTTAACAAAAACCCTAATTTTTCTAAGAACCCTAATTTGCAAGCAAAGAAATTTTTAATAATTTAAACTAGAAAGCAAGTAAAAATTATATCTACTTGAAGCTAAAGATTAACCCACTAAAACTATCTAATCAAAATTTAAACTTGCTAATAGATGAAAAGTATATCTAAGAGACAATTAAAGAGAAATTTCTATTAACGAAGAAGCTTGAGGTGCAAGATATCCTAAACTATCCTAATACTTACTAACTATCTAATTCTAATCCTACTTACTATTACAATTTTTAAAAGTAGCTTAAATAGTACAAGGCAAAATCAAAAACTGGTTCCTGGACTATTACAAAATTGCCCCTATTACTTAACCATCCGCAAGTCGAGATCGCAATCTCGATTCGCTAATGTTCTAAGTGATTTTTCTGAGTCGAGTTCGCGATCTGGACTCTTTTCCAAGCAACCCCTCTTTTCTTTGATAATTGCACTTTGGTCCCTCGACCTTGTTTAATCTAGCTTCCAACTTCTAAATTTGACCTGCACTTAAAATTAACATAATTAAACAATTAATTAAGCTAAATTTTTAATAAAAACTTAACATATTTAAAAAGAACAAAATATAAATGCATATGAAATGAGTTAACTTAAACCTACAATTAATTACTCAAAATTCAGGATTTATACTATCAAAATGCTACAATTTAGAGTAGAATAACTCTAGTATACTAGAGTTATCACACACCCAAACTTAGCATTTTCCTAGTCCCGAGCAAAACAGAAAGCTAAAAGGAACCTACTAACACTAAAACACAAAAACACCACCAAAATTGGCGAGCACTTGATGAATCGTGAATGTACTTAGAACAATTAAGAAATCTCTTAAGAAACGTTCAATACTAAATGATATGTGAAGTATTTACGTGAATCAATCCAAATTACAATTTTGTTCTACAAAAAAGCACACGTTCATTCACTACACAAGATTTCACATCACTAAGAATTACTATTCTCAAAAAGAGTTACCAAAAGTTTTAGTTTGATTTATTCATAAAATATCATTGCTTCTCAAATCATGAATATTATGAAGTTAGTCAACTATCTCGACTAGGCATCATGAAAATAGAAGTTCATTTAGGAATCAACTTAAATGCAAATGTCACACATTTCAGGACTAGACCTCTAACAAGGAATAAGTAATATGAGCTCCATGATAAGTATTACAAACATTTACTCATTAACTTATTGGTATACTAAAACGCAATTTCTAATGGCTTAAATGGGACAAACAACATGGGTACATGTCGGAATCCCGTACTTACCTTATTACTACTCTAATGGCTTATTTCGGAGAAACAACATGGGTACATGTCGGAATTCTGTACTCGCCTTATTCCTGCATTTTTTTTTGACAATCGGTCATAAACCAAGGAAAAGGAGTGAAATGTACCTAAAATTAATCTCGAATATCAATTATTCACAAGTTAGAAAAACATTCCCTATGCAAACACATGAAATGTCCCAAAATTCCTTCTATTTCATTTAACTCATTTCTGTGTATAGGTTCCAAAAGATAGATGATCTAACCAAATAATATAAGTCATTTGATCAGAAAAAAAACATTTCAAATAATTTTCCTAAATTTTCAGCACTTCTTTTTGAAAGATAGTGATGCCAAGTTTATGAAATCTTTATGTTGCAAACGAACTACTCATTCACACAAAAATCTGTGAAATGACTCAATCAAATATTTCAATCATAGAGTATTGAATGTCAAAATTCATCATCATTGAGTACTCAATTAATCAATTTCCATCCATTATACATCAAGTGTCAATAATATGTACAAAACAACCATTCCCAACACGAAAGAAAATAAACACCCCCAAACTTGTCTTTTTTTATTCCAATTGATGAATAAATCATCCTTCCACTCACCCAAAATGAAACATAAAGACATGAAAAATAACAAAAATTACTCAAACCATGACCTAATTTTAAGCTAAGAATTAAAATTGAGTAAAAAAGCTAAGAGTAATAAACCGTGCCATGCATCTCACCAATACTTAAGCTCTATTAAAATCAATATCCAATTCAATCCATCAACAAATGCAGAAATGGCATCAGCTTAGGGCCCTTAGCCATGTTACTCTTATTTGGCAATAATCATGACCAAAGCTACACCAAGTATCTAGCAAGAAATTCTACAAAGATTCAATCCATGAAGCATCAAAATAATTATCTACTTGCCATCAGCTTAAGGCCGTTAACCAATATACTAAAATAGAAAAACTAAAACACTCCAAATCTAAAAGACTAAAAATAAAATAAAACAAATGTAATCAAAAGTCATGGCGCTAATGTCATGAGAATCAAAGAAATTGTTCATCATTCACAAAATAACTTCAATTGCAAGGCTTGGAGATCATCAGTTCACAGTGCAGTCGATGGCATCAATCTTCTCAATCCATATCCTCCTTACCCTCCTCGGCATCACTAGGTTGGGTTTCTTTGTGGTCATCATCTTGATCTCCTCCAGTTGCACCTGCTTGGCTGGATCCTCTTTGATATGCTCGTAAAGCTGCAGGTGGTGTTTAGTATTATCCACGAGATGGACCAAAGTGCCGAACTGGAGGTGGTGGTGGTTGAACCCATGTGCCCAATGAGGTAGTTCTTAAAGCTTCTATAATCAGGGTCAAGTTGTTGTGCATTACCATCTGGATGTGCGTCCAAAACCCTTGCAATTCGTTCCTCTCTTCATCATTCACCGGAGCATTAAACACATAACCTGGGGGCATTGAAATCACAGAAATACTCTGAGGCAGTGGTGGCGGTGATGGCTGTGGCTAGGTAGGTTGCTCTTCTTGGTGGTGCTTCTCATACTCCTTCACCATCCTATAAACATATTCTCGATTGATCCTGATAATTCCCAAACCTTATTTTGATGATGACATATGTACTAAACTCTGAAATCATGCTGTGTAGGTCTACTATTTTGTCTACTAAAAACAGGGCTTTCGGATGCAGTACACCGTCCAAACTGTACTACATTTCTCAGAAGAATAGGAGCGTCCGATAAAGGTGTTTCAACGGACGAATTTCACCATCTGAATGGATAGGCAGAGAAGAATTTTTTCTGGCTCCTCAACTGACGCATACAACCATCTGAACGAAGTTTGCTTCGGACAAACAAGACTGTCCGAAACAATTATTCCCTGATATAGCATTAAAACCACTCGTACAAAATATATCGTCCGAAGTGTGAAACTCTCACACACATCTAGTTCGGACAATGGAAAGGAGGCATACTCGACAGTCCGAACGGCATCACCACACACACTTAACTGAGATCGGACACTGGGTCGGACGCACAATTATAATATCGGACATCCGAAACTCATAACGGCTAGTTTTTGTACATTTATTATTGAGCCATTGGGAAGTAATTATAACCAAATTTATTGCTCCTATAAATACCAACTCTATTGATATTGTGAACAGACTTCAACAATTGATTACAAGCCAGTAGAAAAGCAATTTGAGTGCAAATTAGCAATTGAGCAATATTGTATTAGTGTGTACATTGAAGTGCTTAAATTAAAAAATATTGAGTGGAGTGATAATCTTGTACTAAAGGGAGGTTAAGAGTAAAATCCTTGGCTCAACTAAAGTGAATTAGTGTGAGCAAGGATTGTCCTACTTTGTATATATTAGAAGATTATTGACTTACCAATTTTGTGAAGCATTCTAGTGGATTAACACTTCAAGCTTGGTAGCTTGGAAGTGTTGCTTGTTTAATTTCTCTATTTACCCTTTTTATATTCCATAAGCTTTATTGTCTTTATATCTATCTATTCATTTGATAGTTTAAAAGATTTTATTGGTGATTATTTTGCAAAGTAATTTTTAAGAAACATAATTCACCCTCCCTCTTAGGTTACTTTTGGACCAACAATTGGTATTAGAGCTTAACTAGCTTTTGAGAAAAGATCATGGCAACCAACAATGCATTATTTTTTGAGGTCAATCTATACCAAGACCCCCCGATGTTTAATAGGGTAAATTTTATTAGTTGGAGAGATAGAACGAAAATATTTTTAATAGAGAAGAGCAATCTACTGATATTGACTTATGGTATGTTGTAAATGAAGGTCCTTTTGAAGCTACCATCATTGATGATCATACAAATAGAAGAAGAGAAAAGACAAGGGATGAGCTCACTCCACAAGATAAGGCAAACTTGACCTTAAACGCGAAAGCTATGAACGTGCCTTGGATGCAAATGAATCAACTCGTGCTAAAGAAATTTGGGACAAATTGAAAGAGATTCATGAAGGGAGCGATGATGTTCAGGAGCAAAAGAAATCCTTATTCGTTGCCAAGTATGAGTCCTTTAAGATGGAACCACATGAAAATATTGACAAAATATATTGTAGGTTCAATGACATCATTAAGGATCTTGAAGTCTTGGGAAAGGAATATTCTTTGGGAGAAAAGAATAGAAAAATCTTGAATGCTCTATCCAAAGAATGGGAGGCTAAAACTATTGCTATAGAGGAAGCTAAGAATTTAAATTTCATGCCTATTGAATATCTAATTAACTCTCTTACATCCTGTGGGTTGAAGCTAAAGGCTAAAGTGGTGGATGATGAAGAAGCAAGACCAAAAAGGAGCATTGCATTAAAAACTTCTCAAGAAGAAGATGAAAATGCTTCCATCAACCTAGAAGATGAAGATCTTAATGAAGAAGATCTTGCACTCATCACCAAAGGATTTCTCAAACACTACATCATCAAACGGAGAATGAGAAGAGGTGGAACAATCAACTCAAATAACTTCAAAGGAAAGACCAAGCTAGAAATAAAAAAATAAAATGAAAAGTGCTTTGAATGCGGTCAACGCGGACACTTTGCAAATGAGTGTCCTTCCAAGAAGAAAAAAGAAGGAAGAAAGCCCCGCTTCAATTTAGTTGAAAGACCATCAACTCAACCCGTAATCGGAACAAAATGGGTTTTTAGAAATAAATTAAATGATAAAGGTGAAATTATTAGGAGCAAAGGTAGACTTGTTGCAAAAGGTTATGCTCAATAAGAAAGTATTGATTTTGATGAAACACTTTGCATCCATTGCTCGTTTAGAATCTATTCGCATGTTTCTTGCATATGCATGTTTTAACAAATTCAAATTATTCCAAATGGATGTTAAAAGTGCATTTCTTAATGGTTTTATTGATCAAGAAGTTTTCATTGTACAACCTCCTGGTTTTGAAAACAAAAAATTTCCAAATCATGTTTTCAAACTTTCCAAAGTTTTGTATGGTTTGAAACAAGCTCTTAGATCTTGGTATGAAAGGTTAAGCGGTTTTTTGATTGAAAATGGTTTCAAAAGAGGTGTTGTTGATACCATTCTCTTCACCAAAACTAATTTTAATGGTTTGCTAATTGTTCAAATTTATGTTGATGGTATTATCTTTGGAGCAACTAATGAAAGCTTGTGCAAGGAATTCTCGTACTTGATGCAAAAAGAATTTGAAATGAGTATGATGGGAGAATTACTATTTTTTCTCGGACTCCAAGTTCACCAAACAAAGGAAGGAACGTTCATGACTCAAATCAAATCTACACAAAGGAGCTATTCAACCGATTTAGAATGGAAGACTGCAAACAGGTCGAGACACTAATATGCACCTCAAATAAACTTGACAAAGATGAAGAAGGTAATAGTGTTGACGAAAAAAACTATAGAGGTATGATCGGAAGCCTATTTTACTTAACAGCTAGCAGATCGGATATTATGTTTGCTGTTTGTCTATGTGCTAGATTTCAATATTGTCTAAAGAGTCACACTTAATTGCTGTAAAAAGAATTTTCAGATACCTAAAAGGTACACTGAATTTTGGTCTTTGGTATCCAAAATCCTCCACTTTTTATTTAATTAGTTATTCTGATGCTACTTTGCTGGTTGTAAAATTGATAGAAAAAGTACTAGTGTATGTGTCATTTCTTGGGTAACTGTCTAGTGTCTTGGTTTAGCAAAAAGCAAAATTCTATTTCACTTTCTAAGGCAGAAGCCGAATATATTGCAACTGGAAACTGTTGTGATCAACTTCTATGGATGAAACATATATGTATTAAAAGACTTTGGTGTTATTTTTGATTGTGTACCTATAAAATGTGATAACACTAGTGTAGTTAATCTCACAAAAAATCCTGTCATGCATTCTAGAACCAAATACATAGATGTCAAGCACCATTTTATTAGAGATCTTGTATGCAAAAAGGAAATTTACATTGAATTTGTGTGTTTAAATGATCAACTTGCTAATATTTTTACTAAACCTTTGGCTTTAGATCGCTTTGAATCTCTTAGACTCATTTGGGCATCATTAATTTCACATCTGTATAAATTCTGTGTTCGGACACATATGATCGTCTGAATCGCATACTCTGTCGGACGCTCTTACACGTCCGAAACACTTATCTCTGTCTTGGACGATTTTAATCATCCGTACTCTCGCCTCCTTTCTTCTCAACTCTCTGGAATTCCCAACGGACGCTCTTCATCATTCGAGACATTCTCGGACGCACTGGCACAGAGGTTCCGCCGTCGGTTCATCAGGGTTAGACGCACTGCGATGAATGAGATCGGACGCATACACATCGTTCGGATGTCTGAATGAGTGCTCTGCTCGTTTAAAACTGTTCATTTTCCTTCTCTCGGACTTACTCAACCCACCGAACCTTGCTCTGGCGAAACTTTTCCTCTTCAAAATTCTTTCATCTTCTTCCCCCTCCTGCAAAATTGATTGATGAATTTTCCTTCCCAAGTTGTTAATCATCTCTATTGTACTCCATTTCACCACTTTACCATCAACCTTCTTCAAAATTTCCACCAACTTTCCTCAAAACTACATTTTTCTTTTTCTCTCAAGTTTCAAAAATAACAATGGTTCGATCTTGTGGCGGTTGTTCAACAGCAACCCGGGGATGAAAATCAAAAGGGAAGGCTCTGATGCAAGGGGAAACATCCAAAAATCCTCAAACTCCTACCGTTCCTCCTCTTCCCAAATTTATTGATGCCAAGGCATCTGAACGGTACACATCTCTTCTTAGTAAATCCATCATTGTTCAAAAACTTTTTTCCCAAGGTCTTGTGTATATTTGATGAGTTTAATCTGCCAATTTTCAAATCCTACTTCGAAAAACAAAATTGGGGTCACCTAGTACATATTGATCTACCTGTATATCATGACATGGTACTCCAATTCACAGCTAATCTTAGGAAAGGTCCCACTGTTCGCACATTAATATCTCGAGTGAACAACAAAAATCTTGAAATTTCATCAAATGTCGTAAACACCATTTTTGAATGTGAGGTTCCTTCACCTAATGATTTTTTCTATTTTTTCTTACTGGATAAATGGCCTGCCTTGGATACTCGTTTTGACATTGACAAGGTTCAAGCAATCTTCAATGTCAATTTCAAACAGGTTTCGAAAGCCAAAACTACTTTACTTACTCCTGAACTGAACATTTTGTACTCTCTGGTCACAAATTTGCTATTACCAACGGACAGGCATCGCACTGAGCCTGGAAAAATATAGCTTTACTTATTTTACTGTGTTTTCAAGGGAATTCCACTTGATTTTGGTTATCTCTTCTGTTCTCTATGGGAACTCTTTCTAATTGATACTCGTCGAAACATTCCCTTCGGCAAATTCCTTACAAGAGTTTTTGATTATCTTGACATCCCATTCACTAGAAAAAAATAATTCCCTCTCTACTTCAACAAAGCATATATTGAGCAAAAGGGATTGAGATTTTTAAAGACCAATGGTTTACAAAAGTTGCTTATGAGATTGAACAGTCTAAAACTAAAGCCTCTTCCTCAAGACTTGCACTTCCTCATTCTCCTCCTCCTCAAACACCTCCACCACCCCATGATCCCCGTCCTTCTTCTTCCGAACCTTCCCTTTTGCATATTTGCAGCCTTCTTAATTCTTTGGGCGATGAAATGAGCTCCTTTCAGCGTCACACTACTCGCAAGTTGAAGCGTCTTGAAACTCGTCAGACTATCCTGCAAGAGGCACTTAGCTTGGGCATGTTTGCTTCCGCTCAAGTTCAATTCACCAACATCCAGTCACAGTACACTCTTGAATTATCCTCCGAAAGTGATGCCAATGAAACAAATGACAATGATGGTGAGGAGGCTGATCATGAGGACACTACAGCTCAAGGTGCTGTTGAGAAAACTACCACTCAAGGCACTGATGATGACGAAGACGAGGATGTCGATGAGACATTCAACTATATCATGCAATGACGCAATTTGGGTAATCTTGACAGTGAAGCTACTGATGACACTACACTCACCAAAAAGCACAGGCTAGAAAAATGTTCCAAGAAGAAAAATGACCCCTCTTAGATTTTTTATTCATCTTCGGATATCTCGTTTGCATTTTGCCAATATATTGACACTTGTGTGTAATTATTGACATTATGCTCATTAATTGACTATTGGGATTATGAAACTATTGATGATTTCCTTATGGAACTATTAACAGTTCACTTTCTCAGGGGGGAACTTGTTTTGATAATGTCAAAATGGGGAGTAGGATTGGATTTATCTATTAATTGATCATATCTGTTAATTGCAATAGAAATTGGTTGTTTCTGTTTAATCATAGTTTGTCATCATAAAAAAGGGGGAGACTGACGATTCCCAAACCTTATTTTGATGATGACATATGTACTAAACTCTGAAATCAAGCTGTTCAGGTCTATTATTTTGTTTGCTGGAAACAGGACTTTTGGACTCAGTACACCGTTCGAATTGTACTACATTTCTCAGACGAAAAGGAGCATCTAAAGGTTTCAACGGACGTATTTCACCGTCCGAATGGATAGGCAGAGAAGAATTTTTTCAGGCTCCTTAACGGATGCATACAACTGTCCGAACGAAGTCTGGTTCGGACGAACAAGATTGCCCGAAACAATTATTCCCTGATATAGCATTAAAATCACTCAGACAAAATATACCATCCGAAGTGTGAAACTCTCACACACATCTAGTTCGGACAATGGAACGGAGGCATACTCGGCCGTCCGAACGGTATCACCACACACACTTAATTGAGATCGAACATTGGGTCGGACGTACAATAATACTATCGGACGTCCGAAACTCATATTGGCTTGTATTTTTATACATTTATTATTGAGCCGTTGGGAACTAGTTACAACCAAATTTATTGCTCCTATAAATGCCAACTCTATTGATATTGTAAACAGACTTCAACACATTGAATACAAGCGAGTAGAAAAGAAATTTGAGTGCAAATTAGCAATTGAGGAATATTGTATTAGTATGTACATTGAAGTGCAATTAAAAAATATTGAGTGGAGTGATAATCTTGTACTAAAGTGAGGTTAAGAGTAAAATCCTTGGCTCAACTAAAGTGAATTAGTGTGAGCAAGGATTGTCCTACTTTGTGTACATTAGAAGATTATTGACTTACCAATTTTCTGAAGCATTGTAGTGGATTAACACTTCAAACTTGGTAGCTTGGAAGTGTTGCTTGTTTAATTTCTCTATTTACCTGTTTATATTCCATAAGCTTATTGTCTTTACATCTATCTATCCATTTGATATTTTAAAAGATTATATTGGTGATTATTTTGCAAAGTAATTTTTAAGAAACCTAATTCACCTCCCTCTTAGGTTGCTTTGGGGCCAACAGATCCTTTCTCTTGGATGTGTAAATGGCTCCAAAGGATCAATTGGACAACCTACTGAAGTGCAAAGATGGTGAATTAGTCTAGGGGCATAAAATATAGGTCGCCCAGACCTTCCACTCTCTAAGAGCCCTTATCTGATAAGGTGACCAATATTCACCGGCACCCCCATCATAATAGCATAAACTAGGAATACTTTATCTTCTGGATAAAACTCACATCATTGGACCCCCAAATTCTGCAGCTAATGAAATAAAACCGTAACTTGGCTACCAATGTAAGTCCTTGCCGTGCAAATTTTAGTTCAGTGTTAGAGGAAGTACTCTTAATCCAGTCCACATTCCTATCATAAAAGGCATTTTTAATTGAATTCATGTCTTTCTCTTTGTTATTCAAAAATGCTAAATACTGATTGGAAGAGACGGGGGGGTAACACCCTATCATATTCACACCTTTCTATCCTCCAGTTCACATATGATTGCAATGGAATTCCTTAACTAACTGGGAAGCCTCGGCGTCAACTAGAATAGTAAATCCCTCCCAATGCCTCGAACTAATCTGTTCCTCAATGGCTTTTCTAGCATCTTCATAAGCCCTCCAATGCATTGATAGGTCAAAATTCCTCTCTCTAATCACCTCATGTTTCTCATTATTCTTGTACAACTGTTTGACATTGTCGCTCGAGAACTGAGATTCTACCTGCTTGCCCCCCTCAAAAGGTTGTTACGAGTCCCCTTCTCCACTAGTCCCTTCTCTAGATTTTCTTTTTCTCGATCTAGTTCCTCTTTCCCTCGTTCTAACCCTACGTTCAGCACTACCATAAACTCCTCGAGTCATTTTAACAGTCCAATTCAATCAACTATTCAGATATTCACCGCAATTCATGATTCACAACTAACAAAATCAAAATTGTGAGGTTCCAACAAATTTCAAAATAATTCAACTCAATTCAAACCAATTCAAATATCAAGACAATAATTCAAAATTACTGAGAAATTCAACATCAAAATTTTCTTCAAGAAATTCTAACAAAATTTTGCCCAAAAATCACAAATTGGCTATCAATAATTCAGCTACACATTCATCAACAAAAATCCAACAACTATCTCTAAGAAATTGGCAGTTGAAACTAATAGTCCAGGGAACGATGTTACCCATTTACGGATTAAAATTTTCCAAAAATTCTTGTTTGTCAATTCTCCTTGCAAACCCAATTTCTCCAAGAAATCTCCTCCAAGATGCTTGCTTTGATGTTCCTACAGGGAGGAGAGATGATGTGAGTGGTGATTGTGGAGTTTAAAATGATTTTTGAATAGAGATTATGGAGGAATTTTGAGAGATTAGGTAAGGGTTTTCGGGTAGGAGAAGAAAATAGAATAGATTTGTAAGAAAAGAAGAAGAAGAAGAATTTTAAAACGTTTTTGCATTTCGAGATCGCTATCTGGCATGATCTCGAGATTGCGATCTCCATTTCGGTATCGCGATCTCCATTGATTAGTTGAGATCTCGATCTCGATTTGGTGCAAAATTTGCCTTTGCAGAAGTTTGGATTTGAGATCGCGATCTCAAATATGAGATTGCGATCTCAACCAAATGACCATTATGCCCTCCAAAAGTTTGAGTTTGAGATCGTGATTTCGACTCAATTTCTGCAAAGTGTAATTTTTACACTTAGCCAAGATTGCTCAATTCTTCATCACTTTTCTTCTTTTGCAAGGATAACCTACAAACACAAAATTCACAAGTTAGGATGACAATTTTCACTCATTCTTTAGCACTATTTATTCAACTAAATAAAAGTTAGATTTTTAACTAAAATTCTAACCTAATTGAAACCAACTTACTCAAAATTAAAATAATGAAAAATCACACCAAGAAAAGCACAATAATAATTAAATCAAAGAGTTGGGTTGCCTCACAAGAAGCGCTATTTTATAGTCACTAGATTGACTATGGCACGGCTTCATTGTTGCACAAGTTGGACGATCTCTCGCCTGCTGTTATTTTATCAAGACCTTGGCACTTCAATGATTGCTCCAAGGTAGGGTTTGAGCTGATGACCATTAACCTTGAAAGCTCCCTCTTTCCCTTTTATTTCCACCGCTCCATGAGAAAAAGTTTGAACCACTTCAAAGGGGCCACTCCATATTGACTTGAGTTTTTCGGGGAATAACTTTAGCCATGAATTGTAAAGTAACACCAAATCACCAACTTTAAATTCCTTCCTTAGGATGAGCTTATCATGCCATGCCTTAGTTTTCTCCTTATAGATCAAAGAATTTTCAAATGCTTCCCTCCGGAATTCATCCAACTCATTTAAATCAAGCATATTTTTTTCATATGCCTTATTCAAATCAAAGTTCAAGTTCTTTATTGCCCAATATGCTCTATGCTCAATTTTCACCGGCAAGTGACATGCTTTTCCATACACAATACGATATGGCGACATACCAATGGGTGTTTTAAATGCCATCCGATAAGCCCACAATGTGTTATCTAGTTTAAGTGTCCAATCCTTCCTAACTTTATGAGTTCACCGTATTCTCTAAGATCCTCTTCAATTCTTGATTTGAAACCTCAACTTGACCCGATATTTGGGGATGATAGGATAAAGCAACTTTGTGTTTCACACTATACTTTGTCATCAAGGCCTCAAAATGTAAATTTTTGAAGTGAGAGCCCCCAATCACTAATGATAGCCGGAGGCATTCCAAACCGAGAAAAGATGTTCTTTCTAAGGAATTTGGTGACCACTTTGGCTTCGTTGGTTGGGGTGGCGATTGCTTCAACCCACTTTGACACATAGTCCACTGCAACCAAAATGTACTTGTTGGAAAATGAGACCGCGAATGGTCCCATGAAATCAATTCCCCATGCATCAAATACCTCCAACTCAAAAATGCCATGAAGGGGCATTTCATTTTTCCTTGAAATATTTCCCACCCTTTGACATTCATCACACTTGAGCACAAATTCTCGGGAATTCTTGAATATAGTTGGCCATTACAAACCACTTTGAAGAACCTTGAAAATAGAGTGTTCGTTGAGCTCCATGGTGTCCACCAACTGGAGATGAATGACAATGTCTAAACACATCGGTAATTTCATATTCCGGAACACATCTCCTAAGGATTTGATCGTTGCACCTTCGGAACAAATATGGCTCTTCCCAAAAGTAATGTTTAAGTTTCACAAAGAATTTCCTTCTCTACTTGAAATGTAGCCTCTTTGGTATTACCCTTGCCACAAGATAATTCACAATGTCCGCATACCATGGACTCACTTCCTTCACCTCAAATAATTTCTCAATTGATTATTCTTCATTGATGGCTCCTTCTTCATGATTGACACATCTAGATGCTTCAATCCTTGACAAATGGTCGGCTACCATGTTTTTCATACCCTTCTTGTCTACCACCTCCCAATCAAACTCCTGCAACAAAAGTATCCTTTGGTCAAAAGCTTGGGGTAGAGAGGTCATTTAGAGGATTTTGGTCATACCTAAGGCAAAGACGTCATTTGAAAGGTTTTTGTCAAACCCTCTAGGTTGAAAGATATAATTGCAATGATTTTGTTCATAGCTAGGATTAAAGATATTTTATCAAGGGTTTTGGCCCACCACAGGGGCAAAGAAGTTGCTTGAAGCATTTTAGTCAACTGTTGCCGCAAAGAGCTCATTTCTATGCTTTTGATTGTCTTAGGGGTGAAATTGTTATTGTTAATGGTTCAGTCAAATCTATGTAAAAAAGGTAATTTCTAGGATTTTGGTCAAACATAGGTGCAAGTGGTTTGTTATATGGTTTTGTAAAATGAAAGGATGATGTGGTTATTTCGAGTGTTTTGTTCAAACATTTGGGTAAAGAATTCCTTTTTAAGGTTTTTGTCAAACCTGGCTAGAAAAATGTCATTTATGGGATTTTGGTTATCCCTACATGCAAGGAGGTCATGCCATTGCTTCTAGTCAAGGAAACTTTTAAATAGGTTATTTCTAGGGTTTTGGTCAAACCAAGGTGAAAATAGGTCATTTCCATGTCTTTGGTAAAATACAGAAGGGCAAAGAGGTAACTTCTACTATTTTGGTAGAACCTAGGGGCAAAGGAATCATCTATACGATTTTGATCAAATCTCGGGGAAAAGAGGTAATTTCTTGCAATTTAGTTAGACGTAGGTGCAAAGAGGACATTTTTGGGGTTTTTGTCAAACTAATCGGTAAATAGTCACTTCTATGGCTTTGATCAAACCTAAGGGCAAATAAATAACTTCAAATGTTTTGGTCAAGCCTTGGGTAAAGAGGAGAATTCTGGCTTGGATATTATACAAACAAAGGGAAAAATATGGTTTTGTCACGGGTTTTACTCAACCCCAATGCAATGAGCACATTTGTATGCTTTTGATCAAACCTAGGGATATAAAGGTCATTTCATGGGTTTTGTTTGGACTATGGTGCAAAGGGGTCATTTCAAATGTTTTGGTCAAAGTCAAGTAGGAAGAACTTATTTTTTGAATTTTTGACAAACATAGGTGCAGAGAAGAAATTTCTATGGTTTTGAAATTCTAATGGATAATTAGGTCATTTAAAAGGTCTTGATCAAATTTAGGACGAAAAGACCATTTTCAAGGTTTTGGCCAAACCTAGGTGAAAAAATGGAATTGCAAGGTTTTTGGTCATCCCACATGCAAAGAGGTCATTTCTATGCTTTTAGTTAAAGCAAGGTTTAAAGAGGTGATTTCAAGGATTTTGGTCAAACCCAGGGGCAAACCAGTTGTTTTTAAGATTTTAGTCAAAGCTAGGTGAAAATTGTTCATTTCTAGGATTTTGGTTAAACCTAGATGAATGAACAGTAAAGTGGCTCTCCCTTTCAAAGACTCCCTCCCATCAAAAGAAATATCTATCACTTTCGGTAACCCAGGGCTCCATTGCGTGTGCTCGAGGTAGAAGTTTTTTTTTTTTTTTTTTTATTTTTATAATAAAGATGTGAATGGGACAACATTCTTATCACCGTTAGCGAATGCTTTGGAAAAGATTGTGAGATAGAAGGCAGTTTCAGTCTAGCTCCGAAAGCTTATCTTCATTGTCTTCAGTAAGAAGAAGAAGGAAGTGACTACTCTTTTTCTTTGATTCCAATTTTGTTGTATTTGGCAACATGTTGGGATGAATAGGTCACGTCTACGGTTTCGGTTAAACCTAGGGGAGAAGGAATCATCTCTAAGGATAGAATCAAATATGCAAGAACTAGGTCATTTCTTGGGATTTGATCAAACCTAGGGGCAATAGAAACATTTTAAGCATTTTGTACTAAAATAGGGGAAAAGTGGTCATTTAAATAGTTTTGGTTAAACCAATAGATAAAAGAGTATCTTCCATGGCTTTAATGAAACCTAAGGATCAAAAAGTCAATTCTAAAGTTTTGGTCAAACCTAAATATAAAGAGGTCAATTTTGGTTAGGATATTATACAAACATAGAAAAAAGGATGTCATTTTAAAGTTTTAGTCAGATCTAAGGGCGAAGCGGTCATTCTACAGGGTTTTACCAAACATAAGGGGTTACAGAGGTTATTGCTCGAAATTTGTTATAACCACCTACCAAAGGCAAGGTGGTTATTTCTATGGTTTTGGTCAAAACGAGGGGTATAGGGATAATTTCAAGGATTTTGATCAAACCTATGGGCGAAGACATCATTTCTACTATTTTGGGAAAACCTAGGTTGAAAGAAGTAATTCCTATGATGTGATTATCTCTGGTGTTAGTGTTGTGGTTTTTCTCACCCTTCATGCGCATCTTCAAGTGGTCCCCGGACTTTACGCCTGATGCTCAATCCCCCATAGCTCTGGTTTGGATCATACTAGATGGCCTATCTTCTTACTTACTTCACAAGGTTTCTCTATTCTCCGTTGTGAGACTAGTAAGAAACCCTCTCATAATAGATGCTTTAACTAACTTTGGTAGTCGGCCGGGCAAAGCAATGTGTAGATCGTGACGACGAAACCTTAGCTTGCCAAGGTTTAGGTCAATAATGGAGATAAAGGTCAGTTGCAATATATTCAATATTAAGAAATACCGAACTATTGCCAACATTCTCGCATCAAATGAATAGGACATGCTTCTAAATTGGTGGACCCAAAAGGTGAGAAAGTAGTGGTTCTAGTTGGGAAAGACCCTTCAATTATGGTGTAAAACAATGATCTGAACCCCATCCTAATGCACTCAAGAACGCATCCAATAATTCGACTATTACACAGAACAACGAACAATGGATTCTCAAAGTTATGGGTGTTGAAGAGGGAAACAAACACAAAAAGTTACCAGTGCCTCCAGGTCATCAGTTTTAACATTGCAAGAAAAGTTCTCAATTCCAATGCTCTTACAACCGTCTGAATCTCTTCCATCTTCAAACGCCTCATCCAGTGGTGAAACAGGAGTTATTGGCATAGCTTCTTCCATGGGGATGGTTACGTCGTTGGTGGTCTCATCAGAGGATGCTGCAACATCGTCAACTAGGGTTTTCCAACCAATTTCCTTCCATCCTATGGATTTAACATTGCAAACTAATATGCAAGATGTCATTGGGATGCCTTGTATCTCTACAGTCGATGTAAAAGGGATAACCCCATTCTTGCTCATGCAAGGGTAGTAAACTCAATAGCTATACCTCTCCACGATGAGCCATTGGTTGATGTATTTGCTACCAATAGGTTGGGACATCGTTTGGTGGATGATCACAATAATCAGTTTTGACATCCCAAAGTGAAAAAAAAATCTAAGAAGCTGATGTGGTGGACTCGCTTACGGATTCTGATACTATTATATGTGCTCACCAGCCAATGGTTGAGTTAAATGGCATATTCTTTCATTTTCTTAAACGTTTATCTTATGTCGAGGAGGTTGATGAGCCTACCCAACCAAACCAGCACTTTACCCTTCAAAAACGTATCCAAAGAAGGAAGAAATATATTGCAACTCGAACTATGTTGACTAGACAAGCTCTGTGAGCCCTCACTCAATTTCCAATGAATGATATTGTAATTTGAAATATAAGGGGGTTGCGATGAAAACTTCACAATGATATTTGAAAAAATTAATTTGGTTGCGTGCTGTCTCATTCTTTGTTAAAAATTGTCTTCTAAACCTATGGTAAATGTTGTGCGATTGGAAAAATTTCGAGTTGTCTTGGATTCGATTTGTGTATACTAAACTTATCAGGCAAAATTTATTATTTTGGCATTTTGATGGAAAAAGACTAATTCGGTCCCTTATTTTTGGAACATCGGCCAATTTGGTCCTTTATCTATACTATATATAAAAATATGAAGAGTTTAATGTTTTGACCTTTTTTTGTTCCAAAAATACCCCCAATTAGATACTTTACAATCATTTAAAGAAAGGGCATTAATAAAAAAATTAAAGAAATGGAATTAAATTCAGCTTAATTAAATAAATTAGAAAAGTCAATAAGAAATAATGTCTAACCCCATCAAAAATCATTCTAAACAAAAAACTAATATCCTAATAAAATTTCAACAATACAACAACAAACATTATCCCCACAAAAAAAAAATAAAAATAGAGTCTCTAAAAGAAAATTGTGTCCACTGAGCATTGAAATTCCTATATACGTGATAATCATCGTATTAAAGGTATTTGTCAATTTCAACATGGATATATAAAAGTATGAAGAGGTTAATATCTTTGTCATTTTTTTTTCTTTCAAAAATACCCTTTATTTGATACTTTATAATCATTTAAAGAAAGGACATCAATGAAAAGTTAAAGAATTGGAATTAAATTCAACTTAATTAAACAAATCAGAAAGCCAATAAGAATTAAATGTCTACCCCCATAAAAATTATCCTGAACAAAAACTAAATGCTAATAAAACATTAGCAATATTCCAACAAACACTATCCAAAAAAAAAAAAAGAGTATTGAAAGAATATCGTGTCAACTGAGTCTTGAAATTCTTATATATAAGACAATCATCTAAGACATATTTGTCAATTTCAAGATAGAATTGACGGTTATCTTATTTTGAATTGGGAACTTGATCTAATAAAATTGTCAAGAGACAAAAAAATTTAATTATACTTTAAATTCAACTTAATTAAACAAATTTGAAAATTTGATAGGAATTCAATGTCTAATATCCCAAAAAAAATCATCCTAAACAAAAAAACTAAACTCCAAATAAAACTTTGCAATACTCAAAAAAAAATTATCCAAAAGCAAAAAAAAAAAAAAAGACAGTATTGGAAAGAAAAATTGTGTCAACTAAATCTAGAAATTGTTATATATGTAACAATCATCTTAGACATATTTTGTCAATTTCAATAAAAAATTGTTGGTGTATTATTTTGTATTAGGAGTTTGAGCTAATAAAATTATCACGTGGCAAAAGAAAGCTTAATTCTACTTTATAATCATATAAAGAAATGGCATTAATGCAAAATTAAAAAAATTGAAATTAAATTAAAATTAATTAAACAAATTAGAAAAATCACTAAGAATTAAATGTCTAACCCCATCAAGATTCATCCTAAACAAAAAACTAAAATCTTAATATAACTTTAACAATACTTCAACAAACATTATGCAAAAACAAAGAAAATATAAGTATCAAAAAGAAAAATTGTGTCAGCTGAGCCTAATGTATGGGATCACAATTAGCTTAGACGTAATTGTCAATTTCAAAATGGAATGGATGATTATCATCTTTAGGGAGCTTGATCTAATAAAATTGTTAAGAGGCAAAAGAAAATTCAATTCTCTATGAATCAATTAGAGAATATATAGGTCTATAAATCCATAGCATGCTGCTTTTTAATTTTGACTTTTAACTGTTACATATTGACAAATACTTTTATTTCACTTTTTAAAATGAGCATGAAAAATCATCTATATTATACAGTTTTCACTCTACAAAAAGAAAAGTATCTACTTTTTTTCCTTTTGTTTATCTTGATTGTTATCTAACATAACATAAATTGAAAAGACTTGTTTCCGTGAGAGCTTTCCAGGTCCAAAGCATGAAAAACCTTTCTATTTACATAGGTGTATTCGTGGTATGATTAAGAAATAAAATGGCTTCCAACATGTTAGAAATTCAATGCATTACCCACAATAAAAAGTTTTGTATTTTAGTAATAATTAATTATTGTCAACTAAAAGATATATTGAAGATTTGCAAAATGTGTAATCAAATACTAATCGAATATCACATAGCTTTTTAATAAGGGGAAAAAGTAATTCACAAAGGTATGCCAAAATCCAAAATTATTATTGGCCCTGGTTTTCAGTAATCCAAAAGTAAATATTATTTCATATATACTTTCATTTCTTTTTCTTCTTGAAACAATGAATCTTATTCATTTTTAGATATGATCATACTAACCTAAAAATGTAAAATTATAAGTTGTTTATTAAAAATGAGTTCATACCTTTTGTAATTTTTATTTCTTTTTTTTTTTGTTTAAAAATAATTAATCACATATAAGTACATAAAAATGTCTCATATGTCATAATTTAATCTATTGAATGAAAATATATACTCTTGATATGCAAAATGTTGGATTTTGATGATATTACATTCATAATGTCGAAGGATAAAAAAAAAAAGAACCCATGATCAACAAAATACTTTATAATGGGACATACATTCAACGCAATGATTATCCTTCTTAATTAAGAAGTTGTGTAAGTGTAGTTTAGATAATAAGATGCTTTCCAATGAAAACTTGATGTATTGACCAAAAAAGTCAAAATGTGACAAAGAATTTGGTTTCAAGGAGTACAAGAAATTAGAAATTTTTTTAAAAGAACTTTACGAACATGAAGTGTACTACTATTTCTTGAAGATATTTATGTTGTTGAAACCCTATTATTTTTCCAATTAAATTAAGTGAAATTTGAATCTTTTAAAATTTTGATTTCAGGATGGTTTGGATAAAAATCATTTACTATTTAAACCAAATAGTTGCATAAATTATTGTTTGGGAAAGTTAAAATATTTTTGTATCATAACATCATATAAAATTTCACAATATTGTATTAATCGCACGAGTCCTTTGTTTGATGTCAACTATGTAAGTTATCCATTTTGATTAAATTACAAAAAAAAAAAAAATAAGACAAAGAAGAAAATTTTTATGAACACAATTGATTGAACAGCCTCTTAAAGGATTGGAAAGTTTTGACAAATGTATACTAATTTGGAGTATTTGATTCTTTTAAGAGTTTTTCTTTTTGTATCGTATTATAATAATTAAACCTTTACTCATTTGGGACTAAACATCTTAGATTTTTTAGAGCTTATTTATGTTATGGAAGAACCTTTTTTTTTTTATTTAACCTTTGTAGTTTTTCTTTCACCTATTAAAAATATTGAAAGACC
Source organism: Cinchona pubescens (assembly GCA_025175665.1). Classification (NCBI taxonomy): domain Eukaryota; kingdom Viridiplantae; phylum Streptophyta; class Magnoliopsida; order Gentianales; family Rubiaceae; genus Cinchona; species Cinchona pubescens. The sequence continues at coordinate 1,382,067 of JANKKI010000027.1, read as the reverse complement.
ACGTATTACTAATTTAAATAAACCAAATCCACACTAAAGTATAGTTGATTGTAACTTATTTTAGATACTTCGAGAAAATTTTAAAATTAGATACCTAAACCATAAATGAATTATGGTTTGTTAGGTAATATAATTAAGATGATTTCTTGAAATTTCAATTAAGATACACTTTTATCCTTACAAATGTGGTGTTAAAGGTTTAGCAATAGTAGAAATAATGTCCATGACAGAATAAAAGTGTATCTTACGTAAATATAAAGAAATAAAAGTATCATACATGATCGTTTGAACTTCCTTTTCTTGTCTTCTATTTTAACCCGCATAATAGTTTAGCATGATCTACTAAAAAGATGATTAACCAAATGAAAGTCACGTTTTGCATCCTTAAGAATGTTATATAGCTTTAACTACATGTATGTGTATGATATACTTTTACTATGTTATTACTTTAATTATAATAAATGCAAATTAACCCGCAATTTTGATTTCTAAACAAACAATTGTACAATTTGAACTTGTGGGTATCAATTATGTAGAAATTTTATACTGATCGAAGTTGAAAATAAAAATAACCAATAATAAGATATATAATAAAATAATACTAATAAAGAATGACATATTCAAGAAATCTGTAACTTTAATGCAGTTTAAGATATATGTATATGAAATATTGTAACTTAAGTAATTATGAAGGAGAAACTAAAACAATATACTAAAAAATTTATCAGCTTTTAATTATTGAATTGAGAAAAGATTCCGTAAGAAAATAATAATAAATGAATGACTTTTGTCAATATGTTACAGGAAAGACTTGCTTTCAAAAATCAAAGTTGATTATATTTAAAGGAATAAAAAATCCATATTGATATGCAAATCAAGGGTTCCTAAGATACATAAAATTCAAATTTGTAATCATAAAGACGATAAAAAAATTAAACAATACCAGTGACAACACAATACCAGAAAAAATTTGGTCTACAAATAATTGCTTTATTTGGATAGATTTCATCATCTATTATTCTTCAAATAATATTTTGTAATTATTCCCTAACACATATTCCAGTTACCTATTTATCTCACATATATACCACATTACAAAAAATTGTTAAATAATACCCTTTATAGGTAGCATTATTTTAATTGAACAAAATTTTACTTTTGTAAAGTTACTTTAGTGAAATTGTATTTATATGATCATGTAATTATAAAATTATTTACTAAATTTTGTAATTCTTTATGCTAAGTGTAATATTTAAAAATTCAATGGTACGTGGAATGCACGTGCTATATTCTTAATCTATCAACCAAAGACCAATTTAGTCCCTTCTTATAAATGTTAAATTAATTCAAGACTTTTGACGAAAATTGTGTGCAATAAGAGTCTTTGAAAACACATGTACGGTATGTTAATAGACATGTGATTATCATGTGTCTTAACCTATTAATTTGTCCATGATTTTTGTCATAGGTCCTAGAATGGTTAATTTTTTTTTAAAGATAAGGGAGCAAATTAGTATGTTGTGATAGATAAGGGACTAAATTGATCAATACCCCAAAAATAAAGGACTAAATTCGTTTTTTTCCCTTGTGATTATCAAGTTAATGTGTTTTTCAATGCTGATCAGATTTTACATATTGAGTTGAAACGTAACGTATTGGCAGGTTCAGTTTATGCAACATTCATTCATGCTAAATGCACTATAGTTGAATGAAGAGAATTATGGTCTAATCTGTCCTCCTTAGCGTCTTCTGTGACTAGACTTTGGATTCTTTGTGGTGATTTCAGTGTAACTGCCTCAATTACGGAGTATTTGAGTAGTTCGCCGCAAGACATGGTTGCTATCGAGGAGCTAATGATACAATGAATGATGGTGGGGTTTCTCAACTTCCTTTCTCAGGGAGTAGTAATACTTGGTCCGGCATTCAGCTAGGACGCACATTCTGGAAGAGGCTTTATCAATGTCTAGCTAATCCTCTTTAGTTCATTTTATTTTCGGACTCTCATGTGCATCAATTAAATCGATCTAGCTCTGATTACTTTCCACTCCTTTTGAGTTTTCAGTATCATGCTTCTTCAGTTCCTAAATCATTTCGGTTTCAAAATATGTGGCTTGATCACTCTTCCTTCTTGGAGTTGGTTGCAAATGACTAGAGCTTAAATGTAGTGCATTATGGTATGTATGGTTTTGCATGAAAGCTCAAGAGACTAAAAACCACCTTGCGAAATTGGAACAGGCATATCTTTGGAAATATTCTGATGCAGTTAAGGATGCAAAAAGTTTAGTCAGTGAATTAGAGATTTGTTTTGATGAACAGCATTCCAATCAGCTATGGTGGATATGTTTCGGAAGCTCAAAGCTGAAGAGACATTTTGGCGCCAAAAAACAAGGTGTAAGTGGCCCTGTGAAGGAGATTTAAATACAAAACTTTTTCATGCTTTCACAATGAATAAACTTTCCTACTTGATGATTCATCAAATTAAGGACTCAAATGGTCAATGGTTGGAGTTGCCTGATCTTATTGCGGATAAAGCAATTAATTTTTTTCCACTCTTTTTTCTTTAATGAAGGGATTGATGACCCTAGTTTGCAAGAATTGCTCAATTATATCCCAAATGTTCTTTCATGGTATTATCAGGCAGAGCTTAATCGGCTGGTTACAATGTAGAGATTAAAGAGGTGGTTTTTCATAATTACCATGATAGTGCTCCTGGGCAAGATGGTTTCATGGGCTTATTTTATATTCGGTGTTGGGATATTATTTTAGAAGATTTGTTGATAGCAGTTAGAGATATTTTTGTGGGAGTTTCTCTGCCGCACTCTCACATTATATCTAGTGCTCTCTAGATTTTGATTCCTAAAAAGAATAATCCTTCTTCCTTCGTGGATTTTCGCTCAATTTCTTTGTGCAATTTCATTAACAAAATCTTTCACAAAAACATTGGCTAATCGGGTAGCAAAAGTTTTGCCTTGGTTGATTGCATAGGAGCAATCAGGATTTGTTGCAGGGAGAACGGCTTCTGATAGTATTCTAATGGCTCAGGCAATGTTCAATTCGATTGATAAAAAGATTAGGGGGCATAATATGGCCATAAAGCTGGATGTGATTAAAACTTTTGACCGTGGAAGTTCCTGGAAGGGGTGTTGCGGAAATTTGGCTTCTCTTTGTTTGTCAACCTTGTTGTAAACAACTTAAGGGCAAGCTAGTTTTCGGGTTTGTTGAATGGGGAAGTGAGAGGGTTTTTTCAATCCTCTCCAGGTGTCAAACAAGGGGATCCATTCTCCCCTTTGCTATTCATTTTGGCCTCTGAAGCACTGTCAAGAGGCTGATATCAATGCTTATGCGGGAAGGCACAATCTTGCTTTTCTCACTTCCACATAACTGCCCCATGTTATCGCACTTGGCCTTTCTACATGATATCATTATATTTACCAGAGGTGAATAGGTCAGCTCTGCGCAGATTGATGGTTTTGTCTCGACACCATCTAGGTGTGGGACAAGAGATTAATCTATCGAAAAGATCTTATTTAATATCCAAGCATTGTTCTTCGGCTACTTCTTTGGCGATTACTCATCTTACGGGTATCTGGAGAGGGTCTTTTCCCATCACATATTCGGGCAGTCCATTATCAAGAGGATGGAAGAAAATTCATTATTTTTCTAAGATTTTAGACAAAATTAAGCATCGCCTCGAAGGCCTTTGATTCTAATTGAACACGTTCTTTCTTCTATCCCAATACATTTTTTGTCGGTCCTCAACACCCCCAAAGGCGTTGTTAACCCAATTGCAAAGCTTCAAGCTGGCTTCTTAAAAGATGACTCGGAACTTGGTGCTCGACGGCTTTGAAGAAAATGAAGCTACCGTTGTGTTCCTACTAATGAAAATGGACTTAAGTTTCGGAGTAGGGCTGAGATTGTTCGCCTTTTTCTTGCAAATTGTGGTTGAATTTCAATGCCTTATCATCACTTTGGGCAACATTTTTAGGCCGCGCTGTGGCACACATACGCCAATTTGTCCGTCCCGATTTGGAAGCAAATGTTACGGGTGAAGGAGTTGGCAGAATCACATATTCAGCTTTTAGTTCGTTTAGGTGATGTTTCATTTTGGTTTTTAAATTTTCTTGGTGGGGAAATCTTGGCTGATAGGGTGGAACACGTGATTCATCCTTCCATGAAGATCAAGGATTTTTTGCAAATGAGCACGGCTGGTCAATTGGGCTTGTGGAAGATGTTCGTCGGCTGACATTAAATCTGAGATTCTGAATCATAGTTACAAGATTCGCGATATTCTCCATTATGTGGTATGGATACAGATACGTGGTACGGATACCGATTAAATGACAGATATATGTTACATTACTTCGCAAAAAATATAATACTCGAAGGATAAGTTTAGTCGGTACGCTATTTTGATAAGTGGTACGCTTAATTGATTTAGTTGGTATGTTGCCAATATAAATTTTTATTTAAACTTAAATTTAAATAACAAAAACAATCATTATAAAGTTTATGTCAATGTAAAACATTGGAATTAATTATAAAACATTACATTTCCTTGAAAAATACAAAACACAAGAAGAAAACAATAAAAAAATACAAGCATAAAAGTTTAAAAGAAATTCTATTCCTCAATTTTTTTTTTTGTTTTTGTCTCCTATTGCTTCTTTTTGTTGTCTTCCAATACTTTTGGTATAATTTGATTTAGTATAATTTTCATATACCTTAAATTATATTGTACATGATAACATGACAATAATTGATCTCCTAAAAAGAAGACAACAATAAATATTAGTAAGTTAATTATAATTAGTACTAATATACATGAGAGATATATACATATATTATTGTTTATATCTTATATGTGTACAAATTATGGAAACTTGATAAAATATTCTGCTTTTTATTTAGTCAAAGTTTCGGTAAATTCAATTAGAAGATAGTACGCTAGTGTCGCGCCCCATTTTTTGGTAGAAAAAATGAAATGATAAGTATAAACAATAAATAGGTATAATAATACGAAAATAAGGTCTAAAATAGGACTGTTAAAAGCGACGTTAGAAGACCCAAAAATAATTTAGAATAGGGTTTTATGAACAATAATAAATAAACAAATAATGGAGTCACCATCTAGTGTGTGAAGCGCATCGGGACACTAAACTAAACCTAAGAGAAAAGTAAAATTCCTAAAGGTTGAGGCAAAAGATTTTAAAACACAAAAAGAAAAAAAAAATGAAGTATTATAGATAAATAAAAATAAGTACAAATAAGTTGAAAACCCTAAACTAGATGACTCCTAATCTACGAAAACAAAAGAAAAAGGTTCGGGAGTCCTATTGAGGAAAGGGAAGGCTAGAGTACTCTAAAGGCACATATCTAGCAACCTTTCACCACCAATTTGCGAGATTTAATTTATATTTCCTTAAAATTAACCCTATCTTATATTAAGTTTGGATAAAATGAAGTGAAAATGAATCAAAGGTAAACATGCACGGAGAAACACGGGAGAAGAGAACTATGCTAGCATTGAACTAACACAGGAGGAGAAATTTTCAATAATAGCGTGTGAAGAAAATATTTACAAAAGTATACATACTAGAATAGAATAAGATACATATAAGCACATAAAACATATAAGAACATAAAACATAATATTCTAACATGGGAATCCTAACAAACGCTGTTATGTTAACACATAGCATGAACCCTATTTATTACAATAGGCATAAGCCTCTTTTAGCAAAATTTACCACATTTCTGGGGTCAAACACCTATACATACCTACATAAAATATTACCCTATGTAAATACTCTAAAAAAGTGGTAAATGAATAATTAAATAAAGCAAAATAAAATAATTATCACATAAAAACATATATTGCACAGCATAAGAGAGTTTAGAAACGTACCTCTTGGAGCATAAAAGTGCTTGTAGTTCTAATCCTAACTAAAGATGAACAAATGGATTAAAAAAATCCCTCCCTTCTATCCCAACACTAACAATGTTCAGAAGACTATAATCATGACTCAAACAAGAACAAAGATAATAAAAGCAATATAAACAACTAAAAAATTAGGTCACAATATCAAAAAGGGAGCTAAATGATTGAAAGGAAAAGGATTTAATTGAAACAAAATCTAAACACCAGAGACCAATTTGCAAACTTTCTAAACAATTAAAAAGGCAAGAATGCAAGAAACGATAAAATTATAATGTTGCGATGACAATTAATAAGAAAAGAAACTCAATTAGAATTAATCTAAACCTCTACAGACTTAATTGTAAAGCCTACAAAGTTTTGAAGGTTAAAGTATAATTCCAAAGAAATTTAATGGTCAACAATGTAATTTGAAAAAGTTTAGGGACCTAACTATAATTCTAGAAAATTTTATTGCAGGTAAAAAATGTAATTTCAAAAAGTTTAAGGGACAAAAAGCAATTACTAAAAGTTTAGGGACTAAAATATAATTTTAGCAAAGTTTAGGGACCAAATGTAAGCTTAGGGACTAAAATGCAATTTTATCAAAGTTTAGGGACTAAAATGCAATTTTACCAAAGTTGAGGGTCCAAAATGCAATTTCTAAAAGTTCAGGGACTAAAATGTAATTTTAACAAAGTTTAGGGACTAAAATGATTTTAGCAAAGTTTGGGATAGTAAAATTTAACCTCTTATAAAGTTCAACGACTAAAATGTAATTTCAGCAAAGATCAAGGACTAAAAATACAATTTTAGTAAAGCTTAGGGACTAAAATGGAATTTTGGCAAAGCTTAGGGACCAAAATGTAATTTTAATAAAGTTCAGAGACCAAAATGCAATTTTAGAAAGTTTCAGTATTCACGGGCTTGAAATAATTATAAAACTTAACCAAAAACAAAATATGACTCAACCCATTTTTATTGAACCGACTAGCTCAAACAAAATTAAACCCAATATATAAAAACTATCAAATGTCCAAGAGACAAACCTAGTCATAAGCTCAAAATCCATTTAATTAAATATCATACTGGCCTATCCAAAGTGAATTGACCCAACACAAATTGAGTCTATTGCAACAAAAACCATATGGCCCATCATGTGAAAATACAACCCAACCAAATCACTAAGTAAAGAAGACCCAAAACCCAATTCAATCCACACCTTTAAGGACTAATTTGGATATTTTTGAATTTGCTGGGGTCAAATTTAAAACTAGGGAAAATTTGGGGCCAAAAGTGTAATTCTAAAAAATTTTGTCTTCTTCAACTATCAAGACAGCTACATTTTTTCTTTTGTTAAATTTTTGTATCTACTACAAATCTTGTCCTAATCATACGAAATTCGAACACCTTACTCAATTTTCTACATCTATTACAATTTTGGGGTCAAAATAGTTCAAAAGTGACCCGAAAATGGCCAAAAGAGGCTTGGACATCAGCCGGGTTTTTCACAATTTCACAAACCAAAATTCAACCAAACAACATAAATCAAATAAAAAAATATTCCACACAACACATAAATCATAAATAAACTTTAAATTTATCAAAAACAATAATAAACATATATTAATCAACACCAATAACAAAATTTATAAAACAAATAAATAACTAAATAAAATAGTACTACTTGAAAATTGACAAAAATAGTGAGAAAATACACTTGCCTTGTGCGAAATTAAATTCAAGGTGGTGGCAAATTTTCAATCAAAGCTTGAATCCACCGTTCTTGACTTTTTCTTTTTTTTTTTTAAGAAGAGAATTTTGAGAAACAGGAGGAAGTTCCTGATAAAAAAATGTCGTTGTCTCTATTTTTTGTTGAGAGTGAGAATTAAAAAGAAAGGGGATTGTGTAAAGTGATAGGAATAGGGAGAGAGATGTATGGGAAGAGAAGAGAAAAAATGAGTTGATGGGATAGATGTTGATAAGGGTTATCTTGGTAGATGATGAGTTGTGAAGAGAATAAAAAAGGAAAAGAGGTGTGAAGTTATGTCTAATGGTATGGGTTTTAGGAGAAAGGGTTGGATTCGGTGTAGTTGGTCTATGTAAACCATGATGTGATTGATACTCAAAACTCGAAAGACAATCTCTCCCTTGAATTCAAAAAAATGATTTAAAATAATTATTTTTTATCCAAAAATGCAAATTTATATGAAATTGGGACTTTGTATCAAAAAGTCCAAATAATTTAAAAAATTTTGTCCCAATTTGGCATTTAACGATAAAAGTACGTTAAAATTTGGTGTCTATAGCCAGATTTAGCTATCCGATACGTGTACCACCGCATTCAAAATCACAAAAGTCCCACAAATTAGAACGCGTGAATTGGTACGCATTTTACGAGGTTACCTAGTCAATCTAGTAACTATATTCTGAATTATCTAATGTTTCTTTCATTGGATAATGATGTGAATGTTTGGAATATAACTTCATTTGAAAATTTCAGCACTTTATTCGGCATATCAATGTATCAGGACGAAATGACGTAGTATGCATTCTAGGGCATTTATCTGGAGCTCCTATATCCCCATTAAGATTTCTATCCTCTTGTGAAAAACTCTCAATGGTTGGCTACCTTTTGCAGATGTGCTAATGGATTTTGCGTTTCATTTTGAAGCGTTGTCTCTGTAATTCTTTAGCGGAGCTTGATCATTTTTGGCAAAATGCCCTTTCACTAGTCTGGTATGGATGAACTTCGAAAGCTTTATAGGCATTCCTCAAACATGAGTTTACTCAATCCAACAAAAATTGAACGTATAGTGGTTTCATTCTTCCTCTTCATCGAAGGGTCAATTGGGTAAACATTGTTCCAATTTTTATTTGCTTGCATTTTTTGTTAGCTTGATCTTCTTTTCTTCTAGTGACAGTAATATATCAATTAAAAAGATTATAGCCAATGTTAAGAATGATTTGTTCCTGGTGAGTTCGTTTAAACCTTTTGTTGCTATCCCTCGGTTGTTAAGTCCTTGTTCTAGCAGGCTACAGATCAACCAAGTTTCTCCTCTATTTTTGCCTCCAGTTTAGGCTGTTTGGTTAAATCCCCGTGTAGGTAGCGTTAAAATGAATGTTGATGGATTGTCGATTGGCAATCCTGAATCGACATGAGAATGTGGAATTGTGGGTTCTAATAATGGAAATTTATTGGCGCATTTTGCTTGCTCGTACAATGAAAAACTAATTTGGAAGCTGAAGTAATTGCCTTAACTATCTTATGGTTCGTGGTCTCAGTTTAGTCCCTCGGCAAATTGATGGCTTGGTTTGCAAGCCAAAAACACTCATGTTGCAGGGTAGATTCACTCTTACTCATATTTTTTGAGGAGCTAATACAACAGTAGACTTCTTAGCAATGATGGGTAGTAGTTCGACTAATCTTCATTATTATTTTTGATTCATCTTTTATACCTTGTGGTTTTTAGGGGTTCTAGATTTTTTTTACATTTTTCTTCGATCTTGTTACCAACTTGATTTCTGTTGTTTTGCTTTAGTTTTTCACTCAATGTTTCATAAATGGATTTTGCCTAGTTTGCCTTCTTATACACAAACTTTTTTTAATGAAATTTGGGAATAGCGCCCCCTACCAAGGTAGCGTTTGTTATCTAATAATAAAAATGTAATTGCTATAATTTTTTCATATAAAGGGGCAAAGATGTCTCTTCCTGGGATTTGTTCAAACTTGGTGGAAAGAAATCACTTCAAGGCTTTTAGATAACCCTTGGTGCATAGAGCTCTTTTGTAGGCTTTTGGTCAAACCTATGGGTATAGAAGTCATTTCAAGGGTTTTGATTGGATTTTGAGGCGAAGTGGTCATTTCTAATATTTTGGTCAAACTGAGATAAAATGAGGAAATTTCAAGGGTTTTGGCTAAGCCAAGGGACAAACTAGTCTTTTCTAAAAATTTTTGTCAAACCGATGTGTAAATAGGTCATTCTTACATTTTTTGTCAAACTTAGGTGGAAAAGGGGTATTTCTATGTCTTTGGTAATTTCTTGGTTTGACGGTGCAGAGGTCACTTCTACGATGTTGGTCAAACCTAGGGGCAAAAGAATCATCTCTAATGTTTTGGTCAAATCTTGGAAAATGGGTAATTTCTTGGGATTTGGTCAAATTTAGGAGTAAGACAGTCATTTTAAGTGTTTTGCGTAGACTAGAGCAAAGAAGTCATTTTTGGGGTTTCTGTCAAACCAATCAGTAAAAGAGTCACTTCTATAGGTTGGTCAAACTCTAGGGTAAAAAGGACACTTCAAAGGTTTTTGTTAAACCTAGGGGTAAAAAGACTAACTCTAGTTAAGATTTTATACAATCATAAGGAAAAAGATGTCATTATTAAGGTTTTAGTCAAATATAAGGGCAAAATGGTCCTTTTGTAGGTTTTTATCACACATATTGGTAAATATGTCATTGCTAGAATTTTCTTAAAACCAAAGAGAAGAATATTTCTATATTTCTAGTCAAACGAATGGGTAAAATAGTAATTTCAAGGATTTTGGTCAAATATGAGGGATAGGAAAGGTGTCTTTTCAAAGGTTTTGGTCAAACCTAGGTTTAATGAATTGATTGCAATGATTTTGTCCATATCTAGGGGTAAAGATGACTTTTCCTGTGTTTTTGCCAAACATATGGCCAAAGTGTCACTTCCAAAGTTTTAGACAACCCTAGGTGCAAATAGCTCATTTTTATTCTTTTGCGCAAACCTAGGTGTAAAGAGGTCATCTTTAGGATTTTGATTGAACTTAAGTGCGATGTGTTGGCTTCGAAGGTTTTAGTCAAACCTAGGTAAAAAATGGTTATTTCTAGGCAAACATAGGTGCAGAGAGATAATTTCTAAGGTTTTGTAAAACTGAGGGATAATAAGGTAATTTCAAGGGTTCTGGTCAAATCTAATGGTGACCATTTCATTTTTAAGGTTTTGGTCAAACTTGGTGAAATATGCCATTGCTAGGATTTTGGTTATCCCTACATGCCATGCTTTTGGTTAAATCAATGTTTAAAGAGGCTATTTTAAGGGTTTTTGTCAAACCAAAGGACAAACTGGTCATTTCAAAATATTGGCCAAGCCCAGATTAAAATTTTTTTTTTCGATGTTTTTGGTAAAATCTTGGAGTAAAAAGTTCACTTCTACAGTTTCAATCAAAACTTGGTTGCAAAGGAATCATCTCTAAAGTTTTGATCAAATCATTGGCAAAGAGGTAATTTCTTGGGATTTGGTCAAATCTAGGAGCAAAAGAGTCATTTTTATTGTTTTGGATAGATTTAGGAGCAATGAAGTCATTTTAAGGGTTTCTGTCAAGCCAATCAATAAATGAGTCACTTCTATAGCTTTAATCAAACTTAACAGTAAAAATACAACTTCAAAGGTGTTGGTTAAACCTAGGGCTAAAAAGGTCTATTCTAGCCAAGATATTATTCAAACATAGGGAAAAAGATGTCATTGTTAAGGTGTTGGTCAAATCCAAGTGTGAAAAGGTCATTTTACAAGTTTTTTTGATGCATATGTGCAAATATATCATTGCTAGAATTTTGGTCAAAACCAAAGAGCAAAGAGTATTTTATAGTTCTGGTCAAACCAATGGGTAAAGTTATAATTTCAAGGATTTTGGTCAAACGTAGGGGAAGAGGAATCATTTCAAAGGTTTTGGGCAAACCTAGGTTCAAAGAATAATGGCTATGATTTTGTTCATATTTAGAGGTAAATTGTTTTTTTGTGTGTTTTGGCCAAACAAATAAGCAAAGAGTCACTTCCAGAGTCCTTGTCAACCCTAGGTGCAAAAAGCTCATTTCAATGCTTTTGCTCAAACCTAGGGGTAAAGTAGTCATCTCGAGGGTTTAGATCGACCATAGGGGCGATATGTTCATTTCGAAAGTTTTAGTAGAACCTAGGTAAAAAGTGGTTATTGCTTAGATCGACCATAGGGACGATGTGTTCATTTCGAAAGTTTTAGTAGAACCTAGGTAAAAGTGGTAATTGCTAGACAAACATAGGTGCAAAGAGGTAATTTCTAAGGTTTTGTAAAATCAAGGGATAATGTGACAGTCATTACAAGGATTTTGGTCAAACATAAGGTGAATATGTGATTTTTATGATTTTGGTCAAATCTAGGTGAAATATGTCATTGCTAGGATTTTTGTTATGACTACATGTAAAGAGGTCATGTCTGTGCTTTTGTTCAAATCAACATTTAAAGAGGTGATTTTGTGGATTTTTTACAAACCTAGGGACTAACCGCTCATTTCAAAAATTTTAGTCAAACCTAGGTAAAAAAAGGTCATTTCCATGTCTTGGGTAAAACCTAGGGTAAAGAAGTCACTTCTACATATTTGGTCAAACCTATGGGCAAAGGAATTATCTCTGAAGTTTTGATCAAATCGAGGAGTGAGAGGTAATTTCTTAGGATTTGGTCAAACATAGGACCAAAAGATACATTTTACATGTTTGGGATAGATCTAGGGGAAAAAGGTATTTTTAGGGTTTTGGAGAAAGCAATCTATAAAACAGTGACTTCTATATCTTTGGTCAAACCTATGGGTAAAAAAGTTTGATTTACATCTAAGGTTTCAATCTAACCTAGGGATAATGAGGTCAATTCTAGCTTGGATATTTTACAAACGTGGAGAAAAAGATGTCATTATTTTGGTCAAATCTAAGGCAAAAAGTTCATTTTACTGGTTTTTATTAAACATAAGGGTTTAGAGGCTTTTCGTGGGTTTTGATTGGACTTTTGGGCAAAATGGTAAAAAGAAGTTATTGCTCGGACTTTTTTTTTCAAACTTAGGTACAAAGTGGTCATTTCCATGGTTTTATAATACCAAGAAATAATGAGGTCATTTTGAGGGTTTTGGTCAAACCTAGGGCTATTTTCCAACATTAGGGTAAAGAGGTTGTTGCTAGAATTTTGTTAAAACCAATGAGCAAATAGGTTATTTCTACGATTTTGGTCAAACCAAGGGTTAATTAGGTAATTTTAAGGATTTTGGTTTGACCTAAGGGCAAAGACGTTATTTCAAATGTTTTTAGCAAACTTTGGTTGAAAGAAGTAGTTGTTATGGCACTTTGTTCTTATCTAAGGGTAAACATGTCTTCTCGTGGGTTTTGGCCAAACTTGGGGAAAAGAAGTTTTTTCAAGGGTTTTAGTCAACCCTTGGTGGAAAGAACTCGTTTGTATCCTTTTGGTCAAACCTATGGATATGGATGTCACATCGAGAGTTTAGATCGGACTTTTGGGCAAAGTGGTCGTTTATAAGGTTACGGACTAACCAAGGAAAAAATATGTCGTTTTGAAGATTCTAGTCAAATCTAGGGATGAAGAGGTTTGGCGAAGAGGCCATTTTATTGGTTTTTGTCAATCATATGTGTAAAGATATCGTTGACAGGATTTTGTTTAAACCATGAAACAGAGATATTATTTCTATGCTTTTGGTCAAACTAGGGGTTAAGAAGTCAATTTGATGATTTTAGTCATACCCAAGGGCGAAGATGTCATTCAAACTTGTTTTGTCAAACCTAGGTTGAAAGAAGTAAATGCAATGATTTTGCTCATACCTGGCGGTAAATATGATGTCTTTTTGAGAATTTTTGCAAAACAAAGGGGCAAAACTGTCATTTCAAGTGTTTTAGTCAACCTGTGATGCAAAATCTCATTTCTATGCTTTTGCTTAAACCTAGGGGTAATGTGGTAATTCAAGGGTTTTGACCATCTTTGGGGCAAAGTGGTTATTGATAAATTTTAGTCAAACGTATGTAACAAAAGGTAATCGTTAGGATTTTGGTCAAACATAGGTGCAAAAAAGGCATTCTATGCTTTTGCAAAACCTAGGGATAATGAGGCCATTTCCAGGGTTTTTGACAAACCTAGAGGCGAAGATCTAACTTTAAAGGTTTTGGTCAAACCAAGGTGAAAAATTATCAGTCCTAGGATTTTGGTTATCTGTATATGCAAAGAGGTCATGCAGATGCTTCTAGACAAAGGAAAGTTTAAAGTGGTCATTTCGAGGGTTTTTGTCAAACGTAGGTGAAACTAGGTCATTTGTAGGACTTTGGTCAAGCCTAGGTGAAAAAAAGTCGCTTCTGAGCATGTCTTTGGTAAAATCTAGGGGCAAAGAGGCAACTTTCACAATTTTAGTCAAATTTAGGGGCAAAGGAATCATATATAAGCTTTTGATCAAATCTCGAGGAAAAGAGGTCAAACCTAGGGGTAAAAGTGTTATTTTAAGTGTTCTGGATAGTTATGGGACAAAGAGCTTATTTCAAGGGTTTTGCTCGAACTAATCAGTAATGAGTAACTTCTATGGCTTTGATCAAACTTAAGTTAAGAAAGTCATTTATGAGATTTTGGTCAAACCTTGAGGTATGTAGGTCAATTCTAGCTAGGAAATTAAATAAACATAGGGAAATAGATGTCGCTTTTAAGGTTTTGGTCAAATTTCAGGGCAAAGATGCCATTTGAAAGATTTTGGTCAAACCTAGGGGTACATTGATTCTCGCTAGGATGTTATACAAATATAAGGAAAAGATATCATTTTAAAGGTTTTGGTTAAATCTAGGAGCAAAAAGGTCATTTTTAAGGTTTTGGTTTGATAAAAAGGTAGGTGAAAAAATAGTATTGCTAGGATTTTGGCCATTCCCACATGCAAAGAGGTCATTTTTCTATTTTTGTACAAAATAAGGTTTAAAGAGGTGATTTCGAGGGTTTTGGTCAAACCAAGGGTTAAACTAGTTATTTTTAAGATTTTGGTGAAACCTTGGTGAAAAAAGGTAATTTCCATGTATTTGGAAAAATCTTGGGGGTGAAGAAATCACTTCTACGGTTTCAATCGAACCTCCCAGGGACAAAGGAATCATCTCTAAGGTTTTTATCAAATTTAGGGGCAAATAGGTCATTTCTAGGGGCAAAAATAGTTATTTTAACTATTTTGGACAGATCTAAGTGAAAAGTGGTCCTTTCTGGGGATCTTGTCAAATAAATGGTTAAAAGAATCAGTTGAATGGCTTTGGATAAACCTAAGGGTAAAAAGTCACTTCATAGTTTTTGGTCAAAACTAGGGGTAAAGTTGTCAATTCTCACTTTCATATTATACAAACAACCAGGAAAAAGATGTCATTTTAAATGTTTTGGTTAAATCGAGGGGCAAAGAGGTCATTTTATGAGTTTTTGTCAAACAAAAGGGTAAAATGTCTTTGCTATGATTTTTTAAGGCCAAGAAGCAAAATGTTACTTCTATGGTTTTGGTCAAACCAAGAGGTAAAGTGGTATGAGAATTTCTGCCATGCTTAAGAGCAATGACGTTATTTGAAAGGTTTTTGTCAAAACCTAGGTTGATACAAGTAATTTCCATGATTTTGTTCATATGTAGGGGTAAAGAGAAGTAATTGCTATGATTTTATTCACATCTAGGGGTAAAGATGTCTTTTTGTTTGTTTTTCCAAACATAGGGGTAAAGAAGTAACTTCAAGTATTTTAGTCGACCCTTGGAGCAAAGAGCTCATTTTTATTCTTCTGGTCAAAACTATGGGTGAAGAGGCCATTGTGAGGGTTTTGATAATCTTAAAATGGTCATTATTAAGGTTTTGGACAAAGCTAGGTAAAAGCAGGTTATTTCTAGGATTGTGGTCAAACATAGTTGGAAAGAGGTCATTAATGTGGATCTGTAAAACCAACAAACAATGTGGTCATTTTGACATTTTTGGTCAAACCTGGGGGTGAAGAGATCATTTTAGTAGTTTCGGTTAAACCTAGGAGAAAAAATGTCATTGCAAGGATATTGGTTCCGTAGATGCAAAGAGGTTATGTCCGTACTTTTGGTCCAAGCAACGTTTATAGAGGTAATTTTGAGGACTTTTGTCAAACCAAGGGGTAAAATGGTTATTTCTAAATTTTGTGCAAACCAAGGTGAAAATAGGTCATTTCTAGGATTTTGGTCAAACCTAGATGAAATAAGGTCATTTTCATGTCTTTGATAAAATCTAGGGGCAAAGAGATTAGTTTTACGGTTTCAGGTAAACCTAGGGATAAAGGAATCATATCTAAGGTTTTGACCAAATCTAGGGGTAAAGATATCATTTCTTGGGATTTGATGAAACCTAGGGACAAAAGAGCAATCATTTTAAATATTTTTAACAGATATTGGGGCAAAGAGGTCATTTCTAATTTTGGTCAAACTCTTATACAGATCTAGATGTGTATTTTGGACAGGTCTAGAGGCAAAGATGTAATTTTTGGGGTTTTTGTAGAACCAATCGGTTGAAAAGATTTAGTTCTACGACTAAGGTTTTACCTTAGGGTGAAAAGTCACTTCCAAGGTTTTGGTCAAATCAAGGGGTAAACACCAATTCTAGCTAGGATATTTTAGAAACATAGGGAAAAAGATGACATTTTGAAGGTTTTGGTAAAATCTAAAGGCGAAAAGGTCATTTTACAGGTTTTTGTCAAACGTAATACGAAATAGATCATTGATAGAATTTTGTTAAAACCCAAGAGCAAGTAGGTTATTTCTTTTTTACATGGTCAAACCAAGGTTTAATGTGGTAATTTCAAATATGATTAGCCAAACCCAGGGAAGAAAATATCATTCGAAAGGTGTTGGGAAAACCTAGGTTCAGTATGAAGTAATTGCAATGATTTTGTTCATATCTAGTTGTAAAGATGTCTCTTCATGGGTCACCTCAAGGGTTTTGGTCAACCCTTGGTATAAAGAGCATATTTGTATGGTTTGGTCAAACATAGTGTTTTAGTGGTCATTTTGACGGTTTTGATTAGACTTTATGGCAAAGTGGTCATTTCTAAGGTTCTAGTAAAATCGAGGTAAAAAGAGGTTATTGCTCAAATTTTGTTCATACTTAGGGGCAAAGAGGTCATTTTTGTGGTTCTGTACTACCAAGGAATAATGAGGTAATTTTGAGGGTTAAGGTCAAACCTTGGGGCAAAGAGGTCATTTTAAAGGTTTTGGTCAAATCTAGGTGAAAAAATGTAGTTGCTAGGATTTCGATTATCCCTACATGCAAAGAGGTCCTGCCCAATATTTTAGTTAATGCAATGTTTAAAGGTAGAATTTTGAGGATTCTGGTTAAACAAAGGGGGAACTGGTCATTTTTTAAATTTTAGTCAAACCTCAAGGTGAAAAATTGTCATATCTAGGATTTTGGTCAAACCTAAGTGAATAAAGGTAATTTCCATGCCTTTGGTAAAATCTAGAGGCGAAAAGGTCACTTAGGGCGAAGAGGACACTCGTACGGTTTCGATCTACCTAGTAGCAATGTTATCATCTCTAAAGTTTTGATCAAATATAAGGGAAAGATGTCATTTTGTTGGGATTGGTCAAATATAGGGGTAAAAAATCATTCTATGTGTTTTGGATAAACCTAGGGGCAAAGAGGTCATTTCTACGATTTTGGTCAAACCACTCGTTAAAAGAGTTACTTCTATGTCTTTGGTCAAAGCTAAGCGCTGAAAAGGTCACTTCTAAGGTTTTGGTTAAACTAGGGGTAAAGAGGTTAGTGCTTGCTAGGTTATTATACAAACATAAGGAAAAAGATGTCATTTTTATGATTTTGGTCAAGTTTTAAAAGGAAAAGGTCATTTTACAACTTTTATCAAACATTAGGGTAAAGAGACCTCATTGCTAGAATATTGATAAAAGTAAAGAACTAAGAGGTTATATCTATGGTTTGGTCAAACAAAAGGGTAGTTATGCAATTTCAAAGATTTTGGTTAAACCAAAGTGTGAAGACATCATTTCAAAGGTTTTGGGAAACCTAGGTTGAAAGAAGTAATTAATATGATTTTGTTCTTATTTAAGGATAAAGATGTCTCTTCATGGGTTTTGGCCAAACTTGAGGGAAAGAAGTCACAGTAAGAGTTTTAGTCAACCCTTGGTACACAGGGCTCTCTTGCATGATTTTTGTCGAACCTAGAGATAAAGATGTTATTTGGAAGTATTGATCGGACTTTGGGGTGAAGTGGTCATTTCTAAGCTTCCGATCAAACCAAGGTAGAAAAGGTTTTTGCTAGAATTTAGGTGAAACAAAGGTGCAATGAGTTCATTTCTATGTTTTGTTACAGCAAGGGATAATAAGGTTATCTTGAGGGTTTTGTTCAAACCAAGGGGTGAAGAGAGACTATTTTCAAGGTTTTGGTCAAACTGGGTGAAAAAATGACATTACTAGGATTCGGTCAACGTTACATGCACAGAGGTCATTTGTATGTTTTTGGTCAAAGAAAGGTTTAAAGAGGTGATTACAATTATTTTGGTCAAACCAAGGGGTGGTCCCATAATTGCCAAGATTGTAGTCAAACCTAGGTGAAAATTGGTCATTGCCAAATTTTTGATCAAACATAGGTTAAGGAAGAAGAGGTCACTTCTATGGTTTCTGTCAAACCTACTAGCAAAGAAATCATCTCTAAGGTTTTGATCAAATCTAAAGGAAAAGAGGTCATTTCTTGGGATTTGGTTAAACCTACATGCAAATGAAAAGGGTATCATTTCTTGTG
Organism: Cinchona pubescens; assembly: GCA_025175665.1. Lineage (NCBI taxonomy): Eukaryota > Viridiplantae > Streptophyta > Magnoliopsida > Gentianales > Rubiaceae > Cinchona > Cinchona pubescens. The sequence continues at coordinate 1,363,614 of JANKKI010000027.1, read as the reverse complement.
TTTTGTCAAACCAAGGGTTAAAAGAGTCATTTCAATGGCTATGACTAAACCTTAGTGCAGAAAAGTCAATTCAAAGGTTTTGGTCAAACCCAGAGGTAAAGAGGTCAATTCTCACAGGGATACTATACAAACACATAGAGAAAAAGATGTCATGTTAAAGCTTTTGGGCAAATCTAAGATTCAAGAGGTCATTTTCAAGGTTTTACCCAAACCTAAGTATAAAACAAATAACATTTCTTGGATTTTGGTCATCCTAGATGGAAAGAGGACATTTTATTGCTTAGAGTTAACGCAAGATTTAAACAGGTGGTTTTCAAAATGCAAGGATCAAACCTAGGGGCGAATTGGTCACTTCTAAGATTTTGGTCAAACTAGGGTAAAAATTGGTCTTTACTAGGATTTTGTTCAAACCTTGGTGATAAAAGTTCATTTCCATGCATTTGGTAAAACCTAAAGGCAAAGAAGTCACTTATATTGTTTCCGTTAAATGTAGGAGCAAAGGAATAATCTCTAAGGTATTCATCAAACCTATGGCTAAAAGAGTCATTTTAAGTGTTTTGCAATCATCTTGACAAAATTGTTCATTTCTAGGGTTTTGGTTTGACCAAATGGATAAAAGAGTCTTTCTATGGCTTTCGTCCAACTTAAGGGTAAAAAAGTCACTTCAAAAGTTTTGGTCAAACTAGAGCTAAAAAGGTGAATTCTTAATAGGATATTATGCAAACAGTGGGAAAAAGAAGTGACTTTAAAGAATTTGGTCAACTCTAGGGTCAAAAGGTCATTTTACAAGTTTTTGTCAAACATAAGGGTAAAGAAGTATTGCTAGGATTTTGTCAAAACTATTGATCAAAGATGTTATTTTACCAAGCTTTGATGAAACCATGGGGTAAAGAGGTCAATTTGTGAATTTTAATCATAAAAAAGGGCAAAGACCAGATTTGGAAGGTTTTTGTCATACCTAGGTTGAAAGAAGTAATTGCAATAATTTTGTTTATAGATAGGGGTAATTTGTCTTTTCAAAATGATTTAAAATCAAAGGGTAAAGAAGTCACTCCTTGTGTTTTAGTCAACCCGTGCTGCAAAGAGCTCATTTCTATTCTTTTGCTCAAACCTAGGGGTAAAGTGGTAATTTTGAGGCTTCTTACCATCTTAGGGGCGAAGTAGTAATTGCTAATGTTTTGGCCAGACATATGTAAAAAATGCAATTTCTAGGATATTGGTCAAACATAGTCGAAAAAGTTCATTCAATGTTTTTGTAAAACCAAGGGATAATAATGTGATTTTTTGGGGGTAAATGATGTCTTTTTGTTTGTAAAACAAGGGATAATGAGTTAATTTTAGAGGCGAAGAGGTCATTTTTTAGGTTTTGGTCTAACATAGGTGGAAAATTGTAATTGCTAGGATTTATGTTATCCCTACATGCAAAGAAGTCATGTCCATGCTTCTGTTCAACATGTTTAAAGAGGTCAATTCTATAGTTTTGGTCAAATCAAGGTGAAAAAGGTCATTTCCATGTCTTTGGAAAAATCTAGGAGTGAAGAGGTAAATTCTACAGTTTTGGTCTAACCTACGGGCAAAGGAATCATCTATAAGGGTTTGATCAAATCTCGAGAACAAGCGGTACTTTCTTGGGATTTGGTCAAGTCTAGGCCCCTTTGATGGGCAAAAGTGTCATTTTAAGTGTTTAACACAGATATAGGGACATAATGGTCATTTCTAGTGTTTTGGTCGAACCAAACAGTTAAGAGTCAAACCTAAGGGTTGGCACTTCTAAGGTTTTGGTAAAACCTTGAGGCACATAGGCTAATTCTATTTAGGATATTATATTTAGGGAAAAAGATGTCATTTTTATCGTTTTTGGTAAATTTAAAGGCAAAGAGGTCATTTCAAGAATTTTGGTCAACGTAAGGTTAAGGAGGTTAATTATCGTTAGGATATTATATAAATATTAGAAAAAGATATCATTTTAAAGGTTTGGTCAAATCTAGGGACGAAGAGGTAATTTTTAAGGTTTTGGTCAAACCAAGGTGAAAAGATAAAATTGCTAGGATTTTGGGCATCCAGACATGCAAAGAGGTCATTTTTATGATTTTTGTTAAAGCAAGGTTTTAAGAGGTGATTTCGAGGGTTTAGGACAAACCAAGGTGCGAACCAATCGTAGTTCTAAGATTTTGGTCAAACCAGAGTGAAAATTTGTTATTGGTAGGGTTTGCTCAAACCTAGGTTAAAAAAGTTTGTTTTCATGTATTTGGTAAAATCCTGGGCAAAGAGGTCACTTTTACAGTTTTGGTAAAAACCTAGGGCCCAAGGAATCATCTCTAAGGTTTTGATCAAATCTTGGGAGAAAGATGACATTTCTTGGGATTTGCCAAAATAGTCATTTTAAGTGATTTAGACATATCTTTAGAAAAATAGGTCATTTCTAGGGTTTTGGTTAAACCAATGCGTTAAAGAGTCATTTCTATAGCTTTAGTCAAACTTAAGGGTAAAAATGTCACTTCAAAGGTGTTTGTCAAGCCTAGGGTTAGAGAAGTCAATTCTCACTAGGAAATTATACAAACATAGGAAAAAGATATCATTTTAAAGATTTTGGTCAAATATAGGGGTGAATAGGTCATTTTACAGGTTTTTGTCAAACATAAGGGCAAAGATATCATTGCAAGACCCCTTGGTTTTGTTAAAACCAAGGAGAAAAGATGTTATTTATATGATTCTGGTCAAACCAAGGGGTGAAGAAACTTTTTGAGGATTTTTGTCATATCTTTGACAAAGACATCATTTGAAAGCTTTCTTCAAATCTAGGTTGAAAAGGCAATTGCAATGATTTTATTCATAGCTAGGGTTAAAGATGTATTTTCAAGGGAAAAAGAAGTCACTTCGTGTGTTTTAGTCAACCCTTGATGCAAAGAGCTCTTTTCATTGCTTTTCCCCAAACCTAGAGGAAAGTGATAATTTTGAGGATTTTAATCATCTTAGGGGCAAAATTGATCAAAACCTCCTTAAAATGACCAATTTGACTCTTTGATAAAACATAGGCAATTGCATAGGATTTTGTCAAACATAGGTGCAAAGAGGTCATTCTATGATTTTTTAAAACCAAGCGATAATGATCTTATTTTGAGGATTTTAGTAAAAACTATAGGCGAAGAGGACATTTTTAAGATTTTGGTCTAACCTAGGTGGAAACAATGTCATTGCTAGTATTTTGGTTATCCCTACACGCAAAGAGGTCATGTCAATACTTTTGGTCTAAGAAATGTTTAAAGAGGTCATTTCGAAGGTTATCATCAAACCAAGGTTAAAATAGGTCATTTCTAGGATTCTGGTCAAGCCAAAGTGAAAAGGGTCAATTCGATGTCTTTGGTAAAATCTAGGGGAAAGAGGTAACTTCTACGGTTACCTCAAACCTTGGGGCAAAGGAATCAAATCTCGGGAAAAGAGGTAATTTCTTGAAATTTGGTAGAACATGGGGGCAAAAGTGTCATTTTAAGTGTTTTGGATAGGTAAAGGGGCAAAGAGGTCATTTCTAGAGTTTTGGTATAAATGATCAGTAAAGAACAACTTTAATGACTTTGGTCAAACCTAAGTGTAAAAAAGTCACTTCTAGGGTTTGACTCAAACCTTATAAATACATCTGCCAATTTGTTCCTGATATTATACCATCTAGATACTCAAAATACCCATTTTTGAGGTTTGCTTTGGCCAAACCTGCAAAGAGGTCAATTGAAGTATTTTAGTCAAACCTATGGGTAAAGAGGTCAATTCTAGCTAGGATATTATACAAATATGGGGGAAAATATATCATTGTAAAGATTTTGGTTAAATTTAGGGGCCAAGAGGTAATTTTCAAGGTTTTGGTCAAACCTAGGAGAAAAATAACATTGCTAGGATTTTGGCTATCCCTACATCATTTCTATACTTTTGGTCATAGCAAGGTTTAAAGATGTATTTTTGGGGGTTTTGCTTAAACCTAGGGACAAACTATTCATTTTTAATATTTTGGTCAAAAACCTAAAATTGGTTATTCCTAGGATTTATAGAATCTGGGTGAAAAAAGTTCATTGCCATGTATTTGGAAAAATCTTGGGGCGAAGTGGTCGGTTAAACCTTGGGGCAAATAATATTTTTTATGGTTTTGAGCAAATCTTCGGGGAAATATGCCATTTCTTGAGATTTTGTATAACTCAGGGGCAAAAGAGTTCATTTTAAGTGTTTTGGATAGATCTCGAGCAATATAGGTCATTTCATGGGTTTCAATCAAACCGAAGGGTAAAAGAGTCATTTTTCCATAGCTTTGGAGAAACTTAAGGGTAAAAAAGTCACTTTAAATGTTTTCTTTTAAGCCTAGGGATAAAGATGTAAATAATCTTCACTTGGATGATTATACAAACATAGGAAAAAGATATAATTATAAAGATTTTGGTCAAATCTAAACTGCAAAAATGGTCTCTTTACCCTTGGTTTTTGTGATACATGAGGAAAAAGCTGTCATTGCTAGAATTTTGTTAAACCAGTGAGGAAAGTTGTTATTTCTATGGTTTTGGTCAAATCAAGGGGTAAAGAGGTCATTTAAAGGATTTTGGACATACTTAAGGCAAAGGCAAAGACGTCATTTGAAAGGTTTTTGTCAAACCTATGTTGAAAGAAGTAATAGCAATCATATTGTTCATAGCTAGGGGTAAAGCTGTCTTTTTTAGATTTTGGCCCAACATAGTGAGGCAAAGAAGTTACTTCAAGTGTTTCAGTCAACCGCATTTGCAAAGAGCTCATTATGCTTTTACTCAAATCTAGGGGTAAAGTTATAATTTTGAGAGTTTTGATCGTCATACAAATGTTTTGATCAAACCTATATAAAAAAGGTAACTGCTAGGATTCTAGTCAAAAATGGGTGCAAAGAAGTCATTATATGGTTCTGTAAAATGATGGGATAATAAGGTTATTTCGAGTGTTTTGGTCAAACCTATAGGCTAAGAGGTCATTTTTATGGTTTTGGTCAAATCTAGGTGGAAAAATGTCATTGCTAGGATTTTAGTTATCCTTGCATAGAAAGAGGTCACTTCCATTTTCTAGTCAACGAAACATTTAAAGTGGTCACTTCTAGGGTTTTGATCAAATCAAGGTGAAAATCAATCATTTCTAGGATTTTGGTCAAATCTAGATGAGAAAAGGTCATTTCCATGTCATCGGTAAAATATGTGGGTAAAGAGGCGACTTCTATGACCTCATGGTTTCGATCGAACCTAGGGGCAAAGGAATCATCTATAAAGTTCTGACCAATCTCGAAAGAAAGAGTTAATTTCTTGCGATTTAGTCAAACCTGGCTGCAAAGAGGTCATTTCAAGGATTTTTTTCAAACGAATCAGTAAAAAGTCAATTCTATCGCTTTCCTTAAACCTAAGGTTAAAAAGGTCAGTTCAAAGATTTTGGCTAAGCCTTGGGTTAAAGACGTCAATTCTAGCTTGGATATAATACAAACAAAAAAAATTGTTTTGTCAAGGGCTTTAGATAACCCCCGATTCAATTATTTCACATTTGGATGCTTTTGATCAAACCTAGGGATATTGAGGTCAATTCATGAGTTTTGATTAGACTTTGGGGCAAAGTGGTGATTTCAAATTTTTGGTCAAACTGAGCTGAAAAGATGTTATTTCTTGGATTTTTTTATAAACATAGGTGCAAAGAAGCCATTATGTGGTTCTGTAATCTAAGGGATAATTAGGTCATTTCATAAAGGTTTTGATCAAATTTAGGGGTGCGAAGAAGTCTTCAAGGTTTTGGCCAACCCTAGGTGAAAAATTGGAATTGCCAGGATTTTGGTCTTATCTACATGCAAAGTAGTCATTTTTGTGATATTGGTCAAAGCAAGGTTTAAAGAGGTGATTTCGAGGGTTTTGGTCAAACCAAAACCCAAACCAGTTTTTTGTAGGATTTGGTCAAACCTAGGTGAAGATTGGTCGTTGCTAGGATTTTGGTAAAACTTAGATGAATGAAGGTCATTTCCTTGTATTTAGTAAAATCTTGAAGCGGAGAGGTTATTTGACCATTTCGATCAAACCTGGGGATGAAGGAATCATCTCTGAGGTTATGATCAAATACGAGGAGAAGAGGTCATTTCATAGGTTTGTTCAAAGAATAAAGGCAATAGAGTTATTTTAAGTGTTTTGGATAGATCTAGGTCAAAAGAGGCCATTTCTAGGGTTTTGATTAAACCAATGTGGACAAAAATCATTTTTATGACCTAGGCTTCGGTTACACCTAAGGGTAAATAAGTCACTTCAAAGGTTTTACTCAAATCTAGGGATAAAGAGGTCAATTCTCGCTAGGATAATATACAAATATAGGGAAAAGATGTCATTTTAAAGGTTTTGGTCAAATCTAGGGTCACAGAGTTCATTTTACAGGTTTTGTCAAACATAAAGATAAAGATATCAGTGCTCAAATTTTGTTAAAACCAAGTAGCAAAAAAGGTTATTTCTATGATTTTGGTCAAACAAGGGGTAAAGAGGTAATTTTGAGGATTTTAACCATGCCTAAGGGTTGACCATGATGTTAAATAGGTTTTTTCAAACGTAAGTTAAAAGAAGTAATTGTCGTGATTTTGTTCATATCTTTAAAGACGTCTCTTCATGAGTTTTGACCAAAAACATAGGGGCAAAGAAGTTACTTCAACTATTTTAGTCTACCTTTTTGGCAAAGAACTCATTTCTATGTTTTTTGGTAAAACCCAGGGGTAAACAGGCCATTTTAACACAGGTTTTGATCGGCATAGGGGTAAAGTGGTCATTTCAAATGTTTTGAGCAAACTAAGGTCAAAGATGTTTTTTCTAGAATTTTTGTCAAACATGGGTGCAAAAGATCATTTTAAGGTTTCACTCAAATTTAGGGGTAAAGATGTCATTTTTAAGGTTTTGGTCAAACCTAGGTGAAAAAATGGCTTGCTAAGATTTTAGTCATCCCTCATGCAAAGAGGTCATTACTATGCTTTTGGTCAAAGCAAGGTTTAAAGAGCTAATTTCAAGGGTTTTGGTCAAACAAAAGGGCGAACCAATTATTTTTAAGGATTTCATCAATACTTGGGTGAAAATTGGTCATTGTTAGGATTTTGATCAAACTTGAGTGTAAATAAGCCATTGCCATGTATTTGGTAAAATCTCAGGGCAAAGAGATCATTTTTACAGTTTCGGTCAAACCTAGGAGCAAAAGAGTTATTTTAAGTGCTTTGGATTGATCTAGGTGAAACAGATCATTATTAAGAATTTTGGTCAAACCAATCGGTAAAAGAGTCATTTTATGTCTTTGGTTAAACCTAAGAGTAAAAATGTCACTTCAAAGGTTTTCGTCAAACATATGGTAAAGAGGTCAGTTCTTGCTATGATATTTTACAAACATAGTTAAAAAGACACATTTAAAAGGTGTTGGTTGAACTAGGGAAAAACCCATCTTTACCTATATTTTAGCCCAAAAATAAGGTAAATGACTCTTTGCTCCTTTTTATTAGAACCAAGTGATAATGACATTATTTCTATTTTTTTTGTTCAAATCAAGGGTAAAGATGTAATTTTTAGGTTTTTAGCTGTACAAAAGACCAATGATGTTATTTGAAAGGTTTTATTCAAACCTAGGTTAAAAGAAGTAATTGCTATGATTTTCTTCATATCTAGGGGTAGAGATGTCCTTTCCTGGGCTTTGACCAAAATATAAGGGCAAAGAAGTTACTTAGAGTTTTTTAGCCTACCTTTAGTGCAAAGAGTTCATTTCTATAAAGTCTTTTGGTCAAACCTAGGGGTAAAAGGCCATTTCAAGGGCTTTTGTTTGTCTTAGGGACAAAGTGGTCATTACAATGGTTTTTGTCAAACCTATGTAAAAAGATTATTGTAAGGATTACAGTCAAACATAGAAAAAACCTCTTTGCAATGGTTTTGTAAAAGCTATGGATAATGAGGTCATTCTAAGGGTTTTGGTCAAACCTAGGGGCAAAGAAGTCATTTTTAGGGTTTTGCTCTAACCTAGGTGAAAAATGCCATTGATTGGAAATTGGTTATACCTAACTGGCAAAGAGGTCATGTCCATGCTTTTGGTCAAATCTAATGTTTAAAGAGGTCTTTCGAGGGTTTTGGTTAAACCATGGGGCGAACCGATCATTTCTAAAATTTTGGTCAAACCACAGTGAAAATAGGTCATTTCCAAGATTTTGGTCTAACCTAAATGAAAAAAGGGCAATTCCATGTCTTTGGTGAAATATAAGGGTAAATTAGTCACTTCTTGTATACTATTTCGTTCAAACTTACGAACAAAGGAACCATCTTAAAGGTTTTGCTCAAATCTAAAGGGAAAAAGGTCTTTCTTGGGATTTGGTCAAACCTAGGGGTAAAAGAGTTATTTTAAGGATTTTAGACTGATGTAGAGGTAAAGAGATCATTTCTAGGGTTTTGGTTAAAGTATTCAATAAAAGAGTTACTTCTATGGCTTTGGTGACACCTAAGGATAAAAAAGTCGCTTCCAAGGTTTTGGTTAAACCTAGGAGTAAAGAGGTCAATTTTAGCTATATTATGCAAACATAGGGAAAATATGTCATTTTAAGGTTTTGGTCAAATGTAAGGGCAAAGCGATCATTTTATAGGTTTTTATCAAACATAAGGGGGTAAAGAGGTCATTGCTTGAATTTTGTTATAACCAAAAAGCAAAGAGGCTATTTTTGTGGTTTTGGTTAAAGCAAGGGGTAACCAAAACCTGTCAAACCTAGGGCGAAGGCGTCATTTTAAATGTTTTGGGCACTCTATGCCTAAGTTGAAAGAAGTAATTGCTATGACCTTTTTCATATAACGGGGTAAAGATGTCTCTTATAGGGTTTTGGGCAAACTTGGGGGAAAGAAATCACTTCAACGGTTTAGTCAAACCTTGGTGCATAGAGCTCTTTGGTTACCTTTTGGTCAAACTTAAGGGTATAGAATGATTTTGAGGGTTTTGATCAGACTTTGGGGCAAGTGGTTACTTCTAATTTTCTAGTATAACAAGGTAAAAGATGTTATTGCTAAGACACATCGAACATGTGTATAAAGAGACAGGGTCCTATGCTTTTTTAAAACCATGAATAATTATATTTAGAGGGTTTTTGTTAAACCTAGGGCGAAGAGGTCATTTTCAAGGTTATGGAAATGAACCTAGGTGAAAAAATTACATTGTTAAAATTTTGATATTTCCCTACATGTGTCTAGAGGTAGTTCTACGCAAAACTTAAAAGAAAGTTTTTTGAGGTTATTTCGAGGGTTTTGGTCAAATTATAAGGGGCGAATCGCTTATTTCTAAGTTATTGGTAAAATCATATGTGTATAAGAGGTCATTTAGGTTTTGACCAAAACGTATGTGAAAAAAGGTCATTTTTATGTATTTGATAAAATCTAGGGGCGAAATTCACCTTTTATACATTTTGCTCAAACCTAGAGACAAAAGAATTATCTCCAAGATTTTGATCAAATACAGGGCAAAGAAGTTATTTCTTGGGATCTAAGGGCAATAGAGTTATTTTTAAGTTTTTTTGTCAGATCTAGGTCAAAAGAGGTTGTTTCTAGGTTTTGGTCAAACCAATGGGTAAAAGAGTTATTTTTATGGTTTCAGTTAAACCTAAGGGTAAAAATGTCACTTCAAAAGTTTTGGTCAATCCTAGAGGTAAAGAGGTCAATTCTTGCTAGGATATTATATAAACATAGGAAAAAAGACTTCATTTTAATGGTTTTAGTTAAATCTAGGGGCAAAGAGATCATTTTATCGGTTTGTAAACTTAAGCCAAAAAACGATGCCATTTCTAGGAAAAACAAACAAGATGCCATTGCTAGGATTTTGTTAAAAACTAGCAAAGAGGCTATTTCTATGGTTTTGGTCAAACCAAGGTGTGAAGAAGATTTTGGTCATACCTAAGAGTAATGACGTTATTTGAAAGCTTTTGTTGAAACCAATGTTAAAAGAAGTAATCGATATAGTTTTTTCCATATCTAGGGCTAAAGATGTCTTTTCGTGGGTTTTGGTACAATACATAGAGGCAAAGAAGTTACTTCAAGTGGTTCTAGTCTACCCTTAGTGCAAAGAGCTAATTTCTATACTTAGTCAAACCTAGGGTTAACGAGGCCACTTTGACGGTTTTGATCGGCTTGGGGGCGAAGTAGAGTTTTGATCAAACCGAGGTAAAAAGAGGTTATGTCTATAATTTTTTTTTCCAAAATAGATGCAAAGAGGTCATGGCTATGGTTTTGGTCAAATTTAGGATTGAAGAGATCATTTTCAAGGTTTAGGTCAAACCTAAGTAAGAAAAAATGTCATTGCTATGATTTTGGTCATCCTTACATGCAAAGAGCTCAGTAATATGCTTTAGGTCAAAGCAAAATTTAAAGAGGTAATTTTGTGGGTTTTGGTCAAATTAAGCGGTGAGTAGATTATTTTTAAGGATTTGGTCAAATCTTGGAAAAAATTAGTCATTTCTAGGATTTTAAGGTCAGACCTAGGTGCAAAAAGTCATTTTCACGTATTTAGTAAAATCTTGGTGCAAATAGATCAATTCTATAGTTTTTGTCAAACCTAAGGGCAAAAGAGTTATTTTAAATGTTTTGGACAGATCTAGGTGAAAAAGGTGATTATTAGGATATGTCATTGCTAGGATTTTGTTAAGACCAAGGAGCAAAGAGGTTATTTATATGGTTTTGGTCATACCAAGGGTAAAGAGGTAATTTTGAGTTTTTTGGCCATACCTAAGGGCAATGACGTTATTTCAAAGTTTTTTTTTTCAAACCTAGGTTGAAAAAGTGAGTGCTATGATTTTCTTCATACCTAGGGATAAAGATGCCTTTTCGTGGGTTTCAACCAAAAACACAGGGGCAAAGAAGTTTTCTCAAGTTTTTTAGTCTACCCTTGGTGCAAGAGCTCATTCCTATGCTTTTGATCAAACCTAGGGGTAAAGTGGCCATTTCGAGGGTTTTGATTGTCTTAGGGGCGAAGTGATTATTACTATGGTTTTGGTCAAACCTTTATAAAAAAAAAGGTTATTGTTACGATTATGGTCAAATATAGGGAAAATAGGTAATTTCTATGGTTTTATAAAATCAAGGGATAATGAAGTCATTTATTAGGTTTTGGTCAAACCTAGATGTGAAGAGTTCATTTTTAAGGTTTTGGTCAAACTTAGGTGAAAAATGACATTGCTAGGAAGGTTATCCCAATAGGCAAAGAGGTCATGTCCATGCTTTTGGTTAAAGCAACGTTTAAAGAGGTCATTTTGAGGTCATAGCAGCGTTCAAAGAGGTCATGGGATAAACTAGTCATTTCTAAAATTTTGGTCAAACCATGGGGTAAATTAGTCATTTCTAAAATTTTGGTCAAACCACGGTGAAAAAAGGTCATTTTTGGGATTTAGTCAAAATAAGTGGAAAAAGGTCATTTCCATGTTTTTGGTAAAATCTAGGGGAGAATAGGTCACTTTTGCTGTTTCGATCAAACCTACAATCAAAGGAATCATTACTCACTTCACTCAGATAGATACCAATTTCAACCAAAACAAGTAATAAAAGAACCTCGCTAAACATTACTTCCTACCTCACGCACGGAAGTTTACGAGCTGGATAGTAGTATGGGACGAGCAGGTATATTCCTACAAGAATCGTTTGATTGGCAATTACTTGAATTTAATAGCTATCGTATAGTTAGGCGGACCCAAAAGAGAAGAAATATTAAATCTAGGTAAAGCCATGAATTAAACGAACAAGTAAATCAAAATTTAGAACTAGTTATCGACTAAGACAACTAAAGAAAACAATTTAACTACTAGTTTCAAGACTAATTAATCTAATCTAATGAAAGCTAGTAAATGAAAGTAATAAAATTACTTCTACTTCAACTAAATTAAGTAAAACTAAACTAAAATTGAAAGGCAATTAGTCTTAAAAGAACTGAAGAAAGAAATAAGAAAGCATAAAACTAAAGTAAATTCCATTTTCTACTAATTGAATATTAGCCCTAGATATGGAAAAAACTATATCGATTACTTCTTTTAACATTGGTTTCAACAAAAGCTTTCTTTGTAGCGTACGTGTGCTTAAGATAATTTAAAAGTAATTCACACCTTGACATATTAATGAGGAAATGAAAATAAATTGTAAATAAAAACATTGAAGTAAATTTAGAGGTCCAATTTAAAGTTGCACACATTAAGCTTGTAGTGCCATTTAACTCCCAAAGGGAACATGCTTGTCTTGCACGCCAGAGTTTACTTCTAGCCCGATTTTATATTATTTATGCAGCCCTTAAGTCATGGACTAAATTGAATTTGATTCAAATATTTAATATCTAGTCGTGCAACTAAACAAAATTTGAGGACAGAAGAGTAAATTCACATCATTTAACAAGTAAGAAAAATAATAAACATTATATCGAGACCAACAAACATAAAAAAATAAAGCACAAATCATCACAAAAGAAATTAATCAAAAAATCTATGTGCAAAATCAGAGCCTATTTACAATTTAATACTCATAAGGGCACAACGGTAATTTTACAATCAAAGGGTAATTAAACATATTATAATTTGATCTGTCTCTTATACAAGCTTGGTGGTTATTGTCATTAAAAATGTAACTTAGAAGAAATTTAAAAGAAAAAAAAAAAGAAGAAAATTAAGTCATAAATAATGTAAAAATAGTAAGATAAGCATTTTGTCTAGAGCAAACAATGGATTCAAAAGCCCATTTAACTCACCTCAACCTCAGGAATGTGGTGGAATTGGTTATGCTTGGCTTGGAGTGCAAAAACTAAAAAATTGTCTTCTGTCTGGAAAATTTTCCAGACTTGGAAAAATTTCTCTTTTTTTCTGCAGATTTTCTTGGCCACCAACTTTCTTCTACCACATTTTTGACGCTCCAAATGAATGATTTTGCTTGATCTTTACAAAGAGAAGTTGTAGTCCCAGGTACTTTCTACAACTTTTCGTCTTTGAGTTTAGTCTAATTCCTTTTTAATCGCTTGAAATCTTGGCTCAAATTTGGCTGTCTGAGAAATTTTTAAACTTAGAAAAAATTCTCTCTTTTTTCTTTTCCGCAGAAATTTCGAGGACCCTCTTTTAGGCTGAATTTTTTGCTCTTTAAAGAGGTAGATTAAGTTTAAAAATGGTTCTTATACAAATCTAGATGTGTATAAGAGACAGCAAGTTCTTGCCATAACAATTTTAAATGCAGAAAAATGTGGCGAAACCTAGGGTTGAGCTGATTGTTTGACGAACTTAAGATACAAAAAAAAAATTGTTATTTTGATGAAAAATCTAAAACTTAATAATATTAAAACTCTATTCTTAGTATTTCAAAATGCATAAAACACATAATAATTAAACACCATAAGACAAATTAAGAGGAAATTAAAGGATAAATTAAGAGAAAATCAAAGAGCAGGTTAAAAAAAATTAAAAGGGAAATTGAAAAGAAAATTGAGAGTCAAATTAAAAGGAAAATATGGGAGAACTTAAGGGACAAAAATAGGTGTCTACCGCTTGCCCCTCTTTGCCAGAGTGTCGAAGAGGATCGAAGAAACTCTAGGCAAAGATTGTATACACCGCATGGCTGGATGATTCCAATCATGCAACAAAATTTGCCACATGTCAACATTAAGCTCATGAGGTCATGAAAGAGGAAATTCACCATCTTGACAAACACACCGGGGAGATTAGGTCTATCTATTCATCCAAAGCGGAAAAGTTTTCATTGGGGGAAAGAAGTGAATAAAAAGACGCCCAGTGAAATGAACCATAAAAGACATAAATGAAACTGGAAACAAGATGTGTAAATCCCGATCTGGAATAAAAGTCCCGGTTTGTTTGAAACGTAGCTGTGAATGACAAAGAAAACTGACTTGACATAACATGCAAACGCCACTGGTAATGAAACTCAACAAGCTTATGAATTAAAAGCCCGACTTTGTATCATCAAGGAAAGGGTATGTAAATACGAATGAAAACCCGACTTTATGTCATTGGGGTAAAGACATGTAAGTTAAAATGAAAACCCGACTTCGTGTCATCGAGCTAACAAGAGTGAAATGAAAACCCGAACAGTGAGTTTGTCGAGGAATGCAAACTTGAAATGAAAAGCCGAAATTCGTTTATCGGTTGATGCAGGAATGCAAACCTGAAATTCGTTTATCAGGTTATGAAAATGGAAATGAGAACCCAAAATTCGTTTATCGGGTAAAAACGCAAACCTGAAATTCGTTTATCAGGTTAATGAAGATGGAAATGAGAACCCAAAATTCGATTATCGGGTGAAGATGCAAACCTGAAATTCGTTTATCAGGTTAATGAAGATGGAAGAGAATGAGAACCCAAAATTCGTTTATCGGGTGAAGATGCAAACCTGAAATTCGTTTATCAGGTTAATGAAGATGGAAATGAGAACCCGAAATCCGTTTATCGGGTGACAATGCAAACCTGAAATTCATTTTATCAGGTTAACTAAGATGGAAATCAGAACCCGAAATTCGTTTATCGGGTGAAGATGCAAACTTGAAATTCGTTTATCAGGTTAATGAAGATGGATACCTGAAATGCGTTTATCGGGGATGAAAATGCAAACCTGTAATTCGTTTATCAGGTTATGAAAATGGAAAAGAGAACCCAAAATTCATTTATCGGGTGTGCAAATGCAAACCTGAAATTCTTTTATCAGGTTAATGAAGATGGATACCCGAAATACGTTTATCGAGGATGACAAATGTAAACCTGAAATTCGTTTATCAGGTTAATGAAAATAGAAACCCGAAATTCGTTTATCGAGGATGAAAATGCAAATCTGAAATTCGTTTATCAGGTTAATAGAATGATAAACCCGAAATTCGTTTATCGGGGATGAAAATGCAAACCTGAAATTCGTTTATCAGGTTAATAGAATGGAAACCCAAATTCATTTATCGAGGATGAAAATGCAAACCTGAAATTCATTTATCAGGTTATGAAAGTGGAAATGAGAACACGAAATTCGTTTATCGGGTGAAAATGCAAACCCGAAATTTGCTTATCAGGTTAATGAAGATGGAAATGAGAACCCAAAATTCGTTTATCGGGTGATGCAGAAATGCAAACCTGAAATTCGTTTATCAGGTTAATGAAAATGGAAACCCGAAATTCATTTATCGGAGTTGAAAATGCAAACCTGAAATTTGTTTATCAGGTTATGAAAGTGGAAATCAGAACCCGAAATTCAAAAATGCAAACCTGAAATTCGTTTAACAGGTTAACGGAGATGGAAATGAGAACCTGAAATTTGTTTATCGGGTGATGCAGAAATGCAAACCTGAAATTCGTTTATCAGGTTAATGAAGATGGAAATGAGAAACCAAATTCGTTTATCGGGTGAAAATACAAACCTGAAATTCGTTTATCAGGTTAATGAAAATGGAAACCCAAAATTCGTTTATCGGGGATGAAAATACAAACCTGAAATTTGTTTATCAGGTTATGAAAATGGAAATGAGAACCTGAAATTCGTTTATCAGGTTAATACAATGGAAATGAAAAACCCAAAATTCGTTTATCGGGAGTGCAAATGCAAACCTGAAATTCGTTTATCAGGTTAATAAAAAATGGAAATGAGAACCCGAAATTCATTTATCGGGTGAAAATGCAATAAGTATGATACATACACGGAGCCATGTCATTGGGCTTACCCATGAAATGAAGTGTAAAAGGCAACTAGTAATTAACCCTAATCATGACTGGATTGTAAATTGGGACATTAAGCCCTAAACGGTAAATGACAGCATTATTTAAACTGAGAGATTTGACTAGGAACTCAGTGTACCATCTCCCAAGTGGCGATCACCTGTGAGGTTGATTGCTTCATTAGGGGTTGGCGTGAATCACCCCTTTCAAAATGCGAAGAAATACCGTTGGGTATCAAGATAGCTCTCAGGATTAGTGTATCCCTTGTTATTTATGAAGGATGTCCAATCAATAAAATTTGCCCCAGTGTCGTGGATTTTAGCGTCCACTTTATTTTCATGTACCTGCAGGTACTCAAAACAATGCGATATCAAGCAAAGAAAACTCGAATTGGTCAGTGCCAAAACATACAAAATGTCAATCTTAGCAAACATTACTATAAGCAAGGTGACCGAGCTCGCTAAGAGCTACCTACGTATCCCACCACAGGAATCAGGTCGAACGTAGTTCAATTAAACGGATGGTTTTCACATATTTGACAACTAAAACATCAACAACAAGAAGAACAACTACAAACAAACTAAATGGCAGCATGTGAGTTTGATAGAAGTACATGAATAAATAATACAGGCACATGGGAGCAATCTTAGTAAAAGTCGTGCCATCACCGTATTAACACCGCTTTGACGATGTTTTATTCCAAGTGATTTGGACCCGATCAGGCAATGCTTTGGATCCATCGGATACGTGCCTTTTAAAGGCCAATGACTGTGTTGAGGGAACGACATAGAGGTAACCAATAAGCCTAACTTTGGTCAATAAATTTCAGTTGAACACTTTCCCAGACTTGGACCCAGAGAAGTCGTCAACCAGACTTTGACCATTTGCTCAGTTTACCCCTTCCTCAGCGTCTTTTCAGGTTTTCACTAAGGTTTCCCTCCCTTTTATTTATTTATTTATTTTTTGCATTTTTTTTTCCGCACACTCTCCTTTTGCCTGGGCGCCTCGTAGGGTTTTCAACCAAGCCTCTCTTTTGCTCTTTTTTTTTTTTTTTAAAAACAAAGGTGCCCTTTCCGGTTTTCACCTATGAGGTCTAAGTAAACGGCAAGGTATGGGAGTAAACGGAAGATGTCTGGCTAAGTAATCACCTTTTTCAATGCATGCGAACTTTAGTTTTCAAAGTTTTTCGGCATCAGTAAGGCTACCTTCCCTGTAATTGGGATAGACATGTTAACATCAACTGCCGAGACCGCACAAATTTGAAAGGATATTTGAAAACTAAACTTAGCATAGCAGGTGAAAAAGGTGATTACTCCAGCCAGACTCTTCCGTTTATGGGTATAAGAGACTGTGTAAAAGATGCAAATCTTTAGCTTTGGTTGGAAAGACCATAGCTACAAGGTTCTTATACACATCTAGTTTGTGTATAAGAGACAAATTGAGTTATGTCAATTAGATGAATACATTTGGGCCAAGTATGCATCGACACTTGAAGGCAATCGATCAATGGGATAAGGGACATAACTAAATTGCCCCAATTTTATTATAACAAACTGAGTTTTGTTGGGCATTTGTTTTGGTCAGCCTCTCAAACTTCTTCTTTTTTATTATTTTTTTTTTCAAAGTTTTTTTTTTTTTGCCACCCAAAACAACAATTTGCCCCAACATTGAAAATGAGCTCAGTTCCAATTTGTTTTTACAGCCAAGGATAGGGACAAAGCAGAAATTGAAACGAAAGATAGGCAAATAAAAAGAAGAGATATAAAAGGATTTAGTCCGGATGTGGGTGAAAAGGGAAAGAAAACAACAGGTGGAATTCTATCTGACGTTCTGTAATGATTTAAAGGTTTACAGTCTGCCAAATCAGATGAAAAACTTTTTGACCATGTACGCATTTATCAGTTGGGGGAAAACCTATCCATCCATCTCCGTAAGGATAAGAGCTCCTCCTGATAATACTTTGTGTATAATGAATGGACCCTACCAGTTAGGAGCAAACTTGCCCTTTGCTTCGTCCTGTATTGGCAATATGCGTTTCAAGACTAGCTCGCCAGCCTAAAAATGTTTGGGCTTGACTTTCTTGTTGTAAGCTCGGGCCATCCTCCGTCCATAACATTGGCCTTGACACACAGCTGTTAGCCGTCTTTCATCAATGAGTGCAATCTGTTCATGTCTGAGCCGCACCCATTCTGCATCTTCTAACTCAGTTTCCATAAGAATGCGTAGAGAAGGGATCTCTACTTCAGGCTGGCAAAACAGCTTCCATTCTGTACATGAGGAAGTAAGGCGTTGCCCCAGTAGATGTCCTGATGGCAGTTCGATAACCCAGCAATGCATAACTGGCAGCTTCCATGCCAATTATAAACTGTCAAGTGATCTTTCGAAGTTGAGTTCTCTTAAGATTCTTGTTAGCTGCTTCAACCGCCCCATTCATTTTTGGCCTGTAGATGGTGGAATTCCGATGCTTAATCTTGAATTGGGCACAAAGACCATCTACCATGTCATTGTTCAAGTTCTTGGCATTGTCGGTAACCAATGTATCCGGGATCCCAAAGCGGCAAATGATGTTCTTTGATCTTTAAGTTCATTTTCGGCTTAAACTTCCTTGGCTTCTGCTTTACAGGGGGCATTTAGGATCGGTGGGGAGTTTGTGAACCACGACATCTGTTGAAATGCCAGGCATATCATCATAAGACCAGACAAAGACGTCTTGGAACAAAATCAAAAATTCTATCATCTCTTTCCTTTGCCCTCTAGTCAAATGTATGTTGATTTTAACCTCTCTTACGTCCATGTCTGTCCCAATGTTTACCGTTTCTGTTTCTTCCAAGTTAGGCTTTGGTTTTTCCTCGTGTCACCCGAATTAATTTTCAATATCACACTCGTCCTCACCACTCTCAAACTGTGTAAAATCAGGGTCGGGTGTGATATTGAAATTGCACTCATCGACCTCATAAACTGTAGTATCCGAAAGATCAAAAGCATTGATTTTGGGCCATCTGGGAAAAAATAAAGCATGAAATGAAAGAAAACAAAATGAGCTAAAATATCTTGAAGAAAAATGTTCTCTTTAATCGAAGATTTGTACAAGTGATCCTAGAGAACATAAACTTGACATTCATTGGCCATCCTATAAAAATCAATTGTCTTCAGAATTCACCTCCAAAATAGATGAATAAGATGAATGAGGAAGGCAATATCATGATTGTACTTGCTTTACTAATAAATCTGTTTTCTAAGATTCATCTCCAAAATAGATGAATGAATGATGAATCATTGGATACAATGCTGTGAATGCACCTACTTCTTGACTAGATGGCATAAACAAAACGACTTAAGAAGTATAAAACATACATACAAAGATGAAATTAAAAGGAGCAAAACTAAAAACAATATCCTTTCAAATTTACTGAAACTCCCTATGACTAGGGAGATCATCATATGTCCAGTTGTGCAGTTGGTCGATCTCAGCAAATGGCAGCTCAGTGTCATCCTTCTCCGTCTGCTCTTGAATAATTACCCCCGTAAATAATTCGGCTACCCCTTGGATAAGATCCTTCTTTTCAGCCTCATCTGCATCAGGAGCCATAATGGCGGCAGAACGTGGGAAAGTAATCTTAAGAGGTGGAATGACCATAGGCAATGCTCGATTTTCTTTTTCAACTCTCTTCAACTCCTTAATCTCCCTCAGCTGCCTGGCATTCGAGCAAAAACCGAGCCCAAATGTATTCATCTACATTGGTAGCTCAATAGGGTGTATTATGCCTTGCAAATTCATCCCTCAAGTCCCAAACCTTGGCCGATGCGATATCCTCCACGCAGCATTTCCTTTGCAATCATTACACACTCCTTATCCCATACAGCTTTCATTGATGACTGTTCTCCAGGCCCTCAACTG
The DNA here is from genome assembly GCA_025175665.1 of Cinchona pubescens. NCBI lineage: Eukaryota > Viridiplantae > Streptophyta > Magnoliopsida > Gentianales > Rubiaceae > Cinchona > Cinchona pubescens. The sequence goes on along the minus strand of JANKKI010000027.1, from coordinate 1,344,031 downwards.
ACAGAGACCACATCATAAGCTAAGAAAGGCACCGGAGAGTCACTGCTCTCCCCAACTTTCTCCTTGACCATCATGGCGTGGTCATTTTCAGTAAATACAGTATAAGAGACAAACTTGTAAATGAATTTAACATCAATGCAAAGATGACGGAATCCTGTTTACAATACAGCCAACTTCTCATCAAATTATATACCCCAACAATTGGAAGAACCTGGCAAGTGATCTGATGAGAAGTTGGCCCCACTTCCAAAATAAGGTTTATCTCTCCGGTGGCTTGTCTTTGAGCCTCGTCAAACCCTCTGATCACCATAGATGAATTCTTGACCAGGTCATGAGAGATTTCCAGTTTATCCAATGTCTTCAAATGACAAATATTTAAAGCAGACCCATTATCCAAAGAAACCATGACCCTAGACAAATGTCGCCCCTCACATCTAACCGAGATGAATAGAGCCTTGTTGTTGTCGCTCCCATCAGAAGTTAAGTCATTATCAGAAAAACAAATTTGGTTTGATGCCAGCACACTGCCCACTAACCCAACAAGTTTGTCAGTGGAAATGTCACGGGACACATGAGCCTCACTCAAAATCTTCAATACTGCCTCCCTGTGTAGCTCGGATGTTAACAATAAGTTGAGCATAGAAATTTGTAAGGGTATCTTATTCAGCTGCTCAACTACTGAATATTCACTTTTTTTTTATCAATCTTAGAAAGTCCTCCACATCTTTGTCTACTACAGCGTTAGGGGCCTGCATGGGCTCTATACCTTTATTGGATTGTCTGGCCTCAAAACTGTTGTCATTTGATTTTTCGGCCTGACCTTGTGACAGCGAACACTTCCTCCTCAGAAACTGGCCTTCCACCGACTATCACAGCTGAGGATTGATAATTCCACGGCACTGCATGTGTGCTCTCAATTTGGCAATTGTGTTGGCAGTTCAATCACAACGGGCTCCTGAGATTCTACCTCAATCAGATCCATGTCTATGATAAAGGCCTCAGATGGCTCCAAATCCAAATAAAACGGTTTGATCTGAGTCATTGTCACTTCTTTGACTGCTCCTTCTTCCTCTTCCGTCTCCGCTTCTATACAAACCATCCCAACATGAGGCTCATGCCGTGGCAGCGGATTAGTGTTTACTTCAGGAGCCCTTTGTTCTGGCCTCCTAATGACAATCTCACGTGCATCGGTCATATCCTGCACCTTGTTCTTCAACGTCCAACAATTAGCCGTGGAATGCCCTAGGGCTCCAGAATGATAGGCACAGTGGGCATTGGCGTCAAACCTATCCGAAACTCCCTCCCCGGATACTGAGGAGGAGCTATGGGTTTCAACCTCCCTGCTGATCTCAACTGCTCATATAGTTGCTCAATGGGCCGTCCTAAATTGGTAAAATTGCGAAGTGGTCTGGCTTGGTTAGAGTTTGAGCATTTAGATGGAGGAAATTTGTTTGGCTGGTTGGGTCTTTGATTGTTTGGGGGTTGTGGTCTTGGATTATAATATGGGAGCTACAGATTAGGCACGGGTATTTGTACTTGTGTTTGGTATATGGGCTGAGGGTAGTATTGAGGTGGTAGAGGAGGTGGTGCATAAAAGGGTTGTGGGTTAGGTCTTTGGTATTGATGGAAATTGCGTGGTGGTTGGCGGTTAGGTTGGTTGAAAATAAAAGTCACTTCCTCTTCCTTCTTGTCAGCCTTCTTGCTCAGGGGTTTCTTAGCCACGGACGTGCTCCCCTGCATGGACTCTATCTAATGTTTGAAGGCCGTCATGTCAATAATTTTTCCGCTTTTCAAACCCCTTTCAACAGCCTCTGTTTGCTGGATAATTTCTGAAAAGGATTTGCCAATAGACCCGGTCAACTTTTCATAGTAAGGAGGTTCTTGCGCATCAATAAAAAGTTTGACTATCTCAGTCTCAGTCATAGGTGGGCTCACTCTGGCAGCTAATTTAGCCCTCCATCTTTTCACATACTCACGGTAATCCTCTGAGGGCTTCTTCTTTAAGTTCATCAGAGCAAAACGGTCCGGCTCTAGGTCGCAGTTAAACTCATACTGTTTCACAAAAGCATTTGCCAAGTCCTTCCAATCCTGTAATTTTTTGGGATCAAGCATTAAATACCATGATAACGCATCTCCCTCCAAGCTTCTGGCAAATACCCTCATTGCTATCCGAGGGTCGCTTGTCGGATTCCCCAGCAAGTTGCAGAACATTTTAAGGTGAGCTACCGGATCCCTAGTGTCATTGTACTTTGGAAATTCTGGGATCTTAAATTTTGGCAGTAATTGCACTTCGGAGAATACACATAGATCTTGGTAGTTGACAGCTCTAAATTTATCTTATCCAAGGAGGTAGTGGTGATGGTGGTGGAACTGGATCTGTCAGTGGTGGCACTAGAGTTGGAGGAGGTTGATTCTGTGGTGGTGGGGGTAGCGGCATCCCCATGCCGGGATTAGGCATATGAGGAGGAAGCATCTCCTGATTGGCGGGGTGAGGCCCATAAGTTTGCCTGTACCATTGCATTTCTTGGTTCATACTGGCCATAGCAGCCAAACTGATTTTGATCTGTTTGAGCAACTCTGCACATTCTATGCTATAAGACTTATGATTATGGTCCCTTTATATCTTTTGCTGGTACGGTGCTCATACTGTCTTCAAATCGGAGTTTACGTGCACGCGAGCTGGTTTAAATAGGGCTGCGTTGGGCAACTATTTTGACACTTAGTACTTCATATTAAAACATAATAAAAAATAAAAAACAAAAAGAAAATTCATATATATATAAACAAACATAATCATAAGTTTATAGCATAAAACGTGGTTCCTTCCCCAAGAACCCTAAAAACAAAAAAAGCTCTAAAGGGGGGACGAAACCCATTTGAACTTATTCGGCGAGCTCCTTTAGATGGTCTCGTATCTTTATCATTTGCTCCTCGTACCCCAGAAGCTTGCTACATGTTGATTCAGCAGCCCCATTGTGCATTAGGCGTCCCAGATCATCGGCCATCTCGGTGCATGCCCTCTTTCGGTTGTATTCCTGCTCTCGAATACAGGATTACTGTTCTTGAAGTCTTTTGTAAGCTTGCCTGTGCTTATCTAGAAGTATCTCTTTTTCCACTATTTCCTTGTCCTTAGCCTCCAATAGTGCGGTCAACCGAGCAACTTCTTCTGAAGGGTCTATTACAGCTTGCGGTTGCCGACTAAGCAAATGTTCCAGCCATGCATCGTACTGAGGTGTGGTCCTTGAAATTCCATGCTACTGTGGATCGTATAACGACTCCTGACATGCAAGTCTGGATGCCCACGCTGACAAAATACTCGACTTTTCTGGTATTGATTCGGGCCGTATCCCTTTGTCGAACATAACATTGAATCACCGATCAGTCGCTGATTTTGGAGGTACTGTCTGAATTCTCCCAAACTGACGTAAGACCCAGAAAGGCATGTAGGGAACAATGCCTTCATTTCCTATCAAGGGTATGAACGGAAGGATAGTAGATTGCAGACTCGGTGCATGACAGGGTACCCATTCTAGAACCCACTGTATCTTTGACTCCTTCAATGAAGACAACCAGGGAATGTACTTCTCCTTGTCTTTCAGCAACTTCACCCTGTTGATGCATTGATTGTTACTTTGTACCCAATGCACTCTACCCCAGGAAAAATCATGACGAACAATTTTTCATCGTCCCAAATGTTCCATAAACCAGACTTGCAACAAAAGGCTTGAACCCTTGAAAAATTTGACTCCGTTCTGACAGTTTGTACGAGCCACCAATATGTCAGCTAGAATAGTAGGGATTATGGTGAGGTCTTGACTACCGACGCCATGTACCAAATTGGCTAACATCCGTACTGTCTTAAATGCTATCTTCCCATCCGGCCTCAAACCAGGTCTAAAAGATATGCGATGGTCAGTGCTAGACCAAAAACCTGGACTCGTTTCTGAGCCCAGGACTCCTCAGTGGGATGCAAAAAATGAGTCTTGTTCCTGTGAAATCCCTATTTTGTGCCGAAGTGCTCATGTAAAAATATCAAAGTAATCGAACTAGCCTCGGGTCCCCTTAGTATCGCAGCCTCTGATATGCCGGTGAACAAAGAGAAGTCCCTTGTAGTACCTAGGGATGGTAGTATAACAGCCCGGTCCTTGAAGTCCAGTCCGAGAAATCCTGCGATCTCCTCTAGTGTGGGCGCCATTTCAAGCTACCTCACTATCCCAAACTTGTACCAAAGTGTCTACTATGGTCCGATCTGACTCAATATCCAGCAGACATACTAGGTGACCCAAATAACCAGCTATTGTATTCAGTTCTGACAACTGCATGTTTCGTTCCCACTCCTGTAGCAAACAGGGCACTTTGGTCGCCTTTCCAATTACTCGAGCGGATCTCATCTGCATGAAATACATGTTAATCTGATACAAATTACATGGCCAAAGTAAATCATACGAATCAGAAAAACTAATTACTATTACATAACAAAATTGTAAAGTTATTTACTATTACAAGCCAGATAAATGGGTGGGTCCTACCGCCTCGTGTCTAGTGTCCTAAACAAGGTCCACACAGTTCTGCCCTATGGCTTAAGCTATATGAATATGAGATGCTTGGCTTACTAATGCAATCTAGATGAGCTTGGTTCCCGAACCTTCAGACTTGGACCCAAAAATAAAATCCGTCAATTTCGATGGGCCTTATCGTCGGTGGTCAAGTGATCGCCACAGATAACGTTACGTGCATATCTGGCATATAGGGTAGATCGTCTTAATTCCTACAGGGAATGTGGGAACGACATCCACAAAAATAGGGCATGCAATAAATGAGACATGTGTTACGCTGTGTTTACTTGGAGGCGGTAAGATTCACACATTTTAGCGCATTTGGCACTAAAGGTTTGATGCACCCCAACACCCCAAAAATTGCCCCCAAATTAACCACAAACAGGTATAATAGCAAAATATATTAAAACATGTATAATAAAGAAAGAACAAATCACACCATAGGCAGACAGGGTAAGGCACGTAAAACGAGACCAAAATTGAGCAAACGGGTACTCAAGACAGCAAACATAGTGAAATATAGTAAAACAAGTGTAAAATCAATTTGAAAAGAACAAATAAAGTAACACATAGCATGTGGCACATAAAACAAGACCCAAAATCCATAAACCAGCACACAAGACAGTAAAAATGGTGAAATACAGTAAAATAAGTGTAAACACATTGAAAAAGATGTGTAAAGTAACACATAGCATGTGGCACGTAAAACGAGACACAAAAATCCGTAAACCAGCACACAAGACAGCAAAACCAGTGAAATACGGTAAAACCAAGTGTAAAGTAATTGAAAAAGAACAATTAAAGCAACACGTTGCACATGGCACGCAAAATGAGGCATAGAGCCGGTAACATAGCACACAAAATCGGTAAAAATTAGCCAGTTTATAATGAACGGGGTAAAATTGAGAGAAACGCGTTAAAATCGTGTGCTCGGATTCTCAAAGTCCCCATTGGAGTCGCCATGCTGTCGCACCCCCCACAACCCGGGGTCTGGCCCGCACCTTTGGGACCGGCACCATCGCCAATGTGGTGCTCGTGAAATAGGTGAGATTAAATGCAAAAGTCTTATTTGCTATTACAAACATAAATTACCTACTTACTATTACCAATTTAAATGAATCACCTATTTACTATTACATAACGGGGCTTTAAATGCGACTATGAATTGTAGTAGTAAAATAATCTAAGCTAGGGAACAAAGATTGGAGTCGCCACCCGTGTATTGGTGCGGGGTGCTTTTGATGTATTTTTGTGTAAAGGCGCACCAATACCTGTCTCTTATACACATCTTGGTCCACGTAATTCAAAAAACATGAGTTCGTGAATCCTGTTGTAAAATGGGAAGGTTTGGAATAGATTTGAATTTCCCTCGGCACCCACTTTACCCGGCGTTAGACCGGTTGCATGATTTTATCGTGGTTCCCTTTTCAATTTTAGTATTCATTATTGTCGACTTTGTAGCGTACGTGTGCTTAAGATAGTTTAAAAGTAATAAAATATGTACATATTAATGAGGAAATAAAAATAAATGGTAAATAAAAACATTGACAGGTAAATTTAGCCCGTGGTCCAATTTAAAGTTGCACACATTTAGCTTGTACTGCCATTTAACTCCCAAAGGGCAAAACAGTCGTTTGTCTTGCACGCCAGAGTTTACTTCTAGCCCGATTTTATATTATTTATGCAGTTATTAAGTCATGGACTAAATTGAATTTGATTCAAATATTTAATATCTAGTCGTGCAACTAAACAAAATTTGAGGACAGAAGAGTAAATTCACATCATTTAACAAGTAAGAAAAGCATAAATATTATATCGAGACCAACAAACATAAAAAAATAAAGCACAAATCATCACAAAAGAAATTAATCATCTAGATCTGTGCAAAATCAGAGCCTATTTACAATTTAATACTCATAAGGGCAAAACGGTAATTTTACAATCAAAGGGTAATTAAACATATTAAAATGTCAAACAAAAATCAAATTAAAGCTTGGTGGTTTTTGTCATTAAAAATGTAACTTAGAAGAAATTTGAAAAGAAAAAAAAAAAAGAAGAAAATTAAGTCATAAATAAATGTAAAAATAGTAAGATAAGCATTTTGTCACCAAAACAATGGATTCAAAAGCCCATTTAACTCACCTCAACCTCAGGAATGTGGTGGAATTGGTTATGCTTGGCTTGGAGTGCGTTTGAGCCGAATTTGCTTTCGGCACCTCCAAGCTTCCGGTTGATGAACCGGCCTTCTTCCACCACGTTTTTTACCCACCATATGAATGATTTTACTTGCAGTTTACAAAGATAAGTTGTAGTCCCAGGTACCCTTTACAACTTGTTTTCTTTAAGTTTAGTCTAATTCCTCTTCTATCGCTTGGAATCTTGGCTCAAAGTTGGCTGTCTGGAAAATTTTCCAGACTTAGAAAAATTTCTCTTTTTTTTCTGCAGATTTTCTTGGCCACCAACTTTCTTCTACCATGTTTTTTACCCTCAAAATGAATGATTTTGATTGAACTTTACAAATAGAAGTTGTAGTTTCAGGTACCCTCTACATGTTTTATTCTTTGAGTTTGGTCTAATTCCTTAGTATAGGTTCATATTGCTTGGAATCTTGGCTCAAATTTGGCTGTCTGGAAAATTTTTCTAGACTTCGAAAAATTTCCCTTTTTTCTGCAGATTTTCTTGGCCACCCGCCTTCTTATACCACATTTTTTACCCTACAAATGAATGATTTTGCTTAAGATTTACAAAGATAAGTTGTATTCCCAGGTACCCTCTACAACTTTTCTTCTTTGAGTTCAGTCCAATTCCTTTTCAATCGTTTGGAATTTTGGCTCCAAGTTGGCTCTTTGAAAGATTTTTAAACTTAGAAAAAATTCTCTCTTTTCTTTTCTGCAGAAATTTCGTCCTCCCTCTTTTGGGCTGAGTTTTTGCTCTTTAAAGAGGTGGATTGAGTGTAAAAATGGTCAAAGACCATTCCTTGTCATGTTGGGAGTATGGAGCATCTGAAATTTGGTGAGAATGGGTGAAAAAACGCAGAGAAAAAAGTGGCAAAAAGTTTTGAAAAATCTAAAAACTTAATAATATTAAAACTCATTCTTAGTATTTCAAAATGCATAAAACACATAATAATTAAACACCATAAGACAAATTAAGAGGAAATTAAAGGATAAATTAAGAGGAAATCAAAGAGCAGGTTAAAAAGAAATTAAAAGGAAAATAGGGGAGAACTTAAGGGACAAAAATAGGTGTCTACATGAATTATTAAAATTTACAAAGGAAATGAGACTAAAAATAAATATTTTTGGATTTTTTTGTTTAATAAAAGAAAGCCTGCTAAAATTACTAAGAATTAAACAAGGAGATGAAGATTTTTTTAACTAGAAATCACTAAATTGCCAAGAACCTAGGAATGCTTGAAATTGAAGTAACTAGTTTTTCAAGAAATTTAACTAGAAAGTAAGTAAAAATTATATCTACTTGAAACTATTGATTAACCCACCAGAGTTATCGAATCAAAATTAAAACTTGCAATAAATTAAAAACAAGATCTAAAGGAATTTGAAATTATTGCAGAGAACTTTGTATTGAACTGAAAACTTAGAGATAAGCTAATACTAATCTACTTTACTACTTTAATTAACTAACTACACTACCACTATATGTACTAGAGTGCTTTACAGGACAAAATATAAAGAGCTAGCTTTCAAACTTACAAAGATACCCTTATACTAAAGTTGGATGCGCATCGATGTCGCAACACGGAATATTTGATGTCGCGACATCGAGATCAAAATTACAATTCAAATTCTTGCCTCAATGTCACGACATCAAATATTTGATGTCATGACATCTAGCTTTTCTCAACTCTAGTCTTCAAGTCTTCGTTAATTGCAATTTGATCCCTGAACTTTTGTGATCTTTCACTTCACCTCTTCATCTTTTATATTCAAAAAAACATTTAACTAAATAAGCAACTTAGAATAACTAAAATTAAGCCAAACTCATGATATTTACAAGAAATGCAAATGCAACTATATAATACAAAAATTAAACTAAAATGCGAAATTAAATACAACTGCAAAAAGAAGGACTAAATTCACAAAAAAACTATAGTTTAATAGTAAAATAATTCTAGTTTACTAGATTTATCACACTCCCAAACTTAGCATTTTGCTAGTCCCGAGTAAAATAAGAAATAAAAAGAACCTTACTAAACGACTAAACAAGCACACCACCAAATTGACAACACAATGTGTAAACAAGCACACCACCAAATTGACAACACAACAGATGATAGATGGATATCCTTATGAACAATTAAGAATCTCTCACGAAACCTTAAATACCATATGATAATTGAATCATTGCAACTAACCATTTCAAGTTTTTAATCTGCCCAAAATCACAATTTCAAATGCCAAACAAGACTTCAAATAACTATCACCATTTTCAAAAAGGTTTTAGAAATACAATTTCCAATCATCCAAAATGTAGTGTTTGCTCAAACCACAAAGATTACCAAGTTGTTCACTTATCTCAACAAGGTTACATGGAAATAGAAGATTATTAGGAATCTAACTATATGCACATATCATAAAAATTTGGGAACATCATTATACCAAGGATTGAGTAGTAAGATATCAATGATGGATATTGAAATATTTCTTCCACAACTTGTTGGTATTCTATAATGCACACACAATACTAATGGCCATTTTGGGTACATGCCAAAATCCTGTACTCGCCTTATTCCTAATAGCAAAACATGCATTTTTTTTTATAAATATAAAAGTAGAGTCCTAAACCAAGGAAGGGGAGTAAAATGTATCCAAAATAAATATTCACAGCCAATTAAATTCAAGGTAGAATGATAATCTCCATGCAAATACACAAAATGTCCTAAATCACTTCTATCCCATTTAAGCCGATTTTTCAAAACATGAATTGAGCAACAAATTAATATTCATGATTTGATTAAACAAGAAATTTCAAATGAATTTATCCAAAAAAAACATGAGTCCCACTTTTTGAAAATAGTAATACAAAGTTTGTGGTAATCTCGAGTTGCAAAGAACTAATTTAACAACACCTACTTAAAGTCATGGAATGTCCACCTAAAATCATTAACCCATATGATATTTTAAGTCAATTTGTCATCATTGAGTACCAAATTGATCAATTTTCCATCCACATATGTCCATAACAAACACATATATACAAACAGTAAATGATAAAACCATTACCGATACAAAAAAAATGAACACCCCTAAACTTGACACTTTTATTCAATTGACAAGTAAAACTCATCCATCCACTCACCCAAAAATCAACAATCAACACATAATCATATGATTAAATTTAAAGCTATAGTAACATAATACTATCCTGAAGAAGTCATTAAGAGAAAAATTAACCTAAAAGCCAAGTAATCGTCCAAATAAGCTCAAAATATTCAATCGTTCAAACACCAAATAATAATCTACTAGGCATTAGCTTAAGGCCCTTAGACAACTACTTAAAATGCAATCAAACAAATTAACAAGAGCAACAATAAGCTAAAACCAAGTATTCATATAAACTCAAAATGATGACAATCCATAGTCAACCATAACAACAATCTACTTGGCATTAGCTTAAGGCTCTTAGCCAACTAATCCAAAGGAAACGCTATCCATCAAAATATTTGAAAACATAAAACAACATAATAAAGTGCTAAAGATGCTAAAGAAATGAAAAGTAGAAATGTCTTCAAACCCCTTCAAGTGCAAAAAAATAAAGGTAGAAATAAGGATTTGGGAATTAGGTGTTCTTCTCTGTGACACTCAAATCATCACTCTTCATCATCAACTTCGTTTCTATCCCACTCCATCTCATCTTCTTGTCCATCCTCAGTACCACTATGCTGGCTTTCCTCAAAATCCTTTTCTTGGGCTCTAGCAATGTTTGCTACTTGTTGTGGATCAACTTGACGTGATGGTCTCTCGAGTGGTATGTACTAAGCATGACCGTACGGTGGACGATAATGCCATATGAAAGGTAGTCTAGGCAGGATCCACAAACTCAATGTAGTAGCCCTGAAAGCTTCACTAACTAGAAGAAGTGCCAAATTGTTGTGAAGGACCAATTGGCTGTAGGTTCAATAACCTTGTAGTTCATTGCACTCTTCGTTGGTTTGGGGGCATTGACCACATATTCTGAAACAATGGGAATATGTAATGCTCGTGGAGGAGGTAGTGGTGGCATAGGGGTTCCTTCAACCTGATGATGTCTCTCAAATTCCTGGACCATCTTATAAACATAATCCTTGTTGATTCTCCCTCCTGGATAGGTTTGGGGCTCTCAGAAAATGATTTGACATCGTGAGTGATTAAACTTGGTGCATAAAAAATGGGTTTTCTAGATCTCCCACTGTCTTGCAACCCTAGTCTAGTTAAGCTACCAACATCCAAAGGCATCACTACAAGAATTGCATAGACAAGGCATGAATTGTCTGTCAAAATGTAGCTCATTTAATTGGACCTCCAAATTCTACAACTAATAAAATAAAGCCACAATTTAGCAATTATAGTCAGCCCACTGCAAGGAAATTTCAGTTCCCTATTCCCACAGTCACATTCATGACCCAATTAACTTGACTAGAGCACAAAGCGTCTTTGATAGCATTCATTTCTCTATCTTTATCATTTATAAACTCCTGATATTCTACACTGTCAACAGAAGGTGTGTTAATGTACCTATTAATCTTTTCGGCACTAAAGTCAACCAGCACACCTCTAACTCTCATCTTTCCTTCCTCGAGTTGACATATGTTGCAATGAAACTCTATTACTAAATTAGTATACCCTGGTGGAACTGCTTTGTCAAAGTCCTCCTAATGCCTAACTTTAGCCTCTAATTCCTTCCTAACATCCTTTTATTTCCCCCAATACATAGACAAATTGAACCCTCTTTCCTTAATGACCTCATGCTTCTCATTTGCATGGAATAGATCACGAGCATGGCCACTAGCAAATTAGGGCCCTACAACTGGTTCATTTTGCTCATTTTACTTATCACTCGCTTCTTCCCTACACGTCCCTTCCCCCATTTTTCTTTTCTTCTAAATGTCTTTACCCTCTACTACCACTACCATAAACTCCCCTTGTCATCTTTCAAGCAAATTTAGTCAAAAACAATAATATTCTTCTCACATGATGCTCAATTCCACAATCAAGCCAAGGACAACCAATCCATAACAAAATTTCACCAAATAAGAAATTACCAAATCAAATAATGAAACGTCCACCACTAGAAATAAACTTAAGTAATTCACAATCAAATTGGCAGAATTAATTCACAAAAGAATTTGCACAAATCAAGTTCCCCAAAATCACCATAATTTCTTCAGAATTCCAAGCTATAAATAAGCAAAAATTTCACCAAAGTTCACCAAACAATCCTCAACAACAATTTACAGGTCTAAGCACAAGAGAATTGGAAGATATTACCCGTATTGTTGGGGAAGAAAAACCCGCTTGAATAGTTGAGGATTACTCCTTTGAAGCTTGAAAAATTGCCTTTGAGAAATCCTTTTAGAGATGATTATTGATGAGGAGAGTTTGTTGGGGTGGATTGCGATGGTTTGGTGGAGGATTAATAGAGGAAAAAGAAGGATTGGAGAAAATGAGTAAAAGGGTGTGCGGTTTAGGGTTTTGGGAATTGGGTGTTGAAGTGAAGAAGAATAAGAAGAAGTCGAATAAAATTATCCTTTACCCATTTTGGTGTCATGACATTAGATTTTCAACACCGTGACATCTAAAATCATATTCCAATCATGTGTGTCTCGATGTACTGACATCGAGATTTTGGTGTTGCAACATCAACTAGTACATGTGCCCCCCGCGTGTTCAGCATAGCAACATCAACTCTCAGTGTCACGACATCAAAACAAGGTTGAAATTTTGCCTTCACGAATGTATGAAGTTGGTGTTGCGACATCGACCAAACAACTGAAATTCCTTCCAAAAGTTCATGTTTGATGTCGCGACATCAAATCCCCATTCGCGACATCGACTTTGTTTAAGCAACACTTGATTTTCAACACTTTGTGCATTTTTTCTTATTCTTTCTGACTTCTTCCCAAACTTTTTGCCACCTGCAAACATTGAAAACCCATGTATTATAAGCCCATTTCACTTCATTCTTTAGAACAATTTATTCAAATCAAAAGAAAAAATTTTCAAACTAAAAACAAACTAAATCATACCAAATTAATGTTAGACGTAAAGTAACACTAAAATAAAGCAAAATAAGAAATTTAAAGCTTGGGTTGCCTCCCAAGAAATGCTTTTTATGGTCACTAGCTTGACTATTGCATTGGCTTGATCAAATAAGGCACTTAATGATGGTTGGCTATCCCTTGCCTTTTGGTTTCCACAAAAAAAGCTTGATCCCATTTTTCTCAACTATTAATGCTTGACTCCCAACTCTTACTTGAACACGACCCTTTTCTAAGCATTCATCGAAGCTAGTGCACCAATTATCACACCAATTTGCTTGTCATTCCACTCTTTCTTCTTTTTGCGAAATTTCACCTTTTTCTTAACATTACTCTTCTGCTCTTGTGAAACAACCTCTTGGTTCATTTTCACTAAGGCTCACTTTCCATCATCAAGTGGTTTTTCCTTCAATTCAATCTTTGAATCTTTCTTTATTTCAACCACCTTCACGAGTGAATTGCCTTTATCTACTTTAGATATCTCCTTTTCAAACCTATCAACAAATGAACCAAGGTAATAGTTAGTAGAACTTTATTGAAAGATGGAAATATTATCATCATACTCAAATTCATCAAATTCAATTAATTCATTTTCCACTTGTAAAACCAACTTCAATTTATTTACATCAAGCAAAGGATGCATGGTAGACAAGAAAGGCCTTCCCAATATCAACGGAATTTCACTTTCTTCTCTAGTATCTAACATCAAGAAATCAACCAGCAAAACCAATTTGTATACTTGAATAAGCTCGTTCTCCATCAAGCTATACGGTTTCTTCTTAACAAAATCTGCCAATTAGAGGGTGATTTTGGTCGATTTTGTATTGTCAATTCCCAACTTGTCATAAATAGCTTTTTGCATATTATTAATGCTTGCTATCCGAGTCACAAAGTGAACGATGCAATTTTCAACCTCCTATATTCACCGGTATGGAGAAGCTACCAGGATCCTTGAGTTTAGGGGGTAATCTCCGTTGGACGATGGCACTACATTTGGCATCAAGGCATACTTTCTCATCATCTTCCAATTTCTTCTTTCAAGCCAAAATATCCTTCATAAATCGAGCATAATTAGATATTTTAGTAAGAACATCAACCAAAGGAATATTAACATGAAACTTTTTAAATATTTCAATGAATTGGTTGAATTGTTTTTCTTTGTCCTCCTTTCTTGGATCAATTAGCCTTTGAGGAAAAGGCACTTTAACCAAAGGGTATGGATTCCATGATTCTTCACTATACCTATCCTTACAATCTTTCTGCTTTTGAACCTTGATTTCTTCCTCTTTTTCCTTCTTTTTATCATCACAATCCACTTCATTTTTCTCCTCAACCATCTTGGATTTTTGTTTCTCATCTTTTCTATTAACCTCATGCTTTTCAAATTGTTGCTCAACCAAAAATTTTCCACTTCTCAAAGATATGGAATTGCATTGCTTCCTTCCTATTTTGCTCTCTTGGATTGGGAATTGTGTCACTTGGCAAGGCTCCCAAAGGCCTTTTATCTTGTTGCATAGCCAATTGCCCCAATTGAATTTCTAAATTCCTTGTCATGGTTACAAATTCATAATTGCTCTATATTTTATGAGCCATTTATTGCATTTTTGTGTGTTGTAAGCAAGATTTGAGTTATTATTGAGCTTAATTTGGTTATTCTTAGTTTTTACAGGGTTAAAGTGAAAAGGAACTGAAAAAGATGAAAGAAAATTCTAAGGGCAAAAGTGCCCGAGTATGGAGCCATTCTGGATGTTGTTTCATATTTTAAACATAACTTTTAAGTTTGAGCACTGATTAACTTGATTTAAGATGCATTGGAAATTTAAGGAGGAGTGTTACAACTTTCATGTTGTGCACTTTCCCAAATTCCAAGAGCATCACGGTCAAAATGAAGGTGAACTGAAAGTGAAATGCAGTAGGAAGGTCTCACGCACATGCACTAGGGTTAAGCAGCGCACGTGCACTGTTTCTAGAGACATCAATTCCAGAAGTTGATTGCATGCACGCTGAAGAGCCTGCACACGTGCACGAGAGCTTAGAAGGGTTATTTGATTTTTAACTTTCGACAAATTTCTTTGTCTGGTTGGACTCTTTTTCAGCGGATTTCACGTTCTTATCCTAGGATAGGGATTGTAACCCTAGTATTTACTATAAATACCCCCTATAAGGTGCGACATAAGAGATGACTATTATTCTTAGTTTTATCATTAGTTTTTCAGCATTCATTATTATGTGTTCTCCCAGGCACTCAGTGCCTAAAACCCTTTTCTTGGTTGAGCGAATTGAAGCCATGGTTGGTCCTATTAAGTTGTGAGATTTTTGTATTTGAATTCATTCGTGTATACCAAGTATTGATTATTTTTCTGTATTCATTTTATGATTGTTCTCTTTTGATTTGCCATAAATGTTGCAGAATAGTGAGTTATTGGAATTAATCTACAACTAGATTCTTTTAACCGCGTGTGTTTGATTCAATCTACGAAGGAACTAAGTTTGATGATTGCTCTATTAGCATTATTCAATTTATGCGAAATAATCAACTAATTAAACATAACCCCATGTGTTTATGTTTAATTAGCCTAATTGATCTTGTTGATTTTAATGCTTCAATTAGTTAATCTTCGGCGCGTGTCTGGGTTAAATTAATAGTTAGGGTTAATTGGATCACGTATTGAAAATTAACCAACTTTAGGAAGAAGTAAGAATCAACTTTGAATTGGAATTCGGGTAAATTCTTCAATTAGTGCTTGGTATTAGAATTGAATTATCTTTCGGTGGCGATAATCAATTGAAAGGATTTTCATGGTGGATATGACCAGAACTAAGATTCTTTTTTCATTGAATTTTCTAAAATTTAATCCTCGTCCTCTGTGGAATGACTTGGACTCACTACTACTACATTTTTGCATTAAAAGAATTTGATTAATTTTTGGGGAGTTTGCGACAGCACCACCAGAAATTTTGGCACAGTTGCTGGGGGACGGTTTGATTTATTTTTGTGCTATAAATTGTTGTATTTAACTGTGTATACTTATTACTTGATCTCTTTCTGATCTTCATCATGGCTACCAATTCTTATGAGGTTTATTGCTTCAATTTCACTGTTGTTATTGACAATTAAAAGATATGCGACGAACAATGTCTTGTGAGATTTGTGCTGATAATCACCTAATTGACATGCCCCCTAGCTCTTGAAGCAGTGAATGGTTCTACAATCCACCATAACCTTGGTATGAGAGACATGTATAAGTACAATCAATGATGGATAGATTATCCTGAGTTTGGTTATCCATCACAAGATTTTCAATATATGCAACCAGTTCTACCACAACAATCTTATACCCAACCTGGTAAGTCTTTGGAAGAACTAATTAATTCTTTGGCTGCTAATACTTTGCAATTTCAACAAGAAATTCAAGAGCCAATCTACAAAGCTTGGAGCATCAACTAAGCTAACTGAATTCTTCCATAAGTAGACTAGAATCTCAAGTGATTGAGGGTGGAGAAGATAAAGACAAGGAGCGAGAACTAGAGATGGGATTAATAGATGATGAGCCTATTGAGGATAACTGATACATCCCAAGGACTTGATGGTGATCAATTGTCCACAAAGGCTCGATATAGGCTCACGGAATCCGCACTTCAAGTTCCACAAGGTCCAATTACGAGATCAAGAGCTAAGAACCTCAATGAAGCTATGTTGGGCTTAGTTGAAGTTGTTGAAGATCAAGAAGAGCTCACAAACCTTTTGGAGATGAAGTCCACTAAAGAGTCTAAGATGTTCTTAGTAATGGACGTCCAAGTCATTGAAGATCAAGCCTAGGATGTATCAGTTAAGGGCAATTTAGCCTCATTATTTCGGCCATGGAATATTCTTTTATTTAGTTGTCTAGTCTTTTATTTTGAGCCCAATTGTCCTTTTTAAGTGTTAGTGTGTTTAATTGGGCTGGTTTCAAGACGTAATTATTTGTTTTTGGGCCATGTATTTCGGCCATTAGTTAAGTGTACAAGAATTGGGTTTAAAAGCTAATGGGCCGTAGGATCCAGCCCAACTATTAAAACTAGCTATCCCACATTGAATAATTTAGTCCTAGAATCCTCCACCCTCAACTATAAATAGAGGCCAGCTTGTACACAATTGAGGAATGAATTTTGGCAATAAGATTTCAGTTTTTCTTTTTTCTCTCATACGAGTGAATTAGAATTTTAGATTCTCTTTAGTCTTATCTAGACTAGGAATCTAGTTGGGGCTTCAAGATTGAGCACTTGAGGTTATAACCAACACCAGGTATTGATTTTCTGCCAATTAGGCTTTGGATCAATTCCTTGCTCATAGTTAAAAGATTGCCTTGTGGCTAATCAAGGAGGTCTATTAACAACTACTTTTCGCTTGTGCATATAAACGCTACGTTTGTGACCAAGTTCACTACATACCCTGGGCATCAACCCGTATCAATAACTCTAGTTTATTTTTTCCGATTTCAATGACTCAAGATCTTCTAGAGCAAGAACCAATCAAGGTTTTAGACTTAACTATACAGGAAGCCTACAATGAAGGATCACCACTTGGCTGTTAATAGGGATTGTATTGTGGCGCCATTATATCCCATATTTTGTTATGGATTGACCTTAAGAGTTGAAAATCAATAGTGGCTCATAAAGAGTTCGATTTCCTTGAGTCTCTTAAGGGTCATGAGGAAGGGGTTAAGCTGGTTTGCATAGACGATAATGGGGTCCAAGTAAACTGCACCAGGGGAAATAGGCAGTTCAAAGTTGAGTTTTTAACTGATGGAGTAAAGAATGAGGTTAGGGATAAGTGTATGGAGAGCAATTACAAGGAAAGAGCCCATGCACGACCGCTAACAATTATTGAACTCTCTTTCCTATGGTACAAAGATAGTTATTCCGACCATCTTGTTCACAGTCTAGCTATCTATGACTACAAAGGAGCATTACATAGGAGGCAACCCATGTCCATTTGAATTTTATTTTGTTTATTTATTCTTGCAGTCTTATTTTTGTTTATTTTATCTTTTAGGGTTAGCATAGTTCATGTTGTTAGTGTTGGAAATCAACTTAATTAACAAATTAAACTAGCAAAATGGTCATTTAAAGGTTATGTGTGTTGTATGGGTGATTTAAGAATGAAGATTTTGTGCTCAAAAGGGTATTTTTCGGCACATGCACTCTATTTGGTACGCGTATGTGCAAAATCCAATTAAGAATTTTCACCCATCGACGCACGCACATGTGAGCAAAAAGCCTCGTGCATGTGGACGAGGACTCAACAATGCTCTCTGCCTAGTGCACAAAACAAGTCGTGCATGTGGGAGCGACCTTTTATTAGGGTAAAACCCTTATTTCACAAACACAACACACAACACACAACACACATTCTTCTACTCTTCTCAAACCCTTTCATAGCATTTCAATCCCCAATAGTTATTCCCCACCACTTTCCAACATCAATTCACTCCTATTTCATCACAATCATATAAAAAAAAAACCTTTCTTTTTCACAAGAAACACTCAATTAAGGTATGAATTTCTAGACTTTCCTTATGGTTTTCCTTGTTCGATTTTGGTTTCAATTACATGAAGGTTTTGATTTTGCATGTTTTAATTGGTTTAATTTGTTGTGAATTAAATTCTAAATGTGTAATTTTAGTGATATATTTATAAAATGTTGTTTTAGGAGTGACTGCATGTTATTTATTTGCACAAAAATTTGCTCTTTATTTATGCATGTCATGTGTTTGATAAATTGTCTCAATGAATGAAAATGTTAAAACACAAGGCATTAGTGCATGAATTCAACTCCTCGAATGTTAATTATGCAAACCCCCCATATTTTTTTTAAAAAAACAAGCATAATAATAATACTGATATTTGTTATATCTAGTATACTGCAAATTTTATTTGGATTCGAATTACTTGTTATTGTTAAACAAAATAATTGTTATTTGAGAAGTATCAATTCTTGTCAATCTGGGTTTTCCTATTCTTCTTGTGTTATTTAATTTGGACCAATCTAATGTCTAAAAACGCTTTCTATTTGTAGCACAACTCTTTTTCTAATTATTAGTGAATTTTCGTAATTAGTTTTAGATAAAAATTTCAGCCAACTTTTAGTGACCTAGTCATGGTAGGAATTGTAAGAATTTTAGGTAACTTTTAGGAATTAGAAGTTGGAACTTTTGGGAGTAAAAATATAAATAGGGGACTTCATAGGGTTATATAGTTATTTTTACGAGCTAGAATTTTGAACTTTGGAGAGAGGAGTTTTCGTGCATACTAGGAGTTTGTCATGTATCAAATTCGGTATAATTTTCTAACCACAATTTTCAATTATTCTGATTTCTTTATATGTATTTTTCGTATATGGAATATTATGCCTGAATTGGTATTTTTTCTTTAATTATTATTCGATGAACTGAATTTGATAAATTTAATTTCCTGTTGTCTAAAAGTTGAAATTTAATTCAAAGTACAAGAATTTATTTATGTATTTTTTTTTACAAATATTTTGTATTTATTTTAAAATGTTAAATTTTCAAAAAAGAAAAAGAAAAAGAAAGAATGGTTGTGATGGGCTTCTCTACTGCTGCTGCATGGTGGGCTGTGAACAACATGGTGGTTATGGCGGATTGCTGCAGGAAGAAAATATGAGGAAGAAGAAAGAGACAAAAGAAAGAAAAAGAGAAAAAGACAAAGAAGTAGGAGTAGGGAGAGAAGAATGGAGTTGAATAGGAAAAAGAAAAAAATTAAAAGAATTGAATTGATGGTAGTGGCAGGAAGTTTAGAAGATTTGGGTTAATTACATTATAAGTCCTGACTTATAGTATCAGTTTAGGCAATTGCAAGGTAAGTCCCTTAGGTTTCTGAGATTTAATTTTTGGACTGGAAACATGAATATTTGTTATGTAAATAAATAAATAAGGTTCCAAAGAACTATTTTTGTAATTACTTATTATTACAAAATACATTTGCGGTATTGGCAATATATTTTAATTGTTATGTTTTTATATAATTAAGAAGTGTACATATTTTAGTCTGAACTAGATTAAATATTTTGGAACTTGAATAATATTACCGAAGGCAGATAGTCTATATACGAACCAATTTATTTAGAAATTGAGCTTAGTTAATATTTGATAATTTTGTTTAGGAAGTTAGTCCTATGCTAGTTCAAGGTAAATGGTTACTACTCCTTTGTGATTTCGAAAAAAAAAATTTAAATATTATTTTTTTGACAACATATTATTTTAGTTATTAAACATGGAAGTTACATAGATACTTTAATTATTTTAAATTATGAATTTATATAGGTGGCATTATTTTGAACTTTGTATATGTATTTCGCATGTGTAAGTTTGAATTATTTGCTTGGTAATTAATAATGGACCAAGACTCTTAAAATAATCATGAATAGTCAGTAGGGACTATAGTTCTGACTTTCTTTACGGGTAACCTAAGACCTGGTATTGTATTAGCTACTTGCTGAGCGATTTTTAGCTCACCCCATAATATTAACATTTTTACAGGTTATAATCATATATTCGATTACAGGATTTGATCATGGATTGAAAGTCATTATAAGCCTGGTGTCCTCAGGAAACTGTGAGGGCACAGTGGTCCCGGGAACCCCTGGAGCTGGGCGTGACAGAGTGGTATCAGAGCCAAGGTTTAGAATATATGGGGCAACTATTAAGGATTAGAGTTGAGCTTAAGTATTACTTTGATGTGTTAGAATATTTTTTAAATTGATACTAGTTAGACTTGTGATTTGAAGTACGAGTATCAGATTTAGTTTGATAAAAGATGTGAGATTAAGGTATTACAGATAAGAGAAACTAATTAAACATATTTAGAAATTAAGGACAATCGTGAAGAAGGTTAGACAAACTTCAAGGAGTAGATGTCTATTGTTAGAGCCTACTTTATGTTGATTTTTATTGGGTAAAATATTTAAGATTGGGATTTCAAAATGCTCCGTGGAGAAGAAAATGAAGAATTGAGATTAAGATGAACATGATAGTAAAATATCAAGATGTTAACTCTCTTAAAGATAAAAGACATGATAACATTAATGTTTTAAACAATTCTGAAGAACGATAAAGAGTAAAGAGATTGAAAAAACAATAGTATTTGTTAGCTTTTAAATTTTGATGGATAGTAAAATTAAGAATTTGATTGATTGTTGGTATTCTTGAAGGATTTAGTTTGTTGTGTTCGTTGATGTTAATTAAGAATACATTCTATAATATATTATGTGTTATTTTGACTTCTTTTGATAATAAGAGTATGATTTATTTGTTTCAACTTGTTTTACTCATAAAAGCATTTTCTATACTAATGTAATATTTCGAAAATAGTATATAAAAAATGAAAATGATTATGTAAATCTTCATAAATTATTTTGACAAAAAAAAATCTATAATTGTGTTATATCTACAAAACTGTAAAAACTATTTTTTCCTTATATTGATACTTGATTTAAACAAACAAAGTACTGCTAATTAAGGGATCCGCTAAATCTTGTACCTAACATGTCACTTATGGAGAACTGTTTGTGGTATTAGGAAGGTTTGTTCCTGCTAAGATGGCCGATAATATGTTATGGAAGATGAAATCATAGTAGGATTAAAATTAAGTTAGCAAATATAGGACATTGGAAAATGGATAAATGCTCGCAACTCAAAATTTGAGAATACTTTGGAATATTTTTGTACGACTTGAGTGGTTTGAGGAATCTTATATGTAGCCACTATAGAATTTTGGATTTCGAGATCTCATATGAAGTTTAGTGATTGTGGTTGTGAAAATATATGGAAAAGAATCTACTGTTAAATTGGTCCTGATTGATATAAGTGATTTTGAGACTATATTTAAGAATGAACTTGTTAGCTAAACATAGTGTTCAGGTGGGCTATAGAATTAAATGTGTAATATTTTTTGGATGGATAGCATTGACTTATCAAGGTAATATGAGTAAAAGAAAAACACCTCGAGAGAATATTGATGAGGAAAGTACAAGCAATAAAAAAAAAATTTAAACAAATGAGGGTTATTAAGGATACTTAACTTCTATGGTAGACAACTAATGGAATGAGGGAAACATACTGGTTGTGTGGTTAAGGAATGTTTGGAAGTTATTATGGAGGAATTACTTAGAATATCTTGGATAAAAAAAATTAAAAATAAAAGTATAATTGATATAAAATTGGTACATGGGTCTATTCTAGTATCTAAACACTACATGGGATGGTTCGATTGTATTGAAGGAACTGAATGAGCAATTTCAAGAATTATTGGACAACAAATTTACTAGGCCAAATGTTTTATATAAGAGTGCCCATTTGGTTCGTAAAGAGGAGAGTTGGGAGTTTGAGGATGTGTATTGATTATAGAGAGTTGAACAAGATTATCATTAAGAATAAGTACACTTACCCTAGAATGATGATTTAGTGATAAATTTAAAGGTGTGAAGGTTTTGCATATTATTGATTAAAGATTAAGGCTTCTTCTGGGAAAAACAGATTGATATACCTAAGGGTGATTTTTTTTTTTTTTTTTTTTGGTGATACATTATGGACATTGCAAAAAAAAAAAAAAAAAATTGGTGATATCATTTGGTTTGACCAGTACTTGTACAAGATTCAAGGTTTAGTCTTAGGCCTCAAAGAGACAAATTTATGGTAGTGTTTATTGATAAAATTTTGATTTATTTTCTAAGTAAGGAAGCATGAGAAATATTTAAGAGAAATATTTGGTATTTTAAAGGAATATAGGTTTATATAACAGTAATTTTTATGAGACATGTGATTTTATATAAGGAGTTAGTGGACCTTACAAATTCAGGATAAAGTAGACTGGCCAAGGTCCACAAGTGTTAACAAGGTAAGAAACCTTCCAGATGAGTTGGTTACTGTCAAAAGTTCATTAAAGGGTTTTCACCTATTATAACACCATAAGAAAGGTCAGCATAAAAGAAGGTATAATTGGTGTGATCTTTGATATGAGGAAAGAACTTTTAACAAGTTCGAAGGAGGAACTGATAACATTATCCATTTTAACCCTATGATTTGGAACTTGAAGGTTTGTAATTCTAAAGACGAGTTTGAGAATGGATTAGATGGTGTGTGTTGAAGCTAGTGATGAGGTAATGGTTTAACCATAAAGGCAACTAGAATTTTGTGAGAAGAATTAACTTGCACATGACTCGAAATTGATGGCTAGAGTGTTTGACTAATTTAGAGATATTTATCGATCGTAATACACTTGAATATTTGTTCACTTAAGGTGGAGATAGGAAACTTGTAAAGATTCAAGAAATTGATAGAAGGCACTATGCCCGATTTTAGTGTAAAGTGTAATGATAGATTATTGATATATGGAATACTGTTGGTACCCAGCAATAAGTTTGAGGGATGAAATTATGAAGGAGCTACATTATTCCAGGTTATTTATGCCAATACAACAAAGATGTATTAAGACATTAAGAGGAATTCTCGGTGTAAACAAAATGAAGAGGTCCATTGACTTTTCACTTGAGTACGCGACAAAGTACTTGAATGTTAACAAGTTAAGGTCAAATATTAATGACCAACGGATTGGTTTTGGCATTTGAAAATTTTCATAGTATAAATTCCAAAAATAAAGATTGTAATGATACTATTTGGATGGTGGTGGATCACTGAACTAAATCAACACATTTTAATATCTATGCATAATGAGATAACCATGAAAACTTAGTGGATTATACGTGGGTAAATTGTGAGGTTTTATGGACTACCGTGAGTATAATATTGGACCAAGACCATCAACAATTCCGTCTTGCACCATAAAATGACATTTTTTCCAATTGAGCACCAAATTATTTTCAACGCACCTTTTCAACACATTGGACAAATTTACAAGACAATCATCAAATGAGGCACCAAATACACAAAAATCATCCATAAAGATCTCTGTGCACTTTTCAACCAATCATGAAAAATAGAGAACATACAACGTTAAAATGTGCTAAAAGCATTGCAAAGCCCAAAGGTAAGAGATAGCATTTTCTTATATGCAAAAGTACCAAATAGGCATGCAAACGTTGTTTTATCTTGATCTTCCAAACAAATGACAATTTGAAGATAACCGAAATAACCATCAAGGAAACAAAAAAATGCAAAACCACCCAACCTCTCAAGCATTTGATCAATAAAAGGCAACGAGAAATGATCCTTACAGGCCTCATTCAATCTACTAAAATCAATACACATACGCCAACCCGTGACCAATCAAGAGGGGAAGGGGTTCATTGGTTTCATTTATTATTACGGTAATACCACCCTTTTTTGGAATGACTTGAGTAGGACTAACCCACTCGCTATTGGTAATAGGTAAATAATACCAATTTTCAAAAGCTTGATAACCTCATTCCTCATAACCTCTTTTAACGTATGATTCAATCTCTTTTGAGGTTGCCTTACTGGTTTGTTCCCTTCATTCAACAAGATTTTATGCATACAAATAGAAGGGCTAATTCCTTTAATATCATCAATAGACCAAGCAATGGCATCTTTATGCATTTGAAGAACCACAATCAATCTTTCAAGTTGCTCACGCGTCAAAGATGCATTCATAATTACGGGGTATGTCTCATTTTCACCAAGGTATGCATACATTAAATGAGTAGAAAGAGGTTTATGTTCCATATTGGGGGTTTCGTTTGTCAAAGACCCCCCTTTACCTTTTTCTTTATTCTCTTTTTCTTCTTTTTGTAATAAAGCATCATTAATCAAGTGATTCACATTCTTCATTTCATCTTCATCCTCTTGGATTAGGGTATTTGAATCTAACACATCATCCTCCAATAAAGAATTTTCCAATTCATTCCTACAACAATCATCGATTAAATCATCCACTGTATTTATATTCCTAACATCCTCATAAATTGAAAGAAGCTTTAACGAACTAAAAACGTCAAATGTAAGAATTTCATCATTTATCCGAAATTTCAACTTCCCCTCTTGATCATCAATGAGTGCACTGCTGGTTGCAAGGAAAGGCCTCCCAAGTATGACATTGGCATCTCCTCATCCTCTTCCATGTGCGCAAGTTGCAATGAGACACTTGTGGCCTTCAATTGTCCTCCATTTAATCTCTTGAACACCGCATAAGGCATGAGGTTTATTGAAACTCCCAAATCACACAAAGCTTTCCCAAACTGGAAACCTCCAATCACACAAGGTATGATGAAGACCGGAATCCTTGAGCTTGGACGGTAACCTCTTTGTGGGGGCTGCACTACAATTCTCTGTTAGACATAAAATTTCATCTCCTTGCAATTTCCTTTTTGAGGTAAGGACTTGTTTCATAAATTTAGCATAAGCGGGCATGCTCTCAAGTGCCTCCATGAAAAGAATGTAAATTTCAAACTTCTTGTATATTTCAAGAACCTTTTTGAACTTTTTCCCTTTTCTTCATCCTTCAATCTTTGAGGGAATGGAATGTTCATTTGCTTCGGCTCTTGAAAAGTAGGATCCTTGCCTTCATTTCTTTGCATGTTAGGAATGGTAGGCTCATCTATCATATTTTTGCCTTATCCCATTAAAGACTCCACTTTTTCCTCCTCTTTATCTTCAAACTTCTCTTTTTCTTTTCCTTTTCAATGAGTGTTTCCCAACCCTTTCTTCCACCTCCTTACCACTTCTAAGGGTGAGGGCCTTGCATTGCTCTATAGGATTTGGAATAGTATTACTCGATAATGCCCCTATAGGTCTTTTATTATTTAACCTTACCAATTAACCCAATTAAATTTCTAAATTTCTTATTGAGGCTTTCAAATTCTCAAAGTATTTCCTATATTCTTCCTTATCCGTTCCTTATCTTTCCAACTCCCTTCTCCAATACTCCGCCTCTCTTTTCTAACCATCTTCACATACATTTTCTCTTGGATCAAATTGGTCATGATACATAGATTGTGAAGAATTTTCATGTTGGAATGGAGGCCTTGGTTGTAGATTTTGAAATGGAGGGTTAGATGGAGATTGATAGTAGTTGGCTTGGAAGTTTCTTTAGTATGGAGGTTGATAGTGTCTAGATAAGGAACTTGAAGCTTGGTTGTGGAAGTTTTGAGGTGGGGCATTTGGTAGATAGGAAGAGTTGGATTGATTGTTTGTATAGCTCCATGAAAAGTTGGGATGATTCCTCTACGAGAGATTATATGTGTTCCTATACACTTTGGGCGTGTTCCTTGAAAAAAATGATTGATTAGACACATAGTTGTGTTGCTCATTGGAACCATAAGGCATTTCACATTGCCCATTTGCATGTCCATCTCCACAAAAATCACACACCTTGGTTGGTTGGGTTGGAGAAAAGGACATTGCATTCACACTACTTAGTTTCCCTAAGTTCTCCAACAATTTTGCAACATTCATCACGTTTATAAACATACTTTGTTGAGCCAATAGAACATCTTTCATATTCAAATTTAATACTCCATTTTGTGCATTGGCTTGATTGGCTTGGTGTTGAGCTACCGGTGGAGTCATAGGTCCATGATAATAATGGTTTTAGGCTATCCTTCATTAAGCAATTCTTGACCTTCCTCTGGTGTCTTAAAGGATATGGAACCATTGGCAGAGGCATCTACTATTCATTTCATCTCTTGTGTCAATCCATTGTAGAAGGTTCAAATTTGAAGCCATAATGGAATCGCATGATGAGAACACTTCCTTAGCAAATCCTTAAACCACTCCCAAACCTCTCCTAAGTTTTCACCAATATCTTGCTTATAGGAGGTAATCTCATTCTGTAATTTGCCAGTCCTTGAAGACGAGAAATGTTTTGCCAAAAATTCTTGTACAAGTTGGTTCCACATGATAAACATCCCTTGGGTATGAGATTGAAGCCAAGATTTCTCCCTATCCCTTAGAGAAAAAGGGAATACTATCATTCTCCAAGTACACACCATTAAATTTAAAAGTGTCTAAAACCTCCTCAAAGTTCATTAGATATGTGTATGGATCTTCATTAGGACCTCTCCCAAACATTGCTTGAGCTTGTAGCATTTGTACCAAAATGAGCTTAGCTTAATCTCATAATTTTTGCTTGCACGAGTAGCCGTGCAATGCTAGAATTTTCTCCATCAAAACTTGGTATGGCATATTCTCTCCATGGTCTACCATTCATATGTTTATACCATTCCTATTTTCACAACCACCCATCCCATGATTTCCGGTAACTTCTACTTCATCATTCCCATTGTTCAAATTTCTTTGATTTTGATTGGCATTGGCCATTTCAATTCATTCTAGCTCTTGTTGCACTCTTTTATGCTTCCAAATTTCCCTAAACTCTTTTTCCCTTTCTTCGTCCAAGCAAATCAAATGTCTCTTTTGTCTTTTTACCATACACTATAAAAGCCGAAGCAAGTAATTAACTCAGGTTCCAAGACAATTCAACAAGAAGAATTACCAACATAAACAAATAAAAAAAAATAACAACTAAATTAAACAAAAATGCCTAATCTACACAACCTGTAAAGTGCTTAATATTGCCAAGTACTAAAGACAATCCCAGGCAATGGTACCAAAAACCTAAGGATTGTCAAGCCTTTAGGTAGAGGTCAAATCAAATCAAACAAGTAATAATAAAATCTCACTAAATCACTACACTCTACCTCACTTCCGCAAGCATACGGATTTGGTAGTAGTATAGGATGAGTAGGTATCGTTCCCACGTAGATTGTTGGCAAGTAATTACCAAGATTTACGGATCTTTGTATAGTTAGCCTATTCAAATTGAGAAGAAAGATCCTAATCAAAGTTATAATGCAATTAAACAAGTTAAAACCAAAATTAAACTATATCTACTCTAAAGCAAGTAATTAAAATTAAGTAACTACAAAATTAAGAAACTAATTAACCTATTCTAATGAAAGCAAGTAAAAAAGACCACTCGATCCTACTCTAATTGAACTAGACTATGATTAAAGTAAAGAGCAATTGATTAACCTAACTAAAGAGAACACTAAGAAAGCATATAAAGCAAGAAGATGTCATTTCTAGTTTAAATTTTGTAAAGAAATATACTTGAAATCTAATACACAACTTTTTATAATTTTTAAGAATAATGAAGAAATCCTATTAAAGATTAACTAGAAATTAAAGCAAGGAATTGAAAACTTAAATTAAAAAGCACAAAATTAACAAGAACCCTAATTACTTAAGAAAACTTGAAAAGGAAGCAAAGAGGTTTCTAAAAATTTAAACTAGAAAGCAAGTAAAAATTATATCTCCTTAAAGTTAAAGATTAATCCACTACTAATATGTAATCAAAATCTAAACTTGCCGTAAATTAAAAGGTAGATCTAATTGAGAGTTAAGGAGGATTTAAGAAAATGAAACTTGAGAGTTAAGTCTTTCTATTCTATTCTAATCTAACCTCAATTGCTAACTACACCCTAAACTATGTGTACTATCACATGTCTCTAGTACCTTAAATAGTAGAGTATT
Organism: Cinchona pubescens; assembly: GCA_025175665.1. Taxonomy (NCBI): domain Eukaryota; kingdom Viridiplantae; phylum Streptophyta; class Magnoliopsida; order Gentianales; family Rubiaceae; genus Cinchona; species Cinchona pubescens. Next base: position 1,315,709 of record JANKKI010000027.1, on the reverse strand, counting down.
ACACAAGTCAAGATTAGAATTGACTACTAGAAAATTACAAAATTGCCATTACTAGTATGTTAAAACCCACCTCCACGTCGCGACATGGAAAAATTGTATGTCGTGACATGGATGCTTAACTGTATATACTGATTTCCACCTCCATGTCACGACATGGACCTTTTTTTTAGCAAGTCTTCAATTCTTCTTCACTTTCACTTTGGCCCCGCCACTTTGTTCATTCCAGTTTCCAACCTCCAATTTATAAGTTGCCTAATATTAAACTAATTAAACTACTACTTTAACTAAAATTCAAATAAAAAATCATCGCATTTATTAATAGTTAAAATGTAAACACGTAATATAAACATTAAATGAAATATTTAACTAACAACCAAAATTCAGAATTTAAACTTAATAAAATACCACGTTTTAAAGTAAACTAACTCTAGTTTACTAGAGTTATCACTACTCTACCTAGTGTGTACTAACACATACTAAAGCCTATATATGGTTGGAGTATTACACAAGCTAATAATTAGAATCTTACAGCCAATATTTACAAAAATGCCATTAATACATTTGTTGGATGCACCTCGATGTCGCAATATCAAATTCGATATCTTAATTCATGACATCGAACTGAAATTGCATAAGCCAAATTCCGTCTCGATGTCATGACATCAATTTCCATGTCGCGATATCAACACTATTTTAGTAAAGGTCTTCAATTCTTCTCTAATCTCTTTTTAGCCCTCAAAATTTACTCATTTTGGCCCCTAGCTTCCAATATTAGCGTACATAATATTAAACTAAATAAGTAACTAAATTGATTAAAATTGAATAAAAACTCATAATATTTACTAGAAATAAAAATGCAAGCACATGATGTAAAAAAATATCTAAAACACTCAAATAAACATCAAAATTCAGGATTTTAACTAACAAATTCTATGATTTAGAGGCAAAATAACTCTATTTTACTAGAGTTATCACATCCCCAAACTTAGCGTTTTGCCACCACTGAAGTTGACTAAACAAAAGGCAAATAATGGATGTACTTTGAACAACTAGGAAACCTCTCAAAGGATCTCAAATACCATATGATAATTGAACTATTTCAATTAGTCACCTCCAAGTTTTGTAGTTTTCCCAAATAACATAAGTTCATTTACTACACAAAACTTCAAATTACCAAGTATTAACCACTATCAAAAATATTCCCAAAGTTCTATTCATTCAAAACATCACCTATTCTCAAATCACAAATGTTATACAGTTTTTCAATCATCCTGACAAATTTCTTGTTGAGGCTTTCAAATTCTCAAAGTCTCTCCTATGTTCTTCCTTATCCCTTCTTTCTCTTTCCAGATCCCTTCTCAAGTACTTCGCCTCTCTTTTCTAACCATCTTCTCGTACATTCTCGCTTAGTGCAAATTGGTCATGATACATAGATTGGGAAGAATTTGCATGCTGGAATGGAGGCCTTGGTTGTTGATTTTGAAATGGAGGATTAGATGGAGATTGATAGGAGTTGGCTTGGAAGTTTTTTTAGTGTGGAGGTTGATAGGGTCTAGATGAGGAACTTGAAGCTTGGTTGTGGAAGTTTTGAGATGGGGCATTTGATTGATAGGGAGGGGTTGGATTGATTGTATGTATTGCTCCATGAAAAGTTGGGATAATTCCTCCAAGAGGGATTATATGTGTTCCGATATACTCCAGTCGGGTTCCTCGAAAAAATGATTGATTAGACACATAGTTGAGTTGCTCATTGGAACCATAAGGCATGTCACATTGCCTATTTGCATGTCCATCCCCACAAAAATCACACACCATGGTTGGTTGGGTTGGAGAAGAGCACAGGGCATTCACATTACTCAGTTTTCCTAAGTTCTCCAACACTTTTACAACATTGTTCATCACGTTCATAAACATATTTTGTTGAGCCAATAGAGTATCTTGCATATTCCTATATGCAAATGTCACACAATTTTGGAAACATTAATCTATCAAAGAATGAGTAGTATGATATCAATGATAAGTATTGCAACATTTTCTCCTCAACTTGTTGGTATTCTAAAACATAATTCCTAATGGCTTAATTCGGAGAAACAATATAGGTACATGTCGGATTCCAGTAGTTACTCACTTTATTACTACTCTAATGACTTATTTTGTAGAAACAACATGGGTACATACTGGAATCCCGTACTCGCCTTATTCCTACAAACAAAGTTTTTTTTTTCCGGCCCTAAACCAAGGAAGAGGAGTAAAACGTACCAAAAATTAATCTCAAATACTAATCATTCACAAATTAGAATAATATTCTCTATGCAAGCACACAAAATGTCGTAATTTCCTTCTATTCCATTAAACCCAATTTTTTTGAAAGATAAATTAGCTAAAAAAGTAATATTAATGATTTGATCAAAACAATATTTCAAGTAAATTTCCCCCAAAATATTAGTACCTCTTTTCGAAAATGGTAATACTAGGTTTTTGAAAATTTGTGTTGCAAAATAACGACTCACACACACTTAAATTCATGAAATGGCCAATTCAAATAGTTTAATCATATAGTATTGCAAGTAAAATATCATCATCCGGTACTAAATTGATCAATTTTCCATCCAAAAGTCATAAAACACTGTACTATTTACTATAAAATTCAATAACTATTCCTGACACAAGAAATAAACACCCCTAAACTTGACTCTTTTATTCTTATTAGTAATTAACTCATCCTAGTAGTCACTCAAAATTCCAACATACAGATATAAAAGACACTAAAACGAAAACTAAATAAACAATGACAAAGTTTTAGCCTAACTACTACCGCCAAGTGACAATGTCAAAAGCACAAAAGTCATGTCAAGCAATCAATTCATTAAGCTCACAATCATCCATTCCAACATTTAAATATCAATAGTAACCTACATGGCATCTGCTTAAGGCCATTAACCATCATCACTACTCAAACACCTAAATTAACTAAGAACACGATAGGCATCAAACTAAGTATTCAACTACGAATTTCAAAAGGATAAAACTCAAATCAAATATCAACAAAAGTAACTTGGCATCAGCCTAAGGCCCTTAGCCAATCTCCTAAGAAATAAGAATGAAAATGTCTTCTAGTCTGTCAAAATCCCTCAAATTAAAACAAAATTCTTTCCCAAAAGTCTTCAAAACTATCATCTATTAATACTGGTTGTCTCAAGTATCCTACTCCATCTACTCGTGATCATCAGCAATTTAACTGTGCTAGCTCTCCTCAAAGTCCTCATCAAGTGCTCCACTGGTGCCATTAGCTTGGTGCGATTCACCTTGCTATGTCGGTACCACTGGTAGGATGTAATAAGACTGACCACAAGGAAGGCCGCAGTGCCAAAGTAGAGGCTGTGGTGGCTGACCCCAAGTGCTGAGTGAGGTGGTCTAAAGAGCCTCTCCTATCACTACCAAATTGTTATGCATCACCATTTGGCTGTAAGTCCAATATCCTTGTAATTCATTTCGCTCCTCTTCTATGCCTAGTGCATTGCATACTTATCCTGGCAATAAAGGAATAAATGATATTCTTGGAGGCGGTGGTAGAGGCATTTGACCTTTGACGAGGTGATGTTTCTCATATTCCCGAACCAACTTGTACACGTACTCCTTATTAATTTTTATGTCTCTCTGATGCGTCATTGCTTCATCAACATAATAAGAACACCTTTCAGTGATAAATGGATGAGTGATTAGACTGGGGGCATAAAAAATAGGTTCCTAGACCTTCCACTATCAAGAAATCCCTATCTAATCAAACCACAACATCCACTGGCATTCCTATCATTATAGCATAAACCAATATCACTTTATCCTTTCGAATATATCTCAAAGAATTAGAACCCCAGATTCAACAACTTATGAAATAAAACCACAATTTCATTACAAGGGATAAACAATGACAAGGAAATTTCAATTCCACCGTCTTTGAAGTATTCATCATCCAAGCAACATCAACATCACAAAACATTCTTTTAATTTCATTCATGTCCTTGTCCTTATTATAAGCGCATTGTATTCATGAAATAGAACAAAAGGCACATTGAAATAAGCATTTATCACATTGGCACTAAAATCAACTAATACTCTCCTAACTCTTACTTTGCCATCCTCTAAATCGCACAGGTTGACGTAATGGAACTCTTTGACTAACCGGGTATACCTGGGCTCAACAGCCATATCAAATCTCTCCCAATGCCCTACTTCAATTTGTGTCTCTATTTCTTTTCTTGCCTCCTCATGAGCCCCCCAATGCAAGGATAAATCAAAACCCCTTTCTCTAATGATCTCATGTTTCACATTATTTTGAAATAAAACCTTAGCTTGCTCACTTGTGAATTGGGGTTCCACCACTAGTTCATTGGCTGTACTCAACTCATCACTAGGACATTCCCCACTCAGTCCTTCTTCTGCTTTTCTTTTTCCCAAGCCCTCTCCTCTACACCTACTTCTAGCACATCTACCACTACCATACACTCTTCTAGTCATTTTCTCAACCAAAAGAAACAATCAATAACAAGTAACAATTTCTCAAACAAAATATTCAATCTCCCAACTAATTGATCAATGTCAACAACACCAAAATTTGCACCAACAATTTCCCAAATTAAAAAATTTTAGCCAATAAACAAACAATCCATCAGTCCACCACGAAAATTTCAATGCCTCAAAATAAGCAATCAAGATAGCGGAGATTCAAACCAAAAATTTATCCAAATAATTTCCAAAATTTGTCAAATTTTCAAGTAATTAATGGCTAGAAAATTACCACAAATCAATTACAATTATACCCAACAATGATTTTACAAGATTAAACACAAAAATTTGAAAGAGTCTACCCGATTAAGAAGAGCAAAAATCTAAATGAAATTTGTAGATGAAATCCTTTGAAGCTTGGACTTTCCTCCTTAAAAACCCTTGTTAGAAAGGTAAATAATGGAAAAGATGATTTGCGGGGATGGACTAGATACGTTTGTGGAGGATTTATTCGAAGAAATTAAAGAATTGGAGAATTGGGGAAGAAATGTGCGACTAGGGCTTGAAAATTAAGGAAAAATATGGAAGAAAAAAAAGAGGGAACCTTTTTATTTTGATTATGTTTGCAGTATATGTCATGACATCACTTTCAGTGTCGTGAGATCAAATTAAAATGGGATTTTGAAAAGGCACTTCGATGTCGCGATATCAAATTTGATGACGCAAAATGGACTGAAACATGTGGCCCCCAAATGTTGTGATGTCCCAACATCAAATTTGATATCGCAACACCAAAACATGTTCAAATATTTGGCTTTTGTAGAAGTTCATGGTTGATGTCGCGACATGGGATTTGATGTCGCAACATTGACCAAATTACCAGAATACCCTCCAAAAGATTGCATGTGATGTCGCGACATCAAATTTGCTGTGTGACATGGACTAGAACTTCTGTAATGTTCATTTCCAACACTTAGACAATTTTTTCAACTTCTTTCTCACTTCAACCCAAATCTTCTCACCACCTACAAACATAAAAAACGCAAGTATTAGAAGACTAATTCCATCAATTTCCTAGCACAAATTATGGAAATTAAAAGCCACATTTTAAAACTAAATCTAACCTAAATAAAACAAAATCACACCAATTTAAAAATTTAACACAAAATAACACCAAATTTAAACAAAAACACTAAATTAAAGTTTGGGGTTGCCTCCCAAGAAGCGCTCTTTTTATAGTCATTAGCTTGACTACGGCAATTATTGATCAATTCAAGTCTTTGAAGGTGGTTGGCCACCATTTGCCTTTGGTTTCCAAGGAAAAAGCTCAACATCGTTTTTCTCCACTATATTCTTGATTTCCGTCTTTTATTTGAACATTTCCTTCACTCCATACTTTTCTAGGACTAATGCACCAATTATCATATCCAATTGCATCTCAGACCATTTTTTCTTCTTTTTGTGATTCCTCAACTTTTTGTCATAAAAAATTTTCTATATATTTACACAAATCTTTTGATACTTCATCACATTACACCCATCATCAGATGGTTTTCCTTCAATTCAATTTTTTACTCTCTTTTTGTTTCAATCACCTTTTTGAGTGATTTCCCATTGTCAATCTCAAAATTTTCTTCAATTAACCTATCAAAAAGAGAATTAAGAGAATGATTAGCACAATTTTTCCTCAACAATTGGAACATTATCATTGTAATAAAAAACATCAATTGTAACCAATTCATTTTCAACATGTAAAGTCAACTTCCCTTTATAAATATCGATCAATGTATGTACAGTCAATAAGAAAGGTCTTCCCAACATCAATGGAACTTCATTTTCTTCTCTGGTATCTAACACCAAAATCAACTTGAAAAACCAACTTATCCACTTGAACAAACATGTACACCAACAAACCACACGGTATAGAGAAACTATAGGGATTTTGGAGTTTAGGGGATAACCCTTGTTGAAAAATGGCACTAAATTTGGCATCAAGACTTACTTTCTCATCATCATCCCATCTCCATTTTCTAGCCAACATAAAACAAGCATAGTTGGGCATCTTAGTGAGGAAATCAACCAAAGGGATATTAACATTAGGCTTTTTAAACATATCAAGAAATTGGTTGAGTTGTTTCTCTTTTTCTTCCTTTCTCAGATCAATAAGCCTTTGAGGGAATGACCATTTTTGTCGACTGATGAGTCCAAGTTCAAAAGTTATTTCATTTTCTTCTTCCTTGACACCTCGATTTCATCCTCTTTTTTCTTTTTGTCATCGTCATAAATAATTTCCATTTTCTTCTCAATAACCTAGAATTTTTGTTTCTCATCTTCTCTATGAACATTTTTCTTATCATTAGGCACCACCAACTCTTTTCCACTCCTCAATGATATAGTATTGAATTGTTCCTTTGGATTTGGAATGGTATCTCTAGGAAGGACCCCCATAGGTTTTTCAATGTTCAATCTTGCCAATTGACCTATCTGTATCTCTAAATTCCTTGTTGATGCTCTCAAATTTCATAATCTCTCTTTCGTTCTTCTCTTTCCTTCCTCTCTCTTTCCAATTCTTTTCTCAAATACTCCACCTCCCGTTTACAACTATCAACATAGGCATTATCCCTTTGAGAAAATTGTTCATTATACATGGGTCAAGAAAAGTTCGAAGGTCGGTATGGAGATATTGGTTGTTGATGTTGAACTGAAGGGTTAGATGGGGGTTGAAAGGAGCTGGCTTGGAAGTTTCTTTAGTGGGAAGGTTGATAATGTCTAGTAGAAGAAATTGGGGCTTGATTTTGAAAGTTTTAATGTTGGGGATTATATTGATATGGAGAATTTTGTTGATTGTTTGGGTTACTCCAAGGGAAGTTTGGATGGTTTCTCCATGAAAGATTGTAAGTATTTCCAAAAGCTCCTTGAGGATTCCTTGAGGATTCCTTGAGGATTCTTTGAGGATGAAGGTTGATTAGATACATAGTTGATTTGCTCACTTTTACCTAAAGGAACCTCACATTGTCCATTGAAGTACCCAGCACCACAAAAGTCACACACCAAGTTTGATTGAAATGAAGTGTCAACGGAATTCACGATGTTTGGTTTCCCAAAATTTTCCAACACCATTTTAAAATTCTTCATGACATTCATAAGTATACTTGGTTGAGCAAGGAAGGCATGATTAGGATTCAAGTTCAACATACACACCTTGTTGAGCATTGGCTTCATTGGCTTGTTGTTGAACCACTAGTTTAGTTTTTGAAACAATTGCAACAAGAACTATCTATTTTAATGCTCAAAATCAAATGAACAATTCAATATTAAGTTATAGGTTATTATTAACTCCATATCATCATTGAGTACCAAAATGATGGTTTTCTATCTAACTACCAATACTTTTATTCACAAAAACACAACCATTAATAGAAACTAACATTTGAGTGAAAAACAAAAAACGCACCACAAAATTAATATTTATTCGACAATTAGTTACAAACTCATCCTACCACTCACCCATATCACAAAAAAATAAAAATACTACTAAAAGTATATAAAAACATAACCAAACAAATTATAATGGTAGGAAATGACTTTCAATTACACTTGGACAACCAATAATCTCATATAAATGATGGACAACACAATAACCAAGTGAATGTGTAAATAATCAATTAAGCAGATTTTGAGCGTAAAGGCAATAGTTCTTGACCTTTAATCATGGATTCATCAACAATAAGCACAAACTAAATAAGCTTAAGAAATGAGCAACTCAAGTTCAATGTGTAAATGCAAATATCATTTAAACACATGAGTCCAATAAGTTATCTATCCTTATTCAATAAACATTGTTATATTGAAGAAGGGTGTTTAGTATATGCCCAACTCATCCATCAAACTTAGTTTACACATAATTAAGCTTGAAAATACATTAAACAACAAAGACTACTCCCAATTGTTAACTCTTTAAAAGAGAGTTATTTACATGCACTTTAACTTGAGTTTTAGTCTATTTTCGAGGTGTCTTGTTAGTAACTAGGGATATTTTGGTAATTTTAGGGTTAGTGTTAACATATTATTTTATTTGTTTTTATGTTTAAATACATTTATTTATGTGTTTTATGGTGTTTTTATAGGTCTAGGATCAACAGGAGGTCAAACAGGATGAAAATGAAGCAAAACGGCAAAGCCAGGCACTAAGGCCTAGGGGTGATGTAATAGAGCATGCCTAAGAGGTCTGAGCTGTACCCAGGGACTGGTGTCCAAGTGCTAGTGCACTTGGAGGACCTGAACTACACCCACGCTACAACAACAATGCATTGTTTCATGATTTTAAGCATTTTTAGGATTATGAACATCTATTTTGAACCCGTAATAGTGCGTTTCGAAGCATATTTAGAGCCCTACACTTTGTATCTCTTCAAACCTATAAATATGGATCTCTAAGACCTAAAAAATATGTTCTAATTCAATCTCCCTCTTGGGGGCTGAAATTTAGACTAGATTTTTTCTAATTTTTCAAGAAGAATTGAAGAAGAAGCTCAAGATTGATAACCTTAGAACTAAATCTTCCTGTTCTTCATTGTAGTAACATAAGTTAGCATAAATTAGAGTAAATAGGAGCCATAAATCATCAGAAGTTGATCAATCTTCCGAAAGAGAAGAATCATCAAGGCGGAGGATGATGAACGCAACTACAACTAGTTTTTCTTCTCTTTCTCTTGTATCCTTTGTGATTATTTACTCTAGAATGATTGTAAAATATTACCTTGATGTATTTATAACTATGATGATGCATTAATTTCATACCTTAGGTATTAGATTTGCAATGCATTTTAACCAAACCTACAATTATTACCAAATCCCTAGATTAGTAAACAACATGAGTAATTGATTGAACAATCAGTCAAATTTTCATTCAATTGAATTAGTAAAGGAAGAAAAATCCTTAGACATTTAATCATTTGAATTTTATTCTAATTTCTTAGTTAGTTATTTACTTTTATGATCAATTACATTATTATCTATTTAAATAAAATATTGTGTGTTATTCTGGTACTTAGCAGCACTTTTGTCAAGAATAATCCTTGTGGGAATGAACTTTGCTTATCACTTTATTACTTATAACGATAGGTGCGCTTGCGTGTGTAAATCATGCAACACCAATCCATATCAAGCATTCACATAAGTGGTTCAAAATAAGCTCAAACACTTAGCTAACAAGGTGTAGTGTTATTAACTAAAATTTCCACAAGTAAATAGTAAAAACTAAATCAAGTTCATCCAATAAACCATATATATCAATTACAAATCACAAAAAGTCCTATATTGTCATCAACATCATCATCTAGTATCAAATTTGTCCATATGATGAAAAATCATTTACCAACATCAAAACATAACTAAACTAAGTACAAGGCTACAAGCCTTTATTATCCACTGGGTTCTTAAACTAAGCAAGTAAAGTAAAACAAAACATAAATAAGGAAAAGGAAAGAAAGACTCCCTTAACAATACCAAAGAGGCTTGCCACAAATGTGATAATCCTTGGTGAAGTTGCACCATTGCTTGGCACTTCTAAAGTCTCCAAGGATTTCTTAAACATGAGCATGAGTAGTATGTACCTCTTTTGTCTCCTCTAGAAAGTATTATTCTTCTTCCATTCCTTGAGCCTCATCTTCCTCTATGAACACTCCAAATGACATCTCTTATGTAGTCACTAGGACAAATGTGATTACACTCATTCTTAAAATAAGTCAATGATGTTCCAAAACAAGTGTAGATTGACCCATTGTTGGAAATTCAAGTTCAAAAAGTTTTTCATAACCGGTTACTTCTGAAATGTTGTATTCTTTTTCTTTTTCTTGAACTGATTCTTTGTCAACAAGCACTTTATATGGCACTTCTTTAGTAGTATGGTAGTGAAATTAGAGCATTCTTGTGGTTCCTCCTTCTTGCATATACTCAATGACTCGACCTTTTCAAATTCCTCGTATAAGTGCCTATTATCCTCTTCATTTGTTGGGAGTGTTGGAGTCCTTTGGTTTTAACCATCTATCATTCTTTGGACCTTACCATTTGGTCTTGTAACCTCTTAGTGGATTGGACTTGGCTCTCCAAGAATTTAGCTGGCTCTTCAAAGAGTTTGGCTCTCGTTCTTCTCAGAATTTGGCTAAGTTTGTAGTATCATCAACATTTCTATGAATCTTGCATCATTGATTTCTTGAGTTGGTTATGTAAAGGAATTGGAGCTCTATTACTTCATATGAAGGCACTTGAGATGGAGGGAATGAGTAAAAATTTTCTTGATAGTGCTCATAGGAATATGGATGTGTGGACCATCCCATTTGATAGTTCAGGGAATAGGGAGAATAATCACCAGAAACATGCTCATTAGTCATACATCCATTACCGAATGACAATTTCCTTCGTGTAAAGCATTCTTCTTCATTCCTTGCATGAGTAACAACAAAAAATAACAAAAAGAAGATAAAACAATACAAACAAGAAAAATAGGAAAGTTTAGACAACTAATTAGTCCAAACTATCCATCAAGTTAAAATATTTTTTGGCTTTTTCAAAATATTAAACACAACAATAAAATGAAAATCTTTTTAGGTTTTCAAATAGATGAAGCAACTATACAAGAAAACAAAGAATTTCAACTAAATTATGTAGATATTGTCGAAAACCAATCTCTGATAACAGTGCCAAAAACTTGATGTGTTTCACATCTAATTCTACATCTAGACTTATAAACAACATTCAATGTGTTAATACATGCTTATTTCTACTAAGCACGATCCTATATCTGCACCTTTTGGTCAATTTCTAGCAACTATTTTCCAGTTATTAAACATTCCTTTTTCTGGTAAAGTTGAACCAAGTTATATACAGTACTTTTACTCTATTAGCTTATTTAGTCACATGAGACTAAATTTCCATGATAATTAGTAGATGTGTAGGGGTGTTAATCAATTGTGTCGAGTCCTTATCGTGTCAGGTCCTTATCGAGTTCATGTTAGAAAATCTCAATCCAGACACGATCCATTAAGTATTCGTGTCATGACCCGTTTATTAATGGGTTGACCCGACATAACCCCGTTAAACTTTAAACACTAATATAAAAATTACTTAGATTACCCAAATGACAGAATAACCCACAATTAACCCGTTGACCCGAATGACACAATATGCCATTAAAGAGTGTATTGATGTGTCAAATTTTCACAAATGGCCCAATTAATTTAATGGGTCATTCAAGTTACCCAATATTTTAATGGGTTAAACGGATTGTGTCATGTTACCCAATAAGATAAAGGGTTTCGGATCAATCTGTGGGTTAACACAACCCATTTAATTTTGGGTCATTAACGGGTCAACCCGTTAGTAATCCAATCAAATTTGGGTTGTGTTTAAACTTGTTAATTTTGTATCGTATTTTGATGTCATGTCCAAAATTGTCACCCCTATGGATGTGTATATAAGAGTACTACACTATAGTCCCACCACCACAAACTTTGAGTAGGAGGGGAAGAAGGACTGAACAAACAAATGAGGCTAGGGATAGCAATATCCAAGGAGATGGTTACTTAACTTTGAAATAGGTAGCACATCCCGTAAGCATGGTACTAAAAAAAGTGATATGACAAGCAAAATTTAAGAATGTTGGATAATATTAGTACACACCTTGACACCTTTTCCAACCAAATCAGTCAGAGATTGAATGTGATTGAAGCAAAGATGAAGGCTTTCAATGTGAGAAGTGTAGACATTCTCAAACGTTGAGAAAGACTTCTTATGAATGATTCTCAAATGGAACTACACATTTGAAAAAACCAAGTATGCATACAAGGTTCGGAACGCCGTTGTCAAGTAATAAACGTTTATGTAATGTAAAACAATGCCCAGCAAACTTAAAAATGGTTAGGCCAATCAACATCCATTCGATGATGGTGAAACTAAAGTAATGGCTACAACACAAATTAAAAAGTTTATTGTACAAAACATTCACAACTTATTAATAAATTTTTTAAAACTAAATCTCTATTGTAATTATATATTATGTAATATTATTGCGTATTCAAATGATTTTTCAAATAATAATTATTTGTTGTTTATTATCTACATGAGTATTTCAAATTATTATTTCATATTCAAAATGTATTCCATTATTCCAAAGTTAGTATTGTTTGTCAAGCAGCCAATAAAACTTTAACCAAATATTATTGGGCAAAAAGGCCATAAAACCCACTAAACTTTCACACTTTACTAGCTTTAATCACTAAAATTGTCGTTTAAAACCAACTCCATCCATTTAAAACGTTCAACAGGACGTTATCCCAAAATATGTAATGGGTATGATTTTTAAAGGGGTAAAAATGTCAAGAAACCACCTTCATCAGTATCTTCACCTTTCTCCAAAACCCTAACTAGCCACCTTCTTCCTTATCTCCTTCCCTTTCCCTACTGCTCCCGTTTCCCCCTCCCTTCCTCCTCTCCCTCCCCATCCCCCTCCCTCTACCTTTCTTTTCCTCTTTTCTCCCTCTCCATTGCCACCACCAAACACATCTTCCTCCTCATTCACCACTATCTCTCATCTCTCTCTCCCTTCCTTGCTGTCCAGTTTTATTCTCTTATCTCCCCTCTATCGCCGCCCACCACTACATCTTCCTCTACCTCCACCATCCCCATTTCCCTCCCCCTCCCCTATTGTCCATCTCCTTCTGCCTTTCCTCTGCCTACCCTTCCCCAACCCTACTTTTCCCCTCCCTTCTTCCTCTGTTGTCGTGGCCTTTGAATAAAACATATATATGATTTTTTTTTCTCATTTTTTCATTCCCTTCCCTTAGATTTCTTCCAATTATCAATTCTTAATTTTTCCTCAAAAAAGTTCATAAAACTTTTATGGATTCTTTTTATTTTTGAGAAAAAATCTAAAAAAAAAAAAAAAAAGGCTAGAAAAATATTGCTTTAGAAGAAGAAAAATCAAGGGCTAGCAAGGGAAATAGTTTTGGGCCGATCAGATGTGTAATGAATGACAAATGAAGAAGATGAAGAGTGTATGGACATTTTTACCCTTAAAAAATTCACATGCCGTTCACATTTTACAGTTAACGCATAGCTTAATGCCTTAAATAGACCGAATGGCTGTTAAAAGATGATTTTGGGAGTTGAGCAAGTAATTTGGTCACAAAAAATATTAAGTGAGAAAAGTAAGTTGTGAAAATTTAATAAATTGTATGACTTTTTATCAAATATTATTTGCTAAATAATGACTTAGTATTTGCTCGAATCCAAACGCAACCCTATTTCTTTCATTCAACATGGACAATTTTTTTTTTTTTTTGCTATCCAATAATATATACTAAATTGTTATAAAACAAATTCAAGATTATTAAGTTTGAATATTAACTAAAGTAGAAATGTAGAAAAGTAGAGAAATATTAGATAATTCTCAAATCCTTTATCTTTTTATTAGCTCATACAAAATGAGATACTAAAGGCCCCTATTTATAGGGTTACAAGATAAAAGATTCATAAATATGATACATGAATCACGAGAATCAGTAAGTCTTCATAGGAATCAATAAGTTTTCACAAAATTCAAGGGGTTGAATATCACATTAACCGATGTGTTTAGGAAGACTAATGTATATCTACCTTTATAGAATTCATAACACTCCCCCTTGGATATCCATGCATCAAAGAATACGCAAAAAATTACTGCCTTATTAAAAACCTTTACCAAGAAAAAACCCTGTGGGAAAAAACCATAGTAGAGGAAAAAAGAGTATAGTTAGTGTATTCAATGTTTATAGTATACTTTTGCAAGTTATCTCATTAAAACCTTGCCAGAAAAATCCATTGGGACAAAACCATGGCCAAGGGAAAAAAGCGTACAACATGTACTTATCCTCCCCCTCATAAAAGTATCAGTTGATATCCTTGAGATGATACATCCCAATTTTACAAACTAACTTCTCAAATGTTGTTGCTGGTACCATTTTTGGATAAATCTACTAGATCATCACATAAGCGAATTTGTTGGATATCAATTTCATCATTTTTCTAAAAATTATGAGAGAAGAAAAATTTCGAAGAAATGTAGCCCTCCATTAGTTAAGTAACATATTCAGTATTGTCTTTATATAATATCATTAGAAGTCTCACTTCTAATATTAAATCACATATTTTCTGGATATGTTGGATCAATAACTGTAGCCAAACATATTCACTACTTGATTCATATATTACGATTATTTCAACAATGATTGCAAGTAATGACTAAAATTTTGATCGACATTTGATATCAATTTCTTCATAACTCATTCGAAAGTCAAACTTTGTGTTGGATTAGATGAATATCCAATATCCGCATTACCAACTAACTTTGATTTAGACTTGTCTGAGTAAAACAGATTCATATCAATAATGTCTCAGAGAAATTGAAGTATGTTCTTGATATTATTCCAATATCTTTGTATCGGAGAAAAACTAGATCGTCCTAACGAATTTACAGTACATGTTAGCACTGAGAGATATGGTACTTCACGACCAATAAATTCTTCGCCATTCTCACGAGGACGAGAAATTATTATTCTTGACATCAATCAATCTCACAACCATTAGGATACTCAATGGATATATTTTATCCAAATAGAATCGTTCTAATACCTTTTTGGTATAAGTTCATTGATGAACAAAATTTTGTTCGATAAATGCTCGAACTATATATCTTTGCCAAGATCAATTTATTCTCTTTTGAATCTCTTCAGGAGTTCTAATGAATCATTTTAGAATTCTAAATGAACTTTTGATTTGAGTGGGTCAAATAATGTTTATATCATTAACATATACAGCAGTTATCACAAATTTTGATTTTGTACCTTTTGTGAAAACGCATAGGAAAATTGGGTCATTTTTATAACTCTTATTCAAGAGATACTCATTGAAGAGATTATATCATATTCGCCTATACATTTCTTTAAATTAATTCATACAAGGATTTTTGTAATTTCATCGAACAATGTTGTTGAGAAAACTTTTGATGTTAGATTATGTGTTAAATGAAAAGAGATTTGCTCATTATAGATATCCATATCAAATTAACCATGCAAGCACATCACAAATTAGAAGATTTTGCTCTTCAAATATTTATACATAAAGATAATAACATTTGTGAAAACCATAGAGTTTTAGTAGATTTTAGTGCCTGTCTCTTATACACATCTAGATGTGTATAAGAGAACAAGGATTTTGTAATTTCATTTTCGAAAACTTCGCCTCTCCTAGGCTATAATTGTTCCTCCTTGCCAATAAAATCCAATTCCAAGGTATTCACCTTGGCTTCAAGCATGTTCCACAACAATGGAAAACACCTAAAACCATCAAAAGATCATTAAAGATCCTAGTTGCGCCAAACTTCATACAAAATGAAGAAATCAATTCCACTTGGTTTCGATATCCAAACTAACCTTAAAACATTAATCCATAGACATAAGCATTCATAGCATAACACTCTAGGCCACATATGGAAGACAAAACCCTAACTCATAATCTTAAAATTTGACCGCATTTCATTCAGCCATAAAGAATCCTACAAAACTTGAATCATAAAGCCCATAAGCTATAAATCACATAAAACACCTTCCAAGTGATTCCACTTGAAATAGATGGAGGAAAATGGAGAAGAGAGTTCGGCCAGCAGCAAAAGGTGAATTCCAAAGTTCACTCAAATAGTTCCCCACCAAATACAAGTTGATTTTTGAATAAATGCACTCTTTATCATCAATGCGAATTGAAAACGTACTTTATGGAACATTTTTGCGAAAACTTTCGCTCAACAAGATGTGCTTTATATGGCACAATTTCATTCTTCTCATTTTTTTCACACAAATATATCTGTACCCAACCAACTCTACACCTTAAGAAATTTGGACTGTAGGTCCAAAGTTTTACGTTTTGAACGTAAATTTTCTTATATTGCGTCTTTCAATCATTTCTATGTCGATATTTTTTGACAAATTTACATTCAAGATCTTCATTTTTCATTCAAAATATCACCTGATATTATAAATAATAATATGTTATCGACAACAATCTCTTTTCGATTTCATCTTTTTCAATACTGACATAACAAGAACTCTTTATTTTTATTAGATTCAGGTACTTGATTCACTTGTGGGATTTTTTGATTAGTTATGTCGAGAGCCTCTTTAAGAGCACCCGCCTCCATTATATGACTATCTCTAATAATAATTTGTTCTTTTCCTCTTACAAGGATTCTTATCATTTGGAGCCGATTGGTCAACCACAATTTATGCTTAGCTAGCTATCATTTATATGGTTGTCCTGTTGGGACACCAATTGGAGTATTTCAGCTGGTATATGAGATTTTTCCTATTTAGGTCAGTAATGAAATTGGCAGTTGATTCACAATATCTTACAAATGAATTATCATGTGAACTTCAAGTTCACATACTTTGTACGAGAATCAAAATATAATAATTCATTTTATTCAATTTTCTATCCAACTGCTTATATTCTCCTCCTGATGTTGGGACACATTTTCATTTTAATCGACAATTTATATCGTATATAAGTACCCTATAATATTTAATTATAAAGGGCAACTCATATCATACATATATTCCCAACTTTCTTTTATGACTCATCTTTGTGCATTGCGATGGAGTAATTAGAACATATATTGCACAATTAAAAATCCATATATGGAAAAATTAGACTCCTAACCAAAAGACCAATTATAATAGGGAGCATAACTTGTTGGTTTGATACGTATAAAAGCTGCTGCAAGCGACACAACATGTTCTCATAAGTAATGATCTAACTTTTTTGGAAACATTTTATTAACAATTTTATTTAACCATTTTGTATGTGAACACGTGTTTCGGGACGTTCATACAAATATCATCAAATATTTGAGATATAAATTCACTAGCATTATTAAGACAAATTTTCTTAATTTCATAATTTGGAAATTGTGCTCTTAATCAAATTATTTAAACTAGTAATCACGCAAACTCCAAGTTGTGAATCAATAATAAGAACACATGTAACAATCTAGTAGATGCATCTATAAAAATCATGAAATATTTAAATGGTACACATGAGAAGTGAGCTGGCCCATACATAATTTGAAAATTGTGCTCTTAATCAAATTATTTAAACTAGTAATCACGCAAACTCCAAGTTGCGAATCAATAATAAGAACACATGTGACCATCTAGTAGATGCATCTATCAGTTAAACAAATTATAAAATCTATAAATGGTACACATGAAAAGTGAGCGGGCCCATATATCTCACCCTTATTTCAATCTAGAAATGTAAGGGATTCAATACTTATTTTAGTTGGTGATGATCTATAATTAATTTCTTTGAGAACAAGCAACACAAAAAAAATTCATTGAATTGAAGAATCTTCTGGTTCTCCAATAGAATTTCTTGTATATTTTCAATAATTTTTACGTATCATAATTGACCCGGGATAGTCTAACCATTCATTTCTAAACAATAAAAGTATTTGAATCAGTAAACTTCAGGTTTACTATAATATGTGCATCAATTGTATATTAGAAACCAAAAAGAAAGATATGCAATTTTTTCATAACACATTTCATTTCTAATGTTACATAGATACTCAATAATTTTCTCATTTATAGTCTCAAAATGATATTCTTTTCAGCGAATAATTTTAATAAATTTTTTCAAGATTTAGTAGAGAAAATGCATTATTTATAACCAATTTTGTTCTGAGACTTTCAGGGAGACATATATTTGCTCAACGAGAACTTTCAATTAATTTTTGCAATAACACTTATAGTATTAACATTTATTTCTCCCAACTTCAGGCGAAAAAATATTTCTTACTTTTGAGTATCGTATGTATTGTTACATTGTCGAGACATATTCTCATATCTTAGATATATTTAAATGTATATCCCTACATTTCTCATTGAACAAAATAAATATAAAAGCAAAGTAATATAAAATAACAAATTAATGTAAAACAACAAGACATGTAGAATTTTAAAATTGTAATGAAAACAAACTAAATAAAATATCACGCTATTTTCTTTCTTAGTTATTTTCACCATCAAGCAAACGGTCAATATTTCCTTCATGGAAGAAACCAATAACACAATAACTATGGTAAAAATCATTATAGAGGAAACTTATTTTTATAATGTTCTCTTTATCTTTCAATGATTTTTGAGAAAAATCAAGAAAACTATTTAACGTACGACAGGTACGTGACCGATAATTTTTCAACATATAACGCTAACATTTATTTTTCATATCATTCTTAATGTATGACTGGTATCTTTCTCTTTTACCTTTTCACTAATCTACCACTTCTGGTGGTGAGATATAGTACTATAATCAGAGCAGTACTTACTGATAACTATCATGAATATAGTAGTTTTGACCATCACTACATCCATAAGTACTATTAAACTTTTGTCATATTCACTTCAGGGAATTGAGTATAATTAATTAGACGAGATTCATTTGAGTAATAACACATTATTTTATTAAGTCATAAGAAGATATGATAGTTGAAATATTTTCTAAAACTCTTTGTCGATGTTGCTTCTCTCGAGCATATTTGAGGCAAGAAAATAGAGAATATTTTCTTTAATATATATTCATAAATGATCTGTATAATTTTTTTATAGATCTACTGGATCTTTTAAATAAAAAAATTGTAAATCCTTTAGGAATATAATGACAAAAATCATAAATTTTGTTTAGCTTTGCTTGGATATAGTATTTTGGTCTTTCTAATTATGTCTTCAGAACACATGAAATTCAAATGGATTTCAACATCCAAAATTCAATATAGATTGTTTATTATACCAAGGTATATATATTCAAGTTAACTCTATAACTTGATATAATTCAAATTAATCAAAATAAATTCTAATAATATTATGTTGATATAATTGAAAATATAAAAACAAAAGATAGAAATAAAGAATATCTAAAATCTTTGAATCGTACTTTGGCTATGATAATTAAAATTCTACATTTTTCGTTATATTGAAAGTTCTACATACCTTTATGGTGTTGATTTAAAATTCAATCTTAGTTTGTCAAGGTCTCAACATGTTATAAAACAAAATCAAGATTATTAAGTTTAAATATTAACTAAAATAGAAATCTAGAAAAGTAGAGAAATATTAAATAATTCTCAAATCCTTTATTTTATTATTAGCTCATACAAAATAGTAATCAAAAATCCCTATTTATAGGATTATAAGATAAAAAAAAATTATAAATACCTGATATATAAATTATTAGAATCAATCAGTTTTTACTAAAATTAATAGATGTTGACAAAATTTAAGAGAATGAATATCACTGATATATGTACTAAGACTAATGAACATCCACCGAATTCATAACACAAATAAAGAAATAAGCAAAAGCCCAAAGAGCACAGCAGAAAAATTTTAGTTTCTTGTTAGTTTCTCTTGTCACAGTCATTTCCTCCTCCAGCCTCCTGTTGACTCCTCGCCACCGTTGTCGGCTCCCCAGCAACCCAGAGAGCACAGCTCCATCGGAGTCTCCAACCAGAACCCTTTATTCCCAGGTATCCTCCCTCACCATCCACATTAAAATAAGGTCAAAAGCAGCTCCAAGAAGCTGTCCCAATGATCAGCCCTTTTTGTTTCCTTCAAAACCTTTTCATCTGGTTAAGAATTTTGGCAATCAAAATGCAGTAGTCCCCTATTACATCATGAAATTGTGCATAAACCCTTTTATTATAATTGATAAATATGCTACAAAAATTGGTCTTTTTTTATAGCGTTTGTATATAGTTTTATCTGCGAATTTTCTGTTGTATTTTAAATACTTTATTACCTATTTGCTCTGATATATTTAGATGGTGATGGAAAGGTCTAATTTGTTTTAGCTTGATGTTGTTGATTGGTTAGTTTAAATTGGGCTAAAATATGTCTGGAGAAGAGGAAGAGAATGCTGCTGAGCTCAAGATTGGTGATGGTAATTACGCCTTTTTTATATCCTTCTACAAGTTGTTATTGCTGTTGTATTAGGTAACAGGTGGTGTCAGTTTAGTATTGATGAATAAGTATTTGCAATTATCAAATGGTTTCATGGTTTTGGCGAATAATCGTTCAAAATTTTTGAATATTCAAATGGGATAGTGAGATGCATGAGAAAATTTTCAGTGTGCCTATTCATATTGTGTTTAGTGATTGTGGTAGTGCTAAACGACTTTTCCACTTTTTCTGATTTTTCTTTGAAAATTCAGTTGTTCATAAAAATTTTCTTCAAACTGAAGTTTTAATTGGAGTCCCATTTCTTGAACTACTTTGAGAGGTTAAAGCTTCTTGATTTTTTATTTGGGGTGGTTGATGATCTCTAATACTGAAGATCTCCCTCTTAAAGTATATTGGTCATATTACAAGATGCTTGCAGTCTACATTATTTGGGTGTGCCCGGAACATGAAGCTGATTGATAGAAAGGAAATTTACTCTTGAGCTTGTCATTAACATGCAGTCTCAACTGAAGATGAAAAACTTGACATTCTCAACTTGCATCATGATATTCTGAAGCTTGATGTTGTATTAGACATCTTCTCAAAGATGGGAATATACCTGTCGTTTTTCATATTTTGCATTACTGGTTTTGTTTCTTGCTTCAACTAATAAAAGAATGTGTGCAAGCATGTCAAAAAGAAATAGCAAATTTATGAATACATCAGAGCTGGTGGGATGGGTATATCAAAGAGAAGAATATCCAAGTTGCTTGGGAAAGCTTTGATGTCATGGAGATGAATAAGCAAGCGCCTTGGTTTTTTTCTATCAAGAGAATTATAGAGGTAGAGAGAAGTATTTAGTTACATGCACAGAAGCTATAATTAATGTCACCACTGAGGAGAGCAAGTGTGTAAACCACCATAATTTTAAAACAAAAAATAATAATACTAATTTTAGCATTTGATATTACCTAATATACCACGAATTTTATTCGGATTTGAGCTACTTGTCATTGTTAAATAAAAATTTGTTATGCGGTTTGTTCACATGAGAAGATTTAATTCTTATCAATCCGGATTTTCCTATTTGTCTTGTATTATTTAATTTGGACCAACCTTGTGTCTAAAAATGTTTTTAGTTTTAATTACAAATCTTTTGCTAATTATTTGCTAATTTTCATAATTAATTTTAGGCTATATTTTCAGCCAACTTAAGTAACCCAAAAATAGTAGGCTTTGAAGAAAAATTAGCTAACTTATAGGAAAGTTTGGAAACTTTTGGTAGTTATCAAATATATATAAATAGGGGACTTTGTAGGGTTATATCATTATTCGCTTAACTGAGATTTTGCAACTGTGGAGAGAGAGAGTTTTCGTACGCATGAAGAGCTCTTCGTACATCGAATTTGGTATAAATTTTTCAACCAAAGTTTTTTTCGATAATTCCGTTTTCATTGTTTATGTTTCTCATATATGGAATATCATGCCTAGGATTATACTTTTTCGTTAGTATTACTATGTTTAAACAGTGATTTTCAATTAGGTTTTATGTATTTTTAAATCTGGAAAAAAAATTAACTTTGAAGTTTAGAAATTTATTTTGGAAATTATTTTTTTTAAATGAAATTTGAAAAAGGGTTGTTGGAAGTAATAAAGAATTTGTTTTCTGAAAATTATGGGCCACCAGCAGCCATGTTGAGGTCGCCAGTGAGACTTCCGGTCACTGGCAGAGGTGGTGGTTGGTTGTGGCTGCCGTAGTTGTCTTCAGACTGCTGCTGTACTGCTGCTCCTGATGCAACCGTGATGTGGCCACTATTGTTGCTTCATGGTCAGTAGTGGTTATTCTCATTGTTGGTAATTGAAATATGGTGTGCGGTGGCTTGGTTTGGTTTTTGGAATTTGCCAGTAGCATGGAAGGAAGTGAAAGGAGAAGGAACTATGGCAATAGAGGGAAAAGTAAAGCAATATTTTGAAAGAATAAAATAAAGGAAAACAAATGCAAAGAATCAGAAACGAGATTTGAAAAGGAAGTAAGATATGTATATATTATGTATTTCTGTAGTTTATGTTTCATATGTACTTTACATATTATGTATTTCTGTAGTTTACGTTTCATATGTACTTTTGTCAATTATATAGTAAGTCCCAAAGTTATGTATTTTATGATTTTAGACTACTTTTGACATAAGTAAATTATATGAAATTAAAAATCTATTTTTGTAGCAACCAAATAAAATACTTTTGAGGTATTAGGAGTATTGATAATTTTTTTTAAAAAGTTATTTTATTTTAATATCAACAGGTAGATGCTTAAATATTTTGAGACAAAGAACTATAGTACCCTTCTAGTATAATTTTGTTCAAAAGATAGATATGATAAATATTTCTACGATAAAGTAAAAGATTGGTTTAATATTATTTTGAGAAATAAATATTTTCAAAATTTATACACATTGAGATAATACTTATGTCAGAATATTTTGGGCATTGAATAATTTATAGATGGCATGATAGTCTATATATGAGCAGGGTTGCTTTTCGTTTGGACATGAGTAATATGTTATGAACTTTTGTATAGGAAATTAATTGGATTTTGCTACGGTTGTGTTTGCTACGTTTTACTACTATGAGGTAAGTAGTTACTACCCCTTTGTAATTTTGAAAATATTTTGTCTAAATATTATTTTTGACAACATATTATTTTAGTTATTAAATTTGGACCTTACACGGA
The DNA here is from genome assembly GCA_025175665.1 of Cinchona pubescens. Classification (NCBI taxonomy): domain Eukaryota; kingdom Viridiplantae; phylum Streptophyta; class Magnoliopsida; order Gentianales; family Rubiaceae; genus Cinchona; species Cinchona pubescens. Next base: position 1,292,450 of record JANKKI010000027.1, on the reverse strand, counting down.
TACTTGAATTATTTTAAATTATGAATTTATATAAGTGGCATTATTTTGAGCTTTGTATGGTTATTTTGCATGTGTTTCATATGTACTTGACACATTTGCTCGGTAATTAATAACGGACCAAGGTTCTTAAAATAATCATGAATAGTCGGTAGAAACTATAGTTCTGCATTTTCTGAACTGGCAGATAAGATAACTTCTAGCCTCTGAACTCCAAACTCTGGCTAAGATGGTTTTTGCGAAACCCCTTAGCAACCTTTTCTAGTGGAGTCTCTTAGCACTAGAATGAGTACTCAGTAAGCCGATGATAGCATGTTTGTTGCATGAGCCTATAATGAACCATGATATGAATTTTGAAACTCCGATTATGAATTTGATTCTGATTTCTGATTACGAACTTCCGAACTCTGATTATGAATTCTAATTCTGATATTCTAATTCCGATTTTGAACTTCTGATCTTTGTGAAATCTGTTTGTAAATTTTTTATATAAAGCCACTTGCTCTAAAAATATGTACGTTTTGTTTTGGAAAGACATTTTGAAACGAAACTTTGGTCATTATGTGAAATAAGATTTTGCATTGTGTATTTCAGATAAAGACTTTTCAAACACTGATGTATGATTGTATGATAAAAACTTTGTGAAATATATATAACTATATATTTAACTTGTTTGGTTCAACAAAGGTGGTGGTGTTAACTACTTTTCAGCCCACTTTAACCTTTTTTGGCAGAATTAATGATTGTACAAGAACAATCAAGTGTATAAAGAGCTGATGGTTAGACTTCCGACTTTCAAGGGAAAGTTAGTATTATTAGATGGTTAAGAATTAGAAAAATATTATAATATTTAGAATGTCATTTTGGGTGGTCTTGGGGTCATTGGGTTAGTTTATATTTGTTTAGCCGCATATATAAGACATTAATTATTATGGATTGTTTAGTAATTTAATGAAGTTATTTTGAATTCTTTTTCGTTTTTGTGCCTTGTGCCTTTGAAGGGTAACTCTTGAGTGTACGGCGGCGGCCACGTGCAAGGTGCGGGGGCCACAAAGTGACTGAAGGCCATCGATACTGAAATGCTAGATGTGTAAAAAGTGCTTCTTTGAGAAAGATTTTTTGGCACTTGTTTTTGTAGTTTGATAAAGAATTCCGAAGTTTTCAGTAGTGATGGTGTGGATGAAAATTAGGGGTGCATTATATTTTGTGGAGGAATTGAGTGATGAGATGGACAAATTCAAGGTGTCAACGTCATTGAGGGAACAATGGAAATAAATAAGAAGATCTAGATGTTTGTTGAGATGGAAGTGTTTCTTGACTTTTACTGGACTGAGACTGGTGTTCAGGCAGAGAGACATATTCCAAAGCAAGCTGTGTCTCTGGATTCACTGATAAGCTTTTCTGGATTGATATGTTTCCAGACAGAAAGGGTTCTTTCTGGTCTATTAGTAGATCAATATAGAGATTTGAGTTTCAATTTCTAAAAAAAATAATGTGTGGGTGGTATCAAAACCACCCAAGAGTTGATTTACAAAAACTGAAGAAGAGAGAAAAAAAAAAAAAAAAAAAAGCATTGTTGCTTTATTAAAGTTTTAATTCTGTTCAGGAAGGACATCTGTTTTTGACACTTTGCATGGTGCTTTCCTGCATGGCATTCTGGGCATTGACAAACTAAATTTTGGTGAAACTTGTAATTTCAATCATAATCCCATTTTTTCATGGTTGAACTTCTAAATTGTGATTTTTTTTCTTTTAATGACTACATTTAAATATATAAATGGTGTGCCTTCACTGCACCTGAACATGGCCTGCAGTTGTAATGCCCAACTGTCTACTGAGTGTTGAATGCATGACCCAATTACCTTCTCTTTGGCACGTATATTTATCTCAGAGAAGGAATGTCTAGAATTTCCCTAATATCTGCTTTCAGAAGGAAGTAAAAGGCCGCACTAACATATGTATAATCCTCGCTACAATACAAGAGCATTTAAGTTCATTCTCAATAATTTGTTGAATTATACTTTAGAAATGCTTTAATTCTGCAAAGTATTCGTGTGTACTTTTTGTATCCATTGCAGTATCCAAAAAATAGTTCCACTTTGGTTTATACACTGCTCATTTTCTAGTTGGAGCTTTAAGAAAACCTTCTAAAACTCATTAGATTGAATGTGCCTTAATTTTCTTCAGAATTTTTAAGTATTTAGGTTTAGTTCTTCAGAATGATGGTAATATAGATTGAGATGTTACACATCGGGTACAAGCGGGTTGGACTAAACGGAGAACAGCATCGGGAATATTATGCGTCTGCAAAATTCCTTTACGACTTGAGGGTAAATTTTATAGAACGGCAATTAGGCCAGTGATGCTTTATGGGTCTGAATGTTAGGCAATGAATTACACACATGAGCAAAAGATGAGTGTAGCAGAAATACGAATGTTAAGATGGATGTGTAGGTACACTGGGATAGACAAGCTACGTAATGAGCATATTTGTGATAAGATTGGAGTAGCAGCTATTGATGAGAAGATGAGAGAAACACGCTTAAGAACATTGGGTCATGTGCTAAGATGACCAGTAGATGCACCTGTCAGGCGAGTAGATTTTAGAGAGAGTAGTCATGTCTCTTGCTACATAAGATGGGTAGGGGAAGATCGAAAAAGACTTAGTGGGTAATTTGTAAGAAATATGTAGCCCATTTAGGAATAAGGAGGATATGGTCCATGACATAGCAAGAATCATGCAATCGACCTTACTTAGTAGGAATAAGGCTTGGTTTATTTGTTTGTTTTTTACGCAAGTATTGAAGTGAACTTGTATAACTTGTCATGCTGGCCTGTTTTGCAGAATTTTTGAAAGCCAAGTGTTTGATGAATTGTGAAGTTTCTTTAATTCTTGAACATAAATATGAGCAGCTTCAGCAGATGTCTGAGGATCCAATGAATCAAATGTCTCAGTAAGTATTAGTCTGGCTCTCTAATCAAATGTCTGAGGATACCTTTTGCAAATGGACAAGTGATGAAGATGATTGCTTCCGCTATGAAGCACTTACATTGTTTTACCTTTTAATACGAGTCAATTTGTGTTTTTTCCATCTAATACTCGATGGAAGTTAAACCCCAGTGGAGTTCTATGCAATGGAGGGCAAATTTGTGAAGTTGAAATGACAACCCCAGATCAGTCAAAAAATGGGGAATTAGAGAACCATGCACAACTCTTCTCTTACTTGGTGATCAAACAGTTCAACTAGATGAGAATTGGGGCAACTTCCATATTAGTGAAGGGCCTTTTCTTTCTTTCCTCGTTTCATATCTGCACTTAAGTCATAATCATTTGTCACATAGGCTTTAAAAACCTGCTACTTAATTTGAATTGTTAGAAGTATATACTCAACATACAAATGACTGGGGAAGTGAACAGTATATTACCAACCTTTTCTCCTGTCTAAAGAAGAAAGAGGGAAAAGAAGAAAATATATTTCTTGTACTGCCTCAGTTGTCAAACTTTGGCTTATATTACTTGAGATTTGACTAAATTAGCTAAGATACTTTCAGGCTCCCAGTAATTGCCATTATGAGTTGCCACAATTTACTTGATTTTTTATGGTATTCAAATCAGTTTATATGGTCTATTCGACATGTACAAGGTTAATTAGAATTACTTGTTACTGGATGAAACCAACTGTCTATCATTTCTTTTGATAAATGCATTAGTGAACACATCTTGTTTTTCAATCTGTAGCTCTTTAATGTCAAATGTCTAAATATATTATGTTTCTTTACTCTTTTCAGAGTATTTGAGAAGTCGCTGCAGTATGTGAAGCGTTTCAGCCGCTATAAGAATCCTGATTCTGTTAGACAAGTGCGGGAGTATCCTTAAGCTATAATGCTCTCTCTTTTATCTTTTGCCATGTATATTTTCATGCATATACAGATATCCAGCTTGTCATGAAGCTGACAGATTATCAGTTTCTCATACTGAAACATGATTAAATCCTGATTTTTAATGATAAAAGCTCATAATTTTAAGTGAACTTAGAGAGTTGAGCCAAAGTTTTGTCAACTGTAACCTTCCACAATAGGAGCTCATATGAGTAATTTTATTTAAGTCAATTAGTGTGGCTAATTAGAAGCTTGCTTAGCTGAGAGCTACCAAGTTTAAAAGAATACCTAGGAATATCTGGTATGTGGAAACTTGCTTTGAACATTGCTCTCATCTATGTATATAAACTTAGACTAGTATGCTTCTCTTCTATACTGCTTCACAAAATGGTATCAATTTGGATTTTTTATGTCAGTCTGGACTTGGCCATGAATTATTTATTTTGTCGATTTCGGACCTATGTCTGGCTATCCACATTATCAAGTCATGGATAGCTTTTGTTATGCCAGTGTCTTATTACCAATGGATTACCTATAATGTCAGGTCTATTATATGATGATCCATTTTCTTGATTCAGTGTTTAGCATATATTCTTGCCGGTTTAATAATCAACATCACAAATTGTTGCTATTTTTGTTAGTAACCAATTCATTATCTTTGTAATTGCTGTGTCAACTCCAAAAATAAAATTTCAGGTTTCTCCATAAAATTTAATAACAGCTGACTTCTCCTTTTACTCATTTCAATGGTATATCTGGATTGCATGTAATCTCCAATGTAAAATTTTTTTGAAATCTACTGTTGATTTGGCTGCTGAAGAAACATAAGAGGATGCGCCTTCTTATATGTCTAATAGGAGGCAGCTAGCTGTATATTCTAGATAAGACTGGTTAAGAATTTGTTGTGTGAACTTAGAAAGCTGAGCCAAATTTTGTCAATTGTCACCTACCTTAACCAAATAGCAGAATTCTTAGCAGATACCAATTGGCTGAATTTGAGGTAAGTATTTAGTATTTGTTATATATATCTCTGTTTCTCTATTGCAAAGAAACCTTGAAAGTGCCATTAATTCCTTGTTATTTTGCAGCTTTGTGTTCTTGGTAATCTTTGCCCAGAAACAGTTGAGGAAGCTATTGCTATGGTCCCATCAATCAAGGTACTTCAGTGTGTCGCTGACTATGTCAACTGGCCCCTTCATTATTTTGATTAATTTGGTCAAGGCTTTATCAAAAGAATATTTTCTGCTTGAGATTCTAAATATTTTATGTTACTCATTGCTAGTCGTTTGGAAGTATGTAGCTATGCACATTATATAAAAAAGAAACAAGGGCATGGTGAAATTCAACATCCCGATGCTTTTGCGTGTAACTAAGTCGTCTCTCTTAAAGGTCAAAACTCTAGTGAAACCTTATGGTTACTTGATGTTAACCAAATATCCTGAAATGTTGACTTTTACCCTTCCCTGTTTCCCGATTTGCTAGCATGTTCATGTAAATTTGTAGATGCTCTGCTAAGCTTAGCTTCCCTATCTCATTTTGCATTACTTTTGAGATGCTGTTCTACTCTTTCATCTTTTTCTTTGATAACAGCTAATCTTTGATTTTCTCGCATTTTGCAGAACAGAGGGCGTGCCCTTGATGACGAGGCTATAGAGAAAATGTTGAATGATCTATCCCTGGTGAAGAAATTTGAGTAATATTTTTCTACCCTAGGTTGAGCAACACTGAAAGTGGTTGCTCAAATCATATGCTTTTTATAATAAAAGTCTAACAATTGATTTTGGCTGCTAATGATGTGAAATTTCCTACCAAGTTTCAAATCTTATTATGTTGTAATCTCATTTCCAAAGAATTGTTTTTATTTATAGAAGACCACGGAGTTTGGATTGGTTTGTTTGTTTATTTATTGGATTTTAGGCAAGTTTGAGGAATATGTTAACATTGTGTTTGAACGGGTGGATTTGATTTGAAGGACTTAAAATACATGAATGTGAATTGGGTGAATTTAAAATGACATAAAATTTAAGTAAATTTTAAATTCATTCATTTAATCGTTAAAATCATATCTCTATTTGTTAGTAGATTTCAAATCAATAACTAAATCAATTATTTTATTTGAATAATTTATTATAAATTAAAATTTTAAATCAAATTTACTCAAATTCTTCCATTCAAACATAATATAAAGGAAATATAATAGAATGGTTAGCTTCAGTTATTGATGTTATCCAAGATTTTTGAAAGGCTAGAGATGTGCTAACAAGCTTCTTAAGAAGTTCTTAGCCTCATATTATACAGAGCAAACAGTTAAAAAGGACCTTATACTTTTAATGTGTATAGTCTTTGGTCATTCAATAAATTTTGTGGCTAAAAAGGTCATGAAACTTATAAAAATATCTTAGTTTTACTCACTCCATCAAATTATTCAATTAATTGTGCGTGTCACATCCCTCTCTCATGGCAAAAAAGTCGCCTCTTTCACTTTTCCTCCCCAAACCCGGTTTTTGAGTACAGCATCCCTCTATTGATGTGCGGACCCCACTCCCAACCGCCTGGTTTAAGCGGTTTTCGCATTTGAATTTTTTTTTTTTTTTTTTTTTTTTTCAGCCACCGTTTCCAATTTTAATTGGGTCATTTTGTCAACAGCTTGTAGGCACATAAAATTTTCAACCCAATTTTATTTTGTCTGTCTGTATTCTGGCCCAAATTTTTCAAGGAAACAAATTAAAGTTCAATTCCATTCACATTCATAACAACAATAAATAAATAAAGTAAAAAGGAAAACTAGCAGTATGGTGAGTCTTTCAAGTGTAGGGATTGTTGGAGATATGAAATAGGCTGGATGTGCAGTTAGGGGAGGAGGAAAACGGGGTTGGGTATGACTGGAGAAAAGTGGTGTGGGTTGTGAAATATGATCTGGTGTGTGTTAATGTTGAAAAAGAGAAGTGGAGAAAAGTAGCGTGGGAAGGAAAGGGTTAAGGGGTTGAGGCAGTGGTGGAGCCACGTTGAGCCAAGGGAGGCAGTAACATATAAATTGTCAAATTTATTCATTCATAAAACTTCATTTTACAAATAAAATTAAAATTTATAAGAAAGAAATATTCATTAGTAATATATAAATTGTCAAATTTATTCATCCATAAAACTTCATTTTACAAGTAAAATTAAAATTTATAAGAAAGAAATTAAGTTTCCTTTTAGATAACTTTTGTTGGACATCAATTACCAACAAATTATCATATTATTTTTCACAATAACAACCTTGTTTCTACCCAATATCATTTTATATTTCAAAAGTGGTAAAAATTTAAAATAAATATTAAAATATATAACTATAATAAACAATCGTCTAACTTAAATTAATAAAATAAGATATTATATATTTGATTGTACAAATTTATGTACCCATTTAAAACATAATAAAACATCATTGTACCACTAAATAACCATCTAATAAATATTTAAAAAGTTAAATTATTGTGTGTTTGTATATATCATTATATATCTTATACTCAATATTTTTCAATTATGTACATAAAATAATTTAAAGTTAATTATTTTATTTTGTTTTATTAAATTCTTTTAGAGAAATGAATTATTTCATATTCGTTTGTACTTAAATTTTTTTTATTAAATATATTTTTATCAATATTTTTACCATATATCTTGTATTTAATCATTTGTAGGTATTATATATTGATAAATATATATATATATATTTAAGCGACCCATCGATTGAACCAGAAAATTATTGATCCATCTCCTTTGTCGGGTTCATGCTATTCTGTTGGATTTAATAACTATGGTCTATATTACTATCTTTTTTATTTTGTAAAAGGTTATGACAACTCCTACCAAAATTTCAATAATTGCAAATAAACTCAGTACTATATAAAAAGGTTAATTATACTTTAACGATGGCTAAACACTCATGAAAGTCACTGTATCCCCTAACGTCGAGGTTCTATCTCTGCCCTTGGGTTGAGGGGTTTTTGTGACTGGATGTCTGTAGTTGATGGATGAGGAAACCCTTGAAAGGGGTTGTGGGTAGTGGGTGGCAATTGGAGGAGGAGGTAGCATAATTGAGGGAATTACAAATGGATATTAAGAAAAAACATAGGGGTTGCTAATTGGTGGCTGGTGGGAGTGGTTGGCTTTTGGGGGAAAAGGAAAGAGAGACTGGAAGAACAATGTCTTGAGGAAGAAGAGGGGTATTTGGCAATTAACTCTTTTTAGACAATTTTGTCCTTGTTTGAGTCATAGGGAAGGTATATGACACGCACAATTTGAGGAGGAGTTAACTAAGCAATTTGATAGATTGGGCAAAAACTGATATTTTTACCAGTCCAGTGACTTTTTTGCCACAAAATTAGCTAAATGACCAATATCTATACACATTAAATGTATGGTGACCTTTTTGGTCATTTACTCTATTATACATCACTACTACCAAGCACTAACACGATTCTTAACGCAATTTCTGTATATAAAACATGGGCAATTAAGTTTTAACCAGCTAAGCTACCAGAGCTGTGTAAATTTTGGTACAATTTTGTCATATTTGTAACCTTTGTTGTAGAAATGAAAATAAGTACGTTAAAAGACATGGGCTATAAATAGAATTTTCATTTTTGTTGCCCCTTCCTTCTCCACTCTTTAATCTTTCACTAGATGTTAGTAAAAGCAACAACTGAAATCCGTATACTAGTAAGTAGGAAAAACTTTATTAAAAAAAGGTCCTACCAAATGGCAATGCCAAGTGGTATCCCCAAACCAATGAAATTCTAACATTTTAAATATAGACCGCCACAAATTTATTTTATTTTTAGGTTCACCACTTTAAATAGTGAAATCTCATTGGTTTGGGGACACCACTTGACATGCCACTTGGTAAGGTTTTCAAGCTCTTCCCATTGTGAAAGCCATTCGCTCTACTCATTTTAGAAAAGGCACACAGGACCTAAGTCGCGCTATCAATTCCTCGCCCTTTTCGGGGGCTTATGTCCTCCTTTATCGGTAAGCAGGGCATTTCTTTCTGGTGTGGTGATGAGATATCTGAAGCCTACCTTTTGTGCTGAGACCCCTCTCTTCATCAAAGTCATGCGCCTAAGGAGTGACACCATTTATAAGATGTTCCCATAATAAAGTTTCTCAATAAGTAGTGAACAACAATTTCTATCTACCACCATCTCTTATTAGGCTTATCATATACTGCCAAAAATACATATCATTCCTTTGCACAAATGATCCAAACCCATATCACAAGAGCCTTATTATAATGATGAAAATCTATTTATGAACCAAACCCATATCTTGCTCCTTTGTACAAATGATCCAAACCCATACCACTATCTCTTTGTGTGTGTATATTGAGAAGTTCATAAGTGTCGTATATTTTATGTATTGTTTACCTCATTTTTAGTGATGTATAAGCAATACTTGAGTAATTTTGAGCTAAAATGATTTATTTTGAGTTTTATAGGGTTTGAGTTAAGAAAGAATCAAAATTGACCACAAAATTGGAGGAAAATTGCAAATTTGGAATTTACGTGAACCAGCGAGGAGCAATTCTAACACAGTTTGGTAGATTCAACATAACTTTCTTGTCTAAGCTCCAATTGGGGTGATTCAAGATGTTTGAGAAAGTTAAGACATAGAGATACAACTTTCGTGTTTAGAATTTTTCTAAATTCGGCCTTCATCATGGTTTAAACAGCAGAGGAGGAAGTTAAAACTAGTGCTATCCAAGGCACCCAAGCATGACAGAATTGTAGCGCATGGACGCCGAAACCAAAAACTCCACTTTTTGGTTCTGCCTAGCGGGCCCAAATCTATCGTGACAAAAGTGAAGTGCCCAGGCGCCGATCAACAAATAGGTCTTATAAGCTTGATTATTTTGCAAGAAAAATTCTTCCTTGGGCCCATTTGCATGGAAAATTGTATACTTGTCATCTCGGAGTCCAAAACCCTAAAAATACCTATAAATACACCAAGAAAAGGGAAGGAAATCAACATAATCACTAGCCATTCTTAGTTTCTTAGTTTTTAATAGTTAGATCGATAAGCTAGCTGTAGGGTAGATTTTTGCAACTGTTTGAGCTAGAATTTCATTCTCTTGTCAAGGATTCAAGATTTGACAATCATCAACATTCGTTTTCGCTAAATTAGAGAGTTTGATTTATTTTTATGCAATTTAATTTTTGTTCTTATTGAGAATACACAATTGTACAAGGAGATAGCTAAATTATGGCATGACAAACATATTCTTGAAAAGAATTTGAAGGCTGGGGACATAGTTTTATTATACAATTCGAGACTAGTTTTATTATACAATTCGTTTAGACTCAAGTTGTTTCTCAAAAAGTTGAAGTTAAGATGGAGTGGGCCGTTTGAAGTAGTGTAGGTATTTCTGTATGGTGCAGTGGAACTCAAAGGGAGTTAGGGCAATTTCAAGGTTCATGGCCAACGAGTGAAGCGCTACTATGGTGACAAGGGACAGGAAATCGTCCACTTTTTCAACAATTGATCAAACGAGCCAAAGTCGAGTCTAAAATTATAAACAAGAGCACTACATGAGAGGCAACGCATGTTCCTTTTTAATTTATTCTTATGTTTTTGTTTCGTTTTTCTTGCTTTCGTATTGTTTAGGTGTGCATTAAATTAATTTGTGGGGAAATAGTTGAAGAAAAGTGAGTTGTAGGGCCAAGGGAGGAGTGTTTTCAATTATTGAGTTGAAAAATCGTGCATTGAAATGGAAATTGGCTCACTGGAGCTCGATCCCTTGTGCTACAAAATTGCAGTACCCAGGCACGAGCCCAGTGCACTAACTCAAAGCTACTGGAAATTGTAACATCAAGTTTGGCGCTGCAAAATGCATGGTACCCAGTAAGCTTATTTAACCCATCGATGAACATAAGGGTTAAAATGTTTTCATCTATTCTTCAACTCTCTTCTAAACTTTCTTCCCAAAATCCCTTCCACTCCCAAATTCTTCCTTTCCAATTAATTTCATCATCCTATATTATCCAAATCTCACACCTACACAACTTTTGCATCATCAAAGGTATGAATTTTTGTTCTTAATTTTGTTCCTTTTTGGGTTTTTTCTTCCATATCATTAAAGGTCTAATTTTTCACGCTTAATTGATCCTAATTTGTTTAATTTTTATACATTATGCATGAATTTGAATCTTTTGTTGTGTGGGATAATTTTTTATTTGAATTTTTGTTTAATAAGTTGAATTGTTTTTATGCACACCATGTGTTCGATAAAATGTTTGGATTGATTTTATGAGGGAATTTTTATTCCTATCATTAGAATTACTTCAATTATGTGATAATATGATCATGAGGATGGTTTTAGTTCTATGATGTTTTCATATATTTTTCCTAGAGATTTTATTATCCTATAATTGTGAGGCATTATGTGATTGAGACATTCAAACATATCAATACATGATTTTGTGGTATAATTATATTTATGAATTGCAATTTGAATATTCATTGTGGTGTATGGTAGTTAGTACTAAGTAATTGGATGTGTTTTTTTTTTTTTTTCAAATTATGGAGTTACTAGATTATGCATGCCAAGTGTTTGTTAAATATCTCAATAACTGAATGTGTTAAAACACTCAGCATGATTGCATGAATTTTCATCCAAGAACCTCTTTCATAATTAGAGAATGAGATTATTCATATTTTGACCATTCGGCCTTAGGATAAGTCCATTAATTTTGTGTTACTTAGGTTAACCACTAATCTTATGATTGAATTTTGAGTGTATAGGACGGGTTATTGATTGTAATCCTAGAATTACATAAGTGTTGGGTTGTTGGTTATTCTAACAAGTGACACTTGTAGGTAAGGGGCACATACACGTGACCCAGCGAAGGGAAAGGCTCCCGCTTCATTGTCATCAGGCCCACAGGAGACACAACAAGAGCAACCCCAGCATCTAGCAGTACCAGGCCAATTTGTAAATGCTACTGCCCATAAGAAATATGAGAATGACATATCAAAGCGGGTAGCAATTAAAGAAAAGGCACGTATATTCCACCACATGGGGCACCGGAGCTTCGCCAAGGTATAAGGCAACATAGATGGAATCACTTTGTTATCACCCCTGTTGATGCCATATTACCTATGGTAAGAGAATTCTATTCTAATTTGGCTCATTATAGTGATCAAAGGGTGTACGTGAGGGGACAGCACGTGGACATCTCGACAAACGTGATCAATTAGACTTTGAAACTAAACTAGGTTCGACGAAATGAGTGGCTTGGGATTTGCAATGCCAACATAGAGCTTAACACAATTACTAGTACCCTATGCGATAAGGAGGTACAATGGACATATACAGTGGGTGGTGACATAACCCGACATTTTAACAGAATGACACGGGTTTTAATAGACATAAACTTATAATGGCAAGCCTGATTTAAATTTGTATGTGCCCGACTTCTTCCTGTAAGTCATCTCTCAGATGTTACTATGGAACATGTTAAACTGTCGCATTGTATCGCCATTGGGAAGTCCATTGATATCGACCAGTCAAAATGAGATTTGCCATTTAGTGACTACCAAGCAATCCGGGTTATGGTAGCCATATTTGATTACAACTTTATGTCTAGGGACAGGGATGCCTATAGATCCAGTTGAGGAACGATTGAAGATTGGGAAACCACTTGTGGTGGAGGGGGTTTTCAAGCCACCTACAAGAAGGGCGCGCTTCTATGCTTCTACTTCTGAACCACTAGCCGGTGAAGGTGAGCAGAGAACTCAAGAGGAGCTCTTCCAACTGATTTTACTAAAGCAACAATGTATGCGGCAACGATTTGATGCATATATTATGTACCAGCATACGTAGTAACAAACAATGGAGGCTCGCTAATTGGCTAGGGAGCGTAGAGGTTACATGTAAAGTCCATCAACGTTTCCACCTTTTCCTTTTTTTCCTCAAGAGTTGGCTCCTGGACGATGAAGATTAATCATAGTTTTGATTTTTCTTATTTTCTTACATTTTAATTTATCGTACTCTTTTATTTTTTCTTTCATTTCTTTAGTCTGTATACCCATAAGGGGTTAGGATATCTTTCTTAATTAGACAAGAATTTAGTTTCTTGTTTTATTTGTTTCTTAGTATTTTAAGGGCTTTTCTATTTTGTTTCTGGTTTTAGTGGTTAATGTTTTCTACCTCGACTCCGGTGTTTGTAGTTCGACATAAACGACACTAAATGTTCTTCATTGACAAAGAAACTTTCCTTTTTCCTTTTTTATTCTTTATTTTTGCATTGGGGACAATGTTGTACTTTAAGTGTGGGGTGGGGAGTTTTCTTACTTCGTATTGATTTGGTGTGTTTGTTCGTTTATTTTGTTCAAATTTTTCTTTTATATTTGTAGCTTAGCCTTTGATTTGAGAGCTTTTCAAATTTTTGAAAATTTTGTTCACAAATTGCTTAGCATGTTTTTTTAATTTTCTACTCGATAATTTTTAGTTCAGTTGTCATGAGTAGGGTAATCGGTGTTAATACTTTCCTAACATGATTTCTAATTTTTGAACACTAATAACCCTACAATATTGTAGCTTTTTGGCACTAAGAGATAATTGTGTAGATTTATTTATATTGCATTCCAGATACTTGCTTTATTACATTTTCGAGATGAAATTTTAGATAATTTGATTTGATTTAAAGATGAGGGTAGGCATTTTCTTTGGACGTTTAAACCTTTCAAACCAACCCTACTGTAAAATTTATCCCTGAAATCCTATTTGAGCCTTCATTTATTTTGAATGGACAGAATCACTATTCATTTTTTTTTATCTGCCTTTAGGATTTATCTTAAATGTCCCTGAAGAGTTTTAATATTACATTAATTGTCTAAGGGGATATTGTATGAGAGTGTTAGAATGAATTATGTACGGTCTGATTAAGGTGCAAGGGTGTGAAAAAAAAAATTTTGTTTACCATTGCAAGTGGTACCCATCACTGACACATGCGTTGGAATATTGCACGTGGTACCTACCACTGGCACCTACATTGGAATGTTAGCAGGTAGTGCCTATCACTGGTACCTGGATAGATATTTTTTGCAGGTAGTGTCTATTATTGGTACCCGTTTTGGGGAAAGAAAAAAAAGAAAAAGAGAAAAAAAAATGGGGGGTGATATTTTTACAAGGTATTGGTGATAAGGTTAAAATTGAAAATTATGATTTTACTTTGCTTGTTACAAAATTTTTATGGTTGTTTGAAGAATTATGTGTGAGGTTACTTCTTTGAATGATGGGTGTTTTAATGTTCAAAAAGAAGTTTTACGTTAATGAGGCACACATTAATTTAAAATTCTTTTTCTTATTTGTTTATCCTTTTTCCCTTTCTTTGTTAGCCAAAACCCTAGTGTCACGGCCTCATTCTTTTTCGTGTTCCCAACCGGTGCGGCACCGGCCTCCTTAGATTTTCACCCTAAATCAGCATTTTTCCACACTCACAACAAGAGAAGAGAGCATTGAGAGAATGAAAACTCTATATATTGAATTTTTCAAACTTGTGAGGTATGTTACAAATGAGGAGGTTGGCCCTTTTTTGTACTTACAAAAGAGTATTTTAGAACCTATCATATTAATTACAAATCTACATAATTCTAGAGAATTCTATACAGAGAATATTCCTCCTAGAATATTCTAGGGAATCTGAGGGCATTCTAGGAAATTCCAGAGGGCTCTAGATTGTTCCATATTCTTCTGGATAAGAGTCTGAGAGCTCCTTCTAGCCAAACCTCTTCGTCTGACCGGGCGGACCGTGTCATTCTTCCCTACCTATTCTGGCAACGTCCTCATTAGCTTTGGTTGTATGGAATGCGTCAATCTGCTTCTAGAATTGCCAAAGTGCCTCAGCCGGTTCCAACTCTCTTTGTTCCTGGGCAAACCTTTCCATCGTACTTTGTACTCGATCCCTGGGCTTGCAAGTGCAATACCGTTTGCGTACCTCTTGTACCTTTAGTATGCAATCCACCTCTCGATCATACTAGGTCTTTGCTCCTATAGGTGCTTGTTGTAACAATCTACGATTAGGGTCTTCCTCATCCTCGTGGTAGGGCTTCAACAAGCTTACATAGAACACCGGATGAAGTTTTAGCTTCGGAGGGAATTCTACCTTGTATGCCACCTTTTCTACCCGTCTTAGTACCTTGAACGGTCCCTCGTATCTTCGAAGTAGTCCCTTGTGCACCTTCCGATATCTAAGTATGGATTGACTGGCACAAGGTCGCCTTCCTCAAACTTAAAAAACCATCTCTTCTCATCGGCCCACTTCTTCATCTTCTTAGCAGCCTTGTGTAAGGACACCCTTGCCAAATCTGTCTCCTCTTTCCATGTCTTGGCAAGTTCATATGCCGCAGGGCTATCGCCTCTTTGTCCCGCCACGACAGTGCTAGGAGTAAGTGGTTGTTGTCCCATCATTATCTCAAAGGAACTATCTTCCCTGTCGACTCATTTACTTGCAAGTTAAACGAGAATTGGGCAACATCAAGCAACTTTGCCCAATTTTGTTGGATTGAACTCACATAATAACTCAAGTATAACTCCAGTAGCACATTCGCCCGCTCTGTCTGCCTATCGGTTTGCGGCTATGAACTCGTCGACATGTTCAGTTCTGAATCCAAAAATTCAAACAACTTTGTCCAGAACTTCCCAATGAACCGGAGATCTCGATCGCTCACAATCTTTCGTGGCACTCTCCAATACTTTACAATATGCTTCATGAATAGCCGGGTTGCTTTCTCAGCTAGACAGTCTTTGGAAGTGGCTATGACGGTTCCATACTTAGAGAACCTATCTACCACAACCATTATGGTTTGGCATCCTTTGGATTTTGGTAGGCCAACTATGAAATCCATTGAGACGCTTTCCCATGGTCTCTCTGGAATGGGCAAAGGCTCTAGTAAACCTACCATTTTTTACTGCTCGACCTTATCTTGTATGACACATCAAGTAGGTTCGAACATAAGTCTCCACGTCGTCTCTCATCCGAAGCCAGTAATATTTTTCTTGTATCAGCGCCAAGGTACGGTGCATCCCTGGGTGCCCAGCCTACTTTGAATCATGGCACTCCTTTATTAATTCCCGTCTCAAGTTCCCATGATGCGGTAAGTAGATGCGTTGCCCTTTGGTGTAGAGTAACTCTTCCTCAGCCCAAAATTTTCGAGTCTTTCCCTCTTTTGCATACTCAAAGAGGCCCTTAGTAGCTGCATCGTGCTTCAATCCCTCCTTGATCCTGTCGAGCAACGGATTCTCTAATTGGCTGATGGTTGCAAGCATTGCCTTTCTGCTCAGAGCGTCGACAGTGGAGTTGACTCTTCCGGGCTTGTACTTTAGTATATAGTCGAACTTTGTCAAGAAATCCTGCCACTTAGCCTGCTTGGGAGAGAGCTTTTTTTGGGATTGGAAGTAACTTGTGGCAACATTATCCTTCCGTACCATGAAACGTGCGGACCCTAATAAGTAGTGCCTCCATGTTCTTAGGCAATGAAGCACTGCTGTCATCTCCTTTTCTTGCACCATATATCGCCTCTCAGTTTCGTTAAGCTTCCTTGGCTCATAGGCCATGAGATATCTTTCTTGCATCAATACCCTACCAATAGCAAAGTTCGATACGTCTGTCTCCATCTCAAAAGCCTTTAAGTAGTCTGGCAAGGCAAGTACCAGCTCTTGGGTCATGGGTTCCTTCAGTTTTCCGAAAGCTCCTTGGCACTCCTTATCCCATTCCCATGCCTTTTCGTTCTTAAACAACTCCATGAGGGGTGCGACGATGTTGGAGTAGTTTCACACGAACTTTTGGTAATAGTTTGTCAACCCAAAGAACAACCGTAGTTCTGTCACCTTGGTAAGGGGTTCCCACTCCACAATGGCTCGGATTTTTGACTCATCCATCCGAATCTGCCCTCTCCTTACAATGTGACCACAGAACGGCACTTCCTGCTACGCTAACACACACCAAGGTTGTCTTTCTTCACGAACAATTGATTCTCCTTAAACACCTTGAACATCTCCATCAAGTGTTGGATGTACTTCTCCAAGGTGCAACTGTAGACCACAATATCGTCAAGGTACACTATAATGAATTTGTCAAGAAACTCTCGGAGTACCTTGTTCATCAATGTGCAGAAGGTTGTTGGGGCATTGGTCAAGCCGAAAGGCATGACGAGGAACTCATATGCGCCATATCGAGTCACGCATGCCGTCTTGTGCTCATTGTCTTCCACAATACGTACTTACCAGTACCCCGACCTGAGGTCCAACTTGGAAAACCATTGTGCACATCCAAGTAGGTCGAACAAGTCGGCAATCAGTGGTATGTGGTACTTGTTCTTTACTGTTAGTTTATTCAAGGCCCTATAGTCCACGCACATCCTTAGGGACCCGTCATGTTTCTTTTGGAACAGTACCGGGGCATCAAATGGGGACTTAGAGGGTCTGATGTAACCGGCATCCAGTAAATCCTTCAATTGACTGCTTCCTTAACTCTTCAAGTTCGAGAGAGGACATGCGATAAGGTACCATCGCAGGCGGCTTGGTGCCAGGGACCAACTCAATCTTGTGGTCTACTTCTCTCTTCGGAGGTAATTCCTTCGGCAGCTCGACAGGCATCACATTCTTGAACTCATCCAGTACCACAGCAACCGCCTCAGGCACCTCCCCTTAAGTGTCCCCATCATCCATCTTCACTGTAACAAGGAAGGTTGAATCTCCTCGTTTCAACTCCTTGAATAACTGTATGGCAGACAGGATCTTGTGATCCCTTTCGGAATCCCTCCTCAAAGGAACCACAAATTGGCATTGAGAATCCAAGATGCATATATAGTCGGTAAAGGAAAGTAGCATGACATTATTGCGGTCAAGGAAGTCGAGTCCTATGACAGCAATATAGTTGTCAAGGGGAATTACCTCAAGTGGAGTCTGGCCCTTCCACTGCCCAATGGCTACATCAACATCGTTTGCTACTCTATGGACTAGGACCTCCTGGTTGGTGTTGACTGTCTTCAAGGTGCCAATGCCTTTTCCCACTTGAAAATTGAATCTCTTGGCTACTAGAGCACTTAACTTTTTGCTCGCTATCTCCACGTCGGCAAACATCAAACCCCTCTTCTTCCGCAACTTCTTCACATTGATAGTGTTTAGGATTCCCAACGAACCCAATTATTTTTCCTCCACTTTCTCCTTCTCCTCCATGGCCATGGCCATTAACTTTACTTTCCCAGGGCATTCTCGAGCCATGTGCGGACCATCACAGAAAAAGCACTTCAATGGTCATTTGCCTTTATCCTTTGTTGTGAATGATTTCTCCTCGTTCTTGGAAGGTGACTTCTCCCTTGCTCCCCCACCAATTCTTTGCCGCTCTCTTTTACAATCACCTTACCCTTTGGTTTTGAAGAACTAAGCTTTTCCTTTGGTGGGTTGGCTTCACACATGGCTTAAACTCCAAGAGGGATTCAGCCACCGACATAACTCTGGAAAGATCGTCAACATTCATTTCTTTCCAGCTCTAGTCGTGCCCATGGCTTCAGTCCTTCCATGAATTGGAAAAAGGCATCCTCCTTGCTCATACTTGGAATTTGCAGCATCAATTGGGAGAATTCTCTCACGTACTCCCTTACTTCACCCTTCATCTCAAGTTTGCAAAATTTAGCACGAGCATCCCTCTCTGCATACTGAAGGTAGAAGTAGCATCGAAACTCCTCCACAAACTGATCCCATGTAGTGATGGCGATGCCACTGTGGTTGTCACTTCTACGCTGCCACCACAATAAAGCATAGTCAGTCAAATATTACGAGGTAAGATTTAACTTTTTCTCATCGATCCAGATTCCTGCATTCCGGAAGTACTGCTCTATGGACCATAGGAAGTTGTCCACTGCCTTGGCCTCCCTATGTCCATTGAACTCCTTGGGCTTTGGAGCGTCTAATTAGGGAGTAAGCTGCAGCATCGCCGTCCCGCCAACAACAGCTCATCTCAAGACAATTAATTCTGCCTTGAGACAGGTGCCTCAAACTCCTCTTGCATAGTAGCAACTTGGTCTCGCTCCGCACGCACGACCGCAATCTTTTCTTTGATGGACACCAATTTTGCCTCCAGACTTTTGGACCTCTGGGCTAAACCATCTACCACAACATTCAGGGCACCCTATATTTCTCCCCCAAAGTCGTCTTCCCTAGATTCGACCCCGTCAATGCGTTGACCGTCGCAGGTTTCTACCATGGCCAACTCGAATTTTTCCACACGAGCAATAGCAGCTGCCAACACATCTCTTGATGGTTCTCCTTCCTGTCCTTGGTTTGAGGGATCTCATCATGGGTCACGTCGAATGAAGTTCTAGCCATAGTCTCTTTTTGCCAAACGTTTGAAACAAAAACTCGCTCTGATATCACTTGTCACAGGCTCACTCTTTCTAGTGATTTCAACCCATGCGGCACTTAGGTTTTCACCCGAAGTTAGCTTTCTTCATACTCACAACAAGGGAAAAGAGAATTGAGAGAATGAAAACTCTATGTATTATGAATTTCTCAAACTTGTGAGATATGTTACAAAAGAGGGGGTTGGCCCCATCTTTGTACTTACAAAAGAGTATTTTAGAACCTATCACATTAATTACAAATCTATATAATTCTAGAGAATTCTATACAGAAAACATTCCTCCTAGAATATTCTAGGGAATCTGAGGGTATTCTAGGAAATTCTAGACGGCTCTAGATTGTTCAATATTCTTCTGGAGAAGAGTCTGAGCGCTCCTTTTGGCCAAGCCTCTTCGTCTAAAAGGGCAGACCATGTCACTAGCCTTATGTTACAAGATAAAAATCCTTCCTAATTTAAGTCAAGTTGGTTGTTTACATTAGTAGAGAAATGTAAGAAGAGTAAGTTATAGAGTGTTTCGAAAAACTCAAAGGATTTGCATGATAATTTGATTCTTGGTTATTTATGTGGATAATTTATGAGATGTGTTGAGTATCTTTGTGATTTATTTGTATGTTTTGCTCGAAAATAATCAAAAACTAAGTGTGGGGTTATGAGTTGATAAACTCATAAATGTCGTATATTTTATATATTGTTTACCTAGTTTTTAATGATTTATAAACCAAAATTGAGTAATTTTGAGCTAAAATGATTTATTTTGAGTTTTGTAGGGTTTGAGTGAAGAAAGAATCAAAATTGATCACAAAATTAGAGGAAAATTACAATTTTGGAATTTACGTGCACCTGCGAGGAACGATTCTGACACAGTTTGGTAGATTGATCATAACTTTCTTGTGCGAGCTCTAATTTGGGTGGTTTAAGATATTTTGGAAATTTAATGCATAGAGCTACAACTTTCACGTTTTGAGTGTTTTCAAATTCAACCTGTATCATGGTAGAAATCGAGGAGGAAGTTGAAACTAGTTCTGCACAGGGCACCCAAGCACAACAGAATTGCAGCGCACGGGCGTCGAAATCAGAAACTCCACTTTTTGGTTCTACCTAGCGCGCCCAGGCGTGACAAAAGTGCAGCGCCTAAGCACCGATCGACGGATAGGTCTTAGATAAGTTTACTTATTTTGTAAAAAAAGTCCTCCTGCAGGTCCGTTTGCGTAGGAAATCGTATACTTATCATTTCGGATCCCCAAAACGCTAAAAACACCTATAAATACACAAAGAGAAATAGAGAAAATCATCATAATCATCAGTCATTCTTAATTTCTTAGTTTTTAATAGTTAGATCGATAAATTACCCGTAGGGTAGATTTTCTCAACTATTCAAGTTAAAAATTTCATTCTCTTGTCAAAGTTCAAGATTTAACGATCATCAACATTCGTTTTCGCTGCAATTATTGAGTTTGATTTATTTTTATACAATTTAATTTTGATGTTCTTATTGAGTTCTTATTTTTTTAATTATCGTGCTTGTTTTATTACCTTTAAATTTTTAATTGCTACCGTAGTTTATTAATTAGGATTTTATTCCATCGTTTTTAATCGTTTTTATAGCGTAAACTAAATTAAATTCTTATTCTTAATTAAATTCTTACAAGTATGGTAGATTAAATTAGGGGTTTTAGTTAATTATATTTAATTACTTTCAGTAAGGTTAGAATTTTACATTTATTTTAATTTCTTGTGATTAAATTTAGTCAAAAATCTCTTATTATTTCGTCTAACTAGTAAATAAACTTGTGAACCTAATAATTGTTTCAATAATTTTCGTGAAAATGATCCTTATTGATCATATATACAAATCCACCTTGTGTATTTACGGGTATGTGAAAATTTATTAGGATAATTAAAGTTTTTACTACTTATTTATTATTTTTAAAAACCTAATCAATATTCTATCAAGAATATATATATATATATATATACATAAAAACACAAATGGTTTGTTGCCGAGAAACTTGATTTCCTGAGGGAAGAAAATGCTTCCGTTACCTTCATTACAGGAATGCCTGTTTGACAGCATGAAAATGGAAGTTGGTAGACCATTCGGTTGACAGACTAAAATTTTGATATTCTCTAAGAACTTGGTTTTTTTTTTTTTTTCCCTTCTCATTAGATCTTCACTAATATCCTGTGTCATTCCAATTATTACAAATTACATTCCTATTTCTACTTTAATTTTATAGGTTTTGTACAAAATATTGGTTTAAATCAGCTTATGAAAATAATTGAAGGCATTCACTTCCATGTTTTAACATTCTTCAACCCTTTAGACTTTTGTTTAGCAGCTTGAAATGACTGCATTTTCTGTTTCTTCCGAGCTTCCTTATCTGCCTATTGATCAAGAATAAAAAGTTAAATACTTCAATATAGAAGTATATAGATATCGCACTTCTACTTATGACTACACATATTGCACTGCCTTCGACATCTTGGATTTGGCCTTCGCTTTTGGGGACTTTTCCTCAAGTTCTGCCTCACGTTCAAGCTCTCTCTTTCTCTCGCTTCAAGGTTCTTCTCTAAATAATACTACAAATTAAAAGTTCATGCTGTTAGTTATAAAGAACACCCTATATTGGGGAACGAATACAGAAAAAGGCCTACACATGAAATATACTTACTTTCCCATGTTTATGTTCAAAACTTCAGCTTGAGAGAACTTAATTCTCCTCGAGGTACAAACAATTAACAAGATTGCAATTGAATAATGTCCAAGCACATCAAGGTTTGCAAGCTCTGATTAAACCCAAAAAATTTCAAGTCCGGAATTGGAAGTTCCAAGTCTTGTGCACATGTAAGTACAAAAAAAGTAATAAAAGCAAATCCAATTCTAGAGTTGTGCATGGCCTTGACAGAATCCACATGCCACAGTGTAATGCCTTGTATGTTTCTGAAGTGGTGTTTATATGGTTTGGCCAAGTCAAAATAATGCTTGGTTAATCATACAATAAATAGGACGCAATTGCAGAGGTAAAGTTTCTGGTTTTAGTCATAAATCAATTATGAATGTTATAGTCCTAACACAAGTAAAACTTACATTGTAATCCCCAACATAGTCCCGCAAATGCCCATCCTTCACTTCCAATACTCTGTTGACAATTTGCTTTATCTATTGATCATGTATGAGATACAGTGATGACAGTTCCCTTGTACTCATTTATTGCCTCCTAATAAAACAAATAAAGTTTACATGGTCTGAAAATGAAACAGGTTTTTTTTGCAATCATATGTACAGATGGAATACCCATCCTAAAAAGAACTGAGAAAACTTCAAACCTCAAGCATTCCTTTTGAAGGTATATCCAAATAATTTGTTGGTTCATCCAGGACAAGCAAGGTTGAAGGTTTCACCATCAACTTGGAAAGGGCAAGTCGAGCCTGTGGAGAGAACAAGGTCACATGCTTAAGCTGCAGAACAGTGACTAAAGGACCATTACAAGTTTAAGAAAAAGGCAAATTGCTAGAATGGACTTTGATTTTATGGTGTCACCCCTTTTTCCTTAAAACTTAAAATTGAGCAGTCTAGTATCTTGTTTTTTATGAGCGTACTAGATAATCATAGATCACATCCAATTTCACTGTCTGTAAAAGAACAATTTACCATTTGATCATAAGAACCAATCCAGAAGAATCAAATTCTGGGACTTCTAAATAATATGATGAAACACTAAGCGGATACACATGACTTTTTGCCCATCATAATAGCCTCATGTGGATTTTCATGCATAATGTAGAACATAACGGAGAATGTGAATTTTCATATGTTGGAGGCTTATCTGACCAACATTATGCACACAGCATTACATGTGTTTATGTGGTATTTGGCACAAAAGCTTTCATAATGAAAGTAGTGTGTCAATGTACCAGATGTGTAGCAAAGTAAAATTTCATAGGTCCTAACCAGAATCTAAATAAGTCTAGACACACTACCATTGCAACAATGGCAACTACAACAACAACTATCAGATATTAAAATAGACTCCGGAAATATTCAACAAAATTCACACTTTTGTCAATGACAATATACATGTCAACCACAAAATGGGGTGATTGCCATGGTATTACCTTCTCACCACCACTCAAGAATGAAACTTTCCTATCCAGCATATCAGCTTTGAAATTACAACACCTATAAGAAGTCCCTTTATATCATTAAGCCTCCAGTCCTCTGCAACTTCCGCCACTGTTTCAAGTGCTGTTTTATCTAAATCAAGAGCTTCAGCCTAAAACAGAAGAAAGTTCATCTCAATTTAATAAAGTAATAATCAAGCATTCTGAAATTCTGACCATCACTAAAACCAGAATGCTGTGACAAAAACATGGCATTCTAAAGGTCAACAATAACAAGAGTGTCAAACCTGATTCTGCACGAAATAGTTTGGCAATACATTGTGCTCCCCAAGCAACACTTCACCACTATCTGTGATATGGATCCGAATAGCCCAAAGATGTGTCAAGATGAGGAGATGAAAGATGAAGCAAGCATGGATTCACTCTTGACAAGATTGGAGTACATTCGTGGTATTTGATTGAGTTGGATTGGACTATCTTCAATTCATTATTACATGATATGGATCCAAATAGCCCAAAGATGTGTCAAGATGAGGAGATGAAAGATGGAGCAAGCATGTAGGAACTCCAATCTTGTCAAGAGTGAATCCATGCTTGCTCCATCTTTCATCTCCTCATCTTGACACATCTTTGGGCTATTCGGATCCATATCATTCTGGCTTCTGTAGGCCCATGAATAATTTAAGCAAAGTACTTTTATACACATCCATTTGGGCCAATAATTGCAATTTTCTCTCCCCTTTCGATAGTTAAATTAGCATTCTTGAAGAGAATCTGGTAAACATTTTGTCCCCATGATGTTAAACTACTATTAAAAATAAACAGGGTACTAATACAGTTGGTGCTCCATTAAAAAATATTCCAGATATGGGAAATGGAAATCTCGCATTATTTCCTTAGCCTATAGAAATAAAATAACTATAAGAAGGAAACCTTGGTGCTGTTGATGAATTACGTTAGCCTACAAATAAAATAACTATAAGAAAGAAACCTTGGTGCGGTTGATCAATTATACTTATCTAGATCATAAGCAAACTCCAGATTCTTTATTGTCACTACATCATGTCCGCTTCTCCTGCGAAGACTCGGGGAACCTGATCTTCATTTGCTTCCGGATAAAAGGCTTATCAACTTGTTCCTCGTCTTGAAGTTTCTCCAGCTTCTGTTATTGCAAAATACCCAACCAGGGGGAGGAAATATGAAATACCAACAACAAAAAAACAAAAACAAGGGAAAAAAAAAAACAGAATGAGCAAAAGAAAGACAAATTGAAAAGATGAGTGAAAAAATTTGTACTTAAAAATGAATTTGTTAGACCAAATCTCACCAAAATAACTGGCATAGTCAATGAGATAATAACTTATCTGTGTATGTACGCACACATAGTTATATAGACAAACAGTGTGTATATCCACGTATCCATTTACTTCTATATGCATATATAGTATCTGGATGTATATGCACATAAAATGTGTATCCAGTAAAAAGGAAGAGACAAAGTCCCCCCCCCCCCCCCAAAAAAAAAAAAAAAGACATGTTCAATTATTATAGCTAAACCACAACTTTTTGGAGATTAAAGTACAACATAAGTACTTTAATGTAGAAACACAAACTACTTTATTCAAGCTTAACTTTAGAGCATCAATATATCATATCACATCTACAAAAAACCAGTTTGCATGACACAAAAGCTCTCAGAAACAGAAGCAAATCATACTGGTTGCGAAACTTCCATGGAAAAGTGCTTATTTCTGTTTCTTATTTCTTTCTTTCAAACTCATGAGTTTTTTTTTCCATCTGTCCTGTCAAATATGACAGGAATCTGGCTTATAGTC
The DNA here is from genome assembly GCA_025175665.1 of Cinchona pubescens. Classification (NCBI taxonomy): domain Eukaryota; kingdom Viridiplantae; phylum Streptophyta; class Magnoliopsida; order Gentianales; family Rubiaceae; genus Cinchona; species Cinchona pubescens. The sequence goes on along the minus strand of JANKKI010000027.1, from coordinate 1,267,210 downwards.
ATTTAGATCAAACAGAGCTTGGGGAAACTTCAGACATGTTAAATCTGTAATCTATTATAAAAAGTAATTAATATCACTTCAGAAGATTTATAAGAACTAGAACCTTCAAATGAAGGGAAAATAGGAATGTAGGCCCCTTTTATACATTGGATTTCTCAACCAAACAAATTTAGGCTACCTTTTCAGCAGTAGATGCACGGCCTGCATTTGCTCCAGCACTTAACCTGTCTTTCAGGTCTTTTGTCTGCTCAATTTCCCTCTGTTGCTTCTCCTCATGCTGCAAGCTGAGCTTCAATCCATGCTGCCCTTGGAATAACATAATCAGAGTAATTCCCGTCATATGTTCTGGATACACCTGTATCTGTTTCCACAATTTTGGTATACAACTGGTCAAGGAAAGCTCGGTCATGAGATATGATGACCATTGGTACATCTTGCATCTGGGGATACCCTTCAAGCCACTCAATTGTATCAAGATCACGGTGATTTGTAGGTTATCCAAAAGTAATAAATCTGGATCCTGCAAATGATTGAAAATGGAATCCGCATCTCTAAATACCATAACACATAAAACAATTTTTTTTTTTTGGGGTCCTTTCCCCTTTTCTTTTTCTCATGGGAGAGTGTGGAGAGAGGAACAAGTGCAATGCACAAATTACATTCAATCAAACCTAATCCCGTGCAGTACAAGGATACAAATTATGCAACTGTGAATTAGATAAGCAATTTCAGAAATCGAAACACTTACTAAAGCTATTGATACGTCGCAACACTAGTGGGGGCATCCACAATCAGATTCTTATTCAGCATGTTTATCAAGATTGCAATCAGCTAAGGATGTTAACCACCTTAAATGAAAATGCATCCCAAGTATAACTTGGAATGCACCATTTAGTTATAATAACCATTTTTTGATTCACAAAATTCAACCAAATGCAATTTCAATACCATTCACAAACCAACATTCACCAGTACCTTATAATTATTCAAATTTTAATTATTACAGTTAAGAGTAACCACAATGGATAAATAAAAATAGTTATGTTTGACTACTCGAAACAATTCAGCACTTACAATACTTCTTGATTTTGCATAAGTCAATCAGATGGAAAATAATACAGAACGCAGACAGTAAACTACAAGAAGAAGTCAGCCTCATCAGCCAGCTAATAAAGTTACAATCACAGCATGCTATGTACAAACTACAATAATCAGCAATCCACAAAATTTTCAGTGAAACATGCATAACAGATTGCTGTACCTGTAGAAGAATCTTCCCAAGAGACTCGGACATCCTCATCTGCCAGCCACTGCTAAATGAAGCCACAAACCTATCTGAATCCTCAGGAACAAAACCAAGTTAAGGAATTAACTTAATAATCTTAACATCAGCCTCGTCCAAGTCCACAGCCTGTGCTCTCCTCTGCAACAAATCAAACTCATCGAACAACCTTCCCATCAACTCCAAATCATCCACACTCTTCTCTATGGCCTTCTGCACCTTCTCTAACCTCTCTGCAACCTGCATTTCCTCCTTAAACGCGTTCATAAACTCTTCCTTCACCGTTCTCGTGCCTAAAACCTCAAATTCTTGGCTCAAAAACGCAATTTTAATATTAGCTTTGGCCTTGATCACATTCCCTGAATCAGATTCTTCCAAACCAGATATAATCCTCAATTGGGTTGTTTTTCCTGCACCATTTACGCCTAGTAACCCCGTTTTTTGCCTTTTTTCACCTCCCAACTCACTTCTTTCAAAACAGTAACGCCCTTATAACTTTTTCTAATGTCAGAGGTTTCCAGCCTTATCCCGGATGAAATGCTGGAAGCCCCACTACTAGACTGCTTATTTACACGCTTATAATCCAATTGGGTCTCCGAATTATCAAAAAAAAGGGACTCAATTTCATCTTTTACCTCGGTTTCCGCAGTTTCCACTTCCACAGCCTGTAATTTGGCCGAAATTCTGGGGTTTTCTCTACTAAAAGTTGCGGCTTTTAGGCAGGTGGAGAATATTGAGGGTGAAAAGGGCGGAGACCGACGGCCCTCCGGGAGGTTCAGGTGAGGAAAGTAGACCTGAGGTCGATGAGTTGGAGTTTTGAATCCATTGTGTTTGGATAGGGAAAATTTGACGGTGTTTTGAAGGATAACTAGTGTGTGTTGTGCGCGTTTTTAAGTTTCTCCCTAGAGGGACTCTCTGTCTGAGAACAGAGCGTTGAAGAGAGGAACTTATCACACGAATTTCTTTCTTTTTTTTGATAAATTTCACATAAAAATACTATTTTAACTCAAATATAAAACTTATTAAAGAATCATTCCCACTATAAAAAAAATTGAAAGACTATTTTAACTAAAATAAAAAAATTAAAGAATTATTTCAGTGATTTTCCGTTCCTTCTTAGCCAGCAACAAAGCATAAAGAATAGTTTATGCTTCAACAATTTTAACATCAGAAACATAGCAACTTCACTTTGCCAAGACTCCTAAAAGATGACCAGTTGAGCTTCTAATAACTACAACAATGGCTGCCCTTCCACTTTGCTTACCCACAACTGCATCGGTATTGAACTTGAATACACCAATAAAAGGACACTGCCACAAACTATCATGCATATTTGGATATGAGGTAGATAAATCAGCAACATGACAAATTTCTTGGAATTCCAACCAATCAGAATGTGTGTGTGCAACAACATTAGATTCAGCATACCAACTTTACTCAAACGTCCGCTTATTTCTTGGTTTCTAAATATACCATAGAAGAATAGGTGTATAAGAAACAAGTGAACAAAAATCAGAAGATTTATCATTAGGCAAAAAGATCAGAGCTTCCTACCAGTGCCAAAAATTAGTTTGGAAATGTTGCAAATTAGGCCACTTTACTGGAGCAATTTTCCAAATCAATAATGAAGGAGGACATTTGAAATGCAGGGGCTCCAAAGTTTCATCCTCTTCCCCACATCTAGGACACCTCACATCAACAATAGAAAACCTTTTGTTCAAAAGACTTGTAATAGCCATATCAACATTTTAACATTTCCAAACAAACCTTTTCTAAAAATTTCCTCGCCTCTAAAAGGAGAGGAAATGGGCATTTGAAAAAAAAAATATTACCCTTGCGGCCTAATGGTGTGTGTTTGTATTCATGGGCCTCAGGAAAAAGAAAATACTCTAATCCTCATACAACAATTGAGGTAAATTACAAGGAAATTGTGTGATTTGACTGATGTTCATGTTATGGATTGTAAACTTATAATTTATCCAGTTTGTGTTTTTCTTATCCACTTTCTTTCTTTCTTTCTTTGTGTCTCTTTTTAGGACTTTTTATAAATTAGATGGAAAGTGAAAAAATTAACGGATTTGTGTGAAAAGTCAAAAATACTCCAAACCTAGTACTACTCAGAAGGAGAAGTTATGTTTTTTTATGGCGGGAAAGATATGTTTTATGTTAAAATGCATAATTAATGTTGATTAAATATTTTAAATAATTAAAATAAGTATCTAAATCAAAATTTTCAGCCCATTTATTGTCATTTAACGAAATATTATACGATTTTCTTTTAACTTATAACTATAAAGGGATAAATAGTAAATTTTCAAACTATAGGGAGGTACCTTGAATATTAACAAAAGTACAACGGGTTCGTGTAATTTACCCTACAATTGAAGATACTCTTAGACATTATTCTTGTACTGAAAAGTCAAATATATAAAATCGCTAATTCTTCCAACTAAATTCTTTCCAGAATAGGAAAGATTTAGGTAGATCTAATTCTTGTGGTGTGGATTAAATGTTATGAAATTTAGAACATAAGCTGATATAAACAAGATTTTATAAGATTTAATTTTGACCGCAGATCTACATGTAGGTCAAATATCGGATTTATGTAAATTTTTTCCTTCTAGAATTATACTTCATTGACTATTCCACCATAGCTAGCTCGTATATGATCATTTTGGGTGAAAGAGTTTTCTGTAGTAAGGCTATGAATGCTGAGCTATTACTTCAAAAGCGCATGAAAACTATGACAAAATGTGAGAAATATTGAAAATACTGCACTGAATTGGAACCGAGTTAGGCATGGGACTTCGATGAGAAAATAAAAGGAAATTGTCCTTCTGGAGATCCTTGGGGTGTAAATAAATAAGCTTATTGTCACACCCCAAATTCGGCATAATGAAAACAACCGACCTCGGATACGTCTAGATGTGTATAAGAGACAGAGGTTGTAAGTAAGTATCCTGTATAAATACAAACCCAAATATTTACATAAATTCAAACCATGAACACCCCAAATCTTCAACTTAGAAGAAAAGTAGACGATAATCATAACATCCCACTAGAATCACCATAGCCTTATATATATACAATTACACAAGACTTCCTAAACAAGGTGAAATATAACAAACCTAATTCTACTCGCTAGTATATCAAAACTCTGTCAGAAAGCGATCTAAACATGATCACCATAACAATTTAATAGCCTTTCCCATTGCTGTACTAGTTTAATGAATCCAATGGTACCAAAGATAGCATAATAAACAATCATTCACAGGCATATAATCACCAAAGAAAATTATCTATATGCTCAATCCAATTTCATACACAAATAGATTTTCAAAGCATTAACAATCATTTAGTAAAAAAGTAATTAAGAAATCGGTTTTAAAAACATTTAGAAATTGAACAGGCCACTTTCCATTGGAATAGATCAAAATTTATTCCAATTCGAAGATGGTTTAGCTTCTTGAACCCCCGTTAATCCTTCCTAAATAATAAAATCAGAACATAAACCATCTCCTCATAACCTAAAAGGTAATCTACAATAATATTAGCCTCATTAAATTCTAATAAGTCATGATCTATAGCATAACAAGGCTGACTATGATATTTTCAGCATTGATAGTGCTGAACAAAAATGACCATAACTCAAGTTATATTCGTCCAAAAGCCACAAAACTGATTCCGATAGAAATTGGACTCAGAATTTACTAAATGTTTCAAGAAGACAACATTTCCCAGTTCAAAATACAACTTGCTCAAAAACGGCTCGCAATTCAGAAAATACTCTGCTGCAAAACCAGATTTTCAGTCCACTTTATGGACGAACTGCTGTTAATATACTGAGAAACAGAACAACATCCTTATACGGTTTCGAAGGGCTGCGAGTCTAGTTTCCAACGCAACAAACGGTGTGCAATTCCGATATTCCTACGCTGAGATATGACCAAATTTCTAAAGTTATAAGAGACAGGTCTGCAAATTTCTCTCTACGAATTTAGCAAATTTCTTGCCTTTTTCTTAGTTATTAAACCATCCAAATCCTTTAAATTCAACACATACATCTATAGGTTTAAGTTTAACAACAAAGAGCAAGAAAATAAATCCAATTACACCAATTCTAACCATTAAATCATCACCACAAGCTAAGATTTTGAAACCCACAATATTCTTGAAAAATTCCTAAACCCCATCTCTTAATCCATCACTCAATTAGTTAATTAAACTCAAGAAAGAATGAATTTCTTACCTCAATTCTGAAAATTTGTGGTTGAATTTGTTGTTTCTCCTTCTTCCTCAAGCTCTTGAAAGTGAAACCCTTGTTCTAAATGGAAGAATTGGGAAAATAGAATGAGATAATTGTTTAGTAGTATATAAACTACTTTAATTATTTAGATTTGACCCCCAACCTTTGCTCTAGTTATAAATTGACCCCAACAATTTCTAATCCTCAATATTAACATGACTAAAGTATGACAAGGATATTTTGGGTATCACACTTATGTCCTTAATTAAATAATTAATCCATGAAAGAACAAAAACTTATTTCACTAAGTAAAGATTCTTTTTTTATTTCAGCTGCTTATTTCATATTGGACCGGACTTTAATTTGGACCTTGCCGTTTCTTAGTTTCTTCTACGTATTACAAGGGTCTGTCTTATCCCAGTACAATTGTGA